>CM062820.1:1337047515-1339511406 GCA_031772625.1 Pinus tabuliformis
AGCTCGGAGTACAAGCAGCCAAATCATGCACTAGAAGGCAGTCGAGCAAGTGGAAGATGATTGATAGTTATGTCGAATTTGGGAGCCAAGCCTCCTTGATTTTAAGGAAGCTATTGGTAGCTTCAGATGTATAAGTAGAGAGGCCTAGGGCCTCACTAGGGTAGACATTTTTGCTTATGTAAACTCTGCTCAAATTTCGAGCTTACAATTTTATGATAGTTTTATGTAATCTTGCTATTTTTTTATAATGAAGATGGAATCCTTTCTGAGCTAGCACTGAGTTACCTCAGAGGGTTGAAGCTCTTGGGTTAGGGCCCAATCCAAGCAGCCAAGATTCTCTTTACTTATATTTGTATTCTTTACTTTAGTTTGTAGATTAGTTTATTGTTAGATGTATTACTTTTATGATTAAGAATAGGTTGCTTTTGATGATTTAGTAGCTTGCTTCCATTTGTGCTTTCTGTAGCAGGTTAAGCAGTGATCAAAGAAGATCCAAAAGGCTAGCAAAAACACCTTGTCATATCTTCCTCCCTATGGGACCACGATTTGAGGAAAAGACTCTCTTGCTGCCCCAAAAACATAGATTTTCCTCATTCCTAGGACTTCTAGTGTTTGCAGCTCTCTAGTAGGTGATAGTCCAATTTTGCTTTGTTTTAGATCTTCTTTATCATGTTCACTTCCTGATTTACAATAGTCCTTTTGCATGCTTTCCTTTCTTAAAACATTTCCCAACATTTCCTTCTATACAACATAGTTTATCCCATTTTAATGCAAAACTCTATTTTTCCTAGGATGCACTCATTTCATTGGTCGCTTGATTTTCTTGGTTGACTGTCAGTTTCTATGTAGCAGATCTCTTCCAATAGTAGGCCAGCTTACCAGTAATCACACCCTCCATCTGATCCATGCCCTATAGGTCTCCTAAACCTCACCTCAATTCTGCCCTAGTTTCCTTCATTTTTCATAGAACTTCTGATCTGAACTTAAATAGGAATGCAACAAATTACAGAGATAACCATAAACACAGATATGCAGCGGAAATAATACTTCATTTCATTAATGTAAAATACTGAAATATGCTTACAAATAGTGATGAAAATAAACCAGCTATGGCGATGGTAGCTTATCTCTGAGAAGAGATGTGGTGCCTACATGCCTCTGAACTATCTTACAATGAGGCTCAAGGGCCTTTTTATTATTGAACAATAAGAGAAAACCCTAAACAACCAAAACCCTAACCCGAGGAGATGTAACACCAAGAGTTTGTGGGCCCTGTTTGGGGTGAGTTGGACAACCAACTTCCCGTGGTTGCGAATTGGTCATATTATCTTCGTTTGACGTGCATGATAGCCCATTGGAAAGATCTTTCTGAGGACTACGACGGAAAAGACAATTTTTTTTACAAAAAATTTGCTAGCAGTAGATTTCCCAAAAAACTTCGTTTAGGGCCTCAAAACGGCTCCAGAAGACTAGGACCTACAAAATTGCTAAAAATAATAAACTATGCTATAATTAAGGAAACTGAAAAAACTGAAAGAAGCACTGGAGGGGATCTAAGTCCAATTAGTGGGTGGCCACCAATATCCACCTGGATCATTCCTCCCCCCTAGGAAGCAATGGTCCCCATTGCGTTGAGTTCCTCCATGAGATGAGGAAATTTCTGCTGAACTTGGTCCCTAGTGAGCCACTTGCCCTGGTGAAGGAGCTGTCCTGCTTTGTCAACTCGATACAGTTGGATATTCTACTGGCGAGTGTGCTTGATCTATGTGTCCATGATTTGATCAGTTGCAGCTTGTTCCTTGCAATCTGGATTTAACTCTGTGGGTGTGAGTTGTTCTGCAATGTCGGACGTGTCTAGTAATGTTGGAAAGTATGGCCGAAGGCGGTCCACATTGAACACTGGGTGCAGGCCAAGGAATGAGGGAATGCTGAGCTCAAATGCATTGTCTCCTATAGCCTTGGTAATGGTGTAAGGACCATATCGAAGTGGTCTGAGTTTCTGATAGGCTCCGGTAAGGCATTCCTTTTACAATTGTAACCAAACTTTGTCACCCACCTGAAACTTGTGTGGCACCTGATGTTGATCATGTCGATGCTTGTAGTTAGCATTAGATTTCTTTAGAATGTCATGGACCTGCTCGCGAATATGTTGGATGTGCTCAATGAATCTATTTGCCTTCTCTGTTTCGGACTAGACATAAGCAAAATCTGTGTGAGTAGCTGCAAATGGCATGGGCACATCGATGGGACATAGTGGCTCGAATCCCAAGCCCACCTGAAAAGGACTGTGGCCAGTCGAGCTGTGGAGAGCCCAGTTGTAGCTGTGCTGAACATAGGGGAAGCTCTCGTCCCATGTGCGTGGATGTTTTGAGTTGTACATGTGAAGAATGTGTATGATCATCCTGTTGACAACCTCTTTCTGGCTGTCAGTTTGAGGATGGAAGGTTTTGGACTTAGTCAGTTTGGTGTCCAGCATCAACTAGAGACTAGACCAAAATGTACTGAGGAACCTGCTATCCTGATCTGAGATGATAGACTGTGGGATCCCATAGTGTACCCACACTCGTTCAAAGAAGAGTTTAGCAATGGATTCTGCAGTGATATTCTTCTTGCAGGCCGCCATAATGGCCATCTTTGAGAACCTGTCAACGACCACAAAAACACAGTCATTTCCATGCTTAGTGGAAGGAAGGCCTGACATGTAATCCATGGAGATGGATTCCTAAGGTCGACTAGGGGAAGGCAGCGGGGTATAGAGGCCTTGCTTTTTGATGGTCAGTTTGGCAATGGCGCAGGCAGTGAATGATCTGATGTACTTCCCGACATCTTGTCGAAGATTCAGCCAATAGAAATACTTCTGTAGTACTACCACCATTTTTTCGACCCCAAAATGCCCAACAGCCCGACTGTAGTGTGCTTCCCAAATCATCTTGGTGCGCTCGCTTGAAGGAACACAAAGGTGACCCAGGTGGCATAACAAGCCATCCTAGAGGTGAAAATCTGGAATGTGCTGACCCTCCAATAGGGTCTAGTATGTGTGGCCGAATTCTGGGTTGCTTTTGTAGAGCAGTGGCCAATCAGAAGTCTCGTGCCCACAAGAGTTGAGCACGGTGGTTAACGCCATGATCAGTGGTCGACTAAGGAAATCTGCAACATTATTAGTGCTGCCCTTCTTATACTTGATATTCAAATGAAACTGTTGCAGGTATGTGGACCACTTCTGATGGCGATCATTCTGCAATTTCCCTTGGGTTTGTATGAACTACAAGGGTCGGTGGTCTGTGTGGATGACCATTTCCTTCCCCAAAATGTAATTCTTCCATTTTCTGCAGGCCTGCACAATGGAATACATCTCTTTATCATAAGTGGGATACTTTCGGACTGTGTCTGAAAGTGTTTCACTGTGATATGCCACTGGATGCCCGTGTTGAGTAAGGACTGCCCCAATAGCATAGTCAAAGGCGTCTGTCTTGACCTCAAATGGTTGTTGTAAACCTGGTAACGCGAGCACTGGTGCTGTGCAGAGGTGATCTTTCAACTCTATGAATGGCTTCTATTGAGATTTAGTCCAAATAATTTTGCTTTCGCTCCTCCCTTGGTGACTTGACTCAAAGGCCAAGTGATATGAGAAAACCACAACACGAACCTGCGGTAGAAGTTGGTAAGACCTAGAAAGCTGTGGAGTTCTATCAGAGTGGTTGGAGATGGCCAATCCCAAATGACTTGGATCTTGGCTAGATGCACATGCACCCCTTGTTCATCAATAATGTATCCTAGATACTGAACCTAGGTCATGCCAAAAGTGCATTTCTCCAAATTGGCACATAGCTTGTGTTGCCACAGTGTTTGGAGAACCTATCGGATGTGGTGGAGGTGCTCTTCCCAACTCTGGCTGAAGATCAGAATGTCATCCAAGTATACCACTACAAATGAGTTGGTCAATGTCCGCAAGATGTCATCCATTAGCATCATGAAGGTTGCAGGAGCATTCGTCAACCCGAAAGGCATAACCAACCATTCGAAGAGACCCTCCTTGGCTTTGAAGGTAGTCTTCCATATATCATAGGGTTCGATTGGTACCTGGTGATATCCCGACTTCAGATCGATCTTGATGAAATATTTTTCCCCTTTAGCTAGTCCAGGAGGTCATCAATCCGCAGGATCGGGGTACCTATTATGGACAGTGATCTTGTTCAACGCCCGATAGTTAATACAGAGTCTCCAAGTCCCATCCTTCTTCTGTACCAACACAATTGGGCTCCCACAAGGCAATGAACTCAGACAGATGTGACCTTTCTGTAGTAGCTCCTCAATCTGCCTCTTAATTTCATTGTTCTCTGGAACGGAGCGCCGATAAGTTGGTCCATTGGGTAGCGGTTCACTTGGGGTCAAATTGATGGAGCGCTTGACCTAACAGTGCAGAGGAACCCCTGCGGGGGAGGTGAAGATGTCCTCATACTCCTCCATGACCTTGTCCATCTGTAGTTGTCATGCGGAGGGGCCCTATCTGGAGGCTATGGCCACCGTCTTCTTCTTTCCTTGAGGGCGTATCATTAGGAAAACAAATTTCCCAGTTTTGGAAATGAGGTTACTGCATTGTTTTGCAGTAATCAAAGAGATGGCAGTAGGCGGTGCTACCTCTGCTATCCTGTATAGCTTATTTCCCAATGTAATAATAACAGCATGGGGCCTTGATTCATACACAGCATGTCACTTCCACAAGTATGGTTGCCCTAATAATACATCACAAAATTCAAGGGGAGCAATGTAACACAATACCTCAATTGTGTATGGTTGTGGATGTGCTATGGTCGGTAAGCCCAACCGCTTCACGACCTTTGCTGAAATGAGGTTCTGGGAGTGGAAGATACGCTCCTCCTCCTCTAGATATTCGGGTTCATTTTTCTAGATCTTGGTAGTAGCAACATTGGAATTGGGATTCGCATCAATGATCAACTTCCCTTTGTCATTCCCCTTGTCAGAATCTGACACAGATTCAGAACATGTATCTGATTCTAAAACCTTTAGCTCAGTGACGATTGACTGCATGGCCCAATACTCACTTGTGTTGTGAGTGGAGCTCTTATGGAACTCACACCATTTTCCCGTGTCTTTTTTCGACTTTGCGCACTGTTCTTTGCTTGCAGCTTTGGTGGGTTGTCTTGGGCTACCCCGCTTGGCTTTGTCCCTTTTTTTTTGGTTTAGGGGCATCTTTTCCTTGCTTCAGATTCGCAGATGCAAAGAATCGCTTCTTTTGTTTAAACTTCTCTCGATATTGATGGCATATTGGTATGTTGTGTCGCACGAGGAGATGTTCAGGAATTCTATTTCTTCCTGGATGTACTTGTGCAGACAGCTGCGGTATTTGAGTATCAAATGTTACTCCGAATCCTTGATACCCAACTTCATGCAAAGGGTATGGAAAAGATTGGTGAACTCTAGCACATCTTGGTCCCTTCCCTGCCGTAGCGTGGTCCACTTTATGTATTCATCCTCATAGCTTCCAACAGGGTAGTACTGCTCCTTAATGACATCCCGGAATGAATTCCAGGTGGGTGCAGCTGAAAATAGTGACCCAATATTTTCATCCTTCTGCTCGCAGTAGGTTTCCCACTAGTCCTTGACGTGGGGGTCTGCTTTGAGAAGAGCGAAAACAATCTTTTCCCGACTCAAAAAATCATGAATAGAAAAATAACCCTTTATAATTTTTAACCATTTATCTACGTCATCTGCGTTTATCTGACCCTCGAATATGGGGATTTCATAATTAACTTGTACCTTAAAGGGCGTGGCATTTCCAGAGCTGCTATTGGAAGCTGATGCTTTTCTTCTCCATAGCCATTGAAGGATCTAGGCAAAGCTGTCCATCATCGTGTTCCGTTGTCACTCAAGGGATTCTTCAAGCAATATTTTGATAAGATCTCCTGGCCCCTCATCTTTCTTCTCATCCACCATGGGAGGCCGTCGGGATTAGCGAGGCTTGTCTTGCAAAGGTTTGACTAGTTCAAGCCATAACTCCTTATATCCCGACCTCGTTGGGGACATGCAAAGAAAAACAAAGAAAAAGTAGACCGCTCTAATACCACTGATCGGAACTTAAATAGGAACACAAAAAAAATACAGAGATAACCATAAACACAAATATGCAGTAGAAATAATACTTCATTTCATTAATGTAAAATACTGAAATATGCTTACAAACAGTGATGGAAATAAACCAGCTAGGGTGATGGTAGCTTATCTCTGAGAAGAGATGTGGCGGCTACATGCCTCTGAATTGTCTTACAATGAGGCTCAAGGGCCTTTTTATTATTGAACAATATGAGAAAACCCTAAACAACCAAAACCCTAACCTGAGGAGATGTAACACCAAGAGTTTGTGGGCCCCATTGGGGTGAGTTCGATAGCCAACTCCCGGGGTCGCGAATTGGTCGTGTTATCTCCATTTGACGTGCATGATAGCGCATTAGAAAGATCTCTTCGAGGACTATGACGAAAAAGGCAATTTTTTTGACAAAAAAACCGCTGGTGGTAGATTTCCCAAAAAACGTCGTTTAGGGCCTCAAAAAGGCTCCAAAAGTTTAGGACCCGAAAAACTACTAAAAATAGTAAACTATGCTATAATTAAGGAAACTAAAAAAATTGAAAGAAGCACTGGAGGGGATCCAAGTGGAATTAGTGGGTGGCCACCAATATCCACCTGGATCAACTTCTTCCTCTCTCCTTGAGCAAACCCAATCATCTTTCTCTCTCCTGGTGATTCATGGTAGACCTTAGGCACCCTAACACCTCATTCTGACCTTCATCCACCTTTTCCACCCACTCTCACACCCTCAAAACAACTAAAATTTCTCTTGGCCTCCCCCTGTAGGCCTCCTATAGTTTCCTTGTTTTCCTCCTGTAGTTTTCCTGTGTCCTATAGTTTTGCCTGTAGGCTTTCTTTTGAAAGCCGACTATGGGAAAAGCCTCCAAAAGGCCACCTAAGACCTCCTAGGACCCATCCACACCATCCTACATCCTCCCAAGCTCCAAAACCGCCCTCTAACACCACCTGTTCACTGCCACGCTCACAGAGAATAAATTAGATGCATGTTAAATTCACATAAAAACACATAAAAATCCAAAAATATGTTTTTTTTTGCTTATTTAATTCTAGAAATAGCATGGTTAGATGTTTTTTACCTCCTTCAGTATGTAATGACATTTCTTTCATGGTTTTCATAGTGCTTTGGGCAAAATAAGGATTAGCTTGTTAATTAGGGTTTACTAGGTTTTGCTTTATGTTCCAGTCTTTCTCCTTTCTACAGTTAGAATAGCATCTGTAGAGTAATATTTCTTTCCTTTCATCACACATAGCGCTTCTTCGGAAATCTATACAAGTTGGCTTGAGCTCCTAGTGATCTCACGCTGGTTGACCAAGTGACAACCTGCAATGAAAACTAGTTGTGCATATAGTACTGACGCTTCCAAGTTTGTTACGAACTACCGGTTGATAAAAGTAAAGTTGGTAGCCCAGGAGTTGCAACATTCTTGCTGCACTACTAGGGCTCGCCATGCGCAGAGGCCTAGTATAGTCCGCAGCTGAGTGTGTAGACCCCTGCAGCTGAGTGTGCAAGGTGGTGTTGAGTCTGTAATCAGGATTGAAGATTAATAAAGAGAATTTTATTCTTATTTATATGTATTTGTTGTACATTGCCTTCCTTACATTTATATTGGTTTATTTATCGCACACACTTGATATGATTGTTGAATATGCTATAGTAAGCATTAATCTTACACAGACAAGTTAATTAATCGAGTAATAACAGATTAAATAGCAAGGAACTTGGGTATTATATGGGTTGCACCCTTAGTAGGACTGCGTGGAAACAACATCACAGGTTGCGAAGGAATAACAAGTGCGTGTAGCGACGTGCATGCAGGGTCAAACTGCGGACCTCCAGAAGTCCATCAGACATCTCGAGGGTACAAAAACCTAGTTCTAGCACCCTCCCATACTACTTCGAGTGAGACCTTAGTCTGTGCTATGCGGAATGTTGCTGAAAGGGCCAATAGTATCGGGATTTGCTTGGCTAAATCATCTTTGAACCTGGGTTAGGCTTATACAAGCCAACACCTGCAGGCAAAGTAAGTCTAGACAAAAAATATGCAACTACATTTTCTTTTCCTAGCTTGTTAATGAGAGTCAAATCAAATTATTATAAAAATAAAAACCATTTGATGATCCTAAAATTCACATCATGATTATTCATCAAATATTTAATAATTACATGATTAGTATGCATAGATGTTTGGTATACAATGATGTTGTGCCTAAATTTGTTTAAGGAGTGTACAATAACTAAATGTTATTTTTCAGTGACATTGTAGTTCAATTCAACCTTAGACGAACTTTTACTAATGAAATAAATGGAATAGGGTAACTTATTATCTATTTTCCGCAAGGTTTCCACCACAACTTTGTCTGATGGATCATTATGGATATGGAAAAGTAGAGCCCAATTGGGACCCCTAAGTATGGTTCAATTGTAAATTTTTCTTTTAATATTTCAAGGGCCTCTTGGCAACTACTTTACCAACAAAATTCTGAGTCCTTGACCAACAATCCAAACAATGGTGAAGCCACTTTACTAAAATCCTAGATACAATTTCTATAATAACCAACTAAGATGAATAAACTGTTAACATCCCTATGATTTTGAGGAGTAAGGGCCCTTGTGATGATGACAATCTTATTTAGGTCCACCTGTATCCCTTCCTAAGATATGGAATGGACAAGGACAATCCTTGAGAGGTTTATTTCAATGAATTTTCTCAAGAATTTACCCAGATTAGTGAGAGCCCCTAGGAAGTGACATCAATTAGGAGTGAAATCATTCATCTAGATCTCTAGAAAGTCATAAAAAAGCTCAGTAGAGATGCTCAAAATGACCCATTAAAAAATGGCTTGGGAATTACACAGACTGAATGGGAGGACTATATAAGAAAAGTTACTGCAAGGACATGCAAATGTAGTCTTTTCTTGGTATTCAGGGATGATTTGGATCTGATTGTAACTACTAAATCCATCCAAGAAAGAGAAGAACTTCTTCCCTGTAATACCATCGAAAACTTGGTCAATGAAAGGCAAAGGGAAATGGTCTTTATTTGTGGCCTTGTTTCATTCTCTATAATCAGCACAGATCCTTCACTTCTAGTTCTTCTTTGGAACTAAGACTAGAAGGGACACCCACTCACTATCTAATATGGGGTATATGAACCCTACATCCAACAACTTTTGTAATTATTCTTTCACTATGTCCTTAGCAGATGGGTTTATTCTGATTTGAGGTTGGTGAACATGTTTTCATCCCTCTTTGATGTAGATGTGATGAATACAAACTGAGGGATGCACCCCCTTCACTTCTTTACAGTCCCAAGAAAAAACATCTAAGTTTTCTCTTAACATCTTGCACAATTTCTCTTCTTGTTTGGCTGAGAGAGAGGGGTTAATATTTAAGTTTCTAGATGGGCCAACCTCTACAAATTTGACATTCAATGGACTTGGGTCAATTGAGAATAACTCAGTCCAAGGACTACTCTTAGGTTCTTTCACTAGCTCATCATGGGGAATGGTATTGGGGGGTTGGTTCTGAAGGATATGGTCAATGAGGTCATCTTCATCGGGTTGCCCCCCTCCTATAACAACATCTAGGGTATAGATTGGGTAGGGTGTTGTATGACACACTACATCTTCTTCCTCATTCTCAAGCCACAAAGGTAGATCACATTCAACATAAGGCTAAGCAGGTTGGTACAATATGAGTTGTTTTGATAAGGGCCCATTCTTAGTGATCAAGTTCCCAACCCTACAACTAATATAAGCATCAACAATGGCCAACCAAGGTATTCCTAAGATAAGGGGATAACCATTAAACTTGGTCTTTTTTTGGAGCACTAGGAAGTTAGTAGGATACTCCCAAGAGTCAATGGAGACCATGACATTCTCAACATCTCCCTCAAGAGCTACTGTGGGTATATATGCAAGTTGCAATGGTCTTACTCAAATATCCTTAGAGGTGTAGCTTTAGCGTGATTTCTTTAGTCATTAGTTTGATAGAAGCCCAAGGTCAACCAGGGTATGAGGGACAATGATGCCATCAATGTGTACATCCACTACTAGACTTTCATGGTGTAATTATTTTGGGAAAATAAATTTTCCCAACATCAAATCAGATAATTGACCAACAAAATAAATGGTGGGGGTGTCTCTTTTTCTTATCCTGGGATGTTTGAAACATTTCTCCTTGATGAGATTATTATAGATGGGAACATCCTTAATATCTTGGAGAAGGGGTATTTTAACACAAAAATTCTTCAATTTTCCTTCAAAAGTTCAACCTCTTTTATGGTGTGTTGGCTAGGGTGGATAAATCTCTCAGGAAAAGGAGGTGGATTTACATGAAGGGTACTCTCATAATTTCCCTCTTCAATCTCTTCAGGTGGAGATGGTGGATGGTTATCGGGAAGCACTCTCCCAGCCCTATGGTTGATCTCTTGGATATCCATGACATAGGTAGGCTAAGAAGTCTCTCCACTGTAGACTTTCTATGTCTACTCGTTATTCAGGTTATATTAGGTTGAGAAGGCATCTGAGGTTTCTTGGGTGAAGTAGGATGAGTGAGCTGTAGTTGAGGTTTGGGTGGAGGAAGTAAATTAGGAGGTTGGTTGAGTTAAGGCCTCCACCCTTGTGATGGGTTTTTCCATTAAGGAGGTTGGGGAGAATATGGATGAAATGGTTGATTGAGGGTTGAAGATGATATGGAGGAGCATATGGCCAAGAATGAGCTGTGGACCATGATAGATAAGTGGAAGAGTACTAGGGTGGAAAGGGTGCATTTTGGTTTGGATTGTTATAAGAGTAAGATACACCTTGCATGCCGATTTATGTCCTTGAGTTCATTTGATTTTTTTTGTTTGCATTGCTTGACCCATTTGCCCATTGGTCATTTTAATCAACTAAATTTTTTTATGGAATGGCTTTATCTGGCTGGCTTTCTTCTAATAATTTTTGATGATTTAATGGGAATTCATTCATGGGGTTCCTTCTAGTGCATTTAGGGCATAAAATAGCCAGGGTCTCTCTACTTTCTCTTAATTCCTCTTGATTTTCATGGTATCAATTTGAAAGAAAAGGTATGCATCATTTAACTTTTAAAGTCCTCCAACATTTTCTCAATCTCATTCTTTATGGATGTTGAGGAAGGAGGGGAACTTACCAAGCCTTGACTAGCCCTACCCTTCTTTCTGAAAGCCCTAGAGTGATTATTGAACACAATTTTGATGTCATCATAGGATAAATGATAGGTATCTCCCCTAGACAACATGTTAAGGGTGTCCAACATGTTCTCCTTGATCCCTCAGAGAAGAAATAGTTCCAGTGATTCAGGATCAAGGGTGCAACTAACCCTCCTATAAACGAGTTGAAATATCTCCTCATAGTCGTCTAGGGATTCATCAAGTCCAAGAGTCATTCTGAATATTTTTTCCTTGGTTTCTTTGGACCTACAATAGTCCCTATACTTTATATTAAAGGCTTGTTTCATTCGAGCGCAGTAAGTGATGCTCTCCCCAGGAAGACCCATAAACCAATGCAAGGCTAGATCCTTAAGAGTAGAGGGGAATGACTTTAGCTTTTGGTCATCAGAGGAATAGTCATAGGTCCTATAGACAACAACAAATTTGAACATGTAGGTATCAATATCCCTGGAGGTTAATCCAAGGAAGTGAGGAAGGGAAATAGGGCTTATGTTCTTCATTCTACCCTCTCCATTAGTATCTATGATAGGGAAAACCTCATTTTCCCTATTTTTATCCATAGTTTGGGTACATCAACTGGGTTCTTATTCTTCCTCAATAATTTCTTAACAAATTTCATGTTCCTCACCTAGAGGGTCTTCTAACTCCCCTGTAGTCAGAGAGGGGAGCTGACACACACCGAAAAAGAGTGAAGGTTGATTGCTTGAGGTTGTGGGGGTTTTTGGTAAGAATTTTCCTTGAGTATTTCTACTCCTATGAGGCATGAAAGAATTTTTTCTCTCTTTATTCTATGTTGTTCAAAATTGTATCCAAAATGGAAAACAATTTTTAAGAAAAACCAACAACTACCTAGACACCTCCCCGACAACAACACCAAAAATTGGTGAGCCCTTGTATTGCACCGAGAGTGCTACAACTCCCAAGGGCTCCTCAAATTTCTTTATCAACCTAGGGTTCATACAAAATTTGAGGTGACGTTGCTATATGGAAAGCAGATGGGATTCTTCTCATGCAACCCTCAACTAGGAAATTGGATCAATAGTGCTCCATGACCACTCCTCCTATTGAATTAGAAAGAAAGCTAGCTAATGAAGACATAATTTAGAAGCTACCTCTAACTATGAAAATGAAAATGCTATTAAATTCAACTTGCAAATTATATTGAAACAATTCATGAAAAGGTAAGAGCTAAACTAATCGCTGAAAGAAAAGTACATTATATTGCAATCATCCATCTAGTTATCAGATCTACTTGCAAAAAAGAAGCTAATCTCTCTTACATAACATACCAAACTATAATTCAAGATTCTATGTGCAATCTAATTGGCTCACACTTGCATGTAAATGAATATTCTATTTGTGTCAAATTTGTGATAAGGAAAATAACATTGTTCTATTTTTGTAGCAAAGGAAAAGGGGGGTTTGGAGTGGCCTAGGAGTTTCCCTTGATCACGAAATCACAACCGGGGGTCAATATCCTTCTAAACAAAGTCGAAGTTGTAGTAAGGATCGAAACTGGTGGAAGAAAAAGGTCCTACAAGTGTTGATCCAGATTTAAATAGGAATGCAACAAATTATAGATATAACCATAAATATAGAGATGTAGTAGAAATAAGACTTCATTTCATTAATGTAAAATACTAAAATATGCTTACCAACAGAAATGGAAATAAACTAGCTAGGGCAATGGTAGATTATCTCTGAGAAGAGATGTGATAGCTACATGCCTCTGAACTATGTTACAATGAGGTTCGAAGGCCTATTTATTGTTGAGAAAGAATGGAAAACCATAAACATCGAAAAACCTAACCCTAGGAGATCAAACGCCAAATTGTGGGCCCCGTTTTAGGTAAATTGGTACATCAACTTCTCGGGGTTGTAACTTTGGCATACGATCTCCATTTGACGTGAAAAATACCTCATTAGAAATATCTATCCAAGGACTACAACTTTGGGAAGAGAAACATTGGTCCATAGCCACATGTTGCTCTCATTTTTCCCAGAAAGCATCATTTAGGGCCTCAAAATGGCTCCAGTAGTTTAGGACCCAAAAAACTCTAAAAATTGTAAACTGTGCTACAATTAAGGAAACTCAAAAACTGAAAGAGATAGTTGTGGGGCTCCAAGTGGGATAGGTGGGTGGCCACCAACATCCACATGGATCATTCCTCCCCTGTTAGGAAGAAATGGTCCATATTGCGTTGAGTTCCTCCATGAGATGAGGAAACTTCTGCTCAACTCAGTCCCTGGTGAGCTGTTCTGCAACCTATGATGTCTCCAGTAATGGTGGGAAGCATGGTCGAGGGCTGTCCACATTGAAAACTAAGTGCAAGCAAAGGAATGGAGGAATGTTGTCCTCCAAAGCATTATTTCCCAAAGCCTTAGTAATGGTGTAAGGACCATGTCGAAGTGGTCTGAACTTCTAATGGGCTCTTGTAAGGCATTCTTTCTGCAGGTGCAACCAGACTTTGTTGCCCACTTGAAACTTGTGTGGTACATGACGCTGATCATGTTGCTACTTGTACTTCAAATTTTCCACAATGGAGTGGTGATAGATTGACCTGTTGGGTAGAGGTGATATGGAAGTCAGATGAGACGAATGCTTGACCTCATAGTGCAACGGTACCCCTATGGGTGCAAAGAAGATGTCCTTGTCTCCTTTCATGACCATATCGACTTGTTTCCACTGCATGGAGGAATCCTTCCCATGGGCCATGGATGTGGCTACGATATTCCCCTTACTTTGAGAGAGAACTAGATATAAAATAAATTTCCTATTCTGGGAAATGATCTTACTGCCTTTCTTAGCAGAGATCAAAGAGGTGGCGGTAGGTGGGGCTACCTTCAGTATCCTGTATAATGCATTACCCAAAGAAATAATGAAAGTGGGAGGCCTTGAATCATACAAAACATGTCACCACCACAATTATTGTCAACCAAATAATACATCACAAACATCAAGAGGTGCAACATCCCACAATACCTCATCTGTGAAGGGCTTGATGCTATAGGGAAGGCGGCACTATTGGCGGACTTAGAGATATCATCCTTGGTGAAGCCACCTGATGTTGTATGGTTGTAGGTGTGGTAAGGTTGGTAGTCCCAGCCACTTCATGACCTCTATTGAAATGATGTTTTTTTGGTTGCCATTTTTGACAATGAATTGCACCGGCGAACCCTTCACCCACATTTGTGAGTGGAAAAGTCGCTCCACCTCCTCTGGATTTTCAGGCTCATTCTTCTACATCTCGGTGGTGGCAGTAGTGGTACTGGGCTTCGCATCAATGATTTTCTTCCCTTTTCCATTCCCCTTGTTGGGTTCTGACTCAGGTTCGGAACATGCATCTGATTTTGAAGCCTTCAACTCGGCCACCAGTGACTACTTGGTCTAACACTCACTTGCGTTGTTTGTGGGGCTCTTGTGGAACTCACACCACTTTTGTGTGTCCTTCTTTGACTTCGTGGTGTTTCTTGTGGCTTTGACGGGTTGTCTTGGGTCACCCCACCTTGCCTTTTTCCATTGTTCTTCGGATTCATAGATCCAAAGTATCACTTCTTTTGTTTAAACTTTTGTTCGATCTTGACAGCGAATCGGTATACTGTATCGAGAGAGGAGATTTTCAGGAACTCCATCTCATCCTGGATGTATCTATGTAGGTAGCCATGGTATTTGAGTACTAAGTACAACTTAGAATCCTTGATACCCTACTTTTTGCAAAGTGTATGAAAAATATTTGTGAACTCCTACACATATTGGCCCCTTCCTTTTCGCAATGTGGTCCACTTTATGTATTTCACCTCATAGCTCTTGACAGGGTAGTACTGCTCCTTGATGGCATCACGGAATGAATTCCAAGTGCGCGTGGTTGAAAATAGTGATCCCATAATTTCATCCTTCTACTCACAGTAGGTTTCCCACCACTCTTTGACGTGGGGGGCTAATTTGAAAAGAGCGAAAGTAATCTTTTCCCGGCCGGAAAAATCATGAACAGAAAAATATCCCTCTAGCAGATTTAACCATTTATCTATGGCATATGCGTCTTTTTAAACCTCGACTAAGGGGATTTAGAAGTTAACTTGTACCTTAAAGGGTAAGGTGTCTCTAAAGTAGCTGTTGGAAGCCAATGCGTCACCCCTAGGTAGCTGCTGAAGGATTTGGGAAAAGTTTTCAATCATCGTTTCCTTTATCGCTCGAGGGATTCTTTGAGAAAGATTTTGATATGATCTCCCACCCCCTCATCTTTCTTTTCATCCTCCATGGGAGGCTGTCAGGATTTCTGAGGTTGGTCTTGCAAAGGTTCGACCAATTCAAGCCCTAACTCCTTATATCCCGACCTCGTTGGGGACATGCAAAGAAAGGTAGAGAAAGAGAAAACTGCTCTGATACCACTGATCCAGATTTAAACATGAACAGAACAAATTACAAATGTAACCATAAATATAGAGATGGAGAAAAAATAATATTTCATTTCATTAATGTAAAATACTGAAATATGCTTATAAACAAAAATGGAAATAAACCAGCTAGGGCGATGGTAGCTTATCTCTAAGAAGAGATGTGGCGGCTACATGCCTCTGAACTATGTTACAATGAGGCTCGAAGCCCTATTTATTGTTGAGAAACAATGGAAAACCATAAACATACAAAAACCTAATGCTAGGAGATGAAATGCCAAACTGTGGGCCCCGTTTTTGGTAAATTGGTACATCAACTTCCCGGGGTCGTAACTTTGGCATATGATCTCTATTTAATGTGAAAAATACCTCGTTAGAGAGATCTATATGAGGACTACAAATTTGGGAAGAGAAAAATTAGTCCACGAACCCATGTTTCTCCCAGTTTTCCCAAAAAGACATCTTCTGGGGCCTCAAAACGGGTTCGGAAGTTGATGACCCGAAAAATTGCTAAAAATAGTAAATTGTGCTACAATTAAGGAAACTAAAAAACTGAAAGAGACAGTTGTGGGGATCCAAGTGGGATAGGTGGGTGGCCACAAACATCCACCTAGATCAAGTGTGCTACAATTGGATGGTGGAGGAGCCCTGTATTGCTACATGAGTGCCTTTAATTCTGTAGGAGGGTTGTCGAGAAAAACTGGTTGAAGAAAGGGGTCCTACAAGTGTGTTATAGGTGGTTACTAGAGGAGTCTTGTATTGCTACAGGAGGGCTTGTAATTCTACAAGAGGCCTAGTGAGAAGGTTTAAGAGGTGAAAATCATGGTTTAAGGGTATGGAAAGGTGGATGAAGGTTGAGGTAAATGAGGGAAGGGTGGCCAAGTCCCTTAGCTAATCTCAGAGCCTTTGGAAGGGTTTTTTTCACTAGGATGGATGCTCTCGGTAACCCTAGGAAATTGATCTCATGAAACTAAATTTTTTGTACATAATTTGGGGTTCACAGGAGGAGGTGAGGGAGTGAAAAATGGAGGTGCAGAAGGTACCCTTGCTTACAGATCCAAACAACTCTACAATCAACACATGGATACACCCATTTATAATTGACAAAATGAAACAACTGGTAGTGGAAGAGATGAGATGAATTTAAATACTATATCATCTATGCCAGAACTCAGATCTAATCAATAAAATAACTCCTAAGAGACAAAAATCACATGGAAAATAAGATGACTAACACAAATATTCTTCCAAGAAATCATAAACATAATAATTTTGGACTGTGGTTGTCAATCCATCTATTCATGCTCCCATGAGAGAGACGACGTAGATGTTGCAATCACAGATTTTGATGGATTATTCTCTACTGAAATGCATGAAAGTAAGAAATACTCTAAAACTAAAAGAGGTACAAGTACACAAGAGGGACCCAAGCTATTGGGTTGGGTTCAAAGCCAAGAGCTTCAACCCTCTAGAACTAAATCAATGATGAATCAACAAGAAACTTCTCATTATCATTGAATCAATGTCTAATACATCAAATAGAAGTCAAAATAACAATGCCAAGTTCCTGAGCTCAATAGCTACCTAGCTTAAAACAAAACTAGAATCTTAATGAGCTCTTCTACTTGCTTATTTATATAAGAGGGTAGCTACTAATAACTGCATATAAAATAGGAATATTTTTCTCCTTCAACTCGATAATGGGGGATCTTGTTCCTCATTACCTTCAGTTTCTTAACTACCAATTACCTCGAGCTGATGAGAGAGACAGTGACATGATCTTGGGTTGATTATGGGATTTAAGGAGGTGGAAAACCCCTTATATTTTCTCCTTGTTGTCTACTCCGAGCCCCTGGATAGAAATCGTCTCGATGTCATTAAAGGATATTAGGCCACATGACATGAAAAAAATCTTTTATTCTTCTCAGTAAGCATAAAATAACAAAAAATGTAAATAATTGTGAGAGATAGATAGTTCTAAAGCTAGAGGGTGGCATAATGACCCTTATAATGTACCTATTGATGGGCCTCATCACCTTGGACAAGGATAATTACCTTCTGCCATCTATGGAGTAGATATTGCAAATAGTATCGAGGTTAGAGATGTTTTCTTTGTTGGATAGATATTATGGTTACAACCAGGTTCTAGTCTCAAAGCTTGACAGACTAAATACAACATTCTTTACAAAGTGTGGTACGTTCACATTTAAAAGAATTCCATTTGGGTTGATCAATTTTGGTGCAACATTTCAATGTGCCATGGAAATCGCATTCTCTAGACTAATCAGATAGAGAGTAGTGGTCTATCTTGATGATGCCACTGTATTTTCCAAGAAGATATCTGACCACATATGCCACCTGAAGAAATTTTTTGAGCGATTTCATAAATGTGATATATACCTTAATCCCAAAAAGAGCATTTTTCATAGTGTCTAAAGGTAATCTCTTGGGCTATTTTATCACAAAGAGTGGGATTAAATTAGACCTGGAAAGGTCAAGTCCATCATGTAGATTGCCTTCCCAGTGAATAAGAAAGCCATTCAGTCCTTCTCAGGGAAGATTAATTTCCTTCACAAGTTTATCTCCGATTATCCTGAGATTGTTAAGCCTATACATGAGATGGTTAAGAAGGATGCAATATACAAATGGGATAAAAGGAAAAAGGACATGTTCTCTCATTTAAAGCAAGCCATTTCAGAAGCACCCACTTTTTATAGCCCATATTTCAGCAAAGATTTTCTACTCTACACCTCTTTTGATACTTATTTTTCGAAAATGCTTACTCAGAAGGATGAACATAATAATGAGCATTCGATATCCTTCATGAGTGCCAACCTTCAAAGACTCAAAATCAACTATCCCACCATTGATAGGAATGCATACACAATTTATAAGGCGGTGAAACATTTAACGCCGTTGTTGGAAATAATACTGAGAGGGGGGGTGAATCAGTATTATCAAGTCAACTATTCCTTTTTCAAAATCAAATTATATACACTACTTCAGTTAATTGAACTTGCGTATATACACAACTATACAGAAGGAAACCCGCGTATACAATGCAAACCCTTTAATTTGCTTAATCTTTCTGATGTTGATTGTTAATCTGTATTTAGGCATCAACTAACTAATAACCAGAAACAGTAAAACAGAGAAGAAAGATAATCCCAAACAAGAACACAAGATATAAGGTGGAAACCCAATGTGGGTGAAGACCACCTGCTGCAATTCGTCTCTATCTTTTCTTTAATTAGAAACTTCTTTTTACAATTGTACTGGTGCAGTCCTTTACCAGTACGCAGGCTGCAACCTGCAGAGAGCTACAACTCTTTCTCGTTTTCCAGCTTATCCTGGATGGGAGCTACAACCCCCTTAGCTCTTGCACTAGCCAAGATACTAGTACGTAGGTGCTGGCCTACAGAAGGCTACAACCTTCTCTTTCTTTCAGGGACCACGTTTCATAAATTTTCAGACTGGATCCACAAATAGCATCAATCAAACATCAAGAATTTCTGCATCACCCAATCACCTTTTCACCAATCAAAACTGAATCAAAATAAACACTTCTCTGATGACTGTACTGAGATCACAGTAACAGTAACCACACACCAAATATGAACCCAGAACACTACAACAATAAATAGAAGCAGCAAGATCAAAACTCAAAATATATACGCTACTTTAATAACCTGAAACCTGCATGCATACGCTTCTGCGTGTGAAACAACCTGCATATACGATGTTTTCCTTCACTGAACCAGCGTATATACACACCTTCACTTCACTGAACCTGTGTACAAATCTATAAAAAATAATTTGCTCTTTCAGATATTCAAACACCAACTAACCCAGATTATCAGTTTTATAGATCAAGCAAGCGCCACATGTAACAGACCAAAATCATACAGAGATACTATCATTCAAGCTTAAAGATTATGATCCATCAAGAGAACTTATCCTTCTCTTTGCGCTAAGGTTCCTCCTTCATTCAGATCCAGATCTGCACCATAACCCAATTACCAGTATTCCAGATCTAGCACTTTATCAGATATTCAACAATAATTCAGATGATCTTTTGCCACATGATCTCCTTACTCTTTTATAGTTTTAGGCCTTCACAATACCACTGTCCAAAACCATAATAAACCAATACCATAGACCCAATACCTAGGATCAACACTTCTGACGAGGTACCATGGTCCAAAACCATAGGTTCAAATACCAAGGACTAACTACCACAGACCAAAGATAAGTTCTCCAAAATATACGCGCTTTTCCTTGCATGAAAGTGCGTGTATACACATACGCGCCTTTGAAACGTATAACCCCCATGTTATGCGTCTTAGTCTAGATGAACCTGTGTATATGTCTTTTCCTTCATTCTGAAAGCCTAAACTGAGATCTGTTACCAAAGAGAGTTTCCATCAAGGACAACACTTGTGCCATAGCTCCAATCCTGTGCCATAATGCCAACAATCTCACCCTTTGGACTTGATGGCAACCCAAAATCCTCAAAGTCATTCTCCCCCTTTGACATCAAGGGCAAAGGGTTGTGATCCCCCTGAGTACATGCATAAAATTCTACCCTGTTGTGCTGACCATGCTCCCCTTGACTGTAGACAAGATCTGCAAAAGATGTTCTTCAAGAAGAACCAAGACATACACATCATGAAAGACCTTCCTATCACCAAAAGACTCAATACATACATCCATCACCCAACCAAGTGGGGATACATCAAAAATTTACAGATGACAACCCAGTTCATTACATGTTCATCCCAGGCATAGTGGGGAAACCAAAATAGGCTGTTACATGACCTTGACACCATAAAGAGATACCACATAAGAGATACATGACATAGAGACGAAATATCTAGAACAAGACTTATGAAATTCACCAATAACTGATAGCAGTAGCATCTGTCAATCACCATTCAGATCAACAACCAAGATTTCATTTTGTTCTCCCTCTACCTCTGTTCCATCTGAAACCAACAACAGCTGTGAACTAGAACCAAAAGCTTCTAAGATAATGCCAACAATGCATTATTAGAAGATTATCTGCTCCCCCTAAACCTGAGCCGGATGGTCTCTGTCAGACCCATATCAGAATATCTTCAACTAGAGCCTGTCCCTATTGATATCCATCAAACCTCCATATACGCGACTATCTCTGCACAAACCGGCGTATGTATGCGAATCCTCCTCAGGAAACTTGCGTACAACCATTTTTCTTTGAAACAGATGAGTTTTAACAGCAAGATGATGCATCAACTACTCCTAGCTTCTGTCTGAGGTATTCAAATGTCTCCCTGGGCAGTGGTTTGGTGAGAATATCAGCAACTTGTTCCTTAGAAGGAACATACTCCAATTTGACCTTTTGTTCCAACACTTGTTCCTGGAAAAAGTGATACTTGATCGATATGTGCTTGGTCTTTGAATGCATGACTGGGTTCTTTGAAATGTTGATTGCACTTGTATTATCACACAAGATGGAGATAGGTGGTGTACAAGTGATTTGAAAGTCCTACAAGGTTTGCATCATCCAAAGAAGTTGAGTGCAACAAGATGCAGCATCCACATATTCCGCTTCAGCTGTAGATAGAGCAATCGAACTCTATTTCTTGCTGAACCAAGATACTAATTTGGAACCCATAAAGAATGCGCCACAACTTGTGCTCTTCCTGTCATCCACGCTTCCAGCCCAATCTGCATCTGTATAAGCATGAAGAGTGAGATCTGTATCTCTAGGATACCATAAGCCATAGTTTTGAGTTCCTTGAAGATACTTGAAAATTCTCTTCACTACCTGAAGATGAGTTTCCTTTGAATTTGCTTGAACTTCCAACTATTCCCACTGCATGCATGATGTCTGGTTGGGTATCTGTCAAATAAAGTAGACTTACAATCATAGATCTATAGGTTGGTTGATGTACTGCTGCTGATTCATCATTTTCACTGAGACTGCATCTTGTAACCATAGGAGTACATACTGGTTTCGAATCTTCCATGCCATACTTCTTCAGAATCTGCTTGAGGTACTTGGTTTGAGACAAGAAGATACCGCCTTCATTTTGTTGGATTTGCAATCCAAGAAAGTATGTCAGTTCTCCAAGCAAAGACATTTCGAATTGTTTCTGCATCACCAAGGCAAAGCTTTGACTCATAGCTTCTTCATTGCTGCCAAAGATAATATCATCTACATACACAACAAGTATTAGCAATTTGTCATCTTCAATTTTTATATAAAGATTGCTATCTGGTGATCCTTTTGAAAAACCTTGTTGATGAAGGTATTTGTCAAAACAGTAGTAGCAAGCCCTTGGAGCCTGTTTAAGACCATAGAGTGCCTTTTTCAGTCTGAATACAAAATTTGGATCATTCCCAAGAATGAAACCATCTGGCTGCGCAATGTATACTTCTTCTTCTTCTAAATCTCCATTCAGAAAGGCTGATTTCATGTCCATTTCAAATACTTTGAACTTCTGAAAGCTTGAGAGAGCAAGGAACATTCGGATGGCCTCAAGTCTTGCAACAGGAGCAAAAGTTTCTTCAAAGTCTATTCCTTCTTGTTGAGCATACCCTTTACACACAAGTCTGGCCTTGTTTTTGACTACTTCTCCATTTTCATTCAACTTATTTTTAAAGATCCATTTTGTCCCTATGACATTCTTATCTTTTGTTCTAGGAACCAACTCCCAAGTGTTGTTCTTTTCGATCTGCTCAAGTTCTTCATCCATTGCCTTGACCCATCATTCATCGTTGCATGCCTCTTTTACATTTTGTGGCTCTGTGGAGGAGAGCAATGCCAAATAGCTTGAGGCTTCTGCAATTATTCTTCTTGTTTGTACACCTGCCTCTTTATGCCCCAAAATTTGAGATTCTAGATGATTCTTCTGAACGTACCTGGATGGAGTCTTTTCTTCTATCCTTATCTGTTCCTCTGATGCCTCTTGAGGTTCTTCTTCATCATCAGTCTGATTTGGATAGTAGTCTTCATCCTCTTCGATATTTTCATAATTTACTTGCCTAGGAATGTATCATTTTTCATCAACCACTACATCAATGCTGTCAACAATTCTTCCAAGTCTTTTATTATAACATTTATTTGCCTTGCTATGGGGAGAATAACCAAGGAGAATGCCTTCATTTTCTCTAGGTTCAAGTTTTCCAAGTTGTTCATCATTGTTCTTAATATAGCATTTGCTTCCAAAAATTTTGAAATGCTTCACCGAAGGAGTCTCACCATACCATAGCTCATGAGGAGTTTGAGTGTTGTTCACTCGGACATTTGTTTTGTTGAGAATAACAACTGCAACAAATGCAGCTTCACCCCAGAAGGTTGCGGGAGTTCCAGATTCATCAAGCATAGCATGAGCCATTTGTTGGACCGTTCTGTTCATCCTTTCCACCACTCCATTTTGATGAGGAGTCCTAGCTGTAGAAAATTCCCTTCTTATTCCATGTTCTTCACAGAAATCAAAAAATTCATTTGAGGTAAACTCCCCACCTCTGTCAGACCTGAGACACTTAATTTTGTGATCTTATTCATTTTGAGCCAAGGCTTTGAAAGATTTGAATTTTTCGAATGCTTCGTCCTTGTGTTTCATAATTCCTAACCAAACCATCCTAGAGAAGTCATCAATGAATAATATAAAGTATTCTTCTCCTCGAGGTGACCTTGTCCTAAATGGACCACATACATCTGTATGGACTAGTTCAAGAGGCCTGCTGGCTGAGCCTTCCTTCTCAGGGAAGTTGGTTCTAGTTTTCTTACCAAACTGACATGATTTGCATATGGTGTTGTCTGGAATTTTGATATCTGGGAGACCACGAACTGCTTGATATTTGCATGCTTTCCTTATTTATGAAAAGCTTAGATGCTCCAATCTCCGGTGCCATAAGCAGTGTTCATCATCCTTGCTCAAATAGCATTGTTGTTGTCCTTCTTCAAATATGTATAAGTTATTTGGAGTTCTTCTGCCTTTGATCACTGTTTTTCTTGTATGAAGATCACGAACACTACATCCATTTGATCAAAATATTACCTCGGTTCCTTGATCGCACATCTGACTGACACTCAGGAGATTATGCTTCAAGCCATAAACATACGAAACGTTTCCAGCTTTGACCCTTTCTTTCAAATGAGCAGTCCCTTTTCCTTTTATGACTGCAGGGGTATCATTTCCAAAAGAGACTTTCTTTCCCTTTTCTAAAACACTATATGATTCAAGTTTTTATTTATCACCTATCATATGCTTCGAACATCCACTATCGATGTACCATAGATTTTCCTATCCTTCTGCATCAAAAGCTATCCCACATATTTCTGGTTGTGGTTCTTTCATTCTCCATGTTCTGGCCTTCGGGGTTTGTTCCTTCTGAGTTGTCTTCTGAAACTTGCTCCTGCATTCAGACTCTTCATGACCAAAGTTATTACAAATAGAACATTCAATTTCACTTTCAAGGGCGGAAAAATTGTTATAGGTCCTCTTTGTGATTCCAGACATACTTCTTTGTTTTTGAGCTTCTCTAGTCATGATTGCCTTATAGGCAACACTTTGAGCTACTTTGTGACCAAAGTTATGGCAAGAGAAACATTTCCCATTAAGAAACTTTTGCAATTATCAAATCTATCATCCAACCGATTGTAGTTTCTACCAACATCCATTCTTGAGGCAAATTGAGAAGATTTTACCTGTGGCTGGTTGTAGCTTCTGTTTGTCCTTAAGGTAGTTTGCCCCCGATTTTCTTGATAGTCTTTGTTCATTCTTGAGGTAAACTGTCCCTGATTTAACTGATGATTTCTATTAGGCCTTTACTCGCTCCTCCTTGCTGCATCAAGATAGCTTTTGGAGGTGGATGCTTGAGATGCTTCTCCATTATATCCCAGACCTATCTTGATTAGTGGAGAACGCTGCACATTGATGATCTCATCCAGAGTTTCAGATCCTTTAACAAATTTAAGATTAAGAGCTTTTGTTTTCTCAATCTCTTTTCTAAGACCAACAATTTCACATTCCAATTTTTCAAGATGTTTTTCCCTTTCAGCCAGTTGACATTTCAGAGAATCAATAATCACATTTTTCTCTTCTAAGCAAATTTTGAGATTAGAAATCTCTTCATAAAAACCTTCTTCATCTATAGCATCCATGTAATCATCATCTTCAAAGGCCATTAAAAGTTTATAATCATTACCTCGTTCATCTTCGTCACTATTTGAAAGTCCATCACTATCTTCATGAGTGTAATAGCTTTTCTTATTTGCATTCTATTTATTGTTCCATCTAGTAGGTTCCTTCCCCTTGTCAATCTTATCCTTATGAGGACATTTGGCAGCATAGTGACCGACTCTTCCACAAGCAAAGCATTTGAAAGGTAACTTACCTCGGAATCGTTCAGCACCCCATTGAAGATTTTTGACAAAATTTGATTCCTCTTCTTCTTCTTAAACGTGTCCCGACTCATAGTAATCTCCTTTGCCGGAAGCCTTGAAGGCAGCTTCTCTCCTGTCTGATGGACCTCCGTTTCTCATTTCATAAGCAGTTAGAATTCCATGCAGCTGTGACATTTTAAGTTTTTGTAGATTCTCTTTTTCTTCTATTGTAGAAACTTTAGATTCAAACCTAGGGGACAAAGATCTTAGAACTTTTTCAACCACAACAGCCTCTTTAATTTCTTCACCCAAGTTTTTCATACAATTAACAATCTCATCTACACGAAGAAAATAGTTAGCCACACTTTCATCATTGTACATTCTGAGATTTTCATACTGAATTCTGAGGGTTTGAAGTTTTGCTCGTTTTACCTAATCATCTCCTTCATAGCTTAGTACAATCTTGTCCCATATTTCTTGTGCGGATTTAAACTGCATAACCTTGACAAATTTTGATTGAGATAGGCATCCTAATAGAGTATTGACCGCCTTTGCATTTGTTTCATATTTCTTCTTCTCAGCTGGATCTATAGGAGTTGCTGATGGAAAAGTATACCCTGTTTCTACGATATCCCAGACTTCTGTACCAAGAGATTGAAGTTAGGAAGTAATTATTACCTTCCAATATACGAAGTTTGTCCCATCAAAAATCAGTGGCATGATTGATGCTTCCCTCTCGTATTTGCTCATGATGAATGATCTTCCTTCAAGCGATCAAGCTTCTTCTGAAGGACCTGCTCTGATACCAATTGTTGGAAATAATACTGAGAAGGGGGGTGAATCAGTATTATCAAGTCAATTATTCCTTTTTCAAAATCAAATTATATACGCTACTTCAGTTAATTGAACCTGCGTATATACGCAACTATATAGAAGGAAACCCGCGTATACAATGCAAACCCTTTAATTTAATTTATCTTTCTGATGTTGATTGTTAATCTATATTTAAGCATCAACTAACCAGTAACCAGAAATAGTAAAACATAGAAGAAAGACAATCCCACACAAGAACACAAGACATAAGGTGGAAACCCAATGTGGGTGAAAACCACCTGCTGCAGTTCGTCTCTATCTTTTCTTTATTTAGAAACTTCTTTTTACAATTGTACTGGTGCAATCCTTTACTAGTATGCAGGCTGCAACCTGCAGAGAGCTACAACTCTCTCTCGTCTTCCAACTTCTCCTAGATGGGAGCTACAACCCCCTTAGCTCTTGCACTAGCCAAGATACTAGTATGTAGGTGCTGGCCTACAGAAGGCTACAACCTTCTCTTTCTTTCAGGGACCACGTTTCATAAATTTTCAGACTGGATCCACAAATAACATCAATCAAACATCAAGAAATTTTGCATCACCCAATCACCTTTTCACAATCAAAACTGAATCAAAATAAACACTTCTCTGACGACTGTACCCAGATCACAGTAACAGTAACCACACACCAAATCTGAACCCAGAACATTGCAGCAATAAATAGAAGCAGCAAGATCACAACTCAAAATATATACGCTACTTTAATAACCTGAAACCTGTGTGCATACACTTCTGTGTGTGAAACAATCTGCGTATACGATGTTTTCCTTCACTAAACTAGCGTATATATGCGCCTTCGCTTCACTGAACCTGTGTATAGATCTATAAAAAATAATTCGCTCTTTCAGATATTAAAACACCAATTAACCCAGATTATTAGTTTTATAGATCAAGCAAGCGCCACATGTAACAGATCAAAATCATACAAAGATACTATCATTCAAGCTTAAAGATTATGATCCATCAAGAGAACTTATCCTTCTCTTTGCGCTAAGGTTCCTCCTTGATTCAGATCTAGAACTGCACCATAACCCAATTACCAGTATTCCAGATCTAGCACTTTATCATATATTCAACAGTAATTCAGATGATCTTTTGCCACATGATCTCCTTCCTCTTTTATAGTTTTAGGCCTTCCACAATACCATGGTCCAAAACCATAATAAACCAATACCACGGACCCAATACCTGGAATCAACACTTCTGACGAGGTACCATGGTCCAAAACCATAGGTTCAAATACCAAGGACTAACTACCACGGACCAAAGATAAGTTATCCAACATATACGCGCTTTTCCTTGCATGAAAGTGCATGTATATGTATACGCGCCTTTGAAACGTATAACCCGCATGTATACGCGTCTTAGTCTAGATGAACCTGCGTATATGTCTTTTCCTTCATTCTGAAAGCCTGAACTGAGATCTGTTACCAAAGAGAGTTGCCATCAAGGACAACACCTGTGCCATAGCTCCAATCCCTTGCCATAATGCCAACAACCTTATATCTTGAAAAACCATTGCACCGTCTT
Source organism: Pinus tabuliformis (assembly GCA_031772625.1). Lineage (NCBI taxonomy): Eukaryota > Viridiplantae > Streptophyta > Pinopsida > Pinales > Pinaceae > Pinus > Pinus tabuliformis. Next base: position 1,337,074,987 of record CM062820.1, read on the forward strand.
TCTTCTGTACCCAACATTCATATCATCATTTGTTTAGCAAGAGCTGGGTGATTTGGAGTTCAAACTAGTTCAAACAATCAAGGGCCAAAGTCTTTTTCAGCTAGTAGTAGAAGCAGTAGATGAAAAAGAAGAATATTCATTTGGTTGGGATTATGAAATTGAAATGTACAATGTTGAGTGAGATTCCCCCACTACCATTGTGAATGCTTAGTATGCAGATGTACGCCAATACTTTGAGCAAGACATTGTTCCCTCCCGTTTATCCACACGACAAAAGAGGGAACTTAGAATTAAAGCATTATCTTATCAGTTGGTACATGGGATGATTTTCAAGAAGCAACATAATGGAGTGTTTCTCAAGTTCCTAGAAGCACATGATTCAATGGAAGTATTACGTGATATCCATCACGTACCATCCAGGGACACTTCACGGGTAACACAACTGTGCATAAAGTCATTTAGGCTTCTTTCTATTATCCCACATTATTCAAATATGCTCACGCCTATGCCTGCAAGATTCTATTCTATCAATGGTGTTTTGATTGAAACAAGAATTCAACCGCCCCATTACAACCTATTATAGTCGAAGAACCATTTCATCAATGGGGCTTAGATGTCATCAGGGAAATATTTCCACGTTCATTAAAGCAACACAACTACATCCTCACTGCTACAAACTATTTTACGTGTTGGAGAGAATAAATTTTTCTTAAGCAGGTGAATGACCAAGAAGTCATCAAATTCATTAAGCAAAATATCATTTCTAGGTTTGAAATTGTGACTTTACTTGTTTTCAATAATGCAACATATTTTTCATCATTAAAACTATATGAATTTGCATTAGATAATGGAATTGTATTGAAACATTCAACTAACTACTATCTACAGGGAAATGACCTTGCTGAGTGCACAAATAAGAACCTTATCCACATCATCAAGAAGACCATCTTCTCTGAACAAAGGAACTGGCACTCTGCTTTGGTAAATGCCTTATGGGTTGACTGAGTCATGCCAAAACCCTCTCTAGAAACATCCCCTTACTTTATGGTGTATGGAAAATAAGCCATCCTTCCCCTTAATATTTTCTTTCCTTCTCTTTGTCTTTCACAAGAATCCCAAGGCAAGCCTTGTTTATTGGTTCAATGTAGGATGGGAATCCTTCACAATTTACATGAAGAAAGGCTAAAAGAAAAAGAAAACTTTTCCCTTCATCATATTCATATCAAGTGGCCGTTTGAAAAGAAGTCTACAGGAAAGAACAAATTTATTCTAGGTGAATTAGTCTTAAAGTGGGACGAAGCCCATGAGGACAAAGGAAAACACAACAAGTTTCAATCCCAATGGATTGGATCATTCACTATCCATGAAAATATTGGCCAAAACACATATCATCTATAATCACTAGAAGGGAAGATTGCCTCTCTCCTTGTCAATGGAAATTATTTAAAACATTATTTCCAATGATGATCCAGGGCCATGCCTTACACTATACACATAGTCTTTTTTTGATTACTCGATTTTTCTTTCTATTCTTTTCATGTAAATAAATGTTGCGTCTCCACATGTTTTCCAACTTCTTTGTGTAGGGATGAATTAAAAGTGAGTCTTATGCTTGGCTACCCTTAGGTTCGTCTTCCTTGTGTTTCTTATATCTTTTGGTTGATGAAGTTTTGATTGAAAATATGATCCAAATGTGAGGAGAGTTTTGGTTAAACTATGAACCTGTGTCTATTTGGGAAACCTTATGCCCACACTCGGTTATTATGTTTGGTGTCTTCACGCTTATCCAATTAGTAGAAGAGGAGAAGGGGAAAACTATAGATGAGAAGACCTAAATCAAAGGTCTCTATATAATTCTTTGAAGGAACAACCTCTCCTACTCTCAATAAGTTGGGATCCCTCTTCTACACATAAAATCAATAAATGACGATGCACGATCCTATAAATAAATAAGTAAAGGTAGAAGAAGAGAAAGGCTTCCTACAAAGAGAGGTGAAGTAAGCAACACCGTTAAAACACTGACCGACATTTTTATCAATGTATCAATGTGTGTGTTCCTGTAGTGACTACGTTGAGGTAATTTCCAGGCCTTCTTCTAGTAGAGCAACATCAAAAGATGAAAAATAATAGTCTGAAAATCTTAAGCTCACGAACTTCACTACCATTCCCAACTCAAAAAAATTGTGATATTGTTCTGTTCAACATAGTGGGTATAAAGGGGACCATGTTTTTCATGGGGTAAGTGGCAAGACCAAAGTAATCTACATGATGAATCAATACTGCATGAAGAATCAAAACCCTACACAAAAGAGTTAACCAAAGCAAAGAAGTTACAATTTTACCAGTGTGTCACCAAGTATTGTCGTTGTTACAACACCCTCCAAAATTTTAGCCTACACTCAATTTATGAGCCTTCCTTAGTGTTGTACATTTTTCATCACAAACATTGAAACTCATTCCATGTCTTTTCTTGATGTATTTTGGTCCCTTTTGCAAGGTAGGAAAAATATTATCTTTTCACATGTTAGCTATCACACAATGTGTATAGGCTTGTTATGGTGGTTTCAAGGGGACACCTTTATGTAAATGAGTTAATCTAACCATGTAAACACACATCACACTCAATTCCAAAGTTTCAAGCACTGTCATACAAGTGTTTCACAGTCGTCACAAAGTGTATCTTTAGTGTCACACTTGTCGTTAGTTGTCTTAAAGACGTCACACTGAGGGAAATGAATTATTCATATGTCCTAGATGATTTATGTTGTTGTGTATTCAAGTATTCTAAGTGAGCGATCACAGTCAAAATCTTATCACTATTCACATCAGCCTCATCAATCCCACAGTTAGGCAATCCATCTTCCTAGCTTGGCCTCAACTATGCAATACAAAATCTCTAGCTTCAATCTCATCCCTTGAACCCATGATCTGCATAATTTCACAATGGCCTGGCCTCTCTTGCTTCCTGAAACTATGCAATGTGTTGATCTAATGCCCATCCCCTTAGCATGTCACACTGACCTCCAAAATTACACAATTTTCTTCCTTAGTCCATCATAGACTGCAAATTGTGAATTATCAAGGCTTAAGGTTCACCCCTGACTACTTGAACTACGTAATTGCATAGTCACTAATTCCATCTCCCAGCTTGTCACCTAGTTCAGCTTTAGCTAATGGATCAATATGCATTATCTTAGACTAGGGGTTTTTTCAAACTGATCAGATATTTTCATGACTAATTTGTAGATGTAGGTACCTTATCATGGCATGGCGAGATGATGAAGAAGGAAAACATGTTGAAAGACATATTTGTAGCTAAGTATGCAAGATGATCAATCGAGAGAAAGCAAAGGGGCACCAGTTTAAGATCACAACTCAAGACTTGAGATCATTGAAGATTCCTTATCACCAACCTATGCAGAGGTGGAAAGACAAGATTTCTCAAGAAAAAACTCAACACACAATAATAAGAGTGCTTTGAAATTGCTTCATCATCAAGTAGTCCATGTCAGATATCTCATTTCAGGTGATGCCATGAGTTTTCACATGCCAAACCATATTGTGGTTGATAAAAATTATCTATTGGAAATGTGTTGCAAAGTGGAATTCCGAAAGACACATTCAAAATATGAAGATGTTGGTCAAATTTTTCATTTATGTCAATATGGTATTATCTCTAAAACTATAATTCTTCATGAAACCCTAACCCTAAGTATATTTAAAATTTTGAGGATGAAAATCTGCCAAAAAGGAGACCATGCATAGTGTTAGGGGGGGCATTGGTTTATCTAATTTCCAAAAATCTCCCCCCAAATGTAATCCAAGTGTGTATTGAACTTGTGACCTATGCTCTGATACCACTTGTTGGGAACCACAACTGTCATTAAACAAAAACCCGTAGGTTTTAGTCAACAATCTCATCGCCAGAGATACGAATCCACGAGTGGCGATTAGTCCATGTCATGAAACACACTGGGAGCATTGGTTTATTCAATGTCCAAAAGAAGAGTCATGTAAAGTCAAAATTTCATAGGAATTCAAAGAGTCATGAGGGTAGTCAAAGAGTCATAAGGAAGATGAAGCATCACCTCATTGGTTATATATATACCATCATTGTATGATAAAAGGAGTTTTCACCTTGGCTCCTCCCACAAAGCATTAGAGAGACAAACAAGTTCTTTTGGGGAGTAAGGAGTGGCTCCAATGATTCACTATTGGAGGTAGTGGTGTTCATTGTGTACACGTGTCTTAGAAATTTTACTTAATATAAGAATCCTTATGGACATAACATTGTTCATGCATGGATTATGGACATTTCTAAGACTATTCTGTGAATATTTGTAATTCATGTTTTCTTTCATCTATACTAAAGAAATTGAACTGTTTCAATTATTTTGGTACTTATCATATTGAGAATTTGCTATAAAATGTTATCATTGTTGTCACATCCTCATGGACTATTCCACTAGATATTAGACAAATCCTCCTTGATAAATCGGTTGCAATGATCATTGCATCTCTGTGGACTATTCCGCTTGAAGTTGTAAGTATTCTTCTTGTTCATGTGTGTCTCTACTAGGATGGTACTATTACCTCTTTATTAGAGGGCCACTTCTCCTCCCTCTCTGCAGTATGTTAGGGTCCTATAATTTATAGGATCTCAAGGTATTTGAGTATTGTATCCCAGGAACCTTATTTTGTAAATACTTGTCAATTTTCCAATTATTTCCAAATAAAAGAAAAAATAGAATAAGGAATGAAAAGGGGGTATAAATAAGAAAAAGAGACAAAACAAGAATATTAAAAAAATATGAAAAATATAACCCCATCAAAAGAAAAGCAGAAAAAGAGGAATAATATTGAAAGTGTTGCAAGTCTAAATGCCATTACTGATAGTTAGTTTTCTTCATCATTGTTAAATAAAGAATGTGTGCAGCTTGTTCCAAATGCCAGAATGTCTATCTACTTGTTTAATCATACAATGTAATCATGATTAAACTTGTTTAAATTTATGTAAATTAGGTTAGAGAATAAAGATTTGCCCAATAGTTTAATCTGGGTAAATGAGTGGTTAGGTAGAAAATAAAGTTAATTCAACTTTTTAATCTGAATCAATAGGAGAAATAAGGGATAGGTTAGATAGTTTTTCATTCTATATAAAAGAAAATAATGTGGGTTTGCTAGTCTAAGTGCACCCTATAGAAAAAATAAAATGTTAATTTAGTTATTGGTGGGTAAATTAGTTGTTGTTATAAATATTTGACTATGTCATTTTTATCCTAAGTTTTAATCATATGCTAAGAAAGGCGACTAGTGCAACAGGATAAAGTATTGTTTAATGATTTTACTCCTAAAACCTTTATCCTAAGTTGAAAAGGTAAAATATTAAAAAGGGTGCATATGGATAAATCTCTTTTGGCGTATGCAGTTAATCCACAGTACCATCAAAGCATCAAGATTTTTTCCCACTCAGCATCCACGACCCTTATCATTCTTCAGCTCCCCTTCGCCTTCCAGCCTTTACCACCAGGGTGGCGGGGGGGGGTCCAAAACAGTTGTTTCCCCACCGGGCACCATCCCTTACGTAGCAAATTCTCATGATTTCACAGCCCCCATTACAAACCCACTTACCATTTACTAGCCCCTCCAAAATCGCCTACACTTTGCCCCGCTTACGGTGTACCCACTACGATTCCTCCACAACTCTCCTCCTACCACCGCACCTAGTCATTGTCCACTTAAATGCACTCCCCACAAAAAATGTATGTTAAGCATTCAAATTCAATTACTGGGTAATTGTTCGAAGCTAATGGCCCTGTACCATTTTCAATGAGACTTTCACAATGTTTAAAATCCTTTGAAACCATCATTTTCATCCCTTCTACTATTATTTTCTATTATTGACAACCTTTGCAAAACAACTGTTGTCTTGATAGACCTACCCATGGTCTGTGGACCATGGGATTGGATAAAGAGAGCGAGGCTCTAAGTAGAAGAGATGATATAGATAAGCAATAGATAAGAAGCATGATGAGTCTAAGAGATTGAGTCAAAGTGTAAAGGGTATCATTGGGTCGTAAAGTAGGAGAAGGCTCTATAGCTGAGTAAACAGAAGCCTAGTAGTCCGCAACTAAGTGAGTAGACCCCTGCAGTTGAGTGTGCACGACAGGTCGATTTTGTAACCGTTGGAAGAATTTATAAAGAGAAGGTTACCATATTTTTGTGTATCTTTTCCTGTTTAATGTATGATCGGGTATAAATTTCAAGAGTATTGTTTATTTGCTACATGAACTCATATGAATGTGTTATATAAATAAATATAACACAAGGCATCCATTTATGTGAAGATAATTAACTGGTATAGGAAGTTAAGTAAGATCTCATGTGAGACTTAGGGGAATAGTGCAGAGAGCTACTCCAACAACGTGGAATCCAAACAATCCCTGGTTAGGGTTGTACGAAGGGTAGGGAATGGTGTGAAGTAACCTATGTGAAGGGACTATAGCTGGACCGAAACAAACCCTCATAAATATCAAGGGTGTGGAAACGTAGTTCCATCAACCCCCCATACTATTTCGGGTGAGATCTTAGTCCATGCTACGTGTACTGTTATCGATAGTGCCAGTAGTACAGGGATTTGTTTGGCTAATTAACTCCGAACTTGGTTTTGGCACTAACAAGCCAACAAATGGTTCCATTGGCAGGACTGAGATCTACATAGAGGTGTCTGATGTTGTATCACTAGAATTTGACAAAGAAAGGAATTGAAGATTGGTTGGATAGGAAGATTCATGACTTCACGACGTAGGAAAGAAAAAACCCATGACTATCAAAGGAAGAGTGGTTAGACTGCTACTTATACATAGAGATCCATGAAATTTTCTTTGCATCTTTCCCTACTGAGCTATACAAGTGGATCGCAAAGCTAGTAGATAGCCAAGGAAGGTGTAAGCTTGATAGACCTATTGTGTGGACTCCAGAATTGGTGCACATATTGGAAGAATTGGAGGATAAGATCACGCGTGATGTCGATCACCAGCTCGATCTAATTATAGGAGGATTCATCATCGACTTTGTGGTAGATACTTCAGTCAGCTATAGTGAGGTAGAATGCTTCTTCCTCAAAGGACCGTGAGGTAAGTACATTAAATCTTTGAACATGGATTAAAGTTCTACTGTGTGAAAAATTGGTTATGTGAATAAATTGATCTTTGGGGCTACGCAAAGAGGGAGAATCTACAGAAATGAAGGTAGTACTAAACTAGAAACTATCCCCTTGATTTCACCTCTGTGAGGGGGTGAGGAAGAGCTCACGAAGGTCTCACCAAGAAGTACGATCAGTTTGATAAGGCAGAGAATTCCGCGCATACCACCCCCACCCATATCGCCACTAGTTTCACCATCTTCACCCCTATCTTTGCCCATACCACTTCCACCACCATCGGGAATCAATATGGCGAACATGATAAAATTGCTAGTGTTCAAAGGAGTAGGGAATGAATATTTAGACCAATTTTGGTTCATGATAAAAGCTGTATGGGAAGCGCTGGGAGCCATGGATGACAATATAAAGAAAGCGACAGTGGTCAGCACTCTACAGGATCATGGGCTGACTGGGTACATTAAGAATTCCAAAGACAATCTAAATGCAGGGATAGTAGATATTCAAACTGTGCTAAATAAATAATTTTGCAGGACAAAGTCATAGGTGCAGCTGATCATTGGAATCAAGGAAATCACAATGCTACTAGGCGAGACCCCTTGGGAGTTGGATCAGAGACTGAAGTGAACAATTCGTAAATCTAACATGATGTTGATGGATGGAAAACACCGTGAATGGTTTGTAGCATCGTTAACGCCGCATCTAAGGAATGTTTTGTCAAAAAAGAGGCTAACAACTTAGGCCGAGGCCTTGGAGGTCACAATGAGATTGCACGAGACCCCAATACAGGATCCCAACCTGGGAGTCCAATAGATTCATGCATAGTTGAAAAACTTATGCCTTGAGATGTAGAGTTTTAAAACAAGACAAGACAACTCACCCAGAAGTGCGCGATGAGGTTTGGTGTGTAAAGTGAAATGGTCAAGGACATGACAAGCACCACTGCTCGATGTTCGAAAATTACCTCACAGGAGGAGGACCAATACCATTGAGGCCGAAGGCACAAGCAGGACTGAGCACAACGCCTACATTATGGTGCATAATTTGTCAGATAGGATCAAAGCATGCTATAGATAACTTCCATTTATTAGAAAAGAACATGCAAAATTCACAACAGTTATTCTATAATTTCTTTAGCTTAGTGGGACATGATGAGTGCACTTGTAGAAGTTATGAGCTGATGATGGATCGGAATCCTACCTATAGAGTTCAGGCCAAAACATGGGCCCTTGACCAAAACACAGGGATGCATGAACTAGATTTCAAGGGCACAGACGAGGCCGAGGTGAAGGAGGACCAAGAAGATGTTGCGGACAACTGATATGTTACAATTGTGGAGGGCCAAGTTATTATGCCCGTGATTGTACAAATCCAACGCGACCATCATGCTTGTATTGTACGTTGTTTGATCATGAGATGGAGGATTGTCTTACACTAATAGCGATGTTGCGCGATAACAAAGCACTCCAACCTTCCCCAACTCAGAACCTACAAATGATGATGTCTGAGCTGCGTGAGGAAGACCCTAATGTAAATACTGTGCTTCGAAGTGGAATTATGATATGGCATGACAAAGGCAAGCAACCTGATGAAAGTACTTGGGTTTGTGAGGCTTCAATGAAGGAACTAGAGTTTGATTTGGATCGCGCTAAGGAAACCTTCATGGAAGCCAAGAAGAGCTTCACTGATGCCTCCACTTAAGGAATTAAAGACATACCTGAGCCAGAAATGGACCCATCAATGCTAACAACGTTCCTGGAAACATGCACGAAGATATTGCGTGACAAAAAGGCTATAAAGGGGTTGCGAGAACTCATAAATGGATGTGTTGGGACCATGCCAGAAGCATCAAAAATAGTCCAAAATCTCAGAAACACACAATGTGAACAAGGAGGGAGATGAGATTGACTGTGCAGATTGGGGAATATGAGATGGACCAGGTGATTCTGGATCTAGGATCGGACGTGAATGTCCTGCTGAAGAAGACATGGGAGTGCATGGGAAGGCCTATGCTGCAATGGTCTCCTATCGAACTGTGAATGGTGAACCAACAAAAGATCCTACCTATGGGGAGATTGTAGGGAATCATAGTAGATATCAAAGGAGCAAGCGCGCTAGTGCTATAGGATATCTACTAGTAATAGCCTGTGCACAAGATTTTTTCTGCAGTATATATGCCAGAAAAATGGCCACCACATGCCCCAGCATGGTAGTCATTTAAAACGTGCTCTACCTCTTCATGAGTGAGGCAATGCTGAAGAACTGTATCTGCACTACGATGATATAATATATCGTTAGTCACTAGATAATGTCGCACTTGGTGATGGATGTTGTTAGGTTCCTATACCAATAGGTGTCATATTTCATGATTGATTGTGGAAATGCCAAATATGATCATCCTTTCCATGCTGCAAAGGTTCCATATTTCCCAAAAACAGAAAAATGTAAAAAATGTAAAGAGGGTATGCCCTAAAAGAAAAATCAAAGGGCAAGAAAAATAAATTGGTCAAGAAAAGAAAGAAAATGAACACCAAAGAAAGACCAGGAAAGTGGCTAGTCAAAATGCCACTAATGTCCTCTTTTTGCAAAGAATTTCATATCATGTAATCAATGATTTGGTAACACTTGATGGATGGCCCAATAGCTCAATCTTGGCCAGTCCATGTTTAAATTCTTGTTTTAGAATAGAGAATAAAGATCTATCCAAACAATTCAAGCTTGGCAGATCACTAGCTAGGTAGAGAAACAAGGGTGCTCAATAGTTGAATCTGAGCCCCTGGAAGAGATAAGGGCAGACTTAGGTAGGAGGACAAGCAAAAGAAAAAGGAAGAAAGCATTTTCTAGTTCAAATGCACCCAAACAAGATGAAGAAAAAATGCTAGGTGTAGCAGAATGGGTAGGTAATTCTGGTGTTGCAGAAGCAGGTTGGTAATCAACTTTAATATGATCTGTTTGATGGATATCCCAAACATCATGGCAAAGTAGCTACAGTTCAGTGAAGCATGACAGATTTCCCCTCTCATTTCCCCAAGAACACCTATTAACATCCCCTCAAGGACATTGGGATCTGCTCAGTGGTCGTAGCTCATTTCATTTTATGAGAAATACTAAGTGAAACTTTTTGTTCACTTGTTCATAACAAGCCACATTTCTTGTGTAAAATAATCACTTCATTTCCCTTTCATTTCCCAAAAAACCTAAGTTTCTACCTTCTAAACTTAGCATTCTCCTATCATTTTTCAGATTAACACCCTAACTTTATGATATAACTCCTATATGAAGTTTCCCTACCCCTACTACATATAAATAACAAAAAAACACCAAAAACATTATAAATATCCCGCCCCGGCCTAATATGGCTATATTTTAATTGTCTCGGGAGTCATTGGTCCACCTGGGGCCAATAACAACCCACCACGTGTTCTGCCGAGTTTCTTTGACCTTTGGTTAAATAAATAACCATAGTTCGCTCCACAATAGCACTGGGATTTAATTAATGTTTGGTTAATTAAATAACCATACCCGCATACCCCGATAACCCAAAGTTTTTTTTTAACCCCGCAATGCATATAAAACATTAATATTTAGTCGGCTCCTGTGCCATAACTGCCTGCCACCTCCACGTTCCGTCAACCGTCGGATCGGGCCCTCCCCATCCAACAACTCTCGTTAATATCGGAGCCGCTCCAACATCCGAACATTAGTGCTCAATAGAAAGTGGTTTTCCCATCGTACCCCGGGATGCGTGTCATCAGTCCATTGCATCGGGTATCTTCTGCCAGAAACCGCCCCCGTACATAAGGCGGTGCAATGGAAACCACAAACTGCTCCTGCCTCCCGCTCGCCATGTCATCCGCCCATGCCAGGGCCTGCATCACCATTTCGTCCGCTGTGTCTGCCATGTCATCCGCCCATGTCAGCAACCATGTCATCTGCCATGTCACCTTTCATACTCCACTACAAGACAAGATGACGTCATGATGACGTCATCCGAGGAAAGCACCAAAAAGCCCAAAAAGGCTCAAATTTGTTAAAAAGGCGTGAAAGTGATGGTTTGGTTTGTTTTTATTTGGTGTATTACGGAGACTGTGCATGCGAATTACGTCCAATTCACTATCAACGCTCTAGTCTGCCACCCAGGCGAGTTCACACTGCAAACCCGACCCCCTCAACTCAGTCTGCAACCACATTTCGTGCCTGTCGCCTGTAAAACAGGCATTTACTCGATAGTCACCTATAAACCCTGTTTTTACGAAATTTCACTGTTACAATCACCAGAAGAGCTAAATTCAAGTAAAATGCACTATTTCCTATAAACTTATGCATTTTAAGTCACTGTTTGACCATTGTTTCCAAAGAAAAACCTGCAAAACCTGTTTTCCTCTGCAAATTTCCCACTAGATTGCAATTCAAGTCCATTTCCGTCGGCAAAATCTCCAAAAATGCCTAAATGTTGAGTTAAATTTGTCAAACTCACTTGCAAAAGAGCACCATTTCCTCTGTTTTATCCAGCTTCCCAATTAAACTCTGCAAACTCTGTCTTTCCTTTGAATTTTACCCAGTGAGGCCATTTCCTTATAAAACTCGGTTTGTAAAATTCCTATAAAATTCCTGTGAAGGACCCAATGCTAGTACTCTATTTCCTGTTGTAACACAGACCCAAAATCCAATTATAAACACAGACAGTGAACCATGGAAGCTCCAGTGGCCTTGAATATTTCCCCTTTGAATGCCCCACATAAAGAATTGGAATGGATACCCCTTGCTGACAGGGACTACCAAATTAAGGATATGATGGGTTACAAATCTCACCTGCAAGCCTTTTGTGAAATTAGAAATAGCTATAGAAGCAACACTGATGTCTTGGGAATTTGGGAATCCAACATGCCTATTTATTACCTCCCTTTAGTGAATGTGCTCCATGATTTCATCCATTTATGTTGTGCAAATTATGAACCCACACAAAGAGCAGTTATGGCTCCATCTGGGTCTGTGCTCTTCTATATTACTCCTCAATCCATAAATGAGATGTTGAACTTCAAGCCAACTCAGCCTTTGGCTCCTCTCACCATGAAATTCTTGCTTGACCAAGGTGCCAAAATGCCTAGCTCAAAGATAACAAGAATTGCTCAGTTGTTTATGAAACCAACTTGCCAGCATGATCAACCTCCTACTTATCTCCAAGTCTGGTTCAATGAGGCAGGGAGACACATTATAGACACGATATCCTACATTTTAGGATTCAAATCTAGTGAGTATGTTGATGAAACTATTTTGGTATTAATGTCCATATTCACTTCAGGATAGCCCCCTACTGTCAAGTATGATTATGCTACCTTCATACAAATAAAATCCATGAGAAATTCATGAATCTGGAGAGAGAAAGAGTGTTCAAATACACTTCCTACATATACCATTTGTTGTTGTGCTATCAACCTGATAGTTTTCAAGTTCCTCTTAAAAGATTGGACCCCAAAGGTGAAAGGAGGTCTGTGATTTTTTGGACTTCAGTTTTCCATGAAGTCCACAACTCACCATATACATACTGTGAGTTCATTGACCTGTTCATATATCCAGTCACCTGTTTTTTGATAACAACTCCTCATGCCAAGCTCTCTGCTGAAATGCAGAAAATTTTACATCTCTCAAAGGAATACAATATTGGTGACTAGTATTTTTACCAAAACCGCACATTGATCAGGATTTATGGCTGTTAATTAACTCCCTACAAGCTGCTGGAGTATGTCCCTATGAGACTCTTTGCCTTGGAATACTACTGGCAATTTAGCAGTTTAAATTTAACTCATTTCCAAGCTGCTAGGAAAAAGGCACAGCTCAAGATAAGACATCAATTGGGCCCTTTTATCTTCAGTAAAAGGGAAGAAGCCTGGGAAGAAGTAGATAAGATATTAAAATATCAACTTATGCTGAAACAAAGCTTTCATTGGTCACCATATGACCCTGAACATTTCATAAGTTTTAGAAGAGTAAAACAAATCTTACAGGATATGTGCACCACAAAATCCCTGAAATTGAACAATATGCTAATCAACAGGAATGGGTAGAAGGCACACTAATTGAGGAGCTTACTGATGAAGAGAAATTAGAAAACGAAATGAAAGGTCTTGAAAAAAACACTTGACCTGGACTCTTTTGGACAGGTGCGTTTCACATTGCCTAAACACCTTGGAGCGGGCACATCATCTGCCACAACTTCACAACAACCTGCCCAAGAGAGTACTCCATCTGCAGGGACATCTAAAGGCAGGAAGTGCAGCATTCAGAGCAGTAGGATACAATGGTAGACTGGCTAGATATAGCCAAGGAGCAAAGTCTAGGGCAAGGCCCTTCAACACAAGAAAAGGTAACTGAAATCCCTGTGTTACCAACTCCCCTCAATGAGGAAAGAGCCAAGAAGAGGGACAGGTAGGAAGAGACACCTACAGGTGGATCCACAAAATAGCAAGGAGAAAAGAGGCAAAGGTTGAACCCTTACTCTGAGGAAGAATTGGCAGAAGAAACAACATGCAACTTAGGGGGTGAGGAGACAACTGAACAACAAGCTCCTCCAATTTTGGAAACATCGACTAGCTCTTTTCAGCGAGAGCAAGAGAGGCAACATGGTGTGGAGGTTACATCTACCAAGTAACAGAGCAAACAAGGCTCGAATATTAAGAAAACATTCACTGAAATAAAGGCCAGAAATGAGCCAGTAAGGTTCCAGCTATATAATCAATTGCTAAGAATGGCTCCCACCAATCAACAAAGGCTAATGGCAGCCTATGATATCCAAGAAGGGGAAATGACCCTTAGTCACTTCATGCCTACAACGCAGCAGCCATAGTCAGCTATTGATTATATTGGGACCAATCTGGAAGTCCTCGCTAAAGATATCCAACCAATGGACCAGATTGAGTTACATAAACAAACTGGAGAAATGGTATACTCTACCTTGGTAGACAAAGCATTATTGGCTCACAGACTGCAGAATTCATTGCACAATACTTCTACCCAATTGGAATTTGAGAAGGCCTCCTCATTAGCCAAGGATAACAGAATTAAATCCTTGGAGAAAATTATTATGGAGCTGGGACATGATCCCAACGATCCCAAGGGCATACAGGCCTTAATTAAAAAGAAAGAAGAAGATATAGTAGCCCTCAGAAAGCAGCTCACGCTGCCAATTACAATGCATCCTCAGACCACAGAAGTTGCATAGCAGAAAGAAGAGGAGGATGTGGTAAGTTTTCTAATGAGGATGAATGAAAGGCTAGCAGAAATAGAGAAAGCCTTGGAGGAAACGTTGCAAGGAAAACAGGGAGAGTTGGCCTCTCAGCCAGCTCAAACAACTGCAATTCTTACAACTGCTCCTCCTACAACTACAACAACAGTCCCCCCCTTGTCCCAGAATCAACAACAGGTACCTCAACTACAGCAACAGTTACAGCAACAACAGCAGTAGGACAAGATGCCAACCTGAGCATGGAAGATATGATGAAAGAAATAAAGGCTTTGGAACTCCAAATGGCAGAGCTGAAGGAAGCCAAAGAAAAACTGGCCAAGATTGAGGTAAATTATGATAAGTCCAAAATAACTGTGGCTGAGAAAACAAGAGAAGTAAAGGCCCTGGAAAATAAGGTAAAAGCCTTGGAGAAGGACCTTACTCTTCACAAAACTCTGGCAGAAATCAAAACTATTTTGTGGGCTAAAATTGGCCAGTCCATCACTGATCAATGGACATCAATCCAGACTATTCATGACCAGATTGAATTGATAGCGATAGCTCAATTTGAGACTCAAAAAGCTAGAGAATTATTGGCAAACAAGCCCGAACAAGCCAATAAACTAATTCATTTTTTGAATACTCATACCAGAGAGCAGCTAGCAGCACTAGACATTCAGGACAGAACAAATACAATTTTGACAGTAAAAAAGGTGCTGACCATGAGGAATTTTGTACAAACTTTGGAAAGAAAGTGCCAAGAGATGCAAATAGAAATAAATGCCTTCAGACAAAAGTTTGCAGTGTTGCAAAGCAAATGGTTACCCAACTTATTGACCAGCAATGGAAGACTATTGGCACATCAACAATATGCTCATAGGGTAAATACCTATGTTACCAATCAAATCACAACATCATCAAGCAGCTCAGAAGAGACAGTACCTTCCTCTAGGCAGAGTTTATATGACAAATTAGAAAATTTGTTTTACATTGAACATGAGATAACACATCTTTTTGAAGTCCAACCCAATTACTACAAGTATACTGAAGCTGATGAGACATTAATAAATTTACAAAGACACCAATTGCCAACAGATCAATGGTGGCAGAACATGCTGGAGGTTTTACCAAGGTAATGTTGGTTCTCTTTCTTTGATCATCTGCATTAAAGCAAATTTCAATATACGGGTAACAAAAGAAAGAATTCACGCAAAGAATCAGGCACAGGTGACAGGGCCATGACATCAATTCGGGAACACAAATCAAAGAGACAACTATCAATCAACTAATTGGGTCAAAAACTCAAAGATAACATACCACCTAAGGCAGCCAGTATAACATAGTTACTTCTGTATTCATTACGCGTTATTTCCAACATCATTTATTGCCTTTGAAGAAGTAGATGGATAAATTTATTGCTTGATATTTTCCCTATGGGATATTTTTTAACTCTCCTTGTATAAATACCTCCTCAAGATATGTATTATTGTTGGCTGGTGAATATCATTCTGGACCTGTGCTGTAATGTTGAGAAACTTTCTGAAGAAAGATTGCTTGAATGCTTTGCTAGTGAACTTTCTGTTGTGGGATTAATGGCAGAAGAATATATTGTAGAATTCTACTGTCACTTCATGGAACAATAAGTCTTTTTACCCTTGATTTACTGTTCTCATGTTTTACATATCATCCATATATCATATTCTGAATTGCTGGAAAAAAGGATAACCCAGAAATTGCTTGACTGTACTTTGTGTTCAATTCCTGTCAATTATTATGTTTTCTTCAGGACTAGCATAGGCCAGAATTCTTGATTGCTCTTGTCTCCCTGGTTCTTTCACTCTTAACATCATCAAGGAATTCTTAACTGCTCCTTAGTAATGTTTATTCAATTTCCCTCTGTTAGCATAATTAAAGATTCTTGATTGCCTTTCATTCCCCGACTTCATTTCATCTTATTCCAGCTTGAAAATTGTTCTGTGTTTAATTATCTTGCTCTGTAGTCCTCCTTTTGCCAAAGAAACCATACCAGAGGTTCATTTTCAACTGACTCCATTAACCCAATGGTCTGAACTTCTCTCATCTTGCAGCCCTGTTCTATTGAATTTTACGTTCCAAACACCAAACAAATACTTGCGCTTCATAACTAGCCTAACATATAATGAAACAAATCTAAATCAAAAACAGAGAGCCCTCTCTAGTTGCAGATTGGCTAGAATATGCAGCTAAAAGACTGGTTAGTGGTTACCTCGATCGTATTCCCTTTTCTCAAGATCTTTTGGGGAACAACTTGAGTGATAACATCATTGGCGACTCCGCTGGGGACCTGAATGTCTGTTTGTTACTACTGTCTAGTTTCTAAAGCCACAGATGGAGCCTGAAGTTATCCAAGTAGACTTTGAAACTGTTTTTGCTATGCATTTACAGGAGTAAATAAAAGCTACTTCAGTCAAACTCCAGTCTAGCATTAGGATTTATACAACTGTCTCAAAAATTCTATCAGTTTCCTTTTATTTTCAAAAAAAGATCCTTAAGAAAAATTCAAAACTTTGCAATTCATAATTTCTTAGAAAAATATTGTAAAAAATAGCGTCCCTTAAACATTTCTAGAAAATACCAAAAATAGAACTAGAAGTTGGCTCCAAAGAAGAAAGTGCATTACACTAGATCAAACCCTGATCCTGATCCTCCAGCTATTTTTGAAAATCCTAACTTAATCTCCAAGACCCTAATAAGAAAAGAAAGTATAGAAAATTCTGCTGATGTAAATCTTGATATAGTTCAGCAAAGTTTGACCCAATCTCCTCCTGGGAGAGCAGCAGTATTTTCTCTCAATACCAGAGCCTCTCCGAGTTCTTCATCCACACCTCAAAGTATCCTTTCCACTCCCCCATCCATTGCACATATTTCGACTAATGTCCCTGCTGTTCCAACTGTCTTATTTCTTCCTGCTGTCCCATTTATCCCTGTAAATATGGCAAACCATTATGCTCCTCTGCAGTTACCTGCAAATCCAGGGGCTATGCCTCCGGATTATCAGAGAAAAATTACATATTTTGATGGTACTGGCTCCTATATAGCCCAACAACACACTAAGAAAATGATGGACTACTTTGAGAACTATGAAATTGATGACAACGATGTCAGAATGAAAATTTTTGTTCAAAGCTTAACTGGTGAAGTAAGGACCTGGTTCAGGGCACTTGGTCCAAACACAATTGCTGATCTGGATGCCCTGTACCAAACCATTTTGAACATATGGGAAAAGAAGAAGGACCCATTGCATATCCTATCAGAGTATGACAGTTTAAAAAGAGGCCCATAAGAAACTATCCAAGACTATTGTGCTAGATTCAACAATGTATACAATGCCATCCCTCAAAACCTTAGACCTCCACCTGACATAGCCTTAATGAAATTCCCTGATGGATTTGAATCTGACATGGCATATCAGCTAAGGGAAAGAGCTCCTGCCAGCTTGGAAGACATGCAAAGCATAGCTGTTAGTGTAGAAGCAAATCTGATCTCTAAAAGAGCCCATGCTAGAGCTGAAAGAAGGACTACTTTTAAAGAAGAGCCTTCAACATTTGAACAAAAACTAGATGCAATCATCAAAGGCATGGATAGACTGGGTGATAGAGTGGAAACCATTGAACGAAAATTTTCCTGGAAAGGTCAACCAAGTAACACCATTATAAATCAAAACTTTAGAAAAAATAAAAATCCTAACACCAAAAAGGCTGGCCCTGATCAGAATATTAGACCTCTATTTCAAGAGAACTGTGCCGAAGCCTCAACCTCTGGTGAGCCAATAGAGGACACCCAAATCAACCTAATGGGTTTAAACAGTGAGCAACAAATCTTCGTAACACAAGATGACCAAGAGGCTCATTATTTCAACCAATTTCAAACCAAATCCGGAGAATCATTTGATTTCAGGGAAGGGTATGATGCAGCGGTCTATGAGGTCCATAAACAATACAAATTAAGAAGTATAACGATAGATGTGCCTAAACCTAACAGGCTGAAAGACACCAAGCAGCCTAAACGAGCTAAGGAAAAAACTGTCCTAACAGAACTCCCTGCTAAAACAGACCTCAACCTAAAAGAACCTACGGTTAAGGATATATCAGACTTACAACCCTCAAAAAATCAACCATCCACATCTTTTCCTCCAAAAGAAAATGTAAACAGCGCTCCTGAAAACAATTTTAAAGCAGGTTCAGGTCACAACAATACTCATGATGAAGAAAAACCACTGAGAACACAGCAAAAAAGGAAAACCTTGCTGCTTGCAATACAAGAATTCAAGTGGAAAAACCTTTTAACCTAGAAACAGAAATAGGCAAACTGAAAATAGCCATTCCTTTGTCTGAATTGGCTAAACATGAAGTTTATAGGGAACAAATCAATAGGTCACTTCAAATATCAGAGAATAGGGATGCAGTCAATGTTTTAGATGACCAACCAGAACTGATTTTTGGTCCTGAAGTCAATGGTAAAACAGTAGATGGAGGAATCCCTCCATTCTATGTAAGCTTAAACATTCATGACAAGGTGCTGCATAATGCAATGTTTGATTCGGGAGCTTCCCATAACCTAATGCCTAAGTCTGTGATGGAAAGACTGGACCTAGATATCACAAGGCCATACAAAGACTTGTTCTCATTTGATTCCAGCCAGGTCAGGTGTCTAGGCCTAATCAAAGATTTGTGTGTATCTCTAGTACAATACCATGCTAAGACAATCTTGTTGGATGTTGTGGTAGCTGATATCCCACCGAAGTATGGCATGCTTTTGTCGAGATCTTGGGGTGCAAAACTCCAAGGATCTTTGCAGCTAGACATGCCTTATGCCACCATCTCAGTCTTTGGCCAGCCAAAGAGATTGTATCGCAAAACATTGATGAAATATGTGGTCAGCAGTCAAGAAAAACCCCAAAATTTCCCCATTTATTCCATGCATTTAGATATGGATTCATTCATCTTATATAATGCTGAAAGGTGTCCCAAAACTGATGTCAAGTTCCTAGAATCAGCACAAGCAAAGAACATAAATGAACAATCTAGTGCTCAAAATCTAAAAACCATCGAAGTGATTGATGCAAAAAACGAACAAGACATACCATATCACATACAAAATCCAAATCTGCCCACTGAGCAAGTTTCCAAAACTCCTAAGACTAGTGGTAATCAAGAAACCTTATGGTACTTAGAGTTTGATGGGTCAGTGAACAAATTAGGAGCAGGGGCAGGGGTGTGGATACACAACATGCAAAATGACCATGCTCAAGGTCATGCATATAGGCTAAATTTCAGATGTACAAACAACATGGCCGAATATGAGGCCCTTTTACTAGGTCTCAAACTGATTAAAAGTCTAGGGGCAGCTAGGATTTCAATTCTAGGAGACTTAGATTTGATTATACAACAGATAAAGGGAAGCTTTGTTACAAATGATCTTAGGCTAAGATCTTATAGAGGGGCAGCCATTGAAATACTCAATACCTTCATAGAATTTCAGCTCACCAAAATTCCAAGAAACCATAATTTACATGCGCATAGTTTAGCAACTTTTGCCAGCACTTGTAAGCTGCCATTTGAGCCCAACCACCACTTCACTACTGAAATCAAACACAGACCTGCTGTTCCGGATAATGTGAAAAATTGTCAAGTGTTTGAAAATGATACCCAAATCAATAATTTCTTGACTTTGAAGGAGGAATTATCAAGTACTAACATAGACACAAGTACCATGGATGATCAACAACAAATATACAAAATTGACCAAAGTATATCAGCTGAAACAACAAATCAGATTTTGGATTCAACAATTTTTTCCAACAACAATTTACAAGAGCTGAAACAAATGGACCTTGATGAGATTGCTGAAGGAGAAGCTGAAGTAATTGACTTGAAAGATAACTTTCTGCCCACAGGCTTGACTCCTTTGGAGGATATATTTGATTCAAATGATATTCCAAGAAAGCCAAAAATGCAACCACTAAATGCAGAAATTGAGGATTGTAACATAGAGACTGTACAAAATCCTAAAATGATAAAATTATCCAAAGCCTTGCCTCTAGATAAAAAACTAAAATACATTGAGCTCTTTAAAGAATTTCAAGATGTCTTTGCATGGAGCTATGAGGACCTCAAGTCCTATGATACTTCGGTCATCCAACACACAATACCTTTAAAAGAAAACCAAAAGCCTTTTAAACAAAAAGTGAGAAGGGTTAATCCAGTCCTCCTTCCACTCATTGAAAAGGAAGTCAAAAGAATGTACCAAGATGGAATAATTGCACCTATCAGGTTCTCAGAGTGGATTTCAAATCTAGTGCCCACTAGGAACAAAACGGGAGAGATAAGACTGTGTGTTGACTTAAGGAATCTGAATAAAGTCTCTCTCAAAGACCATTACCCCTTGCCCAAGATGGATTACATTTTAGAAAGGGTAGTAGGAGCCTCTAGGATCTCATTGTTAGATGGATTCTCAGGATTCAATCAGATCTTAGTTCACTTGGATGATCAAGATAAAACTGCCTTTACAACACCTTAGGGAACCTTCAAATATGTAAAAATGCCTTTCGGACTTAAAAATGCAGGGGCCACATTTCAGCAAGCAATGGACATAGCCTTTGCAAAAGAGATCCATGATTTCTTAGTCATATATCTCGATGATCTCACTGCTTTTTCAAAATCAGACCAAGAACATTTAGAACATTTGAGACAAGTGTTCCTAATTTGCAGAAAATATGGCATATCATTGAACCCAAAGAAATCATTGTTTGGCCTAGAAGAAGGCAAACTCCTAGGTCACATAATTTCAAAAGATGGCATTAGAATTGACCCGGACAGAATACAAGCTATTCTCCAAGTGCCTCACCCAAGAAACATCAAAGCACTACAAGCTTTTTTAGGAAAGATCAATTTCCTTGGAAGATTCATTCCTAACTTGGCCGAACTGATAATACTATTGAATAATATGCTGAAGAAAGATTCTAAAGTCAAATGGACAATAGAAGGTAAACAAGCCTTTGAGGAAATCAAAATAGCCTTGACTAAAACACCTATCCTTAGAAGCCCCAAGTTTGATAGAGATTTTATAATCTTTTCCTTTGCATCTGAGCATACTATTGCTACTGTCCTATTACAAAAGGATGACCAAGGATGTGAGAAGCCCATTGCTTTTTTTAGCAAAGCACTTAGAGATGCACCTTTAAAAAATCAGATCATGGAAAAACAGGCCTATGCCCTTGTAAAGGCTATCAAGGATTTCAGAGTTTATATCTTGTACTCTCATGTGATAGCCTATGTTCCAAATGTTGTGGTCAAAGACATTCTGATTCGAGAAGGAATTGAGGGTAAGAGGGGCAAATGGATAGCCAAAATTTTGGAATATGACATTGAAATCAAACCAACAAAACTGATAAAAGGACAAGGTTTAGCTAAATTGATGACTAAACCAATTTCCAAGCCCTTGACATCAATCAACTGGATAACGAGCAGGAGATGGCGACTCCACAGATCAGTCAATCCTTCTCACAATCACCTTGGTATGATGATATAGTTTATGTATTGTTGAACTTGAAAGCTCCTCCAGGGTTATCCAGAACTAAAAAGAGATTCTTAAAAATGAAAGCTTCAAAATTTTGTATCATAGACAATGTTTTATTTTGGAAGAATCATGAAGGTATTTTTCTGAATTGCCTAACACAGCATGAAAATGACAAAGTGATCAAGGAATTTCATGCAGGGGACTGTGGTGGACATTTGTATTGGAAGTCAACATCTGATAAAATTCTAAGAGCTAGTTTCTATTGGCCCTCCCTGTTTGCTAATGTGAAAAAATTTGTAGTTTCTTGCCATAAATGCCAAATCTTTGAAGGTAAGAGAAAGATGTTACCTTTACTTCTAAAACCCATTTCCACAGAAAGACCATTTCAACAATGGGGTTTAGATTTTATTGGAGAAATTCACCCTTCCTATCGAACATCATCAAGGAATTCTTGACTGCTCTTTGGTAATGTTTATTCAATTTCCCTCTATTAGCATAATGAAAGATTCTTGATTGCCTTTCATTCGCTGACTTCATTTCATCTTATTCCAGCTTGAAAATTATTCTGTGTTTAATGATCTTGCTCTGTAGTCCTCCTTTTGCCAAAGAGACCATACCAGAGGTTCATTGTCAACTGACTCCATTAACCCAGTGGTCTAAACTTCTCTCATCTTGCAGCCCCGTTCTACTGAATGTCACCTTCCAAACATCAAACAAATACTTGTGCTTCATAACTAGCCTAACATATAACAAAACAAATATAAATCAAAAAGAGAGAGCCCTCTCTGGTTGCAGATTGGCTAGAATCTACAGCTAAAAGACTGGTTAGTGGTTACCTCGGTCGTATTCCCTTTTCTCAAGATCTTTTGGGGAACAACCTGAGTGATAACATATGCGACGACAGTTACTTATTGATAGTTCGGTGCAAAACCATTGGGCTTGTAGGTAGAAAAGAATGTCCCTGTACCAACAGTTAGTGGTGTCGATAAGATAGATAGCCTCATTCAGGAGAGGATCATGGGCTATCTCTTTTGGATCAACGATCGGAGGTTTTGACAAAAATTTAGCGAAGACTAAAGAGTTCTTTGCCTTGGCAGCTGCAAAAACCAGATCAAATTGTTGGAGGATCACGATCCATTTTTAATATTTTCCTCCGATTACTTGATGAGACAAATTATGTCTCATGGGATTCTCCAAGGCAATGACAGTAGTCTGTCATAATATTATGTAGTGTCGGAATTGGTTGACAACAAAGACGACTCCCAGTGACAATTTTTCCACATGCGAATATCTGATTTCGGGTCTAGCCAGGCCTTTGGACAGATAATAGATCACATGTTCACTCCAGTCATCATGAATTTGAGCCAAGACCATTCCAAGAGAGGATGGTGAGGTTGCCAGGTATAGAAGAAAATCGTGGCTATAGTCAGGAGCGCTAAGGAGTGGGGCTGATATAAGCACCTTTTCCAAGGCATCAAATGATCATTGAGCTTGATCATCCCACAGATATGGAACTCCTTTCTGAAGTAGGAGCAAGAAGCCTTTTGTCAATTCAGCATAATTTACGATGAATCATTGTCACACGGAATAAGTCGATCTTGCGGACAAGATAGACCTTCCTAGAATCTAAAGAAGACCTAATGACCAGCAAACCAACCAGACACTATCTTTCTCTAAATATGATTTGATAGACAATAGCAAACAAGTGTTTTTAGGGCCTACCTTAGGTCCAACACTAGCTTGTGGATGCCCTCGCTCCTTCGATCCAAATGAGCTCCTTTTCGCAAATCTACAAACACAAACAGGCAAACAAATTAAATTGCACCTGAAAAGCCAATTGCATAAAACATATTTAACATGAAAGTGAAGGAGTCCATGAAACAAATAACATAAGATACTTGTTGATAAAAATGAGTTTGATTGTATTAATTCAAAAGAAGAAGAACCTTACAACCTTTGCCTTGACGCTATACAAGCTCCTCCCAGGGTCCAACAAGAAGTCTCCTCTACTTTGACAAGTTTCACTCACTCCCTAATGAAACCAAAAAAGGTATGTGATCTCTCTTCTTGAGGCTTAACTAGGAAGTCTTGATTTCACCAGTATTTACCCTCAAAAATGTTCAGCTTCTAACCTCTCCAGCAACCAGCCCAATGCATGTATTTATAGTGCAATGGAGGGAGGTTACTAGGTCCTCCTTCAAAGGGATAAAGCCCTCCTTCAAAGGGATAGCTCCTCTCATCAAGGGATTAGCTCCTTCTCTTTTGGGATGCATGAACCACCTCAGAGTGAACAATCCACGTCAAAATTCCTTCTAGAAACCTCTAGAATTAACCCAAAGTGAGTTTTTTAAGATAAAACTTGCGCCTTTTGACTTTCACAGGGGTCCGCACCTACACCGTTAGGGACAGAGCGGGCAGGTCTGCAGTTTTTGTACACAGAAGGTGCGGGACCGCACGTGACCATGAGAGAAAGTGCGGAACCAGAGTTACATTGATTTTTAATGTCTTTCTCTCATTTCTAAAGCTTGATTTGGAGAGCTGAGGTCTAAGACTTGCTTAGGAGGACAATACAAGTGATGATAGACCCATACTGACTGCAAATAATCATGATGACGATATTTTTGTGTAACAGATTGCCCCCTAAAGTGCGAAGTCTATAGTAGATGAGGATTTCTTATCATTTAGGAAGAGTGAAGTACTTTATCATTTCGAGGATCATCTTGTGGAGAACCCGGTTGGAACCTGTAAAAACATCCAATGCAAGATATATATATGAGATCATATCATCGCTGAGGTAGGCATTCCCATACTCAGATAAAAATTTACTAGAAAAACTAACTACTGCTCTGCTACAGGAATGATCTTGTAAAACATCACAAGTATAGACTCATGTGGACACAGTATGGATGCAGCCATCTGTGTATGAATAGTCCATTATATAATGAATACAAATTCCTCGCAGCCTGGATTGTGGAAACTAGATCCAGGGTCTTCATTTCTACTTCCCGAAATAGTACGATTCTATCCATGCGAATGAATGTGTTGATGTCGAACATGGTAGAAACCACTTCATTACCAGTCAATGATGTAAACTGTTAACAAGTGTGAGGGAAACCACCAGTAATGTCAATGGCTCTCAAAGTACCCAGTATAGTCCATGAGATGTGAATAGATGTGTTGATGTCGAGCATGTCACGGAATCCTTTGATCGAAAGTCAATGATGTAAACTGTCGTCAAAGGTGAGAAATCTGCCATTGATGCATGCAGATCTCAAGGTACTGATGATTCCTAGATCATCTTTCTAGATAATGAGCTGATGTCGATAGAAAGCGATCCGTCATAGGCAAGCCCACAACACGAAATCATAGATCAAGTTGAAGAAATTTAGTTGCAAAGACTGACTTAGGGATGGTCAAGATGGATGACAGATATTTTGCAGATGAATGGCTTATTGGCAGTGACCTCTTGAACACATAACGACACGACAAATGGTTTGGTGACAATTGACCCAAAGTTAATACCCAAAAACTGGCTGAAGACATTCAATGTGGTTTGATCAACTATTAGGAAAAGGATTTCCCAACCCAGGTGAATAAAAGTGTCGTGTTCAAGAGTGGTTACAAAGTATGACAAACAGGCTCATTTTTCTCTCTTTTCCCCCACCATTTCTGGCAAGTACCTCTTTATTTTTGACAAGCTTGAGGAGGATAACATTTGCTTGATTATAAGCTCATCCTTCGGATGAGTCCAACTTAGTTTAAATTCTAACCCTAAGAAGGAGTGGTTCGTTCCTGTTTGTAATTGAACAGGTCCTTTACTGTGAAATTTTAACGAGTCCAGTATAGGAGAAACTCGGCGTTTTTCAATTTTAGAGAGTCTGAAAAAACTTAAGAAGACTCCAGGGTTGACCTTTTTCGTACATTTGTGTCTCGCAAGCCCGAAAAAGTATAAAATATTACTTGAGAGAACTGCTTTATCTTTTACGACCAAGGAGTACTTTTCGTCATTAGTGCCTTTGACCCGAAAAAGTAAAAAAGAGATCAATGACACGTCGTTTTATAACCAATATCGAATTTGAAACGACAAAAACCCGACAATCTTTTCATGTTTCTACGGTCGGAAAAGAGCTGTAAGTAGACCGCCTTTTAATGCCATTTTAACGAGTTTAAAAGAAACACTCGGCAATCTTTTCATGTTTTAGGAGTCAGAAAAGAGCTTAAAGATGACTCTACATGTTTTTCTATTGAAAATGCTAGATTTCGCCTGAATAATCCTTGATTCTGCACAAAAACGCAAACATTACTCATACTTGTTTGAAATGGATAAAAACGTCGCAAAATACCTTTTAAAAGTGAAACATAAACAAATTTGCGATTTATTTACTCAAAAAACTTATAAAAAGGGCCTTTGCCAATTCATTTTTACCGTTTGAATTTGGGTGAGAAAAATAGTGCTTTTGGCTAGAAAACTTCCCGTGAAGATTTCGGAAAATCCAACCGTCGGAATCGAGCGCCATCTTCTCCAGGTAATCCACATCATCCTACTCTTCATTTTCAACCGTTTAGTTTTTTTTTTTAGTCCTTCATTTCATTTTTTGTGAGGGTTTTTAGGCGCAAAACCCGCGCGCGGGGGCCCGCAGGTATACCATTGCGGGCTTGCGGACCCCGAATTTTTATCCATTGGGAAAAAGCTTGGGGTCTGCACCTTCCATGTAGACAAAGTGCGGACCCCTGCACTGTGTCTAACTCGGAGGGTGCGTACCCCGTCGCAAGGGTTTTGAACCCAAAAATTCTCAAAAATGGACCAACCAAAATATTTCCTAGCAATTTAATTAATCTTTATGCTTGATGGAGAGAGCACATCATGCTAGATTGGCGTGAACGAGAGAACGAGGACGCGGATGCTGCCACATGGAATCATCAACCTTCTCTTGATGCTTTGAGGGCATGTGGACTGTATAAATTCTGGGCCATTCCTGGCATGAGGGCTCAGGTGGATTTCTTACAGTGGATGGTTGACAGATGGAGCATACAGGACCAATGTTTCTTCATTGGTGGCCACCAGCTCGAAATCAAGCTGGAAGACATATATTTCTTGATTGGTTTGCCCAAGAGAGGCGAAGACTTGACTCTGCACGGGACTAGGCCAGGTTGTCGATAGCCTCCGGCTAGAGTACTGCAACAGCCAGGCTAGAGACAAAGGGATAGACATAAAGACGATATCTCGTCCTGAACTTATGGTGATTGCATTTACCATCACCAGACTTTGCGGAGTTGCCGCATTACATATTGCCACCGGATCCCAGATGCATATGGCAGTTGATTGCTCCCGAGGCACCATCTTCAACTGGTGTGATGCCGTGTTGGCCAATGTGAAAGGCCAACCGACCAGGGCAAAGAATGGACGACTAAAGACCTTTGGTTATGGGGCTTTGGTCGTGAGTTTTGGCCTGGAGAGGGTTCCTATGCTGATCCCACAACACCTTACTATTGGAGCTAGGCTTCCTCGAGAGCCCAAACTAATGCGATGGGTCGCAGTCATGGCCCGTCACCCGGACGAGAGGACAGAGGTTGCTCGTTTCAAACCTGAGTATTTCCAATGGAAAACCAGGTGTTTTCCATTCAGGACTTTCCTTATGCTGGGATAGATTTTCGTGGTGACCCAGACATGGCTCTTCCACCAGGAGAGCAATGGGATGAGTCAGGTAAAATCGTTTTCAACATTTTCCTATTTTAATTTTTTATTTATTTTTCCATCGTCTCAAAACTAATAGTAAAAATTCTAAAATGCAGATGTGGGTCCACAGCGACTAGCCGCTCTCCGGCCTTTCGAGAGAAAACAACCAGTTGCACCCGCACCAGCCCCACAAGACGAGTCAGCAGAGGTTTTGGTGGAGTTGGAGGGTCATCTCGAGCGCTTGACAGGAGATATTCCTGAGACCACTATAGACGACATTCCTCGTCGACTTCAGCGCTATGTGATTGGAGTCCCGAGACCTTTTAGGAGGTTCCTTTGCAAGGTGGCCCGTGCAGTGGTTTCTTATAGAGATCATCAATAGTGATAGGATGATCGCCTATAGTGGGAACATGTGACATTTTTGTTTTTTGTACTTATCATTTTTGCCGATCATAAGGTGTTTTTCAACCTATGATCGAAGACGATGTATTTTTTGACACACTCCTATATATATATATCATTATTACCGGCTTTATCTTGTTAATCATGTTATGGAATGATTTTAAATTTACATGTATGATTATTTCAAATGTCTATTTAACATTTGAGAAGCAATTGCATCTGCTAATGTATTTAAAGACCTTGGAATATGCTGATATTCAATGTAATCAAACTGACGTTCCAAGAGACGCACTCTCAAAAATAATCTTAATAACACTAGATTTCTAATGGCATACACTCTATTAAGCTGTAATACAACGAGTTCAGAATCTAACCTCACTATCAAACTCCGAATCCCAAATGAAATAGATTCAGATAATAACTCAATCACTGCACTGTACTCGGCAATGTTGTTCATTGTTTGACCGAGGCTTACTCCATGCATAGATACTAACTCGTCAGAGGGTGAATAGATAACCCAAGCTGTGGAAGAGATGTTCTGTGTATTACGACAAGCACCATCAGTGAAACCAATGTATGTTTGGAGAGGCATCGACATCTGCAATATCAAGAGTAAAACCAAGATAAGCAGGAAAAATGACGAAAAACACTCTCTAAGCTAAGCACACTGTTTAAACTAAAACACACCAGCTAGAAAGAAAAACTATCCTAACTAAAAATCTTCATACCCATTCTTTTAAGCATAATACCTCTTTAAGTAAAGGCCATTTCTGGGTTTACCCAAAGAGTCCCCATCAAAGTCTACCAATTCATAAGACCCTTTGGCTAGTTTTCGCTTGACAACATAGGGACCATGCCACATAGGAACGAATTTTCCAGTGCCTAATTTATCATTAGCTTGATCATACACTAAGACTAGATCTCCTTCCAAAAAATTTCGAGGGGTCACATTTCGATCATACTAAGCTTTCATTCGTTTTGCGTGAGTCTCGATTGCCAATGCAACATCACATCGATTCTCATCTAATTGAGCTAAGTATAACAAACTCTTTTCCTCTTCGGAAGTGGCTGGAAGTAACTCAATGGACATTTGCAGTGATGGGATTTCGCATTCAATGGGTAACACGGCTTCCAAACCATAGACTAGTTGGAAAGGAGTGAACCCTGTTGATGTTTTTACTAAAGTTCGGTACGCCCAAAGCACTGAAAATAGCATGTTGTGCCAATTCAACCGATGAATCCCAATGATTCGTTGGATCATGATAACTAAAACTTTGTTGATGGATTCAACCAGACCATTCGCTTGTGGATAATAAGGGGTTGAACTATCGTGACATAAACCAAGCTGGCCTGTAAGTTCGGTCATCATGACGTTTCGAAAATGACGCCCATGATCAGTGATTATCACTTGTGGGACACCAAACCTAGCAATTATATGATTGAACACGAAAATTGTAGTTGTCTTGCCGTCTTCCTCGAATGTAGGCATCACCTCGGCCCACTTAGTAAAATAATGTACCGCAAGGATGATATACGCATGCCCCCCGGCTGAGTGAGGGTTACATGTAATAAAATCGATACCCCATTTGGCAAAAGGACCAACGGAAATTATAGGATGGAGAGGAGCAGGTGGAGCGCGCATCTTACGATCAAAAATCTGGCAGTTGTGGCATATTCGGACCACCGTAATACAATCTTTAAATAAAGACGGCCAAAAGTAGCTAGCGCGCAATATCTTTTAGGCTGTGGCAAACCCAGACATATGACTGCCACATGCTTCAGAGTGACAGTCATTTAGAACCCTTTCAACTTCCTCGTGAGTTAAGCAACGTCGAAAAATGGAGTCTGCCCCACGGTGATAAAGAGTATCTCCGATAATCCTGAATTGTTGGGACTGGAGTCGAATTTTCCAACGTTCTGACCTTGAAATTTCTGGCCGAAAGGATTGGGTCTGGAGATAAACAATGATATTCCTATACCACGGATATAAAGTGCTGATTAGAAACAAGGATTCGTCCGCAATGGGTTCCTCCGCCACAGTTTCTATGTCAGCATGCAGGAAGTCACACATTAATTCCGCAAAAAATAAATCTTTCTTAGACTTAGATTTCTCAAACTCCAAGTCGAACTCTTGCAAGATAACGATCCATTTAGAGTACTTGCCCCTAGTAATTTTTTGGTCAAAATGTATAGCATAGGGTTACAATCTGAAATTACCGTAGCTTTACGTAGTAGAATGTAGTGACGGAAACATTGGACAGCTTGCACAACTGCCAATGCCAATTTCTCCACATGCGAGTATTTTAGCTCAGTTGGGTTTAGCGTGCGAGTGAGGTAATATATCACATGTTCCGTTCCTGATTCATCTTCCTGAACTAAGACCATCCCAATGGTGGAATGAGAAGCGGCGAGATACAAGAAGTAATCCTAGTTGTAGTTGGCAGGATGCAACAACGGTGCATGGGTCAACGTGTGTTTAAGTGCATCAAAAGATTTCTGAGCTATCTCATCCCAATAGAATTGAGTGTTTTGCTTCAACAACCGGGTAAAACCCTTTGTAACCTCGGCGTAGTTAGGAATGAATCGTCGTAAAAATTTTTCTTTTCCTTGCAAACTTTGGAGTTGGCGAAGACTCGAAGGAGGAGGCAATTTGATGATAGCTTCGACCTTCGAGGGATCAACGCGAATACCAGCTTTCGAAACTACAAACCCCAGCAATCGACCTGTTTTTATACAGAAGACACATTTGTGTGGGTTCAACCGAATCCGATAATGCCTACACCTCATAAAGATTGCTTGTAAATGGACGAGGTGATCAGCTCGATGTAATGAATGAGCAAGCAAGTCATCGAGATAGGGTTGCACAATGTGTTTGATGTCATGAAACACATAAGACATCGCCCTTTGAAAAGTTGCTCCGACATTCTTAAGCCCAAAAGGTAATTTGCAATAAGCAAATGTCCCCCATGGACAAATGAAAGCCGTTTTTGGTTGATCGGCAGGTAGAATATTGATTTGATTGTATCCGGAAAAACCGTTCATGAAGGAAAATAATTCGCTGCCGGCACAATCATAAATGATTTGATCGATATAAGGAGTTGGGTAATTGTCCTTTGGACAGGCTCGATTAATGTCCTTATAATCGATGCATATTCTTATTGTTCCCTTTTTTTTGTTAGCCGGAACAATATTCGATACCCAATCCGTTAAAGGGATCGGATAAATGAAACCTTCTTTTAATAGTTTTTCAACTTCTGCTTTAATTGTAGCAGCTTTTTACGGGTGAATCTGACGCAAACGTTGCCGGATGGGTTTAGCGTCCGGGTAAGTTTTGATCTCATGAACAACAATCGTGGGATCAATTCCTGGCATTTCCTCATAGGACCAGGCAAACACGTCGCGAAATTCTTGAAATAGGGCCTTATATAAATGAATTTCGTTATCTGTACACGAGGCACCTATATGAATGTTTTCAACAATTCCAGGCTTAACCAAAATGTCAATAGGAATAGTTCGAGAGATGTTCCCCAAATTTAACTCTAAATCAGGATGTTTCATTGGATTCTGAGGTTCCTTGACATATTTAGTTGTAAAGATTGATGAGAAATCATTTTCAAAAGGATCATCCTCAGGTAAAAACGAAGATCGGTGATGGAGATCTTCCGATGGTAAATCATCTACACATAGGATTTCACGAATTTTCTCATTAGAGTGAACAAGTTCAAAAAACGTAGTTAAATCCAAGGTTGATGTGAAAAGTGATTCCTCACAGACCACATTCATTAAGTCATTTCTGGTTGAAAACGAGTCAGCAAACGACTGCACAGCTTCATAGGCAATTTCATATGGACTCAAAGGCATGGAATCACCAAATGAGTCTATCTCAGATTCAAAAGGAATGATCCAAAGATCATCATAAACAATGGTGTCTGATGTAATCATATGAATGGTTGCAAATGGAGATGATGCGTTGATTGGAGGAAAAGGAAAAGTTCCCAGTAAACCGGCATCTTTAACTAAACCTACTCCAACATCCTTATATGGGATAGTCGTTTTACCAACATGCTGAATACTCTCCAAAGAGGCTGGGTCGGATGAAAAGTAAGCTAGCTGGTCTATTGTCACGATCTTTCCATTGTGTGGAAATCTTATTACTCGAAAGACCGATGAAACGACCGCTGTCATAGCGTAAGACCAACTTCGACCCAAGAGAAGGTTGTAGGCTAGAGGGGCATCAACCACCTCCACATCTAGACTAACGGTTTTTCCTTCAACCCCTATAGGTAAATCCTGTAGAATGCCAAAAGGATGAAACCCACGGCCATCAAAGGCCTTTAGAATCGTCGGGGATTGATTTAGTGAAGGAGAACCAAGCGATCTCCAACACTGTATCGACATAATACACGTTGAAGCTCCCTCATCAATTACAGACCGATGAATAGGCCTGTTTTTTACTATCACTGGTATCTGGAAAGCCATTTGATGAGGCAAACATGAAGTACTATTTTCTAGATCGAAAATTATTAGGTTCGGGTCCTGAATATCAACAGCTCCTATAGCCAACAAAAGTAATTTACGTTGTGCTGGGCATGATTGCAGCACTTCCAAAGCCGACATTGCTGAGGGTGAAACAGCTAAATCCTCAACAATGTTATAATTCTGAGCCGCTCTCGCATGTGGATTGAAAGCTGACTTTCGAAGTATACCCTTGGCGGGCGGTTTGATTACTAAGTCTGGATTAGGTTTCTCGATCTGTAGTGGATCGGAACCGGGAGCTGAGGTTGATGGATTAGAGTGAGAAGATTTTGCTTCTTTACCATCAACAGGACTCTTACTACCATAATCTTGCGATCGAGTCACAATCCTAACATGGGACATCATCAGTATGGGTTCTTCATTGGCACTCGAGGATGAACCTATCATCTTGATGTCTTGATTCGGAAAAGGATCCTACAAAACAACAGGAGTTTGGGAACCCTTGACAATCTTTGCAACCTCTGCATGATGAGGGATGTCTCTTGTAAAATGCTCATCGTCACAAATGAGACAAGGATAACGAGGTTTGCGCTTTTCGTCATTGGATTCCATATTTTTAGGTTTCTCCTTTGAACTTTTGTCCGTTTTATTCTTCTTCTTTCCTTTCTTCTTCCCACCGGATTTTGATTTGGCTGTAGATGACTCTACAACGTGAATATCAGCGGAAATCTCTGTAGAAGAATCTCCTGTTGGGGAATCAGGCAAGGTTATGATAGGAGAAGAATTCTTGGAAGACTTCTTCTTACTTTCAGTGTTAACCGTGCCGATCATACCATCGGCGGCATGGGATCCATTGTACGATTTTCTAGCCCATTGATGCCAATGTATCATGTACTTTTTAGCTCAGTTCCACATTGTTGGGATGGCCATTATTCTTTGTGCTCAGTTATCTCGATGGGTATGGATATGCCTCTCCCGCCTCATTTGAGATCATGTACTACCACATAAAAGGAGATTGAAGTAAATAAATATATTTTAAAAGAGACACAAACAAAGGACGGAAAAAATTACAAGCCCAATGGAGGCAATAAGGAAATATAAAGTTGTATAGATTTCAAAGCTCCTACTATATATGGTACAACATCGTTTGTAGAACATTCATGGGAAAAGGGTAAACCACTACAATAGGAAGAAAACTTCTAGGGAAACCCACCGTGGATTAACTAAAGTAGGAATTTGAAGTTGTATATAGTTCAAAACTTTTATTAGATACAACACAACATGGCATGTCAAAAGTTCATGGGAAAGGGTAAATCGCTACAATATAAAGGACACTTCTATGGTAATATATTATCGATTGATTAAAGTATATAAATATAATATAAAAGAGAAAAAAAGAAAGTAAGGTAAAAATTATAGGCACAATGCAAGGGCAAGTAAATCTAAAGTTCTATGTAGTCTTAAGCTCTTACAAGATACAATACAACATGGCTCATACAACCTACATGGGAAAAGGGTAAACATGGAAAACAATTTATAGTGCAATGGTTAACTCGTTTGGGGTATGATTCTGATAGATGGTGGATGCAAGATAATAAATTGATTCCAAAAAACATAAAACTGAAAAGGGAAAATAGTTTGGGGCATGGTGCATGGTAGGTCTCGCCCCCTCCATTATTTTTCCATCCTTGACTTGCTTCAAATCTCTCTCTCTCTCTCTCTTTATCTCTCTCTCTGACTCTCCTTTTGGTTTTTTGTGGAAGTGTAATCTACAATGCATTTCGGTCATACGATTTTCTCCTCACACGCATACGTGTGGGGAAAATCTGTTATCAACAAAAAATCATCACCTAGCCATTTCTAACTAGGTGGATTGAAATACACAATGTGGATTTAATTTTACCATATAAAATCACTTTCATCGTGGAAAATAATTTAGTAAACCACTTTTATTAAATTATTTTATGATTTAAATAAAAAAACCCCATCAGAATAATTAGATAAACCATTATTTATTTAATTTTCTCTATGAATATTATGAAATCATTATTTAATAATCACTCCTTGTCACATTTGACTAAATCCCTTATGAATATTTAAATAAATCCTCATTTATTTGAATTTCCTTATTTTTGTTATTAGAATAATTATTAAATCACTATTTAATAATTATTTTGATTTCAAACCTTTCTTGTTTCTCGCAAAATAATTAATAAAT
This sequence comes from Pinus tabuliformis, assembly GCA_031772625.1. Classification (NCBI taxonomy): domain Eukaryota; kingdom Viridiplantae; phylum Streptophyta; class Pinopsida; order Pinales; family Pinaceae; genus Pinus; species Pinus tabuliformis. The sequence goes on from CM062820.1 coordinate 1,337,109,701, forward strand.
CATTTTATTTATTAATTATTTGTAAATAAAGGAATTTAACCATTTTAAATTCCTTTTCCCTCTCCAATAAATATAATAAAGTATTCCAAGTAGTTACATCTAAATTTGGTCAATAATATTTACTATTCTCCATTTTCGAGATTAACTCCATACTTTGCTATATAAATGAGGGTTTTTCATCCATTCTTCACCATGATCATTATCATCATCAACATTATTGTCATTCTCTTAAGCTCTCGTTTGATTTCTTCACTTTGTTTGGGCTTTCACACGGTTGAGAGAGGGAATTCTATTTTCTAAAGCATCACGGATATTAAATGACACCTCCCATAGAGGGGTACTGACAGAACAATCTGTAGATATCCTTCACCATTTGTTATCAATAAAGATTTATGCATTTATAATTGTCTTTCCATTTAGTTATTATTCTGGATCTTGCTTTCTTTTACTATAGATTCTCCATTTGTATTGCAAATCTAGAACGACACTAGCTAACAACTTGTTGTTAGGGTCACCTGTAACCTAGTGACTTAAGTGAGGACTTTTGGTACACCTTCCAAGAATTTTTACACTAACAATAAGGGCATACACAACACGAAGAGAGACCCCTTCACCACTTCCTATGGTTAACTTGATCATCCTCCCTCTTCCTTGTCCTTATTATGCTCAAGATACACTCATGCAATTCACAAGTCTTTGTATTCACAATAGGTCAAAGGGATTCACATTCACAATTAATCCAATCTCTACAATCCTGTAGCTCAACAATTCTGAATAACTTCCTCTCCCATTGAGAAATTATTTATGCATGAGACATCCAAAGTTACCTCCTTGACCTGTGGAATTAATCTAGCACTTGCCACATGGTACACAATCAATGATTGGGAGGAATCTAACACCTCATCCCCAATCTCTTGCATAACTACTTTAGTGGTTGGGTGATTCAACATGAACATCAATCATCAAAATCTCTAAATTTAGGAAAGATAGCAAAATTCCACAACTCCCTTACTAACTTCCTCAAGAAAACTATCATTTTAGACCTTGGGATCTATATAGGTTGGTCCTCTTCTTGAAATTTAGAAATTATAATTTAATTAAATATGATATTTACATCAAATATTCATTTTCAAGATATCCATACTGATTCTCTAGCATTGTCAATTACATTCACAAAATTTAAGGATTAGAAAAGGAATTTTACAATCCCCATCCCCTTAAAAAACACCATCCTTGCTGTTCTCACCAAATTTTAAGTGTCACTTTCCACAATATTTCACTATTTCAAGTGATTTTTGTTGATTGTAGCAGTATACCTTTTATTAGCTTGTGTGGGCCTAACCCAGGTTTAGAGGTGATTTAGCCAAGAAAATCCTGGTACTACTGGCCCTTTCGGAAACATTCTGTGGAGCACAAACTGAGGTCTCACCTGAAGTAGTATGGGAGGGTTCTAGAACCAGGTTTCCACACCCTGTGGATGTTTGATGAGCTTCTAGAGGTTTGCAGTTTGGCCCTGCGCACATGTTGCTATGTGCACTTGTTATTCCTTCGCAACTTGTGATGTTGTTTCTGCGTAGCCCTACTTGGGGTGCAACCCATATAATACCCAAGTTCCTTGCTATTTAATCTATTATTACCCGAGTACTTAACTTGTGTGTGTAAGATTAATGGTTATTACAACATATTCAACAATCATACCTGTGTGCACGAAAAATAAACCAATATAAATGTAAAGAAAGCAATGTACAACAAATACACGGAAATAAGAATCAACTTCTCTTTATTAATCTTCAATCCCGATTACAAACTTGAAACTGCCATATGCACTTAGCTGCAGGGGTCTGCACACTCAGCTACGGACTCTACTAGGCCTCTGCGCACTTAGCTGCAGAGCTTCTTCCTACTACTACGACCCAATACAGTTAGAATCCTACTCTAAGCTCGAACCATTCATATTCTTCTCTCTAATTCCTTCGCTATCTTTACAACTTAGAGCCTCACTCTATTTATACAATCCCATGGTTCGCAGACCACAGGTAGGCTGACATGACTTTACATTACATTACTTTAGGGTGGACAACCCTATGACTTAACCTATACTTCGTGCTCTGCGCCCATAATTCGCGGAGTCTAACAAAACCTTTGACCAAAATTTGGGCTTTGAGCCCCAAACCATGCTGTGGGGTGATTCCATGTCCAACACCTTTTATCTACACTAACATCTATGCTTCTTTATATCAATGATCATTCTTTAAGTTCTTTGTCCTTCCCATTACTTCAATAATGGTATTTTCTTCATGATCCAGTCACTTTTAACCTACAGAGTTCCATATGGTATTTACTTAAAAAGACCAACATAAAATATATGTTATGACCATTTCTCATACATATACATTAAATATTTGTCATAGGAAGATGAATATTCCACTAGATATTATGTCACAACATACATGATAAATTTATATTGAAAATATGAAATCTATACTATGAGGGTTATTTTCCTTAAACTTCAAGATTTATTAAGTTATTGATTTTATGCATCTAATATAGAAAATGAAAAAGATAGATAACAAACAAAAATAGAATCCATCACAACCATAGCAACAAAATATATGACATGGGAAAACCTTTTGAGAGAAAACCTAGCTAGAAGGTAAGGTTGTTATGCTCTCTCTTTCTCCGAATGGAAATGGATGCAAGAAAAAATAAGTGAGACATATGGCCCTTTGGTTGCTACAATGCACAAATATTGTTTATTTTCTCTATCCCTATCGATTCTTGGCTACTTTTTTCATCAATGGAAAAATATGCACTCAATTAGAATGAAACCCGTTTCCCTCCTAGTGGCCTAATTATTACACAACCTCTTAGCCTACTAGTGCTTAAGTTTGACTCATTCAACTCTTAACTAGAGCTAAAATATCAATTATTATAGAGTATTCTTCATCATGATCACGTAGTTATCCCCTTTTGATTGATAATGCAGATTGACATGGTATCCTCTCGAATCATGGTGGTAAAAAAATGAAGGTTCTAATAACCCCTCATCCACCTCATAGATCAAACTAAAGGTTATAGAAGGCTTTAATATTATTGACCCGACCTCCAATGTCCTGTTATGGAAATGGGATGTAAAAATTTCATCATTTTTTCACTCAGAATTTAAAGTAAACATAGCTATTAGATCTTCCTTCCCGAGATATTTTCAACGATATCATCAACGATATTTTTTCCTCAATACAACTCCTAGATCAAAATATATGGCCATTTAAAGTTTCACCTCAATGGCCCTGCCATGTCATCAAGCTCTACCACATGACACCCATGTGGTCCCTATGTGGTGCCCACATGGCACTCTATATCATCACCATGTAATCCCCTGAGTGAGTCCATGTTAGAATGTTTCCCCCTTGGTAGAATACCATGACATATGCCACATCATCCAAACATGGCCCCTATTAGTCAATCCCCATGCCATGAAAATTTTGGTCTCCCCATGATAATAAATTTCGATCTCGGCTACTATCATACAAAGCAGAACACTTATCATTCTGAGGTCCCGAGACCCCAAGGCCCTAAGATGTAGAAGTATCCACGCGACATGTTGGACTTATTCTCCTCTCATCCCACAAAAAACCTGTCGCTCTAAGTTGAATGTTATCACTTGAGTGTAACAATCTTGGGTTAACATTTCATGTAATAAAACTAAGAAAGGAAAAATAAGACCAAGGTCATGGGACATGTATTCGAAGTTGACTTTTGGGCAAAAAATCCTAGTGGGTATTCATTTTAGTTTATTATGGCTAAGGAAATTGGAAAAGGAATTGGTAAAGTCATTGAAAAGGAAAAGAGGCATTAATTGGCATTTTATTTATGAAAATAAAGAAAAATATGAGAAAAAGAAGGTGAGAGGTCACAAATTTTCATGATAACGAAGTTGAAGGAAAATTGAAGGAAAATGAAGAAAATATAGGCATGAATAATAAAAAGGCTTCTGAGGACCAGTTCATAGATATCTATCAAATCAGTTTTGGAGCTCTCTATATTCCCTCATACTATTGCACACTAAGAGAATTTTTGGAGCACTCTATCACTTGGGAAAGAAGACAAAGGAAGGAAAATAATAGCAAGGGACAAGAGAGGATATGTTGTATCAAGAAGCTTCAACAAGAGTACTTGCAGGTAATAGCTTGAATGTGTGATTTCATATTTGGTTTGTGAATGCATGGTACATGCATTGCTTGATTTGGTTATCTTGCTGTTATTGGCATGGGTGTTTCGAGGTGTGACGTTAGTTTCATCCTTGCCGTTCCATTTTCGGATAGCGATGGTGTGATGGGGTTCTTTAATTCAGTTGATCTTTGGATTTCCAGATGGTTTTGGAACCGGGTGAGGTGGTCTCAAGAAAATTCCAAAGGGCCTAGGAATCACTTGACTGATTTTGGTAGGATTGAGATAAAGTCTGAGGGTGAAGATGGGAAAATTCCTCAAGGTATTCATGAAGAAATATGGAGGCACCTAGGCTTGTTTAGGACCTATTTATCCCTTGACCAATTCTGGAAGGAGCGTGGTAAATCCTGGTAGTGTATATTTTTTTGTTTGGGCCTAAGAATCCCTTAACTAATAATGGCGATAATGGGATAAAGAATGGTTGTGTAGGTGATTGTTTCCATCCTAGGAATCTCTTAACCGGTTTTGGTGGGATTGTCAGTAAAGCGTAAGGAAGAAATAGTTGTTTTTTCTGAAGTCCCATATTTATTCTTGGAATATGGCACAAGGGTGATTGGGTAAAAGAAAGATTTGGTTTAGCTCAATCTATGGTTGGGTGGTATGTGAAAGTCCTGACTTGGTTGGATTTTTCATATGTTAAGAATATATCTTTTCCTCTTGTATTTCCTAAGTATTTTGTCTTTTTATTATGTGGATTTTATGGTTGTTCTATCATGTTTATTATTTTGGTTATATGTTGGTTATAAGCATCATCTCATAACTCATTCTAGCTATGGATTTTGATATGTTTCATTTGTTGATGAATGGTTAATGAATGCATGAGATAATAGATGTTATTGTAGCAATTGCGAGAGGGAATTATACCTTCTTGATGAATCTCAGATAAGTTTCATGCCCCTATGTTTAGATATGCATTCATGACCTATAGATTACATGTTCTCATTGCGCTTGATAAAATGACTGTCATGGTTAGGCCTAGTTAGGTCAAGTCCTTGATTAGGTTTTGTATTAATGTCTTTGTCCTATTCTTATTTATCATTATGGAAAGTCTCATCAAGTTCGAGGTAGTGATCTAGAGACAAGCCATAAAAAGGTGGCACTAATTCTAGGGTCGCATGGTTAGAATTGAGAAATTAGGACTATGCATGTGACTATAGGCCTACAATCACATGGATGCACTCATATGCATGCGAATGGTATTCTAGGTTAATGAAAAAACAATCTGACTTAGGACTTGGGAACCTGGATGGGTGGTTTAGCTCTTGGGGGTCTTGTAGCTCCTGAGGAAGCCCAGTAAAGTTTCCGTATGTCAATTCCACTTCCTTAATTGTACTTACGATGTTGAGTCATGTCATAGTAGCCATCAACTCATATTTACCCCAACGAGATAGTGAAAGTGGGTAAATGTGGGAGGAGGCATTACAAATTGGTATCCGAGCGGGTTTCCATTCTCTCTAGGTGAGATATGATACCACAAAGTGGTATCATAGCTCCCAGTTTCAACAGTTGGATTGGATGGGCAGAATGTGTTTGGCATGCATGCATTCTAATTGTCTATGTGATTGTATGCATGCATTGTGATGTTCATTTTTTCAGTTTGTGTCATCATGATGCTAATGTGTTGGCAGAGATAGAGTAGGAGAAGCAAATTGTCAAAGCGAGGTTGTAGCCCTAGATCTTGGGGTAATATCAGATCATCATATAAGTTTGTATGTCCGGTATGTAGTTATGCTATTTAATGGTTGTTATATGCATTATGGTTATGTACATGCCTATCATTCTATTATTGTTGTGGTTACGTGTATGGTAGATTCTAGTTAATAAGTGTAGTCATATGCACATGCATCACATAGTAATGCATGGTAGTAACTTGTCGTTATATGCATTGTGGTCATACACATGATAATTATGGTCATTAAATTTAAGATGTTAATGTTATATATGTCATGCTAATCTAAATTGGCATGTGCCAATGGTTATCATTATGATGTTCATGCATGAGTAAATATAATTGTGATATTGTATAGTACTAATATGGAATGACTTATGCAAATGTGATAGCCTCCCCTGAAATTCACTAAGGTATGTTGCTTATTTTTTCATTTGGTTTATCTAACTGGGTATGTTTATAGGTTGTTTGATTGCATGATATGATTATGTGTCTATAAGATTTCATGAAGGAATGATCTTGTTTTAAGACTATTTTACTAATACAATATGTGCTAAGACAACTAATATGTAATTAAGTATAAGTGTTTGCTTGTTGTAGTATTATTACTAATGACTATGAATTGATTATGACATGGCTGATTTCAAATTACTTGACATGATGTCCTGATCATTGGAAAAACCTTCAAACATGTGTGAACAATTGCATGGAAACACGCTTGGTATTAGCATGAAAAGGTAACAACTAATTTTTCTATATATCTAACAACTGAGTGATGTGATAGGAACTAATAAGACTCAATTACAACAAGGTGAATTCCTTTGGCTATGTTTGGAAACCACAACTCCAAATGAATGAGTGCTTTGCATGAATACAGGAAGTCTTGTTACCCCTCATTTTGTCTGACATTATGTGAATATATGCTACATTCATGAATATGTATTTGATAGGTATAATAGTGGGCTTCTAGCGATGGTTGGATTTGCTAAGGAATTGGAGTCCCTTTAGAAATGATATGTGTACATGTTCAATTACAAGGAATCGTGCTTGGCACAACAAGGTAGGATAAATGGTATAATGCTATATTTATTTATGCACTGAAAATTATGTATTTATGGAAGTATGATGTAGGGATTGCACTGGAAAAATTCCAGGAAATATTGAATAACTCTTGGGTTGAGGTTTCCTTGGGAAGCATTGGGAACCCATGGGGTTGTTTCGTAATGTGTGTTTCTAGTTTTGTGCTTTTAGTCTTTTGTGATATGTTTGTGCTTGAATTGTAGTTTTGTTTATGTTTGGTCCATGCCCATACCACTTTGTTTGTGGTGTCATATTGCTATTGGTTTTCATGGTATTCCTCTTCTTTGTTTCTTGTTCTTGCGTGTTATGTTTTGAGGGTATTGGGAATTGGTTGGGGAAAGAGGAAGGTTAATTGATCTCGGGGGGAGCTTAATGAAACTTGATAGGTGATATAAGGATCAGATGAAGCCTAGTGCATGTAAAGAGAACCTGAAGGTAAGAATATGATAATTAGTTGAGCCAGTTGGGTCCATTGGGTAAATGGATGGTGGCATGATAGTCATGAGAAATATAAAAGGAAATGTAAAGTAAATGGATTTGAGGCATCAGAAGCCTTGGGTATGATGGGAATTGTTGTTCTCAATGTTTTGCAAGGATTAAGGGAGTTATGTTAACCTTGACCTTATGATATATGATAATTATGCTGATGATTACATGCATATATATGATCGTATGCCATTTTCTGATAGGGTCATCATAGATCGTGATTGTTTTATGCTAGTGTTTACATGTATATATATATATATATATATATATATATATATATATATATATATATATATATATATATATATATATATATATATACATACATATATATATATATATACATATATATATATATATATACATACATATATATATATACATACATACATATATATAGATATATGTATGTATGTTGTTGTCTGACCGAGTCGTCAAGGATGATGCTTATTTTATGCTAATGTTTATATCTATATATGCATGTGTGTATGTCATTGTCTGATAAGATCATGAGGGATAATGGTTGTGGAGGAATGATTGCTTATGCTGGTGAATGGAATGAAGACATTCCTAGTTTTATGAGGAATCAAGTAATACCTGTATACAGAGATCCATGAAATCTTTTTCACCTCTTTCCCTACTAAGCTATATGAGTGGATCGCGAAGCTAGCATAAAACCAAGGAAGGTGGAAACTTGACAGTCCTATTGTGTGGTCCCCAGAGAAAGTATTAAGGTTGGAAGCTTTGGAGGATAAGATCACTTGCACCATTGATCATTGGCTCGATCACATTATAGGAGGATTTGTTACTAAATTCGCGGTCAACAATTCAGTCAGCTATAGCGAGGCAGTGCGATTCGTTTTCGAAGGACCATGAGGTAAGTACGTAAAATCTCTAAATACTTGGATTAAAATAATGTTGTGAACTAAATGGGTTATGTAGTTACCTTGATGTTTGGGACTATGCAATTACAGAAATGAAGGAAATAAAGGTCTAGAGTATAGCCCCTTGATTTCACCACTACGAAGGGATGAAGAAGGGATATCAAAGTTCTCTCTATGAAGTATTATTCAGTTGATAAGATAAGGATTTCTGCGAATACCACCTTTGCCCACACCACCTCCATCTTCACCGCCATCACCACCAACGTTTCCCGTACCACCTCTGCCACCACTGCGATTTAGTATGGCAAACAGAGTGAAGTTGCCTTTGTTCAAAGGCCTGGGAAATGAGGACCTAGAACAATTCTGTTTCTTGTGAGAGCTATATGGGTAGCTCAAGGTGTTACAGATGATAACATAAATTAGGAAACACTAGTTAGTGCTCTACAAGATTGTGCTCTAACCTAGTATATTAAGTACTCCAACGATAACCCAAATGCTAGAGTAGCTGACATCCAAGCAACATTGAATAGGGAATTTAGCAAGCCTAAATCTGAAGCGTAGTCAAATGTGGGATTCAAAGAGATCACGATGCTACTAGGTGAGATGCCTTGTTAACTAGATCAAAGGCTGAAATGTATGATCCGTGAAGTCAACATGAATTTGATAGATGGACAACAATGCAAGTTGTTTGTGGCTTTGCTACTACCACACCTAAGAAGTGCGCTGTTGGAAAAAAAGATAACAACTTAAGTAGAGGCCTTGGAGATTTCCATGATACTATATGAGTCCTCAATGGAAGATCTTAAGCTTGGAGTTCATCAGATCCATGCGCAGCTAAAAAATTTGTGTCTTTAGATGCAAAGCTTGAAGTAAGATAGGAAGGTTTGGCCAGAGGTATGCGAAGAGGTATGGTGCGTGAAATGCAAGTGTTAGGGCCACGACAAAGACCAATGCCCAGTATTTGCAAATTACCTTGTAGGAGGAGGACTGATGCCTTTAACACCAGAAGCTCAAGCAAGATCTAGCATGCTACCTACTTTATGGTGTGCTATATGTCAAATAGCCAGAAAACATGCCACGAATAACTACCACTTGTTACAGAAGTATACGCAAACTCCACAACAATTGTTCTTCAACTTTTGTAGATCCATGGGAGATGATGATCGTACTTGCAGGAGCTATGAATTGATGATGGATAGAACACCGGCCTACATAGTTCAGGCTGCAACATGGCCCCTTGACCAGAATGCAAGGATGGCGTGGACATAATTTCAGGGGCATAGACAAGGCTGAGGTGGAGGAGGTCCTGGTAGAGGTTAAGGATAGTTGATTTGCTACAATTACAAAGGACAATGACACTATGTTCATGATTGCACTAATACTATGTTCTCGTTGGTGGCCTCCAGTATTGCAGCAATGATGCTGCAACTCCAGGGACTCCCTTCTTTACTTTTATCAACCCGGTTGTTCGTAACAAACTTGGAAGAGACGGTGCTATATGCACAAGTACTAGCTCTTGCCGTAGGCTGTCACTTGATCAGCTGGCACAAGTTCAGTAGGAGCTTAAGCCAACTTCTATGAGCTCTTAGAAGAAGCTTTTAACTGTGATGGATGAAAGCTAACTCAAAAGAGGCTAGTAAATTGCAGAAAGAAGATGAAAGCTGAAAGGAAATGCAAACCCTAGTTTTACCAACTAATCCTACTGGTGCAAGAAAAGAGATGAAAGCTACAGAAATGGATGGAATTAACTCTTGGAAAGGTAAAATGCATGTGACTAAGCTACTTTTGAAGTAAATTCTGGAAAAAAACATCTTTTCTTATTTTTGAGGAATCTTGCAAAATTATTATGCATGTGCTTTAATTGTTTTTTACTATGCAGAGGTTGATTGGTGGAAGGAAATGGAGTGGGTTCTTGCAGGAGGTTGGGAAGGTGAGAAGAGGGTCTAAGGGGTCCATAGCACCCTTCCAGAGAGTTTCACTATGATCAGATCTCAAAAAACGGCTCACGTGAACTTCTACAGGAAGTCTGCAGAGGTTCTACAGGGAGAGCCGAAAGAGGATTTTAGAGAGAAAAAATGGTGGGAAAGTGGAAATGGAGGATGGATGAGGATTTGAAGGGGTCTAGGACTTGGTGAATGAAGCTAAGGAGTGATGAAGATGGTTGGATTTGTTCAAGGACGGAGAAAGCAATGTTGCACAAGAATGTAGAAATTAGGTCAAATTGGAAAAGTGTGGCGAATGAAGGGAAGGAATTTGGAATTAGGGGTTGCAGAAGGTTGTATAATGGAGGAAGGGTAGGTGGGAATGTATCACAAGTGTTCTGCACAGTATTTTTGATAACTGATTGAACCAAGACTAGAAAAACCAGAGATCTATCTATTTTACCTAAACTGACCTAAAAACCAGAAACATGATGAACAAAAGTTTATAGACAAGAAATCATGTAAGATAACTATGGAAACTAAGCAAGAATAGATCTGAACATGCAAGTATAACTAGTATCAACTTTTCCAACTCAAAATCTAACACTAGTAGTTGCATTGGAAGGCAAAAACAGTGTTTTTGTGGTAGCAAGTATGCCTTGGTCTCAGCTCATGGTCCCAAGGAGGGAGAGATGAGATCAAGGATTGCTTGATGGCATTTTTGCATATCTTTTCTATTACCAAATTATCAAATCAACCTGAAGCATGAAAAGTTATTTTAATCATCAAAAGAAACCTAATTAAAAAAGAAAGATCTTAACCTAAATAACATAAATTATTCTATGAATGCAAGGAAAACACATAAAAGTACACGGAGGAGGTGTTGGAACTTGGGTTGGGCCCAACCCCAAGAGCTACAGCCTCTTAAGAAAGCTCAGAGCTGGTGCAAAGCAAAATTCATCTCCATTACTCAAAAAATAATAGTCATGTCACAAAACTATTTACAGCAAGAGCTCGAAAATGAGCTGAAATGTAGAGCTGCACTCAAGTTTGAAAAACAACTGTTCAATAGCTAAACTACCAAGGCTTGAAGCCTTCCTACTTATGCAACACGAGGACTCCCAACTGTCCTCCTTAACTTTAGGAGCTTGGCTATTCAAAACTGCAGTTAATCAACCACTTCACAAAACCTTCTCCGCTGCGCCTTGAAATCATCTTCGGTGGGCTGTTGAACTCCGAGTTGATGGTGGAGAACTCGAGGAATGGGTCATTTAGTGTAGGAGACACCCCTCCTACAAATCCTTAGCCTTTTTCCTTCGTATTTGGCTGTCAACTTGCTCATAAATGCCTGACCTTGGTCCAAAATATGTCCAAAAATCTACATTAAGAACGTATTAGACTTTGTGGTCAAGTGACTATTCTCATTCATTCAATTAACATAAATATATTGAAAAGCATGCATTAAACTATTAAGAATGGTGGATTAATCGAGAATAATAGGCACAATGAGCCGATAAAGTTACCTGTCTTTGAGGCTCATCATCACCCCCCTGCTAAATGTGTTGCTCATCCTCTGAGTAACTAGTCCAACTCATCATCTTTGATTGCTTTGACTGCCTCTCTAACATCCAGGGCTTTTGAGGTGATGTCTCCTTCTCGGTCATGAAACCTTGTCTTTCTGTCTACTTTCTCCCATTGCCTGTGTTCTTCTTCTTCTTTGGCCCCTTCCAGCAGTCCTAAAAGTAATGGAGGACTGAACTTTAGGCCAATCCAGTTGGCCTTTAGATTTTACATTGACTGTTTATAAAGTGGCACTCTTGCCAATGCATCCCTCATTATGGTTGGGGAGTGGTACTCTCATACTTTTAGACTATGAGGAAATGTGTTCCATATCCTTATGCAAGCATGAGTGCAATTATCACCAAACAGTCTTTCCATGTCCTCAAAGTGAGCAATGGCTTGAGCTTACCTTTCAATGTAGTCTAGGAGAGCCTGAGGGTTGTTGGCAAGGTGGTGATGGGCATATACTAAAGCTGAGGGATCTTCTGGTTTTTCCCTGATCATGAGTGGCTCACTTAGCTCCCTGTCCATAACTTTCTAAATTTTTGCTTCCTTCTTTTCCTCATGGCTTAACCAAGAAGCCATGGCCATGAGTTGCACATCTCCCAATGCAGTATTAGGGTCCCATAGATTCATGTTTGGAAGTGACAAGTTGTGTAAATAGAATTCTGCTAACTTGGCCTTACCTTCAGTTGAGCTACTGTCACACAAATACATAAAATGATTGTAATTCTAGAATGGAATGGTGCCCCTTTGGGTCAGTGTGTTAATTTGAAATTACAACCATTGGTCTTTAAGGTATAATGCATAATATTTAGCAGCTTTCCTACATTGTAAGGCTTCTATTTCCCAACTGGCCATGTAGGCCAATTGGGCCTCTTTCTCTTACAACTGTTGATTCAAAACCTGATTTTCTTTTGCTACTTGAGATTCTTTTTCTTGCAGTAGTTTTGTTAGCCTTTCCACATTAGCTTGTAGCTCTTTCTCTTTCCGTTGTTTCTCAGTTGTGTCATTTTCTACTAGAGGTCCTCCTTACTGCTATTGCCCTCCGAAAATGGACAGCCTATCTTCCTTGTGGACTTCCTGTAGCTGCAGCTATTTTTTCAGCAGCTCATTCTCTTCCTGTAGCTGGGCTCTTTTGAAGCTTTCTACATGCCTTACCATGGCCAATTCTCCCCTTAATTCTTTTAACTTCTCCTCCATGTTGCATATGTCCTCAACTCCCTTAGATTTGGTGATTTTCATCAATGTGTGTGTTCTGATCCTCTCTTTCTCCAATTCGAAAAATAATGGTACAAAAAATATTGTGGGATGATTTTCCCACCCTCTAACAGATTGTAATATGAGCCCAAATCAGGTTGAGGGGTAGGTTCAGGTGTTTCTTTGGTTTTTCTCTGCCCTTGTGATTGTTTGGATGCCTTCTCCTCCAATTTCTCAGTCTCTTTTAACTTGGCTAGAGTTTCTTGTAGAGGTGTTGCAGCTTCATGTAGAGCTTCCTTTAAGTCCATCATCCTTATTCTCTCTTAACATGTGGAGGTTTTTGGGCTTCCTCTTGCATAGGTGATAGATATCTTGGAAGGAGACTCTTCCTTCTGTTTAGTGGGTGAGTCCTCAATGACAATCGGTTCCTTGGATGGTGGCTGAGGTTTGCCTACTTTGATCCTTGTGCTTTTTCTGGCTTTGAAGTACATGGAGGTACTTTTTCTTTTGTAGGTGTGCTTAATGCAGCAAGCACAACTGTTTCCTCTCTTGCCAACGTTTCAAGGGATTTCTCTTGTTGTTCTTTTTCTTCACTTCCTATAGAAACCTCTATGCCCATTATTTCTTCTTGTGTCACTGATATGTCAGGGTGTGTCTTTTCTTTTTCTTGTTGGGCCCCTACTTTGGCTGTGGCAGCCTTCATTTGAGCTTTCTCGGCCTTTTCCCTTCTAATTTGTGTCCTCTTTTCCCTTACTGTTTTTTCTGTTGTTTCTTCCTCGGTTGTCTTAGGTTCACCAGTCTTGCAAAATTCTTCTTTTTCTTTCTGTTCCTCCTCTGCTTTTCCCTTTGCTTGAATGTCCTGTGCCCCCTCATCATTGTTCTTCTGAATTTCTTTAGTTTTCTCCCCCTCCTCACTGTTGGATGGGGTGATGTTCTCAGCAAAAGTTCTAATGTTATCATCCCTTGACATATTTATGAAGGTTTCCAAAGCTATGGGAATAGTATAGGTGTGTAAAGCATCTTCCACTAATAGTTTAATGAGCCCATGTTGGGCCAACTGATCTGGGATCCCTTCATTTAGCTTTGTACCACATTTAATTAAGGACTGAACAAGGAAATATGGGATGCTCAGTTTCTTAGCTGGAGGCAAGGCCATCCCATGCCTTAATTCATGTAGCAAATTGAAACGATATCCATAGATGATGCTAAACCTCCCTCCACATGTGATATACTTCATAATTTGATAACTAACTTCACTCCAGAGAGGAGGCAAGCTTATCCTTCTAACTCTGTTTTTGTCTTCTACAGGATGCTCCTCAGGCAGAAAAAATGTTTTCTTAGCAACTTGGCCCAATGATCTCTTTGCTTTTCTCCAAGGGAGCCCCAATGGTAGACTAGTAATTCTAATAATGAGCTTAGTGGTAAGTTCGAGGGTTAAACCCCTAAAACTAATTGTGGCATGTGTCTTTGAATGTGGTCTCAGGGACATTAAAAACTCTTCATTTATTTCCTCATCATAACCCTGAATTTTGTCCAAAAAGGATATCCAATTTTCCCGAGTGAAAAGGTCCACCACCTTAGGGTGCTCGTGCAACTTGCTAGAGTCTGAGGGTTCTTTCCTTATGAATCCTCCTAGCATGGTGTTGAGTGCTCTTTTTATGTTTTAACCAGAAAGGAAAATGCTCTGGAAAACAAACAGTTAATCATTGCAACAGAGGATAGCTGAATCCGATTTCTTCTGAACCCAAGAAAGAATTTCTCATGTGTTCTTATAATATAAAGTAGCAATAATTCTCCTATTTTAAGACTGCTGTCACCTAGAATTTGACTGTCTATTTATGAAAAGAAATTTTTTACAGAACAGAGTATAAGGGCATATGTTCTTTTCTCAGCACAGTCATTTTTTCACACACTCACACAGGCTGGCCCTTATTGCTGCATGTATCTTACTTACAGGAGAATTTTGGAAAAGGATGGGGAGATTTCAAATGCAGAGAGAAAAGGAAATTGTGTAGACTCAGGGAAATATGCAGGCAGATTTTCACTTTATCAATGCACAGGCAAAATTCCACTTTATTTTTTCAATCTACTGCCATGTTCAATTTAGCACCTTACTCAAACAAATTATGCACAAAGGAGTTTTCCCAAGCCTACCTCATTTTGGGCTTGAATTCTCACAAAAATCCTGAATTTCCTCTCCACAGAGTTGTTCTCTACCTTTCCTGTAGAACCCTTCCTATAGAAGGCTCTCGGTTCCTATATAATGAAACTGTGCTTTCGACAGAGCCTGATATGTGGGAGATTTTCGAAAACAAGCAGAAAAACTGGTGGAGGACGACTAGTTAACTATTCTGGAAGCGGTGGATGCATACTCTAGTTGAGAACATCGTGAGTGCAGAATGAACAAGGGGTGGTGAAGTTTCAACTAAGTCGTTTTTTAACTGTGGCGTGATTCGTGGTGAGGGGATGAGGTGGCCGGACTGGACCGTTGAGCCGACATAACAACCATAATGTTTCTGCATGGTGTCTAACCGCCATCACCTCCCTTCTCCCATTAACCGCTGCCACCACTACTAGTCCCGACGATTTCTTCCTGAGTGGACAAACCACACATGCTAGCTGCACATCTAATCGGACGTTTTGAATTTAACGGAGCTCGTTGGGATTCCACGAGGATGTGTAACTGGCCGAGGGTGGCCAATTGACTAGCCATCAATTCCACTTAATATGAACAATTCCCATAGTCATGTAGCTTTAAAATATAATTTATCCAATTGAAGAACGAGTTTAGGCACTTACTTTCGTGGTCGCGGCCGTGTTATGCAGATTTCAGGTTTTGGAACCCATTCCTTTGTTTGTTGTTGCTGCATGCACACTGCATGCTTGGCCTCGACTATTGCTGATGTTCATATGCTCAAGTAGAGCTCCATGCATGTTTATTTTGCCATACTTTGTTGTCCCTGTCTCTAGAGTATGTCTTTTAGAGGGATCAACTGCTACAGGATTCCTATAGGATGTCCTGTAGTTGCTTCTCCTCCTGGAATGCAATCTAGAATGAGTAGGGCTATATTATTGAGGAGGGTCTCGGCTGATGAGGGGTCTAGATGGAGGGCATAGGTATGGTGAGTGAAAAACTGCTGCTTGATTTTTTATTAAAACGTTTTTGCTCGCACTATGAAGAAAATAGGATTTCTGTGTGTGAATATGCAGGCAAAAAAATGAGTGCAATGAAGGTGTACAGAGATGGAAAAAGTCGACATATAGCGATGGATGGAAGCAGGGAGGTTTACAAGCCTCATGGGCAGATTCCGGACCTTTGGGTCCTCTTGTGAGATCGATTTTGGCTTGTCTGTAGGTTCTACAAGATCTTCCTATAGAAGACACAGAACTTCCTGTAGAAGACACAGAGCTTCCTGTAGAAGGTGAAATCTTAGCCTGAATGAGACCAAATCTTAGGAAAGGATAGTGGTCATGGAGGAATGGATTATGAGGGATGCTTGTAGCCTAGTGCTGACCTCTGTCTTTGTCTTGTGCAATCCTCCTAAAACCTATAACGACCTTCCTGCAACCTGCAATTTATCCAATAGAAATTAGGTTTATTTCTCTTTTTCTTTATTTTTCTTTTTCTTTTTTCTGAGACAGCTGGGGCACCTCTAGGAGGCTTTCACCCTTACTTGCTGCCCTGGGTTCCTCCAAGAGGTTTTCACCCAAGGATTTTTATTCTTTTTTTCCGTTTTTTTTTTTTTTTTTTTTTTTTTTTTTTTTGTTCAAGGTGTGGGTGGGCTGGAGGCAAGGGCCTCCTCCACTACTAGCACATATTTACCCATAGTTTCAATGAACTCCTACTTAGAAAGGGGCTTCTTGTAGATTTTTAATTGATGCCCATTAACGAGCATGGGGATGGATTCTTCATCAATGGTCCTGATAAGGACTGAACCATTGTCATTTCATTTCTCCATTGTATATGGTCTCAGCCATCCTGTTCTTAGCTTTCCTTTGAAATCCTTGTATCTTGAATCATATAACAACGCCCAATCTCCTAGTTAATTTTTTTTTTTTAAGGTGTTGTTCATGCCATATATTTCTTTGAAGTTGGACCACCTCTGAGTGGAGAAGGTCATGCATTCTCTGTTCATCTATTCCATTCAGCTGCAGTAATCTTTCCTGCTTTGCATGGCTGAGATCTAGGTCCAGCTGAGCTGCCAACCTCAATGTGTTATATTCAAATTCTATGGACAGCAAAGCCTTCTTCTCATAGACTAGCTCATAGGATGTGAAACCTGTTGTAGTTTTCCAAGTAGTGTTATTGGCCCAGGAGGCCTCAACCAAGCGGTCTACCCATTCTTTTCTACTGATGCTCACTACTTTAGTCAAAATCTCTTCCAAAGCTCTATTAGTGACTTCCACCTGTCCATTTTCTTGCGGGTGATAAGGGGTGGAAGTTCTATGCTTAATTTTGTGATGAGTGAGCAGGTATTCAATCAGGTTAGAGGTAAACTGACTTCCTTGATCTGTGACTAATGCTCTTGGGTAGCCAAACTTGTAGAATATATTTGCCCTCAAAAAATCAGCAACCTTATCTTTTGTCGCTGCCTTGATTGCCTTTGTTTCTTCCCACTTTGTCATGTAGTCCGCGCACACAATGATGTAAGACTTTTGTTTCGAAAGAGGGTTTATAGGACCCACAAATTCCATGCCCCACTTCTCAAATGGCTCAAAAGTCACTTGAGGTTGGAGGGGCATCTCATCACTTGGAGTCGATTTCCCCATCCTTTCACATCGGTCACATTGGTTGATGTATCTCCTGACATCTTGATGAAGAGTGGGCCAATAGTAGCCTGCCTGTAGAAGTTTGAATGTGGTTCTTTTTTCTGCAAAGTAGCCTCCACAGTGTTATAGACATTTTTGGGCACTGCAACCCCAATCACAAATGTCAATAAACCAAGGGCTCTTAAGTCCCTAAAAGTGTTGTTCCGACCCCTAAAAGGATAAGGTCAACTGATTACATCTTCTCCTAGAAGTTATCCATGAAAAATTACTCAGAACTGGTCAAAACTGGACCATTTCACTTGCTCCGTAGGCAAAGTGCGTTGCATCCCACCTGGATACACACAGTAGGTGCGATGCATGTCAAAAATCCCTTCTATGGGGTGCAATGGGTGAGAAGGGACAAATGGCAGGGTCAATCCGCAAGGTGGAGGAGCATGGAATCTTCCAGAAACCTCTCCTGTGACACTTGCCTCTCTGAATTCGACCAGGGATGAGTAAGAGATCATCAATCTCCAAGTGGAATCAAGAACTATCAGAGAGAAGACACTAATCAAATCTCAAAAGCTGACTCACTTCCCTTGCAGACATCTATATATGGATCCCTCATCCCAGAGATCCAGACCCTGGAATTTTGTATCTTGTAAGGAAGTGCTGTTGGTTTCTTAGTGCAATATCATAGTGTTGGGTGATCTAAGCTTTTCATGAGGTGAAGAAGGGCTTCTTGCTGAGAGGATGATGCTGGGTCAGAACAAATGGTTGTAATTCTCTTGGCTCTTTCTTGATTATCAATAAAGCTATTAAAGTTTTCCTCCACATGTTTGTATGATTAATGTTTTATGCATTTGTGTGGTCAATGTACATCTGATCCTATATTGTTTATGATAATAGATCTATGTTCTTGGATAGTATTATGCTGCTTTGATTCTATAGGTACCCTGCAAAGCTGGGTGGACAAGGACGCGAGTAGCGAAAGATCTATCAGAAGGGAGAGGAATCGAACAAGGAACCAAGAGAAAGACAGAGGTTGGTCTCCTTTATTCTTCTCTCATCTATCTCTCATAAAGGAAAACAAAAGTAGTTTTAGTTTATTTGTTTCTAAGGTAGCTACCAGCCTTAGTGGGATTAGCAGCTTTGCATAAACACTATTCCCAGTAACAAAATGGCGACTCCGCTCGGGAGCGAGTAGATTGTTTGTTCATCTACATTTGTTTACTTTATAAACTTACATATGAAGCCTGAAGTCAAGCCAGCTAGCCTTTGAACTGCATTTTCTATACAAGTGAAAAGTAGATCAACGCTGCTTCAGTCAGTAGATCTACCCCTGTGATTGATTTACTGATTGCCACTTGCTCGGCCAAAATCTCTGAACTGAACTGCAAACTGTGACTCGAAACCCAATCAAGGTCTCGTCCCTGGTCCAGCGCACTGTCTCTTCTATGAAATTCAAATGCAGCGCACTTCCCGAGTGTAGTAGGTGCGTTGCATTTCAGTTTCACTGTGTGACAAGTGCGCTGATCAGACAAGGCCTTGTTCCTAAATTTTGGTTTCTGTGTTCACTCTTTCCAGATCTATTTAGGAGTTTTGTTGCCTGTAGTTAGTACACCTCTATTTGAAACCCCTTTCCTTGCTGTTATTCTGCCTCCATTGTGCAAAGAATTGTAAATGTTTTTATGTATTTTTTAAGTCATTTTCAGTTCTTCTTTACAAAGAAGTAGCGTAATTGTACTGTCGTTTCTTGATTTGAAAGTGTCGTAAGTGTCGTTTTCAGTCATAGAAGAGAATTTGATTGTTCTTGATAGTCGATTACATCGTTACTCTTGTATTTGATCTGATTAGTAGTCTTTTCTAGTGTCGAAAGCAAGTTTTCAATTCCAAATCACAAAGTGTTGTCATTGTCCTCATTTTGTTTTGAAAAGAAACTTGTTAGTAATTTTTGCTTTCAAAAAATAATTCAGATTTGCGCTTAGCTTTCTTTTTATCATTTACTCATTAAGAAGGTTGATAACAAATACATGCATGTGCATTTGCATTTAGACTGTTTGTTGGTTTGATTTAGGACAATGCATATAGTGTGTGCTCTTTGCTCTTTGTTGAAAGAATGCCATCTCTCTTTCCTTAGTAGCTAGGATTTTCATTTGCAAAAAGAAGACTAAACAACTGTTTGTCATCTTAGATTTCATTTTAGGAATTGTACATCTACATCACGCGGTGAACCTGAAAGGCAAATTTCTTAAGCAAGATCAACTATAAAATAAATTTAATGAATCTGAAAACGCTTTGGAACCTAACGCACAACATCTAGAAGTCTAGGCTAGAGACGTATTCCAGTGTCGTAAAGCCTGGTAACTGTTGTTTTCACTGTTGGTTGGGTGATTCCTCCACTTTGAGACGATAAGTGCCAGTACGGACTTGTGCTCCCACGTACCGTCGAGTATATTTTGGGAGACCACAATAGGCTTAATCCTTTATCCATAGGAAGCCGTGTCTTCCGCCCTATCGATCGCAATGCACTGAACACAGCATTCGGAAAGATTGACTGTCGTACCGTAAAAAGTATTCTACAGTTTTGCAATTGGTTTGGTAGTCCCTTTGCCTAGATTTCCAGAGTAGTCCCTTTCATTTCTTTTTAGACTCCTTAACAGAAAAGGTCCATCTGAGCACTTGTCACTTCAGGCTCATTAAAAATCGAAGGTGACTAGAGTCATATTTTGTTTTTTCTCGACTCTTAAAAATTGAAAAACCAAGTTGTGTCAAAGTGTCTAAAATTTATTTTAAACGGAATAATTATCACCTTTCCTACATTGGTCTTAGGTTGAGGAAAATGGAGTCCACCAACCAAGGAGTTCCCCTTGGACGAAATCCTAGTCCCTTCTCTTCTTGGGGAGATATTGGTGCACCCCATATGGCCACATTGTCGCTTCCAGGATTGACAATTGGCTTGCTCGTATGGCTCTTCTCAACCTTTGTCATTCAGAACACCGCATATCCTGAACAATCGAGTCAGCAACTAAACGATTCCAGAGTTACCCCCAACCCTTTACTTCATCCAATTCTTCCTCTCCTCCTTCCTCTTCACTTGATACAGCTGGTAAAGCCAAAAATCAAGTACCTGAGAAGAAGAAGGAAAAGAAGAAGAAAGAGAAGAAGAAGAAGGAGCCGAAGGCGAAAAGGGGCAACCAAGCATCGTCTAGCGAAAATCCACACACTGCACCGACCAGGCCTAAATCGACATGTGTCATTTGCAAAGGAGACCACTATCATAGAGATTGTCCTTGCATCCCTCGGATCTTAAGGGACTGGTCTCCTCGTTGGCACAATTCGGTGTCGTCAACCTCTGGTGATCATGTTGAAAGTACACTGTCAACTAGTGAAAGTGAAGGCCCTGGACAAAAAGGAAAATGTAAATTTAGTTGTAAACTCTGTGAAGGCGATCACGCTGTCCACCATTGTCCCTTCTTAGATGAGGCTAAAAGAGTTTTGGATGATCGTCCAGTTTCACCGTTACGACTTCCTCCTGGATATAAGAAACTCTTGCTGAGTCCATCACTAGTTGAAAATCCGGCTGACACGCCCTTGTGGTCGGTCGAAGCGTCTATCATTGAAGACAAACCATATGAATCCACAACAGACGAAAGTCAAAAGGTCGAGGCGGCAGTTGACGTGGTCTTTCCTTCAGAGGTTCCATCTTCAAATGATACAGTCACCAAAGAGAACAAGGATGACAACGTCCAAATTCTTTTCGTAAGCACAAACTCCGATGAACATGGGGGCAATCTACCCATTCGTTTACCACAGGAAGGAAGTTCGTTAGAGTCATATCCGGCCATCTATTCGGTCCCACCTCCAAGCAACTTGGTTGTTTCCTTTGACTGGAATCTACTAGGCAGACCCCATTTACCAGCTAGTGTACCATTCCGAATCATCGCTCAAGTATATAGAATGGTTATGGTCAGTACGATCATAGATGAGGGGACTTCTGTGAGTATCGTTTCCTCAACTGCTTGGAAAGAGCTTGGTTTTGCATCGCTTTTTCCTGAGATGAGAAATCTAACAGGCTTTGACAAAGGAACCAGTCGACCATTAGGGATCCTTCCCAATGTGCCCATAACATTGAGAAGGAAAACCGTTCACATGAACGTAATGGTAGTCCAAGGACCCCTAGATTATAATCTACTCCTTGGACGAGACTATATTTATTGCATGGGAGCCATTGTCTCATCACTATTTAGAGTAATGTGTTTTCTGCATGAAGAGTGGTCAAGCTCGTAGCCCAACTTTCATTTCCCGGTTCACACATAGCAAATAGTCATATACCAACCATGAATGGTCTTTTCATGCAAAGAATGTCTCATCAATCCCTAGTCCGTCCTCCTGATGAGCACGAGTGATTCGAAGGATATGACTGAAACCCAGGGGACATGCACTCTGGTCTGCTTTGGCAGGAAAACTTTAGGTATAGGGTAGGTTTCCACAAGGGATATATGACTAGTCTGACACACCCGTCCATTTTGGAAAATGGGATTAGACTAGAATAAGATTTGTTGTTGGGAAAAGTATCCAATTCGGAATGCCCCTATCCCACTCTAAGAGGTGATAGTGCCTTAGCAAGAAACAGGTAAACTTATTCGAGTATTCTTCTTTATGAAATGCAAGTGAGGAAGAAGGATCTAACTAACCTGTATCTTCCACTAGTTTTTCGATCCAATCGCTCCTCTCTTCAGTAGTTCCCAGCTCCCAGCTCTCTCACCGACCCAGCTTCATAGAATTCCTGCAAGGTCACAAGAGAGAGAAACTACAAGAAGATACAGATATACATTCATAAAAAGCTCAAGATCAGATTAAGCTAAACATGTAAGCATAACAAAAGATCATTGATGTACAGCATGTAGGAGAAACTCAAATAGTTTATAGATAGAGTAATAAAGTCCAAGAGGAGATAAAACCAAGTGAGGCGCGATCCAGCATCTACCTCCGAGCAAAGGAATCCCTTCCTCTCCTCCAACAAAGCATAAATCACCCAATGTACTAATCTTAATCTCAAACCAACAACAATTCTCTGCAAAATACCAAATTCCAGCCTCCTGAACCTCTGGGTGAGAGATCCATATATAGATGTGAGCAGAGAGGATGAGTCAGCTCATGTTTTGACTTGTGGCTTCTCTCTGTCAGTTCTTGCTTCCACTTGGAGGTTGAGAACCTCTTACTCATCACTAGTCGAATTCATTGAGGCAAGTGTCATTGAGGAAGATTATGGAAGCTTCCAGGGTCTTTCCACCTCGTTGAATGAACTTGCCATTTGTCATTTCCCACTCAGCGCACCCTGGTAGTGCTTCTACCTGCATTGCAGTGCACCTAGCTAGTGTAATGTCTGCATTTCAGCGCAGACAGCTAGTGGAGCCTCTGAATTGATCTTGAATTGACTGTTTCTGAGTGTTTTTTGGTGGAGAACTTCTGGGAGAAGCTGTCTTTGGTTGACCTTGTTCCTTTACGGGTAGGAACAACTCATTTAGGGACTTTGGATCCCTTGGATTATGGACATTTCATGCTCAATGCTGTAAGGCACAAAAATGTCTATAACAGTTGCCCCCTAAAGTATGAGGCCGTTTATCGGGTGAAATGCTTTATTAGGAGGATTCGAAGTTCTTCCAATGCCGGGAGGAGACCTGTAATAAGATACAATACAATACATTATTTTTCATACTGCTTTCATGATCTAGCTGAGGCGGGCATTCCCATGCTCAGCTTTATAAATTCATTTTTCTGTACATAGAACAGACAATCGTCTTATGGTAGACTGATGATTTTGATGAAATCATCATCCTTTTGGTAGGATGATTATCTGCTGCAATGTTGTACATGTCAATGTCTTTATTTTTCCTGCATATATATCGCAGCCCAGATGGATGAAACTAGATCCGGGGTCTTCAATCTCATCCGATCTTCACTCTAAGTACAAGTCGACCCATGTGAGAAATGTTCTGAAGTCGAACATGGAAAGACATCGCTTGATTACCAGTCAATGATGTAAACTGTTAACAAGCGCGAGAGGAATCACCGATAATGATAATGACCCTCAAGGTACTACAGTACAATTCACGTGGTGTGAATAAAGGACTTGGCATCGAACACCATGCAAAATCTTTCGGTCGAAGGTCATTGATGTATACCTGTCGCCGGAAGTGAGAAACTTGCCATTGAGGCATGTAAGCTTCAAAGTACTGAGGGGGTTGTTCCTAGATCAACTTCTTGGATAATGAGCTAATTTCGACAAGAAGCGATCCGTCAAAGGAGGGCCTTAATGTATCCCACATTAGTGAAACGAAACGGAGCAAATGATTTTGATGGAGGTGAAAACGATCTGATGATATATGGTTCAGGGTGGCGGTCATGAAAGGATGAAGGATAATGTATGGTAGTGGATGGGACACGGTTGACTTCTCTAGATGACTTCTCTTGAACATATCGGCGACACTTGGGTGATGGATTGGTAGCATTTACCCCAAAGATGGATGGTATTGGCGAGACCATGGTGATGTGACTGGTGAATGAAACAACCCAACCCGACTCAGGCACGGAGTGGAAGTGTCATGTTCAAGAGCGACTTGCTACCAATAAAGTTCTTTGAGTTTCTTCCCAATTTTTCCCCAGTCATTTCTGACCAGTACCTCTTTATTTTTGTCAAGCTTGAGGATGATAACATATGCTTGTTCTATAATTTGCCCTTCAGGCAAACCCATCGCTATGTTTTAACGAGCTTAGTGATAGTGAAACTCGTTCTCGTCTAAAGACAAGTTTGTCGCTATTAATGTTTTTTAACGAGTTTAACGACAAAGATAACTCGGTCCCTTTTCATTTTTAGACAGTCTAAAAAGGTACATAAAGATAACTCCAAAGGTCCTTTTTCGTCATCTAATCCCTTAAGTCCGAAAAAGTATAAAACAATACAGAAGGGATGAGTTTTCGATAGTTTTAACGAGCCGAAAAAAACAAGCGCTCGATCTTTTTGTGCAATAATCCCTCAGGCCCAAAAAGATTAAAATCTAGAGGAGGGATAGCACTTCTGGTCACTTTAACGAGTTGGAAGGCCAAAACTCAGCAATCTTTTCATATTTTATGAGTCAGATGAAAAGAGCTTAAAGAAGACTCGTCTTTTGAGGAAAGAGTGATAAAACGGGTTAGCAGCTGATTCCAGGTAAGGGTTGGAATTTTCCAATCACGGCAGTGTCACAAGGATGGCTAAGTGAAATCAATCTTCGCAGCTGTTCCTCAAAATGGGTAAACAATCATATGGAGGTGAACGATCGGCCAATGGAAAAGTGGAGGTGACGGTGCAAACACGACCAAGGCTTTAATGGCTGATAATGTTACACTCACGGTGGTTATTTACCGGAGGGTAGTTCATTTTTTAACGAGCTTAAACGCGGAAAAACACTGCTCAATATTATGTTTATTTTTTAACGAGCATGAACTATGTGCTAAAACTGCTCGATCTTATGTTTATTTTTTAATGAGCATGAACTATGTGCTAAAACTGCTCGATCTTGCGTTTATTTTTTAACGAGCATGAACTTTGTGCCAAAACTGCTTGATAACATGGTCTAGTTTTGATTTTTTACCATAAATAGCTTTGCCTTTTCAAAGATAGTACTGTACCCTCAATTGCTGCATCAAACTAGTTAGAAATGAATAACATTTGCTTCAAAACGAGATTAAAACACTAATATTTCACTTTGAACTACGTAAAAAGCTATTAAAAAGTGTTTTTACCTCTCATTTTACCATTTCATTTGAACTTGGCTTGTTGGAGCTTTGGAAGTTCCTCTTCCCCCTTGATTTTCACCAGCTGATTTCGGGAGATTCTGTGGACGATTCTCAGCGCCGTCTGGACCAGGTAGGAGCTAAACCTGAGCTCTTTCATTTCATGGTTTCCTTTCTGCATTCTGTGCTTGTTTTCTTGTTTTTCTGAGCCCCTGGGGTTTGATGGGGTCGCTCTTCCATCAGCGCACCCAGTTCACTCGAAACCTACGCTGAATGTCAAGCTGTATGAAGGCAGTTTGACCTTCAACGCAGGTGGAACACTGGGCAGGTGCGCTGGGCGCAGAAAAAGAGTTTTGTTGCACAGTTTTTGATGAAAATTTTGCCAGCTTCTCATCAAATCCAGGATCTAACTCCTCTCATGTTTGTTTTTCAGAGATATTGGAGCAAAATGACCCTTACATGGCGAGAATGAGAACATGAAGAAGAGGACATGATTGCCCTACACGATCCTGTCACGGTGAATGCGCTGCGGAATTGTGGCCTGCTGAAGTTCTTCCGTATCTCTAGCATGAGACAACAGATCTCCCTACTGCAGTATTTGCTCGACTCTTGGGATCCTATCAACCAAGTATTCCAGATTAGGGGCAAATCTATCCCCTTGACCGCAGTAGACATTTACTTCTCGACTGGCTTGTCGAGGCAGGGTGCCCCCATTTCTTTGTCAGGTTCGGCCCAAGGGAGCGACTCTGTGAGAGATTATGTTCACCAGTATTGCAGGGAAGGATCTCAGCCGAGTAAAGACGGCAAGATCGTTATCCGTGAGGTTGCTGACAGGTCCCTCAGGTCCATTCTGTATACTATTGGTAGGATGGCCGGTAGTGCATCTCTTCATGTAGCCAACAGATCCTATGTGCAGCATGCCTTGGAGTGCCTCCAACCGAAAATATTCAACTGGTGTGATGCAGTACTTCTTCAGATGAAAAGTCAGTTGACCAAGGTAAAGGACGGGAAGTTGAAGAACTTTGGGTTTGGTTCTATTTTGACCGCCTTTGCTTTGGAGAAGATACCACTAATGCAGCCGCAGTACATTGCACTCGACTTGCCTTCTCCTACTGAACCACGCATGAAGATATGGGTTGATCACATGTCTAGGCATGTCGGTCAATCTCAGATTTCTTTCTCTGATACCTTCTTCAGGTGGTTCGAGCGTCAGGAGATGGTCTATTCCGAGTATCCATATGTTGGCATGGACTTCCGAGGTGATCCGGATTTGGTACTGCCGGATGGCGAGCGGTGGGGCGCTATTGGTAAAATCTTCGACCATATCACTGTTTACTGTTTTTATTTATAATGTTCTTGTGCTTTATTCTATCAAGACTTTAATCAAACTCATGTGTGCATGCAGATGTTGGTCCTGTTCGTCCAGCAGTTTGCCCGAGAGCGCCAGCCGCTGCCCCAGCAGCGGAGACTACTGGGAGGGTTATTCTTTGTGACCTTGATGTGGCCGAGACCCTCACAGATGTGCAGGAGCGGGTTGAGAGCCTTACTCTCGGCATTCCAGATGTGAGGATCGACGAGTTACCTCTATAGTTGCAGCGGCATACTACTGGTGTGCCTAGACGATGGACTCGTCTCTTACGCATGATCGCACAGGCTGTGACGTGCTATCATGAGCATCACTAGACTAGGGTGCCCCCTAACATTTTTGAGTTTTTGGGTCATGCGACCGATTTTGTCTTGGTTACAGAACATTATATGTAAACCATAAACAGCTTATATATGTATTTTGATTTTCGGGGTTTTATTCTGGTTGAGTTATATGATCCATATGTACAACATTGATGATGTGTTTCTTTTTATAAATGTCGCAAATGTCTATCTAACACATAGTTTGCTAATGAGTCGGTTAATGTGTTTAAGTTTCTGTAAATATGTTGGTATTGAATTAAATCAAACTGTCTTTCCAAAATCTTAACCCTTAGGAACATGCGATAAATAGCTGGGTTGCGGACGGAATATATACCATTGAGTTGAAGTATTACGAGTTGTGAGTCTATCCTGACAATTAGTCGGCGTATACCATGGGTGATGGCATCAGAGAGCAGTTCTATCAACGCGCTATACTCAGCGATGTTATTCGTTGATTGCCCAATACATACACCTCTGAAACTTACTAACTCGCCGCTTGGATCAAAAATGGCCCAGGCTGCGGAGGACAGGTTCCGCGAACTACGACTCGCTCCGTCGGCATATCCAACACATGTCTCCAAAAGGTTTGACATCTGCAATAAATGTAAAAAGGTGGATTACTCGACCAAAACAAACACTTCAGCGAAAACAAAATACAACAAAAGCATACTGGTTACTATTTAAGCATAGTAACGCTTGAGGTACAACCCATTACGGGGTTGCGCCAGTGGAATTCCGTCATAATCCATTAACTCGTAGGCTCCTTTTGCTAACACTCATTTAACAATATAGGGGCCCATCCATAAAGAATTAAATTTTCCTGCTCCCAATTTATCGGATTCTTGGTCGTAAAGCAAGACCAAGTCACCTTCTGAGAAGACACGGGGTTTGACATTTTTGTCGAACTGCGCCTTGACTCGTTTCTTATGGGCTTCGTTAGCCAAAGCGGCATCACGACGGGTTTCATCCAATTGGATTAATTCCAAGAAACGGGCCTCTTCTTCTGAAGTTCCGGGGAGGAGATCAATTGCGAGTTTAAGAGACGAGATTTCACACTGGACTTGTAAGACTGCTTCCAGGCCATATACCAGTTGGAAAGGCGTGAACTCGGTCGCATTCCTTACCGATGTTCGGTAGGCCCACAAGGCTGAGTACAGGATTAGGTGCCATCTTCTTTTGTGAACTCCGATCATCCTTTGCAACATACGCTTCAGGACCTTGTTGATCGCTTCAACTTGTCCGTTGGCTTGTGGATAATACGGGGTCGAGCTGTCGTGAGATAGCCCTAGCTTGGCAGCTAATTCAACCATCATGTGATTGCGAAAATGCGATCCATGATCCGTAACTATAGCCTGTGGTACGCCGAATCTGGCGAATACATGATTGAAAAAGAAAAGGGCAGCTGTTTCACCAGTGTTATCTAATGTAGGTATCGCCTCGGCCCATTTGGTAAAATAGTCAACGGCGACTATAATATACCCATGCCCCCCGGTCGAGGTGGGGTTACATGTCATGAAATCGATGCCCCATTTGGCGAAAGGCCCAACAACAACTATTGGATGTAAAGGTGCGGGTGGTCTTCTGGTTTTGCTATCAAAAATTTGACAGGCATGGCAACTTCTGACTGCGGTTATGCAATCTTTGAACATGGTTGGCCAGAAGTATCCTACTCGTAAGATTTTTTGTGCTGTAGCATATCCAGATTGGTGCCCCCAACACGCGCCTGAATGACACTCATTCAGGGCTTTTTCGGCCTCCTCATGGGTGAGGCACCTTCTCAGAACTGTATCGATACCACGACAGTAAAGCGTATCACCGACGATCATGTAGTCTTTTGCTTGGTATTGTATACGTTTCTGTTCTGAGTGAGAGGTGTTAGGCCTAAACTTTTGGGTTTGGAGATAAATTATTATATCTCCATACCACTCATTGCTTGTAGATATCAGAAACAAATTCTCGTCCACGATTGATTCGTCGGATGTTTCATCATTGGACGACGATGGGAGATCGCACAGTAATTCTGTGAAAACTAGAGCTTTCTTTGATTTGGATTTTACAAATTCCAGATCAAACTCTTGAAGGATTGCTATCCATTTTGAATATTTGCCCCCCAGCAACTGTCGCGACAATATATAAGTTAAAGTCTTTTTGATACAGGTTAAAGTCTTTTTGATAATCGGGTGCGTACATTAATGACGCTTTTATTAAGGAATCCTTTAAAGCATCAAAGGAAGCTTGCGAACCTGATCCCATACGAAGGGTACCTCCTTTTTCAAAAGACGTGTATAACCTTTAGCAAGTTCAGCGTAATTTGGAATGAACCTCCTCAGAAAGTTTGCTTTCCCTTGGAGTTTCTGAATCTGAAGCAAATTCGAAGGTGGAGGCAAATTGATGATTGCCTGGACCTTGCAAGGGTCGAGACAAATCCCATCCTTTGAGACTACAAAGCCAAGTAAACGACCAGAACTGACGCAAAACACACATTTGTGCAGATTGAGTTGTATCTTGTAGTGTCGGAAACGTAGAAATATCGCTCTTAAATGCTGCGGATGATCAGTCCGCTTTCGCGAATGAGCCGGAAGGTCGTCGAGATATGGTTGAACGATGTTCTTGATGTCATGGAAGGCATAATTCATTGCCCTCTGAAACGTCGCCCCTGCGTTCTTTAAAACAAAGGGTAATTTTCGATATGCGAATGTGCCCCACGGACAAATGAATGCAGTCTTTGACTGGTCTTGTGGGCGGATATTTATTTGATTATACCGGAAAATCCATCCATGAATGAAAATATTTCACATCCGGCGCATTCATCAATTATTTGGTCGATGAAGGGTGTAGGGTAGTTGTCTTTTGGACAAGCTTGGTTTACATCCCTATAATCGACACACACTCTAATTGTCCCTTGTTTCTTCATAACAGGGACAATATTCGATACCCAATCGGTTAGAGGAACCGGGTAGATGAAACCAGCATGGAGAAGTTTTTCAACTTCTGCCTTAATGGCAGCGGCTTTCTTGGGGTGCACCTGCCTGAGCCGTTGTCTTACCGGTTTGACGTCTGGATACATCTTAATTTCGTGTTCAACGATACTTGAGTCAATGCCTGGCATCTCATCATATGACCAAGCAAAGACATCTCTGAACTCGCGAAAAAGAGCGTTATATATTTCCAGTTTTGAAGGAGAACAACCTTTGTCGACATAAATATTCTCTACAACATTTGTTTTAGTCGAGATATTTATGGCTATAGTCTCTTCAATATTGGATAAGTTTCGCTCGGAATCCACCGTATTTACAGTATTTGAAAGGAATTCAAAAACTGAAGGATGATAAAGGTCATCTGGAGTATCTTCTTCATAATCACGAAGAAGGGAACGATGGTGGTGATCATTCCATGGGGCCCCTTCAATCAACATTGATTGTAGGATTCCTTCGTCGGTTCCATGCACTCGCGACCAAGGATCTAAAGGGGTACCATATTCTCTAGACCTATCCACCCAAACACTTGATGAGCGTTGATTTGGGTTTGCCTCCCATGCTAGAAACATTGATTGCTACAATACTTCTATTAGGCTTGGGGGCAAAAACATTGCATGATCCATTTTGATATCGTCTTCTGAGATCTTCGTGGAAGATATCATATTGCAAGTACCTATCGACGCTACTTCCGCCAAATCGATTGGAGGTGGAAGAGCGAAAGTTCCCATTAGTATAGGATCATTCAGTAGGCCTACTCCGATATTCTGAAGCGAATGGGGGCTTCCATGGATCATGGGAATGCTTCCTGTAACTTGTGAACCATTGGGGAGGAAGTTTTGTTGGTCGACAATCGTAATTCCCCCTTGAAAGGGGAATGCAATCTTTCTAAAATAGGTCGACACAACAGCTGCCATGGCATATATCCACAGTCTTCCCAGTAGGATGTTATAATCAAGATTCCCATCGATGACTTCAACATCTATTTCTACTGTTTTTCCCCCTAATTCAACCTTCAAGTTATTTAGGATACCATACGGGGTATATGTCCTTCCGTCGAACGCTTTTAATGTTGTCGAGGATTGCGACAAGGTTGGAGATCCTAAAATTTTCCAGCAACTCATCGACATAATACATGTAGATGCCCCCTCATCAATAATTGTTCGGTGAACAGTTTTGTTGAGGGCTTTCACTTGGATAAGGAAAGCTAGTTGAGCTGGTAACTGAGGATCGTATCCTTTGTGGTCAAAGGATACAAGATTGGAATCCTTAGGATCAACCCCACCAATGGCTGATAACAAAGCCTGCCGTTGGGATGGGCAATTTTGTAGTACTTCAAGAGTCGACATAGCGGATGGCGATTGGGCCAAATCTTCCACTATGTTATAATGCTGCGCTGCTCTGGCGCGAGGATTAAATGTCGACTTGTGTACTACTCCCTTTGGCGGTTTTATTGTTAATTCAGGAATGATGGGTGGTACAACTTCTGTCGAAGTTGTTGTCGAACTGCTTGGTTGATCTTTTTCCTTGCCGTTCGACAGCTGCGGATTCCTGTAATCTTTGTTCCTTGTTGAAATCAAAGCATCATTTTGTTGCTTGGAAATTGACAACATAAGCACTTGCGATGGGGAAGCATTTCCACTATCAACCAGATTTGTGCCTGGATTTGGAAACGGATCAGTTAACACGGCTGAGGTTTGCGAACTCTTAAAGAATCTTTTAAGCTCAGCTTTGTATGGACATTGTGAGGTCCAATGATCCTCATCACATATGTGACATCCCGTTGAGGGTGGTTTCCTATTTCCAGGAGGGTTTGAAGAAGTTTTTTCAGGAGATGACTCACCCTGTTTCTTCTTCTTCCCTTTGTTTTGCTTCTTCTTGCTTCCTGGTTGTTTGGTTTCTTTGCCCTTATCTGCTGATACGGCATTTACTTCCAAAGCAAGAATTTCGTCTTTTGCATTTTGATCTGAAGTCTTACGGGCCTTCTTGGAGTTGTCCTTTGTCGACTTCGCGTTTGTCGTGCCAATCACGCCATCACCGTCATGAGAGTCATTGTTTGATTTAGGAGGAGGAGGAATTGAGAATTCCGGTCTAGGGGCGTCAGGTATTTTGTCGTAGAGCGTGCCAGACTGAGTATAGACAAAGTCTAGATATTGCGCATGAGCAGTAACTTGCTCTTCCGTTACGACTCCCCCCTTTGCCACATCTTCCGTTATAGCAGGAAGTAACGACTTGATAAACCATTCAACTAATAGCTGATCGGGAACGTACATTTTTACCATCCTACGACGACGTCGCCACTCATGTATATGATCAGATATGTGAGTGGCCGTTGTCTGTTTAAAGTTGGTTAAGGTTTCCGTTCCCGTTTCATACCTTATCGGTAATTGAAAATGGGTTAAGAAAGTCGTGGCTAAGGTACTGAAATTGTCGAACGAAGCTCTAGGCAATTCAATATACCATTTTGCCGCTGGACCCGTTAACGTCCTCTGGAAAAGGCGAAGCCTTATCGAATCATCGTTTAGGGTGTTGATGAACACCACAGATGAAATGTCATCACGTGATTCGATGGGTCTTCACCTGGATTTCCATTAAATTTAGGAATATATGAAGGAAGTTTGTGAGGAGTCGCTGGCCACCAAGGGGCGTAAGCAATTGGATCGTTTGTTAACCGGTGTAAATCGGGTAACTCTAAACTTGCCACGAATGGTAACTGTTGATTCAGGTTAGGTGAAGCATACCCAGGATACGATGGAATTGCCTGAGCAGTTGGCCTTTGCATACCAGCATAATGTAATTGATGCTGGTATGACTGATACGGTTGGTGGACATGACCACCGTAAAGTGGTTGATTTTGACCGTTTTGAATGTACGGTTGTCCACTGTTCGCAAAGATCTACTGCTCAGAACCTTGGTATACTTGTTGGAATTGTGGTTGTTGATATTGCACCAGCCACGGTTGCGAAGCCATGTTCTGTTGTGCTATACTAACCGTTGGACCAAGGTGTGGGGTAATTGTACCCGTTTGGACCTGTGTCGCCCCACCAGTTGGTGATTGTGGTTGAGTCACAGGGTCAAGGGGCTGTTGCATTACAACCTGAGAAATATGAGGTTGACATACAACAGGCAACGTTTGAACTTGTGACACTGTTACAATAGCTGGTGTTGTAGGAATGTTCGACATAGGTACACATTGTTGCATAGAATACACAACCCTTGGTTGTTGGGGTAGTATAGGTACCCAACCACTTGATGTAACTCCAGTATAACCTGAATACTGTTGTGAACTCCCGTATGGATATCCTCCCGGAGGGGGTAATGAAAGGGCATACTGCCCCCCATACGGTGGCAATCCGGAACTCAAGGGGATTGTCTCTCCTTGGGACTGGATTGCCCAAATTGACCTCCAAATGGATCAATTTGGTGAGTCTCAACATAAGAGTTGCCGGATATTATTCCGGAGGAACAAACAGGAACGGACCACACTGTCGAAATAGTCCCTGGGTGGACTCCTTCTAGCGGTTGTGAGCTAGTCGGGACAGATGGTATGCCGGCAAACATTGTCGGAGTGACGGCAGGGAGTTCTGCCATCGCTATGTCATTTGACACAGTCCTAGATGTTGACGGTTGTTCAGACATTTTGAGTCTATCCAAAAGATTACCTAGCGATTCTATAGGAACTTCCACTGGTGGTAGACTAACTTCTGATGTCGAATGAAATACAGTGACCCCAACCCCAAAATGTGTTGGAGTACTTGCTTGCGGATCTTCTACAATTTCCTCTATCACAATCAAACCAGGTGGAAGGGGAAGACCGTTAGGTCCGTAAAATATTTCTGGTGCCGAAGAAGGGGTTGAATCAACAGCGACAGATGTTTGAGGAACAAGACTCTCTGAACTGGTTACAGATGGAACTGGTTCAGTAACACAAGTGTTTGCTCTCAGACTAGGATCAGTGTCACTTTCCATCTGTGGTTGTTGAAGTTCTTCTGTAGAGGCAGCGTTTCCAGAAATGTTTGGAGTAACCGGAATCTCAGATGTTGTTGGAACACTTGTTCTAACTTTGATAGGAGATTTCGAACCGGTTAAACGAGTTCGCTTTGTCCGTACTGTTTTCGATTCTGGAGACAAAGACGGTTGACTCGTAAGTCTCCGCGAACGATGGGGTTTCAATTGACTTTCTTCCACGATTGCGGATTACTCGATCAACCGAAATACAAAATGGGAAAGTGTGTTTCCGAATTAAATGAATTTTTAGACGGTTTAGACACAACTTGCTTTTTCAATTTTAAAGAGTCGAGAAAAAGCTAAAGATGACTCTAGTCTCCTTCGATGTTTTAATGAGCCCAGAGTGACAAATGCTCGGATGGACTTTTTCCATTATAGAGTCTG
Source organism: Pinus tabuliformis (assembly GCA_031772625.1). Classification (NCBI taxonomy): domain Eukaryota; kingdom Viridiplantae; phylum Streptophyta; class Pinopsida; order Pinales; family Pinaceae; genus Pinus; species Pinus tabuliformis. The sequence continues at coordinate 1,337,144,316 of CM062820.1, forward strand.
AAAAAGGCCAAAAGGAACTGCTCTGGAGTTCTAGGTAGAGGGTGTGCCAAACTTTTCGCAAAACCGCAGAATGCTTTTTAAGGTACGGGCAGTCAATCTTCCCGAATGCTGTGTTTAGTGCATTGCGATCAGTAGGGCAGCCGACACGGCTTCCTAAGGATAAAGGTTTTATGCCTATAGGGTTCTCCCAATATATACTCGACGGTACGTGGGAGCACAATCCGTACTGGCGCTATCGTCCCTCAGGAGGAATCACCCAACCATCAGCGAGATCGACAGTCACCAGGTTTTACGACGCTGGAACACGTCTCTAGCCTAGACCTCTATGTTGTGCGTTAAGTTACAAAGCATTGTTAAGTTCATTCAATTTATTTTAGGTTGATCTTTCTTAGAAGTTTGCCTTTTTGGATCACCACGAGATGTATGATACAATTCCTAAATGCAGTCTAAAGATGATAAGCAAGCTTTTATATCTTTTCAACAATGAAAATCCTAGCTACAAGGGGAAAAGGAAGATACATATTTTCTCAAAGAGCATAGAGCACACTGTAATGCACTTTTCCCTAAATCAAAGCATGCAAACTATCAAAATGCAAATGCACAAATGCATGTATTTGTTTTCGCTTCCTTAATATTGATGCCTAAAAAGAAAGCTGTTGTACAAATTTGAATTCGATTTCAAGTGAAAACATAAACAAGTTCCTTTTTCAAAATCAAAAAGACGATTACGACACTTTATGATTTACTTGTTTCGACACTAGAAATGCATAAATTCAAACCAAACGACAAAAGTAAAAGCTAAATCAACTGTGAACGGCAAACAAACTCACTCCTAAGATCAAAACGACACTTACAACAGGTCTAGATCTAAGGGCGACAGTATGACTAGTTTACTTTTGTAATGGGAAACTGCAAATGATGTAACAAATACACAAAGAACAAATACAGTTTCTTTATACAACTGAGGTGGAATTGAGGCAAAGAAAAGGGGTTTCAGATAGGTACACTGACTGATAACAGGCTGCAAAAAACATAGATAAAACTGAGCAAAAGGAAGCAGGGAACCACAGCTGCACAAGGCAAAGACTGATCAGCGCACTCCCAACACAGAGGTTTTGACATTCAGCGCAGGTAGCCTTCACGGGACCTGCGTTGAAATGCAGAACCTCTTCACAGAGTCTGCGTTGAAGTAGAAACGAGAGTTGTTTCTGGGTTCTGGGTTACGGTTTGCAGTTAAATCAATAGTTTTTGGCCGGATCAAAGCTATCAATTAGGTACAATTAGGAGGATGATTTATAGGAGGACTAAGATCTACCACAAAGGGCTGTTAGAGCACTTGTGGATCAGTTTGTTCAGATCATAAAAATAGGCCCAGTGAGTGGGCTAGAGTGGCAGACCTCTACTTTGCACTTGAAAATGGCAAATGCATTTCGATTCGGCACTCCTGAGTTTATGAGAAGAACAACAACAGAAACACAAATAAACCAACAAGATACGATCCCCAGCGGAGTCGCCAATTTGTTGTTGGGAAAAGTATCCAATTCGGAATTCCCCTATCCCACTCTAAGAGGTGATAGTGCCTTAGCAACAAACAGGTAAACTTATTCGAGTATTCTTCTTTATGAAATGCAAGTGAGGAAGAAGGATCTAACTAACCTGTATCTTCTGCTAGTTTGTCGATCCAATCGCTCCTCTCTTCAGTAGTTCCCAGCTCCTAGCTCTCTCACCAGCCCAGCTTCACAGAATTCCTACAAGGTCACAAGAGAGAAAAACTACAAGAAGATACAGATATACATTCATAAAAAGCTCAAGATCAGATTAAGCTAAACATGTAAGCATAACAAAACATCATTGATATACAGCATGTAGGAGAAACTCAAATAGTTTATTGATAGAGTAATAAAGTCCAAGAGGAGATACAACCAAGTGAGGCCCGATCCAGCATCTACCTCCCAGCAAAGGAATCCCTTCCTCTCCTCCAACAAAGCATAAATCACCCAATGTACTAATCTCAATCTCAAACCATCAGCAATTCTCTGCAAAATACCAAATTCCAGCCTCCTGAACCTCTGGGTGAGAGATCCATATATAGATGTGAGTAGAGAGGATGAGTCAGCTCATGTTTTGACTTGTGGCTTCTCTTTGTCAGTTCTTGCTTCCACTTGGAGGTTGAGAACCTCTTACTCATCACTAGTCGAATTCATTGAGGCAAGTGTCATTGAGGAAGATTTTGGAAGCTTCCAGGGTCTTTCCACCTCGTTGAATGAACTTGCCATTTGTCATTTCCCACTCAGCGCACCCTGGTAGTGATTCTACCTACGTTGCAGTGCACCTAGTCAGTGTAATCTCTGCATTTCAGCGCAGACAGCTAGTGGAGCCTCTGAATTGATCCTGAATTGACTGTTTTTGAGTGTTTTTTGGTGGAGAACTTCTGGGAGAAGCTGTCTTTGGTTGACCTTGTTCCTTTAGGGGTAGGAACAACTCATTTAGGGACTTTGGATCCCTTGGATTATGGACATTTCATGCTCAATGCTGTAAGGCACAAAAATGTTTATAACAAGATTCCCTTGTCAAAGTTATGTGAGTGGAGGCGTCTGCGCCAGTCGCCTTTGTCTATTTCGGTAGACATCGCCGAAGAAGTGTTTTGTTTGTAACACAGATAGTACAATCTTTGGTAACTTGAAAGAGGTAGGCCTTTCCTGATAAAACAAATGTTTTGTCTACAAATTGAGGGGTAACCTCGAAACTCTATTTCACTATACCTGGGGGCATGCAAACCTTTTGTCATGCAAGCGAAGAGTGACCATTTATTTTTTAAATTTGTAGGTCCTCTAACCCTTTAAACTCATAGGATTGTTCGTTTCCTAACTTTCATAAAGAAAGGATGCGGGGCAAAGCTTTGGAAAAATGCCATTTTTTAGATGAGACATTCTTATTATACGACTGGATCGAGCAGTTTTAACACGGACTTCAAGCTCATTAAAAAATAAACATAAGCAATGAGAAAGTGTTTCCCCCAACATTTAAGCTCATTTTAAAATAAAAAATGAACCAATTTTCGGTGAATAACCATCGTGAATGTAGTACTTCAGCCTTTAAAGCCTTGGTCATGTTCTCATCGTCACCTCCACTCTGTATTGGCCGATCATTCACCTCCACTTGATTGTTTACCCCTTTTGAGGAACAACTGCGAAGAGTGATCCTATTAGCCATCCTTGTAATATTGCTGTGATTGGAAAATTCCAAACCTTACTTGGAATCAGCTGCTACCCGAATTTATCACTCGTTCCTCAAAGACGAGTCTCCTTTAAGCTCTTTTCAAATGACTCGTAAAATATGAAAATATTGCCGAGCCATTGGCCTCTCTAGCTTGTTAAAGTGACCGGACGTGCTATCCCTCCTTTAGATTTTAATCTTTTTGGACCTGAGGGATTATTACACAAAAAGATCAAGCGCTTCTTTTTTTCGGCTCGTTAAAAGTACCAAAAATTCATCCCTTCTGTATTATTTTATACTTCTTCAGACTTAAGGGATTAGATGACGAAAAAGGATTTTTGGAGTTTCCTTTACGTCCCTTTTCAGATTCTCTAAAATTGAAAAGGACCGAGTTATCTTTGTCGTTAAACTCGTTAAAACCTAATAGCGAAAAACTTGTCCATAACAGACAAGAATGAGTTTCACTATCACTAAGCTCGTTAAAACATAGTGATGGGTTTACCCAAAGGGAAAATTATAGAACAAGCATATGTTATCCTCCTCAAGCTTGACAAAAAATAAAGAGGTACTGGTCAGCAATGACTGGGGAAAAATTGGGAAGAAAACTTGAAGAAACTTTGTTGGTAGCAAGTCGCTCTTGAGCATGACACTTTCACTCCGCATCCGAGTCGGGTTGGGTTGTTCCATTCACTAGTCACATCACCATGGTTCCATCACACCATCCACATTTGGGGTTAATGCTACCAATCCATCATGTCAGTGTCGCTGATATGTTCAAGAGAAGTCACTCAGAGAATTCACCTGTGTCTCACCCACTATAATACATTTTTGCTCCATTCTTTCATGACTGCCACCCTGAACCGTATATCACCAGATCGTTTTCACCTCCATTAAAATCATTTGCTCCATTCTGTGTCATTGATGTGGGATTCACTAAGGCCCTCCTATGACAGATCGCTTCTTGTCAACATCAGCTCATTATCCAAGAAGTCGATCTAGGAACAACCCTTTCAATACTTTGAAGCTTGCATGCCTCAACGACAAGTTTCTCACTTCCAGTGATAGGTTTACATCAATGGCCTTCGACTGAAATATTTTGCGTGGTGTTCGACGCCAAGTCCTTTATTCACACCACGTGAATTGTACTGTAGTACCTTGAGGGTCATCATCATTATCGGTGATTCCTCTCGTGCCTGTTAACAGCTTACATCATTGGCTGGTAATCAAGCGATGTCTTTCCATGTTCGACTCCAGAACATCTCTCACATGGATCGACTTGTACTTTGAGTGAAGATCGAATGAGATTGAAGACCCCAGATCTAGTTTCATCCATCCGGGCTATGATATATATTCAGGAAAATAAAGACATCAAATGTACATCATTGCTGCACAAATAATCATCCAATCTAAGGGATGATGGTTCTACCAGAATCATCAGTCTACACTCAGACGATTGTCTGTCTCATGTACATGAAAATGAATTTATAAAGCTGAGCATGGGAATGCCTGCCTTAGCTAGATCATGAAAATATTATGAAGATAATGTATCGTATTGTATCTTATTACATGTCTCCTTCCAGCTTGAAATAACTTCAGATCCTCATGATAAAGCATTTCACCCGACATCGAAAAATTAACGACCTCATGCTTTAGGGGGAAACTGTTATAGACATTTCTGGGCACTGCAACCCCAATCATAAATGTCAATAAACCAAGGGCTCTTAAGTCCCTAAAAGTGTTGTTCTGACGCCTAAAAGAACAAGGTCAACTGATTACATCTTCTCCCAGAAGTTCTCCATGAAATACTACTCAGAACTGGTCAAAACTGGACCATTTCACCTGCTCCATAGGCAAAGTGCATTGCATACCACCTGGATACGCATAGTAGGTGCGATGCATGTCATAAAGCCCTTCTATGGGGTGCGATGGGGGAAATGGGACAAATGGCAGGGTCAATCTGCAAGGTGGAGGAGCATGGAATCTTCCAGAAACCTCTCCTGTGACACTTGCATCTTTGAATTCAACCAGGGATGAGTAAGAGATCATCAATCTCCAAGTGGAACCAAGAACTATCAGAGAGAAGACACTAATTAAATCTCAAAAGCTGACTCACCTCCCTTGTAGACATCTATATATGGATCCCTCATCCCAGAGATCCAGAGGTTGGAATTTTGTATCTTGTAAGGAAGTGCTGTTGGTTTCTTGGTGCAATATCATAGTGTTGGGTGATATAAGGTTTTCATGAGGTGAAGAAGGGCTTCTTGCTGAGAGGATGATGCTGGGTCAGAATAATTGGTTGTAATTCTCTTGGCTCTTTCTTGATTATCAATAAAGCTATTCAAGTTTTCCTCCACATGTTTGTATGATTAATGTTTTATGCATTTGTATGGTCAATGTACATCTGATCCTATATTGTTTATGATAATAGATCTATGTTCTTGGATAGTATTATGCTGCTTTGATTCTATAGGTACCCTGTGAAGCTGGGTGGACAAGGAAGCGAGTAGCAAAAGATCTACCAGAAGGGAGAGGAATCGAACAAGGAACCAAGCACAAGACAAAGGTTGGTCTCCTTTATTCTTCTCTCATCTATCTCTCATAAAGGAAAACGAAAGTAGTTTTAGTTTGTTTGTTTCTAAGGTAGCTACCAGCCTTAGTGGGATTAGCAGCTCTACATAGACACTATTCCCGGTAACACACAAGGCCCATCATGATAGGTTAGGAGGATGTCAAAGACTTCCTCCTCCCTAACAGAATGCCTCAAAATCTAATCTGGGGCAAGTTTAAACCAGTTTCCCCCAATCCAAGTGAATGGGTAACTTTTCCTCACAATCTTGCTCTTCTTTTTTGAGGATAGGTGCGGCGGGAACTGTGCTGAAACCAAGTAATTTTCTATACCAGCAAACCATGGAGAGAGTACTGAAATAGCAAATAGGTGTTCATCTGGCATTTGATCATCCACCATCCCTTCTTCACTTGTACGAAAATCTAGTCTAGATAGAAAATCAACAACAACATTTTCCTTAACTAGCTTATCAACAATGGTCAAATCAAATTGCTGCAATCTGAACTTGTTTATGGAATGGGCTACAGCTAGGAGCTCTTTATTGGTTACAGTATAGTTTAACTTTGCCTTGGATAGGTTTTTACAGAAAAAATATATGGCATATGATAGCTTCTCTTCAACTTGTCCTAAGGATACTCCTATGGCTTTGTTCGAGGCATATGTATGAATGTGGAAAGGTAGGGCCCAATTTGGACCTCTCAAGATTGGGGCAGTTACCAGTTTACCTTTCAACACATCCAGAGCCTCTTGATAGTTGTCAGTCCATATAAACTCAACATATTTCCCCAAGATACCGAACAATGGAGAGGTTAGCTTACTGAAATCTTTAATGAATCTTCTATAATATCCTGCTAAGCCTAGAAAACTCCGAACATCTCTTACCTTTTGACGAGGTGGAACCCTTTGGATGATAGCAATATTGTTGGGATCCACCTGTAATCCTTGCTAGGAAATTGTATGACCTAGCACAGTCCCTTCAAAGATTAGGAATTCACATTTTTAAGGACTGAGGGATATGTTGATTGCAATACACTTGGTTAAAATTTTTCCGAGGTTAGTCAATGCTTCTTGGAAGTTGGACCCACAAGGAGTAAAGTCATCGATATAGATCTCCACCGAATCATGAACCAGTTCAGCGAATATACTCAATACTGCTCTCTGAGTATATTCACTGAACATGGCAGTAGATTGAAAAAAGAGAGTGGAAGTTTGCCTGTGCATTGATAAAGTGAAAATCTGCCTACATAATTCCCTGAGTCTACATAATTTCTTTTTCTCTCTGCATTTGAAATCTTCCCATCCTTTTTCAAAATTCTCCTGTAAGAAAGATACATGCAGCAATAAGGGCTAGCCTATGTGAGTGTGTGAAAAAATGACTATGCTGAGAAAAGAACCTATGCCCTTATACTCTGTTGTATAAAAAAAATTATTTTCATAAACAAACAGTCAAATTCTAGGTGACAGCAGTCTTAAAATAGGAGAACTATTGCTACTTTATATTGTAAGGAACACACGAGAAATTCTTTCTTGGGTTCAGAAGAAACTAGATTCAGCTATCCTCTGTTGTAGTGATTGACTGTTTGTTTTCGAGAGCATTTTCCTTTCTGGTTAAAACATAAAAAGAGCACTCAACAACATGGTAGGAGGATTCATAAGGAAAGAACCCTTAGACTCTAGCAAGTTGCATGAGCACCCTAAGGTGGTGGACCTTTTCACTCAGACAAATTGGATATCCTTCTTTGACAAAAGTCAGGGTTATGATGAGGAAATAACTGAAGAGTTTTTAATGTCCCTAAGACCACATTCAAAGGCACATGCCACAGTTAGTTTTAGGGGTTTGACCCTCGAACTTACCCCTGAGCTCATTATTAGAATTACTGGTCTACCATTGGGGCTCCCTTGGAGAAAAGCAAAGAGATCATTGGGCCAAGTGGCTAAGAAAACATTTTTTCTGCCTGAGGAGCATCCTATAGAAGACAAAAATAGAGTTAGAAGGATAAGCTTGCCTCCTCTCTAGAGTGAAGTTAGTTATTAAATTATGAAGTATATCACATGTGAAAGGAGGTTTAACATCATCTATGGATATCGTTTCAAGTTGTTACATGAATTAAGGCATGGGATGGACTTGCCTCCAGCTAATAAACTGAGCATCCCATATTTCCTTCTTTAGTCCTTAATTGAATGTGGTACAAAGCTAAATGAAGGGATCCCAGATCAGTTGGTGGAAGATGCTTTACACAATTATACTATTCCCATAGCTTGGGAAACCTTCATAAATATGTCCAGGGATGATAACATTAGAACTTTGGCTGAGAACATCACCCCGTCCAACAGTGAGGAGGGGGAGAAAATCGAAGAAATTCAGAAGAACAATGATGAGGGAGCACAAGACATTCAAGCAGAGGGAAAAGAAGAGGAAGAACAGAAAGAAAAAGAAGAATTTGTCAAGAATTTTGACCCTAAGACAACAGAGGAACAAACAACAACAAAAATAGTAATGGAAAAGAGGACACAAATTAGAAGGGAAAAGGTCGAGAAAGCTCAAATGAAGGCTGCCACAGCCAAAGCAGGGGCCCAGCAAGGAAAAGAAAAGACACACTGTGAGATATCAGTGACACAAGAAGAAACAATGGGCATAGAGATTTATATAGCAAGTGAAGAAAAAGAACAACAAGAAGAGAAATCCCCTGAAAAGTTGGCAAGAGAGGCAGCAACTGCGCTTGCTGCATTAAGCACACCTACAAAACAAAGAGGAAAAAGAAAAGGGACCTCCATGTACTTCAAAGCCAGAAAAAGCACAAGGATCAAAGTAGGCAAACCTCAGCCACAATCCAAGGAACCGATTGTCATTGAGGACTCACCCACTAAACAAAAGGAAGAGTCTCCTTCCAAGATATCTATCACCTATGAAAGGGGAAGCCCAAAAACTTGCACATGGAAAGAGAGAATAAGGATGATGGACTTAAAGGCAGCTGTACATGAAGCTACAACACCTCTACAAGAAACTCTAGCCAAGTTAAAAGAGACTGAGAAATTGGAGGAGAAGGCATCCAAACAATCACAAGGGCAGAGCAAAACCAAAGAAATACCTGAACCTACCCCTCAACCTAATTTAGGCTCATATTACAATCTGTTAGAGGGTGGGAAAATCATCCCACAAATTTTTTTTGTACCATTATTTTTCGAATTAGAGAAAGAGAGGATCAAAACACACACATTAATGAAAATCACCAAATCTAAGGGAGTTGAGGACATATGCAACATGGAGGAGAAGTTAAAAGAATTAAGGGGAGAATTTTCCATGGTAAGGCATGTAGAAAGCTGCAAAAGAGCCCAGCTATAGGAAGAGAATGAGCTGCTGAAAAAACAGTTGCAGCTACAGGAAGTCCACAAGGAAGATAGGCTGTAAATTTTCGGAGGGCAATAGCAGCAAGGAGGACCTCCAGTAGACAAGGACACAACTGAGAAACAACAGAAAGAGAAAGAGCTACAAGCTAACATGGAAATGCTAACAAAACTGTTGCAAAAACAGGAATCTCAAGCAGCAAAAGAAATACAGGTTTTGAAGCAATAGGTGTAAGAGAAAGAGGCCCAATTGGCCTACATGGCCAGTTGGGCAATAGAAGCCTTACAATGTAGGAAACCTGCTAAATCTTATGCATTATAACTTAAATACCAATGGTTGCAATTTCAAATTAACACACTGGCCCAAAGGGGCACCATTCCATTCTAGAATTACAATCATTTTATGTATTTGTGTGATAGTATCTCTGCTGAAGATAAGGCCAAGTTAGCAGAATTCTATTTACACAACTTGTCACTTCCAAACATGAATCTATGGGACCCTAATACTGCATTGGGAGATGTGCAACTCATGGCCATGGCTTCTTGGTTAAGCCATGAGGAAAAGAAGGCAGCAAAAATTCAGAAAGTTATGGACAGGGAGCTAAGTGAGCCACTCATGATCAGGGCAGACCAGAAGATCCCTCAGCTTTATTATATGCCCATCAACACCTTGCCAACAACCCTCAGGCTCTCCCAGACTACGTTGAAAGGTAAGCTCAAGCCATTGCTCACTTTGAGGACATGGAAAGACTGTTTGGTGATAATTTCACTCATGCTTGCATAAGGAGATGGAACACATTTCCTCATAGCCTAAAAATATGAGAGTACCACTCCCCAACTAGAATGAGGGATGCATTGGCAAGAGTGCCACTTTATAAACAGTCAATGCAAAATCTGAAGGCCAACTGGATTGGCCTAAAGTTCAATCCTCCATTAATTTTAGAAGATCACAGGAAATGGGAGGAAGTAGAGAGAAAGGAAAGGTTTCATGACCGAGAAGGAGACATCACCTCGGAAGCCTTGGATGTTAGAGAGGCAGTCAAAGCAATCAAATATGATGAGCTGGACTAGTTTCTCAGAGGATGAGCAACACATTTAGCAGGGCGGTGATGATGAGCCCCAAAAATGGGTAACTTTATGGGTCCCTATGAGGTAGTAAAAGTGTTCGAAATGGAGCGGTAGAAATCAAAACTATTGATGGACGGAATTATGTGTTCCTGGTAACTGGGCATAGATTGAAGGTATATTTTCAGAGCCTTACTAAAGGAGATTTTATGCAGCAAGTCCAACAACCATTTGAAAAGGAGTTGGTAGGTGGTAACACCAACCTATTGAAGAATTGATTCCTTCTTGTCCTTATTAAAAAAAAATAATAATAATAATCAAAGAAAAATAAAAAGGAAAAAATGACAAAATTAAAAAGTTTAAAAAGAAAAAAATTTCCTGTAGTTATGAAAATCAATTGACTAACATGATTGTAGAAGGATCAACCTGAAAACCAACATGCTAGTAGGAAGATTGAAATTTTAATAAAAAGGGAATGCTGCTTGATTTTTAGATATGTTGGCTGCCACTAAGAGGAAGCAGGTTCAAGAAACCGAGCACTTACCCAAGTTTGGGCAACTAGCATGGACATTTTTATCCAAGTAAACACTTACTTCCAGCTGCAGTTATTTTTTCTTGTGCCAGTGTGTTATAGACATTCTTTTACCCTACAACCCCAAGCATGAAATGTCCATAAACCAAGGGCTCCTAAGTCCCTAAAAGTGTTGTTCTAACCCCTAAAGGAACAAGGTCAACAGATTACAACTTCTCCCAGAGGTTCTCCATGAAAAACTACTCAAAAATGGTCAAAACAGGATCATTGCAGCTGCTCCACTGGCTAGGTGCGTTGCATCTCACCCAAATGCACTGTGGGGGTGTGTTGCATTTCAAAAGTCCGTTCTATGGGGTGCGATGGGTGAGAAATGACAAATGGCAGTGTCATTCCGCGAGGTGGAAAGGCAATGGAAGCTTCCAGAATCTTCTCTTGTGACACTTGCCTCACTGAATTCGACCAAGGATGAGTAAGAGGCCCTCAGTCTCCAAGTGGAAGCAAGAACTGTCAGAGAGAAGATACTAATCAAATCACAAGCTGACTCATCCCCCTTACAGATATCTATATATGGATCCCTCATCCCAGAGATCCAGAGGCTGGAATTTTGCATATTGTAAGGAATTGCTGTTGGTTTCTAGAGACAAACATCAGATTGTTGGGTGATGGTGGGCTCCAGTATTGTAGCAATAATGCTACAACTCCTGGAGCTTCCTATCTCTAATTTTATCAACCCGGTAGTTCGTACAAACTTGGAAGCGATGGTGCTGTATGCACAAGTACTAGCTCTTGTCGCAGTTGTCACTTGGTCAGCTGGTACAAGTCCGCTAGGGCTCAAGCCAACTTCTATATGCTCTTAGAAGAAGCTTTCTAAATGATGGACGAAGGCTATCTCAAGGGAAATTGATCTACTTTGCAAAAATGAACTGGAAGCCAACCAAAGCATGGAAACCCTAGTAAACCCTAATCTGACTAGTTTAACCTCTATGGTGCAATAGTGAGAGTGCAAATGTCTAAAAATGATGCCATTACTTCTAATGATGTGAAATGCATGAACTCAAACTACTTCCATGAAAAAGAACATTGTTTTTGTATTTTTGCTTAAGTGGTTGGAGTGATTATGGTTTTGTTTCTTATTAGGGTTTCGCTGTGCAGAGGTGGTGCGAAGGGAGAGAAAGCTTGGGAAAGGTCAGGAGGGCTGGGAGAGGTCCCAGAAGGTCCCTAGCATCAGTCCACAGAAGTCTACAATGTTCAGGTGCTCGGCAACCAAGTTTGCTGGCTTCTACAGGATGTCTGCAGGGGATCCTACAAGAAACTAAGGAATTCTACAGGAAATCTGCTAACTTCTACAGGATGTTCTACTGTGGGAGTTTTGGGTGATGGTGAGGTGATGGAGCGGTATGGGTGGATAGGTAAGGTGGAGATGGAGCTTGTGATGGCTCAGGGGCAGAGAAATAAGATGGACAGAGAGTGCACGGAGTTGGTTGGTGAATAGAAGGATGGAAACAATGAAAGGTCAAAAAGATGGAGCTACGTGGGCAATGGAAGAGTTGGAAGGTGAACGAGCTGAACAGAGGTCGAGTAGGTGGATTTAGGCATGGTTAAGAAGAAGAAGAAGGAAGTGGAATGATATTGAGCAGTGTAAATAAAACAAATTACTTATGTCTTGCACCAAAAATGAGAATCCATTAACCTATGCTACCTATGCTATTAAACCAATGAACAACAATGTAAATCATGAAGAAAAGTCGTGCATGGAGGTAGAATGAAGAAGTATGGCTCTAGAGAAAAATGCATGGAAGGATCCACGATTAAAACGACTGTGTTGCAGCTTGCATAAAAGTAGAAAAAGACTGCGTTTTTTTGGTGGTTGGTATAGACTGCACCCCAATCCCCAAACAGAGATGGCAGTGAAGGCACTAACAACCTTTTCTTGGAGCTCCAGTGAATTACAAACCTCCTATTCTGATCTAAGCAACTGAAAGTGATTTAACCATAAGCTAATCCTACTCAATCTTATTAAAGAAATCAAATCAGTAGACTGTGTTCTTGAATTGCATATCAAAAAAGGAAACAAAGTGCTGGAAAGAAAGGCAAATAACACTACAAGAAGAGGAGATCTATTGCTCTCAGGTTGGGCCCTAACCTGAGAGCTATAGCTCCCTTAAAAGCTCAGAATTAGATCCAAATATACTTGCCTTTATTCATAATCAAAAGTCTAATGTCATGCCAAAACTGGCTTACAAAAACAAACACCGAGCTGTGCTCAGAAATTACAATATCAGTCCAAAAGTTCAAAAAGCTCCTAACAAAGGCTACGACCTTCATATTTATACAAAATGAAGATCAAGCTGGCTTCCTCCATTCGTGGAGCTTGGCTGTCCAACTGAAAGTCAAACTGCTATAAAACTACTGATCCTGTAGAACGTGTTGGCTGCCTTTAAGCTCGGTGGGGAGAGCTGTTGGAGCTCGGAGTTAAGGTGAAAATCACAAGGAAGGTCATCAAGACCGTGGACAACCTCCCTATGAACCCGCAATGTCACCTTTGCTATCTCCTTGTCTCCTTTTGCGTGGTCTTTTGCTCTCTTTAATGCCAAAAACTTGAAATCATCATGTATTAGCCACATAGATATAATGTTTGCCCTTCTTCCTACAAACAACACGAATATACTAAGAAATGAATGCATAAGTGATAAAAGGTGAATGGTTGAGCAAGGTAAGTAGGCCAATATGAGCCCAAATTGTACCAAAAATTGGGGTTCATCATCACCCCCCAGCTAAAATATTTGCTCATCCTTGAGCAACCTTGCTCCAGCTCCTTGTCCTTGGCCGAGAACTAGGGCCCGGAGCATGCTCTTCCTTTCCTGTTCTTGGTGGCCCTGCCTCTTCTGCCCCTGGCGGTGACGAAGGTGGCGCTTCCTCCCCCTTTCTTGTTTCCTTGAGCCGGGCTTCGGAAGCCGATTGGCCTATCCTTCGTGTCCAGGAGGTTATTTTTGGGCTTCCCCTCTCGGGGGTAGCCGATGTTTTAGAGGGGGATCTTTTACTGGGTGAAGTAGGGACACCCCCTAGAATGGTTTGGCTGCTGGGTGGAGGCTGTGGCTTGCCCGTGTTTATTCTCTTACTTCTCCTGGCTTCAAAAGGTAGAGGGATCTCCCTCTCTCTCTTCTCTTTTGGCTTTGGAGGTGTGCTGAGGGCGGCCAGCGCAGCTGCTGCCTCCTTTTCGAGAATGCCAGCCTTCTCTTTCTTGTGTTTTGCTTTCTCAGGGCTCCCTGTAGAGGGCCCCTTCCTTTCTGATTCTGGGCTTCCTGTAGAAGGCCCTGCTTTAGCCACTTTTGGGCCTTCTGTAGAAGACCCTTTCTTTACCAATTTTGGGCTTCCTATAGAAGACCCTGTTTTAGCCACTTTCGGGCTTCCTGTAGAAGCCCATGTTTTGGTAATTTTCGGGCTTCCTGTAGAAGCCCCTTTTTCAATGATTTTCGGGCTTCCTGCAGAAGACCCTTTCTCTATTTTCAGGCTTCCTGTAGAAGCCTGTTTCTGCTTTCCTGTAGACACGGGTGTCACCACCTTTGCTTGCTCTGCTGCATGGGTTTCACTTTTTGGTTTGGTTGCAGGTGCTGATGAGGTACTTGGGCTGATGTGGACCACCTCAGCTTTGTCCATTCTGCTCTTCAACCTCTTTTCTCTTGCTGACAAGATGGGTGTGCCACCTTTTTCTTTGTCATCCTTTTCCTCATGCTTCTTCTTTTGTTCATTCTTCTGCACTGTGGTCGGGGTCTTCTGGCCTTTTTCTTTCTTTCCCTCGGCCACTGCTTCTTTTTCCTCACTGCTGGAGGAACCCGTTTCTTCAATCAACATTTTTATGTCTCCATCTCTTGTCAAATTCCTAAATGATTCCCATGAGAGGGGAACCTTATATGAATGAAGCACATCCTCCACAAGAAGTTTGATCAACCCATGGTGGGCTACCTGATCTGGTATGCCTTCTTTTAATTTTGTGGCACACTCAATTAGAGACTGTAACAGGAAATAAGGAATGCTCAGTTTCTGTTCTACAGGAAGATCAACCTGGTGCCTCAATTCAGTGAGCAACCGAAAGTGATACGCGTACACGATGCTAAAACGGCCTTCACAGGTTATATACTTCATGATTTGCAGGCTGACTTCATTCCATGGTGGCAGCAAGCTTGTTCTTCGCACCCCATTTTTGTCCTCCGAGAATTCCTCCTCAAGTGGAAAGAATTCTTTCTTGGCCTGCTGTCTCAACTTCCTTTCTTCCTTATCCCATGGCAAACCCATTGGAAGTTCAGTAATTCGACTGATATATTGTGGGGTGAGCTTGAGGCTTAGGCCCCTGAAGTTCACTGTGGCCAGTGTCTTGGATTTCGGCCTCAGAGCCTGCAAAAATTCTTCTGCCACTTCATCATCGTACCCCTGCAATTTGTCACAAAAAGATATCCATTGAACCCGTGTGAAGAGCTCTGCCACTTCCTGGTTTTCCCTTAACTTGGTTGAATCAGTGGGTTCTCGTCTTATAAACCCACCCGGCATGATAAAACAGTTTCCTTAACCAGAGGTGGTGATTGTGGAAGAAATTTGGTTTACTGAGACAGAGCGTAGAATGTCATGCACATAACCCACAAAACTTATCCCCGAGGAACTTAACACAGTTTAATTACTCGACATCCTGTAGAATGACAGTATAGGCACAACAGACAACACTTTCACCCTTTTTCTATGACCAGACTGTGGACGACAATTTTGCCACCTTTAATAACCAGTGCATGAAGAGTTCAGGGTTACCTTTTTAATTTGACACCTTTTTACGTGAGGCACCCGCTTTCCTGTAGAAACTGCGTTCCTGTAGGATGACAGCGTTCCTGTAGAATGACAGCGTTCCTGTAGAATGCAGCGCGCGATTTTCGGGAAGATTGCAGTCGGTCTGCGCCTTGGGTGTGCTTCACAATCGTTCTGATGGCCAAAGGCTCGGCATATCGAACTGCAGAAAGATCAGGATAGCTGCTCGAGTTCAAAACGGTGGTTGATAAATGCATGAGTGCAATCTAGCCGATTAGATTTTGAATTCGGCGGAATCCGTGGCACGGGGGTGAGCTGTCCCCGCCGGACCGTTGGGTGACGTCATCCCATCATTCAACTGCGCGTTCACTTGCTGCCGCATCAATTCCCGCAGATCTGCCGCCGCCTCTTCGGTTAAACTCGTTTTTTCGACGGGATTGCTCTCACGTGCGTGCTGCTATTCTTTTTGTCATGGCCGCCACCCACACATCCACTAGACCATTAACTGGCCGATGTGGCCGGCCAAATGGCCATACGGCCGCTCAACCCATTCACCCTTACACTTAGCAATCAATCAAAGTAACATTCATGCAATCTAATGGAAGGAAGGGTCGAGACACTTACCTGCGCGGCTGCACAAGATGTTTCGGTTCTTTGGACGCTGATGAGTCGATTTACCTGCTGCTGGCGAACTTACACAGGCCCGGAGGTCCATGTTCACGAGCTGCCGACGATGGATGGGGTGCTTTAGTTGCATGTGCCCACGTTTCATTGCATATGGCCTGCACTGTGAATGGTATCCACTCTAGCAGGCTTAACTGTTACAAGACTCCCGCGGGATGTCTTGGAACAGTTCTTCCCCCTTGGGTGCATGCTGCACAACGATGGATGGCCTCACGATCACGCTCCCGGAGCTTCTGGATGACTGGGATGCACATGGTGTGAGATCTCTAGCGTTTTTGTCCATTTACAATTTGCTTTTTCTCGAGACTCATCGATCTGCTTTGCTGGTGCAGGTAACTTTGTTGCATGTCGACAAGGATGGTGGAACAAGATAACAGCAATGTGCAAGGGTGACAACAGTGGCTTGCATGCGTCCAAACCGATCCTTAGCCGTTAGATCTCCTCATGAAATGAATTTTGACCCGTTCTGAGCTTCTACAGGAAGTTTCCTGTAGAAATACAGAGCTTCCTGTAGAAAGGTTGCATTCCTGTAGAAAATCTGCATCTTCCTGTAGAAACTCTGCATCTTCCTGTAGAAAATCTGCGTCTTCCTGTAGAAGACTCAAGCTGTAATAAAATTGCACATACCTTGGAGAAAATGAGTATTCTTGGAGGAGGTGCTAGTGAGGTGTCCTGACTGCATGATGAGGACCCTTGGCTTTGAGTTGAGAGGCTTCCTCTCCTCCATAGAACACCTGCATGCAATTTTACATAATGAATCTGCTGACCTTGTTTTTTTTCTTGTGTTTTTTTCTTCTTTTTTTCTTTTTTTTGAAAGATAACAGGGGCGCCTCATTGAGGTTTTCACCCTTGCCATCTGCCTTAAGCGCCTCAAAGAGGTTTTCACTCAAGGATCTTTTTCCAATCCTTTTTTTTTGAAAATACAATAGGGGCACCTCAATGAGGTTTTCACCCCTACCACCTGCCTTAGGCGCCTCATAAAGGTTTTCACCCAAGGATCTTTATTATTTCTTTATTATTTTTTTCTCTTTTTTTTTTTTTTTTTTTAGATTCTTCAGGGTATGCCCAAAGCAGAGGCAGAACCCTTCTCTATGACCAACACTACCTTCTCCATAGTTTTGATGAACTCTTGTCTTGAGGGAGGCTTCCTGTAGATCTTCAATCGATGCCCATTGACAAGCATGGGGATGGCTTCCTCATCAATGGTCCGAATAAGAACAGATCCATTGTCATGACATTTTTCCACTGAATATGGCCCTAGCCATCTGGTTCTCAGCTTCCCCTTGAAATCTTTGTATCTGGAGTCATACAACAAAGCCCAATCTCCCGGCTGAAATTGCTTGTCATGGAGATGTTGGTCATGCCACACCTTTCTCTAAAGTTGAACCACTTCTGAGTGAAGGAGGGCCTGCATTCGATGCTCATCCAGTCCATTCAGCTGCAATAACCTTTCTTATTGTGCATGGCTGAGATCTAGGTCCAGCTGAGCTGCCATCCTCAAAGTGTTGTATTCAAACTCAAGGGACAACAAAGCTTTCTTCCCATAGACCAGCTCATAAGGTGTGAAGCCGGTGGTGGTCTTACAAGTGGTGTTGTAAGCCCATGTGGCTTCAACCAGGCGATCTGCCCAGTCCTTTCTGCTGCTGCTCACCACCTTAGTCAAGATCCCTTCTAATGCTCTATTGGTGACTTCCACCTGCCCATTTGCTTGAGGGTGATAGGGGGTGGAAGTCCTATGCTTGATCTTGTGATGAGCTAGTAGATCTTCAACCAGGTTGGAGGTGAACTAGCTCCCTTGATCAGTGACCAGCTCTCTTGGATAGCCAAACTTATAGAAGATGTTTTCTCTTAGGAACTCGGCCACCTTTTCTTCTGTTGTTGCTTTGATTGCTTTGGTCTCTGCCCACTTTGTCAGGTAGTCAGTGCACACAATGATGTAAGACCTTTGCCTCGAAGGAGGGTTGATTGGGCCCACAAAGTCCATACCCCACTTCTCAAATGGCTCAAGAGTCACCTGAGGTTGGAGAGGCATCTCATCCCTTTGGGTCAGTTTCCCCATTCTTTGGCATTGGTCACACCGGCTGACATATCTTCGGACATCCTGATGAAGTGTGGGCCAATAGTAGCCTGCCTGCAGGATCTTGAAGGCAGTCCTCTTTGCTGCAAAATGTCCTCCACAAGGCCCATCATGACAAGTGAGGAGGATATCAAAGACTTCCTCCTCCCTTACACAACGCCTTAAGATCTGATCGGGGCCAAGCTTGAACAGATTGCCCCCGATCCAAGTAAATGAGGCACTTTTTCTGATGATTCTGCTCTTCTCTTTTGAAGATAGGTGCGGAGGGAACTGTGCTGAAACAAGGTAGTTTGCTATATCAGCAAACCATGGAGAGAGTACTGAAATAGAAAACAGATGTTCATCGGGCATCTGGTCATCCACTGTTCCATCCTCATCTGCAGACAAATCCAATCTAGATAAAAAGTCAGCAACAACATTTTCTCTACCTGGTTGTCAACAATGGTCAAATCAAACTACTGCAATAAAAGTAACCATCTAATAATACGAGCATTCACATCTGGTTTATTCATTAAATATCTAATTGCAGCATGGTCTGTATGTACAAAGGTTTGATAGCCAGTAATATAATGTCGGAACTTGTTCAGTGCATGGACCACAGCCAAGAATTCTTTCTCGGTTACAGTGTAATTCAGCTTAGCTTTGGACAAGTTTTTGCTGACAAAGTAAATGGCATATGGAAGTTTTTGCTCAACTTGTCCTAAAGCTGCACCTATGGCTTTGTTCGAGGCATCGGTGTGGATGTGGAAAGGTAGGGCCCAGTTTGGACCTCTCAGGATTGGGGCTGACACCAACTTGTCCTTCAATTCATTTAAAGCCCTCTGACAATCGTCAGTCCATTTAAACTCCACATCTTTTGCCAACAGGCCAAACAATGGCGAGGCTAGCTTGCTGAAGTCTTTAATGAATCTCCGGTAATATCCTGCTAATCCCAAGAAACTCTGAACATCCCTTACCTTTTGAGGAGGTGGAACCTTCTTGATGAGAGGAATTTTGTTAGGATCCACCTGTAACCCTTGGCAAGAAATGGTATGGCCTAGCACGGTCCCTTCAGTCATTAGGAATTCACATTTTTCAGGGCTAAGGGACAAGTTCATCTCAATGCATTTGGTTAGGACTTTTCCCAGATTGGACAATGCTTCCTGGAAGTTGGCCCCATAAGGAGTAAAGTCATCCATATAGATTTCCACTGCATCATGGACCAGCTCCGAGAAGATGCTTAAGACAGCTCTCTGGAAAGTAGCAGGAGCATTGCATAGCCCAAAGGGAAGGACTCGGTAGGCAAAGGTGCCCCAAGGACAAGTGAAGGTGGTCTTATCTTGGTCTTCCGGGCTGATTTGGATTTGGTTGTACCCGCTAAACCCATCCAGGAAAGAGAAGAACTTCTTTCCTGCCAGTCCATCCAACACTTGATCTATGAAAGGTAGAGGGAAATGGTCTTTCTTGGTAGCTTTGTTCAGTTCTCGGTAGTCCACACAGATTCTCCATTTCCCATTTTTCATGGGAACCAACACCAGAGGGGACACCCATTCACTATCTGAGATGGGGTAGATGAATCCGGCATCCAACAGTTTTTGCAATTCTTCCTTGACAATGTCCTTAAGGGCTGGATTCATTCTCCTCTGGGGTTGCCTAACCGGCTTACAATCCTCTTTGATGTATATGTGATGGGTACAGACCGAAGGATGGACTCCTTTCATCTCCTTATAGCTCCAAGCAAAAGCATCTAG
The DNA here is from genome assembly GCA_031772625.1 of Pinus tabuliformis. Taxonomy (NCBI): domain Eukaryota; kingdom Viridiplantae; phylum Streptophyta; class Pinopsida; order Pinales; family Pinaceae; genus Pinus; species Pinus tabuliformis. The sequence continues at coordinate 1,337,164,322 of CM062820.1, forward strand.
GCGACTGGCCAACAGGCTACACAGCTCCTTTTCTTGGGAAGGAGATAGGGAGGAGCTGATCTTCAACGTTCTCTCAGGGCCGAACTCCACATTCTTGACTCTGGGAGTGACAGGGTTGGTTGTACAAAGATCCACTAAGGTGCTAGCTTGGGCATCCTCCACCAATTTCTCTAAGGATAGTGCACTAGAAGGTGGATTCTGGATCAAGGTCTCGATCAAGTCATCCTCGGTTGGGGGTCTCTTCTAGTGGTATCTAAAGTGCACAGAGGTGCTGAGTACACCTCGTCTTCCTCTCCTTCCTCTAACCAGAGTGGTAAGTCATTCTCTAAGGAGGGTTGGGCAGGAGGGTATAGGACTAGCTGTTTGGACATAGGACCATTTTTGATGGTCATATTTCCTGCACGGCAACTTATGTAAGCATCTGCAGTGGCTAACCAAGGCCTTCCCAAAATGAGAGGATATCCAGTAAGCTTTGCCTTGGGTTGCAGAACCAAGAAATCTGCAGGGTATTCCCAACAGTCGATAGAGACCAAGACATCCTCTACAATCCCTTCGGGAGTCACAGTGGAGCGATCTGCTAATTGCAGTACTGTCGAGGTCTTCCTCAAGGAACCCTGAAGATTGAGTTTGAGCATGGTGTCCCTGGTCATCACATTAATGGCAGCCCCCAGATCAATCAAGGTGTGAGGTATGATGGTGCCATTGATGTGGACATCTACTACAGGACTTCCAGGATCTAGGTACTTTGTGCAGATGACTTGTGCTAACATAAGGTCAGACAGTTGTCCTATGACATTGATGGTTGAAGCATCTTTCTTCCGCCTGCCTGGGTGTTTGAAACACATTTCCTTAACCAATTTGTTGTATATTGGCACATCCTTGATGGCTTGGAGAAGTGGTATTTTTACACACAACTGCTTGAGCTCACCCAGAATCTCATCCTCCTCTGGGTTAGGTTGTGTGGTGGCTGTCAGTCTCTCAGGAAAGGGTGGAATAGCCTTTGGTTCACTTTCCTATCTATCTTCCTCATCCTCTGGGGGAGGAGGTTGGCGATTTGGTAGAGTCTTTCCAGATCGAAGATTGATCTCCTGGATCTCCATAGCATAGGTAGGGCATGAGGTTTCCCCAGTGTATACCTGTTGGGCCTGTCTATTGTTGGGGTTTGGGTTCAGTTGAGCAGGCATTTGAGGTTGCCTTGGAGGAGCAGGAGGTAATGGCTGAGGTTGAACTGGTGGTGGAGGCAAAATGGCGGGAGGCGTATTGTACTGGGGCCTCCACCCTGACTGAGGTGCATTCCACTGAGGTTGTGGCTGGGCATGTGACTGATATGAATGAGAAGTAGGTTGAGTAGGGTACTGAGGTGGATAAGACCATGGAGGAGGCATGGACCAGGAAGGATGAGCAGGGCGACCCCAGGAAGGCATAGGAGTCGATTGGTTGGGGCTGTAATAAGCTTGAGGTGCCCCTTGCATTCCCTGCTGATAAGGTCTAGATCCTTGTGGCCTCCTTTGGTTGAGGTAATAGAGAGGTTTAGTGGGAGCTTCTGTCCCTTGGTACATGGATTTAAACCTAGGTAAGGTTGGACACTGATTTGTGGGATGGTCCTCCTCACAAACGAAACATACTTCAACCGAATGCAATGGGCATTCGTTCTTAGGGTGTCTCCTTGTGCACCTAGGGCAGAAGACAGCCAAGGCTCTCTCAGCTTCTTCTTTCTTCTACTGGATCCTGAATGTGTCCAGCTGCATGGCAATGGCTTGTCTCACCTCACTCTTGAGATCTTCTAATTGATTTGCAAGCTCATGTTTGGAGAAAGGGACACTAGTTGAGAGAAGGTTTCCTCTACCTCGTTTCCAAGCTGCCCTGGAGTGGTTTCTAAACACAGTCTTGATGTCCTCATAAGGCAGTTGGTAAATGTCCCCCCCAGCTAACATGTGAAGGGTATCTAAGAGGTCTTCAGGGACTCCTCGGAGCAGGACCAACTTGAGGGATTCAGGGTCAAGTGTGCACTTGGCCCGCTTATAGCTAAGTTGGAACCTCTCCTCATAATCCTCTAAGGACTCATCATTTCCCATGGTCATCCGAAAGATTTCTCCCTTGGTTTCCTTAGACCTACAATAATCCCTGTACTTGGTATTGAAAGCTTGCTGCATCTGAGCCCAAGTTGTGATACTATTCCCAGGTAAGCCCATGAACCAGCGTAATGCTACATCCTTAAGAGTTGAAGGGAAGAGTTTCAGCTTTTGCTCATCTTCAGTATAGTCATAGGTTCTACAAAGGACAACAAACTCAAACAGGAAGGTATCGGGATCTTCAGTAGTCAGTCCATGGAAGTGAGGTAAGGCGGAGGGGCTAATGTTCTTCATTTTCATCTCTCCATTGGTCTCTCGGATGGGGAAGGCACCTTCTATTCTCTCATCTTCTCTTCTATTGTCAGCCATAGCTTCAGATGGAGTGGTCTCTAACTCTTCTTCTACTATAGGATCTTCGTATATCTCGGGATGTTCACCTATAGGTTCTTCTGGATCACTGTCACCAAAGAAGAGAGAAGGGTGACTCAGTGATGTGGTGGGGGTGTTGGGTAGGAATTTGCCTGATTTATCTCGGTTCCTACGAGGCATGAAATGGAAAAGACTTTCTTTTTTTGATTGTTTTTGCTTTTTTCCTTGGTACCTGCAAAACTGAAACAGATTGATCTACAACTAACTATAAAGATGCAGAATTAAACTGAAAGCAGGAAAGAACTAATCTACTTTGCTCAAATGAAATTGCAGGAATGGAAATGCTAGTCTACGCTTGCAGAATTGAAACACTAGTCTATGCTTGCAGAAATGAAACACTAATCTACGCTTGCAGAAATGAAATGCTAGTCTATGAAAGAAGGAAATGCTAATCTATGAAAGCAGGAAATGCTAATCTATGAAAGCAGGAAATGTCTATGCTACTTTTGCATAATGGAAATGAAATAAACTACTTAGCAGAAGATTGTAGTGGAAAATAGAAGAAAAGCGACAATCACCAATACTCTGACGCTTCCCCGGCAACGGTGCCAAAAAGATCGTGGGCTCCAGTATTGTAGCAATAATGCTACAACTCCTGGAGCTTCCTATCTCTAATTTTATCAACCCGGTAGTTCGTACAAACTTGGAAGCGACGGTGCTGTATGCACAAGTACTAGCTCTTGTCGCAGCTGTCACTTGGTCAGCTGGCACAAGTCCGCTAGGGCTCAAGCCAACTTCTATATGCTCTTAGAAGAAGCTTTCTAAATGATGGACGAAGGCTATCTCAAGGGAAATTGATCTACTTTGCAAAAATGAACTGGAAGCCAACCAAAGCATGGAAACCCTAGTAAACCCTAATATGACTAGTTTAACCTCTATGGTGCAATAGTGAGAGTGAAAATGTATAAAAATGATGCCATTACTTCTAATGATGTGAAATGCATGAACTCAAACTACTTCCATGAAAAAGAACATTGTTTTTGTATTTTTGCTTAAGTGGTTGGAGTGATTATGGTTTTGTTTCTTATTAGGGTTTGGTTGTGCAGAGGTGGTGCGAAGGGAGAGAAAGCTTGGGAAAGGTCAGGAGGGCTAGGAGAGGTCTGAGAAGGTCCCTAGCATCAGTCGACAGAAGTCTACAACGTTCAGGTGCTCGGAAACCAAGTTTGCAGGCTTCTACAGGATGTCTGCAGGGGATCCTACAGGAAACTAAGGAATTCTACAGGAAATCTGCTAACTTCTACAGGATGTTCTACAGTGGGAGTTTTGGGTGATGGTGAGGTGATGGAGTGGTATGGGTGGATAGGTAAGGTGGAGATGGAGCTTGTGATGGCTTAGGGGTAGAGAAATAAGATGGAGAGAGAGTGCACGGAGTTGGTTGGTGAATAGAAGGATGGAAACAATGAAAGGTCAAAAAGATGGAGCTACGTGGGCAATGGAAGAGTTGGAAGGTGAACGAGCTAAACAGAGGTCGAGTAGGTGGATTTAGGCATGGTTAAGAAGAAGAAGAAGGAAGTGGAATGATATTGAGCAGTGTAAATAAAACAAATTACTTATGTCTTGCACCAAAAACGAGAATCCATTAACCTATGCTACCTATGCTATTAAACCAATGAACAGCAATGTAAATCATGAAGAAAAGTCGTGCATGGAGGTAGAATGAAGAAGTATGGCTCTAGAGAAAAATGCATGGAAGGATCCACGATTAAAACGACTGTGTTGCAGCTTGCATAAAAGTAGAATAAGACTGCGTTTTTTTGGTGGTTGGTATAGACTGCACCCCAATCCCTAAACAGAGATGGCAGTGAAGGCACTAACAACCTTTTCTTGGAGCTCCAGTGAATTACAAACCTCCTATTCTGATCTAAGCAATTGAAAGTGATTTAACCATAAGCTAATCCTACTCAATATTATTAAAGAAATCAAATCAGCAGACTATGTTCTTGAATTGCATATCAAACAGGGAAACAAAGTGCTGGAAAGAAAGGCAAATAACACTACAATAAGAGGAGATCTATTGCTCTCAGGTTGGGCCCTAACCTGAGAGCTATAGCTCCCTTAAAAGCTCAGAATTAGATCCAAATCTGCTTGCCTTTATTCATAATCAAAAGTCTAATGTCATGCCAAAACTGGCTTACAAAAACAAACACCGAGCTGTGCTCAGAAATTACAATATCAGTCCAAAAGTTCAAAAAGCTCCCAACAAAGGCTACGACCTTCATATTTATACAAAATGAAGATCAAGCTGGCTTCCTCCATTCGTGGAGCTTGGCTGTCCAATTGAAAGTCAAACTGCTGTAAAACTGCTGATCCTGTAGAACGTGTTGGCTGCCTTTAAGCTCAGTGGGGAGCGCTGTTGGAGCTCGGAGTTAAGGTGAAAATCACGAGGAAGGTCATCAAGACCGTGGACAACCTCCCTATGAACCCGTAATGTCACCTTTGTTGTCTCCTTGTCTCCTTTTGCGTGGTCTTTTGCTCTCTTTAATGCCAAAAACCTGAAATCATCATGTATTAGCCACATAGATATAATGTCTGCCCTTCTTCCTACAAACAACACGAATATACTAAGAAATGAATGCATAAGTGATAAAAGATGAATGGTTGAGCAAGGTAAGTAGGCCAATATGAGCCCAAATTGTACCAAAAATTGGGGCTCATCAGGTGATCTAAGCTTTGTTTGAGGTGAATAGGGGCTTCTTTGCTGGAAGGTTGATGCTGGGTCGGAACCACTGGTTGTAACTCCTCCTGGATATTTTCTTGTTTATCAATAAAAGCTATTTGAGTTTTCCTCCATGCTTTTGTATCATTGATGCTCGTTACATTTGTATGGTCAATTTAAATCTGATCCTAAATTGTTTATGAATATAGATCCATGTCTTTGTATAGTGCTATGCTTCTGTGATCTTACAGGTACTTTGTGAAGCTGGGCGTGCAAGGGAGCAGGTAGCTGGGGACTATCAAAGAAGAGAGGGATCGAATCAAAGGAGTAGCGCAAGACAGAGGTTGTTCTTTGTATTCCTCTCTATCTATAATTCATAAAGGAAAAACATAAGTAGCTTTTCTCTGTTTGTTTCTAAGGCAGCTGTCACACCTTAGTGGGATATAGCAGTTCTAAATAGACACTTTTCCTTGTAACACAGTGCATGTAGATTTCAAGGTGAAAATGGTGTCTTTCATTTGTTTCTGATTTTGAAATTTCCCACTAGTTTCTTTCCTAAATTCCCGAATGAATTACCTTCCTCTTTCTTCCAAGAAACTACCCTTACCCGATTTCGTAAAATCCCTCTTTTCCCTTGAATTTTTTCCACATCCCATTTCGTTTATTCCTCTTGTTGATATTGTTTCTGAACTCCATGCTGTAATATTCATTCCCATTTTAAAATTTTTACCCCTTTCCCACTTCTTTATTTCATCATAAATTGATTGCAGAATTTGATGCAGTAAGTCCAGAAGGAATCTTTAAGAAACACTAAAGGATGGCGAATACATTTTTCTTGTATCATAAGGCAAATGTTTTTAAGTCCAGCTACAAAAGTATGTCCTATCAGTTCTCTATTTGGTAAAAGTCTCTAGTGCAAGCAGGTTTGGTGCAAAAATACAGTTGACTGTGAAAACAATTTACACAGTCTAGGAGTGGTTTATCAGGGATATTTATGGGTCTGTACTTTCCTACACATGTGTTAATATGTTATCTCATTCCATGTTTTAATTAATTCTTCTTTTCATTATTTACTAATCTAGGAACAAAAATTTAAAGTGAAAGATGTCTAAGGTTTGAAATCTAATCTTTTTAATAAATGTTGAAGTATTTCTGATTGAATTATGATGTTGATTGTGGGATGGTACTGCTGTCTGATAACTTTCACGCCCTACATGAAATAATTACATGCTGCCTGACCATTATTAGCATACTCATAATCTGATCATTGTAGCCATTGTGCCACTGCTGCCTATACTGCCATTGCATCCAATCATTACGATTCACCCATAGCAGGCTGACATGAATCAAAACTTGATATGGGGGAGGGTTGTTCCATCATATCCGGGTGAGTGGGTCTGAAAAGGAGGGCGATAAACCTCTGGCATAAAACTCTTCGCGAACATTGGAGTCACTTAGTTTGAAATGGCACCTATGAGCAGTGAACCATTGTCTTTGCAGGAAATTGAACAAACTGCTGAGTGCAGGAGTGTCTTGCACTATTGCAAGAAACTGGGTTCCTGGAATTTCTACAAATTTTTTATGGGTTCAACATGGTAGTGGCATTAGAGTTTGCAAGGATGTTCAAAGAAGGCAAAGTCAGTGTCGGGTCCTTAAAATTCAAAATTACAGAGGAGTTCATTGCATAAGCCATAGGCTTACCACTTACAAGGGAGAGTTGGTTTAAAAAGGAGCGGCTCGGGAAGAAGCATTGGCACTGGTTCATGGTCGACAAGAAAATTAAGGTCGATTAGAGAAAGGGTCTTCCACAGATTTCCTAGTTGGGAAGTGGTGTAATCTGATGTTTATATTGTAGAAGTGTGTCACTACAGAAGGACACTACACCTTGGCGTTTGTATACCACCTTCAATTGCTATAGCATTTTGAGGCAGCAAAATTGATTAATTTTACTCACTTCTTTCTCAAAAGCCTTGAGAAGATGGCAAAAAATGTGTATAGTGGAAGTGCAAGTCAGGTTACAAACAAGCTCTACCATCATGGGCTTATTACGATTTTGGTCAAGAAGAAGTTAGAAGAAAAGGGGATAACGTAGGGAGCATTTCTTATGAAACCAGCTCAAAAAAAGATAGAAAAGATAGATCAACGCCTTAGAATTCAGCCTCTTCGAGGGGGCAACCTCCTTTACATTACATTAATGAACAATTCTTGGATGTTTCAAATCACAAAACCTCCTTTCTATATATAGGATTCTAAGGAGTCCCAATATAACCCAGCTGACCTAACAATAATAATATAAAGCCACAAAAATAACAATAGAGGGATTCTATGGGGCACAATAATAACAATATGGGGACAATAGGGGCACAACAATATTAATAAGGGATACAAATACAATAGTAATGGGGTATTCACTAGTATTATAGGGACTTAACATGCCCCACTCCTTCAATGCTTGAGTAGTTCTGGATACTTCTGTATAAAATTTGCATCCTCCCATGTGGAATCTTCAGCAGATAAGTTCTTCCACTTGATAAGATACTCCGAAATTGATCAATTTTTGTAGTTGTTGAGTTCTTGTTTCTATGACTACTTCTGATTCCAATATATTTTTTCCTTCCTCATCAATTTCTCGTAATATTGTTTGAACTGGGAGCTTGTCACCTATAACCGTCCTTAAACATGAAACATGGAAAACTGGGTGCAATCAAGAAGTTGCAGGAAGCTCCAATTTGTATGCCATAGTACCAATCTTTTGCAACACCTTGTATGGACCATAATACTTTGGTGATAATTTATTACCCTTCTTAGCTTGCTTGAGGGAGATTTTCTTATATGGTTGTAGCCATAGAAATACCCAATCACCTACATCAAAACTTCTTTCGTTGCAATGTTGATCTGCCTGTTGTTTCATTCTATTTTGTGCCAACACGAGGTTATCCTTTAAGTGTTGGAGGACTTGTTGTTGATGTTTGATGTGATGTTCCATTGCTTGAACCTTAGAATTTTCTCTTAAATATGATGTTATGGATGGTGGCTGATATCCATAAAGTGCCATAAATGGGGTCATTTTTGTTGTTGTATGGGAGGAAGTGTTATACCACCATTCAGCTAGAGGCAACCATTTGACCCATTGTGTCTGCTTATCATATACAAAGCAATGAAGATATCCTTCCAAACATTTGTTTACCATCTCAGTTTACCCATCAGATTGAAGATGATAAGATGAGCTATGAGCTAACTAAGTACCAAGACAAGAAAGTAATTCTGTCCAAAAATTTCCAGTGAAAATGGCATCTATGTCACTTACAATAATCTTTGGGTTTCCATGTAGCTTTTGAATTGTTTCCCTAAATGCAGTAGAAACTGTGTTGGCTTTAAATGGATATGATAATGCACAAAAGTGTGCATACTTGGTAAGTTTGTCAACTACCACCATGATGACACTCTTTCCCTCAGACTTGGGTAAACCTGTGATAAAATCCATTGAAACCTCCTCCCAATGTTGGCTTGGAATGGATAAAGGTTGTAATAGACTCAATGTCTTAATTGTTTCAACTTTATTTTGTTGGAAAACCAACCATTCTGTCACAAACTTTTGAATATTCGATGTAAGGCCATCCCAAAAAAATTCCTTCTTAACCTTGTGGTAAGTTTTTAAAAATCCTGAGTGCCCTCCTAAGGGAGAAGTGTGCAATTCCATAAGAATCTTTTGTTTTAGTTGGGAATTCTTACAGAGGTATAACTGATCCTTGTACCATAACGATTCATTTTTCCAGCTAAATGTATCAAATGTACTGGAATCTTTTTGTAACTTTCGAATAAGTGCCCACACTTCTTCATCATTCTTCCATTCCTCCCTTGCTTCGTATATCCAATCTGGTTGGATAATAGAAATGGCGCACAATGATGCCTCCACACCCTCATCCTTTCTTGAGAGTGCATCTGCAACCACATTTTGCTTCCCTTTTTCGTAGATGATTTCAAAGTCATAACCCAACATCTTTGTGACCCATTTTTGTTGCTCTTTAGAGGATAATATTTGTTCTAAAAAGTGTTTAAGGCTATCATGATCCGTTTTTACCTTGAAGTGTCTTCCCATTAGGTAAGGTTTCCATTTCCTAAGTGCATGGAGTATTGCCAACATTTCCTTCTCATAAATAGCTTTGTGTAAAAACTTTCCCTTGATTGAATGACTTTCAAAAGCAATGGGTCTTTCATCTTGCATTAAAACAACACCAATTCCATTTCCTAAAGCATCACATTCCACAGTAAAGGTTTTTGTGAAGTTTGGTGTAGCTGAGACCAATGCTTGGCACATTGCCACTTTAAGATGTTCGAAGGCCTTTGTTGCTTCTAGAGTCCATGAAAATGCATATTTCTTCAATAATGTTGTTAGAGGTGGTGCTATTCTCCCATAATTCTTAACAAACATCCGATAATACCCTATCAACCCGAGAAATCCTCTCATATGCTTTATGGATGTGGGGATTTTCCATTCCTTAATGGCTTTAATTTTGCTATGGTCTACCTTAACTCCTTCATGAGATACAATATGACCTAGATATTACACCTCTTGTACTCCAAAGAAGAATTTGGATCTTTTTGCATATAATAGTTTTTCCTCCAATAGTTGTAACAACCTGTCAACATGTTCAACATGATCCTCCCAAGACTTGTTGTAGATTAGTATATCATCAAAAAATACTAACACAAATTTTCTAAGGGTTTAAAAATGGAATTCATCAAACCTTGAAATGTAAAAGGCGCATTGGTAAGGACAAAAGGCATGACCAAAAATTCATAATGACCCTCATGAGTTCTAAATGTTGTTTTCAAAATGTCTTCAGTCTTCATTCTGATTTGATGATATCCTGAACGAAGATCCAACTTGGTGAAGTAAATTGATCCATGCAATTCATCCAGTAATTCATCAATGATAGGAATGGGAAACTTATCTTTAATAGTGAGCTTGTTGAGCTCCCTATAATCCAGACACATGCACCATGATCCATCCTTCTTGTGCACCAATACTATTGGAGTAGAAAAAGAACTTTGAATAGGTTGAATTATACTAGCCTCTAGCATTTCTGTAACCATACATTCAATTTCACTCTTTTGTGCATAGGGGTATCTATACGGCATGATGTTTGGAGGAACACTTACTGGAATCAGTTGAATAGCATGATCATGAACACGAATTGGTGGGAGACCTTTGGGAGTCTCAAATAACTTGGAAAGATTGTCCAAGATTTTTTGGATATCTGGAGAAATAGATGATTCCAATGTGGAAACATCTAGCGAACATAATTGTGCAATTACACCTCTTTGTTCCTTTTTTCGAAGATTTTTTATACCGTTGGAGCTGATTATCTTTTCCAGTTTCCCTGCAATACCCCTTAATTCAACTTCCTTTCCTTCCACAGAAAAATTCATGAAAATTTCTTGAAAATTAAAAGCTACTGTACCCAAGGATTGTAGCAATTGGACTCCCAGTACAACATCAACACCTCCCATTGGAATGGAAAGCATTGGGCCAGTCAATACATATTCTCCCATGGATAGCTTGATATTATGGAACTTTCAAAAGAAATTTATCATTCCTCCATTTTCAACCATCACTTGACACTATGGTGTTGGATATAGGAAGAAATTCAATTCTTTTGCTATCTTACAATGAATAAAATTGTGGGTACTTCCTTAATCAATCAACACTATTACCTTTTTCTTCTTGATTTGTCCTTCTATCTTGATGGTTTGGGGACTGGTAATTCTAGCCAATGCATTACAAGATATGGTCAGATTCATTTCTTCTTTATCTAGGATTTGTTCCTGGAATATATCCTCCTATTTTGACCTTTCTTTCTCCTTTTCTTCTTCCTCTTCACAATTGATGTAGAATAATTTCTTCTCAGCACATTTATGACATTTAGTGTATTTGCTATCACAACTGTAACAAAGCCCTTTTTCTCTTTTTTCTTGCAATTGTTGTGGTGTCAACCTTATAGGTTGTGGAAGACTAGGGGAAACAACACTTCCATGTTTATAGTCGTGAGTGGTATGCTTCCTGGTTGCCATAATTTTGCTTTCCATTTTTCTTGCTAACCTGAATGCCTTCTCTAATGAATCAAGTTCCCAAAGGTGAACATCATGTTGGATATTATCCTTTAAAGTCCCTATGAACACATCAATCCTATGCTCCTATGGAATATTTTTTACCCTTATGTTCAATTTTTGGAACTCCTCAATGTGCTCCATTTTTGAACCATTTTGTTTGAGACTTATCAATTGGCTAAAAAAAGTGTTGCTTTTTGTATCCTCATAATGTGCTGTCAATTCTTCCATAAAAATTGCCCAAGTAATAATTTGCTTACGAGAGCAAAGTGATTGATACCATACAAACTGATTTGGTTCCAAATATAAAGTTGCAATATGTACCTTTTGTGTGTTTTGCACATTATTTAGATCGAAAAATTGCTCCATTTGTAATATCCGTGTTGTGGGATCCTTGCCATCAAACTTATATCGATTTTTGGAATATGTTGGGTCTTCAGTCCAACAATAGCATTTATGAAATCATGATTAACATTTCTTTTTTTTTCGTCATGAGTTTCCTTTACTACCATTTCACCATTAGTAAGCCTTTCTTGTAGAAACTTTGTCAAATCTGTCTTCAAATCTGTCTTCAAATCTTCCATGCCTGTCTTCAAATCTATCCTCAAATTATCCATCCTAGCTTCCATGCCATTCATTGTAGCTTCCACGCCCTTTATCTTAGATTCCATGGCATTTATCTTAGATTCCACGACATTTATCTTAGCTTCTGTTAGCTTTTATGAGAGTGACATTTGTTGCACTTGGTCTTGTAATTTTGATATATTATGTAGCATTTCTTCTTCTTCTTCATGAGTCATGCTAGCACTTTCAAGTTGCTTACTAGGTGTTTGTATTTTCTTTCCTCGGGGCATTAGTTACTAATAATAATGCTCTACTATTCCCTTTGAATTCTTCAAAATAGTTTTCAAACCAAGCTTAAGAAAAAATTAAAAAAAATCTACACACCTTTTTTCACTTTGTAGGAGCTCGATATTGCCTCTAATGTATCTTCGTAATTTTGGATCATCCCATTCTGAAATTGTGACCTACAGTAGCTCTCTGTGTCCTCTTTCTAATGCCACCAGTCTGAAACAAATTGGATTCTCCAAGGAAGAGTTATGCCAAATCTCTGACAATGACTTGATTATAGACTAGTTCAGTAGAGTGAACTTGTACAACGTGCCAGGAGTCACTGTTTCGATATTTTTCTCTGAAAATATATACAAGAAACTACAGTCCATCCTATTTCTGTACCTTCTTATGGTATTTCAATCTGATGCTCAGAGAGAAATTTATGACGATTTTCCCCAAGTCACCTGTTTGGAATGTAATTCAGGAGTCTGTAAAAAGACCAACTTCCTTAGATCATATCTCCCCAACTATAGAGCGAAAAGCTCTAAAATTTGTAACCGAGGTTCAGTACGATTTCTTCTCAAATGTTTTTTTTTAAGCTTCTAAAATGTCACAAAAAAAAGTTATAGCAAAAATTCCATGCTCACCTATTTGGAGTAGCGAAACCCTAGAATCCAAAGCTCTGATACCAAATGTTATGAAACCAGCTCAAAAAAAGATAGAAAATGTAGATCAACGCCTTATAATTCAGCCTCTTCGAGGGGGAACCTCCTTTACATTACATAAATGAACAATTCTTGGATGATTCAAATGCCAAAACCTCCTTTCTATATATATGAGTCGAAGGAGTCCCAATATAACCCAACCGACCTAACAATAATAATATAAAGCCACAAAAATAACGATAGATGGATTCTATGGGGCACAATAATAAAAATATGGGGACAATAAGGGCACAAAAATATTAATAAGGGATACAACTACAATAGTAATGGGGTAATCACTAGTATTATAGGGACTTAACAACATTTTTGAAAGAATTCCGAGTGAGGGGTGTAGAAGAGTCTACTAACACGATTTCAATTAAGAAGAGAAAGGTGGAGACATTGTCTCCTGTCGAGCAGCAAGGTAAAATTTTACTAGTGCAAGCAAAGAAGAGGGTCGTTGAGAAAGGTGGAGACATTGTCTCCTGCCAAATGGCAAGGTAAAAGTTTACAAGTGCAAGCATAGAAGAGGGCCATTTAGAACACTCCGCCCACGTCAAATCGGAGGAAGACCAGAACCTTGGTGAGGAGGAAGGTTGTCACCCATGGGATGAACCAATTGAGTTCTCTAATCATAATCGATGAAACACCCCAAGTTTCCCCCATAGCTCATAATCTGTTGATGCTTGCAGATGTAGTGGCACAGACTGTGGAAGATGAGGAGAATGCAGAAGATAATGTCTTGTTGTCAACATTTGTCAGCAGGCTAAGGAATAGAAAGATGATGTCAAAACTGCATACTAGTGAAGTCCAAGCAGAGGAGGACGAAGAGGAAAAACATGCAGAGGGTCTTGATAATTTCAGCGAACCAGACATATAGACCCTTAATGATTTTGACGAGCAGGGTGCTGAAGACCATGCCATTTTTGAAGGTCAAGGTATTGAAGACAGTGTCATTTTAGAAGGTCAGGGTACTGAAGACCCTACATTTTTTGAAGGTCAGGGTATTGAAGACCCTACGATTTTAGAAGGTCAGGGTGCTGAAGATCTTGCAATTTTTGAAGGTCAGGATATTGAAGACCCTACAGTGTTTGAAGGACAGGGTACTGAACTCCCTACAATTATAGAGGAATGGGGAATCGAAATCCCTATTGATTTCGATAGATAGGGTACTGAATCCCATGAGAAGCTAGGAGAAAAGTGTGTGAGGGCATCCAAACCCTTAGTGACAGGAAATCTGTGAGCATAGAAACCCTCAGCGATGTCATAAAGAAGACTTTTGGCAACTGATGATGATGGGACTTGTTTCAAGTTCATGGTAGAAAAGATGTTCACACCCAAAGATATTATCACAACACCCTCCACTCTTTTCCTCGATAGTAGAATAGTAGATCTAGAGCAAAAAGTCCATGACCTGGAGGCTTTGAACTAGGTCATGAAAGAAAAGAGTTAGTAGAAACAGAGCGAGGTGGAGTTACTTGCAGAAGTAAAGAGGCAGAAGAAGCAAGTAAAGGTATGGAAGTATCGAGATTCCAAATGCTATAGACGCCTCAAGAAGGTGAATACATAGCTATGAAAAGCCTGAGACAAGAAGCCAAAGATAGTAAAGGCAGGAATAAACATTGAAGTTAAGGACTAAAGAGTTGGCCATTCATTTTTGAAGGTTTTTTTGCAGAGGTAAAACGTTGTGTCAGGACACATAATAACTTAGGGATTGGAGGATGTTGGTACCCTAAATTGCCCTATTTTCTACCCCATTTCCATCAAAATCAACCTCTGCTTTATCTCAATAAAAGACCCTTCTTTCTTGCACTAATACAAGATAGTTACAAATTCCTGCACATGCTCACATTTTATATTAAGATTTATTACAACACTTTATTAATCATTTCATACAACTTTCATGCCTATTTACAGACCTATTGTAACTCATATTAATTTCCTAGAGTAATCATGGAACTTAGTATTAATTATGAATGAGTGTGACTAGTGCAAGTAGATTCCTGCACCGTCACGAAGCATGTCCGAGATTTTCGAGAAGCCAAATATTCCATGAGGATGGGTCTCGATCCTTGACTCTAGCTACTGATGAACTAAAGTAGGATAATAGGTGGTGTACAATCAGGGAATATTTTCCAAATTTAGGTTACGGCCAAGAGAAATTTGTGTGTATTATAACCACTGGCCAAGTTTGTAATTTCAGTTTCTAAGTCTGTTCAGCTAAAAGGCCTGAACAAGAAATGTCTGTAATTAGTGAAAATGTTTAGAGCCAAAAAGGATATATAAGATTTAGATCATAGGTAGGAGGAAGCTAGTCAATGAACCATCAATTGTAATTTTGTTTTATGTAATCTGGTTATCGCCTTAGATCTGGGGCTAGAATGCTCTATTATGTATATTTCCCAAATCGAGTAATACAAGAGAACTGCCATGTTTTTCATACACAACATCTAATTTATCTTTGATGTATATTTGAAGTGCTAAGATTTTTCGTTCCTTAGAAGGGGAACGAGCTTGTTGGCTAGGGTCCAGCCAACCTATCTCATTTACCCCTCTCACTTTCATTATTCAAAAAGAAGGTGTGGATATTTCTTTTGTAGTTGTGTGATGTTATAATTTTATTCTTTATCTTTCAAGTTCTGATTTAGAATATCTTTTGTAGCTAATGTGTGAAATGGATCCTTGGTTTGAGAGTTAGTTGTGTTTACTTTGTTTATGAAATATCTCTCTTGCATTTCCCTCACTCTCAAGCTTTGTTTTAACTCTTTTTTGATTGGATCGTGCAAGGAACTATTTCATGCACTAGTGCATGCAGTTCCCTTCATGTTGGTTTAATCATTTGGTTGCAGCGAACAATGATCCACTTACCTGCATATCATTTCCAGTTATTTCAGAAGTGAATGAATCATTAACTTAGTAACTATCTTCAGCATTAAAAGTACATCTTTAGAGGATCTCGAAGAATTTTCATAAAGTTACATAAGCATATTATACTTGCAAAGAACATAAGAATTTTGAATGGATTACTAAAGTTAGCTAACACATGAAAAACTCTTAGACTACTGTTTGATTCTTTTGAAGTGCTTTTATTTCATGAAGTTTATGTCCTTTGTAAGGTTTAATGAATTGAGGAATTTCCTTTTTCACCAATAATTTACTTCGGAATTTCATTTACATTTGCAATTCCTTTTTATCACATCTTTCAGTCCTTTTGAAACTGATTTGGAAACTTGGTGAAGGAAGCTCTCCTTGATGCAAGAGCTAGTTTCTTCTCATAGAAACAGAGTGCTCTAAGCCCTTAGACTTAGAGCACCTTCACTAAGACATAATTCTTCAGCAAGGAAGGCTAGATATACTTTTGCACAAAGATACTGTGCCTACACTTGTGCAAGAAGATTGGAACATTGTAAGGATAGGTTGTTTGTGTGGAAGGAAGATCTAAAGGAAGACATAATTCTATAAGGGCCCACTGGTCAGAATCTTAGTCATCCATATGAAGATGAACATATCATTTCATTACATCATTTAATATTGTTTCTGTTGTGTGGAATATCTTTACTTGATTTACACGCAGATTGTCTTTTACTTTCTAGCACTAGAGTTCCTTTGGTGTTAATTACCTTTCCAATTGTCTTCTGTTTTATTTTGCAAAGCATTTTCTTTAGGCAGTAGGATTAGAGATAGGAAAATTTCATACCATTTCTACCATTTCCTATGCTTTGTCTCTAAGTTTACAAAACCCTCAGGTTCACAATTAAGTGTTGAGGAGTTTTCTCAAGCGCAATTCCTCCACCCAACAAGTATCTCAGTTGTAAGTAGATGCATTGCAGATAGTAGATAACAAAGGATATTGAGATGAAGAGGGCATTTTGATAAAAACATATTCTTTGAATGAGTCAGAATCTAGATCCAAAGTAAAATCTTCATGATAAACCAAGAGATCAACTTATACACCTGGACTTTCGTGATTGCATAAATCAATAGAGTCATCATCATTGGAATGATTGTTGCCCAAGGCTATGGATTGATCGAAAGAATTCATTACATTTGATTCACAACCGAGATTAACATATCAAGAATCATCCAAGAATGGAAGTGCATCATATTCACTTAGAGGATTTTGGAAAATAGAAGAGGGATTGAGAGCATATTCACGTTTCTACTCCTCCACCTGTGTAATGTGACTATCTTGTATCTAATTGCAATTTTAACCAACAATGTGAAAATCAAGAGAGTGTGGAAAATTAGCTCATGGAATAGATTTCTCACATGGATCATTGTACAAAGAGTCATAGCCTATAAATGATAGAGGAAAACAAAAATATAAATAAGATTTGAGACTAGAATTATGAATAGTAACATCATATTGTGGAATGGAGGAGTTAGTCTTCACCATGGGCTTCATGAGCCATCCTAGGACTTCCCCCTTTGAATCTGAGTCATGAAAAGTGGAAGAGGAATGAGAAGATGGATTAGGAATTTGATTATCATATTTACCAACATTATTATCATCGCACGGAGATACCCTCATTGGAACTGGAAAAAAGAGGAGGACAAATACGAAAAGGAGTAGTAAATTCCTCCTTTGAAATTAGAGGTGTCTCATGATTTACAAGAGTTGGGGAAGTAGAAACATTAAGTGGTTTGGATTCACCATGCAATGAGATCAAGGAAGATTTTAAGGCTGGAAGTTTATCTTAAAGTTTAGAAACCTTGGCGAGTATTACTAGTCCCTAATATGAAAATTGTAAAATGTTTGGCAAGATTTTTGTAAAAATATTTAGATTTCTAATGATTTTATATTCGTATATATAAAATTTTGGTGATTTTTAGGGTAAAATAATTTTATACTAGAAAACATGGGTGAATTATTTTTTGAAAAATGGAAATTAGTGAATATTTTTTATTAGAAAACATGGAAAATTAGCCCACCTATGAATATTAGCCCCAAAATTTTTCCTTGAAAGAGATATGAACCAAACACTTGAAATTTTGTTTAAAGAAATCCAAATCCATATTTTTATTAGAAAATTCATAAGAAAGGTGAAGCAAACATTTAGAGAAAACATCAATTGATTCATTAGGCTTCATTCTTAGTTGATTAATTCGTTTAAGAACATCTTGGTAATTATACCTATCAAATGTTTTAGGAAGTTCCTTTCGGAAGCTGGTCGAATGAATGGATTGAAGAAATAGGTAATGTATGATACCATATCTTGACACAAACTTCAAATGTGAGTGTGAGTAATCTATACATAACATCCTTTCAATGTATTCGTTAGAAAGTAAAAAGTGGACAACTTGAAATGGATGTTCATGAAAAGTTCATTTACCATCACCATCAAAATTAGATTTGGAAAGGTTATGGACAAATTCCACATGCATGGTAAGCTTAATATATTTAGAGAAACATGCTAGGGTTATGATTTGAGGAAGATCCATTTTGGATAGGACATTAAAAGTAGACTCAATAGGAACAACTTGTCGTTTGTCCCTCCTTTTAGGTATACTATTGATGGTGGTAGAAATTTGTCAACTAAGGGGTCTCCCAGATGTGAAGTCCCAATTAGGTCTCACACCATTTGGAGTAGGATCTCTATTTGGAATATTGGCCTGGTTTCTATGTATTCTTATAGATATGCCTTGGATCTAACTATCAACAAGAGAGAGGAATGCACATGTGCCTTCGAAAAGTAAGGGGGTGTGCTTGATGAATGTTTGATCATATGTGTGTCAAAGTTCTTTCATTGCAAAGGGGAGGAGGAGTGAGCCTCTAAGAGAGAGGTAGCAGTACCATCCTAGTAGAGACACACATGAACAAGAAGCATATGTTCAACATCAAGTGGAATAGTCCACATAGATGTGACAGTCATTGAAGCCAACATGATGAGGAAGATTCTTCTAATATCCAACGAATAGTCCACTAGGATGTGACAACAATAATAGAAATTACAATAGATTCTCAATATGATAAGTACCAAAATAACAAAAATAATTCACCTACTTAGGCACAGATGAAAGCGAAAATGAATTACAAACATTCACATAATAGTATTACGAATGTCCATAATCCATGCATGAAGAATGTGATGACCCAGAAGGCTTCTGTTACTAAGTAAAAGTTCTAAGACACATGTATACAATGAACATCACTAGATCTAATAGTGGAGCATTGAAGCCACTCCTTGTTCCTATAAATAACTGATTTGTCTATGTAATGCCTTGTGGGAGGAGCCGAGGTGAAAAGTCTTATGCTCATACAATGAGGGAGTATATATAACCAAGGGGTGATGCTTCCCCTTCCTTGTGACTCTTTGACTAACCTCATGATTGTTTGACTTCCTATGACTTTTCAACTTACATGACTCTTTATATTCCATGTGTGCCCTTTGGACTTCCACTTTACAATATATTTTCAATACCAATTACATGATTCACAATGACGACGTGGCATATGAAAATTCATGACATGACACTAATGACATGGACTTCTTGATGATGTGGTAGCTTCAAGCTGCTACTACTACAATGTGCTGAGCGTTTGCTTGAGAATGCTCTTATTTTCACCTTCATATGAATTGTTGATAAGGAATATTTAATGATCTTAAGTATGGAGTTGTTATCGTAAACTGATGTCCCTTTGCTTTCTTGTGTTTAATCAACTTGCATGTTCAGCTACATTAATTTCTTTTAGCATGTTTCCCTCCTTCATCTCTTTCTTCATCATCTCACCATAGCATGGTAAGGTACTTGTACTTGCAATTCACTCATGACGAGCTGTCATTAGTCTGAAACCCCCTAGTCTAAGATGGTGCATTCTAGTTCATTAACTGTCGTAGAAGCAGGTGACGGTTCGGGAGAGAGGGCTTGTGACTGCAAAGATACATATTTCAAGTAGCCAGGGGTGTATCTTGAGCCTTGAGACTACATAATGCATAGTTCAGGCTAGGATGAGGAACAAAACTAGGCAGTCTAGGGGCTCAAGATGATAGACTGAGGGGTCATGCATTAGATCAGCCTTTTTCACAAATCTAGAAGACATATGAGTCTAGGTGACTACATAGTCATGTAGTTCAAGAGATCAAGGCTATGTCTTGAGCCTTGAAACTACATATTGAGACCTCATAATGCATAGTTCAGGCTAGAATGTGGGAGAAAATTGTGCAGTTCTGGGAGGCAACAAGGCAATCTCAGGGGATGGACACTAAGTGAACACAATGTGCAGTGTCAGGAGATAAGGGACGTTAGGAAATTGCAAAACTGTGCAATTCATAGGCTCATGGAATGATATTGAGGCTTGTTGTTACGAAGTGTGAAGTTGAGGCTAGTTTGGGAGAAGGAATTCTATGAGGAAAGTTCTAGGATTGAGCACTGAAGTTTCCAAATGCATAGTTCTAGGCTTAACAACTAAAGTTGAAAAATGTGCAGTTTAGGGATTGAGCACTGAGGTTGCAAAGTGCACAATTATGGAGGGATGGATGAGGTTAGGTTGTAGGGAAATTTTCTAAATTTGGCTAATTGTGGGACCGAACAGACTGTTGTGAACAACGATATGTCTTGACTATGATCACAAACTTGAAACACTTTGATGAGACAACAACATAGATAATGCAGATCACATTAACAACATATTTCCCTTAATGCGACAAATTTATGACTAGTTACGATAAGGGCGATGCTTAAGATAGACTTTGGAACGACCATGATGACACTTGTGCGGCAATGTTTACAACTTCAGTAATGAGTGTGATAATTATTTTCATAGTTAGAGCAACTCATATACACAAATATAGACCCTTGAAACCATTAGAACAAACTTCTACATATTGTACAACAACCAATCATGCTAAAATACGACAATTTACCCAACTTGCAAAGGAGACAAAAATACTTCAAGAAAGTACATGAAATGAGTTTGAGTGTTTGTGAAAACAATGTGCAAGACCAAGGAAGGCTTAGAAATTGAGTGTAAGCCAAAATTTTGGAGGGTTTTTTAGTAGCTACAGCATGATCCCTTGATCGCTTTTGGCAGGATTGTGGTAAACCCCAATAGTGTATGTTTTTTGTTTGGGCCTTTCAATCTCTTGACTGGTAATGGTTGGATTGTGGTAAAGCCTGGTTGTGTAGGTACTTATTTTAGGCCTAGGAGTCCCTTGAACGATTTTGGCAGGATTGCGGTAAAGCCTAAGGAAGCCTTGGTTGTCTTGTCTTGAGTCCCACATTCATGCTTGGAATATGGTACGAGTGTGATTGGCTAAAATAAAGATCTGGTTCTACTCAATTTATGGTCTGGTGGCACGTGGAAGTCCATGACTTGATTAGATTTTGCATATGCTAACAAGAGCTATTTTCCTATTATATTTCCTAAGTATATTCTCTTATTATTATGTGGCTTTGATGGTTGGTCTATCATGGTTATTATTCTGGTTATATGTTGGTTATAAGCATGGTTTCATAACAGGTTCTAGCTATGGCTGTTGATATGTTTGATTTGTTAATGAATGTTTAATGAATGCATGAGATAATATATGTTATTGAAACAATTTTGAGAGGGAATTAGACCTTCTTCATGAATCTCAGATAAGTTTCAGATACCTATGTTCATATATGCATTGATGACCTATAGATTGCACATTCTCAATGTGTTTGATGAAATGAATATCATAGTTAGGTCTGGTTAGGTCAAGGCCTTGATAAATTATTTCTTTAATTTATTTCTATTAATGTTATTTATCATTCTATAAAGTGTCATTAAGTTCTAGGCAGTGTTATGAAGACAAGTCCTAAAACGGTGGCACTAATTCTAGGGTGGTTGGCTTAGAACTGAGAAATTAGGACTGCAATGGCTACATCACAAGCTTGTGCATGCGAATGGAGGCCTACATTTGTATGGATGTAGTGTTATGTCTGTGATTGGGAGTTCAATTCAATTAGAAAGAAATATGACTCGGGGTTTAGGCACGTGGAGGGGTGGTTTAACTCTTGCGGGTCCTGTAAGTCCTAAGGAAGGCTAGTAAAGCTTCAGTTTATCGATTTCACTTCCTTATCTATACTTAAGAGGTTGAGTCATGACATAGTCTCCCTCAAATTTTGTTTACCTTGACATGTTAGTGAAAGTGTGTTATAGACATATTTGGGCACTGCAACCCCAATCACATATGTCCATAAACCAAGGGCTTCTAAACCCCTAAAAGTGTTGCTTCATACCCAAAAGGAACAAGGTCAATTGATTACATCATCTCCCAGAAGTTCTTCATGAAAAACTACTCAGAACTGGTCAAAACAAGACGATACAGACTACTCCATGCATAGGGTGCGATGCATCTCACCTATTACACAGGGGGTGAGATGCATACTGGAAAGCCCTTCTGTAGGGTACGATGAGTGAGAGCAGACAAATGGTAGAAGTAGTTTGCTAGGTGGAAACCCAGAGAATCTTCTAGAAACTGCTCATATGACAGTTACCTCTCTGAACTCGCCTAGGGATGAGTAAGAGATCTGAAATCTCCAAGTGGAACCAGGAAATATCAGTGAAATGACACTAAATCCCAGAAGCTAACTCACTCTCCTGTAAACATCTATATATGGATCCCTCATCCAAGAGATCCAAAGGTGCTAGAATCTTGTAATTTGCAAGGAAGTGGTGTTGGTTTCTCTTTGAAGACATTGTTGGGTGATCTTGCTTTGTATGAAGTGAAGAGGGATTTCATGCTGTGAGGATGGCGCTGGGTCATACCAATGGGTTGTAATCCTTTCTTCTACTACTTCTATCAATAAAGCTATTTGAGTTTTCCTCCATATTCTTGTATATCTCTAAATCTTGTATTGATATATACATTTGTATGGTTAATAGACATCTGATCCTATATTGTTTATGGTTATAGATCTCTATGCTTTGATCGTAGTATGCTCCTTTGACTCTATAGTTGTTCTTTGAAGCGGGACAAGTAAGGAAGGAGTGGTGAATCCCTGTCAAAGGAGGGAGGAAACAAGCAAGGAGCCAAGCGAAAGATTGAGGTTGGTACTCTTTGCTTCTCTCTCATCTATCTCTCATAAAGGAAAACACAAGTAACTTTAATCTGTTTGTTTCTAAGATAGCTACCCATCTTAGTGGGACTAGCAGCTCTAAATAGACACTAGTTTTCCTGATAAAAAAATGGAAACTCCACTGGGGAAGTGAATAGTTTGATTGCTTGTCTCTATTTGTTTGCTTCATAAACTACAAATGGAGTTGAAGTTAAGCCAACTAGCCTTCGAACTACATTTGCTATGCAAGTGCAAAGTAGATCAACGCTGCTTTAGTAAATCTCCAAGTTTGTTTATGAACTGAACAACTAACTTGCAAACATCCTAAGTGCCTTGGTGGTAGCTCAAATAACCTCATTAGATCAGCCCCTATACTTTGTGTTTACTAACAATCGTTAGCTACGCCTAAATCCCTAAACATCACTGCAAACTGTGAGCAAAAACCAAGCTCAGTCTCGTCCCTGGACCATCGCACTGTCTCTTCTTGGCAGTCTAGATGCATCACACCTCCCATGTGTTGTAGGTGAGATGCATCCCCGTTTCCATGTGTTACAGGTGTGATGATCAGATGAGACTGTTTTTGCCTCCAGATTTTGGTTTTTTTCTTCATTGTCTTCAACTTTATTAAGTAGTTTTACTATCTGTGATCAGTATATCTCTGTTGAAAGCATCTTCCTTTGCATTATTCAGCCTCCATCAAAAGGAATTTTCAATGTTTTTTTATATATTTTTCATCATTTACAGTTCTCCTTTGCAAATAGTAGCTTAATCGAACTGTCGTCTTTTGATTTGAAAGTGTCGCAAGTGTCGTTTTCAATCAAGAAAAAGAGTATTACAAAGAATTTTTCTCTTAGATAGTCGATATACTTTTGCCATTGTATTTGATTTGAATCATTAGTATTTAAAGTGTTGAAAGCAGTTTGAATTCGAAATTGCAAAGTTTCGTCTTGGCTTTACTTTCGTTTTTTTGAAAAGAAAATTGTTAGTACTGTTGCTTTGAAAGAGAATAGTTCAAATCTATACTTTGTTTTCTTTTTTTATCATTCTCACATTAAGGAAAACTGAAAAACAATACATGCATGTGCATTTGCATTAAGACTGCATGCTGAAATTGATTTAGGAAAAGTGCATCTAGTGTGTGCTCTCTGCTCTATGTTGAAAGAATTTCATTTTTCTTTCCTTAGTAGCTAGGATTTTCATTGCAAAAAGAAAGTAAACAACTGTTTATCATCTTAGATTACATATTTAGAAATTGTATATCTACATCACATGGTGAACCTTAAAGGCAAACTTCTTAAGAAAGATCAACTGTAAAATAAACTTCAATGAACATAAAAACGCTTTGGAGCCTAACGCACAACATATAGAAGTCTAGGCTAGAGATGTATTCCGGCATCGTAAAGCCTGGTAACTATCCGTTTCATCGTAGGTTGGGTGATTCCTCCTCTTTGAGACAACAAGTGCCAGTACAGACTTGTGCTCCCACGTACAGTCGAGTATATATTGGGAGACCACAATAGGCTACATCCTTTATCCTTAGGAAGCCGTGCTTTCCGCCCTATCGATCGCAATGCACTGAACACAACATTCAGGAAGATTGACTACTGTACCATAAAAAGTATTCTATAGTTTTGCGATTGGTTTGGTAACCCCTCTGCCTAGATTTCT
Organism: Pinus tabuliformis; assembly: GCA_031772625.1. Taxonomy (NCBI): domain Eukaryota; kingdom Viridiplantae; phylum Streptophyta; class Pinopsida; order Pinales; family Pinaceae; genus Pinus; species Pinus tabuliformis. The sequence continues at coordinate 1,337,188,822 of CM062820.1, forward strand.
AGAGTAGTCACTTTTGTTCTTTTCAAATTCCTTAAAAGAAAAGGTCCATCTCAGCACTTATCACTTCAGGCTCATTAAAAATCGAAGGCAACTAGAGTCATCTTTAGCTTTTTCTCGACTCTTAAAAATTGAAAAAGAAAGATGTGTCAAATCGTCATAAAATTCATTTAATTTGGAATAACATTTTCCCCTCTTTATTTTGAGTTGATCAAGTAATCCACAATCGTGGAGGAAAGTCAATCAAAACCCCGTCATTCGTAGAGACAAACGAGTCAACCATCTTTGACTCCAGAAATGAAACCATTCTGGTTGAAGCGATCTCGTTTAACTGGGTCAATGTCTCTTGGTGTGTTTGAACCTTGTGTTTCAACATCCTCAGAAACTCTAGTTACTCCAAATATTTCTGGTATCCTTGCCTCTACAGAAGAAGTTCCATAGTTACAAGAGGACACTAAAATTGATCCTACTGTAATGGTAAACACATCTATTCCTGAACCAGCTCCATCTAGGACTGATTCGGAAGGTGTTAACCCTCCAACATCTATCGCTGCAGAGTGTGCACCTTCTTTGGCACTAGAAATATTTTACAAACCTGATGGTCTCCCTCTTCCACCTAGACTGATTGCAATAAAAGAGATTGTGGAGGATATTCTAACTAGTACCCCATTACATTTTGGAACTGGGATCCACCTATATCCTTCTAATTCAGAGGATAGTCAAACTTCATTGCAAGTTCCTGTAGAATCACTAGGAAGTCTTTTGGATAGACTCAATATGTCTGAACAACCATCGACATCTAGGACTATGTCATCCGATACAGCAGTAGCAGAACTTCCTGGCACTAATCCAACAATGTTTGCTAGTGTACCATCTATCCAAAATAGCTCTCAACCGCTAGATGGAGTCCACCTAGGGGTTGTTTTGACAGCATGGTCCATTCCCATTTGTTTCTTTGGAATAATATCTGGAATATCTTATGTTGAGTCTCAACAAATTGATCCTCCACAACAGTATCAATTTGGGCAGTCCATTCTACAAGGACCAATTTTTCCTTTGAACACTGGATTGCCACCATATCGGGGGCAATATGCCTTTTTAGTGTTCCCTCCCAGAGAAAAACCATACGAGAGTTCACAACAAAATTTGGGTAAAGCTAGAATTGCATCCAGTGGTTGGGTGCCAATACTGCCTCAATAGCCAAGAGTTGTATATTCAATGCAACCAAATCTACTCGTGTTGTATATTCCCACTACACCAGCTATTGTAATGGTTTCGAAAGTAAAAGTGCTACCTATTGTATGTCAACCTCAAGTCTCCCAGGTCATAATACAACAACCTCTTGTCTCAATGACTCAACCACAATCACCGATTAGTGGCTCCTTAACTGAAGTGACTCAGTCTCAAACAGGTACTATCACCTATTATAGACATTTTTGGGCACTGCAACCCCAAGCATAAAATTTCCATAAACCAAAGGCTCCTAAGTCCCTAAAAGTGTTGTTCTAACCCCTAAAAGAACAAGGTCAACTGATTACAGCTTCTCCCAGAAGTTCTCCATGAAAAACTGCTCAAAACTGGTTAAAACAGGATCATTTCACCTACTCCATAGGCAAAGTGCGTTGCATCTCACCTAAGTACACTCTTTGGGTGCGTTGCATTTCAAAAAGCCCTTTTATGGGGTGCGATGGGCGAGAAGTGACAAATGGCAGTGTCAATCCGCGAGGTGGAAAGGCATGGAATATTCCAGAAACTTCTCCTGTGAGAATTGCCTCTCTGAATTCGACCAAGGATGAGTAAGAGATCATCAATCTCCAAGTGGAAGAAAGAACTATCAGAGGGAAGACACTAATCAAATCACAAGTTGACTCATCTCCCTTACAGATATCTATATATGGATCCCTCATCCTAGAGATCCAGAGGCTAGAATTTTGCATCTTGTAAGGAATTGTTGTTAGTTTCTTGAGGCAACATCATAGTGTTGGGTGATCTAAGCTTTGTATGAGGTGAAGAAGGGCTTACTTGTTGAGAGGATGATGCTGTGTCAGAACAACTGGTTGTAACTCCCTCAACTCATTCTTGAGTATCAATAAAAGCGATTCAAGTTTTCCTCCATACTCTTGTGTCATTTATGTTTTATGCATTTGTATGGTAAATTTACATCTGACCCTAGATTGTTTATGATTATAGATCCATGCTATTGTATAGTGTTATGCTACTCTGATTCTATAGGTACTCTGTGAAGCTGGGTGTACAAGGAAGCAAGTAGCAAAGGACTATCAGAAGAGAGAGGAACCGAACTAGGAGCCAAGTGCAAGACAAAGGTTGGTCTCCCTTGTTCTTCTCTCATCTATATCTCATAAAGGAAAAATAGAAGTAGCTTTACTTTGTTTGTTTCTAAGGTAGCTACCACACCTTAGTGGGATAAGAAGTTCTGTATAGACACTTTTCCTTGTAACAAAATGGCGACTCCACTGGGGAGCGAATAGGTTGTTTGTTTATCTATCTTGTTGTTTACTTTATAAACTTACAGACGGAGCCTGAAGTTGAGCCAGGTAGCTTTCGAACTGCATTTGCTATGCAAATCCAAAGTAGATAAATGCCGCTTTAGTCAATCTCTGGGTTTTGTTTATGAATTAAACAATTGATTTACAAACTCTCTAATTGCCCTTTTGGTGGCTCTAGTAACTACCTTAGATCTACCCCTGTTGTTGATTTACTGATTACCACTTGCTCGGCCAAAATCCCTGAACTGAACTACAAACTGTGACCTGGGACCCAAGTAAAGTCTCATCTCTAGCCCAGCGTAGTCTCTGTTATGTGAATATGAAATTCAACGCACTTCCCGAGTGTAGTAGGTGTGCTGCATTTCAATTTCACTATATTACAGGTGCGTTGATCAGACTAGGCATTGTTCCTCAGTTTTGGTTTCTGTGATTCATTCTTTTCAGTTATATTCATGAGTTTTGCTGCCTGTAATCAGTATACCTCTGTTTGAAACCCCTTTTCTTGCTATTATTCCGCCTCCATTGTGCAAAGAACTGTAAATGTTTTTGTGTATTTGTTGAGTCATTTTCAATTCTCCTTTGCAAAAAAGTAATGTAGTTATACTGTCGTTTCTCGATTTGAAAGTGTCGCAAGTGTCGTTTTCAGTTGTAGAAGAGAGTCTGATTGCTCTTGATAGTCAATTACCCTGTTACTATTGTATTTGATCTGGATTTGTAGTTTTTCTAGTGTCGAAAGCAAGTGTTCATTTCTGAATCGCAAAGTGTTGTGATTGTCTTCATTTTGATTTTGAAAAGAAACTTGTTAGTAGTTGTCGCTTGAAAAGTAATTCAGATTTGCACATTAGCTTCCTTTTTATCATTCACATATTAAGAAGGCTGAAAACAAATACATGCATGTGCATTTGCATTTAGACTATTTGATTGGTTTGATTTAGGACAATGCATATAGTGTGTGCTCTTTGCTCTTTGTGAAAGAATGTTGTCTCTCTTTCCTTAGTAGCTAGGATTTTCATTGCATAAAGAAGATAAAAAAATGTTTATCATCTTAGATTTCATTTTAGGAATTGTACATCTACATCACGCGGTGAACCTGAAAGGAAAATTTCTTAAGCAAGATCAACTATAAAATAAATTTAATGAATCTAACAATGCTTTGGAACCTAACACACAACATCTAGAAGTCTAGGCTAGAGACGTATTCCGGCGTCATAAAGCCTGGTAACTATTTTTCTCACTGATGGTTGGGTGATTCCTCCACTTTGAGACGATAAGTGCCAGTACGTACTTGTGCTCCCACGTACTGTCAAGTATATTTTGGGAGACCACAATAGGCTTAATCCTTTATCCATAGGAAGCCATGTCTGCCGCCCTATCGATCATAATGCATCGAACACAGCATTCGGGAAGATTGACTACCTTACTGTAAAAAGTATTTTGCAGTTTTGCGATTGGTTTGGTAATCCTTCTGCCTAGATTTCCAGAGCAGTCCCTTTCATTCCTTTTCAGACTCCTTAACAGAAAAGGTCCATCTGAGCACTTATCACTTCAGGCTCATTAAAAATCGAAGGCGACTAGAGTCATCTTTTGTTTTTTCTCGACTCTTAAAAATTGAAAAGACAATTTGTGTCAAAGCATCTAAAATTTATTTTAAATGGAATAATCATCACCCTTTCCTACGTTGATCTTAGGTTGAGGAAATGGAATCCACCAACCAAGGAATTCCCCTTGGAGGAAATCCTAGTCGCTTCTCCTCTTAGGGAGATGTTGGTGCACCCCATATGGCCACATTGTCGCTTCCAGGATTGACAATCGGCTTGCCCGTATGGCTCTTCTCGACCTCTGTCATTCAGAACACCCCAATTCCTGAACAATCGAGTCAGCAACTAGACGAGTCGAGAGTTACCACCCAACCCTCTACTTCCTCCAATTCTTCCTCTCCTCCTTCCTCTTCGCTTGATGGGGATGGTAAAGCCAAAAATCAAGTATCTGAGAAGAAGAAGGAAAACAAGAAGAAAGAGAATAAGAAGAAGGAGCCAAAAGCGAAAGGGGGAAACCAAGCATCGTCTAGCGAAAATCCACACACTGCACCGACCAGGCCTAAATCGCCATGTGTCATTTGCAAAGGAGACCACTACCATAGAGATTGTCCTTGCATCCCTCGGATCTTAAGGGACTGGTCTCCTCATTTTCACAACCCGGTGTCATCAACCTCTGATGATCATGTTGAAAACACACCATCGACTAGTGAAAGTGAAGCCCCAGGACGAAAAGGAAAATATAGATTTCCTTGTAAACTGTGCGAAGGCGATCATGCCATCCACCATTTTCCCTTCGTAGATGAGGCTAAAAGAGTTTTGGATGATCGTCCGGTTTCACCGTTACGACTTCCTCCTGGATATAAAAAACTCTTGTCGAGTCCGTCACTAGTTGAAAATCTGGCTGACCTGCCTAGGTGGTCGGCCGAAGCATCTATCATTGAAGACGAACCATCTGAACCCATACTAGATGAAAGTCAAAAGGTCAAGGTGGCAGTTGACCTGGTCTTGCCTTCAGAGGTTCCATCTTCAGATGATACAGTCACCGAAGAGAGCAAGGATGACACCGTCCAAATTCTTTTCGTAAGCACAAACTCCTATGAGCATGGGGAAAATTTACCCATTCCTTTACCGTAGGAAGGAATTTCGTCAGATTCATATGCGATTGTCTATTTGGTCCCACCTCCAAGCAACCTAGTTGTTTCCTTCGACTGGAATCAACTAGGCAGACCCCGTTTACTGGCTAGTGTACCATTCCGAATTATTGCTCAAATATATAGAATGGTTATGGCTGGTACCATCATAGATGAAGGGGCTTCTGTGAGTATCCTTTCCTCGACTGCTTGGAAAGCGCTTGGTTCGCCATCGCTTTTGCTTGAGATGAGAAATCTAACAGGCTCTGAAAAAGGAACCAGTCGACCGTTAGGGATCCTTCCCAACATGCCCATAACATTGAGAGGGAAAACCATTCATATGAATGTAATGGTAGTCCAAGGACCCCCAGATTACAATCTACTCCTTGGACGAGACTATATTTATTGCTTGGGATTCATTGTCTCATCACTCTTTAGAGTAATGTGTTTCCCGCACGAAGGAAGAGTGGTCAAGCTTGTAGACTAGCTTTCATTTCCCAGATCACACATAGAAAATAGTCATATACCATCCCTGAATGGTCTTTTCACACAAGGAATGTCTCATCAATCCCCAGTCCGTCCACCTGAAGAGCACGAGTGATTCGGAGGACATGACTGAAACCCAGGGGGCATGAACCGTGGTCTGCTTCAGCAGGAAAAACTTCGGGTATAGGATAGGTTTCCGCGAGAGATATATGATTAGTCTATACTCCCGTCCATGATTGGAAAAGGGGGTTAGACTGGAATAATATTCCCTCGTCAAAGTTATGTGATGGGAGTCGTCTTCGCCACGCGCCTTTGTCTATTTTGGTAGACATCGCCGAAGAAGTGTTTTGTTTGCGCTGTGAATAGAACAATCTTTGGTAACCTAAAAGAGGTAGACCTTTCCTGATAAAACAAATGTTTTGTCGGTAGAAAAAAAGGTGACCTTGAAGCTTTATTTTATACCTGGGGGCATGCAAACCTTTTGGCGTGCAAGCGAAGAGCGACTATTTATTTTTTTAAATTTGTAGGTCCTCTAACCCTTTAATCTCGTAGGATTGGTCGTTTCCTAACTTGCATAAAGAAAGGATGTTGGGAAAAACTCTAAAAAATGCCATTTTCATATATGAGACATTATTATTATACGACTGGATTAATCGAGCAGTTTTAGCATATAGTTCAAGCTCGTTGAAAAATAAACATAAGTCATGAGCAAATGTTTCTCCCCGCGTTTAAGCTCATTAAAAAATGAACTATTTCCCAGTAAATAACCATCGTGAATGTAGTACTTCAGCCTTTAAAGCCTTGGTCGTGTTCTCATCATCACCTTCACTCTGTATTGGCCGATCAATCACCTCCATTTGATTGTTTACCCCTTTTGAGGAACAGCTGCAAAGAGTGATCCCACTAGCCATCCTTGTAACACTACCATGATTGGAAAATTCCAAACCTTACTTGGAATCAGCTGCTACCCAATTTTATCACTCGTTCCTCAAAAGACGAGTCTCCTTTAAGCTCTTTTCAACTGACTCGTAAAACATGAAAAGATTGCCGAGCCATTAGCCTCTCCAGCTCGTTAAAGGGACCGGAAGTGCTATCCCTCCATTAGATTTTAATATTTTTGGACCTGAGGGATTATTACACAAAAAGATCGAGTGCTTGTTTTGTTCGGCTCGTTAAGAGTACAAAAAATTCATCCCTTCTGTATTGTTTTATACTTTTTCAGACTTAAGGGATTAGATGACGAAAAAGGAAATTTGCAGTTTCCTTTATGTCCCTTTTCAGACTCTCTAAAATTGAAAAGGACCGAGTTATCTTTGTCGTTAAACTTGTTAAAACCTAGTAGCAACAAACTTGTCCATAGCAGACAAGAACGAGTTTCACTATCGCTAGGCTCGTTAAAACATAGCGATGGGTTTGCCCGAAGGGAAAATTATAGAACAAGCATATGTTATCCTCCTCAAGCTTGGAAAAAATAAAGAGGTACTGGTCAGCAATGACTGGGGAAAAATTGGGAAGAAAACTTGAAGAAACTTTGTTGGTAGCAAGTCGCTCTTGAACATGACACTTTCACTCTGCATCCAAGTCGGGTTGGGTTGTTTCATTCACCGGTCACATCACCATGGTCCCATCACACCATCCACATTTGGGGTTAATGCTACCAATCCATCACGTCAGTGTCGCCGATATGTTCAAGAGAAGTCATTCAGAGAATTCACCTGTGTCTCACCCGCTACAATATATTTACGCTCCATTCTTTCATGACCGCCACCAAGAACCTTATATCACTAGATCGTTTTCACCTCCATTAAAATCATTTTCTCTGTTCCATGTCATTGATGTGGGATTCATTAAGGCCCTCCTATGCCAGATCGCTTCTTGTCGACATCAACTCATTATCCAAAGAAGTCGATCCAGGAACACCCCGTTCAGTACTTTGAAGTTTACATGCCTCAATGGCAAGTTTCTCACTTCCAGAGATAGGTTTACATCAATGGCCTTCGACCGAAAGATTTTGCGTGGTGTTCGACGCCAAGTCCTTTATTCACACCACGTGAATTGTACTACAGTACCTTGAGGGTCATTATCATTATCGGTGATTCCTCTCGCACCTATTAACAACTTACATCATTGGCTGGTAATCAGGCAATGTCTTTCCATGTTCGACTCCAGAACATCTCTCACATGGATAGACTTGTACTTCGAGTGAAGATCAAACGAGATTGAAGACCTCGGATCTAGTTTCATCCATCTGAGCTGCGATATATATTCAGAGAAATAAAGACATCAAATGTACATCGTTGCTGCATAGAAAATCATCCAATCAAAGGGATGATGGCTCTACCAGAATCATTAGTCTACACTCAGACGATTGTCTGTCCTATGTACATGAAAATGAATTTATAAAGTTGAGCATGGGAATGCCCGCCTCAGCTAGATCATGAAAAAATTATGAAGATAATGTATTGTATTGTATCTTATTACAAGTCTCCTCCCAGCTTGAAATAACTTCAGATCCTCATAATAAAGCATTTCACCTGACATCAAAAAAGATTAATGACCTCATGCTTTAGGGGGAAACTGTTATAGACATTTTTGGGTACTGCAACCCCAGGCATAAAATGTCCATAAACCAAGGGCTCCTAAGTCCCTAAAAGTGTTGTTATAACCCCTAAAGGAACAAGGTCAATTGATTATAGCTTCTCCCAAAAGTTCTCTATGAAAAACTGCTCAGAACTAGTCAAAACAGGATCATTTCACCTGCTCCCTAGGCAAAGTGCATTGCATCTTACCTAAGTACACTCTGTGGGTGCGTTGCGTTTCAAAAAGCCCTTCTATTGGGTGCGATGGGTGAGAAGTGACAAATGGCAGTGTCAATCCGCGAGGTGGAAAGGCATGGAATCTTCCAGAAACTTCTTCTGTGACACTTGCTTCTCTGAATTCGACCAAGGATGAGTAAGAGATTATCAATCTCCAAGTGGAAGCAAGAACCATCAGAGGGAAGACACTAATCAAATCACAAGCTGACTCATCTCCCTTACAGATATCTATATATGGATCCCTCATCCCAGAGATCCAGAGGCTGGAATTTTTCATCTTGTAAGGAATTGCTGTTAGTTTCTTGAGGCAACATCATAGTGTTGGGTGATCTAAGCTTTGTATGAGGTGAAGAAGGGCTTAATTTCTGAGAGGATGATGTTGGGTCAGAACAACTGGTTGTAACTCCCTCAGCTCTTTCTTGATTATCAATAAAAGCGATTCACGTTTTCCTCCATACTCTTGTGTCATTTATGTTTTATGCATTTGTATGGTCAATTTACATCTGATCCTAGATTGTTTATGATTATAGATCCATGTTCTTGTATAGTGTTATGCTAATCTGATTCTACAGGTACTCTGTGAAGCTAGGTGTACAAGGAAGCAAGTAGCAAAGGACTATCAAAAGAGAGAGGAATCGAACTAGGACCCAAGCACAAGAGAGAGGTTGGTCTCGCTTGTTCTTCTCTCATCTATATTTCATAAAGGAAAAACGAAAGTAGCTTTACTTTGTTTGTTTCTAAGGTAGCTACCACACCTTAGTGGGATAAGCAGTTCTGTATAGACACTTTTCCTTGTAACACAGCCCTCATCTTGGTCAAACATATAGTATTGGACAACAGAAAATGGCTTCACAACCATGGCTGGTGCAATATCAACAACCGCAATTCCCGCAAGCTTAATGAGGACCTGAGCAACAAAGCTTTGCAGGTCATGGGCAATTGTATATTCAAAATGGTCACCATCAATCATATCATAATGGTTATGCCCATCAACCTTATCAAAGTTATCAACATCAAATACATTATGTTGGTATGCAAAGACCCACTTCTCAAGCGATTCCATCTTATCCTGGGTATGCTTCGCCAAATCTGAATCAACAGTTGCCTTTCGTCGCAACGTTGGAATTACCAGATCTGAGTCAGTTAACAAATGATCCAATTGCTTACACCAGTTGGTGGCCAGTGATTCCTCGTAAACTTCTGTTGGATATTCCTAAATTCAATGGAAATTCGGGTGAATATCCGTCAAATCATGTGATGACCTTTCATCTGTGGTGTTCGTCCAACACTCTCAATGATGATTCGATTAGGCTTCGCCTCTTTTAGTGAAGGTTAACTGGTCCGGTAGAAAAATGGTACATCGAATTGCCTAGAGCTTCATTCAATAACTTCAGCGCCTTTTCCATGACCTTTTTAACCCATTTTCAGTTACCCATAAGGTACAAAATAGTAACGGAGCTTCTTACCAATTTTAAACAAATGATAGCCACTCATATATTAGATCATATTCATGACTGTTGACGTCATCGCCGAATGGTAAAAACATAAGTTCCTGATCAGCTGCTAGCTGAATGGTTTATTAAGTCATTGTTACCTTCTATTATAGAAGATGTGGCTAAAGGGGGGGTTGTCACTGAAGAGTAAGTCATTGCTCGTGTACAATATCTAGACTTGATTTATACTCAGTCTAGCATGCTCTACGACAAAATACCTGATGCTCCTAGACCAGATTTTTCCATTCCTCCTCCTCCTAAATCAAACAAAGACTCTCATGTTGATGTTGGCGTGATAGGGACAACCAATGCAAAAACTGCGGAGGCTGCATCTAAGAGGGCCCGTACAGTTTCAGGTCAAAATGAAAATGAAGAACTTCTTGCCTCAGAAGTTAATGCCGTGTCGACTAACAAAGGCAAAGAACTAAAGTAGCCAGGGGGCAAGAAGAAAGGGAAAAGCAAAAAGAAGAAACAGGATGATTTGTCTCCTGAAAAATCTTCTGCAAACACTTCTGGGCAAAAGAAACCTAATCACCCATGCCTCATATGCGATGAGGGCCATTGGATGAGAGATTGTCCATATAAAGCTGAAGTTAAGAAAATATTTAAGAATTCAAGAACTTCAACAGTATTGACTGACCCATTTCTAAACCCAGAAACCAGTCTGGTTGCTAGTGACAATGCTTCCCCATCCCAAGTGCTTATGTTATCCATTTTGAAACAACAAAATGATGCTTTGATATCAACAAGGAACAAAGATTAGGGGAATCCACAACGGTCAAACAACAAGGCTGCAGATCAACCTAGGAGTTCGACAATAATTTCAGCTGAAGTTGTGCCACCTATCGTTCTTGAGCTAACGATAAAGCCGTCAAAGGGAGTATTACAAAAATCGACATTTAATCCTCGTGCCCAAGCAACATAGAATTATAATATAGTAGAGGATCTGGCCCAATCATCGTCCGCTATGTCAACACTTGAAGTACTGCAAAATTTCCCCTCCCAAAAGCAGGCTCTATTATCAGCAATAGGAAAGATTGACCCAACGGATTCCAATCTTGGGGCTTTTAATCATAAAGGATTTGAACCTCAGTTAACATCTCAACTTACTTTCCTCATTCAAGTGAAATCCCTCAACAAAACTGTTCACCAAACAATTATTGACGAGGGCACATCTACCTGCATTATGTCAGTGAGTTTTGGAAAACTTTAGGATCACCACCCTTGTCAAGATCATCAACGACACCAAAAGCATTCGATGGAAAAACATACACCTCATACGAGATTTGGAGTAACTTACAAGTTGAACGAGGGGGAAAAACAGTAGAAATTGACGTCGAAATTATCAATGCAAACCTCGATTACAATATCTTACTATGAAGGCCCTAGATTTATGCCATGGATCCTGTTGTATCAACTTACTTTAAGAAGATTGCATTTCCTTTCTGAGGAGGAATTACAATCGTTGATAAAAAAACCTTTCTCCCCAATAGTTCACAAGTTACAACAAGCATTCCAATGATCCATGGAAGTTTTCATTCACTCCAAAATGTCAGAGTAGGCCTACTGAAAGACCCTATCTTGATGGGTAGTTCTTCCCTACCACCTTTGAATAATCTGGCGGAAGTGGCAACGATAGGAACCTACAATAATATATCTTCCATTCAGAAGATTTCCAAACATTTTGTTAGCATGGATCATCAATAGGTTTTGCCTCCAAGCCCAATAGAGATTTTGTAGCAATCAATTTTCTCAGTCTGGGCGGCAAACCCAAATCAATGCTCATCGACTATTTGGGTGGATAGGACAAAGGAATATGGCACCTCTTCAGATCCTTGGTCACATGTACATTCTATAGAGGAAGGAATTATTCAGTCGATGATGATAGAAGAGGCACCATGGGAAGATTACCACCATCATTCCCATCTTCCTGATTACAACAAAGATAATTCCAACGACCTTCATCATCCTTCAGTTTTTGATTTTCTATCAAATATTATAAACGCGATGGATTCCGAGAAAAATCTGTCTAATATTGAAGAAACTATTGCCATAAATATCTCGATCAAACCTAATGTTGTAGAGAATATTCATGTTGACAAATCTTGTTCTTCTTCAGAACTAGAAATATATGGCACTCTCTTTCGTGAATTTAGAGATGTCGTTGCATGGTCATACAAAGAAATTCCAGGCATTGACTCGAGTATAGTTGAACATGAAATCAAGATGTATTCAGATGTTAAACCAATATGACGATGGCTTCAGTAGGTGCACCTGAAGAAAGCTGCTGCCATCAAGGGAGAAGTTTAAAAACTTTTACATGCTGGTTTCATTTACCCCATTCCTCTAGCTGACTGGATATCGAATATTGTTCCTATGATGAAAAAGTAAGGAATGATTAGAGTGTGCATTGATTACAAGGATGTAAATCAAGCTTGTCCAAAGGATAACTACCCTACACCCTTCATCGACTAGATAATTGATGAATGTGCCAGATGGGAAATCTTTTCATTTATGGATTTCTGGCTATAATCAAATAAATATCCACCCACAAGACTAATCGAAGACTGCATTTATATGTCCGTCGGGCACATTCACCTACTGCAAATTACCTTTTGGTTTAAAGAACGCAGGGGCAAATTTTCATAGGGCTATGAATTATGCCTTCCATGACATCAAAAACACCGTTCAACCATATCTTGATGATCTTCCGGCTCATTCGCAAAAGCGGACTGATCATTCGTGGCATTTGAGAGCTATATTTCTACGTTGCCGACACTACAACATATGACTCAATCCACACAACTGTGTGTTTTGTGTCGGTTCTGGTCATTTACTTGGCTTTGTAGTTTCTAAGGACAGAATTCGACTCGACCCATGTAAGGTTCAAGAAATCATCGATATGCCTCCACCTTCAAATTTTCTTCAGATTTAGAAACTCCAAGGGAAAGCGAACATTCAGAGGAGGTTCATTCCAAATTACGCCAAACTTACTAAAGGTTATACGCATATTTTGAAAAAAGAAGTACCCTTCAACTGGGATCAGGTTGCACAAGCTTCCTTTGATGCTCTAAAGGAATCCCTAATAAAAGCATCATTAATGTATGCTCCTGATTATCAAAAATACTTTAACCTGTATCTAGCTGCAGTAGATACAACCATCGCAATGGTTTTAGTTCAAGAAGAAAATGGAATTGAACATCCTATCTATTATTTAAGCCAAAACTTAAATGATATAGAAAGAAAATACTCCTATGTTGAAAAGCTGGCTCTCGCAACTGTTCAAGCAGTACAGAGGTTTCGACACTATATCCTCTTTCACAAAACTATCATTTTATCAGATTGCAACCCAATGACTTACATTCTATCGCGTCAATTATTTGGGGGAAAATATTCAAAATGGATAACTATTTTGCAAGAGTTTGATCTAGAATTCATAAAATCAAAATCAAAGAAATCTCTAGTTTTCACGGAGTTATTATGTGATTTCCCATCGTCATCCAATGATTCAACATCCAAAGCAATAATCGTAGATGAATCTTTGTTTCTGATATCGTCAATCGATCCATGGTACAAAGATATAATCATCTATCTCCAAACCCAAACATACAAGGCTAATACCTCTTGACCTGAACAACTACATACTCGATATCAAGCAAAATACTACATGATCGTCGGTGATACGCTTTACTGTCATGGTATCGATACAGTTTTGCGAAGGTGCCTCACCCATGAGGAGGTTGAAAATGTCCTAAATGATTTTCATTCAGGCGTGTGTGGGGGGCATCAATCTAGTTATGCCATGGCACAAAATATCTTACGAGCAGGCTAATTTTGGCCAACAATGTTCAAAGATTGCATAACCACAGTCAGAAGTTTCCATGCTTGTCAAATCTTCGACCGCAAAACTAGAATACCACCTGCACCTTTGCAACTAGTAGTTGTTGTTGGTCCATTCACCAAATGGGGCATAGATTTCATGACATGTAACCCCACCTCGGCTGGGGGGCATGGGTATATCATAGTCGAAGTTGACTATTTTACGAAATGGGCCGAGGCGATGCCTACATTAAACAACAACGGCGAAATGACTGCTCTTTTCTTTTTCAATCATGTAGTCTCTAGGTTCTGTGTTCCACAGGCTATAGTCACAGATAATGGATCACATTTTCACAATCACATATGGTTGAGTTGGCTGCCAAACTAGGATTGTCCCACGACGGTTCTACTCCGTATTATCCACAAGCTAACGAACAAGTTGAGGCCATCAACAAAGTCATAAAATGCATGATGCAAAGGATGATCAGAGTCCACAAATGGAGTTGGCACCTAATCCTGTACTTAGCCTTGTGGGCATACAAAACCTGGGTAAGAAATTTGACTGGGCTTACACCCTTTCAGCTAGTGTATGGCCTGGAAGCCATCTCACCCATTCAATGTGAGATTTCATCTCTCAAGCTCGCAATCGACCTTCTCCCCAGGACTTCAGAGGAAGAGGCTTGTTTCTTGGAACTAATCCAATTGGACAAAACTAGTCATGATGCCACCTTGTCTAACGAAGCCCATAAGAAATGAGTTAAGGCACATTTTGACAAAAATGTCAAACCTTGTGTCTTCTCAGAAGGTGACCTGGTCTTGCTTTACAATCAAGAATCCAATAAATTGGGAGCGAGTAAGTTCCAATCTTTGTGGATGGGTCCTATTGTGGCCACCAACAGCCCCCCTCTTTCTTTAGTATTAGCAATAACACTAGGTAAGAGGGGACCCTTAGTAAAAAATTCAAAAAATCAATTAAGGTTCATGTATTTTACTCCATAAAGAAACATCGCATCACGCAAAGGAGGATAGGACATTTCCTTACGAGTAAAAATGATAAACTGCGATATTGCGACGCGAAATCCATCGCATAGCATGCATTAAGAAATGTTCACGATGGAAAACATTAAAAATCACCGATATGCGATATCGCATATCGCATATCGCAAAATTGCAGGAAAGACACATAACTATTATAACAATATTGCATTCAGCGATACTGCGATCCGCGATCTTGTGATATCGTGATCAACCAACCTTGCGATAACATAGCATGATGAAATTGTGGTAATGCGATACTGCGATAATGCGATAATGCGATGTGAATCGCAGAAGCATCCCATCGCAAATTTCCCTGGCTCAATATTCAAGAAAATGTTTTCCATAAACCAAGAACTGGATACACGCTTTAATGATAATTAATGAAGTATACGCCAGTTGTTAATGAAAGATGGTTTTGTGTTGTTCGAAGAGCCAGGTTACATTAGGTGGCATGTTTTTGTACATCCGTAGAGTTTAAATCTTTCCTGTCAATTTTCAAAGATAGAGAAAGGGTAGCGCTCCAATGTTCAAAGATAGAGAAAAGACGCCTGCATGCAACAGAGTCATAGATTCACAGAACACTGCTGAGCTATCTATCACAGATCTTTCATTTACAGCCATGGTTGAATGAGTAATTGAACGATGCTGATATCAACAGGCGGTTTAGTGCTCAAGGCCAGGAGCTCACGAAAGCAGTATTGTTACAAATTTTTAAGCTTATTCCCAGTGAAAAAAAAGGCGCTAAAGGCGAAAAACGCATCAGAAGCCCGGATCAAGGAACGGAGGCAGTTTTCGATGCGCAATTAGCGCTTAGCACTAATCGCGCATCGCTGAGAAAATTGCACGAGAAGGAAAGCCTCTAATTTCTCAGTCACTTGTAAGCCCGAAAAGTGTAAGAAAGCAATGGTAAAGAACAAACTGGAAACAGAAAAGCAAGAGAAAAGGGCAGAAGCAATGCAAGGGTTAACCAAGTTCAACTTGGATTATTACTGGGCATACGCAGTAAATCCACATAGTCAGAGGATGAATCTCGAGTATATAATCCATGTTGCTGAAAAAGTGGTGCCAGCTCTTACCATTTCTATTTGCTTAGCTCAACCAAAAGCGGAAGACAGTGAGCCAACTCTACCCAGGCAAATACTGAATGCTTGCAACATTAAGGAGCAAATGCAGAAATAGTTAGATATTAGATTTAATTTTTAGAAATAGTTTTGCTTAGAAAAGGGCAGTCATTTAAACCGTATCCTGAATCTGTGTAATTAAGTTATTTAGTTAGTAGTATTTAAACCCTTCTCATGCATTTAGAGAAGTGTCCAGAAATTTATCAAAAACTTGTCCTCAGAACATGCACTTTTGCACCCTAAGAGGAGGTTTTGGTGAATGAATGGATCAATATTTGTTGATGTTTGCATTTGATATCCGCTATTGATGTTTCACTTCTGTACTCTTAGTGGATGTTAGAGAAAGGAGAGATAAATCATTGTCGCTTGAAGCTTATGAGTAGGACTAGTCATAAATGGTACTTTTATCTCTTGACCATTTCTGCTTATATGTTAAAGTGATATACAGTTTTTAGTTTTTTAAGTATTATTGCATGAATTCTTGAGTTATCATTTGGCACTTTTGTATGGTGATAGCTATTTATTTATGCTTAATGTATGAATAGCTCATTATGCGATATGTTCTTCATAACTGTTTCGTATAACTTTTTATGCGAAGTGGTTCATCTTTATTGATTTCATTTCTTATAATCGCTGAATGATCTTTATTACCAGTTGTCATTTGAAATCTCTTTAGATCACATAATAGAAGAATTACATCCCGGGTTAGTATAGATTTAGATGTTACTATTTATTAGATTACAATAGCATAGAAATAGATTAAAGTTTGAATTACAATATCTTAAATAGGAACTGTTAGATCAGCAACATCAAATTCTACAAACACACACTCATAGATTGGGAAACTGGTCCCATTATCCCCAGTCGGAGCCGCTATACCAAACGGATAAGGAGCTTCCAACCAAGGTCCGGATCGGGCGGGTATCCCCCTTGTTGTTGACCCAATTTTCGAGGCCTTTCAACATATTTGGCGCTAGAAGGAGGGCCTGAAGTATGAATGGCAAGAAAATCTAAATCTGAATACCATTCTGAGAGTAAATCGCCCTCACCATCTCCCCCGACTTCTCCATTACACTTAAATCTAGAGTTAAAAGTCACTCGAGTATCAACCGCTGCTACACACCCTGATATTTCAGAACAATCTACCACTGAACATCCTGAAGTCGAATCTCTAATTCACAAACTTCAGTGATTTTCCATTTCTCCTCAAAGTTTTGATAAATCTCAAGGTAGTGTGACTTCACAGTATAACCCTGCTCATCCCCTGACCAGGCTAAAGAGTGAAAAGTTTGGCATTCAACCAACCTAATTACCTCTTCCCACCAGGAAAAGAGCGAGGAAATCAACTAAAGAGTCTGACAACGAGACTCTCTCGTCAACATCATCCATCTCAACACTTCACCGCGAAGTCAACCATCCACTCCACCACTCCAGATCATCGTCCATCTGTCCACAGGGACCCCCACAACCCCTCTTCAATCATCTACAATCGTAGTATCCTCATCCTCCCAACCACAGGGATCATCTTCTGCACTTTCCTTTGTTAGCAGTTCAACAATGGCCCAGTCTCCATGGAATAACCCTAGGGCAGTCTCAATGCCTGCACCCTTGAGTCAAATACTAGCGCATCCTGAGAAATGGCTGCCTAAATTTAACCCCGAGGCAGGGATGCTAGCAGAAGAGCACATAAACAACTTCATGCTTTCCATTAATCTCAATTGGGTTACTAAGGAAGATGCTGTTGTTTGGATTTATCCTTATACTCTACAAGGAACAGCTGGGTCATGGTATTTTTCATTACTCTCTGGATCCATCACAAGTTGGGACATCTTCCAGGAGCAATTCCTGACCAAGTTTGGTGATGATAGGTCTACGAAAATGTCAATCAATGACCTATCCAACCTTAGAGCCGAAACTAGAGAGCCTATCAAGGATTTCAATTTACGTTTTAATAAAATCTTCAACAAAATTCCTACTGCTTCCCAGCCCAGCGAAGAAGTACGATGTGAATGGTATATCACTGCTCTACCATCGAACATAGCAATATTCATGGACAGGGCCAATAAAACAACCTTAGCCGATAACATGAAAGAAGCAATAGCAGTAGAGAAATGAATAATAGCTTTGGAAAAGAAATCTGCGATAGAGGAACGTAAATCCAAAAAAGTCACCTTCAAGGAAGACTCCAAGAAGAAACAAGTAAAAGATCCATTCAATTTGGAAGGATTGCAGAAATTTCTAAAGACCATGTCCAATGAAATGGTTGACATAAAAAAGCAAGTAGCAGAAACCTCTTCAAAAAAGCCCTACAGAGATTTTAAAAGAGGTCCTTCAACGGATTCAAAGCCACCCCAATTCCATTTCAAATTGCTGAATCCGAGGAAGAGGAAGAGAAAATTTCCACTGAAGGGTAGACTGATGATGAAGAAGTTGTGAAATTACAAGGAATGTGGGATTTCATCCTCCCACAAGAAGAAGATCAAGAAGTATTCCCAGTTAGCACATGAAGCAAAAATCAGCTTGATCCTCCCCAAACTATCCCTAAGCCAAAGAGCGCAAGCTCTGCAATAAAGGATAAAGTCACAACAAAGAAAACGACATCTAAAGCGACTCAAACCAGCCCAGTCCAAACAGATGAAACAACTCCATCTAAAACACTGATAGTGTCGGATGAAATTGAGTAAAATATTATAGAAGACATGAAGAAGACTAGGGCCAACATCACCCTTTACGAACTCAGCAAGTTAAAGCATCAACAGAAGATAACGATGAAAGAATTACATGCCGTGCCAGTTGCACCTTTGCCTGCCGCTGTACTTTCTCAAGCTTCCCATAACATGGGAAGACCTCCAACTAATGCGATCAATAAGATTGATCCAAATGACATCTCTCTAATTGGAGGAAGATCAAGATCTCACACTCCCCCATTTCTCCTTACTTATGAAATCTTCAATAAAAATGTGCACAATTGTTTGGTAGATTCTGGTGCTTCATCGAATATTTTACCCAAATCCATATGTGCCAAGTTAAACGTTCAATCGCAGAAATCCGCTTTGCGCATATTTCAGCTAGATCGATCTCAAGTTGAAGTGATTGGTGAACTAAATCAAGTAACCATAAGGTTGTCATCCAACCCAAAGGTATGTCAAGTTATTGACATTCTACTTGCTGATATCCCAGAATTCTATGGCTTAATTCTTAGTAGGGATTGGTCAGAAAAACTTCATGGATACTTCGAAACCGACTGGTTGCACATGTGGCTACCCTACAATAGTAAACCAAATCAAATAAAAGTTGAACGAGAGCTACATCAGAAATACATAGTAACACAGCTAGAGGGGGAGAATGAACCAGTAGTGTATAACAACGACATTATTGGCAATTACTCGGTAGATTCTTTCCTCGACAATTTTAATGCTCATGCATCACCCTATTTAGAACACTCTGTTTTGTCCCATGTCGAAAAGTTTTCTCGAACTAATAGTTCGAAATGTATAATTTTTTTAGATAAACCTGTAAATAAATCTTTGTTTTGGAAATTATTTTTTGACTAACGAAGGAGCAGGAGCAGGATGCGTTCTGATTAGTCCAGAAGGAGATAAAATCATGCTCACATGCAGACTCGAATTCGATTGCACCAAAAATACAACAGAATATGAGGCTTTGGTTCAAGGCCTGTACAAAGAAATTGGGTTAAACGTCAAGTACCTTCAAGCTTTCGGAGACTCTGAGATTGTGGTTAAACAGGTACGTAACATTATACATTGCTTATCAGGTCATTTAAAACATTATCAATCCTTAGTTCAAGATCTGACTGAGCATTTCATAGCGTTTAATATTTCTTCAATCCCCAGACTCCAAAACGCAAGTGCAGACATTTTGGCTAACATAGCCTCTAAGCTTATTCCTTTCGAAGATTTTAGTCCAGATAGATTCTCAATAGAATTAATCTTTAGACCATCCATTCCTGATAACATCACAAATTGGAGAGTATTCAATGACGATCCTGATATTGTAAATTTCCTCACATCTGAAGGATCCTACTCCAATCAAATAATTGACGAAGACCAGCACGATCGACAATTGCAACAAGATAGCACTAACAATGCTATACCTAAGTCGGTGGTCAAGTGAGAAGACTTGTATGATTTGAAAGATCGGTTTAAGAGGTCTACCAATTCAAAACTCCAAAGTTCAACCTTGAACTACGAATTAGTAAAACTAGGAACCGATGCCAACCCGCAAAACATTAATCTAGGCCTCGTCCTAGCCCATGAAGAGAAACTAGCATATATTCCTCCTTTGAGACAATATAAAAATGTTTTTGCTTGGAATTATGATGAGCTCGAAACATACGACACTTCCATCATCCAAAATACTATTCCCATGATCGATAATGAGAAACCTGTCCAACAAAAGCTTAGAAAGATCCACCCAAATTTAGAAAATCAGATAATAACTGAGCTCAATAAGTTATTGAAAGCCCGAATAATCTTTCCTGTCAAACATTCCAAATGGGTCTCCAATATGGCACCTGTTAGAAAGATAAACAGAGATATTAAGATTTGCATTGATTTTCAAAACCTTAATAAAGCCTATCAAAAAGATAATTTTCCTCTACCACCTATGGAACAGATACTACAGGTAGTGGCAGGCTCAGAATTAATGTCTTTCTTGGATGGATTTTTCAGGATACAATCAAGTGTTGGTACATCCTGATGATCAATTGAAAACCACATTCAGAACTAAATGGGGCACATATGCATATCGAAAGATGCCATTTGGTTTGATTAATGCTGGTGCCACATTTCAGAGAGCCATGGACATCGCATTCAAAGGTTTAGTCAATAAATCTGTAGTAATTTATTTGGATGATATAACAGTGTACTCGAAGAAACGAAGCGACCACCTCAAAGACTTGAAACAAATCTTTCAACAGTGTTTAAGGTATGGAATTTCACTTAACCCAAAGAAATCTTTTTTCACACTAAGTGAAGGGAAACTTCTAGGATTCATAGTGTCAAAATCTGGTATTCACATCGATTCCGACAAAATCAAAGAAATTTCTGAAATATCCCTACCTCACAACAAAAAAGCCATGCAATCTTTCCTTGGTCAGATCAACTTTGTAAAGAGATTCGTTCCATATTTTTCATGAATCATATCTCCTTTGCAAATCATGATTAAAAAGAACTCAAATTTTAAATGGGGCCAAGATGAACATGAAGCATTCAACCTGATCAAGCAAGCTATTATTAATGCTTCATCTCTAGCAACTCCGAATTTTTTAGAGCCTTTTATTTTATACACATTTGCCTCAGATAAGTCATATGATGCGATATTAACTCAAGAAAATTAGGAAAAAGTAGAAGCCCCAATTGCGTTCTTCAGTTCAAATTGACAGGGTGCTGAATTAAATTATTCAGACGTGGAGAAACAGGCTTATGCTGTTTTCAAAGCGGTCAAATACTTCAGACCTTTCTTACTCAAAACCCATACTAAGATTATAGTACTGTTTCCAGCGGCAAGGAATCTTCTAGTACAGAAGGATGTGGGTGAAAAAAGGGCCAATTGGGTTACTGCCTTACAGGAATATGACATTGAGATCAAACCAGCAAACATTGTAAGTGGTCAAGGCTTCTGCAAAATGCTGGCTAGAGCAGCGCAAATTTCTAAAAAGCCATCTGAATATGTACAAATGTGCGAGGTAAGCCTAAACGATGCAGAGTCATTATACACTGATATCATTTATCATCTTAAGAACGGGTATGCTCCTTCACACCTTGATCATACTAAGAAACGAGCTCTAAGGTTGAAAGCCAAACAATATCAGCTCATAAATGATATTCTTTTTAGGAAAAATTATGATTCTGTTCTTCTTAGGTTTCTTGAGAAAGCTGAAGCTGAAAACGTTTTGCAAGAACTCCATGATGGGTCGGCAGGCGGACACTATGCTGGAGATGCTACCGCACATAAAATCTTGCGTGTAGGATATTACTGGCCCACGTTATTTAAAGACTCACGCAGTTACGTGAGGAGATGTCAAGTCTGCCAAACTACTACTGGAAGACAAAAGAAGCCATCCTTGCCACTACAGCCGGTAAATATCAAGCAACCTTTCAGTAAATGGGGCTTGGATATAATAGGTGAGATCGTTCCTCACTCTTCTAAGTAGCATAGATACATCCTTACAGCAACAGATTATTTTACTAAGTGGGTAGAAGCAGTTCCGCTCAAGACGGCTAATTCTAAAAATATCATTGAGTTCATAGATCAATTTATAATCACCAGGTTTGGATTACCATCCGCTTTAATGTTTGATAATGCATCATACTTTTCTAGAAATGAAATTACTGAATTCGCACTTAAAAGAGGATTCAAACTTAAATATTTGGCCAATTATTACCCACAAGGAAATGGGCTAGCTGAGTCAACAAATAAAAACATAATCAGGATTATTAAAAGAACAGTTGACCAAAATCATAATAATTGGCACAAGGCTTTGATATATGCTTTATGGGCAGACCGAATAACACAAAAAGCTTCTATCAGCACTTCTCCCTTTAATTTAGTTTATGGGAAAGAAGTGATTCTTTCGACTCACTTAGCAATTCCCTCTTTGTCTTTAGTTCAATACATTGATGAAGTACCCACTTCCTCCTTACAGCTGAGACAAATGGAAATAATTAAATTAGAAGAACAAAGAGAACAAGCTAGGAAAACACATGCTCATCATCAAGCACTTGTAAAATCCTCTTTTGATTCAAACATAATTACCAGCAAAGATTTTCAGATGGGAGATTTAGTTTTTAAAGTGGGACAAGGCTCATGAAGAAAAGGGCAAACATACAAAATTTCAAAGAATGTGGCTTGGTCCTTTTCAAATTGCAGAAGTCATAGGTCCATCAACGTTTGTGTTACAGGATTTAGCAGGTAAGAGGGATCCTTTTCCTGTTAATGGACAAATTCTCAAGAAATATTTTCCATAGAAGATTATTCTTCTATTTTTGTAGAATAATTGTTTTTCTTTTTCATAATAAAACCAGTTGTGAGTAGTTACATTAGGCATTTACGAAAAAGATACCAATTCTCTTTCAGATTTTGAACTTTTCTCTTGTATAAATAGCAAATATTTTGGAAAACTAATCTTTATTATTGATAGATACAGTTAAAGACTCTAGTCTAGATATGATAGTAGTTTCAACTTTAAAAAAGTTTGATGAAAACAACCTTTAGTGAAGAAATTGTTTTATCTCAGTACAATGAAAGGTATCAATAACAAAATAAAGATTCTCTGTAGAACAACTGTTTCCAAAAACTCTATTATTGTCGTCCAGAGCCATCTTAAGGAAACAATGAATTCCTCCCTGCTAAGGAAATCACAACTTTCAGAGGAACAACCCAAGGATACACTTTATCTTGAAGAATAAGAGGTCTCATCACGAGTAGGCTTATCATTATCACAGATATTATAACTTGCTGACTTTGCCAATACTGTACACCATAATAGGGCAATGACTCAAGATTGTTGCAATCAAAAGATAAGGGGTCTCATCACGAGCCAGCTTGTTCAGCAAAGTTATAAATCAAGTGAATGACTGTGTCATAATTTGGCTACCAAACCAAGACATTTTTCTTTAAGAATAAAAAGAAAATCAAAGCAATAAGTGTGGATATGGATTTTTCTTTGAAAGTTGTAGGCTGCCTTAAGTAGGATACAGGATCATTGCTCGGTAACAAGTAACCCTATCGAGGCTATAAACGCCTGCTGGCAACAGAGGCTCTACCTACGACAAATGAGCATATTTAAAACTGGTTTACAGAGGAGACTTTGTTTTATATTTACAAGACCAAGTAATGACTGATGTAAATACAAGGACGAGCCTGAGGAAGCAAATAATCAAAGTGGAAAATGGTTGAAACAAAATATCATTGATAG
This sequence comes from Pinus tabuliformis, assembly GCA_031772625.1. Taxonomy (NCBI): domain Eukaryota; kingdom Viridiplantae; phylum Streptophyta; class Pinopsida; order Pinales; family Pinaceae; genus Pinus; species Pinus tabuliformis. The sequence continues at coordinate 1,337,212,706 of CM062820.1, forward strand.
TTTAGAGCATAATGTACTTTATCTTTACATAATAAGGTTTAATTTTCTAAAAAAATTTCTGTTTTGGAAGTTTAGAAAATTCAATAGAAAATCAGAGATAACTGGTTCTTCTAAGTGAATCGCCAATTGTTGTGGCCACCAACAACCCCCCTCTTTCTTTAGTATTAGCAATAACACTAGGTAAGAGGGGACCCTTAGTAAAAAATTCAAAAAATCAATTAAGGTTCATGTATTTTACTCCTTAAAGAAACATTGCATCGCGCAAAGGAGGATAGGACATTTCCTTATGAGTAAAAATGATAAACTGCAAGATTGCGACGCGAAATCCATTGCATCGCATGCATTAAGAAACACTCACGTTGGAAAACCTTAAAAATCACCAATATGTGATATCGTATATCGCATATCGCAAAATTGCAGGAAAGACACATAACGATTATAACGATATTGCATTCCGCGATACTGCGATACTATGATCCGCGATCTTACGATATTGCGATCAACCAACCTTGCAATAACACATCATGATGAAATTGTAGTAATGAGATACTGCAATAATGCGATGCTGTGATGCGAATCGCAGAAACATCCCATCGCAAATTTCCCTGGCTCAATATTCAAGAAAAAGTTTTCCATAAACCAAGAACTGGATACGTGCTTTAATGATAATTAATGAAGTATACACCAGTTGTTAATGAAAGATGGTTTTGTGTTGTTCGAAGAGCCAGGTTACGTCAGGTGGCATGTTTTTGTACATCCGTAGAGTTTAAAGCTTTCCTGTCGATTTTTATTGTCATTCTAGTCTTTCCTCACTTGTGAACTACAGGAACGAAAAATAGAAGTTACACGAAGCAATGTACAAGAAGCGGTGAAGAAAAAGGGTAGCGCTCCAATTTTCAAAGACAGAGAAAAGACGCCCGCATGCAACAAAGCCGCAGATTCACAGAACACTGCTCAGCTATCTATTACAGATCTTTCATTTACAGCCATGGTTGAATGAGTAATTGAACGATGCTGATATCAACAGGTGGTTTAACACTCAAGGCCAAGAGCTCATGAAAGCAGTATTGCTACAAATTTTGAAGCTTATACCCAGTGAAGAAAAGGGCACTAAAGGTGAAAAATGCATCAGAGAAGCCTGGATCAAGGAATGGAGGCAGTTTCCGATCGTGCTAGCTGAGAAAATTGTGCGAGAAGCAAAGCCTCTAACTGCTCAATCCCTTGTAAGCCCGAAAAATGTAAGAAAGAAATGGTAAAGAACAAACTGGAAACAAAAAAGCAAGAGAAAAGGGCAGAAGCAATGCAAGGGTTAACCAAGTTCAACTTGGATTATTACTGGGCATATGCAGTAAATTCACAGAGTCAGAGGATGAATCTCGAGTATATCATCCATGTTGCTGAAAAAATGGTGCCAGCTCTTACCATTTCTGTTTGCTTAGCTCAACCAAAAGTGGAAGACAGTCAGCCGACTCTACCCAGGCAAATATTGAATGCTTGCAACATTAAGGAGGAAATGCAAAAATAGTTAGATATTAGATTTAATTTTTAGAAATAGTTTTGCTTAGAAAAGGGGCGGTCATTTAAACCGTATCTTGAATCTGTGTAATTAAGTTATTTATTTAGTAGTATTTAAACCCTTCTCATGCATTTAGAGAAGGGTCCAGAAATTTATCAAAAACTTGACCTCAGAACATGCACTTTTACACCCTCAGAGGAGGTTTCGGTGAATGAATGGATCAAGATTTGTTGATGTTTGCAATTGATATTGGCCTAGGCCGCAGAAGATAGGTTCTGCATACTACGACTAGCTTCGTCGGCATATCCAAAGAATGATTCCAATAGGTTCGACATCTACAACAAATGCAAAAGACGGATTACCTAACCAATATCAATTGCAAACATCCCTCACTAACTCGTAATCTTAGAGGTAACTCGTCAGTCCTCACATCCTGGATACCAAGGGTGAGACCCTCGATATGATCCTACAATACTGCAAGGGTCTCAACTACGTCTAGATCGTGGAGGACAACCCTCCCTATAGCCTCTCCTGCCGGAATGGAAGCTGCTACCCTCAGGCACACTGCTGGTCGGACGGGTCCAATATCTGCATGAATATATGAGTTTAATTAGTGTTGATAGCACTAAAAGACATAAGAAGATTATAAAAATAACAAACAGGGATATGGTCAGAACATTTACCTATAACACCCCATTGCTTGCCGGTCGGCAGCACCAAATCTGGGTCACATTGGAAATCCATCCCAGCATATGGATACTCAGCAAAGACCATCTCCTGACAGTCGAACCACTCAAATAAGGCATCAGAGAATGAAATATGTGACTGACCAGCATGTCTGGCCATAAGATCAACCCATCTCTGCATCCGTGGTTCCGTTGGTACCAATGGTCCGAGTGAAATGTACTATGGCTGCATTAGTGGGATCTTCTCGAAGGCGAAGGCGGTGAGAACAGAACCATAACCAAAGTTCTTAGATATTCCATTCTTCACCTTGGTGAGATATTCTTTTATACCAGAAGTATTGCATCACACCAGTTGAATACCTTTGGTTTAAGGCATTCCAGACCATACTACATATAGGACCTTTTGGTCATATGAAGAGCTACACTACTAGCCAATCTAGCAAAGGTGAATAAGATAGTCCTCAAGGACCAGTCAGTGACATCATGAATACTGATCTTGTCATCCCTGATCGGCTGAGATCCATCTCTACAGAATCGGCGAATATAATCTCTCGCGGATTCACCTCCACGGGCGGATCCTGATAGTGAGAGAGGGGAACCATGCCTCGATAAACCGGTCAAGAAGTAGATATCCTTAATTTTCAAAGGGATGGATTTACCTCAAATATGGATCAATTGGTTGATAGGATCCCATGCATTGAGAAAATATTGCAACAAATTGATTTGTTGCCTCATGCTGGATATGTGAAAGAATTTGAGAAAACCACAGTTTCGCAAAGCAGTCACTCTACCCCTATCATGTAAAGAAACCATGTCCTCTTTTTCATGCTCGCGTTCATGCCATGTAACGACCCTCTTGATCCAATGAATCTCTGAAAAACAAAAAGGAGAAGAATTAGGATCCTGATTCGGGCAAAAAGAGGACAAAATTTCCATGAAAAACAATGCATAAACTTGCCCTTTTGCGCCCGTCGCACCCTAGCTGTGTACGGGGTGAGATGCATCTTGACTGGCCAATGGCCAGCTCAGTATGCATCACAACTTTTGATATACATTGGGTGCGATGGGGAGAGAACGAATTATTCAAACCCTAGAGGCCTGGAAGAATAGGAAAGCGTGCTCAAAATCAGAAAAGGAAAGAATGCAATTGAAGAGCTCAGGGTTAGCTCCTACCTAGTCTAGACGGTGCCGAAAATAGTCCACAAAATCTCCCAGAATCAGCTGGTGAAAATCGAGGGGAAGAACTCCTCCAAAGCTCCAAGAATACCAAATTTGAATGAAATGGTAAAAATGAGAGGTAAAAACGATTTTTATGTTACTATTTACGTAGTTCAAGTAAAATATGGTTTTTAAACTCATTTTTCAAGCATGTATTCACATTTCTAATCAATTTGATGGAGTAATTGAACAGGCAGCATGACCTTCAAAAGAACATAGTGTTAATGGTGAAGTCAATGTCTCTTACTATTATCACGAGCAGTTTTATGCAAAGTTCAAGCTCGTTAAAAAATAAACCTCGCCATGAGAAGTTTTACGCGAACTTCAAGCTTGTCAAAAAATAAACCTAGCATTGAGTGAATGTTTCCATAGAGTTCAAGCTCATTAAAAAATGAACCCCACCTTTGGTAAATAGCCATTCGCATGACTATCATCTTTTGAACCTTGGTCGTGTTCTTACCATCACCTCCACTCTTTTATAGCCAATCATACGCCTCCATTTGATTGTTTACCCTTTTGAGGAAGAGATGCGATGAGTGATTTTATTAGCCACCCTCTTTCCACTATCGTGATTGAAAAGTTCCAAGCCTTTCCTGGAACCAGTTGCTATCCAAAAACATCACTCATTCCTCAAAAAACGAGTCTCGTTTAAGCTCTTTTCCTCTGACTCATAAAATATGAAAATATTACCGAGCAAGTGGCCTCTCCAGCTCGTTAAAGCGACCGCAAGTTCTATCCCTCCTATAAATTTTAATCTTTTTGGACCTGAGGGATTATTACACAAAAAGATCGAGCACTTGTCTTGTTCAGCTTGTTAAAACTATCGAAAATTCATCCCTTTCGTATTATTTTACACTTTTTCGGACTTAATGGACTACATTACGAAAAATGACCACTGGAGTTGCCTTTACATCCCTTTTTAGACTCTCTAAAATTAAAAAGGACTGAGTTATCTTTGTCATTAAACTCATTAAAACAATAGCGACAAACTTGTCACCACAGACAATATTGAGTTTCATTGTTGTTAGGCTCATTAAAACATAGCGACGGGTTTGCCCCAAGGGAAAATTATAGAAAAAGCATATGTTATCCTCTTCAAGCTTGACAAAAATAAGGAGGTACTGGTCAGCAATGACTGGGGAAAAAGGGAAGAAAACTTGAATAGCTTCATTGGTAGCAAGTCGCTCTTGAACATGACACTTTCACTCTGTCACCATGATTGAGTCGGGTTGGGTTATTTCGTTCACTAGTCATATGACCATTGGTCCATCGTACCATCCACCTTGGGGTTAACGCTACCAATACATTTGAGTGTCGCTGGTATGTTCAAGAGAAGTCGCTCAGAGAATTCACCATCCTAGCCAACATCTCATCTGCTACAATACCTTCACTCTCCATTTTTCATGACCACCACCCTGAACCTTGTATCATCAGATCGTTTTCACCTCCACAAGATCATTTGCTACATTCCATTTCGTATATGTGGGATTCATTAAGGCCCTCCTATGACGGGTCACTTCTTGTCGACATCATCTCATTATCCAAGAATTTTATTTAGGGACAACCCTTTCAGTACTTTGAAGCTTACATGCCTCAATGGAAAGTTTCTCACTTCCAGAAACAGGTTTACATCAATGGCCTTTGGCCAAAAGATTTTATGTGGTGTTCAACATCAGCTCATGTATTCACACCACGTGAATTGTACTGTAGTACCTTGAGGGTCATCATCATTATCGGTGATTCCTCTCACTCCTGTTAACAGCTACATCATTGGTTGGTAATGAAGTAATGTCTTTCCATGTTCGACATCAAAACATCTTTTGACATGAATCGACTTGTACTTCAAATGAAGATTGAACGAGTTTGAAGACCCCGGATCTAGTTTCATCCATCTGGGCTGCTATATATTCAGGAAAATAAAGACATCAAATGTACATCACAACTGCACAGATAATCATCCAAACTAAAGGATGATGGCTCTACCAGAATCATCAGTCTGCCACACAGACGATTGTCTGTCTTATGTACATGGATATGAATTTATAAAGCTAAGCATGGAAATGCCCGCCTCAGCTAGATCATGAAAATATTGTGAAGATAACGTATTGTATTGTATCTTATTACAGGTCACCTTCTAGTTTGAAAAACCTCGGATTCTCATTATAAAGCATTTCACCCAACATCAAAAGGATTTATGACCTCATGCTTTAGGGGGCAACTGTTATAGACATATTTGGGCACTGCAACCCCCAATCAAATATGTCCATAAACCAAGGGCTTCTAAACCCCTAAAAGTGTTATTTCATACCCTAAAGGAACAAGGTCCACTGATTACATCATCTCCCAGAAGTTCTCCATGAAAGGCTACTCAAAACTGGTCAAAACAGGACCATACAGACTGCTCCATGTATAGTGTGCGATTCATCTCACATATTACACACATGGGGTGTGATGCATACTAGAAAGTCCTTCTGTAGGGTGCGATGAGCAAGAGCAGACAAGTGGCGGAAGCAGTTTGCTAGGTGGAAACCCATATAATCTTCTAGAAACTGCTCATATGACACTTGCCTCTCTGAATTCGCCTAGGGATGAGTAAGAGATCTAAAATCTCCAAGTGGAACCAAGAATTATCAATGACATGACACTAATCAAAATCCTAGAAGCTGACTCACTCTCCTATAAACATCTATTTATGGATCCCTCATCCAAGAGATCCAAAGGGGTTGGATTTTGTAATTTGCAAGGAAGTGTTGTTGGTTTCTCTTTGAAGACATTGTTGGGTGATCTTTCTTTGTATGAGGTGAAGAGGGCTTTCATGCTGGGAGGATGGTGCTGGGTTAGACCAATGGGTTGTAATCCTCTCTTCTACTACTTCTATCAATAAAGCTATTTGAGTTTTCCTCCATATTCTTGTATATATCTAAATCTTGTATTGATATATGCATTTGTATGGCTAATATACATCTGATCCTATATTGTTTATGGTTATAGATCTCTGTGCTTTCATGGTATTATGCTACTTTGACTCTACAGGTGTTCTTTGAAGTGGGACAAGTAAGGAAGGAGTGGTGAATCTCTGTCAAAGGAGGGAGGAAACAAGCAAGGAGCCAAGCGAAAGACTGAGGTTGGTACTCTATGCTTCTCTCTCATCTATCTCTCATAAAGGAAAACACAAGTAACTTGAATCTGTTTGTTTTAAGATAGCTACCCATCTTAGTGGGACTAGTAGCTCTGAATAGACACTAGTTTTCCCGATAACAAAGTGGGTAAATGTGGGAGGAGGATTTACAAAGTGGTATCAAAGCTAGTTTTCATTCTCTTTGGATGATATCTGATACCACAGAGTGGTATTTGTGTAGTCAATTTAGCATCCTAAATTTCTTGAATGAATTATCAACCGAGGTTTGTACAATGATGAAGTGTGATGGACTATATGTGCTTAGTTAACGTTTCTCTTACTTCGTTGTTTTGTATTTTTATGTTTGTTTTGGGGGTTTATGTTCTTTGATGTCTAAGAATATACAATCTAGGATAGATTTAAATGGGTCTAATGAATTAATGGAAAGGAAAGGTTCCTAAGTTAGTATAATCTCCTAAAGATAGACCAAGAACTGTTTAACTAGTTAGAACCTAATAAGAAAAATAGAGCATCTACATTATCCTACCATTAGTCCTACTCCATGGATCTAATTCTTAAAACCAAAAGTGATATTGATGCAAAAGGTAAGTCAATAATTGCATTCATTTAAACATTCAACCATTCAATTTTGGAATATGATGGAATAAATCCCCTTGAAATGATTTTTTGGAATGTCAAGTGATGCAACTAAGGACTTGAAAGCAGAAAAGAAAAGATAAAATCATGTCAGAATAACAATGTATTGAGTGAACTCAATCATTGCATGAATTAGATATTTAACCATTTAAGTTATAATTATCATCATTCTGAAATGTTTTTGAGAACATCTATTAATACAACTAATTTATAGTTCTATGCTAAGAAAATGGGTAAGAAAACAATGAGAAAACTAAGAAACTATGTATTATTATTACTTCAATCTTCATTCAATCATTTTTCCCATAAAATACCTTAGAAGAAAAAGGCTACATAGTTGTGATTTTATCCTTACGCTATTGGTTACAAACTAAAATCAAACATCATTCTAAATTAGAGAAAATAGAGTAATAGAAATTAAACTAAAAAAAAACAGGTGAGAAACCTCCTTCAATGCAGGGGCCCTTTGCAACTGATGTGGCTAAATGCTAGCTACTTAAAGATGCACTTTAAACCACAATTGAGAAAATGAAGTTTGTATTATGAACAAAATGAAGTCTGAATACAGAGTCTCAAAAAAAATATTGTAACTCCTTCTAGCTTCTAACTCCTTCTCGATTTCATTCAACCGATATTGATAGGAAAATCTTGCTACAAGTGGCTTAATTTGAATTGTAATAGGATTGTTTAACTTCTGATCAACTACAGGTGGCTTAAGTAAAACTAACTGTTTAACTTCTAATAAACTACAGATGGCTTAATCCAAATTAACTCCTGAATAGAATTATTAGACTCTTGATTAGCTACGAAAGAGAAAATCAAGAGTCCTACTGCTTCTAGATAATGTATTTGACTCCATATTTGACCATGACTTTAGGCATGCTTTTCTGTTGATATGGACTGTGTGAATAGGATATAATCCATGTGGAGATGATTATAGAAATGCCCATGTGGCCCAGTTCTTCATTTGACACCTGTAACCTACCAAACCGTGAGAGTAGCTATGGAACCCAAAGTTAGATGCAGAATAGGCTGCGTTCTGTATCTAATTTGCATAAATATATTAAAATAGAAAGAGCATGAAAATATAATATGGTGATCATTTTAATGCTTCCCCAAGCCAAAACCTAGCATTTATCATTGATTGGATCTGTAGCCTTATGAGAAAAAGAGAGAAAAAGGTGAGAACAAATGTGAAGGGGAAGGTAATTCTAACTTTCAACATACCCCCACTGCAAAATCGTTGCATGTCCTCATGCAGTTTGTGAAAAATGTGAGTTCTTCTTCTCTAATGCATTTGTTCAGACACCTCTGCTAGTACATGCAATTTTATTGTTTTGATTTTTTTTTGAAGTGACTGTCATTCTTGGTTTCCTCATAAGAAGCCTCTACTTGAGGTTAATGACTATTCTATTTAGAATTTTATTCTTCCTTTTAAGCTTCTTGTTTTTCTTATACCACATTCCTAAATGCAGATGTTATTATCATGAATTGCCTTGTCCAATTTATTTTGTTCATTCAAGGTTTCATTATCTTGTTTGATATGTCTGTCCAATATCTCTAATTCATAAATTTCCTATTTGAGAGAGTCAATTAGAGGTTCTTGTGGATTGACAAAAGGTTCTGGATTCATTGAGGCACGTTTCTTCACCATTGATACTATATAACCATATATTTAATGTTGCACTAGGTCTATGCCTGGAGATATTCTACTTGGGCTACCTTCAAAATGATGGTTAGGAGAACTTTTAAGACTGTGTGCAGAAGATATGTTAACAGGAGAAGTTTCTGGGGTTTCCTCTTCTAAGTTTATGAACTCTATCCCTTTTAACGACGTTTTCTTTACCAAACCTCAGAGTCTAGAGCTTCTTCTAGGTTGTGGATGACTTACATTCTCGTCCTCTGTTTCCTTTTTCTCCTTTCTTACTTTTCCACTTGCCTTGATTTGCTTCCTGATTTCTGTTAGTTCTTCAAAGATTAACTTTTCATCATCTTTCTGTAATGAAGACTCAGGTCTTTCTTTAATAGTTATACCAATCTTCTTTCTTCTGCTTCTTCTAATATTATCTTCTTTGGGTGACTCTCATGCTTCTTGGAAATGGTTTCTAATGAGGAAATTCTCCCAGGTATCTCCTATGCCTTTTAAATGAAACTCAACTAGTATCTTAATCAATGCATGACAGTACATGGTTGTATCTATGAAGTCTATTTTCTTTTTTCACATTTGAGGCCATCCTTCTTAAACTATTTAGCAGGAAGAAAGGAAGATTGATTTCTCCATTTTCTAGGAAATTCATCAGTAAACAAATATGGTAGACATACATGCAACTGAATCTCCCCTCGCAGGTGATAAATTTCTGTAATATCAAAAGCATGTTCCTCCACTTACTTTTAAGAGCTGAAATGGGAATTCCTTTTCTAAAAATAGAGACATCCATACCTGGGTTTCTGAGTATTACTTTCCATGGTTCACTGTGGAATTCCTTGTTTTTGAACCATCTTTCACTATGCCTTGGAAGTTCTGTAGCCTCAACTATGAATGAATCAGTTACTGCAAAATTAATATCTCCAATTTCTACCTCTGTGCCATCAAGAGATCTAGCAAAGGATTTTGTGATCTCATTATGAAAAGAGTCAAATTTCTCAATGAATTTGATCCATCCAGCCTTTTGTAACATTTCTTTGAGCTGTGGGTATCCTTCCATATACTTTGCTCCTACTGGTTCTGATATGAAAATGAGCCCCATGCCATCTACTACGCAAAGTTCATCAACCTTCAGAATTACCCTTCCTGGTTTATGAAATGGACTGACTGCAGATATGGTGAAAGGAATTGTGGGTTTGCATGAAATAAGTAGATGGTAAGGGTTTTGGAGAAATGTGGACAAGTATGTCACGTCGTAGTCATGACCGTTAAAAACAATGAGGGAGTTAATTATGGACCGTTATGTGATAAAATATGGAGGATGTGGCAGATATGCAGTACAATGGAGTTTGCAATCAAATCAAATGATGATTTTTCAAGGAAACATATGAATGCCCATATTATACATGCTTTATGTTCTAACCTTGCTATTTAAAATAATTTTTTGCACTTTACCTCTTAGAACTTAACCTTTTCATTTGTTGTTTTCTTTGATGCTGATCAACAAATACCCTTTTTAGCATATCAGTGTTCGAAAGCAAGATTCTTCACTTTCCTGCAATCATCATTTGTTTGGAACAGAGTTGCAGAGTGAGATATGGCTATAGAATCAAATTAGCTGCGGAATGTAGTTAGCCGAAGAACGTAGTAAAGATGAAGTATAGCTATGGAACATGAATGTGAAATGAAATGGAAATGGAATATAACAATGAAAGGGAATGAAATTGAAGTGAGATGAAATGAAATGAAACTAATTTGAAGATTAGTAACTGCAAATGGATTTAGCTTTATGTCACTACTTATTACAAAAAGAGAATAGGAAATATAGGATATGGGAAATCTCTGATTTTCACCTTGTATTTCCTGTATAAGTATGCCAATGAACAATCGGTTTTCATAATTATACATTTTATTTATTGTTTTCTTTTATTTTACATATATATACAGGAAAAACTATGCTAGTGGAGAAGAAGAATTCTTCTTCACCAACTTCATTTTAGTGTTATCGTGGAAAATTCTGACAAAATCCTCTCTTGAAATTGGATTATGATATATCTTTAACTGATAACCATTCAGAAGAAGAGGTACATTTCTTTCATCTATCATCCTTATTCTCATTGCTCCTTTATTAAAGCCTTCTTCAATCTCATATGGCCCAAGCTAATGAGTCTGAAACTTCCCTTGAAAATCTTTGAATTTTGAATCAAATAAAAGTGCCCAATCGCTTGCTTGAAACTTCTTCTCCTTCATATACTTATCATTCCATTTAGCTCTTTCCTGTTGGAATAAAATGGTTCTTTGAACTACATCTTGCCTAATTTCGTCAAGTTCATTGAGTTGCTCCAATCTATGTTTTTGTTCTTCTGATAAATCCAGTCCCAATTGGACTTCCATCTTGAAGGTTCTGATTTGAAACTCTATATGGAACAATACTTGCTTTCCATAAACAAGCTCATAGGGAGTATGTCCTATTGTGTTCCTCCATGTAGTTTTGCAGGCCCATAAGGCTTCAGGAAGCCTTTCTACCCAATCTCTTCTATGCAGATGTACAGTCTTAGTGAGAATTCCTTCAATCACCTTATTAGTAGGTTCAACTTGACCGTTTTCTTATGGATGGTAAGGAGTAGACTTTCTATGTTTTATCTTGTATTCTTCCACAAGTATTTCCACCATTTTAGATGTAAATTGAGATCCTTGATCTGTCACAATTTCTCTTGGAACACCAAAACAAGTGGAGATGTCCTCAAAAAGGAAATTAACTACAGATTTTTCATTTGCAAAAGGTAATGCTTTAGCCTCTACCCATTTGGTCACATAATCAGTGCATACAAAAATATACTTGTTTTGTTTAGATGGAGGATTAATTGGTCCAACAAAATCCAAGGCCCATTTTTCAAAAGGTTCAATGAGTACCTGAGTTTGTACTGGCATTTCATCTTAAGGAGCAGATTTCCCTACCCTTTGGCAACTGTCATACCTTTTGACATATTCTTTGGAATATTTGAAGATGGAGGGCCAATAATATACTAAATGAATGATTTTATAGGCTGTCCTTTTGTCGGAAAAGTGTCCACCACAAGGTTCATCATGACATGCCTTAAGAATTTTAGGCATTTCATATTCTCAAACATATCTTCTGAAAATGAGATCTAGATTTGTTTTATACAATTCATTAGTAATCCATGAGTAACTTGCACTTGTTTTAACGATTTTTCTTTTCTCTTTAGGAAACAAATGTGAAGGTAATTTTCCTGTGACTAAGTAATTAGCAATATCTGCAAACCAAGTGGTTTGAGTAGTTACTGCAAAAATATATTCATCAGGAAATTTATCTTCAACTGGAGTGTCATCTTTGATATTTTGAGTTCTAGACAAGAAATCAGCAACTCTGTTTTGTTTTCCAGGTCTATCTAGAACAATGGTGTTGAATTATTGCAGGAGTAGTAACCATTTGGTAAGTCTGCCATTAGTAATAGGTTTATTCATTAAGTACCTAATTTCAGAGTGATTTGTATGAACAAAGGTTTCATATCCTGTTATATAATGTCTAAACTTGTTGATAGCATGAACAATGGCTAAGAATTCCTTTTCAGTTACAGTGTAATTTAACTTAGTGGGAGTCAAATTCTTGATTGTGTAATAGATTGCATAAGGGATCAAATCTTTTTTTCGTAATACAACTCCCAGAGCTGTATCTGAGGCATCTGTTGAAATATGAAAAGCTATTTTCCAATTCGAACCTCTTAAGATGGGTGCCTCAGAAATTTTTGCTTTCAAATTCTCAAATGCCAACTGGTAATCAGGATTCCAATTAAATTCACAATATTTGGTGAGCAATTTGAAGAGTGGGGATGCTAGCTTAGTGAAATTTTCTATAAAAATTTAATAGTATCCTGTGAATCCTAGAAAACTTCTAACATCCTTTTTACAAGTTGGAATTGATAATTTAGAGATGCCTTGAACTTTAGATTTATCAACCTTAATTCCATATCCTCAAATGTGATGTCCTAAAACAATCCCATCTGTAAACATCATAAAACCTTTTTCATGGCTTAGTGAAAGGTTTGCTTCCTTACATCTTTTAAGATCTTTTTCCAAATTTTATAAAGCTTCTTCAAATATATTCGCATAAACTGTAAAATCATCCATATACACCTCTACACAATCATGTATTAGATAGAGAAAATTCCTAGTACTACTCTTTGGAATGTTGCAGGTGCACTACACAATCCAAAAGGGAGTACTTGGTAGGCATAAGTTCCCCATGTGTAGGTTAATGTGGTTTTATCTTAATCTTCAGGTGCTACCTGAATCTGATTATAACCACTAAAACCATCCAAAAATGAGAAATACTTTTTACCTTCTAATGTATCTAACACTTGATCTATCAAGGGCAAAGTAAAATGATATTTCAGGGTGGCTTTATGAAATTCTTGATAATCAATACATACTGTCCATTTACCATTCTTTTTACACATAGTCACTATAGGAGAAACCCACTCGCTGTCTGAAATTGGGTAAATGGGGTAAATGAAGTTTACATTCAACAATTTTTGCAACTTTTCTTTCACAATTTCCCTAAGATTTGGATTCAACCTTCTTTGAGGTTGTCTGATAGGTTTACAATTTTCCTCAATGTAGATGTGATGTATACAAGTGTTAGGACTAATTCCTTCCATGTCAGTGTATTCCCATGCATATGTAGAAGAATGTTGTTGCAAAGTTTTGATTATCTTTTCCTGTTGTAATTTTTCCAAGTTATTGTTTATGTTCAATGCTTTCCTTGGAAATATTTCAACTATAGAGCTACCAAATTCTTCCATAGAATAAAGAGAGATATGCCTAGATGACAAACATTCAGTATTGGATTTTTCTTGAAATTGATCATGTTCATATTCTGGAGATGATTCAAAATTTTCCATTTTATTTAAGATTTGACTATCTTCACTAATGGTTGAAATAGTAAAGAGAGGTTGAATATCATTTTCATTATCAATCCATTATTTTTCATCTATCTCTATGATTGTTCTTGCTGGAGGATATGGAGTGAAATTCTTAGTTTAATTACCATCATAGATATACATATCACTAGATCTACAACTAATGAAAGCATCAGATGTAGCCATCCAAGGTCTTCCTAAGATAAGTGGATGTCCTCCTAGATTTCTCTTTGGGGTTAAGATCTTAAAATCAACAAGGTACTCCTAAGAGTTTAAGGACAATGAAATGTCTTCTAACACACCATCTGGTTTGGTTATAGATCTCTCTGCTAATTGTAGTAATGTAGGTGTATAAAGAAGATTGGGAAGTTTGAGATGTTCCATGGTTTGTTTTCTCATGATGTTTATTGCTGCTCCTAAATCAATCAGTGTATTCTCAATTTCAACTCCATTGATATTTGTTTTTACAACTGGACTTCCTGGATCTACATATTTTTGTATGGCAATTTTTCCCATCATTATGTCTACTATTTTTCCTTCTAGCTGAATTCTTTTTACTTCTTTTGTTTTTCTTCCTAGTTTCTTCATGCTCAACTCCTTTATTGTTTTAGCTAGAATTGGGATCTCCTTAATGGCTTGTAACAATGGTATTTTGATACAGACATTTTTCAATTCATCTAGAAAATCATAATTAGGCAACATAATATGCTTTTTTACCCCTCTGTTGACTTGTAACCTTTCTGGAAAAGGTGGTGAGGAAGTGGATACTGGTTGTTGCTGTATGATAGGAGTTGAGTTTATTGGTTCTTTCTATTTTTCATTTTCAGTATTCTGCTTTTGAGGAGATGTTCTTTCAAAAAAAATATTTTGCTGTAGAATATCTTCCTCAAAATTTTCTTGTTCTTGAATAACTACAGAAGGCTTTTTCATTTCTAATTGTTGGGTCGTGCAACAAGTATAAAATTTACCCTTGATTAAACTATCTTTTTCCTCCTTTTTATGCATTTGTGCCATGATGTAATAAGGTTTCGATAGAAAATGAATGAAACTACTTTTGATGTGATTGGCTATCAAAACTAACTTTCATTGCTTTTTAATGGAACAATTGTTGTTCAAACTATTGAACATCAAAGGCTAAATAGAGGAAACAGCATGCGTCTTGTGCTGTCAAATCGAGAAGTGAATCAGGAGGATTAGCGTAAGATACAAGACTATCCGATAATAGTGTTTAGTTCAAATTCCTCAGGATCTCCTAATCCCAAGGAATCACATTTATCTCTTTTCTTCCTTGACTATAAGAGGGGAAAGACGAAGAGAATAGGAGACTGAACTTTTCTCCTTTTTACTTCAGTTGTAAGTTTAATATACAAAGCTTTGTTCTGAAGGATACCTCGTGCTGTAATGACACTTGGATTTAATGAATAATATATAATTCGTGTTGCTGTTCATTCGTGATATTCTGAAGTAATCAAGTAGTAATCACTGGTGGATTTAATTATTGTTCCCTATTTTAAAGTTTACCTTTCTTTTACTGCAAGTTTAATTACTCTGTTTTGTAGCTTTACGATTGATTTAATTTCTCTAGTTTGGAGTTTGTGTATTTACTACATTAATTCTTATTTCTGTTGATTGGATTCATTTATTTATGTCGTGGATTGATTCAATTGTTAGATAAGAATAATTTTGTGTTAATTGAAAGCTAGAGTTTTATTGATTATATCAAATGTATTACTTTTATGCATAAGTCTAGATTCAGCTGAAAGAGCTCTGTTATCGCTACAATGCACTCGGTTGATGTAATTGCTGTTAGAACTTTCGATTCAGATTGAATTTTGGTTTTGATTAAGATTGTGTTTTCATGTTTGAATAAGTTAATTTCCTTGAAGTTACAAGTTGGTAGTTTATGGTTTCTGTTTACTCTTGTATTGAAATCAATAAGTTATTTTAAAGCATTACTCTCTGTATATTCAACGATTTACATCACTTGCACATATTGTGTACACTCTTGAAAAAAAATACTTACCCAGGTTGATAATTAATGTGAGACATTAAAGAGTTCTAAAAGACACCTTATTTGTGCTCAACATTTTGGTGTCACTACCAAGGAGAGAGTTTCCATTTCACAGAAGGTGATGTGTGTTTTATGTCTGTGTTCCGTGAAAGAACTGGGTATTAAAAATGGAAGGTAAGAACCTGCATACGAGTAAGTAAAGTTCTTGCTCCTTCGTCTGCTTTTTGCAACAATTGCATAGGAATAGATGTTTGATGTTTGTATGCTGTGAAAGAACTGGGTATTAAAAACAGAAGCTAAGAACCTGTGTACGAGTAAGTAAAGTGCTTGCTTCCTTGCTCACTTTTCAACAAAATTCTGTAGGAATAGATGTTTGATGTTTGTTTGCTGTGAAAGAACTGGGTATTAAAAATGGAAGGTAAGAACCTGCGTATGAGTAAGTAAAGTGCTTGCTCCCTCGCCCACTTTTCAGCAAGATTGCGTAGGAACTAAAGTAGAAATAAATGTTTTAATTTCTGAGTGAATGACTATGAAGAAAAGAGTAGAAAAAGATTTAATTCCTCTGCCTAGATCTGAAAAATATATGGGATCAGTGCCCCTTGGATGATCAACCTTCATCGATAAAATCATAAGGAAAGATGAGTTTGAGTCATCAGTAGGACCCCGAATCATTTCTATAATAAATCCTACTATAACCCTTCATGCCGCAGGATGACCATCTACAGCTAATGCTAATATTCACAACAAGACTTAGGGGTCTGAATAGAGTTTTCAGAACACTAAAAATTTGTAGTTTAGCCCTTTGCAAGAAGGGAATTCTTGCAACCTCCATGAAGGACGAGGAGAAACAGGTAATGCTGAAAAGATTAATTCATCAGAGCCCAAATCTCCTGAAGTAGTAGTTGAATAGAGGACACACAGTATTCTAGACCAAGGTAGTGCTATTGAAATAATTTTAAAAGTCTCTTCTATCACCCCCAGAAATAAAGCTCCAACTATAGAAATCCCTGAAGAATATTGGGATATTTTTGACCAAATGGCCAATAATCCGCAGCAACCTCAGACCTCTACATTACAATACCCTATTGTTGATACAATTGTTAATGCTCCCATGAAAGCCATTCCATTACAGAATATTCCTACCTTCCATGGGCTAACTTTAGAGGATCCTCACGCATTCCTTTTTGAATTCAATGTTTTATGTAGGGGATATGATTACACTACCGACCCCCATAAGCTAAAATTGTTCCCCTCTACTCTGAAGGGAGCAGCTCTACATTGGTTTATGGGGCTTGGTGGAGGTACTATTAATGACTGGGACCAAATGAAAACAACCTTTCTAAAAAAATACCAATATTATTGCCGAACTAGAGAATTGAAGGATGAAATCTTTCAAATGGTAACTAAGACTAATGGGACTCTTGAGGAATATGTAGAAAGACTTTTCAATATAATCTGCAAAGATCTCCTTATGGAAATTTGCCTCCTTAATTTCTTAAAACTACGATGATCAAAGGTATGAAAGACCAATTGGTAGAAACATTAAATTTAATGGGGAAGGGTGATATTTGTCAAGAGGATTATGACAATGTTATACAATTGTGAATTAGTTGTTCCAGAGGCAGTACACACCTAAAACCAACCGGATGTGATGTGATCACCAGAGACAAAAAAGCCTTAGGAGGAAGCATTACACGAGTTTAAATCAGCGATCTACTGGAAGATTTCAAGACTGATATCCTAGGTACCCTGACCACACACTTGGATATCATGCAAGCCAAACAAAAATAGGCCGAAGGAGAACAGAATCTAGCTATTTTTTATCCAAGCTGCAGAAAGAAACACAATCATAGAGAATGTCCGTTAGAGGCGATACAGACATTCACCATTTACACTAAGGACCACACTACGAAAAGTTGCCCATCACTTCCTGGATTAAAGGCAGTCTTCAAGGAAGTAGAAGAGGAAGTGGAACTAGTATATCTGATGAACCATCACCATCAATGGAAAACACATCCGACAGGTATTCCTACAGAACCATCTTCATTCCTTCCTTCTTCACAATTTAATTCTCAGCAGTATTCAGGAGCAACTTGGCAAAACTAACCACCTTTCTCTACTTGGCCACCTCAATCATTTTCTATGCCACCATGGCCTAACCAATCAAATCCAAAAAATAATTGGCCAATTTCCTCTTAACCTCCAACGTTTTGGTAGAACACCCCCTGTTCCTCTCAATGGTCTCCTTCTACCTCACAAAATTAGAACTGGAAACCAAATTGGAAACGATCCACAAAGTAGCCTATGGAAATAGTTCCTCTGCGTCAACCAACCTTACTAGCACCTTACACGTTGCAGCAAAATCCTCAACCTAATATACAACCGTAATTCCCAGCTCAACCCAACCCAAATCCTAAAAATAAACAAATACAGTCAGTCCAAATTATTGAGAGTGTGGACCGTAAAGTTGAGATGAGAGAATGTAATGAACTTAAGTTAAGGTATTCACGCATAATTGCTCCAGATGAGGACAAAAATCTGCAACATGAAGTTAAAGAAGCATATCCGAATAAGCCTTCGACTATAGATGAACAAAAAATAAAACAGAGAGGAAATACAGTCAGGAAGAAAGATCCTAAGCAAGTTATAATTACTTCTCCACTGTCCCCAGTAAGATTGATAATACCTCAACCTATTGAATATCGCAACTTTGATCTTCTCGGTGAACTCAAAAATCTTTGTATAAAAATACCCTTCCTCTAGGCCATTCAAGACATTTTGGTATGTGTTAAAACCATTAAAGAATTGTCTGCAAAGAAGTCTATGAGGAAAACAAAAATAACACCAGTTGTCCATGTCATTTGAAATTTGTCTGATTTATTACTAGGAAAAGAGACACCTATAAAATATGAAGACCCGATAAATCCCATTGTCACAATACAAGTAAATGGCTGCTCTTTTCCAAATCATTTAGTTTACTTAGGGGAAGTGTTAATTTATGGTATGTTCTATGCTTATAACAGTTTACCTCTTTTTCTTATTATATTCCACCGATTAGCAATCACATGTACATAAAGTAAAGTGCAGATAGAGCATTAAACGATCGACAAAAAACAAGCCAAGACAAGAGACACAAGATGTGGCGGCTAGCCAGGGACAAAGCCCACAATGTGTGGGGAAACCCTTTGATCAAATCTTCTTTTATCTTCAATAATTCAGCAGAGAGAAATAATACAATAAATCTGATTCATATCAGCAGTAGCAAACCCTAGATCAGTGGCATCAGCATTAGTGGCTTCATTATCAAACTAGGGCAGACCATATCTCAGAAACCGACAGTCGGATTGACTTCATTCCACCACCAAAAGTTTCGCCTTCTAGAGGAGGTTCAGATGAACCTACCATGCAGTTCATATGAGGAGATCTTCTAGGCCACGCAAGTCAATCTTTAATTCTGCAAATGTAGCTTCAGTTTCAGCAGTTTCCGGCTTCAAACTAGGGCAGTCGATATCTTGCAAACCATTCGTCGGATTGACTTCATTCCACCACCAAAAGTTGCGGCTTTCAAAGGAGGTTCAGATGAACCTACACTGTAGTTCCAAAGAGGAGATCTTCTAGGCCACGCAAGTTAATCTTTACTTCTGCAGTTGCAGCTTCAAATTCAACATCTTCCGGCTTCACATGTGTGAGAGAGAGAGACCCATTTCAGCGCAGTAGAGAAGAGACTCATATCTGCACAGTAGAGAGAGAGAGATGTGATGAGATGAGTTAGTCCAAATGAGGAAAATTCCTCTTATATTTATACACAACGTTGGTGGGTGAATAGATGCGACTGTTGGGCTTCTGAGCCTACATGAGTTGTAGGTCGGCTTGATAATAATTCCATAATCAAAATAAATTCATATCTCCATGAATACTTATCGGAATTGGATGATCTTTATATCAATCCTACACCTCTCGACTAGAGGAATCTAATAAAAATATTATTAGCCATGAATAAGATGACCCACATGAAGTTTTTCCCTAGTTTCCAATTTTAACACTCCCTCTCAACCATGGAGAACTTCATCTGCAATCTGTCTATCGATCGTTACTATTCATCCATCAAATGCACTGCCTTGTATAGCCTAACCCTTGCCTTTCTTTGCTCTATTTTGCCTGTTCTGCTTTGTCTTGTTCTGCCCTGCACTGATCTGTACTGTTTTGATCTGTTCTGCTCTGCTCTTGCATTGTTCTGTTCTACTCTGCTTTTGGCCGAATTATGAAGAAGAAGAAATTATCGAGGATGTATCATACTGACTCAAAGTCAGTCTCAGTGTATGTACCACTGGTCCCAGACCAATCTCAACCAACCCAAAGTCAGCGTCATAGTGAGTACAACTCCAATGGTCCTAGACCAATATCATCCTCCACTGACTCAATGTCAGTCTCAGAGTATGTACCACTGATCCCAGACCAGTCTCAACCGACCCGAAGTCAGCGTCATAGTACGGTACAACTCCTACCACTGGTCCTAGACTAGTATCATTGATCCCATATCAATGGAGGTCATCCTAGCATAGGGAGTACGGTAGTTACAACGATGCATCCATCGGTACTACTATAGTCCCTAACTTCATTTCCCTGCTCATTGATCAGATGAGAGGTACTTGCTATAGACATTTTTGTGCCTTGCAGCTCCATGCATGAAATGTCCATAAACCAAGGGCTCCTAAGTCCCTAAAAGTGTTGTTCTAACCCCTAAAGGAACAAGGTCAACAAATTACAGCTTCTCCTAGAAGTTCTCCACCAGAAACTACTCAGAATAAGTCAAAACAGGATCATTTCAGCTGCTCCACTGGCTAAGTGCGTTGCATAGCACCTAAATACACTAGCTAGGTGTGTTGCAACGCACCTAAATGCACTATGAGGGTGCGTTGAGCGGGAAATGACAAATGGCAGTGCCATTCCGCGAGGTGGAAAGGCAATGGAAGCTTCCAGAATCTTCTCCTATGACACTTGCCTCACTGAATTAGACCAAGGATGAGTAAGAGGCTTTCAGTCTCCAAGTGGAAGCAAGAACTGACAGAGAGAAGACACTAATCAAATCACAAACTGACTCATCCTCCTTGCATACATCTATATATGGATCCCTCATCCCAGAGATCCAGAGGCTGGAATTTTGCACATTGTAAGGAATTGCTGTTGGTTTTGAGATAGATATCATAGTATTGGGTGATTTATGCCTTGTTGGAGGTGAAGAGGGGCTTCTTTGCTGGGAGGTTGATGCTGGGTCAGGAATCATTGGTTGTAACTCCTCCTAGATCTTCTTGTATATCAATAAAAACTATTTGAGTTTTTCCTCCATGCTTTTGTATCATTGATGCTTGTTACATTTGTATGGTTAGCTTAAATCTAATCCTAAGCTGTTTATGAATATATATCCATGTCTTTGTATATTTTTCTTCTTCTGTGATCTTACAGGTACTTGGTGAAGCTGGGCAAGTAAGGGAGCAAGTAGCTGGAAGCTGTCAAAGAAGAGAGGGAATGGATCAAAGGATTAGCGGAAGACACAGGTCGGTTCTTTCTATCCCCCTCTATCTTTAATTCATAAAGGAAATACAAAAGTAGTTTTCTCTGTTTGTTTCTAAGGCAGCTGTCACACCTTAGTGGGATAGAACAGTTCTAAATAGACACTTTTCCCGGTAACAAAATGGCGACTCCGCTGGGGAGAATGTCTAATTAGTTTGTTTGTGTATCTTTTTGTTGTTTGTT
Source organism: Pinus tabuliformis (assembly GCA_031772625.1). Classification (NCBI taxonomy): domain Eukaryota; kingdom Viridiplantae; phylum Streptophyta; class Pinopsida; order Pinales; family Pinaceae; genus Pinus; species Pinus tabuliformis. The sequence goes on from CM062820.1 coordinate 1,337,234,251, forward strand.
TCATAAACTTATCAGTAGCATTCGAACTGCATTTGCCATAACAAATGCAAAGTAGACATATGCTACTTCAATCCATTCACTGGATTTGTTTATGATTTGAACAACTGATTCACGAATGATCTGATTTCCCTTGTGATAGCTCTTAGACCCTCCTTAGATCTACCCCTGATTATGCATTACTGATTGCTTTTACTCGACCAAAAAACCAAAGACTAAACTGCAAACCGTGACCCAGAACCCGGACAGATTCTCGTTTCTGGCCCGGCGTAGGCACTGTTAAGAGTTCCTGCATTTCAGCGCACTTCCCGAAAGGGCAACCTGCGCTGCAATCCAGTTTCTCTGTGTTACAGGTGCGCTGATCAGACTAGCCCTGTGCAGCTGAGGTTCTTGTGCTTCATTCTTTCCAGATTTGTCTTTGATTTTTGCAGCCTGTGATCAGTATATGTCTATTTAAAAACCCCTTTTCCTTGCTGTTATTCCGCCTCCTTTGTACAAAAGAACTGTAGATGTTTTTGTTTGTTTGTTGAGTCGTTTATAGTTTTCCATTGCAAAAGTAGAATAGTCGTAATGTCATCCTTTGATTTAGATCTGTCGCAAGTGTCGATTTCGATCATAGGAGAAAGTTTGATTACTGTTGATAGTCGATTATACTTTTACTATTACCTTTGGTCTGAATTTGTGTTTTTCTAGTGTCAAAAACGAGTGTTCATTTCAAAATCGTAAAGTGTCGTAATCGTCTCTATCTTTTGATTTCAAAAAGAAGCTTGTTTGTGTTTGTCGCTTGAAAGAAAATTCAGATTTGTACATCAACTTTCTTTTTAGCATCAATACTAAAAAAGTCAAAAACAAATACATGCATGTGCATTTGCATATTGACAGTCTGTTTGGCTTGATTTAGGAAAGTGCATTTACAGTGTCCTCTTTGCTCTTTGTGAAAAGATTGTGTCTTTATTTTCCTCTAGTAGCTAGGATTTTCATTGCACAAAAGAGATAAAAGTTTGTTTATCATCTTTAGATTGCATTTTAGGAATTACATCTACATCTCGTGGTGAACCTACAATGCAAAATTCATAAGAAAGATCAACTTAAAATAAATTCAATGAATCTAACAACGCTTTGGAACTTAACGCACAACATTTAGAGGTCTAGGCTAGAGATGTATTCCGGCGTCGTAAAGCCTGGTAACTGTTGTACTCATTGATGGTTGGGTGATTCCTCCACTTTGAGACGATAAGTGCCAGTATGAACTTGTGCTCCCACGTACCGTCGAGTATATTTTGGGATACCCCTATAGGCTTAAATCCTTTATCCATAGGAAGCCGTGTCTGCTGCCATATCAATCGCAATACACTGAACACAACATTCAAGAAGATTGACTGCCGTACCGTAAAAAGTATTCTGCAGTTTTGCGATTGGTTTGGTACTCCCTCTACCTAGATCTCCAGAGCAGTCCCTTTCGTTCCTTTTCAGACTCCTTAACGGAAAAGGTCCATCTGGGCACTTGTCACTTCAGGCTCATTAAAAATCGAAGGAGACTAGAGTCATCTTTTGTTTTTTCTCGACTCTTAAAAACTGAAAAAACAAGTTGTGTCAAAGCATATAAAAATTTATTTTAAACGGAATATTCATCACCCTTTCCTACGTTGATCTTGGGTTGAGAAAATGGAGTCTACCAACCAAGGAATTCCCCTTGGAGGAAATCCTAGTCCCTTCTCCTCTTGGGGAGATGTTGGTGTACCCGATATGGCCACATTGTCGCTTCCAGGACTGACAATTGGTTTGCCTGTATGGCTCTTCTCAACCTCTGTCGTTCAGAACACCACTATTCCTGAACAATCGAATCAGTAATTAGACGAGTCCAGAGTTGCCCACCAGCCTTTTACTTCCTCTAATTCTTCTTCTCCTCCTTCCTCTTCGCTTGATGGCGCTGGTAAAGCCAAAAGTCAAGTTCCTAAGGAGAAGAAGGAAAAGAAGAAGAAGGACCCAAAGGCGAATGGGGGAAAACGAGTGTCGTCTAACGAAAATCCACACACTGCACCGACCAGGCCTAAATCGCCATGTGTCATTTGCAAAGGAGACCACTTTCACAGAGATTGTCCTTGCATCCCTCGGATATTAAGGGACTGGTCTCCTAGATTGCACAACCCGGTGTCGTCAACCTCTGATAATCATGTTGAAAGCACACCGTTGACTAGTGAAAGTGAAGTCCCAGGACAAAAAGGAAAATATAGATTTCCTTGTAAACTATGTGAAGGCGATCATGACGTTCGCCATTGTCCCTTCTTAGACGAAGCCAAAAGAGTTTTGGATGATCGTCCGGTTTCACCGTTACGACTTCCTCCTGGATATAAAAAACTCTTGCCGAGTCCATCACTAGTTGAAAATCCGGCTGGCCCGCTCAGGTGGTCAGCTGAAGCACCTATCATTGAAGATAAACCATCTGGATCCATAACAGACGAAATTCAAAAGGTCGAGGCAGCAGTTGACCCGGTCTTGCCTCCAGAGGTTTCATCTTCAGATGATACAATCACTGAAGAGAACAAGGATGTCACTGTCCAAATTCTTTTCATAAGCACAGACTCCAACGAACATGGGGACAATTTACCCATTCCTTTACCGCAGGAAGGAAGTTCGTCAGATTCGTACCCGGCCGTCTATTCGGTCCCACCTCCAAGCAACCTAGTTGTCTCCTTCGACTGGAATCAACTAGGCAGACCCCGTTTACCAGCTAGCATACCATTCCGAATTATCGTTCAAATATATAGAATGGTTATGGCTGGTAGCATCATAGATGAAGGGGCTTCTGTGAGTATCCTTTCCTCAACTGCTTGGAAAGCGCTTCGTTCACCATCGCTTCTGCCTGAGATGAGAAATCTGACAGGCTTTGATAAAGGAACCAGTCGACCTTTAGGGATCCTTCCTGATGTGCCCATAACATTGAGAGGGAAAACCGTTCGCTTGCACGTAATGGTAGTTCAAGGACCCCTAGATTACAATCTACTCCTTGGACGAGACTATATTTATTGCATGGGAGCCATTGTCTCCACACTCCTTAGAGTAATGTGTTTTCCGCACGAAGGAAGAGTGGTCAAGCTCATGGACCAGCTTTCATTCCCCGGATCATACTAAGCAAATAGTCATATACCATCCCTGAATGGTCTTTTCACGCAAGAAATATCTCAATCTCCAGTCCGTCCTCTTGATGAGCGCGAGTAATTCGGAGGGATATGACTGAAACCCAGGGGGCATGCATCCTGGTCCGCTTCGGCAGGAAAACTTCGGGTATAGAGTAGGTTTCTGCGAGAGAATATGCCTAGTCTGTACCCCCGTCCGTGAGTGGAAGAGGGGGTTATTCTAGTACAGGATTCTCTTGTCAAAGTTATGTGAGTTGGCGAGTGCCGCCATTCACCTTTGTTTATCTCGGTAGACACCGCCGAAGAAGTGTTTTGTTTGCACCGCGAATAGAACAATCTTTGGATAACCTGTAAGAGGTAGGCCTCTCTCGGTAAAACAAATGTTTTAACGAACTAAAGAAGGGGTAACCTTGAAACTCTGTTTTATACCTAGGGGCATGCAAGCCTTTTAGCGTGCAAGCAAAGAGCGACTATTTATTTTTTAAAATTTTTAGGACCTCTAACCCTTTAAACCCGTAGGATTGGTCATTTCCTAACTTGCATAAAGAAATGATGTGGGGCAAAACTCTAAAAATTGCTGTTTTATATGAGACATTCTTATCATATGACTGGATTAATCGAGCAGTTTTAGCACATAGTTCAAGCTCGTTTAAAAATAAACATAAGACATGAGCAAATGTTTCCACCCACGTTTAAGCTCGTTAAAAAATGAACCATTCCCCGGTAAATAACCACCGTGAATGTAGTACTTCAGCCATTAAAGCCTTGGTCGTGTTTGCACCGTCACCTCCACTTTTACATTGGCCGATCATTCACCTCCATTTGATTGTTTACCCATTTTGAGGAACAGCTGCGAAGAGTGATTTCACTAGCCATCCTTGTGACACTGTCGTGATTGGAAAATTCCAAACTTTACCTGGAATCAGCTGCTACCCATTTTATCACTCGTTCCTCAAAAGATGAGTCTCCTTTAAGCTCTTTTCAACTGACTCGTAAAATATGAAAATTTTGTCGAGCAATTGGCCTCTCCAGCTCGTTAAAGGGATAGGAAGTGCTATCCCTCCTCTAGATTTTAATCTTTTTGGACCTGAGGGATTATTGCACAAAAAAATCGAGCACTTGTTTTGTTCGGCTCGTTAAAACTATCGAAAATTCATCCCTTCTGTATTGTTTTATACTTTTTCGGACTTAAGGGATTAGATGATAAAAAAGGAATTTTGGAGTTACCTTTACCTACCTTTTTAGACTCTCTAAAAATGAAAAGGACCGAGTTATCTTTGTCGTTAAACTCGTTAAAAACATTAATAGCGACAAACTTGTCTTTAGACGAGAATGAGTTTCACTATCGCTAGGCTCGTTAAAACATAGCGATGGGTTTGCCCGAAGGGAAAATTATAGAACAAGCATATGTTATCCTCCTCAAGCTTGACAAAAATAAATAGGTACTGGTCAGCAATGACTGGGGAAAAATTGGGAAGAAAACTCAAAGAATCTTTATTGGTAGCAAGTCGCTCTTGAACATGACACTTCCACTCCGTGTCCGAGTCAGGTTGGGTTGTTTCATTCACCAGTCACATCGCCATGGTCACGCCATACCATCCAAATTTGGGGTTAATGCTACCAATCCATCACATAAGTGTTGCCGACATGTTCAAGAGAAGTCATCCAGAGAAGTCACCTATGTCCCACCCACTACCATACATTATACTCCATTCTTTCATGACTGCCACCTTGAACCGTATATCATCAGATTGTTTTCACCTCCATCAAAATCATTTGCTCCGTTCCGTGTAATTGATGTGGGATTCATCAAGGCCCTCCTTTGACGGATCACTTCTTGTTGACATCAGCTCATTATCGAAGAAGTTGATCTAGGAACACCCCATTCAGTACTTTGAAGCTTGCATGCCTTAATGGCAAGTTTCTCACTTCCGGCGACAGGTTTACATCAATGGCCTTCGACCAAAAGATTTTGCGTGGTGTTCGACGCCAAGTCCTTTATTCACACCATGTGAATTGTACTGTAGTACCTTGAGGGTCATTATCATTATCGATGATTCCTCTCGCGCTTGTTAACAGTTTACATCATTGACTGGTAATCAAGCGATGTCTTTCCATGTTCGACTTCAGGACATTTCTCACATGGATCGACTTGTACTTCGAGTGAATATCGGACGAGATTGAAGACCCCAGATCTAGTTTCATCCATCCGGGCTACGATATATATTCAGGGAAATAAAGACATTAAATGTACAGCATTGCAGCACAGATAATCATCGTACCAAAAGGATGATGGCTCTATCAGAATCATCAGTCTACAATCAGACGATTGTCTGTCCTATGTACATGAAAATGAATTTATAAAGTTGAGCATGGGAATGCCCGCCTCAGCTAGATCATGAAAAACAGTTGAAGATAATGTATTGTATTGTATCTTATTACAGGTCTCCTCCCAGCATTGAAAGAACTTCGGATCCTCATAATAAAGCATTTCACCCGATTAACGGCCTCATACTTTAGGGGGCAACTGTTATAGACATTTTTGTGCCTTGCAGCTCCAAGCATGAAACGTCCATAAACCAAGGGCTCCTAAGTCCCTAAAAATGTTGTTCTAACCCCTAAAGGAACAAGGTCAACAAATTACAGCTTCTCCCAGAAGTTCTCCACCAGAAACTGCTCAGAATAAGTCAAAACAGGATCATTTCAACTACTCCACTGGCTAAGTGCATTGCATAGCACCTAAATACACTAGCTAGGTGCGTTGCAACACACCTAAATGCACTATGGGGTGCGTTGAGCAGGAAATGACAAATGGGAGTGCCATTCCGCGAGGTGGAAAGACAATGGAAGCTTCCAGAATCTTCTCCTATGACACTTGCCTCACTGAATTCGACCAAGGATGAGTAAGAGGCTTTCAGTCTCCAAGTGGAAGCAAGAACTGACAGAGAGAAGACACTAATCAAATCATAGACTGGCTCATCCTCCTTGCATACATCTATATATGGATCCCTCATCCCAGAGATCCAGAGGCTGGAATTTTGCACATTGTAAGGAATTGCTGTTGGTTTTGAGATAGATATCAGAGTATTGGGTGATTTATGCTTTGTTGGAGGTGAAGAGGGGCTTCTTTGCTGGGAGGTTGATGTTGGGTTAGGAATCATCGGTTGTAACTCCTCCTGGATCTTCTTGTATATCAATAAAAACTATTTGATTTTTTCCTCCATGCTTTTGTATCATTCATGCTTGTTACATTTGTATGGTTAGCTTAAATCTGATCCTAAGTTGTTTATGAATATAGATCCATGTCTTTGTACAGTTTTCTTCTTCTTTTATCTTACAAGTACTTGGTGAAGCTGGGCAAGTAAGGGAGCAAGTAGGTGGAAGCTGTCAAAGAAGAGAGGGATTGGATCAAAGGATTGTCGCAAGACACAGGTCAGTTCTTTCTATCCCCCTCTATCTTTAATTCATAAAGGAAATACAAAAGTAGTTTTCTCTATTTGTTTCTAAGGCAGTTGTCACACCTTAGTGGGATAGAGCAGTTCTAAATAGACACTTTTCCCAGTAACAGTACTTCCCATGAGTCCCAGACTGCATGGGTAGGATGCCTCGACAAGAGAACTAATCAATCCTGTCCTCACAGGAGAACACATCAATCCTGCTACAATTGCCATGGAGAACACATCAATCCTGCTACAATTGCCATGGAGAACACATCAATCCTGCTAAACTTGCCATGGAGAACACATCAATCCAGGCCTCACAGGAGAACACATCAATCCTGCTACAATGTCGCCACGGGGTGTACATGTATACCACCAGGGGATAGTGAATAATCCTGTGGTCATATGCTGCTCCAAGAAGCACCCTGCACCCCACTGGAGCTCTCAGAGCTCAATGCATCATAAATGACCCTCATTGGAGTGTCTTTGAACAACTCCAAGTTGTTCACGGAAAGTCAGAAATTTTACTTTCCCAAGGGGTTTTGTCAGAATGTCGGCGACCTGTTCATCTGTACCGATATGATGGAGCCTTATAGCTCCCCGTTGCAGCATATCTCGAATATAATGGTTTCAGATATCAATATGCTTGGAGCGATCATGGAATACGAGATTCTCTGACAAACGAATCCCACTTTGGTTGTCACAAAGGATCACAGTGGTATCCAATGTGAATCCAAACAACTCACTGAAGAGCTTTCGCAACCAAACTACCTCACAAGAAGCCATGCTAGCAGCAATATACTCTGCTTTTGCGGTGCTCAAAGCCACCGAATTTTGTTTCCTGCTCATCCAGGATATCGAAGTAGATCCCAAGGAGAAACAACACCCGGAAGTGCTCTTACGGTCCTCCACATTGCCTGCCCAGTCAGCATCTGTGTATCCAAATAGTCTCACATCTCTGGCAATGTATCTTAACCCATAAGTGATAGTGCCACGAAGATATCTCAGCAGATTCTTGGCACCAATCTAGTGTATGTGGTGGGGTTCAACCATATGCTGGCTCAACGTGTTGACTGCAAAGCATATATCTGGACGGGAGTTCACTAAGAACATTAATGCTCCGACGAGTTGCTGATACTCGGTAGCATTTCGTAAAACAGGTCCAGCAGCACTACTGCTTAACTTCTTGAAGTCAAGCTCCATCGGAGTAATTACAGGCTTGCAGTCCACCATTCCAAATCTTTCCAATATCATCACCACATATTTTCCTTGAGATAGGAAAATTTCTCCTGGCTTTTGCCACACTTCAAGTCCTAGGAAGTAGTGCATCAGTCCTAGGTCTTTCATTTCAAATTTAGAGGCTAGCTCCCTCTTACGTTTGTGAATGAGAGGGTCTGCACTTGTTAGAAAGAGGTCATCCACATACAACACCAGTATGAGAGGCTTGTCATCTTCAACCTTAAAGTAAAGGTTAGGATCGGCTTCACTCCTAGTGAATCCCAGCTTCATCAAGTAGCTATCGATCCTCTCATACCATGCTCGAGGTGCTTGCTTCAGCCCATAGAGAGCTTTCTTCAACCTGCATACATGAGATTTTCGATCATAAATCTCAAATCCTTCGGGTTGCTCCACGCAGACCTCTTCTTTGATCGAGCCATGCAAGAACGCAGTCTTGACATCCATCTGATGTAGGTTCCATCCTTGTGAAGCGGCAAGGGCTATGATCGAGCAGATGGTCGTATATCTGGCAACAGGTGCAAATATCTCATCATAGTCTATACCTTCCTTTTGGGAGAAACCTCGAGCAACAAAACGAGCCTTATACTTTTCCGTGCTTCCATCTGCTGCATGCTTTATCTTGTAAAGCCATTTGGAAGTAACAATAGTCTTGTCCTGGGGTCTGGGAACTACTTCCCAAACATCATTCTTTATGATAGACTCATATTCTTCTGTCATAGCATCCTTCCATACTTGATGCTTGACGGCATTTGATAATGACGAAGGCTCATTTTGTATGATCGTGCTCATGATGGTCAGGTATCCTTGATACCTATTAGGTTTCTTACTTTCACGAAAGGTTCCTCGGGGTGCAGCATGTCCTTCAGCATCATCAAGTAACCCCTTAAGCCATGAAGGCCTCTTCCTAGAAGAGGAAGGCTCATATGGAGGAGGGTCAATCGGATCCATGGGTTCTTCTACATCAGGAATTGATTCATCATCCTTTTCTTTCGATTCCCTAGTGTTGGCTTCTTGAGAGCTCCTCAAAGTCGGAAGATTGATCACCTTGCTGAGAGCCATATCTTCGTCAAAGGTGACATTATAACTAATTATGACTTCCCTTTTACCGGCTACATAGATTCTATAGCCTTTAGTATTTTCACCATAGCCCACGAAAATTCCCTTCTTTCTAGATGCTCCAAATTTATTTCTTTTCTCTTTCGGCACATGAAAGTATACAGGGCTTCCAAAAATTTTAAAATGAGAAACATCAGGTTTCTTACCAGTGAATTTTTCTTCAGGAGTCTTGGAACCCAATGCTTGATGAGGGCATCGATTTTGTACATATACGACAGTGTTTGCAACTTCAGCCCATAGAAACTTAGGAAGACTTTAATCATGTAGCATGGCCCGGACAGCTTCCATAATTGTGCGGTTCTTCCTTTCTGCCACACCATTTTGTTCAAGAGTATATGGTGTAGTAGTCTCCCTCTTGATGCCAGCCTCTTTACAAAAATCATGGAACTCATTAGATTCATATTCAATCCCATTGTCAGTTCTTAACATCTTAATCTTCTTTTCGGTTTGATTCTCGATTAGGGCTTTGAAGTGTCGGAACCAAGGGAACACTTCATCCTTATTTTTCAAGAAGTATATCCAGGTCTTCCAAGAATGGTCATCTGTAAAAGTGAGATAATATGAGTATCCTCCCAAGGAGTTCATAGGCATCATACCTGATATGTCCGAGTGAACTAGTTGTAATATATCAGAGGTCTTGCTTTGACTTGAAGGGAATGGTCCCCTTTTGAGCTTTCCTTCGACACATCCCAAACATACACCTTCTTTCTCTACCTGGAATTCAGGCATCCCTGTTACCATCTGTCTTACATCGGATAGAGCTTTGTAATGAAGGTGGGAAAAACTTCGATGCCAAAGTTCGGACTGAAGCGTTGTGTCACAAGACATGACACCTAGTGGACTTCCACCGACTTGATATAAAGAATCAACTCGAAACCCAAGAGTGAAAGCATATTTAACATTATTTTTCCATATGCGTACCTTACCATCACTGAAGGTTACCTTATAGCCTTTGTATTCCATTGTCGAGATGGATACCAAGTTCTTTTTGAGATCAGGTACATATAATACATCTTGTAAGTGAATCGTATTACCTTGATTTAGTTTAAGAGAAACATTGCCTACACCTTTCACTGGGTATTTCATGTCATCTCCAAGGACAATTTCTAGGTTAGTTTCTATCTCTACTAGATTATAGAGTACTTCTTTGTAACCAGTGAAGTGTCTTGAGGCACCACTATCAATGAGCCAAATTCCCATTGAGTCCGAAGCAGCGGAGGTAGATAGAGCAGCTGGTAGATAATATTCAGCCTGCTTATCGTCAACAGTGTTAGATTCATACCTAGAATTTCTAGCCTTCTTGAATGGTTGCCCTCTTCCTTGATTTCCCGCATTCCTTTTTCCTTTGTTGTTGAATTTTCCATTCCTTCGATTACCATGAGAGGGATTTTGATCATTGTCATGGTGAGAGTCCTTTCTATTAGGGCATTCCCTTGCATAGTGACCTGCTTTATTGCAAATGAAACATCGTCCTTTTCTTCCACCCTCAAAATCCAGCCTTTCTTTTCGATTTAGACCCAGAATTATTTCTTTTCTTAGCATGAGAAGAAAAAGCAGTAGGAGGACTGTTAGGCAAGGGCATTTCCTGCTTTTCTACCCTTATTTGTTCTTGAATGCATCTAGCCATTAATTCCTTGAAACTAGGAATTACATTATTGTTCAGAAGAGCAGTCCTGAACACATATCATTCAGATGGTAATCCTCTGAGAGTTGTGAGTGCCATTTCTCTGTCAGTAATGGTTTCCCCAATAGATAGAGCATTAAACGATCGACAAAAAACAAGCCAAGACAAGAGACACAAGATGTGGCGGCTAGCCAGGGACAAAGCCCACAATGTGTGGGGAAACCCTTTGATCAAATCTTCTTTTATCTTCAATAATTCAGCAGAGAGAAATAATACAATAAATCTGATTCATATCAGCAGTAGCAAACCCTAGATCAGTGGCATCAGCATTAGCGGCTTCATTATCAAACTAGGGCAGACCATATCTCACAAACCGACAGTCGGATTGACTTCATTCCACCACCAAAAGTTTCACCTTCTAGAGGAGGTTCAGATGAACCTACCATGCAGTTCATATGAGGAGATCTTCTAGGCCACGCAAGTCAATCTTTAATTCTGCAAATGTAGCTTCAGTTTCAGCAGTTTCCGGCTTCAAACTAGGGCAGTCGATATCTTGCAAACCGTTCGTCGGATTGACTTCATTCCACCACCAAAAGTTGCGGCTTTCAAAGGAGGTTCAGATGAACCTGCAGCGCAGTTCCAAAGAGGATATCTTCTAGTCCACGCAAGTCAATCTTTACTTCTGCAGTTGCAGCTTCAAATTCAACAGCTTCCAGCTTCACATGTGTGAGAGAGAGAGACCCATTTCAGCGCAATAGAGAAGAGACTCATATCTGCACAGTAGAGAGAGAGAGAGATGTGATGATATGAGTGAGTCCAAATGAGGAAAAGTCCTCTTATATTTATACACAACGTTGGTGGGTGAATAGATGCGACTATTGGGCTTCTGAGCCTACATGAGTTGTAGGTCGGCTTGATAATAATTCCATAATCAAAATAAATTCATATCTCCATGAATACTTATCGGAATTGGATGATCTTTATATCAATCCTACACCTCTTGACGAGAGGAATCTAATAAAAATATTATTAGCCATGAGTAATATGACCCACATGAATTTTTTCCCTGGTTGCCAATTTTAACAGAAGCCATTAACATTCTTACAATAGAAACTTGCGAAGTGCTTGGCATCACAACCTTAAAACCAACCACTACCTTGCTAGAACTAGCTAACCATTCAGTAATTAAGCCAGAAGGAACATTACAAGATGTGATGGTTTCTGTGGACTCTTGGGAATATCTGGAATATTTTTTTATTATTAACCCTAGAAATCGGCTAGATGGACATCCCTTAATACTAGGAAGGCCTTGGCTAGCAATAGCCGATGCTTATATAGGATTCTAAATAGGCAATATGACCATAACTAGAGGGAATGATGTAAAGAATCTAGCTATATACCCTCCTACTCAGGCAAGCCTAATCATTGTAAAAACTAGGAAACAACCAACATCATATTTAAAAGAAAATATTCATTCACCGTTGACTGTGGCAGATGCACTTGAATTCAAAAACAAAAAATAAGACGATTTCATTAACACCTTTATCCTGCAGTGTCCAATTTGTGATGTCACATTATTGAAGCAGTCCTTGATAATGAGATTGAAGAAGATTCCTTAAGAGACATTAATTACCAAATGATACCAACAACCACTGTCTATAATAGTAAGCCTATTGAAATTGAGCAAGGGAAAATCTTGAACATTAATAGTAATCTAAATAATGACCAACAACAAAAACTTATCCAAGTCCTTAGGAAATATAAAGGGGATTTTGCATGGGATTACCCAGACATGAAAGGTATTGACCCTCAGTTATGCATGCACCACACCTACACTAAAAAAATGCAAGACCCATTCGATAGCCACAAGGTAGATTAAATCCTCATTTAAATGATATTGTGAAAGAAGAGCTTCAAAAACTGTTAGATGTGAATTTTATTTATCCTATATCTGACAGTAAATCGGTTTCTCCATTAGTAGTTGTCCCCAAAAAGAATGGAAAACGGTGGATATGCATTGATTACATAGAACTAAAAAAAGCAATGCAAAAAAATCATTTTCCCCTTCCATTTATTGACCAGGTCCTAGATACAGTAGCAGGATAGAAATTCTTCTCTTTCTTAGATGGCTTCAGTGGCTACAACCAAATTCAAATTTCCCCTGAAGACCAGGATAAAACTACTTTCACCTACCCCTGGGGAACATTTTCTTACATGGTATTGCCTTTCGGATTGTGTAACGCACCTACTACATTCCAAAGAGCCATACTTAGTATTTTTTCACACTTGATAAATGAAGAATCAGAGGTGTACATGGATGAATTTACACCTTATGGAGATGACTTTGATCAGGCATTACAAACATTGGAGAAAGTCCTAGAATGGTGTATTACTACTAGACTATGCTTAAGTCATGAGAAATGTCATATGATGATGATAGAAGGCCTGATTCTGGGTCATTACATTTCAGCAGCTAGAATTCACGTAGATCCAACAAAGATACAGATAATCCTCGTATTAGCTACTCCCTGCACTTAAATAGAGGTACGTAGTTTTTTGGGGTTTGCTGGATATTATTGTAGATTTATAAATAACTTTTCCTAAATTGATGCACCTTTATATGCCTCAATAGGAAATGTTAATTTTATATGGACTGGTAAATGTGACACTGCCTTCATAGATATGAAATGAATAGTATCAACAACACCAGTATTACGAGGCCCGAATTGGGATAAACCTTTCCAGATTTCATCAGACGCATTAGATATAGCTATTAGACTTGTTCTTGGCCAAGAAGAAGACAAGAAACCCTATGTTATATATTACATCACCAAAAACTTGACTTCTACTGGGTTTTATTACATAGTAACAGAAAAGGAGTTTCTAGTTATTATTTATGCTATCAACAAATTTAGACACTATATAACTGGATACCCTATATTTATGTATACTGATCACTTTGCTATTAAATATTTAGCCAATAAACCTATTAAAAATGGAAGAGTGAGTCACTGGTTACTACTTTTGCAGGAATTTGACATAACCATAAGTGATTGACCAAGGAAGGAGAACCTCGTGGCGAACTTCCTCTCCCGAGTGCCAAGAATAGACGATACCGTAGCAGTAGAGGATCAATTCCTGGATGAAAATTTGTTTGTTGTCACCGTAAAAATGCCATGTTATGTAGAGATAGCGAATTACTTAGCAACGAGAAAATTGCCCAAACATTTGACATCTAGAAAAAGGAAATTGATTGTGCAACATAGCACTCGTTTCTCCTGGATCGGAGGATACCTTTTCCACACTGGAGCAGATATGCACATCTACAGGTGCATTAAGGAGGATGAAATTTATGATATTTTAAAAGCTTTCCATAATGGACCTTGCGGTGGACACTTTGCAGACCGTAGAGCTGGACATAAAATTTTACAAATGGGCTACTATTGAACCACTATTTTTAATGATGCTAAGAAATGTTTCCAGGCATGTGATAGTTGCCAAAGGATGGGTGGCCTTAGCCAATCTGATGAAATTCCCCTGCATCCACAACTGGTGATAGAACCCTTTGAGCACTGGGCATTAGATTTTGCTGGGTTGTTCAAACCACCATTCATCACGAGCTGGCGTAATAACTTTTTCTACATCGTAGTGAATGGTAGTGTGGTTATCTAGTTACCACAACAACACATTGATCTATTATGTAGAACAACGCTAGAACTCTCCACATATAAATTGAGGATCCTGGCTCATATGGGTTAAAACGCAACCATGTCGAGGCTATGAATGCCTTCTGGTAGCAGAGGCTTTGCTTATGGTATTGAAGTTAGATCTTATCGTCAATTACTACTATAATACCCTCTTCTTATTCTTTATTTCTATCGGAGAAATTATTTCCTTAATGTTCCCTTGTTTAGAACCTTTATGCATGAGATAATGCTTTTCGATCAATCATATCATTCTCAGCTAGAATACTGTTAGCAAAGCGTCTTTTTGGAATATTTCTATCTTTTTTCTTTTTCGCATAACTTATCATCAATCCAAAGTGTCCTATCTCTTATTCATAACTATCTTTACACACTTCACTCTCATTATAACCATACCTCTTGTTGTCCTATCATTGATATGCATACTCTACTTCATTTACTGCCGTATTGTTCATTCCCTTACCTTGCAGTTAGAACAACACTTTCCCTATCTACTCGATCATAGGCGACCTCTCCTTTTAAGGAGGGGGAAGGATTTCTATTATGCCTTTGCATGCACTATATTTATTCCTCTTATTGAAATTGATATGTTGCTATGATATCCCATGATCAAATGACATGTGGCAGTATGATAGTCCGAGAATTAATATTATTAATTATCATTGACATTTCGCTTGAAATTATGGAATTTAGTTGTTATGTCTACTTGTTGTTCCATTTTTACCAAAGCAATTGTTGTTCTCTATTGCGTCTTTTTGCTGTGTTAATATTTGAAATTGTAGGGCGAATATAGGAAGAATTCAAGCATTATGGGTGGAAAATCAATTCATCAAGAACCCTTATTGTTGGAGATTTATGCGAGAGCCAGGGAAATTCTGGTGCATACAGAATGGATATCATATTTCACCAGACTTTAGGCCCCTAGTGAAGAAATCACTATTATGGATAGATTTTATTGTTAGATAAGAATAGTTTCTTGTTAATTGAAAGCTAGAGTTTTATTGATTATATCAGGTGTATTACTTTTATGCATAAGTCTAGATTCGTTTGAAAGAGCTCTATTATTGCTATGGTGCACTCGGTGATGTAATTGTAGTTAGAAATTTTGATTAAGATTGAATTTTGGTTTTGATTAAGATTGAGTTTTGATGTTTGAATAAGTTAATTTCCTTGAAGTTACAAGTTGGTAGTTTATGGTTTGATCCATTTACTCTTGTATTGAAATACATAATTTATTTTAAAGCATTACACTTTATATATTCAATGATTTACATCACTTCCACATATTTTGTACGCTCTTGAAACAAAAAGACTTACCCATATTGATAATTAATGTGATGCATTTAAGAGTTCTAAACGAAACCTTATTTCTGCCCAACACTAATATCCTACTAGATCTCAGTTGGACATCATTGAGATCTGATGGAGTGATCATATAAGTTGGAAATTGTTGTCCTTCCACCATATAGGTATTCTGAGGATTTTTATTGTTGGGGTTTCGTAATGGTTGGGCAGGTAACTGATTTGGTCTCTGTGGAAATGGCAGTGAAAGTTGAGGGTTTTGGTTTTGAATTTGGGGCCATTGATTTTGTTGAGGATTTTGTTTGGGAGGATAGTTTAGATACAATGGAGGATATTGATAGTATGGAGAGAATCTTCCATAAGGATTTTTCATTCCTTGAGCCCAAGATTGAGTTTGAGATTGAGGCCAAGGTTTCTGCCAAGAATTCCAATTTGGAGGGGGCTGCATATACATTTGGTTGTTAAAACCCTGGTTTTATTGCCCTTGCCAAGGTCTTCTAGAGACAAAGTGAAGAGATTCTGTTGGATTTGAAATTGTTTCCTCTTGGAAAGCAGCCTTAAGACCAGGAATTGAAGTACAACTTCTGGTCTCATGGTTATCTGAACAAATCACACAAGTCTCTATGATTTTTTCACCCAAAAGGCATTCTCTTAAAGCATGCTTCCCTTTGCATTTGGGATAGAAAATAGCTAAAGCATCAGTCTCGACTTTCTACTTGTTTTGTAACTTAAGGGTGTCTATCTATTCACTAAGGCTCCCTAGAATATCTGTTTTAAATTCATCAATCATGTTTCCAATTTCTACCCTACTCACTGATCCAGTTGCCGATTTATTCACTCTAACAAGAGAAGGATCTCTTGGACCTCTCCTAGTTTTGGATTTTCCTCTTGAGAGATGAACACATAATTCTTCAATGTCACTTAATGGGAGTTGAGAGATATCTCCCTTCCCCATCATGTTAAGGATATCTATCCACTCATCTATAATGGATTTTAATAAAAGAGTGTTTAAAGTATCTTGATCTAAGTTATCCATTTTTTCTCTTTTTAAGCTATAGTTGAATATTTCAATTAAATCCTCCAAAATTTCATCCCCGCTTTCCATCATTTTGAACACTTCATCTTTGTGATTGATAGGCATGCAATAATCCAAATACCTGTCCAAAAACACTTTCTTCATGTCATTCCATGTTCTAATAGACCGGGTGACCAATCCCATGAACCATTTTAAACCAACTCCTTTTAATGTTGAAGGAAACAGTTTGAGTTTTTGAGAGTCTTGTAAATAATCATAAGTTTTGCACAAGACTTCAAATTCAAATAAGAAGGTATCAGGGTCTTCACTTTTTAATCCATGAAAATTTGGGAGGACAGAAGGTGTGATATTTCTCATTGTGGCATCTGTTTCTTCATCAACTCTAGGGAATCCAAAAGAATTATCAACTTCCCTATTTCACCTACCTCTTCCATTATTTCCTCTGCCTTCTGCATTATTTCATCTACCTCTTCCTCTACCTCCTCCTCCTCAAAACAGTGAAAATTCTCCATCCCCTCCTTCTTCTCTCATTATAGTTTCTTCAGAGTTAATATAAGATTCAACTTGCAAGGTTAATTGCTCTTCCTTTGGTTCCTTTATCAGTGGTATGTGGAAGAAAGGCTCTACTTATTCTTCTCCACTAGGTATTCTTAATTCTTCAACTAAAATATGTTCTCTTGTAGAGGTGAAAAAGGCTACTCCTTCTATTGGAGATCCAAGATTTTCTTCCTCTAGGTCTTCCTTAGTAGATGAAGTAGGAGATCCTCCTTATTAAATTTCTAACCTTAGAACTTGAGGAGGTCTATGGTTAGGAATATGAGTTTGAGATGGAGGTGTATCTCTTATTAGTCTTGGTGGAGTAGGTGGTGTTGTAGGAATTGAACTCTTGCCTCTAGCTATGAATCTACCCCTAGAGTCTATTTCTCTACGCATATCATTTTCTTTGGATGTAAGAGATGAAGTTACCTAATTACACTTCCCTAGCAATGGTGCCAAAATTTTTAGTTAATTTAGTGTCCTAAATTTCTTTCATGAATTATCAACCGAGGTTTGTAGACTGATGAAGTGTGATGCACTATATGTGCTTAGTTAACTTTTCTCTTACTTCGTTGTTATGTATTTTTATGTTTTTTTTTGGGGTTTCTGTTCTTTGATGTCTAAGAATATACAATCTAGGAGAGATTTAAATAGATATAATGGATTAAAGGAAAGGAAAGGTTCCTAAGTTAGTCTAATCTCCTAAAAATAGACCAAGAACTGTTTAACTAGATAGAACCTAATAAGAAAAATAGAGCATCTATCTTATCCTACCATTAGTCCTAATCCATGGATCTAATTCTTAAAACAATAAGTGATCTTGATGCATAAGGTAACTCGGTAATTTCATTCCTTTAAACATATAACCATTCAATTTTGGAATATGATGGAATCAATCTCCTTGAAATGATTTTTTGGAATGTCAAATGATGCAACTAAGTAAGGAGCTGAAAGCATAAAAGAAAAGATAAAAGCATGTAAGACAAACAATGTACTGAGTGAAATCAATCACTGAATGAATTAGATATTTAACCATTTATGTTAGAATTATCATCATTTTGAAATGGTTTTGAGAACATTTATTAATACAGCTAATTGACAGTTCTATGCTAAGAAAATGAGTAACAAAACAATGAGAAAACTAAGCAATTGTGTATTCTTATTACTTCAATCTTCATTCAGTCATTTTTTCCATAAAATATCTCAGAAGAACAAGGCTTCACAATTGTGATTTTATCCTTACATTGTTGGTTACAAATTGAAATGAAACATCATTCTAAATTAGAGAAAACGCACTTGTAGAAAATAGAGTAATAGAAATTAAACTGAAAACAATAAGTGAGAAACCTCCTTCAGTGCAAGGGCCCTCTGCAACTAATGTTGCTGAATGCTAGCTAGTTAAATATGCATTTTAAACCACCATTGACATAATGAAGTTTGTATTATGAACAAAACAAATTCTGAATATAGAGTATTAACAAAAAGCCTGTAATTCATTCTAGCTTCTAACTCCTTCTCAGTTTCATTCAACTGATATTTACATGAAAATAACATAATTGTCTAAGAGAAAATATTGCTACAAGTGGCTAATTTGAAGCTATCATGATTGTTTATAATAAAAACTTACTACAAGTGGCTTAATTCAAATTGTAATAGGACGTTTTAACTTTTGATCAGCTATATGTGGCTTAATTTGAATTAATTGTTTAACTTCTGATCAACTACAGGCAACTTAATCCATATTAACTCCTCAACAAAACTGTTAGACTCTTGATTAGCTATGAAAGAGAAAATCAAGAGTCCTCCTGCTTTTAGATAATGTATTTTACTCCATATTTGACCATGACTTTAGGCATGCTTTTCTGTCAATCTAGACTAAGTGAATAAGATAGAATCCATTTGGAGATGATTCTAGAAAATCCCATGTGGCCCAATTCTTCATTTGACACCTGTAACCTACCAAACCATGAGAGTAGCTACAAAACCCACAATTAGCTGTAGAATAGGCTACGTTCTGTAGCTAATTTGCAAAAATCTATTAAAATAGAAAGAACATGAAAATATAATATGGTGATCATTTTAATGCTTTCCTAAGACAAAACGTAGCATTTATCATTGATTGGATGTGTAGCCCTATGAGAAAATGAGAGAAAAAAGTCAGAACACATTTCAAGGGGAAGGTAATTCCGAGGTTCAACAATATTAGAGCTCTAGGGTTCAACACTTGCATTGGATGGGTAGAATGTGTTTTCCACGCATGCATGCTAGTTGTCCATATGGTTGTATTCATGAATTTTGATGGTTATTTTTGTAGTTTGTATCATCATGATGATAATGTGTTGGCTGAGATAGAGGAAGAGAAGCAAATTGTCAAAGCAAGGTTGTAGCCCTGGATCTCTGGGTAAGAGAAGATCATCATACAAGTTTGTATGTTTGGCATGCAAGTATGTTAATTAATGGTTTTTATATGCATTGTGGTTATGTACATGCATTTCATTCTATTTTTGTTGCAGCTACATGCATGGTAGATGCTTTTTAATTAATGCATTGATATGCACATGCATCAGGTAGTCATGCATGTTAGTAACTTGTTGTTATATGCATTGCTGTCATACAAATGATGATTATGGTCATTATATCTTATTTGTGTAATGATAACATGGATTGACCTATGTTGATGGTTATGGTTATGATGTTTATGCACGAGTCTATATAATTATGAAATTGTGTAGTACTAATTTGGACTGACTTGTGCAGATGTGATAGCCTCCCTTAAACTTCACTGAGGTATGCTGATTATATTTATATATGGCTTATTTCACCTAGTATGTTTACATGTTATTTGAATGTTTTATTAATTTCATGATATGAGTATGTATCTATAATATTACATGAAGGATGTGGAAATTATGCGTAGAATTGAAATAGCTCATGAAATTTATTAAATCACAAGGTTCAAATCTACTCTACTACTATGTGAATTTCAATTCACAATATAGAACACAAATAATAAACATAAATTAACAAATAACACACATACACAAATATTTATCAAGGAAAAACAACAACTCAAAACCCCTTCCTATCTATATTTCACTAATCATAGAATAAAGATGTATTACATATGCATAATCAAGCCTGAACACAACCTGCAAGTGTATAGACTATCTCTCTACATGACTGATTGAATTTGACCAACACTCGTCCAAATTTCAAGCCCTCCAAAGCCATACTTCCTTACACAAATCATAAGTAATTGGACCCCTATTATTTATGAATTTCCCCTCAATTGACTATGCAATCTATAAGCTTTTATCTTTGATTGCATGCACGACCTGTACACATTGGAATAGTCTACAATTGATAGCACAATCCTTGGAATCTCCATCTCAACTAGGTAACTCAAATTTTCTTCATGCAATAATTATTATTAGCCGATTGATTAGTTATTTGGATGATCACTAAGTGTGAATAATGTCTCGTTACACAACTTGACCTTCCACTAGGTCCTCCAATGGTTAGAACTGGTTTAACTAACAAACACTCAATTTAACTGAATTAGATTGCTAAAATTTAGCAATCACTCATGCTTAACTAAACTCAAGTATTCCAACTCAAATTAACTAATATAACATGGTGACACAAACCATGTCACTCTAGTTAACTCATCTAAGTTGTCCACTGAAATGGAAATTCAAATTTTCTCTAGCTATACCAAGGCAAATCAAACTAAAATTTTCTCACTACATTTTCAACAATCCCTCTGAGAAATAAAGGGATTAGCACCCATCCCTATCATTCCTTATGGATTTTATTGCATGCAACACTTCTCATTGTTCCCGCTACTACTAAAACATCTACAATTAAGAAGAAAAATAAATATAAAATATAAAATTGAATCAATCTGCAACTCTTTACTAGGGAACTGTGTTGTTTTTGACTCTACTGGCAAGCCTCATGCTCTACTATCATCACTCCCATGAAATATTAAATATCTTACTAAAATGTATCCTCCTGATATTGAATACTATGGCCCCCTGTAGCAAGGTAATGATCCATGAGGAAAATGCCTTAATGGATCCTACCCAAAGTTCTGCACACTTGGGACTAGGGATTCACGTCACCCCACCTCACACTTGGAGGTATTGGTGCATGTTCTCCCTCTCCCCACTTAGATCAAACTCTCCCCATACTAGATGTCTCTTAATGAGTGGATGTCTCCACTATGCCACCTTTCTGCTTCCCCATTTGTGACTACTCCACAACTTCCTAAGACTCCTTCTGAGGCTTCATTTTGAGAGGTAAATCATGCTCCCTCTCAACCACCACGTTTCTAACCATTTCCTTGATCCTTGAGGATGTGCATGCATCTTCTACCTCAAGTGCATATAGGTTCTTCACTTGAGCACTGATCGACTTCACCTGACTCATGGCTATGTGTATGAGGAATGATTTCCCTCTGCTGATGATCAAATCATAACCATGGTCATCCAAAACTACTATAGAGATGATATTTTTACTTAGGCCTCGAACACACATGACATCCTTTCGTCTGTGAGGGACGCTCGAATACCTATAATAGGTGAATGTATCAATCCATTGTTTCCAAACTCAATGTTCATGTAGAGATATTTCACATTCAAGTCACTGAAAAAATCTCTATTCCCCATCATGTGGAATAAGGTACCAGAATCTAAGTACCAAATACTCCGCATCATTTTGCTAACTATGCATACGATAAGGGTGAAGTGAAGCTCGAACTGTGAAGCCAAATATTCACTCACTGCCACCACCACATGCTCCATCTTGTTAGAATTTTTGTGTGGTGACTTAGTGGAATAGTGCCCAAATTCATGACAATTGAAACATTTGATTTTTGACAAGTCTTCTTCTTGACCCCATGGCTAGAATTGGCCTCACCTTGGGAATTCTTTCCCTTGGCCTTCATTCCTTTCCCCACTAGCTCAAAGTCCTATTCATCCACTCCTTTAGATGAAGTACCATATCTGGTATTTCGCTCGATTTCCTCCTGTACCAAATCAGACCATAAGCATTCCCAATTTGGTAGTTTCTCCCTCCTATTCACTGAATCTTGGTAGTTAAGCTAGCTCTTGGGAAGGCATAGAAGGGCTAGGCTTAGAAAATCATTATTTGAAATTGTAACAACAACACCTCCAAGTTCATCATGACATTGTGTGAACCTTCTCAAACACTATTGAACAGAGTCATTCTTCTGCATCTTGATATTTCGAAGTTTATCCTTAAGCACCAGCTTCCTGTGGTCGCCGCTACTCTAGAACAAATTTGTCAAGGCCTACCACATTGCATAAGGAGTTTCTTTCCCATGGATATTTGAGACAGTGTGGTAAAATACTCCCTCCAATATTATTCTCCTCGCCTTGGTACACACTTCTTCCATTCTTCTAGATCCTCGACATCAACTGATCATGGTTTTGGGATGTCATTCTCAACAAATTTCTTCAATCCATTTTCTTCCATCATTGCATCCATGTGGTCCTTCGAAGCAACAAAATTTGAGTTGCACTCAAGCCTGGCATATTCAAGTCTTAATCCATAGAAATCCATCCTTCTATCTTTGAATAATTTTTTCTACACTGATCTTGTAAGTTCGAAACTTATGAGAACCAACTTCAAAATTTCAGCTCTAATGTGAATCCTGATCTGATACCATGTAGAAATTATGTGTATATTTGAAACTTGTCATGAAATTTACTAAAACAAAAGACTCAAATCTACTCCACTTTTCTGTGTGATTAAATTCACAATATAGAACATAAATCATAAGCATGCATTAAGAAATAACATAGTTACACAAAGATTTATTTAGGGTAAAGTAATTTCTCAAAACCCCTTCCTATATGTATTGCATTAATCAAAGAATAGAGATGTATTACATATTCTTACTCAATATTGAGCACAAACTGCAAGTGTATAACCTATTTCTTTGCCTGACTGACTGAATTTGGCCAACACTCAGCCAAATTTCAAGCCCTCCAAACCAGTATTTCCTTGTGCAAATCCTAACTAATTGGGGCCTGTTATTTAGGAATTTCCCCTCAATTGACTACGTAATCCATAAGGTTTGATATCTGATTTCATGCACCACCTGTACACATTGGAATAGTCTACAACTAATTGTACACCACCTTAGAATCTACATCTCAATTGGGGAACTCAAATTCTCTACATAAAACAATTATTTTGGGTTAATTGATTAGTTATCTAAATGATCACTGAGTGTGATTGGAGTCCCACTGCACAACTTGACCTTCCACTAGTTTCTGCAACAGTTAGAACTAGTTTAACTAAAATAAATCAATATAACTCAATTAGATTGCTACAAATTAGCAACCAGTCATGCTTAAATGAACTTAAGTCTTCCAACTCGAATTAAATAATCTAACAAGGTGACACAAGCCATGTCACTCAAGTTAACTCATCCAAGTTGTGTATTGAAATGGGAATTCAAATTTTCTCTAGTTTCACCAAGGGAAATCAATTTGAGAATTTCTTACTGCATTTTCAACAAAATAATGATCTTGTTTTAATACAGTTGTACTAACAGAATATGTACAAAGACAAATAATATGTACTTGAGTGTAAGTGGGTAGTAGTTGTAGTATTATGACTAATGAATATGCGTTGATTATGTCATGGTTGTTACTCTTGGTAAAGGACGATTTCAAATTAGTTGATTTCATCTCTTGATCTTTGGAACATGTGACTGACATGTGTGAATCGTTGCAGGGAAACATGCTTTGTATTAGCATGACAAGGTGTTACACAAAAATATCGTCACTATGATTATTTACAGTCAGTATGGGTCTATCATCACTTGTACTATCCTCCTAAGCAAGTCTAAGACCTCAGCTCTTCAAATCAAGCTTTGGAAATGGGAGAAAGACATTAAAAATCAATGTAACTCTGGTTCCGCACTTTCTCTCATGATCACCTGCGGTCCCGCACCTTCTGTGTACAAAATATGCGTACCTACCCGCTATGTCCCTAACGGTGTAGGTGCGGACCCCTGTGAAAGTCAAAAGGCGCAAGTTTTATCTTAAAAAACTCACTTTGGGTTAATTCTAGAGTTTTCTAGAAGGAATTTTGACGTGGATTGTTCGCTCTGAGGTGGTTCATGCATCCCAAAAGATAAGGAGCTAATCCCTTGACTAAAGGAGCTATCCCTTTGAAGGAGGGCTTTATCCCTTTGAAGGAGGACCTAGTAACTTCCCTCCATTGCACTATAAATACAGGCATTGGGGTGAGGACTAAGGAGGTTAGAAGCTGAACATTTTGAGGGTAAATGCTGGTGAAATTAAGACTTCCTATTTGAGCTTAAGAGGAGAGATCACATACCTTTTTGGCTTCATTGGGGATTGAGTGAAACTTGTCAAAGTAGAGGAGACTTCTTGTTGGACCTTGGGGGGAGCTTGTATAGCGTCAAGGCAAAGGTTGTAAAGTTCTTCTTTTGAATTAATACAATCAAACTCATTTTTCTCAACAAGTATCTTATGTTATTTGTTTCATGGACTCCTTAACTTTCATGTTAAATATGTTTTATGCAATTGGTTTTTCAGGTGCTATTTAATTTGTTTGCCTTGTTTGTGTTTGCAGATTCGCGAAAAGGAGCTCATTTGGATCAAAGGAGCGAGGGCATCCACAAGCTTGCGTTGGACCAAAGGTAGGCCCTAAAAACACTTGTTTGCTATTGATTATTAAAGCATATTTAGAGAAAGATAGTGTCTGGTTGGTTTGCCTGTCATTAGGTCTTCTTTAGATTCTAGGAAGGTCTATCTTATCCACAAGATCGACTCATTCCGTGTGACAAAATGGCGACCATACTGGGGACTTGATTGTTTTCCTTGTTTATACTTTGACCTGAGAAACTGTATTCTCTGTTTCTGTTTTTGACTTGATGATTGTGGGATTGGGTGAATTTAGTTAATTTTGAGTCAGTTTTTATTTTTCATAGTTTTGGGAGAGGTACGCACCCTCTGAGTTAAGCACAGTGCATACCTGTACGCATTTTTCTTTGTACACAGAGTGTGAACACACCTGTGTAAACAGGTTGCCTGCGTACCCTCTCAAAAATTTGAAAAATTTTAAATTTTTCTCTTTTTTATCAATTTAGAATTTGTTTATAGGTTTTAGCCATTTCCCAGACCTTCTTGTTCCTTGTCAAAAACTTTCCTTGGTTTAATTTCATTAGTGTTATGGTTTTAGGTGGAATTCCTAGGAATTTTGCTTGTTGGGTTTGTTTTTCATTTTTGGTTGTGTAGTGGCTCTGAGCTTAGAAGTCGTAGGGACCTCAGATTACCTTGGTGTCTACCAGTCTTCTTATGAGTCTGACCATTTATGAAATCTCCCCTTGTTGAGGAATCCGCTTTGTGTTTTCTCATTTCAAAATTTCGAAAAACTTGTATTTGAAAGTTGGAATTTTCATTTTAAGAAAATAAAAACGAATGATTGGTTGTTTTTTGACTAATTGTGATTCTGCATAAATTAGTCCTTAGCTCACATTTAGCTAAGTAAAACATCCTCAAAAAGAATTTTAGTAGGCTTTGACTTCAAGTAATTTTTTTATAGTTTGTAGCTCTCAAAGTTAGTCATTTTCATTAGTTTTGAGTGTTTTATTTACAAAACATAAAAAAATCTCTTTTGGAAAAAGTTTGTTTTTGTAGTGATTGAGTGCTTTGAAAAGAAAAGGGAAATTTTTGTGAAATAACTAGTTGTCTCGTTTTGAGTGCTTTGGAAAGGAAAAAGCTCTTCTTTAAATTTGTTTAATTGAGGAAGATTTGTGTTTACAAAGTATTTTCATTCTCAAACTCTTTCTTAGTGTAGAAGTTCATCGAAGAGAAAAGATTGTTTAAATCATCTTAGGTGCATCTTTTTAGTGATTTCGAGTCGAGTCTTTACACCACGAGTTTCATCTCCGCCACCTCTTGACTTAAACAACAACCACTAAAATTAATGCTTAAAGTAAAATTCACCTAGTAACATTTTATTTCTAGGGCTCTGATACACCAACTTAGCTTAGGCTAGTGTCTTGGAGTAGGAGAGTAATTAACTCTCCAAGATAGTAAAAACAAACAAGTAGTTGTATCTTGTGGTAGGAAGAAATCCAATTGTTACATTTATGCTCTGGGAAAGCTCCTCTTAAAGGAGAAGCACGAGATCGTGTCTGAACCAGTGTGGGAATCAATCCTTCCTCATTGGGAACGACCCCAGATATTCACGTATTAAAAACGGTAAACCTCGAATTAACCATTGTCGAGGAGCCTGGGGTCACTTGTTGGTAAACCTTGGATTATGTCAAGGAGCCTTCAAGGGGATTGAGCTTGCTACTCTGCCCTTGCATGCATATCTGATCGTAGATTGTTCCCCCAGGTGTATTTGTCTCAGTTGGTAACCTTAGTGGCCATATTCTTTAGGATTCTTCCCAAGGTGACAGTGGTGGGAAGATCCCACTGTACCTGGAGCAGACGTCGGCTGGACTCACTTGGATTTTCTGGGGGGTTCACTTCACTCGAGACGGTTAAGTGGAGGAACTTGGTCTAGTCTATTCATTAAGCAGGTTGACGGGGTAACTGTTCCAACCGCCATTTCTGTACCGAATTCTGCGACGTTGGATTTCATCACCAACTAATGTTTTCGGTCCGGAAAGTTACTGTTTGTGTGTGTTTTATCTCTAGATTCTTTAGGCGTATGATTCAAATTTGTTTGGTTCTTTAGAGGATTTAGGTGTTTTTAATTGAGATTTTACTTTGTTTGCGTGTGAAGTAGTTAAAAGTTTTTAACTGTGGCTCAATTACCAAGACAGTCCCGTAGACTTCGGGGCCAGTCTCCTGAGTTTGTAACCGTGGCTGATTTATTGAGGAAGTCCCATAGACTTCGCGGCCAACCTCCTAAAGGAGTCCCGAGCCAGCTTGAAGGCTTGAAAGTCCTCGTAACTCCTAGTGGTAGTAAGGTTGGGTCACCTGAAGAAGGAGAGTCTTCATTGGTTGTACATCCTGATTACCAAACTCTAGTAACAGGTTATGATCCGCAATTGATTTCAGTTTCCGAACTTGCTGGTAGCTTTTCATCTATTAGTGATATAGGTGAAGAACCTGAGATATCTGAACCTGTTACTCCAACATCGGGGTTTGTCTCTCCAACTTCTAGTGGTCCTGATTCACCTAGGGTAGAAAGAGTAATTACCCAAGATCTTCCTTCTGGACTTATTGCTATTGAAGAACTTGCTCCGGAAGAAGAAGTAGGTATCCCTATCCCTGAAAATCAACCTGTTCTTGATCTAAGGGAGCGTGAATCAAATTTTTACAGTCCACCTAGGAGTACTACTTGGTATCTTTCATTGACTAATTATTTGGAAAACCCAGGGTTAAGTTTTTCACCACCTCATGCTCCTTATCATCCTAGAGGTTTTTATTCTCCCGTAAATATGTCAGGTCAGTTATCCATGTGTACTCAATCGCCTGAATATTTTTTGTACGGCGGTCCTTCTGTTCCCTCTGGGTATCAGTCACTTTCTGGTACTTTTTCGGGAGCATCTCCTCAACCCATTGAGCAAGGGTTATTAACTGGAAACAATAGTACAAAGCCGTTGAGCGTAGAAGACATTCTTATGATGTCAGGTTCTATTCCCAATTCTCAACCTCAAGGTGGCCAGTTACCGCCTGGGGGGCAGCCTCAATTAATGCCTGGGGGGCAACCTCAAGGTACACAATTTGCATCTGGGGGGCAACCTCAAGGACAGTACGTACCTACGATACAGTACGTTCCTCAAGGTCAACCCCAGACTCAATATGTACCCCAAGGTCAACCCCAGTATCAATTTATACCTCAAGGTCAACCCCAGTATTAGTACGTGCCTCAAGGATATCTACCCCAAGGTCAGTACTCGAACCAAGGTTTCCAACCACCCCAAGGTCAATCTTATGTTCAAGGAACGAGAAATTTACCTTTCAATTATCAATCCTACCCTCAACCCGGTTATGGTCCTCAATATTCTCAACCTGTTATGGGTCAGTACCCCGGAATGAATATAGTGTGGGATCCATCGCAAACCCAACAGGTGTTGCAGCCAAGTATACAGTTGTCATCTCAAACTGGACAACCCTTAGTTTCTGGTACACCCCAGCAACCAGTCCAGTCTAATATTCAAACTTCTGTACCTTCGGTAGTTTCTCAGTCTGGGCCTACTGCGCCTCGTACTCCATCTCAAATGACTGCTGCAACTGCTGCAACTTCTGTTCAATCTACCCCACCTACTTCTGGAGTATCGACAGCTCCGGTTTCTACTGTTCCTGTATCTACTTCTCAGACATCTTTACCACCGTCTGGATCCACGATTCAAACTACGATTCAGATGCCTGTAGGAAAACCTGGTTTAAGTACGGTTGTCACAAGTCAACCACAATTCACCTATCAATCGTACCAGGGACAGTACCAATTCGGTCCTGCTATCTAGCAGCCAGTTTATCAGCATCAACCGTATCCTGGGTACACTTATCAACAACCTCAACAACCCCAGTACGGTCCGGTTAATCCTGGTTTTCTGGGAGGATACAATATCCCGAACGCGATTCCTATTCCTAGTTATCCCGGATATCCTCCTCTTAGGGCTAGTCTCATGACCCAGAGTTTTAGGGATCCTAATCGGCAGTTACCGTTTATCGCAACTTTGGACTTACCAGACTTGTCACGCCTAACGAACGATCCGATTAATTATCTTTCGTTTGGGCCTCCAATGCCGAATAAGTTGCCTAGTGACATTCCCAAGTTCGAAGGTAAATCAGGAGAGGATCCATCGAACCATGTGATGACTTACCACCTCTGGTGTGCATCTAACTCCATCACAGATGATTCGATCCATCTTAGACTTTTCCAGCGCACTCTAATTGGTCTCGCCGCCAAGTGGTACAATGAGTTACCACGAGGCACTTTTTATAATTTTAGTCAATTAGCTACCTCATTTTTAACTCATTTCCAGTTGCGAGTCCGATATGACAATGGAACAGAATTGTTAACTTCGCTAAAACAGTCAACATCCACGTACATTTCAGATCATATTCATGAGTGGAGACGTCGACGTCGTTTAGTGAAGGTATTTATTCTGGATGAAATCTTGGCTGAGTGGTTTGTAAAATCTTTGTTGCCAAAGATCACTGAAGATGTTGCTAAAGCCAGAGTGGTTACTGAGGAGCAAGTCATTGCTCAAGCACAGTACCTTGACTTGGTTTATACTCAGTCAGGTACGTTACACGAAAAGATCCCCGATCTTCCCAAGTCAAATCAAATCGCTGCAGCTCCTTCGGGATCTCATGCCGCTGATAGTATGATTGGCACGGTTAACACTAAAGGTAAGAAGAAATCCTCCAAGAATTCTTCTCCTATTATAACCTTGCCTGATTCCCCAACAGGAGATTCTTCTGCAGAGATTTCCGCCGATATTCACGTTGTAGAGTCATCTACAGCTAAATCAAAATCCTGTGGGAAGAAGAATAAAACGGACAAAAGTTCAAAGGAGAAATCTGAAAAGGCAGAATCCAATGATGAAAATCGCAAACCTCGTTATCCATGTCTCATTTGTGACGAAGAACATTTTACAAGAGACTGCCCTCATCGAGAAGAGGTTGCGAAGATCGTCAAAGGTTCCCAAACTCCTGCTGTTTTGAAGGATCCATTTCCAAGTCAAGACAGCAAGATGATAGGTTCTTCCTCGAGTGCCAATGAAGAACCCATATTGATGATTTCCCAGGTAAGGATTGCGACTGGATCACAAGATTATGGCAGTAAAAGTCCTGAAAGAAGCAGAATCTTCTCATTCTAGTCCATCAACCTCAGCTCCCGGTTCTTATCCACTATAGATCGAGAAACCTAATCCAGACTTGGTAATCAAACCGCCCGCTAAGGCTATACTTCGAAAGTCAGCTTTCAATCCACATGCGAGAGCAGCTCAGAACTATAACATTGTTGAGGATTTGGCTGTTTCACCCTCAACAATGTCGGCTTTGGAGGTGCTGCAATCATGTCCAGCACAGCGTAAATTACTTTTGTCGGCTATAGGAGCTGTTGACGTTCAGGACCCGAACCTAATAATTTTCGATCTAGAAAATAGTACACCGCGTCTCCCTCATCAAATGGCTTTCCAGATCCCAGTGATAGTAAAAAACAGGCCTATTCATCGGACTGTAATTGATGAGGGAGCCTCAACGTGCATTATGTCGATACAGTGTTGGAGATCGCTTGGTTCTCCTTCACTAAATCAATCCCTGATGGCCGTGGGTTTCATCCTTTTGGCATTCTATAGGATTTGCCTATAGGGGTTGAAGGAAAAACCGTTAGTCTAGATGTGGAGGTGGTTGATGCCCCTCTAGACTACAACCTTCTCTTGGGTCGAAGTTGGTCTTACGCTATGACAGCGATCGTTTCATCGGTCTTTCGAGTAATAAAGTTTCCACATATTGGAAAGATCATAACAATAGACCAGCTGGCTTACTTTTCATCCGACCCAGCCTCTTCGGAGAGTATTCAGCATGTTGGTAAAACGACTATCCCATATAAGGATGTTGGAGTAGGATTAGTTAAAGATGTCAGTTTACTGGGAACTTTTCCTTTTCCTCCAATCAACGCATCATCTTCATTTGCAACTATTCATATGATTACATCAGACACCATTATTTATGATGATCCTTGGATCATCCCTTCTGAATCTGAGATAGACTCATTTGGTAATTCCATGCCTTTGAGTCCATATGAAATGGCCTATGAAGCCGTGCAGTCTTTTGCCGACCTGTGTTCAACCGAAATTGACTTAATGAATGTGGTCTGTGAGGAATCACTTTTCACATCAACCTCGGATTTAACTATGTTTTCTGAACTTGTTCACTCTGATGAGAAAATTCGTGAAATCCTATGTGTAGATGATTTACCATGGGAAGATCTCCATCATAGATCTTTGTTTTTACCTGAGAATGATCATTTTGAAAATGATTTCTCATCAATTTTTACAACTGGATATGTCAAGGCACCTCAGAATCCAATGAAACATCCCGATTCAGAGTTAAATTTGGGAAACATCTCTCGAACTATTCCTATTGACATTTCGGTTAAGCCCGGAATTGTTGAAAACATTCATATAGGTGCCTTGTGTATAGATGACGAAATTCAATTATATAAGGCCCTATTTCAAGAATTCCGCTACGTGTTTGCCTGGTCCTATGAGGAAATGCTAGGAATTGATCCTGCGATTGTTTTTCATGAGATCAAGACTTACCCGGACGCTAAACCCGTCTGGCAACGTTTGCGTCAGGTTCACCCACGAAAAGCTACTGCAATTAAAGCAGAAGTTGAGAAACTGTTGAAAGCAGGTTTCATTTATCCGATCTCGTTAACGGATTGGGTATCGAATATTGTTTCGGTTAACAAAAAGAAGGGAACAATAAGAATATGCATCGATTATAGGGACATTAATCGAGCCTGTCCGAAGGACAATTACCCAACCCCCTATATCGATCAAATCATTGATGATTGTGCCGACAGCGAAATATTTTCCTTTATGGACAGTTTTTCTGGATACAATCAAATCAACATTCTACCTGCCGATCAACCAAAAACGACCTTCATTTGTCCATGGGGGGCATTTGCTTATTACAAATTGACTTTTGGGCTTAAGAATGTCGGAGAAAATTTACAAAGGGTGATGTCTTATGCGTTTCATGACTTCAAACACATTGTGCAACCGTATCTCGATGATTTGCCTGCTCATTCATTACATCGAGCTGATCACCTCGTCCATTTACGAGCAATCTTTATGAGGTGTAGGCATTATCGTATTCAGTTGAACCCACACAAATGCGGGTCGATTGTTGGGATTTGTAGTTTCGAAAGCCGGCATTCGTGTTGATCCCTCAAAGGTCGAAGCCATCATCAAATTGCCTCCTCCTTCGAGTCTTCGCCAACTCCAAAGTTTGCAGGGGAAAGCAAACTTGTTACGATGATTCATTCCTAACTACGCCGAAGTTACAAAGGGTTTTACCCGGTTGTTGAAACAAAATACTCAATTCTCTTGGGATGAGATAGCTCAGAAATCTTTTGATGCACTCAAACACGCATTGACCCATGCATCGTTATTGCATCCTCCCAACTACAACCAGGATTACTTCTTGTATCTCGCCGCCTCCCATTCCACCATTGGAATGGTCTTAGTTCAGGAAGATGAATTCGGAACGGAACATGTGATATATTACCTTAGTCGAACCTTAAATCCAACTGAGCTAAAATACTCACATGTGGAGAAATTGGCATTGGCAGCCATTCAAGTTGTCCAACGTTTTTGTCACTACATTTTACTACATCAAACTATGGTAATTTCAGATTGCAACCCTATGATCTACATTTTGAACAAACAATTGCTAGGGGGAAAGTACTCTAAATGGATCGTTATCCTGCAGGAGTTCGACTTGGAGTTTGAGAAATCTAAGTCTAAGAAATCTTTAGTTTTTGCGGAGTTAATGTGTGACTTCCCGCGTGCTGACACGGAAACTGTGGCAGAGGAGCCCATTGCAGACGAATCTTTGTTTCTAATTAGCACTTTAGATTTGTGGTTTGGGGATATCATCGTCTATCTCTAGACCTAATCCTTTCGGCCAGAAATTTCAAGGTCGGAACGTCGGAAAATTCGATTCCTGTCCCAACAATTCAAAATTATTGGAGATACTCTTTATCGCCGTGGGGCGGACTCTATTTTTCGACGTTGCTTAACTCACGAAGAGGCTGAAAGGGTTCTAAATGACTGTCACTCTGGAGCATGTGGCGGTCATATGTCTGGGTATGCCATAGCCCAAAAGATATTGTGCACTGGCTATTTCTGGCCATCCTTGTTTAAAGATTGTATTACCGCGGTCCGAAAATGCCACAACTGTCAGATTTTTGATCATAAGATGCGCGCTCCACCTGCTCCTCTCCACCCTATAATTGCCGTTGGTCCTTTTGCCAAATGGGGTATCGATTTTATTACATGTAACCCTCACTCGGCTCGGGGGCATGCATATATCATCCTTACCATAGATTATTTTACTAAGTGGGCCGAGGCGATGCCTACATTTGAGGCAGATGGCAAAACAACTACAATTTTTGTGTTCAATCATATAATTGCTAGGTTTGGTGTCCCACAAGCGATAATCATTGATCATGGGTGTCATTTTCGAAACGTTATGATGACCGAACTTACAGGCTAGCTTGGTTTACGTCACGATAGTTCAACCCCTTATTTTCCACAAGCAAATGGTCTGGTTGAATCCATCAACAAAGTTTTAGTTATCATGATCCGACGAATAATTAGGATTCATCGGTCGAATTGGCACAACATGCTATTTTCAGCACTTTGGGCGTACTGAACCTCAGTAAAAACATCAACAGGGTTCACTCCTTTCCAACTAGTCTATGGTTTGGAATCTGTGTTACCCATTGAATGTGAAATCGCGTCACTACAAATCGCCATCGAGTTACTTCCAGCCACTTCCGAAGAGGAAAAGCGTTTGTTATACTTGGATCAATTAGATGAGAATCGACGTGATGCTGCATTGGCAATCGAGACTCATGCAAAACGAATGAAAGCTCAGTATGATCGAAATGTAACCCCTCGAAATTTTTCGGAAGGAGATCTAGTCTTAGTTTATGATCAAGCTAATGATAAATTAGGTGCTGGAAAATTCGTTCCTATGTGGCATGGTCCCTATGTTGTCAAGCGAAAGCTAGCCAAAGGGGCTTATGAATTGGTAGACTTTGATGGGGACTCTTTGGGTAAACCCAGAAATGGTCTTTACTTGAAGAGGTATTATGCTTAAAGGAATGGGTATGTAGATTTTTTAGTTAGGATAGTTTTTTCTTTCTAGTTGGTGTGTTTTAGTTTAAAAAGTGTGCTTAGCTTAGAGAGTGTTTTTCCGTCATTATTCCTGCTTATCTTGGTTTTACTCTTGATATTGCAGATGTCGATGCCTCTCCAAACATACATTGGATTTGCCGATGGTGCTTGTCGTAATACACGGAACATCTCTTCCGCAGCTTGGGTTATTTATTCGCCCTCTGATGAGTTAGTTTCTATGCATGGGGTAAGCCTCGGTCAAACAACAAACAACATTGCAGAGTACAGTGCAGTGATTGAGTTATTGTCTGAATCTATTTCATTTGGGATTCGGAGTTTGATAGTGAGGTTAGATTCTGAACGCGTTGTATTACAGCTTAATAGAGTGTATGCCATTAGAAATCCAGTGTTATTAAGATTATTTTTGAGAGTGCGTCTCTTGGAACATGAGTTTGATTACATTGAATATCAGCATATTCCAAGGTCTTTAAATACATTAGCAGATGCAATTGCTTCTCGAATGTTAAATAGACATTTGCAATAATCATACATGTAAATTTAAAACCATTCGATAACATGATTTACAAGATAAGCCGGTAATAGTGATATATATATAGGAGTGTGTCAAAAAATACATCGTCTTCGATTATAGGTTGAAAAACACCTTATGATTGGCAAAAATGATAAGTACAAAAAGTAAAATGTCACATGTGCCCACAATAGGCGATCATCCTATCACTGGTGATGATCTCTATAAGAAACCACTGCACGGGCCACCTTGCAAAGGAACCTCCTAAAAGGTCCCGGGACTCTAATCACATAGCACTGAAGTCGATGAGGAATGTCGTCTATAGTGGTCTCAGGAATATCTCCTATCAAGCGCTCGAGATGACCCTCCAACTCGGCCAAAACCTCTGCCGATTCATCCTGTGAGGCTGGCGTGGGTGCAACTCGTTGCCTCCTCTCGAAAGGCCGGAGATGGCTGGTCGCTGTGGACCCACATCTACATTTGAAATTTTTACTATCAGTTTTGAGACAATGGAAAAATAAAAAAAAATTAAAATAGGAAAAGTTGAAAAGGATTTTACCTGACTTGTCCCACTGCTCTCCTGGTGGAAGAGCCATGTCTGGGTCACCACGGAAATATATCCCAGCGTAAGGGAATTCCTTAATGGAAAAGACCTGGTTTTCCAACCATTGGAAATACTCAGGTTTGAACCGAGCAACTTTTGTCCTCTCGTCCAGGTGACAGGCCATGACTGCGACCCATCGCATCAGTTTGGGCTCTCGAGGAAGCCTAGCTCCAATAGTAAGGTGCTGTGGGATCAGCATAGGAACCCTCTCCAGGCCAAAACTCATGACCAAAGCCCCATAACCAAAGGTCTTTAGTCGTCCGCTCTTGGCCCTGGTCAGTTGGCCTTTCAAATTGGCCAGCACAGCATTGCACCAGTTGAAGATGGTGCCTCGAAAGAAATCAACTGCCATACGTATCTGGGATCCGGTGGCAATATGTAATGTGACAGCTCTGCAAAGTCTGGTGACAGTAAAATGTTGTTGGGAAAAGTATCCAATTCGGAATGCCCCTATCCCACTCTAAGAGGTGATAGTGCCTTAGCAACAAACAAGGAAAACTATCTGAGTATTCTTCTTTATGAGATGTAAATAGAGTAAGAAGGATGTAACTAACCGGTGTCTTCCGCTAGTTTGTCGATCCAATCACTCTCTCTTTTGTTCGCTTCCCGCTTCCTGCTCTTTCACTGGTCCAGCTTCACCCAGTTCCTGCAAGATCACAAGAGAGAAAAACTACACAAAAGACATAGATTCACATTCATAACTAGTTTAGGATCAGATATAAACTAAATATGCAAATATAACAAAACATCATTGAAATACAAGCATATAGGAGAAACTCAAGTAGCTTTATTGATATGATAACAAGGTTCAAGAGGAGATACAACCAAATGAGTCCCGATCCAACATCTACCTCCCAACAAAGGAATCCCTTCCTCTCCTCCAACAAAGCATAAATCACCCAATGTACTAATCTCAATCTCAAACCAACAGCAATTCTCTGCAAAATACCAAATTCCAGCCTCCTGAACCTCTGGGTGAGAGACCCATATATAGATGTAAGCAAAGAGGATGAGTCAACTTATGTTTTGACTTGTGGCTTCTCTCTGTTAGTTCTTGCTTCCACTTGGAGGTTGAGAGCCTCTTACTCATCACTAGTCGAATTCATTGAGACAAGTGTCATTGGAGAAGATTCTGGAAGCTTCCATGGTCTTTCCACCTCATTGAATGAGCTTGCCATTTGTCATTTCCCGCTCAGCGCACCCTGGTAGTGCTTCCACCTGCGTTGCAATGCACCTAGCCAGTGTAGCCTCTGCATTTCAACGCAGGCAGCTAGTGGAGCGTCTGAATTGATCCTGAATTGACTGTTTCTAAGTGGTTTTTGGTGGAGAACTTCTGGGAGAAGCTGTCATTGGTTGACCTTGTTCCTTTAGGGGCAGGAACAACTCTTTTAGGGACTTTGGATCCCTTGGATTATGGACATTTCATGCTCAATGCTGTAAGTCACAAAAATGTCTATAACAGTTGCCCCCTAAAGTGTGAGGCCGTTTATCGGGTGAAATGCTTTATTAGGAGGATCCGAAGTTCTTCCAATGTTGGGAGGAGACCTGTAATAAGATACAATACAATACATTATTTTTCATACTGTTTTCATGATCTAGCTGAGGTGGGCATTCCCATGCTCAGCTTTATAAATTCATTTTGATGTACATAGGACAGACAATCGTCTGATGGTAGACTGATGATTTTGATGAAATCATCATCCTTTTGGTAGGATGATTAGCTGTGCTGCAATGTTGTACATGTCAATGTCTTTATTTTTCCTGAATATATACTGCAGCCCGGATGGATGAAACTAGATCCGAGGTCTTCAATCTCGTCCGATCTTCACTCTAAGTACAAGTCAATCCATGTGAGAAATGTTCTGAAGTCGAACATGGAAAGACATCGCTTGATTACCAGTCAATGATGTAAACTGTTAACAAGCGCGAGAGGAATCACCGATAATGATAATGACCCTCAAGGTACTGCAGTACAATTCACGTGGTGTGAATAAAGGACTTGGCATCGAACACCACGCAAAATCTTTCGGTCGAAGGTCATTGATGTATACCTGTTGCCGGAAGTGAGAAACTTGCCATTGAGGCATGCAAGCTTCAAAGTACTGAAGGGGTTGTTCCTAGATCAACTTCTTGGATAATGAGCTGATGTCGACAAGAAGCAATCCGTCAAAGGAGGGCCTTGATGTATTCCACATCAGTGACACGGAACGGAGCAAATGATTTTGATGGAGGTGAAAAACGATCTAATGATATATGGTTCAGGGTGGCGGTCATGAAAAGATGAAGGATAATGTATGGTAGTGGATGGGACATGGTTGACTTCTCTTGAACATACCGGCGACACTTATGTGATGGATTGGTAGCATTCACCCCAAAGGTGGATGGTATGGCGAGACCATGGTGATGTGACCGGTGAATGAAACAACCCAACTCGACTCAGGCATGGAGTGGAAGTGTCATGTTCAAGAGCGACTTGCTACCAATAAAGTTCTTTGAGTTTCTTCCCAATTTTTACCCAGTCACTGTTGACCAGTACCTCTTTATTTTTGTCAAGCATGAGGAGGATAACATATGCTTGTTCTATAATTTGCCCTTCAGGCAAACCCATCGCTATGTTTTAACTAGCCTAGCGATAGTGAAACCTGTTCTCGTCTAAAGACAAGTTTGTCGCTATTTAATGTTTTTAACGAGTCTAACGACAAAAATAACTCGGTCCTTTTCATTTTTAGAGAGTCTGAAAAGGTACGTAAAGTCAACTCCGAAAGTCCTTTTTCGTCATCTAATCCCTTAAGTCCAAAAAAGTATAAAACAATACAGAAGGGATGAATTTTCGATAGTTTTAACGAGCCGAACAAAACAAGCGCTCGATCTTTTTGTGCAATAATCCCTCAGGTCCAAAAAGATTAAAATATAAAGGAGGGATAGCACTTCCGGTCGCTTTAACGAGCTGGAAGGCCAAAACTCGGCAATCTTTTCATATTTTATGAGTCAGATGAAAAGAGGTTAAAGAAGACTCGTCTTTTGAGGAACGAGTGATAAAACGGGTAGTAGCTGATTCCAGGTAAGGGTTGGAATTTTCCAATCACGGTAGTGTCACAAGGATGGCTAGTGAAATCACTCTTCGCAGCTGTTCCTCAAAATGGGTAAACAATCAATATGGAGGTGAATGATCGGCCAATGGAAAAGTGGAGGTGACGGTGCAAACACGACCAAGGCTTTAATGGCTGATAATGTTACATTCACGGTGGTTATTTACCGGAAGATAGTTCATTTTTTAACGAGATTAAACGCGGATTGAAACACTTGCTCGATCTTATGTTTATTTTTTAACGAGCATGAACTATGTGCTAAAACTGCTCGATAAGTTTGCATGCCCCCAACATAATAACGCAAATCGAGGTGCATGCCCCCCAAGCTTCATTGCATTCAACTCGGTGGTTGGAATGAAGGTTTACCTTTGAGATTTGAAAAGGGGATTTGTTTCATTTTTTAATGAGGTTGACACGGTAAAAGAACTATCCTCATGACTCCTTGTTTCATTTTTTAACGAGGTTGACATGAGATAAGAACCATCCTCGGAGTCCAAATCCGTTAGATATAGAAGGTTTCATATTCCACTGTGGCCACTTCCGCCAGATTACTCGGAGGCGGTAGGGCAAAAGTACCCATTAAGGCAGGGTCTTTTAGGAGACCTACTCCGATATTTTGGAGCGAATGATTGCTTCCATGGATCATTGGAATGCTTCCCGTAACTTGTGAACTGTTGGGGAGAAATGTTTGTTGGTCGACGATTGTAATTCCTCCTTGGAAAGGAAATGCAATCTTCCTGAAGTAGGTCGACACAACTGCGGCCATGGCATATATCCAGGGTCTTCCCAATAGGATGTTGTAATCAAGGTTTCCGTCGATTACTTCAACATCAATTTCTACTGTTTTCCCTCCTAGTTCAACCTTCAATTTATTTAGGATACCATATGGGGTATATGTCCTTCCGTCAAATGCTTTTAACGTCGTCGAAGATCGCGACAAGGTTGGAGATCCTAAAGTTTTCCAGCAACTCATCGACATAATGCATGTAGATGCCCCCTCATCAATAATTGTTCGATGAACAGTTTTGTTGAGGGCTTTCACTTGAATAAGGAAAGCTAGTTGAGTTGGTAACTGAGGGTCATATCCTTTATGATCAAAGGCCACAAGATTGGAATCCATCGGGTCAATCCCACCTATTGCTGATAATAAAGCTTGCTCTTGGGAGAGGCAATTTGGAGGTACCTCAAGTGTCGACATAGCGGACGATGATTGGGCCAGGTCTTCTATTATATTATAACTCTGTGCTATTTTTGCACGAGGATTAAATGTCGATTTGTGCACTACTCCCTTTGGTGACTTTATCATTTGTTCAGGAATGATGGGTGGCACAACTTTGGTCAAAGTTGTTGTCGAACTAATAGGTTGTTCATTAGCCTTGTTATTCGACACCTGTGGATTCCCGTAATCTTTATTCCTTGCCAAAGCATCATTTTGCTGCTTTGAGATAGACAACATAAGCACTTGGGATCGGGAAGCATTTTGATTAGCAACCAGTTTGGTTCCCGGGCTTGGAAACGGATCAGTCAATACTGCTGAGGTTTTTGAACTCTTAAAGAGTTTCTTAACTTCAGATATATGTGGAAAATCTCTCGTCCAATGATCCTCATCGCATATATGACACCCCGCAGGGGGTTTCCTTTTCCTCCCTTTCTTTTTCTTCTTGCCCCCTGGTTGCTTCAGTTGTTTGCCCTTGTCGGTCGACACAGCATTTACTTCCGAGGCAAGAAGTTCCTCATTTGCATTTTGACTGGAAATCTTACGGGCCTTTTTAGATGTAGCCTTTGTCGATTTCGTGTTTGTCGCGCCAATCATGCCATCGATGGCATGAGAGTCATTGTTTGAATTAGGAGTAGGAGGAATTGAGAATTCTGGTCTAGGGGCATCAGGTATTTTGTCATAGAGCGTGCTAGACTGAGTATAGACCAAGTCCAGATATTGCGCACAAGCGATGACTTGCTCTTCCGTTACGACTCCCCCCTTTGCCACATCTTCCGTGATTGTAGGAAGTAAGGATTTGATAAACCATTCAGCTAATAGCTGATCGGGAACGTACGTTTTTACCATCCTACGACGACGTCGCCACTCATGTATATGATCAGATATGTGAGTGGCCGTTGTCTGTTTGAAGTTGGTTAGGAGTTCTGTTCCCGTTTCATACCTTATCGGTAATTGAAAATGGGTTAAGAAAGTCATGGCTAAGGTAATGAAGTTGTCGAACAAAGCTCTAGGCAATTCAATATACCATTTTTCCGCTGGACCCGTTAACGTCCTTTGAAAAAGGCGAAGCCTTATCAAATCATCGTTTAGGGTGTTTGATGAACACCATAGATGAAATGTCATCACGTGACTCGATGGATCTTCACCTGGATTTCCATTAAATTTAGGAATATCTGACGGAAGTTTATGCGGAATCGCTGGCCACCAAGGGGCATAAGAAATTGGATCATTCGTCAGCCGGTTTAGATCTGGTAATTCTAGAGTTGCTACAAAGGGCAACTGTTGATTCAAGTTAGGCGAAGCATATCCAGGATAAGATGGAATCACCTGAGCAGTGGGTCTTTGCATACCAGCATAATGCTGGCAACTTTGACAAGATTGATGG
Organism: Pinus tabuliformis; assembly: GCA_031772625.1. Classification (NCBI taxonomy): domain Eukaryota; kingdom Viridiplantae; phylum Streptophyta; class Pinopsida; order Pinales; family Pinaceae; genus Pinus; species Pinus tabuliformis. The sequence goes on from CM062820.1 coordinate 1,337,275,096, forward strand.
GCATAACCACTATAATATGGTTGCCCATTACTTACAAAGACTTGTTGCTCAGGTCCTTGATATGATTGCTGGAATGGCGGTTGTTGAGATTGAACCAGCCCTGGTTGTTGGACCATTTGCTGTTGTCCAATACTGGATGATTGAACAAGATGAGGAGTCATAGTACTTGTTTGAGCTTGAGTCGCTCCAGATAAGGAGTCACTAACCTCAGGTTGTGATTGAGTCGTTGAGACAAGAGGCTGTTGTATTGTAACCTGAGAAACTTGGGGTTGACATACAACAGGTAGCGCTTGTACTTGCGACGCAGTCACCATAGCAGGTATAGTGGGAATATTCGACACAGGGTGGACTGGTTGCGTTGAATATACAACCCTTGGTTGCTGAGGTAGTATTGGTACCCAACCGCTGGATGTAATTCCAGTTTGACCTGAACTTTGTTGTAAACTCTCATATGGTTGTTCTCTGGGAGGGAACAATGAAAAGGCATACTGCCCTCCATATGGTGGCAATCCAGTACTTAAAGGGTAGATTGGCCTTTGAAGACACATTGGATCAATTTTTTGAGTTTCAACATAAGAAATACTAGATGATAATTCGGATGAAGAAATAGGAACTAACCATGCCGTCGAAGCAGTCCCTGGTGGGACCCCAGCTTGTTGTTGATAACTTGCCGGGACAGATGGTATACCATTGAACATCGTTGGAGTAGCAGTAGGAGGTTGTGCCATTGCTGTGTCGGATGACATAGTCCTAGATGTCGACGGTTGTTCAGACATATCTAGTCTATCCAAAAGATTTCTTAGCGATTCTACAAGAACATGTGATGAAGGGAGACTAACTTTGAAGATCAACGAGGAAAAGGTGATGATTATTCCGTTTAAAATAAATTTTAACGACGCTTAGACACAACTTGCTTTTTCAATTTTAAAGAGTCGAGAAAAAGCTAAAGATGACTCTAGTCTCCTTCGATGTTTTAACGAGCCCGAAGTGACAAATGCTCGGATGGAATTTTCCCGTTATAGAGTCTGAAAAAGGCCAAAAGGAACTGCTCTGGAGTTCTAGGTAGAGGGTGTGCCAAACTTTTCGCAAAACCGCAGAATACTTTTTAAGGTATGGGCGGTCAATCTTCCCGAAAGCTGTGTTCAGTGCATTGCGATCAGTAGGGCGGCCGACACGGCTTCCTAAGGATAAAGGTTTTATTCCTATAGGGGTCTCCCAATATATACTTGACGATACGTGGGAGCACAATCCGTACTGGAGCTATTGTCTCTCAGGAGGAATCACCCAACCATCAGCGAGATCGACAGTCACCAGGTTTTACGACTCCGGAACACGTCTCTAGCCTAGACCTCTATGTTGTACGTTAAGTTACAAAGCGTTGTTAAGTTCATTCAATTTATTTTAGGTTGATCTTTCTTAGAAGTTTGCCTTTTTGGATCACCACGAGATGTATGATACAATTCCTAAATGCAGTCTAAAGATGATAAGCAAGCTTTTATATCTTTTCAACAATGAAAATCCTAGCTACAAGGGGAAAAGAAAGACACAATCTTTTCTCAAAGAGTATAGAGCACACTGTAAATGCACTTTTCCTAAATCAAAGCATGCAAACTATCAAAATGCAAATGCACATATGCATGTATTTTTTTTCGCTTTCTTAATATTGATGCCTAAAAAGAAAGCTGTTGTACAAATTTGAATTCGATTTCAAGTGAAAACATAAACAAGTTCCTTTTTCAAAATCAAAAAGATGATTACGACACTTTATGATTTACTTGTTTCGACACTAGAAATACATAAATTCAAACCAAATGACAAAAGTAAAAGCTCAATCAACTGTGAACAGCAAACAAACTCACTCCTAAGATCAAAACGACACTTACGACAGGTCTAGATCTAAGGGCGACAGTATGACTAGTTTACTTTTGTAATGGGAAACTGCAAATGATGTAACAAATACACAAAGAACAAATACAGTTTCTTTATACAACTGAGGCGGAATTGAGGCAAAGAAAAGGGGTTTCAGATAGGTACACTGACTGATAACAGGCTGCAAAAACAGAGATAAAGCTGAGCAAAAGGAAACAGGGAACCACAACTGCACAAGGCAAAGGCTGATCAGCGCACCCTCAACACAGAGAAACTGAACTTCAGCGCAGGTATCCTTCACGGGACCTGCGTTGAAATGCAGAACCTCTTCACAGAGTCTGCGCTGAAGCAGAAACGAGAGTTGTTTCTGGGTTCTGGGTCACGGTTTGCAGTTAAATCTACAGTTTTTGGCTGGATCAAAGCTATCAATTAGGTACAATTAGGAGGATGATTTAAAGGAGGACTAAGATCTATCACAAAGGGCTGTTAGAGCACTTATGGATCAGTTTGTTCAGATCATAAAAATAGGCCCAGTGAGTGGACTGGAGTGGCAGATCTCTACTTTGCATTTGAAAATGGCAAATGCACTTCGATTCAGCACTCCTGAGTTTATGAGAAGAACAACAATAGAAACACAAATAAACTAACAAGATACTCTCCCTAGTGGAGTCGCCAATTTGTTGTTGGGAAAAGTATCCTATTCGGAATGCCCCTATCCCACTCTAAGAGGTGATAGTGCCTTAGCAACAAACAAGGAAAACTATCTGAGCATTCTTCTTTATGAGATGTAAATAGAGTAAGAAGGATGTAACTAACCGGTGTCTTCCGCTAGTTTGTCGATCCAATCACTCTCTCTTTTGCTCGCTTCCCGCTTCCTGCTCTTTCACTGGTCCAGCTTCACCCAGTTCCTGCAAGATCACAAGAGAGAAAAACTACACAAAAGACATAGATTCACATTCATAACTAGTTTAGGATCAGATATAAACTAAATATGCAAATATAACAAAACATCATTGAAATACAAGCATATAGGAGAAACTCAAGTAGCTTTATTGATATGATAACAAGGTTCAAGAGGAGATACAACCAAATGAGTCCCGATCCAGCATCTGCCTCCCAGCAAAGGAATCCCTTCCTCTCCTCCAACAAAGCATAAATCACCCAATGTACTAATCTCAATCTCAAACCAACAGCAATTCTATGCAAAATACCAAATTCCATCCTCCTGAACCTCTGGGTGAGAGATCCATATATAGATGTAAGCAGAGAGGATGAGTCAGCTTATGTTTTGACTTGTGGCTTCTCTCTGTCAGTTCTTGCTTCCACTTGGAGGTTGAGAGCCTCTTACTTATCACTAGTCGAATTCATTGAGGCAAGTGTCATTGGAGAAGATTCTGGAAGCTTCCATGGTCTTTCCACCTCGTTGAATGAGCTTGCCATTTGTCATTTCCCACTCAGCGCACCATGGTAGTGCTTCCACCTACGTTGCAATGCACCTAGCCAGTGTAGCCTCTACACTTCAACGCAGGTAGCTAGTGGAGCCTCTGAATTGATCCTGAATTGACTGTTTCTGAGTGGTTTTTGGTGGAGAACTTCTGGGAGAAGCTGTCATTGGTTGAACTTGTTCCTTTAGGGGCAGGAACAACTCTTTTAGGGACTTTGGATCCCTTGGATTATGGAAATTTCATGCTCAATGTTGTAAGGCACAAAAATGTCTATAACATAAATGCAATCACCATGAGCTCAGGATGGGATATGGTCTTTATGTCTATCCCTTTGTCCCTAGCCTGGCTGTTGCAGTACTCTAGCCGGAGGCTATCGACAGACTGGCCACCTGGCCTAGTCCCATGCAGAGTCAAGTCTTCACCTCTCTTAGGCAAACCAGTCAAGAAATAAATGTCCGTCGGCTCGATTTCGAGCTGGTGGCCGCCAATGAAAAGGCACTGGTCCTGTATGCTCCATCTGTCAACCAGCCACTGTAAGAAATCCACCTGAGCCCTCATGCCAGGAATGGTCCAGAATTTGTACAGTTTGCACACCCTCAAAGCATCAAGTGAAGGCTGATGATTCCATGCGGCAGCATCCACGTCCTCATGCTCTCGTTCGCGCCAATCTAGCATGATGTACTCTTTGCATCAAGTATAAAGATTAATTAAATTGCTAGAAAATATTTTGATTGGTCCACTTTTTAGAATCTTTGGGTTAAAAACCGTTGTGGCGGGGTACGCACCCTCCGAGTTAGACGCAGTGCGGGGGTCCGCACTTTGTCTACATGGAAGGTGCGGACCCCGAGATTTTTCCCAATGGGGAAAAAGTCGGGGTCCACGGGTTCGCAATGGTAAACCTGCGGACCCCCGCGCGCGGGATTTGCGCCTAAAAACCCTCCCAAAAAATGAAATGAAGGACTAAATCAAAAAGCTAAATGGTTGAAAATGAAGAGTAGGATGATGTGGATTACTTGGAGAAGATGGCGCTTGATTTCGACGGTTGGATCTTCCACAATCTTCACGGGAAGTTTTTTAAGCAAAAGCACCATTTTCTCACCCAAACTCAAACGGTAAAAATGAATCGACAAAGGCCCATTTTATAAGTTTTTGAGTAAATAAATCACAAATTTGTTTATGTTTCACTTTGAAAAGGTATTTTGCGACGCTTTTATCCATTTCAAACAGGTATGAGTAATGTTTGTGCTTTTGTGCAGAATAAAGGATTATTCAGGCGAAGTCTATCATTTTCGACAGAAAAACATGTAGAGCCATCTTTAAGCTCTTTTCTGACTCCTAAAACATGAAAATATTGCCGAGTGTTTCTTTTAAACTCGTTAAAACGAAATTAAAAGACGGTCCACTTACAGCTCTTTTCTGACCGTAAAATCATGAAAAGATTGCCTGATTTTTGTCGTTTCAAATTCGATATTGGTTATAAAACGACGTGCCATTGATCGCTTTTTTACTTTTTCGGGTCAAGGGCACTAATAATGAAAAGTACTCCTTGGTCGTAAAAGATCAAGAGGTTCTCTCAAGTATTATTTTATACTTTTTCGGGCTTGGGAGACACAAATTTACGAAAAAGGTCAACCCTGGAGTCTTCTTAAGTTTTTTCAGACTCTCTAAAATTGAAAAACACCGAGTTTCTCCTATACTGGACTCGTTAAAATTTCACAGTAAAGGACCTGTTCAATTACAAACAGGAACGAACCACTCCTTCTTAGGGTTCAAATTTAAACTAAGTTGGACTCATCTGAAGGATGAGCTTATAATCAAGCAAATGTTATCCTCCTCAAGTTTGTCAAAAATAAAGAGGTACTTGCCAGAAATGGTGGGGGAAAAGAGAGAAAAATGAGTATGTTTGTCATACTTTGTAACCACTCCTGAACACGACACTTTTATTCACCTGGGTTTGGAAATCCTTTGCCTAACAGTTGATCAAACCACATTGAAAGTCTTCAACCGGTTTCTGGGTATTAACTTTGGGTAAATTGTCACCAAGCCATCTGTCGTGTCGTTATGTGTTCAAGAGGTCACTACTAATAAGCCATTCATATGTAAAATATCTTTCATCCATCTTGACCATCCCTGAGTTAGTCCTTGCAACTAAATTTCTTCAACTTGATCTATGATTTCGTGTTGTGGGCTTGCCTACAACGGATCGCTTTCTATCGACATTAGCTCATTATCTATAAATATGATCTAGGAATCGTCAGTACCTTGAGATTTTCATGCCTCAATGGTAGATTTCTCGCCTTTGACGATAGTTTACATCATTGACTTTCGATCGAAGGATTCCATGATATGTTCGACATCAACACATTTATTCACATCTCATGGATTGTACTGGGTACTTTGAGAGTCATTAACATCACTGGTGGTTTCTCTCACACTTGTTAACAGTTTACATCATTGACTGGTAATCAAGTGGTTTCTACCATGTTCGACATCAACACATTTATTCGCATGGATAGAATCGTACTATTTCGGGAAGTAGAAATGAAGACCCTTGATCTAGTTTCCACCATCGAGGCTGCAAGGAATTTTGTATTCATTATATTGTGGACTATTCATAAACAGATGGCTGCGTCCATACTGTGTTCACATGAGTCTATACTTGTGATGTTTTACAAGATCATTCCTATATCAGAGAAGTAGATAGTTTTCTAGTTAGTTTTGATCTGAGTATGGGAATGCCTACCTCAGCGATGATATGATCTCATATATATATCTTGCATTGAATGTTTTTACAGGTTCCGACCGGGCTCTCCACAAGATGATCCTTGAAATGATAAAGTACTTCACTCTTCCTATATGATAAATGAAATCCTCATCTACTACAGACTTCACACTTTAGGGGGCAATCTGTTACACAAAAATATCGTCACTATGATTATTTACAGTCAGTATGGATCTATCATCACTTGTACTGTCCTCCTAAGAAAGTCTAAGACCTCATCTCTTCAAATCAAGCTTTGGAAATGGGAGAAAGACATTAAAAATCAATGTAACTCTGGTTCCGCACTTTCTCTCATGATCACCTGCAGTCCCGCACCTTCTGTGTACAAAAGCTGCGTACGTACCCGCTCTGTCCCTAACGGTGTAGGTGCGGACCCCTGTGAAAGTCAAAAGGCGCAAGTTTTATCTTAAAAACTCACTTTGGGTTAATTCTAGAGTTTTCTAGAAGGAACTTTGACGTGGATTGTTCGCTCTGAGGTGGTTCATGCATCCCAAAAGAGAAGGAGCTAATCCCTTGACTAAAGGAGCTATCCCTTTGAAGGAGGGCTTTATCCCTTTGAAGGAGGACCTAGTAACTTCCCTCCATTACACTATAAATACAGGCATTGGGGTGAGGACTAGGGAGTTTAGAAGCTGAACATTTTGAGGGTAAATGCTGGTGAAATTAAGACTTCGTAGTTGAGCTTAAGAGGAGAGATCACATACCTTTTTGGCTTCATTGGGGAGTGAGTGAAACTTGTCAAAGTAGACAAGACTTGTTGTTGGACCCTGGGAGGAGCTTGTACAGTGTCAAGGCAAAGGTTGTAAAGTTCTTCTTCTTTTGAATTAATACAATCAAACTCATTTTTCTCAACAAGTATCTTATGTTATTTGTTTCATGGACTCCTTGACTTTCATGTTAAATATGTTTTATGCAATTGGTTTTTCAGGTGCTATTTAATTTGTTTGCCTTGTTTGTGTTTGCAGATTCGCGAAAAGGAGCTCATTTGGATCAAAGGAGTGAGGGCATCCACAAGCTTGCGTTGGACCAAAGGTAGGCCCTATAAACACTTGTTTGCTATTGATTATTAAAGAATATTTAGAGAAAGATAGTGTCTGGTTGGTTTGCTTGTCATTAGGTCTTCTTTAGATTCTAGGAAGGTCTATCTTGTCCGCAAGATCGACTCATTCCATGTGACATAAGGTAACAATTGATTTGTATATATAGCTAACAATTGGGTGATGCAATAACACTTATGAAGACTCAATTACAAATAGGTAAAAGTTAAAAGAAAATAATCGGGTGAGAATTCCTTTGGCTATGTTTGGAATCCGCAATTCGAAACAAATGATTGCCTTGCATGAATACATGAAGTCTTCTTTACCTTCATTTTGTTTGAAATTATGTGGATATGTGATACATTCATGAACATGTATTTGATAGGTATAATAGTTGGTTTCTAGTGATAAGTGGATTCGTCAAGGAATTGGAGTCCCTTGAAAAATGATATGTGTACATGTTCAGTTATAAGGCAATGTGCTTAGCATAACAAGGCAAGATAAATACTATAAATTTATTTTTATTTATACACTAAAAATTATGTGTTTATGGCAGTATGATGCATGGATTGCATGGAAAAAATACTTCCATGAAATATTGAAGAAGTCTTGGGTCGAGGTTTCCCTAGGAAGCATTGGGAACCCATGGGGTTGATTCATGGTGTTTTTTGCTAGTTTTGTTCTTTTGGTATTTTGTAATTTGTTTACACTTGAATTGTAGTTTTTTTTTATGTTTTGTGCATGGAAAACCACTCTGTTTGTGGTGTCGAATTGTTATTGGTTTTCGTGGTTTTCTTCTTGATTGTTTCTTGTTCTTGCATGTTATGTTTAGAGGATATTGGGAATTGGATGCGGAAAGAGGAAGGTTAATGGAGCTCGAGGGGAGCTATATGAATCTCGATGCATGTAAAGAGAAGCTAAAGGCGTGAATATGGCAGATAGTTGAGTTGGATGGGTTGATTGGGGTAAATGAACAATGGCAGGATAGTCATAAGAAAGGTAACAGGAAAGGAAAAGTAAATGGATTTGAGGCATCAAATGCCTGAGCTATGTTGGGAACTATTGTTGTGAATGTTGTGCATGGATAAAGAGAGTTATCTTAACCTTACTTCTAATATATGGTAATTATTTTGTGATCATGATTATGCTGATGATTATATATCTGTGTGTGTGTGTGCTATTGTCTGAAAGGGCCATCAGGGATCGTGATTCTTTTATGATAATGTTTATATGTATATATGGATGTACATATGAAATTTTACGACAGAATCAAGGGTCATGGTTGTGGAGGAATGATTGCTTATGCAGGTGAATGGGATGAAGAGGTTCATGGTTTTATGAGAATTCAAGTGGGCAAAGCAATCATTATCTATGTGGTTAGTATCATGTGGACATGATTTAATATTATGTGATTTGGCCTATGTTTAGACCATGGTAGGTAATGCTGAGGGATACATAAACAGAATGAAAGTAGTGTGATCTATGACATGTTGGGATAAGCATGGATAGTGGAAAGAAACTAGAAGTAAAGTTACCTGGTAGAGACAATGTATCCTGTGGATGTGTAGTACAATTGTGGTGTATATGTTGTACATGTTGTACCTTTGGTGTTGCATACTTATAGTATGATGTGCATGTTGTATATGGGGTGCTTTGTATCGATTGTGTTGTGTACATATTATATATGTGGTCTTGTGTACATGATGTGGGAGGTACACGTTCTACTAACAATGTTGTGTATATATGGTGTTGTGTGAGTGTGGTGTTGTATACATGTTGTACATGTGGTGATATGTAAGCATGGTGTTGTGTACATGATGTGTAGGTGGTGTGTTTTACATGTTTTGTAGGTGATGTTGTGTACATGTGATGTTATGTATACATTTTTCAGGTAGTGCTATGTACATGTGGTGATGTGTACACATTGTGAAGGTGGTGATGTGTACATGTTGTACATGTGGTATTGTGTGCATGTCGTACATATTGTGTCATGTACATGTGGTATTGTGTATGTACATTATGTAATCACGGTATTTTGAAATGTGTATTCATTATGTTGCACTCTATGTACGTATATGTATTGTGTTGTACACTAGGTGTAGGTGTATGTATCATGTTGTGGTGTAGGTGTATGTGTTTTGTTGTACACTATGTGTAGGTGTATGTGTTGTGTTTTACACTGGGTGTAGATGTATGTGTTATGTCGTACACTAGGTGTAGGTGTATGTGTTGTGTGTACACCAAGTTTAGGTGTATGTGTTGTGTTATACACTAGGTGTAGGTGTATATATTGTGTTGTATGTCGAGTGTAGGTGTATGTGTTGTATGCCAGGTGTAGGTGCATGTATTGCATGGTGTTGTGTGTCAAGTGTTGTTGTATGCATGTTGTGTACACTATGTGTATGTCATGTGATTGAAGAGAAGTGAAAGCACTGGGTGATTTCTTGGTGTCGCAACTAATCTGGTGCATGTAAGGAAAGAACAAAAGCAGAAGAAAAGAAGTGATTGAAAGATAAGTATAAGTATTTTATTTTAGTTTTATCTATGACTATGATATATTATTTTAGCTTATGATTGTTTCATTTTGAGCTCATTGGATGTGATATGCTTATACATGATGATTTGATCGAAGAGCTAGTTTGAAATTTTGTGATAGGAAGTGAATAGAAATGCAAGTGTACCTTATTGAGGAGTTACCAATGAGGTAATATTTCAGTTTATTTCAATTAATTCTGAATCTGATGACAATTATGTGCTTGGTACAGGAAAACATGTAAATGCTCAGTTTGGGTGGTTGGATTGGCTATCAGAGAATTAGCAGCAAAAAAAAAAAGGAATGTGAACAAGAAGTTGTTGGCTTAAGGGTGATTGGACCTAGGTTTAGAGTTAGTTGTGGTAACCAACAAAACCCTACACTACCATCCCTTTCAGCAACAACCCGCATAGTGTAGACTGCAATCTCACTCGAGGTAGTATTGGGGGATGCTAGAACCAGGTTTCTGCATCCAAAGGACTATGTGATGTGTTTATATCAAACTTATGGTTTTATATCAACCTTCACAAACCCTTAACCCTTAAAAACCGAAAGTTACAGCAATTAATAGTTAGCAGATTTTTTCCCTTCACCGATTGTGCTAAACATAAATAATGTGATATAAATAGACAGATATAATTCTTTGTGAATCTAAAATTTTCTTCATTAATTGCATTCAATAGATCAAAAACACTGTAATTCAAAGAGAAGCAGTGATACAAATATACACAAATAATTCTTCAAAAATAGCCTTTATTATGCTTTAGATATTCAATTACAGTCCTTTCCAACCCTGCACACACAGCTGCATGGGCCTGCACACTCATCGACAAACTTACCAAGGTCTCCGCGCACATAGCTCCAGGAGCCTCCACCTTTGCCCAAGTACAAAATAGACAAAACAAACTCAAATCATGTACTTCTATCCATTGCTATTCCTATCTATGACTCTTCTATGACTCCTTTTTATATCCTTCTTCATTACAATACCATGGTTTGCGAACCATGTTCGAGTCTCAAAAAACCTTGATGCTTAACAAACTAAGGGGATTTGACATTCTAAAAGCCCACTTGACTCCTATCAACCTATGCTACTCTCGATCCGCTCCTCAAAATGTAGATACTTTACAATATTTGACAAAAAATTACAAAATTCGACCGAAGGGACCTTATCCTAGTAGGACCCCAACACAAAGTCGTGACTTGTCCTAAGACACACTGCTGGTGTTTCCTCAATATTTTCTTGCATAGTGATGAATTTTATCTTCAAGGCTTGAATATCTATTGTTCCCTGTGCAACGGCCTGATGAACTGCTTTGACAAATTTCTTTGTGGTTGTACCTTTGACTTCAAGTTCCACGGTTCTCTACATTTGTTGTAGAGCCTTTAACTTGATTTGGACTATATTTGATAGTTGGCTTGCCTCATCAGCCCATGGATGCATCCATGAGGATATAATGGAGGCCTTTTGATGCAGCTCATCAATTTGGGTCTAGATGAACTTTCCTTCCTGAAGCCTCGTGAACCTCTGCACAGGTGCTAAGGTCCATGTTGTTACCCTGATCTCATCAAACTGCAACTATTTTTCATGGATGTTTGGCTCAATATTCTACAAGTGTGGATCCCCCTGCAGCGACGTCCACATCTTCACCGTTTTCTCAACAAAATGGTTACAGTCCTTGACTGTAGCAACCACAGTGGTCATATCTTCTTTAATAGCAACCTCACACTACTCTCTAAAGTTCAGAGGAGTGGTTGGTTGTATCTTAAGTTGAAGTTCTAAAATCTACAACTATATCTCAAACCAGACCTTTCCTAGTTCCTCCTTAGATTCCTTCACCGCAGTAGCTAACTTCTTAATTTTTTATGTTGACGTCGCCTCTGGTGGAATTTGGAGCTCAAGGAGCTCTCTACATACTTGGTGAAGGGTGGTATCTAGATGTTGATTCTGCTATATTTCCTCATCACAGGCCTATAAGGCCTATGAGTTCTCTTCAAAAATATATTGATTTTTGTTGGGATGGGGTCGCCTAGGTCAATTTTGGGGTTAAAAGACCATGTTTTGATGTAAATTTTTGTGAAAAGATGTAAAGTCTCCGCAATTTGTGGATGTAGAGCATGTAGATAGTTAGAATTCAAAAGGGGCTTTAGCCCCTTATTTATGTAAATATGAGTTGGTTTTGAGATTCACCCATGGTTCGGGATTGTACGTAAAAAGCTATAAATAGGTGTGTCTAAGAGAGTCTAAGGAAGAGAGAGATGGAGATGGATGTTTATCTCTATGTCTGAGAAAAAGAGTAAGTAAGCAGCTGGTAGATAGAAGGTTAAAGGCTTCGTAGCTGAGTGTGCAGAGGCCTAGAGTAGAGTCCACAGCTAGGTGTGCGGACCCCTACAGCTAAGTGCACAAGGAAGTTTTGAGTTTGTAACATCATATTGAAGATTAATAAAAAGTTTGTTGAAGAAGTTCATGTGTTTATCTATTTACTTTTGTTATTTATGTTTACAATATATGTTGTGATGGAATAATGTCTTTATAAATACTGATGTATTGATGCGTGACTCTGTTGGATAAGTCTTGCTAAATATACGCAATGAATGCTAAGTATTTATGCAAAGATTATAATAAATTTTGTTATGTTTATTGAATACTTAAGTAGATCTATGTGAACTCAAATCTAGCATTGATTTATGGTGTGTGTAAGTGGATGATTCATCTGTTAAGGGTCGAAAAAAACCTATCGTATACCTTCACGAAGCTATAAAGGTCATTTAAGTGAAGTTGCAATATCGAGCCTTAGGGGCTTATAGATGTGCTCGAAGGAAAATCTAAGGCAATAAAACACATCACATTGATCTTTGGATGCGGAAAATTGGTTCCAGCATCCCCTCATACTGCTTTAGGTGATACTTCAGCTTGCACTACGCAGGTAGATGTTGAAAGGGCTAGTAGTGTAGGGTTTTATCTGGCACAATTAACTCTGAACCTAGGTCTGGACCCACTAAGCCAACAAATGGTTTTGTTGCCAGGACCAGAATCTACATAACGAGATGTGTGATGTCACATCACTCGAATCTGAGAAAGAAGTAAATTAAGAAGTGGTTGGATTGGAAGATTCATGAATTCACAGCACAAGAGAACAAGAATCTGTGCATGTCAAAGGAGCATTGGCTGGAAAAATACTTGTGCATAGAAATACATGAAATTTTCTTTTGCAGCTTCCTCATTGAATTATACGAGTGGATAGCTAAGTTATTAGAGAGCCAAGGAAGGTGGAGGCTAGATGGTCCAATAGTGTGGACTCAAGAGCTAGTGTTAAGTTTGGAATCTTCTAAAGACAAGATTGCATGCGTTGTTGACCACTGGCTCAATTGAATTATAGGAGGATTTGTTACAAAGTTTGTGGTTGATACCTTAGTCAACTATAGTGAAGTAGAGTGATGCTTCTTCAAGGTACCGCGAGGTAAGTATATGAGATATTTGAATACATGGATCAAGATTCTCTTCTGTGAGAAATGGGTTATGTCATTTCCTTGTTGTTTAGATCTAAGCGAAGTGGACGGATCTTCAGAAATCGAGAGAAAGCAGGCCCTGAGTATAGCCCATTGATTGGACCTCCTTCAAGCGACGGCGATGGAATGGCACAAGCCTCACCATAGAGTCTAGTCCAGCTGATAAGATAGGGTTTTCCACAGATACATTATATGTCCACTCCACCTCCACCTTCATCTCCATAGCATATAGCTTTGCCCACACCGCCGCCACCACCACCGCCGTTCAACATGTCAAACTCGATAAAGTTGTCGATTTTCAAGGGTATAGGGATTCAAGATAAAAATGAGTTATGGTTTGTTGTGAATGCTTTATGGATCGTGTAACAGATCACTGATGACAACATAAATAAGGTGCACTTAGTTACTGCTTTGCAGGATCGCACGCTGACATGGTATATTAAGTATTATGTTGATCATTCTTTAGGAATGTTAGCAAATACTAAGGATGCTTCAAACAAGGAGTTTAGTAAGCCTAAGTTTGACTCAAAATTAGTTGTTGTATTTAAGTAAATCACGATGAGGGCTGGTGAGACGCCTTGGGAGTTAGATCAAAGGCTGAAATGTGTGATCTGTGAAGCTAATATTCAGCTCACAGATGGTCAGCACTGCGAGTGGTTTATAGTCTTGCTTCTACCCCACCTAAGTAATTCTTTGTAATAACAAAAGATAGGAACTTAGGTGGAAGCCTTGGAAATTGTGATGATATTTCCGAGACACCTATTCAGGAGGCGAATTTTGGAGTCCGGTAGATTCACTCATAATTGCAGCACCTTTGCTTGGAATTGCAGATCTTGAAAAAAGAAAAGGAGGCTAGGCCAGAGGTGTGCGAGGAAGTCTAGTGCCTCAAGTGTAAGATCCAGGGGCATGATAAATACCACTTCCCTATATTCATAAATTATATTATAGGAGGGGTACCGATTCCCTTGAGGCAGGAAGCTCCAGTAGGACCAAGTGTGAGGCTCGCGCTATGGTGTGCTATTTGTCAGGTGGCTGGAAAACACGTAATGGATATTTCTCATTTGCTACAAAATTTACTTGAGACACCACAAAAATTGTTCTACAATTTCTACAAATTGGTGGGCCACGAGGAGTGCCACTATCGTAGTTACTAGATGATGATGGAAAGAACACCTACCTATAGAATGCAAGAAAATAATGGCCTACAGATCAGGGCTCCGAAGGAGCGCATGGGGATTATCAAGGAAGAGGATGAGGCCGAGGAGGAGGAGGAACTAATAGAGGTCGTAGTCAGGTTATTTGAAATAACTGTGGGACACCAGGACACTACGTGCGAGAGTGTCAGAATGTGACATGCCCGTCATTTCAATACTATAGCCAGTTTGGCCACACCATAGAATAATGCCCCATGCTAATAGATAAGATGTAGGAGAACAACGCTAGCCTCAACAACCTACATAAAACTTACAAATGATGAAGGCTGAGCCCTGTGAGGAAGATCCAAAGCTAAATATGTTGTTGAGAAGCGGAGTAACAACCGGAGATGATAAGGTAAAACAACCTAAATAAGATGGATGGATTCACAAGGCCCCAGAGAAGGAATTTTCTTTTGATCTGGTGCATGCGAAGGAAACATTTATGGAGGCCAAGAAAAGCTTCACTGGGGCATCTACTTCACGAAGTCTAAAAAAAGTACTAGAAACTAGTGCACCTAGAGAGGTTTATACCTCTGTACTTACCATGTTTTGGAAACCTACATGAAACTTCTACACAATAGCAAAGCTGTAAAAGGCTTGGAGGAATTAATAAACAAGTGTGCTGGTAAAGAAAACACTACTGATGGACACTGTGTAGTAAGAGAAACTGGCAAACATAAGGCAAGAACAAGGCACGAGATGAGGCTCACCATGTAGAGATGTGATTATGAGATGGACCAGGTTATTCTACATCTAGGGTTTGATGCTAATGTTTTTCCTAAACAAACGTGGGAGAGAATGGGGAGATCTACACTGTAGTGGTCCCTAATCTAGCTAAGGATGGTGAACCAACAGAAGATCATCCCTATGGGATGACTACATGGAGTAAGAGTGGATATAAAAGGCATGAGTACGCTGCTGATTTTGAAGTAATAGAAATTGTGGATGACAACAATCCATACCCCATGCTCCTTGGAATTGACTAGTCCATTGATATGAATGGAGTCATGCTTTTAAAGAAGATGACAATGTCGTTTGAGAGGAAATCACTTCAGGTTGTAGTACCATTAGACCCCGCAGAAGGACCACGCTATACTGAACCTATCCATGACTACGAAGAGAGTGATGATGATTTGAATCAGATCTACAAAATAACTGCACGAGATCAAGATTGGATTAACCCAACGGCTGATGGTGAGATTTCATGCAGCTGGGAAAGTTCATGTACCATATTTAGATGAAGAACTAGAGCATTGGAAGAATAGGTTTCATGAAGTATCTATGTTGCGCTACAACATGATGACTAAATCGTTGTTTTGTGTGTCATTAGAGGTAAGAAAATTTCCCTATTATGATGGTTTAACTAACACAGATAAGTTTTTGGATGCCTTTGAATGAGAATTCCTTTAGGATCATCGCTTCCAAGAACTGGATTTGGCATTGCGCGCTATGCCCATATGATGGTGGGGTATGCACAAAGACAACTTCGATGAATGGCGAGATTATAGAAGGATGATGAGGTTGTGATTTGGTCATCCTAAAATTCGACTGACTGAGAAGTACGATGGGAGAAATGATACGCATGATCATTTAGCAAAGTGGACTAAAATTTATGGAATGAAGCCGCAGCCTAAGTGGGTTCACATTTTTTGTAATACTTTGGATACAATCCCTATGAATTGGAACCTGGAAATGGAGCTCTGCCATGGAACCACGAAGTGGGATATATTAAGGGAAGGATTCTTAATGACCTTTAGTTTTGAAGATGGGTTCAAATGTATTGATGAAGCTCTGCAGGCGGTTAACGAAATTATCTTCAGAATTTCATAGGATCCTTTGGAGTTGGTTCAACCCAATTGGAGCACCAAGTTGCACCATGTGCTAGAATGCAATAATGTGACCACTGAGGGGGAGGACACAAATCTTAAAAACATCAATATTCTAGAGGCCGAAGGTCTTCACGAAGTTGAAGGCCTACAAATAGAGAACTCGAACATGGATGAGGCATTGAAAACCAAGAAAATAAGCATTGGCACAAGGCAAAGCTAAAATTTGTGAAGATCAGGGATTACTGGGATGATGCCACAGTGGATAAAGTTGCTGAGTTACTCCGCGAGTACCAAAATATTTTTCCTATCAAGTTTTCAGACGTGAAAAAAATGATCGGTGACTTGGGTGTGATGAAGATGACTTTGAAACCGAATGCGAAGCCTACTAAGCAGAGGTCGTATCACCTTAATCCAAAATACAAGGAAAAGCTTCAATTGGAGTTAGATAAGATGCCTAAGGCTGACATTATCAAACATGTGGAGGAATCTGAATGGGTGAGCCCAATGGTGGTTCAAGAGAAGAAACAAAAGGGGGAAATAAGGATTTTCATAGTTGTACGGAAACTTAATGATGTCTTCATCCATGATCCTTTTCCGACACTATTTACCAATGGGGTATTGTATAATATTGGAGGGTAGGAGGCCTACTCATATAGTGATGGATTTTCGAGGTACCATCAGATCAAGATTGCTCTAGAGGATAGGAGAAAAACAACCCTCGGGACTGAATGGGGTTATTTTTAGTACACTGTCATGCTGTTTGGACTCAAGAATGTGCCCACAATATTCTCTCGTGCAGTTATAGTAGCGTTTAAGGAGTTCATCCATGAGTTCTTGGAGGTGTATTTTGATGACTGGACAGTGTTCGACTTAGTAAAGTGCAATGTAGCAAGTATGCATCTAATGTTGGATACATGCCATAGATACCAGATCACGTTGAACCTGAAGAAGTGTCTATTTTGTGTCCCCTTTGGGATCATGCTAGGTCATGTGGTGTGAAAGAAATGGTTGACGGTGGAACTTGTCGAGATCATGCTGATAGTAAATTTGGAGACCCCAAAAAGTGTCAAATAGTTGCGCGCAATGCTCCGGCATAGAGGATATTATAGAATGTTCAACAAGGCTTTGTTGGAATTATTATACAAGTATTGTCCTTGATGGCAACTCTACAGGTCAACTCAGTTTTGATAAGAGGCTAACAAGAATATTCAAAGGCAATAGGGCAGTGGTACAGAGGATCAGGAAGATGGAACTAAGGTCTATTGATCAGAATAAAGAATTTGAAGGAAGAAGATGATGTAAGAGCAGTTTAATAGGTACACGCAGGTTCACTTAGTCTAAGCAACGTATACATGTAGGTACTCAGAACAAAAATAACGTATAACGTACACATGCACTCCCATAGAAGGCAAAGCATGTACATGTTGCAAACCATGGTTTTGGTCCAGGGTATTTGGTCCAAGGTAGCTTTGGACCATGATATTGACCCTAGGTATTTAGTCCGAGGTATTTGGTCCGTGGTATGTGATCCAAGGTATTGGTCCTAAGTGGATTCACTCCATGGTATCGAGAAAGGCCAAAAAGTATATAAAGATATGAGGATCATAAGGCTATATGTGCAAGTGAATAATATTCTATGGAATACTTCTATCTAAAGTATATTTTTTGTTGCAGGGTTATTTTTGGGACTAGATTCGAAATATTTATGTGCACCTTGAGTTCAATATGGGATCAGGATCATGAGACCTAAAGTGACTTATTCTTCAATGATCTGATATTGGTTGAGGCTAGATCTGATATTTTTCATCTGTTTTATTCATTATCTATCATGATCTAGGTTTCTTTGAAGTCTATAATTGCAGCAAAGTTCTGAGTCAATATTTGCAGATCTTTATGCAGGTTTGTCTCGGAAAAAGAGCGTATACATGTAGGTTTTGTTCTTTCAATTAGTGTACACAAAATAAAGGCTTGATGCTCAGAGATCACTAATCTATTAGATCAGTATTGCTGATTTATTGCTGCTACTATTCTACTGTTATCTGCCAATGAAGTCTCCTTAGATCTGAATGTAAATCTAAATGCATAAGGAGTTTGATATTTGATTGATTGTATAAGTGAGATGATGTGTTTTGTGTTGGCTGCCAGTGTAAATATTTGTAAGTTGACAGTAGATGTTCAGTACACTGTTGGTTGGTACAGTTTGTGATTCAGAGATTTTATGATTCAAAGTATTTAGAGGTATACACAGGTTCGGTTGAAGGAAGTAGTGTATACACGTAGGTTTTCTTCATTGAAGTAACGTATACAGTCTAACACATGATTTTTTTGAGGTTTTAGCTAGTTATGAATGTTGATACAGGCTTTTTGGTTTAGCACAGTGTTCTGCTGATAATGATCTGATTATTTCAGATTGACTACATGTTGGTTGATGAAGTTTGAGTTTCTAAATTTCTGATGGGTTATTGATGAGTCAAGGTCTTCATATGTTTCGATATCTTCCAGGAGCATTGAGTCTGAAAATTCATGAAATATGGTCCATGGTGGAAGAGTGGAGTTTTATGTAGGTTGGCACCTATGTACTAGTAAACATATTGGCTAGTACAAGAGATAGGGGGTTGTAGCTCCCTTCCAGTAGAAGCTAGAGAATGAGAGAAGGTTGTAACCTTCTGCAGGTAGAAGCCTGTGTACTAGTATGAGTCTACACTAGTACAAGATTGTAAACTGATTTATTTATTATTAAAAGAAGACATAGACAACAGCGGCAGGTGGTTTTCACCCACATTGGGTTTCGACCTTAAATATTGGTGTTCATGTGCGTTGCTTATGTGTAAGAGTTTATTATGTTTATACTGCACATGGTTACTGTTTAATGATTTATGAATTACTGTTGCACTAATTAAAGATCAACATATGATGAATTAAGTGAATCATAAGTTTACTACATAAACGTTGGTTGCCTTAAAGATAGTTGCATGTACACGCTAGTTTCCCTCTATGAAGTAGCGTATATAAATATGATTATGAAAAAGAAAAATTATTGACCTGATAATACTGATTCACCCCCCATCTCAGTACTATTTCCAACAATTCGTATCAGAGCAGGTCCTTCAGAAGAAGTTTGATCGCTTGAAGGAAGATCCATCAAGATGAATAATCATGAAAGCATGGGATCCATCAGACCACCAACCTTCGATGGGAGGAACTTTGTTTATTGGAAAGTAAGAACCACAACCTATCTACAATCTCTTGGAAGAGATGTCTGGGAAATTGTGGAAGGAAGATATAATTTTCCAACAGCAATTCCTACACACATGGCAGGTAAAAAGCAATATGAAACCAATGCCAAAGTTGTCAATAATTTATTGGGAAGCTTTTCACAATCAAAGTTTGTCAAAGTCATGCAGCTCAAATTAGCCAAAGAGATATGGGACAAAATCGTTCAGAGCTACAAAGGAGACTCTCAGGTAAAATGTGCTAAGCTTCAAACTCTCAGAATTCAACATGAAACTGTGAAGATGCATAGTGATGAGAGTATAACTAGTTACTTCTTACGTATAAATGAGGTTGTTAATTGTATGAAGAATATGGGTGAAGAAATAAAGGAAGTTACCTTAGTTGAGAAAATTTTGAGATCTTTTTCTGCTAAATTTGAATCAAAAGTCTCTCCCATAGAAGAAAAACGGGATCTATAGAACATCACTATGACATAGCTTCACAGAATCCTAACTTCTTTTGAGATGAGAAAAGGAGGTCCATTAGATATGAGAGAAGCTGCATTTAAAGCTTCAACAAAAGGAAAAGAAAAGGAAGAACATAATGAATCAAGAGACATTTCATAAGAAGAAGATGAGGTAAATTTTGTCAAGAAGCTTCAATGGGGTTCTGGAAGGTTCAAACGTAAGCTACCCTTCAAATGCTTTTCTTGTGGTAGAGTCGGTCATTATGCTACCAGATGTCCTCATAAAGATATATATGAAGAAGGAAAGGAATATGCAGAAGGGAATAGGAAACAAGTTGTGAATAGAAGTAGTTACTATGCCCATGAAGATAGTGATGGTTTATCTAATAGTGATGAAGATGAAACTGGACACGATTATAGACTTCCCATGGCTTATGATAGCGATGATTTTTGGTATAGTTTAGAAGAGGATAGTGATGGTTTATCTAATAGTGATTATTATAGACTTCTCATGGCTTATGACAATGATGATTTTTGGGATGCTTTAGAAGAGGAAAAATTTCATGAAAAAATATCTAAACACAAAATATGTTTAGAAGAAAATAATATTATCATAGATACCTTGACATACCAACTTGCTGAAAATGAAAAACACAATGAAAAACCAGAATGTGAAATTGTGGGTCTAAGAAAAGATCTTGAAAAAAAAATAAAATCTCAATCTTAGATTTGCTAAAGGATCAAAAACTTTAAATGAAATTATCAAAGTTCAATGTTCTCCTCTGATAAAGACAGGCATTGAATATACTAAAGAAGCACCTCAATCATAGAAGCCATCAACCTCCACCAAAAGCTATCTTGATGCAGCAAAGACCAGTGAACATTATGAAAATCATCAGCAAAGGCATAAAGATGATCACCAGGTAAATCATACACAATTTGCTCCAAGGATGAATATTAATAGAAGCCACAACGAACCTCAGGCAAATCATACTCAATTTTCTCCAAAGATGAATATCAATAGAAACTACAATCAACAGGTAATTAGATTCAATAGTCGCAGAAACTTCTTTCATGGGAACTGTTTTTCATGTCATAATTTTGGGCACAAAGATGCTCAATGTGTTTCTTACAAAACCATCATGACTAGAGAAGCACGAAATCAATGGAATGTAACAGGGATCAAGAGAAGTTCCTATAATAACTTTTCTCCTCTTAAAAATGAAATAGAATGCTCAATCTGTAACAACTTTGTTCATGAAGAATCTGAATGCAGGAGAAAATTTCGGCAAACACCACAAAAGGAGAAAATGCCATTAAATCCCAAGATATGGAGAAGGAAAGAATCTTAAACAGAAATATGTGGTATAGCCTTGTATGTAGAAGGACAAGAAAATTAGTGGTACATCGATAATGGATGCTCCAAACACATGATAGGTGACAAAGAGAAACTTCACTCGTATAATGCCTTAGAAAAGGAAAATAATATATCATTTGGAAATGACACTCCAACCATCATAAAAGGTAAAGGTTTTGTTTTCTTGAAAGAAAATGTTAAAGCTGGAAATCTTATGTATGTAGATGTTTTAAATCATAACCCATTGAGTATCAGTCAAATGTGTGATCAAGGAAATGAAGTGATGTTTTGATCAAATGGATGTGTTATTTGTGAGCTTGATACAGGAGAGACCGTGATCAAATGTACAAGAACTTTAAACAAATTATACATATTCAAAGGAGGAGAAAAATAGTGCTATCTAAGCAAAAATGATGAAAACTGGTTATGGCATAGAAGATTGGGACATCTAAGCTTTTCTCAAATAAGAAAAGAATTCAGACTCAAGGCTATTCATGATCTTCCAGATATGAGCATCCTAGAAAATACAATATGAAAACCATGTCAAATCAAAAACCAGGGTTCAAGTCATGGAGAAAGAAGGGTTAGATAGTAAGCCTCTTGAACTTATCCATACTGATTTATGTGGACCAATAAGGAAAAAGTCACCTTGTGGAGAATAATATTTTATTTTTTTCATTGAAGATTTTTCCAGAATGTGTTGGATATGTATTCTAAAGCATAAAGATGAAGCATTTGAAAAGTTCCAAACCTTCAAAACTTTGGTTGAAAATGAGTCAGATCAAAAAAACAAATGCCTCAGATCTGATCAAGGAGGGAAATTTATATCGTATGAATTCTTTGACTTTTGTGAACAACATGGAATAAAAAGGGACTTCTCCACTGCAAGAACGACTCAGTAAAATGGTGTAGTAGAAAGGATGAATAGAATAGTTCAACAAATGGCTCGAGCAATTCTAGATGAATCTAGAACTCCTACAACCTTCTCGGGTAAGACTCAAACTCCACATGAACTTTGGTATGGTAAGACTCCTACTATAAAATACTTCAAAAATTTTGGAAGCAAATGTTTTATCAAAAGGACTGATGGAAAACTTGGTAAGTTTGAACCCAAAGTAGATGAAGGTATTCTTCTTGGTTATTTTTCCAGAAGTAAAAGATATAAAGATTATAATAAAAGACTTGGGAAAATTGTTGAAAGCATTGATGTTGTAGTTGATGAAGCATGCAAAAATCCAAAGAAGATAAAATCAACAGAAGATTATGACAATGAGGAAGATGGGGATTACTTTCCCACATCAAGTCAAAATTATATTGAAGAAGATAATGGTAGAAGAAAAGACTCTGTCCAAGTATGTTCAGAAAAATCATCTAGAAACTCAAATTTTAGGGGAAAAGGAGGCTGGTGTACAGACAAGAAGAACTATTACAGGGACCTCAAGTTATCTAGCATTACTATCCTCCACCGAACCTCAAAATGTAAATGAATCATGCAAATATGAATATTGGGTCAAGGCCATGGATGAAGAACTTGAGAAAATTGAAAAGAATGATACTTGGGAATTAGTTCCTAGAGCTCATGATAAAACTATTATAGGAACTAAATGGATATTGAAGAACAAGCTGAATGAAAATGGAGAAGTAATTAGAAGCAAGGCCACACTTGTTTGTAAAGGGTATGCTCAGTAAGAAGGTATAGATTTTGAAGAAATTTTTGCACCTATTGCCAGACTTGAAACCATAAAGATGTTTCTCTCTCTTTTGAGTTTTCAGAAATTTAAAGTATACCAAATGAATGTAAAATCAACCTTCCTTAATGGAGTTTTAGAAGAAGAAGTTTATATTGAACAACCAGAAGGATTCATTCTTGGAAATTATGCAAAACTTGTATGCAAACTCAAAAAGGCTCCCTATGGTCTGAAATAGGCTCCAAGGGCCTGGTATTACCACCTTCACAAATATCTACACCAACAAAGTTTTAAAAAAGGTTCCATAGATATCAATTTATATACAAAGATTGAAAATGATAAATTGCTAATTATTATTGTTTATGTTGATGATATCATTTTTGGTAGCAATGAAGAATCCATGAGTCAGAATTTTGCTTCAGTAATGCAGCAAGAATTTGAATGTCCTTGCTTGGTGAACTTACCTATTTTCTTGGTCTACAAGTTCAACAAACTAAAGATGGTATTTTTCTTTCACAAACCAAATATCTCAAACAGATCTTGAAAAGGTACAAAATGGAAGATTCTAAACTTATATGTACCCCAATGGTAAGAGGATGTAGCCTCATCTCAAATGATGAATCAACAGAAGTACATCAACCAACTTACAGATCCATGATTGGTTGTCTACTTTATCTAACAGGTACACAACTTGACATCATGCATTTAGTAGGAATAGTTGGAAGATTCCAAGCAAACCCAAAGGAATCACACCTTCAGGCAGTCAAATTTTTTTTCAAATATGTTCAAGGAACTGAGGACTTTGGACTATTGTATTCTAGAGATGCAGATCTTACTCTTCATGCATATACAAATGCAGATTGGGCAGGAAGTGTTAATGATAGAAAAATCACTAGTGGTGGTGTATTCTATATGGGTTCCAGGTTAGTGTCTTGGTTCAGTAAGAAACAAAGTTCAATTTCTTTATCTACAGCTCAAGGAGAATATGTGGTTGTTGCATCTTGCTGCACACAACTACTTTGAATGATGCAAGCTTTGCAAGATATTTAGATCACATGTACTCCACCCATCTCCACTCTATGTGATAATACAAGTGCCATTAGTATTTCAAAGAATCTAGTCATGCACTCCAAGACCAAGCACATACCCATCAAGTACCATTTTCTATGAGAACAAGTGCTTGAACAAAATGTCAAATTGGAGTATATCCTCTCCAAAGAATATGTTTCCGATATATTCACTAAATCACTACCCAGAGAAACATTTGAATATCTCAGACAAAAGTTGGGAGTTGTTGCTTCATCATCCTACTATTAAATCTAGTTTTTCAGAGGAAGTTTACTACACACTGGTTTCATGAAGTATATGCATGGGTACACACAGGTTGGATTGGATGAAAGCACATATATGTTTTTCTAACAGAAAAACAGTGGTTCAGACTCTGTGCTCTGTCTGATTCTTTTATGACTACAATATGCTGATATACTTTGGTCATTAAATTATTATCTGCTAAAAGGGATGCTTTGAAGAATAAATTGCTAGAAATGCACAGGCAGCATAGGTTCAGGGGGAGTGTTAACATTCAATATTGTTGGCATTATGGTTGTTGAACTTAGCTATTTCTTATTTGCAATAGTCATGGTCTATATTTCAATGATTTCTATTGGTCATATGATGTAATTTCCCCAATATCCTTGGGATGGATGATGTAATAATTGTTTTTTTTCTGTCATGTATAAACTTTGGTATATCCCCACTTGGTTGGCAAAATGAGTCAAATATGGTGTGTCCCCACTTGGTTGGATGAATGAGTTAAATATGGTGTATCCCCACTTGGTTGGGTGACTGGTGTATATATGAGTTCGTGGTCATAGCGAGGTCATACTCACTTTTTTGAGCTATAGTGTCATGTTATTATATTGAATAATCTCTTTGTAGACTCGGCATGTACTCAAGGGGAGTATGGATAGCATCATGCAAAGGAAGAGAGTAGAGTGGTCTGCTCTTTTCCCTTGATGTTAAAGGGGGAGAGTATTTTGGTATTTTGGTGTTATATGGTTTCTCTAACAGTATTTACAGCTTACAGTAGTCAACACCATCATGGTTGCCTTCAAGTCCTAAGGGGGAGATTGTTGGAATTATGATACAAGTATTGTCCTTGATGGCAACTCTACGGGTCAACTCAGTTTTGGTAAGAGGCTAACAGTAATATTCAGAGGCAATAGGGCAGTGGTACAGAGGATCAGGAAGATGGAACTAAGGTCTATTGATCAGAATAAATAAGTTGAAGGAGGAAGATGATGTAAGAGCAGTTTAAGAGATACACATAGGTTCACTTAGTCCAACCAGCATATACATGTAGGTACTCATAGAAATAGCGTATAATGTGCACACACACTCCCACAGAAGGAAAAGCACATACATTTTGAAAACCATGGTTTTGGTTCAAGGTATTTGGTCCTACGTATCTTTGGACCATGATATTGACCCTAGGTATATAGTCCGAGGTATTCGGTCTGTGGTATTTGATCCAAGGTATTAGTCTTAAGTGGATTCTGTCCATGGTATTGAGAAAGGCCAAAAACTATATAAAGAAGAGAGGATCATAAGGTTGGATATGCAAGTGAATAAGATTCTAAGGAACACTTCTATCAGAACTATATTTTATGTTGCAAGGTTATGTTTGGGACTAGATCTAAGATATTTATGTGCACCTTGAGTTCAATATTGGATCAGGATCATGAGACCTGAAATGACTTATTCTTGAATGTTTTGATATTGGTTGAGGCTAGATTTAATGTTTTGCATCTATTTTATACGTTATCTATCATGATATGGGTTTGTTTAAAGTTTGGAAATGTAGCAAAGTTCTGAGTCAATATTTGTAGATCTGTACGTAGGTTCATCTCGGTAAAAGAGCGTATACAAGCAAGTTATGTTCTTTCAAGTAGAATATACAGAAGAGAGGCTTGATGTTCAGAGATGACTTATCTATCAGATCAGTATTTCTGATTTATTGCTACTTTTATTTCGTTGTTGTCTATCAATGATGTCTTCTTAGATTGGAATGTAAATCTGAATGCATAAGGAGGTTGATATTTGATTGATTTTATAAGTGAGAAGAAGTGTTTTCTATTCCCTACCTATGTAAAGTTATGTAAGTTGATAGTAGATGTTCAGTACACTGTTGGTTGGTATAGTTTGTGACTTAGAGATTTTATGATTCAAAATCTTTAGAGGTATACATAGGTTGGGCTGAAGGAAGTAGCGTATACACGTCGGTTTTCTTCATTGAAGTAGCATATATAGTCTGACACATGAATTTTTGAGGTTTTAGTTGGTTTTGAATATTGATAAAGGTCTTTGGGTTTAGCACAATGTTCTGATGACAGTGATCTAATTGTTTCAGATAAATTGAATGTTGGTTGACGAAGTTTGAGTTTCTAAATTTCTGATGGGTTATTGATGATTCAAGGTCTTCATATGTTTTGATACGTGCCAGGAGAATCCAGTCTGAAAATTCATGGAAGGTGGTCCCTGGTCGAAGAGTGGAGTTTTCTAGAGGCTGGCACCTATGTACTAGTGAAAATATTGGCTAGTACAAGAGCTAGGGGGTTGTAGCTCTCTTTTAGTAGAAGCTGTAGAATGAGAGAAGGTTGTAACCTTCTGTAAGTAGAAGCCTGCGTACTGGTATGAGTATTCACCAGTATAGGATTGTAAACATATTTTCTTATTATTAAAAGAATACAAACATGATAGTAGTAGGTGGTTTTCACCCACATTGGCTTTGCACCCACATTGGGTTTCCACCTTAAATCTTGGTGTTCACGTGTGTGCTTATGTGTGAGATTTTATTATGTTTATACTGCACATGGTTACTATTTAATGATTGATGAAGTACTAATGCACTGATTAAAGATAAACATATGATGAATTAACTGAATCATAAGTTTACTGCATAAATGTTGGTTGCCTTAAAGACAGTTGCGTGTACACGCTAGTTCCCCTCTATGAAGTAGCGCATATAAACCTGATAATACTAATTCACCCCCCATCTCAATATTATTCCCAATAGTCTTATGCTCAGACTACTACGCCCATTGAAAGACTACTAAAGAAGGACACTACATTCTGTTGGGATCAAGAATGTCAGAGCATTTTTGATGTATTGAAGGAGAAGATGGTCACCACGCTGATTTTTGTCTTCCCAGATTGGAAAAAGGAATTCCATCTACATGTCGATGCCTCGTGCATTCCATTTGGAGCAGTGCTGACACAGGTTGGTGAAGGAGAGATTGACCACCCTATAGCCTTCATGAGCAGGAAATTATTGCAGTCTGAGAAGAACTACTCAACAATAGAGTGTGAATGATTGACTATGGTGTACGCACTTCAAAATATCAGGCACTACTTGTTGAGCAAACATTTCAAAATGTACACATATTATTTTGCCTTGAAATACCTAGTCAATAAGCCTATGTTGGGGGGTAATATCTGCCGATGGTTGTTGCTATTCCAGGGGTATGGCTTTGAGGTGATTATGAAACTAGGTCAGTTGAATGTAGGACCTGACCATCTGTAGCAGATCAAGACAAGAGAGGAGACTACTAATTTGGAGGAAGGGTTTCCTGATGCACAACACTTCATGGTGCATATAGAAAATAACCACTTTGACGATATTATTCACCTTTTAACTATAGGAATGACAACAGAGGGGCATACGAGTTAACAGAAGAAGGAGCTAGTAGTGTGCGTGACGAATCTCTTAGTGATTGTAGGACAATTTTATATGATGGGTTCAGATGAGATATTGCAATGGTATGTGCCAGATTTTGAATGGATAACATCCTCACTAAAGCTCATGGAGGGGCTATTGGAGGAAATTATGTAGGAAAGCCAACATCGTAGAAGATCTTACGCATGGGCTTATGGTGGTCTACACTACATAAAGATTCTAAAGCATATTGTAGGGCATGCGATGCATGTCAACGAATAGGAAGACCAGCGCGGAGGGATGAGTTGCCACCGAATCCTCAATTATCATTGCAACCATTTGAAAAATGGTGAATCAATTTCGTTAGACCAATTAAGCCCCCAGAAAATAAGACAAGTGTGTGCTATATCATCACCATGACGGAGCATCTAACCAAATAGGTGGAGGCACATCTGGTGAAGGATTGTATAGGGATATAGCAGCGAAGTTCTTGTTTAAGTATGTGTTAACCAGATTTCGTTGCCAAAAAGTGTTGATGAGTGATCGGGGTACGCAATTGCTAAATGAAATGACCAGTGTGTTGGCTCAAGAGTTCTATGTTTATCATCAGAGGAACATCGTACCATCCTCAGGATAATGGAACAATTGAGGCCTTTAATAAGATCTTGTATAATGCAGTGAAGAAGATTTGTAATGAACAATGTAATGACTGGGATGTGCATGTACCTGTACTGCTATAGACATATAGGACTACTTGCAAAAATCTAATAGGTCAGACACCTTTTATATTGTTCTATGGCGTAGAAGCTGTAATGCCTATGGAATATATCATGCCTAGTCTACCCATAGCAGCTTTCATAGGTATGGCAGATCATGAAGCCTTGGAAGAATGGCTCATGCAACTAATGGAGCTTGAAGAAGACAGATTCTTAGCTAGATTCCATCAGAAAGTACATAAGGAATGTAAAAAATCCTAGCATGATCGACATATCAAGCTACGCACATTAAAGGTAAATGATATGGTCTTATTATTTGATAGAAAGTTCAACAAGTCTCTAGGGAAATTTCAGATGCACTTTCTTGGGCCATATGTTATCAAATAGATTACAAATGGAGGTGTGGCTCAGCTCGCAAAGCTGAATGGAGAACCTTTTTCAAGAAGGGTGAATGGAAGCCGATTGACGCCATATACAAGGGATCCAGCTCAATGACTATATGATGGCAGGACAATCTGAGTGCTCTAGGAAGTTGCAAGGGATCACAAGACTATAAAATACACTACCCGATGAGTTACAATATAAGAAACTGTGCAAAGGGAGTTGCGCTACAAATGGAGGTGTCACATATCATAGTAGGAAATTGACCATTGAAGTCACTCTTTATGATTTTAATGCCAGAATATTGTTAAGAGGAGAAGGATGGTCGCATTTAAGGCCAAAATCATTGAATATTTTCCACCAAAGCAACATTAATGATCGAATTTTAGGGGAACAGTCGGATTTGAATTCAACAACCCCTACAAATTATGCATGCCAGCCTAACAAAGAACACTTTCCACACTTATAGTTTTTGAGTTGTGTTGTCTATTTCTTATGAACTGCTCATTCTTTAAGGATTTGATTGTGAGCCTAACATTTTCCAATTTACTAGAGTTTAACCAGAAGTTTATCCTTGACACCATGTTAGCTCCAAGCCTTGATGATACTATGAGCATTGGGGGAGATGTGATGTCAGAAGGAGCTGCTCCATAGGTTGTGAGCATCGATGCTCTAGCTCCTATGCCTATGGTGTCGAGGTCTCCAAGGCTGAAGCATACCCCTGTTAGATAAACCCAAAATCTAATGAAGGATAAGCATAAGAAGAAGGTGTCGGTGTGCAAGTCACCTCGAAAAGATTTTGCAACTCAAAAGAAAAAGAAGTATAAGTGGCCCAAGAGGGACAGGGCACCGAGGACGGAGACATTGAGCGAGTGGAGCCCTTTACCAAGTTAACTGATTACATCCCTCAGTGCAAATTGAAGGAAAAGGTCACCAAGGACCTGGATTCTGACAAATTCGTCATCTCTATGCCTTGGTTGCTGGAGAAAGTTCCCTTTGAAGGTCCACACCTCATGCGCATCACCCTGCTGAAGATGGAAGATTGGGACCTAGTGGAACATGAGAGGTTCTTGCACCTAGAAACCACATATTAGATGAAGCGTGCTTACTACCCAGATTCGAGTGTCACTGAGTTAGAGATGGTGGAATGGATTTGCAAAGTAGAGAATTCCATGCTATTGAACCTATTGTGAGTGCCCCACTATCACCACACTACTATTAATACCACATGTGTGTGACAATTACTTACTCTCATGCATGATGGGTGCTTACAACTAGGAGGGTCTACACCCATCACTAACATGCTCGTCCATAGGATCACGCACCTGCTACATGAGGGCTTGAATCCAACCAAGGAGTTTGACAGAAAGGCAAGAGAAAAAGATATGGCAAACAACATGAAGAAGGAGTTTTCACTTGTGAAAGATCCATGTGTATATTCAATAACTTCTATCAATGACCCCACAGTGTAGATTTCCTTACAAATCTTGGCAAGAAAACTAATGAGAAAGTGTCGCGCGGATGAAGTTTCGGTCCCAATGGTATCGTTAGCAAAACAATGTGCAAAGGGTCTATAGTTTAACTGGTTGTGGTACCTATTCAGCAAATTCCTTTCAAATTGTCACGAGGACCAAGATGAGACCAAACCATTCGACTATGCGTTGCTGCTACTATCAATCGTGTTGGTCACATGGGAGCTGCCGGAGGATGACTAGTTCTCTCCACTGAAGGAAGGGTTGCTAGAGGCCAGATAGTTCATGTCCTTGTGGGCCATGAAGGACCCCACGTTGGTCAATGAAACAAGTATATTTTAGGTGTTGATGGAATCTAGACTCTGCATGCCCACCAACTAGTGCCCAAGGTTGTCCCCAAACCTTGTACAACCAATTGTCAACATCTTCCGCATTCAAATTTGACTTCCAACATGTTTATATTTAGGTGTGAAAGAACCCGCAACAGAAATGATACAATTTACAATACTTGGTCACAGGTCATGACATTTAAGAGGTAATCAAGCAGTGGCTAGCAGAGTGGCCCACCCCATCAGACTTGCATGTCGGAACCAGTAAGGTTATGTTCAGCTCGGCAGAAATGAAGAGGAAGGATGCAACAAAGTAGGCTGTGGAAAAGTTGGCCATGCAGTGAAGAAGGAAGCCACAAAGAATGATCAAATGGAAAAAGAGCACGGTGCAAAGGAGTAGCGCGACTCATATGGAAGCAGTAAGTCCCCTTTGCGTATGATAGAGGAGGAAGAACAATCTAAATAGGGTGGAAGAGGAGATGAGGGGAAGAGCACACCCTTTCAGCTAAGACAACATGGACAGGAGTAGTGGGAGGGTCCCTACAAGAAGAAAAAGTCGGACAAAACACAGTTGATCCCATGATCTTGAAAGAGGGCGATCTCAATGAGATCGATGAAAAATTATGCGATACTAAAACTAAAATGTTGCAAAAATTCGAGAAACATTACATGTGGACATTGGAGAGCATCCAAAAGGATCTACATAAGCTGTAGATCCAAACTAGTGGGATACAGGTGGGCACTGGTCAAGAGAGTGCCACACAAGTGAGCCTAGCATCGGGGATGAGTTAGGCTGTAGAATTGGTCAGGACATTGGACCTTCACATGGTTTCTCTACCATAAGGGTCCCTATGTGTGGATTCGATTGATGATCGAGTCATATTAAGTCCCCTTAAGGACATCACACTGAACATTATAACACTCCATAATGAATTTCTTCATGCGCTGCAGGCATGAGTAATAGAGGAATTGAGATCTCAGGAGCAGCTTACTCTCAATTTGATCGATGAGTATAGGGTGAATAATGAACAAATGTTTGTCAAGAAAATGTAGGCATTGAAGAAAAAAGAAACTATCCAAGCAAAGAGTTCTATGCTAGAGGCCACGATTGTAGAGGTGTATAGAATAGTGCCAGAGTTGCACATCCTAGAAAATACACAGCTGGAAACCAAAATCCAGAAATTAGCTGCAGGAGTGTGTGAGGGCAAGGCTAAATTTAGGTGAGTTCAATTCGAACTAAATGTAAATATCATAGAGATGCAGCCCAAACTATAGCCTACTACTCCGCCTAAAGTCAAAGAGCAGTGTTAAGCCGCCATCAAGGAAGGGATGGCCACTTTAGATGGAGTAGTCACTGACTGCATGACCCTGTTTGAACAGGCGATGGAGTTGGTAATGACTCTATAGGAAGACCCAAACCTACAAATCCTTAATACAGAGATTCATGAACTGCAAAAGTAGTACGACGAGGTTAGGGTGATGACATGCTCAATTTCTACAATGCAACACCTCGCCAAGGTGCAGGAGGGGAAGAAGCTCCTTGCAAAAGTAAAAGCATCTCAGAAGAAGGAGGTCATGTTTAAGGCTAGGTTGGGACCTTGGTTATAAGAGGCTTACCAGGTCTCAGCCAAGATTTAGTAGAAGCTGACGGGCTTGTAGTAGACATAGCAAAAGATCAAGATGGCCACGAAAGGACCAACTACAGAGCAACTTGTAGAAGAGTTTAAGCAAGCAGCTATGCAGAGCACTATTTAGGTTGTAGTTGTGAATCTAGAGCTAGGGGATCTTCGCAACAAGATCACCATGCTAGCTGAGTGGCTCAACAGAGAGTCAGGACCTTTGTTTTGGGGGCTTGTTGGGATGGGGTCCCCTAGGTCAGTTTTGGGGTTAAAAACCTAAGTTTTGATGTAAATATTGGTGAAAAGATGTGGAGGCTCTGCAATTTGTGGATGTGGAGTGCGTAGAGAGTTAGAAGTCAAAAGGGGTTTTAGCCCCTTATTTATGTAAATATGAGTTGGTTTTGAGATCCACCCATGGTCCGTCGACCATGGCATTGTATGTAAAAAGCTATAAATAGGTGTGTCTCAGAGAGTTTAAGAAAGAGAGAGATGGAGATGGATGCTTGTCTTTATTTTTTAGAAAAAGGGTAAGTAAGAAGTGCGTAGATAGAAGGGAAAAGGCTCCACAACTGAGTGTGCAAAGGCCTAGAGTAGATTCTGCAACTGAGTGTGCGGACCCCTGCAACTGAGTGCACAGGGCAGTTTTGAGTTTGTAACATCATATTGAAGATTAATAAAGAAGACTGTTGAAGAAGTTCATGTGTTTATCTGTTTACTTACGTTATTTATGTTTACGATATATGCTCTGATGGAATAATGTCTTTATGAAATAATGATGTATTGATGCATGACTCTTTTGGATAAGTCTTGCTAACTGTATGCAACACATGATAAGTATTTATGCAAATATTATAATACATTATGTTATGTCTATTGAATACTTAAGTATATTCGTGCTAACTCAGATCTAGGGTTGCCTTATGGTGTGTGAAAGTGGATGATTCATCTGTTAAGGATCCACAAAAACCTATCATATACCTTCGTGAAGGTCTAAAGGGAATTTAAGTGAAGTTGTAGTATCGAGCCTTAGGGGCTTATAGATGTGCGTGAAGGAAAATCTATGGCAATAAAACACATCACATTGATCTCTAGATGCAGAAATTTGGTTCCAGCATCCCACCATACTACTTCTGGTGAGACTTCATCCTATGCTACGTGGGTTGGTTCTGAAAGGGCCAGTAGTGTAGGGTTTTGTTTGGTGCAATTAACTCTGAACCTGGGTCAGGACTGACTAAGCCAACAATTGTTAGTTTTGACCTCATTGATAATCAACAACGATCATTTATCTTAGATACATAGCTCATCTAAAGTTCCATGGTGAAGCTCATGCAAAGTATGGATCAACAGTGCTACAAGATTGATACTTAGATTCTTCCAGAACTGTGCTCACTTTTGGTCTTCAGATGTTTCAAACTAGAGAGAGCCCCTGGTAGTGGTATTGCACATAGTCTGGATGTGATTTCAACTTGACTAACTCTCGACACCCTCACTTGATCTGCGCTTGCTTGTCCCACGCCTCCCTGGATCACCCCTATCTAGACTTGCAATTCCTTTCAGCCTTGCTATACTTTGTCCAATACATGGTGGTAATGGTGCTCGATGTGACCCCAGATAGTTTCAATGGTGGAGTGAACAAGCTTGCCTATCTCATCAAAGTCCCCCTCCATGAGAACTAGTGGTGTCATACTCACAAACTTATTAGACTTCTGCTACTCGCAAGGTCTTGTGGTACTTCGCTTTGTCCTCTTCCTGACCCTGAAGGGGGAATCCAAGTCTATGCCCCCATCCTCTTCACCATTAATTTCAACTTCAACATCGGTGTGCTCCACCTCAGGTTCTTTGAGGTCAATAGTGACCTATGAGCTTTTTGCAACTTTTTCCTTTGGCACTTCCTTCTCCTTTGTAGAAAAATTATCTTCATGATTCATTCTCTTTTGTAGAGGTCTTATTGTGCTATGTTGTAGTTTCCTTCTAAATTTCTTTTTGTTTTTGCGCTTCATTTTCTTTTATAGTAGACTTCTATGCTTCTTTCTCTTTGTATTTCTTGGCCAGTGTCGTAGTTGTTGTTTTTCCTGTTTCGATTTCTGCAACCTTACTTGTTCCTAAGCCTTCATCATATGGGGTGATCCATTCTCTTGGCCATTTGATGATGACCCCCATAATGTCATCCTCTATGATTAAATGTAGCAACTTATTCCATGGACATCCTTCTTTTCTCATATGGATAGATTGTGAAAATCTACCTTGAAATATACAATATTAATATATTGCGCATGTAAACTACATGACAATCATGACCATTGATTGATCACCATCCACAACTCTGACTCAATAAAGACACATAAGATATTTGTTTCCATGATGTAGTTAGGATCCTTTGTCAACCACAAAGAGGAAAATTTCGTAGCCTCGCGCAAGTTTGGATCTTGTGTTGGGAATTGGCTATCCTCAGGCATCCTCTATTCCACCATCACGATCAACAGAAGTAACCATTCATAGTGGAATGCCTTTCCATCCTCCTAGGCTTTGTAATAATCCTCTAGGAACTCATGACAGAGATACTTGTCCCAATTATATTGGACCCCTCTATTGCATTGTGTAGCAAGAGATACTACTAGTGCTGACACTTCATTAGTGTGAAACTTCTGCATTATTTATCCAGCCAAAATTTATGCAGCAAACAACATAGCTGCATCTGATATTGAGCTAATGGCATAGCCATGAGACTTCTTCACCTACTCGAAGTTACTCTTCATCTAATATGAAAGCTTCTTCTCCTACAATTTGCAAACAAAAGCATCTGCATGGTTCACATCATAATAGGGAAACAAGTTAATTCGAAGGACCAACATGTCATTAATTGGAATGGGCCCTCCCAGCTAAAGGAACTGATCATGAACCAACGCCAAAAATTGACACACACAAATAGTATTAATGACGTTGTGGCTAAAGTGTGGTACCCACAACATGTTGAGAAATCAATCACACTCAATGTCATTTGTCCACTTCATTGGCTAAAGCCGTGTAACACCCATCTCCTCATAGTAAACAGATTTCAAGTATTCTTTGGGTGCTAACTGTGGGAACTTCACATGATCAACTAGGTCACAGGCATCCATATTCAAAAATGGTACCGAGGCCAACAAATCACCCTCCACACCTACATCCTCCAGTAATAATGGTGTGAATACCTTGTATTTCACCGAGTGTGGGTCCTTAGTCACTTTGGCGATGGATTTCCTACAGGGTACATAATGTGGTAACCGCGTAATTGACGCTGTTTCCTCCGTTTCAATATTTTCAACCCCCATATTCAATTATTACTCATTCAAGTCTAGGGTTCCCATTGGTTTCTTTCTCTTATCCATCCTACCCTTTTTTCTAAACTTCGTTGGATTTTTGTGCGGTGATTTTCGCACTAACATTTCTTGTGGCTTATTTTTCTTCTTCTCTCCTACTGCAGAGGCAGTGAGTTTAAGCCTCGATGACCTAGGATCTATGGTAGGGATTGGTGGTGTTGCAATCATTCTATCCTAGAATAGTTCCTACTACCACTCAGGTAAATCTGCCTCAAACCCAAATCCTTGTTGAGAAAACTTCTTCTGTATCACTTGCTAATTGTCTCCAGACATGCAACAATCCTTTCATACAAACTAAGGTGAAAAAGATTAAGGAAATCTCTCTGGAAGAAAAGTGTTCGAATGTGGAGAGGAATGTTGTATTTATAACCCTTTATGAATTCAAATCCATCGGGTCCCTCCAGATCTCTGTCATTAATGCTCTCTTGGTGGCAAATTTCCAATGATATGCTCCTTAAATCCTCTTACCCCGTTCCCTTTAATGGAAAAGTATCCATCGAATCATTTGGAATGTTATTATTGTTTACATTTTAGCCAGGCTGTGTAGGACCCACCATGCTAGTGTAAATCCTTCTTTGCAACTCCCCTTTGTGCCTTTCTTCTAATGATCGTGCAGCCTATTCTCTTCCCAAATCTGTCCTTCTAGCAATGTAGTTTATAGTCTCGTACTTCCTTGCAACTGTCTAAAGTAATAAGACTGTCTTGCATCCATATAGTCATTGCATGGGGGTGGAATCACCCCTATACAACTTCAACTAACTCCCATTGATTTTTCCTAGAAGTAGCTCACTGTTAAGCTTCATGATTTGAACTGCACCTCCATCCGTGATTTCCTGGACGATGTATGGTCGCAACCAATACATCTAAAAATTTCTTGGAAACTTCGTAAACTTTCTATGATACATTAGTACTAAATCTCCATTTTTAAAGGTTTGTTTCTTAATGTGGCAATCATCCGGTGACTATTCCCTAGCCTTCTACACCTGCTGATGAAAACTTGCCAAGAAGCAATATTCTTTTAACTCAAGTATCTACGCGAGACGTTCATCCATAATATCCTAATCGGCCATCTCTATGATTGTAGAAATCCACAAACTAGGCACGATGTACTCCATTGGAATCGATGCCTCCTATCCATAAACCAACCTAAATGGTGTCTGTATAGTCAAATTCTTATAGGTAGTTCTATACACCCAAAGAACAATTGGTATGTACATCCCAATTGTTCCTATTTTCATTATAGATCTTTGTCAAAGAAATATCTAGGATTTTATTAAAAGATTCAAATGTACCATTTCCTTGAGGATGATACAACATGATTTTATAATGATACATCTAGAATTCTTCAAGTAAAGAAACATTTGTTTCATTCAAGAAATGTGAACCCCTATCGGTCATCACAATCTTAGGACAACCAAACCTAGACAAAATGTATTTAAATATAAACTTTGCAGTTGTAGCCACACTGAAATCATTCAATTTGCATCTCATCCCACTTGGTCAAGTATTTTGTCACCATGATGATGTATCGTGCTCCTATCTCCTTTCCTGGTGGCTGAATAGGGCTTGCAAAATCTATTGGCCATTTATTGAATGCCTTAGCGAGACTTGTGAGTTCATAGGAAATTCGTCACTTCATGATGACTTCTTGGTCCTCTGATAGAGATCGAATGCCCTTCAATATTCCTTAGAATCTTTGTGCACAGTAAGTTGCCATAACCCAACCCTAGGATCTTCTACACAGTTGGTCTTCCCGCATAATGCACAAGTTTTCTTATGCTCTTTTCCATGAGAATTATACGAATGGTTAGCTAAATTGGTTGATTTTAAACCTACTTTGAAGCTGGATAATCCTATTGTGTTGACTCCAGAGTTAGTGAAGCACCTAGAAGGATCAGAGAAGAAGGTCTTGAAGGTTATTTATTATTTGATCGATAATATTTTAGGTGGATTTATTACTAAGTTTGTGATTGATATGTCTGTCAATTACAATGAAGCTGAATGCTTGTTTTTCAAAGGATGAAGAGGTAAGTATCTAAAGTCTCTAAAAACTTTGATTAAAATGCTATTGTGTGAGAAAAAAGTTATGCCACTAAATTGATGTTTAGACAAGACTCAACAAGAGCTATGCGAAATGAGATACCATTAAAAAGTGATCTAGATTCAAGTGTTGAGTACAGTCATTTGTTGGGAGCATCTGATAGTGACAAAGAAAGTAATAGCTTGAAGAACCCTTAAGGTGCACTTCAAACAATAGATTAGGTTATTGTGGGAATACCACATCTATCCACTCCACCTCCACCATCACCCCCACCTAACACACCTACACCTCCACCTCCACCTCCACTATTCAATATGGCGAACACTATGAAGATGCCTATATTCAAGTGTCTATGGAAAGCAGAACATGATCAATTTTGGTTTGTAGCAGATGTTGTGTGGAAGTCATAGCAGATAATGAATAATAACCTAAAGAAAGTACAACTGGTCACAACATTGAAAGATAGAGTGTTGAGTTGGTATATTAAGTATAATGCAACTCAGCTAGTTGCATCATTGAAAGACACAAAATATGCGCAGAATAATGAATTTGGAAATCCTAAGTCTCAAGCTTGATATGTGATTGAGGTCAAAGAAATTAAGCAAAAGCTGAATCTGCATGGGATTTTGGTCAAAGGCTGAGATTTTTTCTACAACATGCTACTCTATAGATCTGAGGTGAGAAACATAAGGATTGGTATATTTATTCGTTGTTACCTCATTTGAGATTACCATTGTCACAACAGAATGTTGGGTTGCAGGCTGAAGCAATGGAGATTTCTATGAAATTAGAGGCTTTTCCTATTTAGGATATGAATTTGGGAGTCGAACAGATTCAGTCACAATTGGCTAGCCTCCATATGGAGTCGCAAGATCTCAAAAAGGGGAAATAGGTCCAAAATGAGACCCACATGGAAGTATGGTGCTTAAAGTGCAAAGGGCATGGTCATGACAATGATCATTTCGCGGTTATCAGAACTATCTAATTGAGGGAGGTCATATCTCCCTGAAGTAAAAAAATACTGCTAGATCGAGTAACGGTGTAGTGCCATGGTGCGCTATCTACCAAATAACAAGAAAACATTCAATATACAATTGCTATTTGTTACATAAGTTTGTACAAACTCCCCAACAACTATTCTGGAATTTTTGTAAGTTTGTAGGCCATGATGAGTGCAATTTTAGAAGCTATGAGTTAATGACAGACATAAATTCAAAATATAGAGTATAGATTGAGGCAAATCCTCATTAGGATCAAGGCACACCTACAGTGCATGAAGGATTCCAGGGACGAGGATTACTAGTGTCCATTGATTTCCATGAGCATTATATGACCAATATGTTTATCTTCTGGTAGGGACATGCCTTGGTTTTTGGACCTTCCAATGTGAGGAAACCTTGTTAAGAGATGGATCACCCATGAAAGGGGATGTTGGGGAATTTTGAAGGTGAGTGATTGCACAGAAAGGGGTGACTATATTTCCCGAGGGATTGTGTAGAAGAGAAGGTAAGGTTGGGGTATGGACATTTTTGGTCATTAGATTTATGAAAATGAATCAAATGCACATTGGGAATATGGCCTAGGATAATGTGTCGATAATTGTTCACTGAGAGAAAAAGTAGTGTAACGATCATAGCATTAGACATTGTATGCATGTTTTACTTTGCGAGTGGATTCTGGACTTCCTCGGAAGGAGGTGAATCTTGGTACTTGTTTGAGGGTGGAGGTATGAACCTCTAGATTCCCTTATTGTGGATCCAAGAATCATATTATTTTATTTGTTGCTTAGAGAAAATATGCATATGTATATATGCGTATATTATTGTAAATACTGTATTGAGATGGATTTATAAAGATCCAAAGACAATATGATTATTTGTTGGTTGAAGCAAATGTGCATAAGTATATGCAGTTGTTGTTGTAAATACCCTAATATGTTATGTTATAATGCTCCAATAAATGATATTATTGTCATGTTTTTAGTAGAATGTCATTGTAAATACTACAACAAGTTGCATTATAAATCTCCATAGGTAGTATGGTTTGTTTTTAGAAGTTTGTTGGTCATAGGTGTAATAGAACACCGAGGATGGTGTTCTACTAAGGGGCGGGGGGTTTGTAACAACCCTGGGTTAAAAATTTATGTAATAATATTAATAAAGGGAAAATAAGACCAAGGTCATGGGGCATGTATTCCATGATGAATGCTAGGAAAAAATCCGAGTGGGTGTTCATTTCAGTTTATTATGGATAAGGAAATTGGCAAAGGCTTTGGTCAAGGCATTGAAAAGGAAAAGAAGCATTAATTGGAATTTTATTTATGAAAGTATAAGAAAGTATGATAAAAGGAAGGTGAAGGTCACAAAATTGTATGAGAGGGAAATCGAAGGAAAATTTAATGAAAATGAAGAAAATAAAGGCATCAATAAATAAAAAGGTTTACGAGGATCAGTTCATAGACATTTGTCAATTTAGTTTTGGAGCTCTCTCTATTCCCTCATACTATTGCACACTTAGAGCATTCTTGGATCACTCTAGCACTTGGGAAAGATGGCAAAGGTAGCCAAAGAAAAAAAAGGAACAAGTAAGGAAATTTTGGATCATGCAACTTCAACAGGAATACTTACTGATAACACGTTGCATGTATGATTTCCTAGCTGGTTTGTGAATGCATGGTACATGCATGTAAGTATTTGGTTCCCTTGTTGTCATTAACATGGCTGTTGCTGGTGTGATAGTGGTTTCAACCTTTCATTTCTGGAAAGCCATTGTGTGATGGGGTTCTTTCATTCAGTTGAGCTTTGGATTTCTAGATGGTTTTGGAACCAAGTGAGGTGGTCTTAGGAAAATTCCCAAGGGCCTAGTAACCTGTGATGAGTTTTGGTATGACTGTGCTAAAGACTGAGGGTGGAGATAGGAAAATTCCTCAAGCTATTCGTGAAGAAATTCTGAGGCATCCAATCCTTTTAATGGCTTAGTGATCTTGTGACCATTTTTGCGATATTGTGGTAAAGCCTAATAGTGTGTTGTTTTTTGTTTGAGCCTAGGAATCCATTGATTGATAATGTCAAGATTGCGGTAAATCCTAGTTGTTTAAGCGCTTGTTTAAGGCCTATGAGTCACTTGTCTACTTTTGGCAGGATTACGATAAGGCCTGAGGAAGCCCTGGTTGTGTTTCCTTGAGTCCCACATTTATGCTTGGAATATGGCACAAGGGTGACTGGCTAAATGTAAGATTTGGTTTAGCTCAATCTATGGTCGGGTGATACGTGGAAGTCCTTGACTTGGTGTGATTCTATATATGTTAATAAGAGATCTTTTCCTCTTGTATTTCTTTCATATTTTCTCTTCTTATTATGTGGCTTTGATGGATGTTCTATCATGGTTATTATTATGGTTATATGTTGGTTATCAACATGCTTTGATGATAGGTGCTAGCTATGGCTCTTGATAAGTTTGATTTGTTGATGAATTGTTAATGAATGCATGAGATAATAAATCTTATTCCAGTGATTATGAGAGGAAATAATACCTTCTTAATGAATCTCAGATAAATTTCATGCCCCTATGTTTATAAATGTAATCATGACTTGTAGATTACATGTTCTCAATGTGTTTGATGAAATGAATATCATGGTTAGGCATGATTAGGTCAACTCCTTCATCAAGTTTTATATTAGTGACTTTTTATTAATGTTATTTATCATTCCAAAAAGTATCATTAAGTTCTAGGCAGTGGCCTAGAGAGAAGCCCTAGAAAGGTGGCACTGATTTTGGTGTTGGAGGCTTAGAATTGAGAAATTGGGACTACAATAGCTACCTTGAAAGAGTATTTATGCGAATGGAGGCACACAGTCACATGGACTCAATGTTATGCATGTGGCTGGGAGTCTAGGTCAGTGAAAAAGAAATGTCATGATGGGTTTTGGAAGTTAGAGGTTTGTTTTAGCTATTGGGGGTCCTGTAGCTCCTGAGGAATGTCAGTAAAGTTTCAGTTTTTCAATTCCACTTCCTTAAACGTACCTAGGAGGTAGAGTCATGTCATAGTAGACCTCAAATCATGTTTATGCTGATTGGTATGTGAAGGTGGGTAAATGTGGGAGGAGGCATTAAAAAGTGGAAAAAGTTCAACACTTACCATGCGAAGGTCACGAGGCTCTGAGGTGCTCAGAAAAAGAAATATCCACATCAAATGTAGGAATTTATTCTCATCTCAACCCATAAAAAACCTATCCCACTATGTTGAATGTTGTCACCCTAAGACATGAAACCCTAAGACAAACTTATTTCCATCAACCACTGGGAAAGTTTCTATCAACATTGGTTGTCAATCTCAGCATTAGCGAAGACTCTCACGTTGGTAAATTCCCCAATACCCTGAGATGACATCAAAATGAGATGGGGAAATTGACCACCAGTTGTAACAAATATCTATTTCTCCCTTGGCCATCAATATTTCCCATTTCTTCTAGTTGCATGTTGCCAACCCAATTAAGATGCCAAGATCACGTCAACCCAAGATGATGTCACTTTAATGTTCTTTGTTCCATATGGCCTCCCTCGAGAGTTCCATGTGTCACTCATTTTAGGACCTACTTCCCCTTTTATATGGATGAATAGGACTACCATGTGTCATGCCACCATGGCACCTCATTAGCTCAAATCCATGTCATAAATCCATCTATCCCAGGTCCCACTACTCCTGATACTTAACACAAAATAAATTTCTCCCTTATAATATTAATTATCATTTTTGGCCTTAGGACTCCATCTGATGACTATGATGGAATCCACTCCCATTTTTGACATGGAAGGGGGGGTTCCACTATCATAGTTTCCATTTGTGGTTTCAAGGCCCCATCCAATGGCTATAGAGTGGTTTTTCATTCTGACAGTCATGATTTGTGGCACCATAGTCACCCATCCAATGGCTATAGAGTGATTTTTCATTCGAACAGTCATTATTTTTGGGACCATATTCACCCATCCAATGGCTATTATGTACTAATAAAATTTATGGTCTCGATTAAAATGCGAAACCCCCTCTTCCCCTTGTTGATGTGGAAAGTTGGGGGGAGGTGGGGGGGGGGGGGGGGGGGGGGGGGGTTCACTATCGAATTGTTTCCATCCATTGATGCATGGCCCATCACCATCGGTTAATATATATATATATATATATATATATATATATATATATATATATATATATATATATAGGCAAAAGAATTCTTGACACTTAGCTACTTGTCTTTCTCAAAACCTCCCACGGATTTATAATACACATAAATGCATGCACAGGGTCGCCCTTGGTGCCCAAACTTTTAGGCCCATCTGTCTGTGGATTTATAGTGTGGGTGTGTGTGTGTGTGTGTGTGTGTCTATATATTTATAAGACACACATACACACACACATAGATAATCCCTCAACTCAATCATTGTGACCTATGTCTCCTAAGATTTACCTCCACTAAGCCCAACCTTCATACACATTTTAATGTGCTTAAGGAGTTATCTCTCAAGAGCTTATAATAGGTATATGTAAATATATGTTAAAGCCACAAGGCCTTCTCCTTTTTCATTTCAACAGCTTCACTACCTCTCTTGAACTTATATGGGGTTCAACCCATTTTAACTAACATAATCATAGATATATGTATTTACATGCGTTAT
This sequence comes from Pinus tabuliformis, assembly GCA_031772625.1. Taxonomy (NCBI): domain Eukaryota; kingdom Viridiplantae; phylum Streptophyta; class Pinopsida; order Pinales; family Pinaceae; genus Pinus; species Pinus tabuliformis. The sequence continues at coordinate 1,337,318,322 of CM062820.1, forward strand.
ACCAAAAAATTCATGGTACATGGCCTAATATTACAACTCATTTCAATGCATAAACTTAATCAACAAACCTATATTTATCCACCTCTTATACTAAAGTGATTATACTGGATTAATCTTAGAAATAAACATATGAATTATCCATTCCTCAACAAACACATAGAAATCATCATTTCTCATTATTTCTATAGGACAATAACATTCCTCAGTTTTAGCATATACATTTTAACATGAAAGTGATAATTCACATAATAATCACATATATAGGGATTTAGATAAGCACTTATCATGTAATGTATAATTTGGAAACTGAGATTAGGTCTTCATCTCTCCATCCAACCTAAACTGGCTTGCACTACAGTCCTTCTTGTAGCCAACGACCCCTGATCCAAATTTCATGCCATGAGGAAGGATGCTCAAAGGAGAACTTCTCACACAGTCAAAAACACTGGGAGTCGAAATATGCACCCATCTCCACCTAGCAGCTAAATAGTCTTGGGTATCATGGGATCAACCATCTCCATCCAACAACCAACATTTTACCCAGTGCCTCCACCCTAGACTGGGAACCTGAAGGCCATTAAAACAATACAAACCAATAGTATAGCCTTGAATTACGTGGAACAACCCACTCTATAAGAACCAAGAATCTAAAGGGATTTAAGGCCTCCACCCAAAATAGGAATTATGAGGACCTTGAATTCCTTCACTTGAGATAACATATTATTGTATTTTAGTCACTGAAACAGGCTTGTCCTAGACCAATTTCATTCTCCCAATTTCTAATTTCCTTGTTGTCATTCATGCATGTTCCAAGTTCTCTCTCTCTCTCTCTCTCTCTCTCTCTCTCTCTCTCTCTCTCTCTCTCTCTCTCTCTCTCTCTCTATGCACACTCCACTTATTGGTTAAGATGCACTCATGTGCTCTTGTCCCAAGCCTATGGGTATTTTATATTGTGCACATTCCCTTTTTTCAAACACTATACCACTATTTTCTTGATATTATTCATGTCCATTTTTTTCCTCTACATTCTTCTCTATCTCTCTCTCTCTCTCTCTCTCTCTCTCTCTCCACTTATTGGTTAAGATGCTCTCATGTGTTCGTGTCCCAAGCCTATGGGTATTTTCTATTGTGCACATTCCCTTGCATTTTTTTCCTCTACATTCTCCCAAACAATGCTTCTCTCTCTCTCTCTCTCTATGCACACTCCACTCTCTCTCTCTCTCTCTCTCTCTATGCACACACTCTCTCTCTCTCTCTCTCTCTCTCAATGCACACTCAACTTATTGGTTAAGATGCTCTTATCCCAAGCCTATGGGTATTTTCTATTGTGCACATTCCCTTTTTACAAACACTATACCAATATTTTCTTGATATTATTCATGTGCATTTTTTTCCTCTACATTCTCCCAAACAATGCTTCTCTCTCTCTCTCTCTCTCTCTCTCTCTCTCTCTCTCTCTCTCTCTCTCTATAGTCTCCACCTATGTTATTTCTCTCACTACTTCCAATGATCCCTCCTCACTTCCTTGCATTAGGTTCCACTATTTCTGCATCAAATTCATAACCACATCATGCCATCCTCCCTGGGGATTCCCTTGTAAACTTCCAATGATGATCATTCTAACTGTCTTCATGGTGGCATGGTTTTAGGACTATTTCCTCCAATTACAAGTGCATGTGGTTATGGGTGAGATATCACACCATTTTCCCACACCAATTTGTAATTATTCTTATCCATACTATTCCATTGATATCTATTTGTTATGATTGTGGAATTTCCTAATAGAAGTATGGGCTCATCGTCTCTTCCCCAAACTTAATTCAATTTGTAGTCAACCCATTAATTCACTGAATTAGCCTCCCATGAGTGGAATTAAATAACCACTTCCTTCAATTCCCGTGCAACCTCTTTATTAAGTTTTTAAATCCATGTCCCATCTCTCAACTAATTTATATTTTAATTACAATGTTGTAACACTGCTTATACGAGGGGGTTTTCCCCAAAGGGGTTCTCACAAAGGTTAACTTCTGGGTTGCATAACTCTTGGATACAAACTTTGATTGAGTTGATTCTTACACCATTAGAAAGGTATCTATGTGTATAGTAGTGTTACGGGGTGTAGAATTTAATGAGAAAATTTTAAATCCTAGAAAACATTTTGGACACCTCAAACTACTTTTGAATGGTTTCAATCCCCAATTCAACAAATTGGGACCTCTCAATAAATATGGTCGTGTGTGATGATTCCTCCACCTTTTCAACTCTAAAAGGATAAATATGGGTGAAAAATAATGTAATAATCCATTATAAATCATACCTACCCATGTTTAGAGGCTTTTGGTCACCAAAATATTTTACATAATGACATGAGGAAAAATTTCCTCCACCTTCTCTTAGCATACCATTTATCCTTTCTTGGAAGCTATATGTTATCAACGTAATTTCCTCCGTAGATAAAATGTAAATAAGAACCTATACTGTTTACCTTTTTGTAGATGCTTGACCCTTATTTTTACTCATTTTGATGCATCCTTGCTGAGATATAGTCTTTAACAGAGTAGTGATACCCCAATTTCGCTGGGGTATTAGTCATCACTCCAAAGATCATCCAACATTGATAGTCTTTTGCTAGTGATGATGACTGAGATTATAGAGTCTTAGGTTTCTTTTGAGATTTAATTAGAGGATATTTTCTGATTTACCTTAGTGAATTATTGGAGAAGCTTCCTAACTTATCTCTATCCCAATCATTGAGATTCATTCTCTTCGGGAGGTCTCTAAGCTGATTTGTACTAGTTATTCCAAAAGGTTAGGCTTTTTTTGGTAGTCTTAGGGAGTAACTAGGAGACCTATAGCTATCTTGATATGAGATATTAAGGCTAGGTCATCAAAGAGCCTTTGTTTCACTTGGACAAGGAGACTATGCTATAAGATTGATGAGAGGGCCTCATTGACTGGCCTTATATCTATTTGGATTTTCCATTCATGATTAATAGATTATTGTTCCTTTCCTATACTTTTGAGTTGATCATGTTCTTTGATTTTACATGTTGTTTTTAAGATAAAAATCCACCTATAGAAGGCTATTTTGTGCTTGGTTGTTGGTGTATGTTTGTAGGTAATTGGTTTATGGTAGTTGGGAGTGGGATCTTCAAGTAGGAGTCACTCGCTTAATGCATCAAGCTAAAAATACATCACCGATCTGTGAGGGTACGTCGTACCAAAATTCAAACTATTTTATTATAGTATCATGTATAAGTGTGTAAGTGGATTTCTTGTATATTAATATTATAGGGCTAGATATGTTGGTGTCTCTTTACCATTACACACATCACTCTAAGTATATCCATAACTAATCTACTAGGTTCAAAGTGGCCTCCTAGGTTAGCTAAAATTATCTTGTTAACACTATCATTTCTACCCAATTTTCCAAAGGTCCTGCTACTCATGTTTGTTAGTATTAGACCACTTCTTCAAAACAATATCCTCTGTAAAATCTTCCTAAGAATTTGGTGCTAAATCCTTTATGGACTATTCCTCTTTGTGATCTAGCATGGAAGGCTCACAGAGTTTCAAATTCTCTACATTAACCACTGAGCACCGGTGCATATACAGGGGTAGATAAAGTCTATAAGAATTATTTCCAATATATTAAAGGGATCATATCACAGAAAATTTATTTTCTTACCAACATTCCATAACCACTCCTTTTTCAACTATAGCCATACTTTATCTCCCACCTTGAAGGATTTCTCTATTCTATGTTGATTATGTCTCACCTTGTGTTGTTCTTATGACTTATATAGTTTCTCCTATACCTATAAATGGGTAGGATAATCTTCTCAAAAACAATTTTTTCTATTAAGGTATCTCCCTATAATATTCCCCTCACTCCTTTCTTTCCATATGTAATATCGAAAGGTGAGGGTTGTAACTATCTAATACAAATTTCAAGTGGGTACTTACTGGGAGCCATGTGGACTGCTCTATTATAAAATTTTTGTATATATACCCTATTCTCATCCAAATTATTTCGATTATTTTAATTGTAACCCCCAAAGGATGCACCAAATTCCTATTAACTACTTTTTCTTATCCAACTATATGTGTATCGAATGTTGTAGACATTTTCAATTTTGTGTCCATATTCTCCCACAATGTAGTCCAAAATGGATTGAGAAATATTGTGTCCTTGTATAAAATTATGCTTCTTATTATCCCAAAGTGTGCCTAGGCCTATCCAGATAGCAAGTTTCGTTTTTCTTTCCCACTAATGGTATTATTATAAGGCATTAGAACGCACATATTATTGATCTTGTCAACTACCGGGAACATGCTGAAGGTAGTTATGTTCCTTATTCGTTGTTCTTAAATCTCCCATAAAGTATATGGATATTATTTTATAAGGATGAGTGGGTATAAGAAAGGGATGATATATATCCCATTTCCTATTATTAGGTTTGTTGATTCAAGAAAGAATGCATATGGTTATGAACCTAGCTATCCATTCTTGCATCTTAGGTTAATACACACACCTCTACAAGTTGGTCATTATCTTCCTGACAATGAAGTTCCATACATACTTGGAGGTATGAGTCTCTCTAATTAGATGTGGTTACTCACCTTTAGGAATACATAACTCATCTAACCTATCGAGTAACCCATCTTGGATATGATAGTGAACTGTGTTATCACCATCATGCACATGAATTTGGCTTTGTAACTACTAAAAAACATCCTTGAAGTCCTCATCCTCTAAACATTCCTCTCTATATGCATCATGGGTGAATGACTCCATGTACGTAAGTGTTTCCAATCCTATTATCTTTGATGGGGGTTGCCTTGAGATCATGTTTTCCAAATCGTTTTGTTTCCCTTCCTATACTTGATTAATAAATGAAACCGTTGTAGAAAGCTCATTCACTTGTAATTCCTCATTTGTTCTCACTTACTCTAGTCCTGCAAGCACTATGTTGGGTGGTGATCTATGTAGATTACCTCCTTCTTTCATATCAAATAGTATTTTCAGTTCTTCATAACATGCACCAGGGCATATAGCTCGTATTAAAAGGTAGAGTAGTTGAGAACCACACCATGAAATACATTAGCATCGTATTATAAATTCCTTCCTCCTTACATCAAGGTTTTTCCCATAACATACCTACTCTCATTTGTTTCCACTTCAAAGGGATGTTGCAATTTAGGTAATGAGAAAATTGGTCCTTGAATGATATTCTTATTTCACTCCTTAAATACCCTCTGATAACCCTTTCCCCACTGAAAAGTCTTTCCACTTGTTGATGAACACCAATATTATAGCAAGAATGTTGCAACTCCTGTGCTACTACCTTTACTTTATCAAGCTGGGGTTTGTACAAAATTGGAGGTGACATTGTTGTATACACAAGTAAAAGTGATGGTTCTAGCTTGTGTCACTTGTTTAGCTAGCGAAAAACCACTTGGGTTTTTGAGACAGACTTCTATGGATTCAGAAGAAGCTTGGTTTCTTGATGAAAGAAATGGAAATCTACTCTAAGAGAGAGCTGATCTATTGCAATAATGAGAAAGACTGAAAGTCAATGTTAAATCACACCATTTCCTGATTAACTACTAGGAAAATATGGTAGTAATACTAAACTAACATGAACCAAATGTTAGTCTCTAAGTATGGAAGTTAAAATCATCAAACATCACTATTGTGCAAGTAAAGGGACTGAAATAAATTTGTTTTGTCTTTTTGTTCTTTACATGCAAAATCAAATATGTGAACTAATCTCTTTTGGTGATGTGATAGGTGGTTTAGGGATGTTTGAGGATGGCTAGAAGGTCTAGGAAATTGATGGATGGTGTGGGAGACCCTTGGGTGACCTTTGGGGGCTTCGTAGAGGTTTTCCCTCAATTTGGCCTCAAAACAAGCCACTATAGGAAAACCTATAGGATTCCCTATATTTCTACAGGATGCAGTCATGAGCGAAACAATGGGTGTTGGATGTGATAGAAAGCTTAGGGAAGTTTTTTGAGAGGTGGAATGGAGTGGGAAGAGACCTAGGATCACTCAGAAGTCAACAACAAGGTTAGGAGATGGTTGGACTCACTCAATGTGCTTGGAAGAATTTATATGTAAAATGATGAAATTAGTGAAGGCAATGGTGAAAGGAAGGAATGATTATGGTGGATCAAGTGGAAATTTATTGCTGACTATGAGGTCTCTTTATTCTCTTGAAGCACCTGCTCTGCATCAAACATATATAATTTCCAAAAAAATCATGTAAACGAGAAGCATTATCAGAAGTTAGAAAAGTAGAATTAATGAACTAAATATATACCTTATGCATGAGGAAAGTAGCTAAAAGGAATGGAATCAAGGCTGAGATCTACTACAAGAATGAAGATATAAGAGATGGAAATGAAATCCTACTTTGAAAAACTGATCAAACGCTAGCTTAAATACAATAAAATCTTAAAGTTTATGAATGAAATAGAAATCTGTGTTGTTGGGGCTGCATAAGGGTCCCTTCCTCAAATCATGATCCTAGAGGGAAGAAGTGAGGCCAAGACACCTGCTGATAGCCTTGTGGTGCTTCTTTTATAAATTTATCCATACCAACTTGCTACTAAAGTAAGGCACAAATGGAAGCAAACTAATAAACAACCAATCAAATCTACACTACTTGAAATGAAAATATCTCTAAATACAAATTAACAATGAAGCTATGAAACTAAGCTAAACATACAGATACAAAAAGAGGAGCCTTGGCTACTAAGGTTGGGCCCTAACCCAAAAGCTTCAGCGCTCTGAGTTAACTCAGTGCTGGCTCAAAACAAAACTCATTCTTATTACCAAAATAGAAAATTACATCAAAATATTCCACAAGTTTGGAGCTCGAGAATAAGAGTTTTACAACAAAAATTCGAATCTTAATGAGGCTCTAGGTCTTTATACTTATACAACTAAAGTACCCAATGAATTCCTTAAAATTAGGGAGGCTCAGCTTCCAAACTCGAGATAAACTATCTCTTTGTCTCTCACTTGCTCGACTTCCTTCTAATCCTTATGACTTGGCTGCTTGCACTTTGAGCTGGTGTGATAAATGGAAGAATATTCGAATGGGGGAGAAGTAATTGAGGAGGATTTACCTCCTACAATCCCTCTCCCTTGTCTCATTTGAGTTTCAACCTCATTATTTGCCAAAATTCCTTGATTTCCTCCTTCAAACCTACATTCAATGCATATTAGTCCACTAGGCATGATATGCCACTCTATCTCATCTCATAAACAAAATATAATAAAAAACATGTGATAAGTTGTGAGAAAAGTTGGTTTGACTAAGCTAGGAGGTGAATTAAGGCCCATATAATTACCCAATGATGAGGCTCATCATCACCCCCCTATTGAATGTGTTGCTCATCCTCTAAAAAACTCAAAAAATATCCATATCATTCATAGCTCTAGTTGCCTCCTTAATATCCCATGCCTCTGGTGTGGTTTCCTCTTCTTGTTCATAGAAGCCTGCTTTCTTTTCTACCTCCTCCCACTTCCTCTTTTCTTTTTCTTCCTTCCTTCTTTCTAGCATTCCTAAGAGTAGTGGTGGAGTGAGTTTCAAGCCAATCAAATTGACTTTGAGCCTTGGAATATATTGCTTGTACATGGGTTTCCTATTCAATGCTTCTCTCATTCTTTGAGGAGAGTGGTACTCTCTTATCTTTAGGTTGTATGGAAATGTGTTCTATCTCCTCAGGAAAGCATGTATGCTTTCATCCCATAACAACCTGAACATGTCCTCAAAATGTGAAATTTCTTGCTCTTGGGTAGAAAGATACCTGGGTGCAAGTTGAGGATCATTTGCAATTAAATTATATGTGTCGATGAGAGCCATTGGATTGGACTACTCAACTCTAATAATAAGAGGTTTTGTTTGTTCTATTGCCAATATCCTTTTCATTTCTGTAGCCCTTGCTTCCTCATGGTTCATCCATGATGCCAAAGCCATCAACTGTAAATCTCTTAGCTTGGCATTAGGGTCCCATACATTCATGTCTGTTAAGTCCATATTATGCAAATAAAAATTAGACATCTTGGCGCTATCTTCTAGTGTGCTATGATCACAAAGATCAATGAACTGTCTATAGTCCTAAAATGACATAGTGCCCCTTTCTGCTAGGGTCTTAATTTGGAACTACATCCACTATTCTTAAGGTATAGGTCATAGTATTTAGCTGGCATCCTACACTAGATCGATTCTAGAGAAAAACTGGCCATACATTCCAATTGGTTCTCTCTTTCTTGTCACTTTCCTTTCAACCATGCGTTTTATATCTCTAATTGATTTCTCTTTATGGCCTCTCTCTCTCTCAAGCTACTTAATTCATTTCCCATATCCTTGAGCTTCTACTCCATGTGACCAATGTCTTCCACCCCCTTGGATTTGGAAATATGCATCCATAGATGAGTTTTGGCTCTCTCCTTCTCAAGCTGAGAGAATAGTGGAATAGAAAATTTTTGTGGAATGCCCCTGCCCCCATCCATAAATCTGTAGTAAGAGTCAAGGTTAGGTTGGGGGATAGGTTCCTTTAACTCTAGGTCCTCTTCTTTGGTTTCTTACTGTATGCTTTCCTCCTTATCCAATTTTTGTGTCTCTTGTAGGTTTAACATAGTATCCTATAGGACTACTTCAGCTTCTTGTAGGTATTGCACTGTATCCTGTAGGATATATTTTCCTTTGGATGAGGTGGATCTAGTTATAGGCCTTATCCTTGTGCTTTTCCTTGTCCTGAAATATAAGGGGGTTCACCTCTCTCTTTTTGCTTTATGTTTGATAGGGGTGCTAAGAGCAGTGAGGGCAGATACTTCTTCTCTCTTAATAACCTCTGGAGACACCCTAGGTGACTCCTCATTCTCTTCTACCTCCTCTTTTTCATTGTCTTTTTCCTCTCTATTTTTCCTCTCCTCTTCTCCTTCTAGCTCCTCATCTTGTTTATCAATCTCTTCTTTGTCATTTTCATCTATTTCCTCATCATTCTCTTTCTCTTTCTCCTCTTCTTCTTAATCTTCCTCCTCATCTATCTCATCTTCATCATGCTCTACTTCTTCTTCCTCTACTTCAGTCTCTTCCTCAACCTTTTCACTGATAGTAGGACTAACATCGTATGTGAGAGCCTTGATGTCCTCATCTGTTGGCATGTCTCTGAAAATTGACCATTGGATAGAAATTCTAAGGTTTTGGAGGGCATCTTCTATTATGATTATGATTAAGCCATGATGAGCTAATTATTTGCAATTTCCCTCTTGCACCTTTATTCTTGTGTTTATCAGTGATTGCAGAAGGAAGTATGGTATGCTGAGCGTGTGGTGAGGAGGTGTTTCTACTCCAAACCTCAACTCTTAAAGAAGCCTAAAGTGATAGCCATAGACCACCCTATACCTACCCTCATATGATATGTATTTGATAAGTTGGTACCTCACCTCATTCCAGGGACATGGCCGGCTTGCTCTCCTTACTCCATTCTTGTCCTCAATGGGTTCCTCACCTTCTAAAAAGAATTTCCTCTTGGCAATCTGGCTATCTCCCTTGTCTTCTGTCCTCCATGGTAATCCTAGGGCAAGTGTGGTAACTCTGTTAATGAGTTCAAGGGTGAGCTCTATGGAGAGGCCTATTACCACAACAGAGGCATGGACTCAGGTAAGTGGAATGAGGGAGAGAGAAAAATCTTGGGCCACTTCATCATCATACCCTCTTAATATTTGGAAATGCCCCATCTAATTATGCCTTGTGAAGGTTGCTAGAACCTAAGGGTGTTGTTTAATTCTCACATTGTTAATGGGCTCCCTTCTATTAAAACCTCCTTTGATCTTGGTTTGTGAAGTTTGAGGAAATGAGATGGTTGATACAATTGTTAATTGCAACAATAAATAACTGAAACGACTATGTGGATAGTTCCCTTACACAATTGCCAAATTCACTCAAACTAGAGGATTTCTTGTTCAATTTACATGGAAAAAGGGAAGTAATTATAGAGCCTACCTCTCCATAGTGTTTTCTGTGGCCAACTGCCATGTTTTCCCCTCTTAAACTCTTCTTGGCCAATCCTGTAGATTGTCTCTTTGTATCCTATAGGAATCCAGTGTGCAATCCTATAGGATTTCCTGTGCAATCCTCTAGAAAGTCCTATGTAGAAAAATGATGGAGTTTCTCTCTTCTGTAGGTGGCTTGGGTATGAAAGTGACTTTTGCAAGAGTGAGCCTCAAGGAAATGCATGCATGAGTGCATGGGGATCAACAAATATTTCTTCTTATAGCCGAGTTATGTGAGGTGGTGTGCTAGCAGCAGAGGTACGTTTTCTATTTTTGGACCATTGGTCCCCACTACCACCTCATCATTTCCCCCTCCTCATAATAAACTTTGAGTTCATGCCTCCGTAGACTTAAGTATTTTTGTCCTGCACTTCTCCTTGTTTGACTTGACTGTTGCCATGTGTGGGAGGACCAACTATTGTATCTTCGTTGACTGAACGAAGGTGGCCAAGTTGACTGGCCACCTTTTTCCTATAAACCAACTTACTCATAGCCTTTACATCTTTTGAATCCATTATTCAAATGATAGAGTGAGTGAGATACTTACCTATGGTGCTAACCCTTGTTGCAGTTGTTGAAGACCGGAGGTGTTTTCTGTGTGTTGGTTGCATGCTATTTTTTCCTTCTTTTCTTTATTTCTCTCTAATGATTCCTTTTATGTGTAGGCACTTGGTGTTGAAGATGCTGGTACTACTGTTGCTTTGGAGCTCCTTCTACTCTTGGATCATTATCCTAGAAGATTGCTGCAATCATGATTTGTATTCTATGGGATAGGCTGCTACAAGATTTCCTATAGGATGTCCTATAGTTGCTTCTCTCTTAGAACCTTTAATCGTACACTCTTCTGGGATTTTGAGGATGGTGACATGGATTGAGAGGAAGAATAGGAGTGTGGAGAAATGAGAGATACTTAGGTGTTGCTCCCTTCTTCTCTCTGTCTCATGTTTTTTCTTTTTTCTTTCTTCTTGAATATTGTGAGAAATATATTTTTTTGAAACTACTTTTTTCTTTTATGGTGACTGCATGGGTGATGAAAGTGGACATATGTATGGTAATGAAAGTTGATGTAGGGGTGTTATTTATTTGACATAGTAGGTATTCTTTTTTGCCCTAGGGTCACTTCCTATAGGACTCTGAGCCACTATAATTCCTACAGGATCATCCTGTAGATTTTTAGGGGATCCTGTAGGTTTATAGGGGATCCTATAGAAAACATAGTCCCCTTGTAAACTGAACCAAAGGAGTGAAAAGAATGGAAGAAATGGTGGAGTGATGAATGAAAATGAGTGGAAAAATAAAAATGTGAGTGAAATAGGTCCCCTTTTTATCCTCCTTTGTTCTTTGATCATCCTCCTTGCTGACCTGCAAATAGAAATTTTCATGATTTTTCTCCCTTTTTTTTTGAAAATAACTAGGCCGCCTCTGAGGTTTTCATCCTAGCGGCTTGCCTTGGGTGCCTCAAGAGAGGTTTTCACCCATGGATCTTTTTATTTTCCTCTTTCTTTTTCTTTTTTTTTTTTTTTTTTGACAACACTGGGTCTCCCCAAGAGGATTTCAGCCTAATAGTGGGACTTAGGCACCTCGTGGAGGTTTTCACCTGAGTCCTTATTTTTCTTTTTTTTCCTCATTCATTTGATGAGGCAGGAGTTGAAGCTTGCTCCACTACTATCACTATTTTATTGATACCATAAATGCAGTCTTGCTTTGACAATGGTCTTTTGTAAACTTTCAATTGGTTTCCATAATAAGGAATGGCCTCTTCATCTATGGTTCTAATCTGCACTAAACCATTATCATGACATCTCTGTATAACATAAGGTCCTAGCTATCTTGTCCTCAACTTGCCCTCAAAGTCTTTATATCTAGAATCATATAACAAGGCCCAATCACCTTCTTGAAATTGTTTATCCTTGATGTTTTTATCATGCCATATCTTCCTCTCAAGTTGGGATACCTCCATGTGCAGGAGGGCCTATGTTATGAACTCATCTAAACCATTTAACTACAAAAATCTCTCTTTTTGTGCATTGCCGGTCTCTATATCTAGTTGAGTTGCCATCCTTAGTGTGTTATACTCAAAATCAATGGACAAAATGGCCTTTTTCCCATAGACCAGCTCATAGGGTGTGAATCTAGTGGTGGTCTTCTAGGTGTTATTATAGGCCCAGGTGGCCTCAACTAGTCTATCTGACTAATATTTTCTGTTGTTGTTAACCGCTTTGGTCAAGATGCCCTCCAGCGCTCTAATTTTCACCTCGACTTGACCATTAGCTTGTGGGTAACAAGGAGTGCAAGTCCTATGCTTGATCTTGTGCTAGATGAGAAAGTCTTCAATCATGTTGGAGGTAAACTAACTGCCTTGATCAGTGACTAGTTCTCTACGGTACCCAAATTTGTAAAATATATTCTCCCTTAAGGACTCAATGTCCTTCTCCTTTTTTGTTGTTTTAATTGCCTTTTTCTCAACCCAATTGGTCAGATAGTAAGTAAACATAATGAGGTACTATTTTTGTTTGGAAGGAGGGTCAATAGTTCCAATGAAGTCCATACCCCACTTGTCAAATGGTTCAAAAGTCACTTGAGGCTGTAGAGGCATTTCATCCCTTGGAGTAGGCTTTCCCATCCTTTGGGACTGATCACAATGACTAGTATATCTTTTCACATCTTGATGAAGTGTGGGCCAATAATAGTCTGCTTGTAACACTTTGAATGCTTTACTATTTACTGCAAAATGAACTCCACAAGGCCCATCATGACAGGTCAGAAGGATGTCAAAGACTTCCTCCTCCCTGACACACCTTCTCAAGATTTGATCTGGGTCAATTTTGAAGAGGTTTCCCCTAATCCAAGTGAAGGGGGTGCTCTTCCTTATGATATTCCTTTTCTCTTTGGAGGACAAGTTCGGTGTGACCTGTTCAGATACTAAATAGTTTTGTATGTCAAAGAACCATGGAGAGAGAACTAAAATATAGAACAAGCGCTCATTTTTTGGTCATCAACCATTCCCTCTTCACCTGTAGGCAAACTAAATCTTGACAAAAAGTCTACAACAACATTTTCCTTAGCAGGCTTATCAATAATAGGTAGATCAAAGTACTGTAATAAAATAAACCATCTTATAATACAAGCATTCACATAAGGTTTATTCATTAAATATTTGATTGTAGCATGGTCAATATGGAAAAATGTTTGATAGCCTGTAATGTAACGTCTAAATTGTTCAATGAATGCAAAACATCTAGGAGCTCCTTTTTGGTCACTGTGTAGTTTAGTTCGGCCTTTGACATATTATTATTGATAAAGCAAATGGCATCACACAATTTTTCATCTATCTGATGTAGGGATGCTCCTATGGGTTTGTGTGAGGCATTTTCATCAATGTGAAAAGGAAGGGCCCAATTTGGTCCTCAAAATATTTGGGCAGTGGCTAACTTGTTGTTCAAGATGTCCAAGGCCTCTTAACAACTTTTTGACCATATAAACTCAGAGTCCTTGGCCAACAACCCAAATAAAGGAGAGGCCAACTTTCTAAAGTCCTTTATGAACCTTAGGTAGTATCCAGGTAACCCTAGGAAAATTCTGACATCTCTCTACTTTTGAGGAGGTGGGACCCTTTGGATAATAGCTATTTTGTTGGGGTCCACTTGCAGGCCTTGTTGAGATATTGAATGACCTAGCATGGTCCCTTCAATCATCAAGAATTCACATTTCTTGGGATTGAGAGAAAAGTTCATATCAATTCATTTGTGCAATACCTTACCTAAGTTGGACAAAGCCTCCTCGAGATCACCCCCACAAGGTGTGAAATCATCAATATACATTTCTACCGCATCATGGACCAACTCAAAAAAGATACTCAAGATTGCTCTCTGAAATGTGGCAGGAGCATTGCATAGGCCAAAAGGAAGGAGCCTATAGGCAAAAGTGCCCCAAGGGCAAGTCAAGGTGGTTTTATCTTAGTCTTCTGGGCTAATCTGGGTTTGGTTGTACCCGATGAATCCATCTAGGAAAGAGAAAAGCTTTTTCCCTGGCAAGCCATCTAGTACTTGGTCGATGAAAGGTAGAGGGAAATGGTCCTTCTTTGTGGCTTTGCTCAATTCCTGGTAATCCACACAAATCCTCCACTTACCATTTTTCTTGGGAACTAACACTAGAGGGGAGACCCACTCACTGTTAGAGATAGGAAAAATGAATCCTACATCTAGCAATTTTTGCAGTTTTTCTTTGACTATATCTTTAAGAGCTGGATTCATCCTCCTTTGGGGTTCTTAGATTGGCTTGCAACCTTCCTTGATATAGATATGGTGAGTACACAATGAGGGATGTACTCCCTTCATTTCTTTGTAACTCCAAGTGAAGCCACCCAGATGTTACATTAGCATGTTGCATAACTTCCCCTCTTGGAGAACAAAAAGAGATGGATTGATTTTCAATGTTTTCTCAGACTCGAATTCTATGGTTTTGACACGAAGAGGAATGGAATAGGCCAAGTACAGATCAATTGGATGGTTGTGCTTGGTTTCCTTTACTACTTCTTTTAGGGACAATGTACTAGGAGTTGGACTCTGGAGCAGGTGTTCAATCAAATTATCTTCATCCTATGGTCCTCCTCCCATGGTTGTTTCTAAGGTATGTAGTTGGGCAGTATAAAATTCATCTTCTTCCTCCTCTTCTAGCCATAACGGTAAATCATATTCTAAAGATGGCTGAGCAAGAGGGTATAGGACTAACTTCTTGGACATATTCCCATTCTTGATGGTCATATTCCTAGGTCTTCAACTGATGTAAGCATCGGTAATGGCTAGCTAGGGCCTCCCAAGGATGAGAGGGTAACCAGTAAGCTTAGCCTTAGGATGGAGAACTAGGAAATTTGCAGGGCACTCCCAAGAGTCAATGTAGACTATCACATCCTCCATAATCCCCTCAGGGGTCACTTTGGAGCGGCCTACAAGTTGCAGGACAGTTGTAGTCCTTCTCAATGAAAGTTGAAGGTTGAGCTTGAGCATGGTGTCCTTGGTCATCACATTAATGGTAGCCCCAAGATCGATCAAAGTGTGGGAAAATGGTGCCATTGATGGGCGGATCTACTACAGGGCTTCGAGTGTCCAAATACTTTGGATAGATTACCTACCCCAACATTAAGTTGGACAGTTACCCAATGACATTAATGGTGGGGGCATCTCTTCTTCACCTCCCTGGATCCTTGAAGCACTTGTCCTTAATCAACTTATTGTAAGTAGGCACATCTTTTATCGCTTGGATAAGTGGAATATTTACACATAGATTTTTCAATTCTCCCAGAATTTAATCTCTTCTGGGGTAGGCTGGAGTGGTTGGGTTAATCTCTCAAGAAAGGGTGGATTTACTTTAAGAATGCTTTCCTCTCTTTCTTCCTCAACCTCTCTAAGTAGAGGTGGAGGTTGGTTATCTAAGAGAACTCTCCCGGATCTCAGGTTAATTTCCTTAATTTCGATAGCATAAGCTAGATATGATGTATCTCCATTGCATACTTTCTCAGCATGTCCGTTGTTCAGGGTTGGGTTTGGCTGGGTAGGCATCTGGGGTTGCTTGGGTGGAGCAAAGTGTAAGAACTGTGGTTGGGTAGTTGGTGGAGGCAATAAAGCTGAAGCATTGTTGTATTAGGGCCTGTACCCCTGGGGCAATGCATTCCACTGAGGTTGTGATAGAGCATATGGTTGAAATGAGTGGTAGGCTAGCTGGGAGTGCTACTAAGATGCAAAGGACCAAAGGGGAGGTGTAGACTAGGCAAGATGAGTAGGGGGCCTCGAAGAAGGTATGGATGCGGTCTCAATGGGGTTATAGTATGCATGGGATGACCCTTCCATGCCCTACTGGTGTGACCTAGGTCCATGAGGTCTCCTTTGGTTTATGTAGCAGAGTTTCTCAGTGACCCCTTCAGCTCCTTGCTACACAACTTTGAGTCTAGGCAAAGAAGGGCACTTGTCTATGGAGTGGTTTTCTTCATAGAATAAGCAAATTTTAATAGAATTCAATGGACATTCATTCCCTAGGGTGCCTGTTGGTGCACTTAGGATAGAAAATGGCCAAGGCTCTCTCTGCTTCCTCTTGCTTTCTCTTAATGTGCATAATGTCCATTTGTATGGAAAGGGTTTGCAACATCTCACTCTTGAAATCTTCTATTATGTTTCCAATTTCACCCTTGGTGGATGAGTTGGAAGAGGATGTACTGACCATAGGTTGAATACCCCTACCCATTTTCCTGGCTGACTTATAATGGTTTCTAAAGATAGTCTTGATGTCCTCATAGGCTAACTGGTAGATATCTCCTCCTGCTAACAAGTGTAGGGTATCCAGAAGATCTTCCCTTACTCCCCTAAGCAGGGCCACCTTTAGTGACTCAGGGTCAAGTGTGCACCTCACCATTTTGTAACTAAGTTGGAATCTTTCTTCATAATCCTATAGGAATTCGCCATTGCCTAAGGTCATCCTAAAAATTTCTTCTTTAGTATCCTTATATCTACAATATTATCGATACTTATTGTTGAAGGATTGTTGCATTTGAGCCCAAGTTGTGATGTTATCCCCAAGTAAACCCATGAACCAGTGCAGAGTTGAATCCTTGAGGGTAGATGGAAATAGTTTCAACTTTTTCTCATCAATTGTATAGTCATAGGTTCGACATATAACAACAAACTCAAATAAGAAAGTATCGGGGTCTTCTGTGGTCATGCCATGGAAATGAGGAAGGGAAAAGGGGCTTATATTTTTCATCTTAGTGTCCCCATTGGTTTCCCTGATGGGGAAGGCACCCTCAACTCTCTCTATGTTTTATCTTTCATTTCTATTTTTAGCCATTGGCTTGGTAGGAATGGGTTCTTATTCTTCCATTGTAGGTTCTTCAAATATGTATGGTTGCTCAACTAAGGGTTCGTCAAGTTCACAACCATCGAAGAAGAGGGAAGGTTCGCTGTTGGATGCAGTGAGGGTATTTGGAAATTTTTTTCCTAAGTTATCCATATTCCTACTTGGCATGAAAGGAAATGTTTTTGGTTTGGTTTTGTGATTTTTTTCAAATTTTGAAAGTGCTTTGCAGAAATGAATTTGCAGATGGAATGAAAACTACTAATTGAATGAAAAACTAATTGCTGAATTGAAATCTAACTTGCAGAATTAAAATTGCAAACTGATTGAGAACTACTGACTGAATGAAAAAATTAGCTAATTTCTTGAAATATAACTTGCAGAATGGAAAGAAAAGCAAAGAATGCAAAATGAAAAGCAAACTAAATTACTTTTTCAGAATTGAAACTAATGGAAGAATAGTAAAAATAAGAAGTAGAAGAAAGAAGGCAGTAATCACATATTACATAGACACCTCCACAACAACAGTGCCAAAAAGTGATGAATTCTAGTGTTACATCAAGAATGATGCAACTCCTAGGCTACCAGCTTTACTTTATCAACCCGGGGTTCGTACAAACTTGGAGGTGATAATGTTGTATACACAAGTAAAATTGATGGTTCTACCTTGTGTCACTTGTTCAGCTCGTGAGATACCACTGAGGTTTTCAAGCTAGACTTCTATGGATTCAGAAGAAGCTTGGTTTCCTGATGAAAGAAAGGTAAATCTACTCTAAAAGGGATCTAATCTATTGCAATAATGAAAAAGACCGAAAGTCAATGCTAAATCACACCATTTCCTTATTAACTGCTAAGAAACTATTCTTTGCAATAATAATAAATTAATATGAACCAAATTATACTATCTAAGTATGGAATTTAAAATCATCAAACATCACTATTGTGTAAGTAAAGGGATCAAAATAACTATGTTTTGTCTTTTTGTTCTTTTCATCTAAAATCAAATATGGAAACTAATCTCTTTTGGTGATGTGGTAGGTGGTTTAGGGATGTCTGAGGATGGATGGAAGGTCTAGGAGATGGATGGATGGTGTGGGAGACCCTTGGATGACCTTTGGGGGCTTTGTAGATGTTTTCCCTCAATTTAGCCTCAAAACAGGCCACTACAGGAAAACCTACAGGATTCCTTGTATTTCTATAGGATGCAGTCGTGAGAAACAAAGATGGGTGTTGGATGTGATGGAAAGCTTATTGAAGGTTTTTGATGTTTGTAATGGAGTAAGAAGAGTCCTAGGAGCACTCAGAAGTCAACAACAAGGTTAGGAGATGGTTGGATTCACTCAATGTGATTGGAAGAATTTCTATGTAAAATGATGAAATTAGTGAAGGGAATGGTGAAAGCAAGGAATTATTACGGTGGATGAAGTGGAAAGTGATTGCTGAATATGAGGTATCTGTCTTCTCCTAAAGCACCTTCTCTGCATCAAACATGTATAATTTCCAAAAATTCATGTAAACAAGAAGCATTCTCATAAGCTATAAAACCAGAATTAATGAATTAAGTGTCTACCTTATGCATGAGGAAAGTAGCTGAAAGGAATGGATTCAAGGATGAGATTTACTACAAGAATTAAAATAGAAGAGATGGAAATGAAATCCTACTTTTCAAAACTGATCAAATGCTAGCTTAAATATAGTAAACTCTTAAAGCTTATGAAACAAATATAAATCTACGTTTTTGGTGCTGCATAAGGGTCCCTTCCTCAAATCACGATCCCAGAGGTAAGAATTGATGCCAAGACACCTGTTGGAAGCCTTGTGGTGCTTCTTTTATCCCTACCAACCTGCTACTAAAGTAAGGCAAAAATGGAAGCAAACTAATAAACAACCAATCAAATCTACACTACTTGCAATGAGAATACCACCAAAGACAAATTAAAAATGAAGCTATGAAACTAAGTTGAACATACAGAAACAAAAAGAGGATCCTTCACTGCTAGGGTTGGGCCCTAACACAAGAGCTTTAGCTCTTTGAGTTAACTCAGTGCTGCCTCAAAACAAAACTCATTCTTATTACGAAAATAAAAAATTACATCAAAATCTTCCACAAGCCTGGAGCTTGAAAATAACTTATATTTTCAGAAAACAAATTCGAATCCTAATGAGGCTCTAGGCCTTTCTACTTATACAACTGAATTCCCCAATGACTTCCTTAAAATTAGGAAGGCTCAGCTCCCAAACTTGAGATAAACTAGCTTTTTGTCTCTCACTTGCTAGGCTACCTTCTAATCCTTATGACTTGGCCGCTTACACTCTGAAGTGGTGTGATAAATGGAGGAGTTTTCAAATGGGGGAGAAGTAAATAAGGAGGATTTAACTCCTACAATCCCTCTCCCTTGTCTCATTCAAGTTTGAACCTTAGGCTTTGCAAAATTTCCTTTATATTCTCTTTCAAACCTGCACTCAATGCATATTGGTCCACTAGGCATGATATCCTACTCTAACTCATCTCATAAACAAAATATAATAAAAAACATGTAATAATTTGTCAGAAAAGTTGGTTGGACTAAGCTAGCAGGTGAATTAAGTACCATAGAATTACCCAATGATGAGGCTCATCGGTTGTTACAATGTGGAGTGATGATACTACTACGGAAAATGAACCTCTAAATTTCCTAAGTTATTGTTCTTCCCTAATCAAATTCTTGACCTCAAAAACATTAGTAGGTACTAAAAAATTCATGATGGTCTCCATCTTGACACAATATATCTTCAAGTCTCCTCCTCCCTTCACATGCCACAAAGACACCAAATAATGTTGTGTAAACTCACACTTATTTTTATTTTCTAGCAACTTGTGCTTCTTAATATCTCTAGCACATATATCAAATGTAATATGTGCTCTTCCTAGGTGGAAATGTATACTTATATATCATCCAAATAGGCTATAATAATGAACAATTAATCATTAATAGGTTGCAATGCATCATTAATTAATTTCATAAACGTAGTTATTGCATTGCATGGGACAAATGGCATGACTAACCACTCATGCTAACCTTGCCTGGTTTTGAAGGTGTTCTTTCAACTATCTTTTTCTTTGACCTAAACTTGATGATATCTTGACTTTAAGTCAAGCTTGGTGAAGTATTTGGTTTGTTGCAACTAATTTGATAGACAATCTATTCTTGGTAGGGGTTACTTGTTCTTAAATTGGCGTAATTTTTCTTAATTCCCTATAGTCAATACATGTCCACCAAGTGGCACCACTTTTTGCCATAATGATGATGGGTGACCCACATGCTGAGGAACTTGGTTGAATAAAACCCTATTCCATTAGTTACTTCAATTGCTTCTATAAATGAATTATTATACCTCACAGTATTTGGAAATGAGAATTCCGACAAAAATTAGTTCTTGTGCTCAAATTTCCTCTCTAGAGGTAGCCCTATAGGCTCATGAAATACATCCCTATATTCCTGTATAAATAATTTCAATTTTTTCTATTCCTTATTACACCCATGGAGGGGTGATTTTTCTCTCACTGTCTCGAGCTACAAACTAATTTTCTCTTCAAAATAGTAAAAAATGATGTTTACTAGAACTATCCAATGTCTTGTCATGTTTGGAACTTACCAACAAATTTTGGAGTTTTCCTTGTGCATGTGTTGATGGTGTTGGAAATCTATCAACCTAAGGGGCCAGCCCGATATGAAGTCCCAATTAGACCTCACACTATATGGACTCTTAGGAATATTTCTTCGATGAGATTATTAACATAAGTGATTATACAAACAAACTTTGAAAGAAGTAATTGTATATAAGGTACTTTCATGGCAAGGAAAGGGAGAGTGAGCCTATAGAAGAAAAGTAATAATAATATATTAAAAGAGACACAGAAGATCATGATAGGATAATTAGTTAACATGCAAAGTATTTCATAAGATAACAACGATCATAAAATAAAGTAACAAAGGACATTCAACAATATGCATACTACATCCAATGAAATAGTTCATTTTCATTAGTATGCATTAACATAAACGAACACCATAAGAAATGAAATAATAATATAACAATCATTCACAACATATGCATCAAAGTGTGTCAGCTCTAAGAGATTCATATAATAAGTTAAAGTCCCAAGATATATAATTAAAATGGTACCACACTAGTCCTAGTAGTGGAACATTAAGTCACACCTTTCTCCTCCAAAGAATGATCTTCTCTGCTATGCCAAGCTAGGGAAGCCAAGGTGAAAAGTTTAATTCTTGAAAATTCCATTTTCTTGAGCTATGAGTGTGTATTTATAGCATACAAGGTGACTCTCAGCCTCCCATATGACCCTTGACCTTCCTCATGACTCTTGATCTTCTATTATAACTTTTCGAATTTCTACGTGACCTTTGAGTTCCTATATGAATTTAGGATTTTCTAGTGACTCTTAACATTCCATGTGGACCCTTGGTATTCCACACATTTTAAATTTTCTCATTATTTAAAATAAAATAATTACATTCCATAAAATATGTGGCAAGGTAGATTGACACATATGACTTTGCAATGACACCTGGAGAAGCCACGACTTCTCATTCATGACATGGAACATCATTGTGATGTGTCTAGTCTTAGTGTTTCTCCTTGTTTCTATAAATTTGACTTCCTGACGATGGATATATTCTTGTTCTTCATATTCACCCTCTAAAGGGTATAAATGACTATTTGAAATTTGCAAGTCAACATGAGGTGCCACCATTCTATCATGGTCCAAAATTTCTTCATGTATTCATGATGGATCTTTTGGTGCTTCTTCTCCGAAAGTTCTCTATTGTAGCCTCTTCTTGATGACCTCCCATGTATCTTCATGATAAGTCTTTCATGTGTTTATTATTCATCCCCTTAGAGCTTGGATGATATGGTGTCTTCCTTGTCATTTTGATCTTCAATCTTCCATGATGATCTCAGTGTGTCCCTTCATCTTCTTACTTGATATTCTCTTTGTCTCTTCAGCTTAACAAGTGTGTTTTTGCATGATACCTTTCGCATGCTCCTTGAGCATCATCCTGTCATGTCAAGATATAGTACTTGTAGATGAATTTTACTCATGAAAACATAACGTAAGTCCAAAAATCTTGTAGTATAAATTCTTCATGAAATTAATTAATTAAACTTGGGACAGACAACAAGACTAAGGAGGAGGCTCCATGATTACGCATTACACAATTCTAGAAGGAAGTGATGAAGGTATGGTAACTGTGATTGGGCAATGTGCAGTGGTTGAGGGATTGGGAGACACAACTATGTAGTTGACGAAAAAAATGACACAATGAGGCAAGTTTCTCACTATGATTGTGCAATGTGTAGTTCAAGGAAGAGTGAGCCGCAAGATTGAACAATTGCATATTTCAAGGAGGTAGACTATGAAGTGCACCATGGAAGACTGAACGGGAGAGAGAATTAAGTAGTTTCCAAGGACATGAGTGTTACACAACATTTTTTCACTATCTTTGTACTTCCCATTCATTCATCCTAGAGGACCTCTACAATGAACCTTACATGCTTTCCATTCATGAAGAAACTCCCATTGTGTCCCTCTTCATGAGAAGAACAATTCCCTTTTCCACCATCTCCCAAAAATCTTTTGTTTTTCACAGTTTACAAGACTGACGCTAATGGCCCTTGTCCTCCTCTCTCTGATATGTAGCAATTAATATTGTCTCAAGCACACACTAGAGTGACTGAGCTTTGTTCCAGTCACACTGGTCCTCTTATGGAAAGTTTTTAAATAAAAATCTGAAGCTTCTAGCTCTACAAGCTTCGTAACCAAAGTCTGGTAAATGGTTTGGCTGGATGGGGTCGAGGATGTAAGTTTGGGCTCCTTTCCCCTATAAGGATGGAACTACCTCAAGAGATAATACATTCTCCCATGAGAAGAGGATCGATATCCCATCCATTCATGCTATATAAACCCTCATTTTCTCAAGCACAAGATAATTTTAATGTCGGTGTGCCAGTGCTAATTATGTTTGGAGTAAACAACAAGCTATTCATAGTTGTAGCTCTCTAGTTGCGTGAGGTAGAAGTGTGAATTTGGTTTAGTGTGAAGCTTAAAGTGAAGAGCCTTAAAACTATCATTATTGAGGCCATCATGGAATGCTAACAGAAATGTGTGGGAACTTGGTTTTGTTGGAGGAGAATGGCAACATCAAGACAATGGTTGTAATCTTTTCTTGATTCAATATATACGCAATTATTGATTGATTTCCTACCTGAAGTGTCATCTCACATGCTCATGGATTAATGTTTCTTGACTTGTTAAGTAGGTTGAATTACAATTTTTCTATTATCACAATTGTTTTTTATTGTTGTTTACTTGTTTTAGGTGTTTGAAGAAGAAAACGAGAGATAACTAGAGCGAGCAAGCAAGGACATCACCAAATGGTATACATTTACTAAGAGGTAGGCCCTCTTAATTGGTTCTTACCTAGGGAAATGTTCCATAGAATGTATACGCTATGGCTAAACCCATTATTGGGCTAGAGGAATTGTTTGTGTCCTCACTTATAATTTCACCTCACGACAAATTGGCAACCATACCGGGGAGCCAATCCTTCTGTTTGTCTTGTTTGAGGTTTCATGATTTTGAGTAAACTTTTCTAGTTCCACTTTTTCCCTTTGGTTCTGTTTCTTTTCCTTTTCTTATGGGTCTAAGTTTGAAATTCATAGTAGCAGATCTGGTCCCAACTTTAATTTTTTTTATTTTTTTCTTGGGTGCTTGGCTCAGTGTGCTTAATTCATTGCCAGTCGCACTGATTAGCGTGATAAGCTGAGAAATAGTCGCGTTGATCTCCCATTGGCACTAGTTATTAGTTTGGCAGTCATGACGATGCCTGCAAGTGAAGATTATGGTTTGTGCCCAATCTTGGCTATTGTGTTTTGCTCTCATGATTTTTTGTGAACTTTTCTAGTTCCATTTTTTCCATCTAGTTTTTTTTCTTTTCCTTTTCTTACAGGGTTAAGTTTGAAATTCATAGTAGCAGATCTAGTCCCAGCTTTAATTTTATTTTTATTTTTTTCTTGGGTGCTTGCCTCAGTGTGCTTAATTCGTTGACAGTCACATCGATCAGCGCGATAAGCTGAGAAACAATCACGATGACCTCCCACTGGCACTTGTTGTCAGTTTGACAGTCATGACGATGCCTGTAAGTGAAGATTAGGGTTTGTCCCCAATCTTGGCTAGTGTGTTTTTCTCTCATGATTTTTACCCCATAAGACTTTTAGACCTTTTTCTCCCTGACTAGAAAGCTGCTTTTCATTGGTTTTGTCTTCTTGTTGATTTGTCATCTTTCTGATTGATTTCTTGGGTCATTGGGTAGTTAGTGGCACTAGGTCATCTAGATTGTCATCCATTCAACAAATTGTGGACTTAGTGAGTCGAGTTGTTGGTGTATTTTCTCCTCGCATTTCATTTGCAATCCTATTATGGCTTTGACCTCCATTACACAAGTTGAAATTTTTTTGTTTGCTTGTCAAAACGTTTCTTTTTCGGCATGGATCACATTGCTTGTCTTGTTTTTGGTAAAGTCGGTGCTTCATTACTCTGAATGAGTTTCTCTTTTCGTGTTTTCGTTTTCTTGAAGAGTTAATTTTCTCAAATTTTTTTCATTGAAGTGTTTTATGAGAAAAATTCATTTTTCCATTTCATGAAAAAGTATGAAATTCTGGTTTGATGCATCAATATGCTATGGTAGTCAACATTGTTAAATACCAGGATTGCATTGGCATTTGAAACGAAAAAGAACTCTTTTTGCTTTTAGAAGGACTATTAGAAATGTACTTGTCAGAAAATTAGGAATTGGAATGTATTTTTCATTAGTTTATTTTCTCAAAAGTGAAGTAGTTGAAAATCATTTTCCTTTCAGTTGCTTGGTTGTTTGCATTTGATTATGTGTTTTCTACCCTCTCTAGTGTAGACAATTCATCAAATTGAAAGGGTCTTGTCTAATTTAGTTGCATTTAGGATTTTTCAAGTCATATCGCTAGGGCCTGAAAACTGAGACATAACTAAAGATAAACTTTAAAATGAACTCAATTAACCTAAGGCGCATTTGAAATCTAACGATCATATCTAGAAGGTCTAGGCTAGAGACATGTTCTGACATCTTTAAACCTAGCAACTATCGTTAGCTTCGACATTCGATAGTGTTAGTACAGATCTGTGCTCCCTATACCCTCGAGTATATAATGGGATAACGCTCTAGGCTGCAATCCTTTATCCATAGGAAGTCGAGTCGACCGCCTTGCAAACGTGATACACCAAACACAACATTCGGGGAGATTTCCTACCCATACTTCTCAGTTCGTCGGGAGGTATTCTATAGTTCATGGTTGCCTGGTAATCTTTTTTACCTAGACCATCCAGAGCAGTCATTTGATATTTTTGACTCATTAAACCAAAAATATCATTCGAGCGCTTGTCCTTTCGAGCATGTTTCCAATCGAAAGCGATAGAGTCATGTTTGTTTCTTTATCGACTCTTAAAAAATTAAAGAGCACCAGTCTATTTACACGTCTTAATAAATTGATTGCCCATCATTTTGTAACATCTTGTTAGTCTTTTCTAGACCAAATCATGAGTTTCCCTTGCAGAACATTTTAAAGCCTTGAAGTTTATCTCTCTATTTTCTTGTTAACTAAGAGAAGGTCATTGTGGCTAAACCATCTGGTTCATCTAGTTCCTCTTCCTCTCCTCCATCTAAAAGATTGTCTGAGGAGCCATTTATTGAATTACTAGAGTCACTTGAGAAACAAGGTGTTGAACTTGGAATAGTTCTAAGAATTCAACCTTTGTCATCTCATCCTCTGCCTACTTCTGATACTGGGTCACCTGCTGATCTTGGCTCGGAATCTCCAAACAATCCCGTTCAAAGACCTAAGTGTTCGTCGACCACTTACAGTTAGCTTGGACTAGTTATCTATCCTTTGAATACTTTGTTTGATCCTATTGTGATATCACCGCAGTGTTCGTATAGTCCATATGATTATTCGAGTGTTCCTTTGGAATTATCCCCTTGTACTTCTTTGGTCATTATTCGTCACTTTTTGCTAGATATGGAACCCGAAGGAAATGATCCGGTCACCTCCCTAGATGAGTCATATTTTTCTACTCCACACACTATCCAGGAGGAAGAACATGTGTTTCCTCCTAAAGGTTTCCCCTATAAAGGGAGCATTCCCATCAGTGTGTATCAGGAATTTCCACCTAATTATGTGTCTTTGGCATAGTTGGTTTCAAGTACACCTAGTGCCTCATCACTTTACCATAACCCTATTTGGGCATTCGACACCATGCCCACTATAGTTCTGTTCATTATGAACTCGACCTCCCAATAGGCCATTTCCTTAGTCCCGATGCAACCCACTGTTTTGAACCCTCTTGTATGGTCAATCCCAGTCACCCATCTAGTTCAACCGGTGGTCTGGAGTGTTAGAAAATTATGTATTATAGAGAAATTAAACACATAAAATATTGTAGAAATATAAAAATAGAAAACACATAAAACAAGTGAGACACAGATATACATGGTTCACCCAGTTTGGGCTACGTCCGCGGAGAAACACCCAGTCCTTCATTTTATATTATCCAACAAACTGAAGAGATACAACCTACAACAGATCCCCTATAATTCCCTCTTCGCTCTTAATATCCTCTCTCTTCCTCACTCAGAATACATATCTACATAGACGCAATACAATTCCCTCATCTATAGTGAAGGATTGCCTTCTAGGGAAAAAAACCCTAAATTAAACATAACTTCTATCATCATATCTCCACCTAATGAACAGACCAGATTGACTAGGGAATAACAACATTTTACAAGGAAATTTTACATCTATTTTTAGCTTTGGGGCCTCTACCCCTGATCCCCCCACCAGGAGGGGCTCCCAAAGTTCGCAGTTGTCCCCCTCGGACCCTCATGCAGTGAATATTTTATGGGTGGCATTGCAACACCATTACAAACTGGGGTCCAATGCGGTGATACCTTTGAATACGAAAGATAATCAGGCTCCACACCCAACATCAAGGAATGTATTTATTAGTTCCTCCATCCCTCCAGTCAGTAGCCAAGCTATGACAACACTTGGGGGGTAGAGCCTGAATGTGTCTATGGTGTCAGGTGCCACCAATGTGAGTGGCTCAAAGGCTCACACGCTTGGCATGAACTAGCCTTCTTCTGGTGTTATTCAAAACCATGTTGATCCTGCTGGATCGAGCAATGTCAAGTACCAACAGGTTCAAAATCCTCTTGCTCTGTCTGGGTCAAACAATGTTCAGTATCAGCAGCCTTATGAGGCTCAGATCCAATACCAAACTCCTTACATACCATATGGTTCTCAAGGAATTGTTAATTAGCCTTACACCCTTCAGTATGGGTAGTATGTTCAGCCTGGCTGATCTACTTTCCAAGGTGGGTATGGCGAGATTCAGTTTGGAAATTTTCCAGGCATTGTTCAAGTACCCTTGCAACAATAAGGACAACCTTTACAACAACAAGGGAAACCTTTGTTACTGCAAGGGGAACCTTTGTTGTAGCAAGGGCTATACACGCAGTAGCAAGGGCAAATGATCCCACAGCACGGTCAACTACAACAACCTCAGGGGCAACCCTTACAATAGTTACAACGAACCATGCAGCAGTAGATGCACTATGTTGTGCAAACCTCCCAGCTCATGTCCTCCCAGGGCCAACCTTTGGAGCCCAAGAGACAAATTTTGCAGCTGCAAGGCCAACCCTTTTAGCGACCAAACCAACATGGGTAACAAAAACCCTTGTATACATATTAGCAGGGTCAATCCTTGCAAGGTCAAGGTTAGGGTCAAGTCTTGCAGCAGTAGGCCCAAAATCCTAATGTCCTAGGTCAAGAGTTCTAGAATCATTTTGGTCAAGGGTAGCATGTACAAAACCCTAATGTCTTAGGTCAACACGTACAGA
This sequence comes from Pinus tabuliformis, assembly GCA_031772625.1. NCBI lineage: Eukaryota > Viridiplantae > Streptophyta > Pinopsida > Pinales > Pinaceae > Pinus > Pinus tabuliformis. The sequence goes on from CM062820.1 coordinate 1,337,346,231, forward strand.
ATCCTTTTGGTCAAGGGCGTCAAGTACAGAATCCCTATGTCCAAGGGAAATAAGTGTATAATCCTTATGCCCAAGGGAACTAGGTCCAAAATCCTCTTATTCAGGGACAACGAGTTCACCACCCATATGTTTAGGGATACCAGTTACAATACCCATATGTCCAAGGTCAACACGCTCAACAACCTCTTAACCCATACATTTCTTATTAGCAACCTATGACTGGACAATTTCAAGGTATTCAAGCTCAAAATCCTCCCTATGGCCAAGGTAACTGACAATGGGAGCATCATAAAATGCAATACGGCTAAAATCCCCCATTGTGGGGCCAAAATCCTTACCAGCAGGGATGGGCTCCTCAACTTGGACCCACTTACCAACCACCAATGCCTTCCAATACTCAATTTCCATTCTTGGCCACATTAGAGTTTCGAGATGTGTCTTGCCTTACAAATGATCCAATTCTTCGTTTGCCCTACTAGCCTCCAGTTCCATCAAAGATCCCGAGAAATTGTCCGAAATTCTATGGGAAAGCAAAGAATATCCTCAAGCACACGTGATGACATATCACCTCTGGTGCTCTTTGAATTCTTACATTGATGATTCCCTCCATCTTTGTCTTTTCCAACGAACCCTCACAGGTGCTGCGCCCAAGTAGCATATCAAGCTTCCTCGAAGTACTTACCATGACTTTAACTCTTTGGCCATGGCTTTCCTCACACGTTTCCAACTACCGGTTCACTATGAAACTCACATCTATTTCTTCAAATCGCTTAAGAAAGATACTACGACAGACATCTATGATCACATTGATGAATGGAGACGTAGACGTCACCTAATCAAATTTGAGATTGTTGATCAGTTTCTCACAGAATGTTTCACTATGTCATTCGTGGCCCCAATTTCTCATGATATAGCTATGTGTGGGTGCATTACTAAAGAACAAGTCGTTGCTCATGCCCAGTACTTAGATCTAGTTTACTCTAAGTCTGGCAATTTGTATGAGTTATTACCTGATGCTCTTCGACCTTCATTTGATCCTACAACATCAAAATCGCAGGCTACATCTCTTGTTGATGGATTTATTGGTTCCATGTCCTAGACCCTCGATAAATATTATTCCAAACAAAAGTTGATCTTGAATGCTATTCCCCATGGTTCTTCGTATAATACACCTAACCCTAATAAAACCTTAGAGGTCCATGCTGTGCACTCTACTACAGTGGACAAATCCTCGAAAGGTAAGAAGAAAGGAAAAGGCAAGGGTAAAGCTGATGCCCCAAAATAGGGTCCTCCTAAATTGTCTGTTGGTGAATCTTCACAATGGAAACCTAAGTATCACTACCTCATTTGCGAGGAGGATCACTATACCAAGGATTGTCCCCGACGATATGAAGTTAGTCATTTTCTCAAAGGGATCCCAACTGTCCTTAAGGAGCCATTTCCATCACAGCAGACCCAAACAGTAGACCAACCTCAGTCATCTGCTTCCTCGAGATCTCAATTGTTCATGATGAGTACGCCTATTAATGTGGCTACTAGATCAACATATTACCAAACTCCTGCTCCAATATCTGGGAAAGACAAAGAGGCAACCCATTCTTCTTTTTCCCCAAGTTTTGGCCCTCTTCATATCGAGTGCCCTAACCCTGATTTTGCTATACAGCCATCCTCTCGAGGTGTGCTAATGAAATCATCTTACAATCCCAATGCCCGAGTCGCTCAGCACTACAATATTGTTGAGGTTTTGGCTCAGGCACCATCAACTATGTTGACTCTCAAAATGCTCCAAAGATTCCCATCACAGTGGAAATATTAGCTATCGGCTATTGGGGGTATTGGCCCCACTAATTCCAATTTAATATGTTTTGATTTAGAGAACCATGTTCCACGTCTGCCTTATCAGATTTCCTTTCTCATGCAGGTAATAATAAATGAGAAGACCATCCATCGAACTATCATTGAGGAAGGTGATTCCACCTACATCGTGTCAATCAAATGCTGGAAGGCCATTAGTTCTCTTGCTTTGAACTAATCCCTAAACACTTTGGAAGCTTTTGACGGGCATGATTCCCGATCCTTCAATTTCTTACTTAACCTTGCCATTAGTCTGGAAGGCAAGAAAGTACAAGTCTAGGTAGATATTGTTGACACCAATCTCAATTATAATCTTCTACTTGGCTAGAGCTGGACCCATGCTATGCATGCTATAGCCTCCTCCCCATTCCACATGATTCATTTTCCCCATCAAGGGAAGATTGTCATTGTTGGCTAGTAGTCCTTCTTTGCATCTTCCTCCTTGGATGTTAATGTTCCATACATCAAGCACACTAGTGCGCCCTATGAGAGTGTGGGGGCAGGTCTTTTCAAATATTCTACCTTAATGGGATTTTTTCTGCTCTCACCTCATGTTGTCTCTGTCAAAAATGGTCTCATTCAAATCTGATCCTTGGTTCATACCTTCACCAGATTTTGTTGATACTTGGGGCAAGGTTATGCTACTTAGTCCTGCCACAATCAATTACGCGGAAATTGTTTCATCCTCAAGTTCCACATCCTCTGATTCTTTTGTTTAGAAGACCTCTCTCGATACATATTCTCAATGCCCATGGCTTGGCGTTTTGGAATCACTTGATCCGTTAGCCAAGACTTGCTAATGAAGGAATCATGGAAGTAATGTCTCTCGACGAACCACCTTGGACCTGTTGTACCTTAAGAAACCAATTTCCTGGTTGTGGAGTAATTGTACTTAAGACATTAATGATTATTGTTTGTTGTCACTTATTTTTCACTTTATTGTTTGTTGTATTTTTAAATGAAGGACTTGGAAAACTTGGTCTTTAACCCTTAATACATATGCGATCGAAAAATATCAGAATTCCATTTGTTGCTAGATATAAATAGTGAATGGCGAAAGCTTGAAGGAGAAGTTAAAGATAATATGTTGCTTAACACATAACCTACTATCCATCACTTAGAAGAATTATGAAAATGAGAACTGAATCATTGACAATATGCTGCTTGACATAGAAACTATTATGTGCAACCCTTGGAGAAGATAAAGATAATATGTTTCCTTAAACAACAACTATTATCTATAACTTAGAAAGGAAGATGAAAACTTCAAGTATAGGAGTGCTCTTTTAAGGGATTTTAACTTTATCTACATAAGCAAATAAAAACCTGCAGCTTCATTACTATACTTGAAAGAAGAAAACATAACATGACATGTGACAGAGAAGTTACAAAATTATACCCAATAATTCATGGAAACTTCTGATTCTTTCATTAATCAACAACTATATCAGGAATATAGTGGCTTAGTCTCCAGGTTCTCCAAAATTTCAAACCCACTACAATTCCCTTTTCGGGCTTTTATCTCTTCCCTCTCTGATTAACTATCAAATCAGTTTTGGAAACTAATTTCTCGAAACAGCTAATAAACCGATTTATAACAGTTATAAAACTATTTCCTATTTGAAATTATTCAACTTTATTACATATAAAATATTGAAACTCAGAACATATGTAAAATAGTGCCAAAATCTTTGGAAGGGGTCCACATATATTTCAGGAGTGTTTTAATTGGCAGAAACACAAATAAACTCAACCAATCTCCTTTTCTTTGGATTCGTCTCTAATATTGGTTTTTTCCTTTACATAGCAAAGTCGACGAAAACCTTCGGTTACCGCGGAACACAAAAAAGAATTAACTCTATTTAAAACCCATTGGTTCCACCTTTTCAATGGTCTTCTAACTCCCTTATGGACTTGATTAGACATAAATCTATATTTAATAATTCATCGGGTCCAAAACCCATCGCAAATTGCAATCGACACTTTCAATGGGTGTATTAACCCAAACCTCAACAATCTGGGATACGGAGGACCTGTCGGAAGTATAAAACATGGCATATATAATATCATGTCCAGAATCCCCATCATAAATCACAATTGGTGGAATCAACCAACACATATAAATAAGGTGTTCTATGGACCCACCAGAGTTATTAAACACAATACATATATTTTTGGTTCTGGACCTTATCGCAAATTGCAATTGGTGGAACCCAGTTGATACTTCATTCTACTGCCCCACTGTGATTTGTGATTGTGATTTGATCGCATTGCAACCTTGGTTGAATTGGGAGCTGATTCTTTAACAATTTCATTTTTGAGATTTCAATATATTACAAAAAACAAAATACTTCATTACTTTTAGACTTTGCGGGGGTAAAGAATAAAAAGGAGCTTCATTGAGGTTGAACCCCTGCAGTGATTTTAGGACACACATTGTGATAAAACTGATAAATAAGGCTTAATTCACAATATAAGCTACAACATCCTGCTCCACCTGGGGATAGTGATTTTGCCACAGAAGCACTAAGATTCACAGATTAGTGCCTTTTCCTTGGGCATGGAGTCATACATTGCTTCGCCATACTTAGCTGTGTGAAATTTTTTTACAATGAACCCATCTTGATATATACAGTGATAGGATGCTTGTGCTTTGATAGAAAAATATTGAGAATCATAGATCAGTAGCCTTAATTGGGCATGGAGTCAAAAATTGTGAAAACCGTGAAATTTGAGAAACTGAAACCTGACATTCTTGAAGTCTGAAACCTCTGCAAACCAGTTTCCAACTGGGACAGTCATCCTTATTTATCTGCTAAAATTAAACTAAAGAACTACAACTGAAAATCAAATGCTCAACACCTTAGCTTATTTATGTACAGGTTGCTACCTATGTGCATGAATGATCTCCGTCAGGTGAAGTCAATCTTCCAATAGTACCAGGTTAGCATTTGAGTGCCTAATCTAGAACCATTCTACCAATGAATCTTGAGAATACAATTCATCCTGAACTGAAAATAAACTATGCATAAGGGTAGCTCACAACAAAAGTTAGGAATATATCCACAAAGTGTTATGTGTAGACTCTTGATAAATTCCTCCATTTAATCTGGCACAGGAACTTCAAAAGTATAAGAAAAAATATGGTCTTGATTAGCTCCAAAAAATAAATTGTCTATGTGTGAAGATTCTTGCTCGAATAAACCTTCTGTTGGGATAATATGCTCAACCGAACAATTAGCAACATCTTTAAGAAAATGACCTATGTCACTTTTATGTCTCCACTTTTCATCTCTAAGCTTTGACTGAAAATAATTTGTAATTATAACCTCATGAAAAATAAATAAAATTTTTCACATCACTATATGACATATGGTAAACTTCAAATTGATTGTTTACCTCTGATCCATGCACATCATTGTGTTCTTCAATGCAATGATATACAATCTCTTTATCAAATTTCTTTTTACATAAGATAGCCTCTTTTGATATGATAAATGGCTCAATATATTGATGTCCAACATATCCCACTTGTTGGTTTCTTCCACTATGTTCAACACCCAACTGATGAACTTGAAGAGCTTCATCATGTTCCCCATTTAAACCATTTTCATTATAGATAGGAGGACCATCAAATTTAGCAAAATAAGATCTCTGGGGATTTATTTGCAACTTAATTATTTCTCCCTCTTCTCAACTGCTGAACAAAAATTCTTGATGCATGTCTGAACTTTCCTCCATCTGAATACTCTCTTGATTTACTTGTAATGGAGTCAACCAATTCTCTACTTGGGAGACTATTGAAGAAAAATGTTTTATAAACTTCTCCGCATCATTTTGAGAAAATGATAGTTCTTTTCTTTTAGAGACTTTCAAATAATTAATCTGACTATAACCTCTCTGAATGCTTGATATATTATCAACAAGATCATTAGTTTCCTCAGTAGGATTATCTTGAGATTTTAAAGTTTCTTTAGAATCATAATATTCACAACAACCTTCAAAAAGAAACTTGTGTGCATAATAAGTTCTACAAAAAGAATTGAATACTAAATGGAAATATTTAAAAGTTGAAATGTTTGAATGAGGCAGAAACCTGAACCAAACCCTAGCTTCTTGGTCCAAAGAAAACATAAACAACTTCATCTTAACATCTTCATGAATGATGCCCTGCTTCACCATGCATTCATGAAACACTTGGAGGTGCTGAGCTGGATCTTCATATTCCTTTCAACTGAATTTTGGATGATACTCATTCCATGCATAAAATGTAGGTATATCATGAAGATAGCCAGCGATCCCAGTAAAATCAAATGGATCAAATTTATGGACTAAGAATGCAGGGAGAGCCATTAAAACCCAGAAAAGAAAATTTCAATGTGTAGTGGAGTCGGAAATTAATGTTGTAAGTGAAAATCACAGGTGTGAATGTACAACCAACTGCTGAAACTTGTCACTCTTAAGAATAAACTTCAAACTTAATAAACCTAGGGAAAAGTGTTCTTATACAATTGTTTTGCAGGCTATGGTTCTTGCTATTATGGAGTTGCCTTTTATTGCTTTTATTAAAAACAACCAAGTATTTCCTCCTCACTGAACAACCAGAGGAAAATCTTCAAAAACCCAGGGAAAATTGCTCTTGTCTTCTCTCCTCGGAAATGGACCCAATTAATGTTATACCTTAAGAAACCAATTTCCTGGCTGTGGAGAAATTGTGCTTAAGACATTAATGATTATTGATTTTTGTCACTTATTTGTCACTTTATTGTTTGTTGTATTCCTAAATGAAGGACTTGGAAAACTTGGTCTTTAACCCTTAATACATATGTGACCAAAAAATCTCAGAATTCCATTTGTTGCTAGATATAAATGATGAATGAAGAAAGCTTGAAGGAGAAGTTAAAGATAATATGCTGCTTAACACAGAACCTACTATCCGTCACATAAAATAATTATGAAAATGAGAACTAAATCATAGACAATATGCTACTTGACACAGAAACTATTATCTGCGACCCTTGGAGAAGTTAAAGATAATATGTTGCCTTACACAGAAACTATTATCTATAACTTAGAAAGGAAGATGAAAACTTCAAGTATAGGAGCGCTATTTTAAGGGATTTTAACTTTATCTATATAAGCAAATAAAGACCTGTAGCTTCATTACTATACTTGAAAGAAGAAAACATAAGATGGCACATGACAGAGAAGTTACAAAATTATACCCAACCATTTATGGAAACTTCTGATTCTTTCATTAATCAACAACTATATCAGGAATACAGTGGCTTAGTCTCCAAGTTCTCCAAAATTTCGAACCCATTACAATTCCCTTTTCGGGCTTTTGTCTCTTCCCTCTTTGATTACTATCAAATCAGTTTTGGAAACTGATTTCTCAAAACAGCTAATAAACTGCTTTATAACAGTTATAAAACTATTTCCTATTTTAAATTATTCGATTTTATTACATATAAAATATTGAAACTCAAAACATATGTAAAAGTGTGTAAAAGCTTTGGAAGGGGTCCACATCTATGTTGAGAGTGCTTTGATCTGTGGAAACACAATGAAACCCAACCAATCACCTTTTCTTTCAATTTGTCTCTAACATTGATTTTTCCCTTGACACAGCGAAATCGATGCAAACCTTCGGTTATCGTGGAACTCAAAAAAGAATTAACTCTATTTAATACCCATTGGCTCTCCCTTTTCAATGATCTTCTGACTCCCTTACAGACTCGATTAGACCTAAATCTATATTTAATAATTCATCAGGTCCTAAACCCATCGCATATCGCAATCAACACTTTTAATTGGTGCATTATCCCAAACCTTAATAATTTGTGATATGGCAGATCCACTGGAAGTATAAAACATGGCATATATAATATCGGGTCTAGAATCCTCATTGCAAATCACAACCAGCGGAGTCAACCAACACATATACATAAGGCTTTCTATGGACCTGCTGGAGTTATTAAATGCAATACATATATTTTCGGTTCTGGACCTTATCGCAAGTCGCAATCAGCGGAACCCAAGTGATACTTCATACTACTACCCCAATATGATTTGCGATTGTGATTTGATTGCATCATAACCTTGGCTGAACCGGAGTCCGATTATTTAACAATTGCTTTTTTACGATTTCGATATATTACAACAAACAAAATACTTCAATACTTTTAGACTTTGCAGTGGTAAAGAATATAAAGGAGCCTCATTTAGATTGAACCCCTACAGTGATTTTAGGCCACACATTGTGATAAAACTAATAAATAAGGCTTAAATCGCAATATAAGCTACAACATGACCGATACTCATCATCGTTCCTCGTTCCTACCTCACCCGGTGGTCACGTCTGCCGGTCTCAAAGAGTTTTCTTCTCAGCTTTCTATCGACATATCAGTTTCACCAGAGATTGTCTAGATCTTTCAACTGAAGGCAGCTTTATCCCTGCATGGATTCAAGATTTTTCTCCCTCCCCAAGTTTGTATCAATTTTTCATTATTTCTATGGGGTTTCCATCTAACTTGTAACCCACCCTCACCTAGGGGACATAGGGGCAATGCCTTATATGAGTTCTACTCCATTATTTGGCTGATTTGATACTTACTTGTCATGTCAAAGGTAAAACTCCGGTGTTCATCTATGTTGATTGATTACCCAAGTTCCAGCATGGACTCCCTCAAGAAGTACTATGCTTAGGTCATATTTCATGGTTACTTGCGTACATTAGTGTGTCATTCATTTTTGTGCAGTGTGGTTTGGTGTGTTAGTTTTCAAACAACTTTCTTCTTTACTATGTTTTTGTTTCTTTGCAGACATGTGTGACTCCCCACATCGGTCTTGCTGAAGGTGCTTGCCGTAGTACTTGGAACCTATCATCCGTAGAATGGGTTATTTATGAACCTAATGGTGAGTTGAATATAGTGTGGTCATCGAACTGTTCTTATAAGCCATTGCTCTTGACACTCAAGAGTTGGTTTTCAGCTTGGATTCACAGTTTGTCATCCTTCAACTCAATGGGTAGTATTCCATCATAAATCCTCAAATATTGATAATGTATCTCTGTATTTGTCTACTAGAAAGGCATTTTGATTATATTACATATCATCATATTCCTAGACGTATGAATACATTGATAGATGCATTAGCTAATTATGTGTTGGATAGACATTTACGAAACATGTGAAAAGATAAAAAAAATCATTTGTACCATAGTAAGCAAGAAATACAACACACACACACACACACACACACATATATATAGATATAGATAGATAGATAGATAGATAGATATGGTGATAATGTTTGGTACATCAGAAACCAAAAAAATAATATGTGTCTCCAAAATAACATCGACAGCTCGCAGGCCTCATATATCCATGGTACACAGGCCTAAAAAAAATGTAAATGCTGGACCTAGCAACTAATCAGCATGATGATTGTGGTTGCATGACACAGATCGTGTAGCATGAGTCAGCAATCGACAGATCCAAACTGATACTCCCACCGTGTGTCTCTAGTATTGGCGAGGAATATATCCTACTCGAGCATACTCTAGGATACCATGAGTCAACCCTTCAAGGTTCCTCGTGATCTCCTCCTCATTGTCAGTCCACTCCTGATAAGGAGTAATAGCATCAATCGGGTGGGTGATGTGTCTGGCTATTGGAGACATCCCAGTAGGATGCTCTGGTCCAATGTCTCCATTAAAAAAAAGAAATGTTATAAACAGATATATACAAAAAAATAATAAAAATTTGATTTTTTACCTTCATCGTCAAAATCCTCTCCATCTGGTAGTGGCATGTCTGGATCTCCATGAAAGTCAGTGCAACTACATGGCCAGTCCTCCACGACGATCTTTTGTCATCGTAGCCATGAAAAGAAGGCAAGCCTGTACGGCATGTTCTAGCCCCGAGTGATCCTGGGCATCAAACAACTCTAGCAGGCCATTGCTGGGTCGCATGGCATGGGAGGATCTACCTTAGTCAGTTGGTACTGGAATAGTGGCACCCGTTCCAAGAAAAAGGTCACTAGTATGGATAAGAAGCAAAATTGTTTTAGATTCCTCTCCTTAGCTTTGGTCAGCTGGTGTTTTATGTTGATCTTCATGGCCTCTACCCAATTGAAGATCATCAGTGTTGTACAATCGATGTCATACAGGAATTTCAACTTGTTAGTCTCATGCATTGCCTGGGATCTTGCCACTCTATTGATAGTCAACAGTAGCACTCTTAGTGTCAGATCCTAATGGTGGAAATCTCAATATTTCCACTCTTGGATTTGAGGGCTTGAAGGAAATGTTTGGCTAGCAACATGGATATGGTTGCCCCAATCAATCGTGACCCATATAAGATGATTGGTTCCCCTCTTTAGGATAGTCCTGTGATGAAATATATGTCTGGAGTTTCTAACTCTAGCTCCTGGTCACCAATGACAAATATCTCCCGATTTATGTCCCAGAGACTAACCAAGTACCAAAGAAACCCATGTTAGGCCCACATCCCTCATGTGGGAAAGAATTTGAGGAGCCCACAGGCCCTCAAAGCTTCCAGGCAATTTGGATCATTCAGTGCCTTGGTGTCCAAATCCTCGTGCTCCCATTCTTTCCAGTCTACCATTTTCAGGGATTATTTACTGCAAAAACCATAGATTTAAGTTAATAATCATTTTTGACCCATCAATTTCAAATTCCAACAATGGTTTTAAGGGGAAATAGGTTTTTTCCCTATTCACAGTGCCAATGCGCCTGTTTTAAAAATAGTTATGCCAACGGTGTGATAGGCATGTTAATTACCCTCAGTTGCTGTGATTTTGTGCCTGGAAGTCATGTCGAACAAGGGCAAAAGACTTTTAACAAATACTCCCTCAAAAACCCCAAAAATGGTTAAAAATAGGAACAAATGGTATGAAAATGAAGCTTAGGGCTTTGACTCTTACTTGTAACCGGTGGCTTGATGAATGAACTCTCGGATCTCCCGTAATTTTCTCCGAAACAATTAGGGAAAAAGTGAGTAAAAGTCTTTCACAGTAAGGTAAAATAGTTAATGGTAAAAAGTATTTACTTTTCCTCCTTTGTACTCAATTTTTCATGAAATATTAGGTTTTTGTAAATATTTTGACCTATTTTGCCTCAAGAATTGGATAATTGACTTTAGCTTTTTTGCATAGTGACATGTGATGGATGTTTAACGATGATACCAAGTCACGTTTCAGCTCTTTTCTCAACTCGTAAAACTCATATGAAAATATTTATGAGTATTTTTCCGTTTTGACTCATAAAAGAGAATAAAATGGGGGGTCCACTTTCAAGCTCTTTTCTGACCCTTTAAAAATGAAAAGGTAGCTGAGCTCTTGTCATTTCGAACTCATTAATGGATGTGAAACATCGTGCATCCAATAGAAGATTACCCCTTTTTCAGGCTGGGAGGCACTATTTACGAAAAAGGTACTCCTTGACTGAAATGGTCAAGCGGTTCCCTCGAGTATCATTTTCTACCTTTTCGGGCTCAAGAGACACAAATGTACGAAAAGGGACCGTGTGGAGTTTTATTTTCCATGTATTTTTCAAACTCTCTAGACATGAAAAGGATATCGAGTTACACCTTTGTGGGACTCGTTAAAATATTAAATGACATCAGATTCATCATCATGATGAACATGGGCTTCTCCTTCCTAGGGCTCGTTAAAGTTACTAGGTCAGATTTTTCCGAAGGATGAACTTATAGTGCAAGCATATGCTATCCCCTTTAATATTGCGTCTATAAATAATTGGGGTACCTGCCGGAAATGGTGGGGGAAAAATTTGAAAATCTAATCAGTTGTGTCGACAACTCACTCTTGAACATGATACATTTTTCTTCGTGTCATGTTGGGATATCCTCCTTTGTATCATTGACCTTCCTGGGTTGGGCCATTCATTTTTTCCTTCCATTTGATCTTTTCCACATCATCATTACCACCGATCCTATGGATCCAAAAGCTGCCAAATTTCCAGTCATGTCACTGATATGTTCAAGAGTTGTTCTTTCTACAGTTACACTTACCTCTGATTCTCTGTATCATCCAAAATTATTTTGCATCCCTTTTTTTTTTCGATGATGTGGGATACATTATGGCCCTCCTTTGACATGGTTACTTCCTATCGAATTCAACTCATTATTTGGGAAGTTGACCGAGAGACTCCCTTCCAGTACCTTAGAGCTTGCATGCCCTAATGGCAAGTTCTTTGCACTTGATGACAAGTTCACATCATTGGCTTTTGATTGAGTGATTTCACGGGTGTTTGACTTCAGTTCCTCTCTTCACATTCCATAGATTGTATTGATAGTACCTTGAGGACCATTACGATTATTAGTGGTTTCTCTCGCGCTTGTTAATATTTTACATCATTGACTGGTAATCAAGTGACTTTCTAGCATGTTCAACATCAGCACATCTATTCACATGTTAGAATTTGTACTCAGATCACAAAAGTCTAGGTTGCAAAGTGATGTGACTTGATTATGTTGATATACTTGTCTCTTTCAGATGGATGGCTATGACCATACCATGAGTTATCATATGTGATCCTTCTCATTATTGGATGGCTGCAACCATACCTTGGTTTCGATATGATCCTCTTTATCGGATGGATCCGCCCACGCCTAGATCCATTTACATGATCATTCTCTGGATGGCTACATCCATACCATGATTCATGTATCATTTGATACATTTTTCAGTTATGTATATGTATTTGTACTTGCTTACAGGTTTCTTGACGACAAACTACAGTTCCCCGCACTGATTGTTAAAACATTTCATCCCTCACTCTAGTTCGACCTTCACGCTATAGGGGGCATTTATTACACAACATTTAGTCAGTCTTTGTACTCCCCATTCCTTGATCCGAGAGGACCTCTATAGTGAACCTTACATGCTTTCCATTCATGAAGAAACTCCCATTGTGTCCCTCTTCATGAGCAGAATAATTCCCTTTTGCACCATTTATTCAAAATCTTCTGTTTTTCCCAGTTTACAAGACTGGTGCTAATGGCCCTTTTCATCCTCATGCCGATATGCACAAATTAATACTATCCCTAGCGTTGACTGGAGTGATAGAAATTTGTTCCAGTACGCCAGTCCTCTCATGGAATTTTTTTTAAATAAAGAGCCGAAGCTTCCTGCTCTAAAAGCTTCATAATAGAACTCTGGTAAATGGTTTGGCCGGATGGGGTCAAGGATGTTAGCTTGGGCTCCTTTCACCTATAAGGATGGAACTACCTCAAGAGATAAGAACTTGTCCCATGAGAAGAGGATCCATCTCCCATCCATTCATGTTATATAAACCCCCCTTTTTCCCAAGCACAAGCTAGTGTTAATGTCGATGTGTTAGTCCTAATTAATTTTGGAGTAAACAACAAGCTATTCATAGTTGTAACTCTCTAGTTGTGTGAAGGAGAAGTGTGAATTTGGTTTAGTGTGAAGCCTAAAGGGAAAAGCCTTAAAACTATCATTTTTGAGGCCATCATGGAATGCTAGCAGAAGTGTGTGGGAACCTGGTTTTGTCAGAGGGGAATGACAACATCAAGACAATTATTGTATTCTCTTCTTGATTCAATATATATGAAATTACCAATTGATTTCCTACATGATGTGTCATATCACCTACTCATGGCTTAATGTCTCTTGACTTGTTAAGTAGGTTTAATTACAATTTGTCTATTATCACAGTTGTTATTTGTTGATGTTTACTTGTTTCAGGTGTTTGAAGAAGGAAATGAGAGATAGCTTGAGCAAGCATGCAAGGACATCACCAAACGGGATAAGCATATTAAGAGGTAGGCCCTCTTAATTGGTTCTAACCGAAGGAAATATTCCATAGAATGTATCAATTGTGGCTAGACCCATTCTAGGGCTAGAGGAATTGTTTGTGTCCACACATATAATTTTAATTCACCACAATGAGGTTGAGAATAAGCACTGTGATTTCATAATGCTTAGTCCTTAGAGGTAGTGACTATGTAGTGTGTGGTTCTAGGAGGAAAGGGTGCTTCATTGTGACTTAATACTACATAATATGTAGTTTCAGGAGAGAGAAAAGTTCAACAAGTGAAAGATCCTAAAAAGACTAAGTGTGGGATCACTCAGACAACAAGAACAAGACATGAAAATAATGTCTTGTAACCATAATATCTCACACTCAGATAACATTAACACATGCCAAAGAAAAGCGTAATACCAAAAATAAACAAGCTTACCTTGAAATGACAACAAAGCGACACTTATTTCTAAGTGTGGTAGTTGAAATGTCACTTTGTGACACTTAGAATACAAGTTATGATAGGAGTATTAATTGTAACTAGAAAGTGCATTGAGTTCTGGGAGAGTCCCTAACACATATTCTTATGATATATATATGATTAGCTAATTCATATGAGTGCAGGAGAATTTCCTCTAGTGATGTGGTACGGTGTGACACATGTAGGAGTGAAAATAGTTAAAAGGTACACTTGCAATAGTATGAAAAAGTGAAAATTGCAAAAGATAAATAAAGTGGATGAGACACATGCCAAAGTGAAAAAAAAAATCAAGAGTGAAGTATTTTAAAGTGAAAGCTAGCAACACTAATAGCCACGAACACAAAAATGATAGTTATGAAAGAAAAAGTATGCAAAAGTGATAATTGAGAAAACTCATGGGAATGATGATGAAATTGCAATTCAGAGTGAGAGAAATTTTCAATCGATGTTGTAGACTGACTATTGACATTGATTGCATAATTCCTATATTTATCGATTGCACAAACACTATCATCAGAAGTTGTGCAATGCCTACCACTGAGAATTGCACAATCAATATCTTTAAGAACTGTGCAACCATTATTTCTAGAGATTGTGCAGACACTAATTACAAGGACTACACAAGAATTATCCTTAATGATTTTTAGTGCTCCTTATCTTATGTATACATTTATTGTCGAGCTTGCAAATGTATTGTAATCTGGTGAAAATCCTACATAGTTACCAATAGATAGATATTATGTAATCACATGATAAGAATAGACAAAGATTCAAAGAGACACAGTAATGTGGAACCAACAGTAGAGAAAAATTATATCCTTATTATATGTTGAAACCATAACTAAAACTATTACATTGTATGCATAAAGACATATATATATATATAGACTATCAAGACAATTATACTAGGATAACTATCTGACCAAACATATTACTTACTCAGTCATTAGTTAGCATTCCATTAAATTGTAGACTTGTCATCCTCACTTGTGCTAGTTATCTGAGCCAACTAGCTCCTCCAACATCCCCCCACCCTCAGAGCCTTCTTCATCCTAAGGAAGAGGAGAGTTGGAGTGTAACAAAAATTGACAAAATAAGAAAACGTTTTTACATCCACACAATGGTTCTCAAAAGTAAAATGCTAAGTACAATTATTACAATAAAATAACATTAAGATAGAAAATTTGGTGTGTCCTCACCCTATGATTCCAGTGTTATAGTTGGGATCTCTGAAGATGGCTATGTTGACTTGTTATTTGCTTGGTCAACTTCCTTTTCCTAAGATCACTGTTATGAAGTTGCAACATATGTTGAAATACTAGGTGAATAAAACTCATGGGTAGGTTGTTGTGGATGTGGTGATGTTGGATCTATTAATGGAGGAAGAGTTTTGCTTGAAGAGGCAGTCTTATAAATTACTGGATCAAAAATATGCAAGTTCTCGTCGAAGAGAGAACATTCTCTAACTACCAATCTAGCTCTAACACTGGATTCTACAAGATCACATAAGTATTGCGCATTTTCTTCCACATGTGTTTTATTTGCTATTGTCTAAGTAAAGGTCTTGCCTTCTTTAATACTCATGACATGGTTAATAATTCCCTACAAATGCGCAGCTGATGAATCTAGAAAGGGAAAAGGTGTTTAGATACACCTCATACATATATCATCTGTTCTTATTTTATCAACCTGACAGTTTCCCTATTCCTCTCAAGAAACATGATTCCCAGGGAAATCCAAGGTCAGTTGTGTTTTGGACTTCAGTTTTTCATCACACCGCTTGCTCACCATACACATACCGTGAATTCATAGACCTTTTGATTCATCCAGCTTTGACCTTGTTATATGGTGTTCCTCCTCCAAGATTGATTGATGCAATGCAAAGAATTCTCCATCTCTCTAAGTCCTACAGCATTGGTGATTGGTACTTTTACCAACACCATACAGTAATCAGAATATATGGCTGCGAGTTGGACCCTTATAGGCTGCCAAGATATGTCCCTATGAGACTATTTGCCTTGGAGTATTTCAGGCAGTTTGGAAATGCATACATGGTCCATTTCCATAGTAAAAATAAGAAAGTGCAACTAAAAGTCAGGAACCAGCTAGGCCCTTTCCTTTACAACATAAGGGAGGAGGGATGGAAGGAAGCAGATGGCATGCTAGAACGCCTCATATTGGAAACCAGTTTTCGCTGGGTACCTTATGACCCTAATCATTTCATTTCTCTCAGGAGGGTAAAACATAAATTGGGTGGCTATACGCACATTAGATTGCCTCATATTGAGAAATATGCCAATCTACTAAGTTGGAAAGAGGGCACCCTATAAGAGGCAATTACTAGAGAGGCAAAGAATATTGAAAAAGAGGCTGACTTGGAAACTTGTGAACAGGTTTCCTCTTCACATCAAAGGCAACTTGGAGCAGCTGCCTCATCTTCTACAACACATCAGCAAGCAGCCAAAGCTACTTATCAGGTTTCCAGCAAAGGCAAAGAGAAACAGATGGAGCCAGAACAGCCACCTCATGAAGAAGTACAGCAGCAAAAAGAACAACAAAAGCAGGAGCAGCCAGTGCAACAAGAACAAACAGCTGAAGCCCCAATATCCACTGGGCAGCAGGCACAAGACATTGTGCCTCCTAGGCAGGAAACGACAGTGGAGGCCTCGGTCCTCCAAACCCCACAAAATGAAGACAGAAATCGGAAGAGGGATAGAGACCAAGAGACTCCCCTCACCACATCCACAACTCAAGGGGAGAAAAGACAGAGGCTAAATCCCCTTTCAGAAGAAGAAATGCCTATTGGGCAATCTTTGGGCATGGGCCCACCAAGCATGGAAGCATCTGCAAGTTCCTTTCAGCAGGAACAGGAAAGGACAGTTGGAGGAGAAGTTAGCTCCTCAAGCCACCAAAGGGGAGCTGAAGCAGGCATCAAACAATAATTTATTGATATCAAAAAGAGGAATGAGCCACTCAAGATACAGCTCTACAATCACTTGTTGAAAATGGCTCCTACAAACCAACAAAGGTTGATGTCTGCATATGATGTACATGAGGGAAAAATGGTAATGAGAAATTTCATGCCAACCATGCTGCAGCCACAGTTAGCTGCAGAATACATAAGGACCAACCTTGAGGTCCTTGCAAAAGACATCCACCCCATGGATCAGATTGAATTTCACAAGCAAACGGGTGAGATGGTATATGCCACCCTTGCAGACAAAACATTGGTAAATTATAGGCTGGAAAATAGCCTAAACAACACAGCTGCCTAGCTTGAGTTGAAGAAAGCATCCTCCCAGGAAAAGGACAACCGAATCAAAGCATTGGAGGATATCATCATAGAGCTTGGGCATGATCCCAAGGACACCAAGGCTATACAAGCACTGTTAAAATTAAGAGATGCAGACATGGGAGCATTAAGAAAAATGATCAAGGTCCCAGCAACTCTTCATCCTCAGACGGAAGAGGTGGCCCAGCTAAGGCATGACCAAGATGCAGCAGCTATGCTGGTATCATTATACAAACAGCTGATCCAAACACAGGAGAAATTGGGAGAGTCAGAGGCTGCGCTGCAGGCAGCCCTACAACAGAAGGAAGGAGGCCAAACATCACAACCCCCTCCACAAATAATCAACCTTGAGGAATCTCCTCAAACTACTGCTCCTCCTACAGAGCAGGCATCTCAAACAGCGCCATCTACATCAGCACCAGCACCAACAACAGAGCAGGCTCCAACCCTTGATATATAGAAGCTGAAGAATGAAATTCAGGCCTTAGAAGCCCAAATGGTAGAGTTAAATGAAGCCAGGGAGAATTTGGCTAAGCTCAATGAAAAATATGACAAGTCAAAGCAAAGCATAGCTGAAAAGGGAAGAGAAGTGAAGGCTCTCAAAGAGAAGATAAAGGAGCTGGAGAAAGAGTTCACCCTTGACAAAGTGGTGGCTGAGCTCAAGATAGTTTTATGGGCCAACATTGGCCAATCAATCACAGATCAGTGGCAGTATATTGAGACCATTCATGACCAAATGGAGCTCATAGGCAAAGCACACAGGGAAGTCCAGAGAGCAAGGACATCTCTAGGAAATATGCCTGAGATAGCCAATAGAATGATTAACGTGCTCAATAACCGTACAGGTCCTCAGCTGGCAGCAATAGGAATCCCTAACAGAACTGAAACTATCCTGCTGATAAAGAGGGTCCTTACATTGAGAAGCCTGGTACAAACACTAGAAAGAAGAAGCCAGGACATGCAGACAGAAGTAAACAAATTCATGGACAAGTTTGTAGCATTACAAAGCAGAGGTCTTCCTGGCTTACTGAACAACGCAGGGAGACTACTTTCACATGAGAACTATGCTAAAAGGGTCAATACATTTGCTACCAATCAGATCACTGTAAGACCAAGTACCTCAGAAGAAACAGGGCCAACATCTGGGCAAAGTCTCTATAACAGAGTAGAGAACTTATTTTTCATTATGAATGAGATCAAACATTTGTTTGAAGTGCCTCCAAACTTCTACAAATACACAGAGGCAGATGAGACCTTAGATGCAATTTTGAGACATCAATTGCCCACACAGGAATGGTGGACCAAAATGATACAGTTGATACTGTGAACAAGAGCCTCTCATCAAGTTTTTTCATCAAAAAACATAAGTTATCATATACAGGAAAATTTGATGTATACACTATGACTGGAGAAGAGTGGACTGAGCCAACTTAGCAGAAATATTCGGCCACTAAAGCAATACTGACAGGTGCAAATGACAGGGCCGAGAAAGCTACAGCATGACAGAGCATAAAGACACATCATTCAGCATTTATGAAGAACGCTCAACCGACTCAGTGGCCTCCAAAGGTCAAAAAGACTTCTGACAGAATTAAAGAGCATTCATCTTGTATTTAGAGCAGTAATAACTTCTCTATCTGCTATTTTGTAAAGTTAGTGAGCGTATTTAATTATCAGGTGACTCAGCGGTTCAGATATTTTTGTAGAACCGATTGTATATATTCCCCCTCGCATAAGCTTGCGGGGGTGGTTGTGACTTGCTCAGAAAGAGAACTCGGCTGCATTTTTGAGAGTTAATACAAAGAAGCTTCGGGATTTCAGAGATTTTTTTTTCTGATGCATGCTGTGTTGGAACCATTGAATGCTGCAGAATTCTAGAGCTATAGTTTGATACAATAAGTTTCTCTATCCCTGTCCGTGTTTAATTTTTGTTTATTTCATTTCTCATGTATGTGGTCTAATCTCAACAAGAAAGTTGAAGAATAACTTAGGATTTGTCCATGGAGACACCCTGAATTCAATCTTTCCTTGTTATAAATGTTTTCTTCAGGTTTATCTGTTAAATTGGAATTCTTAAATGCTCCAACTTACTATAAATCTTTAACAGTTTCTGGGCAGTAATTCTTAGATGCTAATGAACAGAATCTGCCCTTTTCAGCTTACAGTCACACTATGCAAAAGTTTACATTTCACTCTGTTACATTTATAAACCAAAAATTGTATCATGAATAGCTGTCTAGCTCTGCAGTAAATCTTTCTCCATCACAGGCATCAGGACCTACTCAATTTCTGACTCCATATTCCCAATGGACTAAAAATCTCTCAAACATTTCATGCCCTTCTCAAAACAACATTTCACAACCAAAACCTTAAAAACAAAAGCTGAATTCATAACTAGCCTAAAATTTTCACAAACAGAGCTAAAACTTAAAGAGAGAGCCTTCTCTGATTATAGGTAGGCTAGGACCTATAATCCAAAGCATGGTTAGTGGTTACCCCGGCCGTATTCCCTTGGGAGTCAAAGGGAACAACCTGGGTGTTAACATAAATGGCGACTCCACCGGGGACCTGGATAAACTTTGCAACCTCCTATCTGGTTCTTAATGTTGTAGATAAAGCCTGAGTGACAGCCAGACAGCCCTAGAAACTGCCTCTGCTCTGCATTTGTAGGAGTATATAAAAGCTGCCTCAGTCAATCTTTATTCAGTATTAATTCTCAGATAGCTGTGCTATAACTGACCAGTCCTTGTCAAAGGTCACTACCTCCTTAGAAATTCTCACAAAGAAAGTTATAGAAGCTGGCTCCCAAGAAGAAAACTCATTATACAAGATCAAACCCAGATCCTGATCCAGCACCTGAGTTTCAAAATCCAAACTTGATTGCAAGAATCCTCAAGAGACACAAATCAGAAAGCACTTTATCAGATTCAAGTTCGGAAGCAGGTTTCCAAACTGACATTCCAACCCCTGCTAAAGCTTCTCTACATCCTCATACAACTGGCCCACATTCTCCTAGTTCTTCATCCACTTCACAAGGTATCCTTTCGACCACTCCATCAACTACACACACCCCTTTCATCCCATTTCCTCCACTTGTCCCATTCATCCCTGCTTTCCCTATTGTCCCACCAAATATGGCCAATAGATATGCCCCATTGCAGTTACTGGCCAATCCAGCTCCTCTGCCTCAAGAGTACCAAAGCAAGATCTCATACTTTGATGGTACTGGCTCATATCCAGCCCTTCAACATACTAAGAAAATGCAGGACTACTATGAAAACTACGAAATAGATGATGATGGGGTTAGGATGAAAATTTTTGTGCAAAGCTTAACGGGGGATGTAAGAACATGGTTTAGGTCACTTACACCAAATTCCATAGCTGACCCTGAAGCCCTCTATCAAACATTTATCAACAGATGGGAGAAGAAGAAGGACCCACTCCATATATTATCTGAATACAACACTATCAAAAGAGGTCCCCAAGAAACTGTCTTGGACTACTGTGCCCGGTTTAACAATGTCTATAATGCTATTCCCCAAAATCTTAGACCCCCACCGGATCTAGCTTTATATACCTTCCCTGATGGGTTTGATTCAGATATGGCATATCAATTAAGGGAAAGGGCTCCCAGAACTTTAGCTGAAATGCAAGATATAGCAGTAAGTGTGGAAGCCAATCTAATAGCCAAGAGAAATAGGACAAGAACTGAGAGAAAGACCACCTTCAAAGAAGAGACTTCAGGCTGGGATCAAAAATTGGATGCAATAATCACTGGTATGCAGAGATTAGGTGACAGAGTAGAATCAGTTGAGAGGAAGTCATCATGGGAAGCACCACAGAATAATCCTATTAGGAATCCCAATTTCAGAAGAAACCAAAATCCTAATGTTGGTAAATCAAATTCTGAACCAGAGATCAGACCTCCCTTCCAAGAAAACTATACAGAAGCATCCACTTCTAATGAACAAATAAATGACACCCACATTAACCTAATGGGCCTGAATGATGATCAACAAGTTTTCCTAAGTCATGAAGATCATAAGGACGATGATATTAAACAGTTTCAAACCAAGTCAGGTGAGTCATTCGACTTTAAACAAAGCTATGACACAGCTGTTTATGAAGTTCATAAACAATACAAGCTAAGGAGCAGAACCATAAATGTGACACAGCCTGAGAAAACAAAGGACACTCCTCTGCTTAAGAAAACCATGGTCACCGAGCCAATTGACAAGACTGATTCAATTACAAAGGAAGTAACAGTTGAAGAAATAACTGAAACATCTTCCCCAAATCAACAAGCAATGGCTACATCACCCTTGCAACCTAATTCAAGCATTACTTCGCAGAGGATGAGTAAAAAGGACAAGCCTCAAGATCAGAGTGAAGACCAAGAAGAAAATTTGAACAACAAAGAAATGGTTGTCAACCACAACACCAAGGTCCAATCTGAAAAACCCTTTGACTTAGAAGCCGAAATTGGAAAATTGAAGATAGCCATTCCTCTTTCAGAGCTAGCCAAGCATGACATTTACAAACAACAAATCAAAAAATCCCTTCAACTGACCCATAATAAAGATGATGTTAATGTGTTGGATGATACCCCAGAACTACTTTTCGGTCCAGAGGTTGATGGAAAGACAGCAGTTACAGGGATCTTACCTTTCTATGTCAGCTTGCATGTTCATGATAAAATATTACACAATGCAATGTTTGACTCAGGTGCTTCTCATAACCTTATGCCTAAATTAGTGATGGAGAGACTTAACCTAGACATTGCAATACCATATAAGGACCTATTTTCATTTGACTCCAGCCAAGTTAAGTGTTTAGGTTTGATAAAAGATCTGTGTGTATCCCTTGTCCAGTATCCAAACAAAACAATCTTAATGGATGTTGTAGTTGCTGATATCCCACCCAAATATGGAATGTTGTTATCAAGATCATGGGGGGCTAAACTCCAAGGTTCCCTGCAACTAGACATGTCATATGCCACCATCTCAGTCTTTGGTCAACCCAAGAGGCTATATAGAGAGTCACTTATGAAATACATGGTGAGCAGTGAAGAAAAGCCTCAGAATTTCCCCATTTATGCAGTCCATTCAGAAATGGATTCCTTTATTCTGTTCAATGATGATACAAGCCCTGAGAGTGATAGTAAATCAGTCACACTTGAACAAAACATGCATGAGAGTAAGCAACTGAGTGCCCAAGAGATCCAAATTGAGAAACCAATTGATAAGTTACTCCTAACAGATAAACCAGATGAAAAAGAAAAACTCCAACTTATAATCCCAAATTATAGAAAGAATGTTGAAAATCCCTTAAAACGGGAGATCTTATGGTTCCTTGAGTTTGATGGATTAGTCAACAAATTAGGGGCAAGAGCGCGGGTTTGGATACATAACAAACAAAACAGTCATGCAGAGGGCCAAGCCTACAGGTTAAACTTCAGGTGCACCAACAATATGGCAGAATATGAAGCTCTCTTACTAGGCCTCAAGCTAGTAAAATCCTTACAAGCCATAAAAGTTTCGATCTAGGAGACTCAGACCTAATTATCCAACAAGTAAAGGGAAATTTTGTCACTAATGACAAAAGAATGAGATCTTATAGGTCAGCTGCTGCTGAAATACTAAATTCCTTCACTGAATTTCAAATTACCAAAATTCCTAGAACCCATAATCTTCATGCTCATAGTTTGGCTACATTTGCAAGCACTTGTAAACTACCTTTTGAACCCCAGCATTGCTTTATAGCTGAGATAAAACATAGACCTTCTGTCCCAAACAATGTTAAAGACTGGCAAGTGTTTGAGGATGACACACAAATAAACAATTTCTTGACTTTTCAGCAAGAATTTTTAGGACTAAACATTGATACTGAGGCTGCAAGTGATTCACAAATACTAGGTGAACAGCACCAAATAAATATCTCACTCAAAACCGCAAATCAAATGTTTCGTCCAACAAACTTTGACCAGGAGAAAATACAAGAACTTGAACAATTACATTCTGAGGAAATAGCTGATGCTGAAGATGAAGTTATACAATTGAAAGACAATTTTCTTCCAACAGGCCTAGCTCCATTAGAGGACATTTTTGACTCAAATGATGTCCCTAGAAAACCAAAATTGCAGCCTCTTAATGCTGCCATTGAAGAGTGCAACATTGGAACTATTGAAAAACCCAAGATAATTAAATTGTTTGCATCTTTACCACCTGATCAGAAGCCTAAATACATTGACCTCTTTAAAGAATTCCAAGATGTCTTTGCATGGAGTTATGAGGATTTAAAGTCCTATGACACCTCTGTCATTCAACACACTATCCCTCTCAAGCCCAATCAAAAACCCTTTAAACAGAAATTGAGGAGAATCAATCCTATGCTTCTCCCTTCAATTGAAAAAGAGGTACAAAAAATGTTTAAAGCTGGCATCATAGCACCAATCAGGTTTTCTGATTGGATTTCAAATTTGGTCCCTACAAGAAAGAAAACTGGTGAAATAAGGCTTTGTGTTGATCTGAGGAACTTAAATCAAGTATCCCTAAAAGATAATTACCCCTTACCCAAGAGGGATCACATCTTGCAAAGAGTAGTGGGGGCCTCAAGAATTTCTTTACTTGATGGATTCTCAGGTTTCAACCAGATCTTAGTCCACCCTGATGATCAGGACAAAACAGCATTCACAACCCCATGGGGAACCTTCAAATATGTCAAAATGCCTTTTGGGTTAAAAAATGCAGGAGCTACCTTTCAAAGAGCAATGGATATTGCGTTTGCCAAACAAATTCATGATTTCCTAGTCATCTATTTAGATGACCTCACACCTTTCTCAAAATCGGACCAAGAACATTTAAGACATCTAAGACAGATATTCATAACTTGTAGGAAATATGGAATTTCCTTAAATCCCAAGAAATCCCTGTTTGGTTTGGAAGAAGGCAAGTTATTGGGTCATATTATTTCAAAGGATGGCATTAGGATTGACCCAGACAGAATACAGGCCATCTTGCAAATGCCCCACCCAAGAAACATCAAAGAATTTCAAGCATTCTTGGGGAAGATCAACTTCCTAAGGAGGCTTATCCCAAATTTGGCAGAATTGAGCAGACTACTCAATAACATGCTTAAAAAGGATTCAAAAGTAAAATGGACAGTAGAAGCAAATCAAGCTTTTGAAGGAATAAAATTGGCCCTTACCCAAACTCCAGTCTTAACAAATCCACAATTTGACAAAGAGTTTATCATTTTCTCTTTTGCCTCCCAGCATACTATTGCTGCTGTCTTATTACAGAAAGATGATCAAGGAAATGAGAGACCTATTGCTTTCTTTAGTAGAGCTCTCAGAGATGCACCCCTAAAATATCAGATCATGGAAAAGCAAGCATATGCTTTGGTCAAAGCCATCAAAGACTTTAGGATTTATATCCTATACTCCCATGTTATAGCTTATGTGCCAAGTCCCATTGTGAAAGACACACTTACTCAAGAGAACTTAGAGGGCAGAAGAGGAAAATGGATTGCCAACATTTTAGAATTTGACATTGAAATAAAACCTACAAAACTGATAAAAGGGCAAGGTTTGGCCAAATTAATGTCTGAAACAAATTTCCAAGCCTTGGACATCAACCAACTGGACAGTGAACCGGAGCTGGCGACTCCAAAGATCAATGTAGCCTTTGAACAATCTCTGTGGTATTCTGACATCTGTTATATATTGCAAAACCTGTGTTCTCCCCCAGGATTGTCCAGAACTAAATGCAGGTTCCTAAAAATGAAAGCATCAAAATTCTGTGTTATAGAGGGTAATTTACTTTGGAAAAACCATGAGGGTATACTGTTAAACTGCTTAATTGAGAATGAGACTAACAATGTCATGAAAGAATTCCATGCAGGTGACTGTGGTGGACACTTGTATTGGAAATCCACTGTGGACAAGATACTGAGGGCTGGTTACTATTGGCCCACTCTTTTCTCTGATGTCAAAAAATTTACCACTTCATGTCATAAATGCCAAGTGTTTGAGGGAAAGAGAAAGTTACTGCCACTTCCTTTGAGGCCTATTGCAACAGAGAGACCTTTTCAGCAATGGGGCTTGGATTTCATTGGGGAAATTCATCCCTCATCTTCAGGCCAACATAGATGGATCCTCACAGCCACAGACTATTTCACTAAATGGATTGAGGCCATCCCTTGTAGACAGGCAAATGATTCAACAATCATTCAGTTTTTGGAGAATAATATATTGTCTAGATTTGGTTGTCCTGATAAGATCATAACAGACAATGCTGCTACCTTTAGATCCAAGAAGATGGTGAACTTCTACCACAAATTCCACATTACCTTGGGCCATTCAACTGCATACTCTCCCCAAGGAAATGGCCTTGCTGAATCATCAAATAAAAGCCTTGTAAACATCATAAAGAAGGTGTTGGAAGAAAATAAGAAGAATTGGCATAAGAAGCTTGTAAATGCCTTATGGGCAGATAGACTAACAACCAAGAGATCCATTGGGGTCAGCCCATATGAGTTAGTCTATGGATTAGAAGCCAGATTTCCTTCATCACTAGGGATCCCTGTCATGAAACTTCTTCAAGAAAGCCAGGCTGAACCAAATGATGTGCAAAGAAGGGTAAATCAAATTATATGTTTGCAGCAAACTAGAGACCAAGTTTATCATAGAGTTCAAGTTTTACAAGAAAAGTTAAAGAAAGCTTTTGATAGAAGAACTAAGGCTGAAGATTTCAACATTGGTGAAAAAGTCCTCAAGTGGGATTCAAGAAGGGAAGATAAAGGAAAACATGGAAAATTTGATTCCCTTTGGAGAGGACCATTTGCTATTCAAGTAGTACAAGGAAACAATACTTACTTCCTAAAAAATCTGGATGAAACTGACTTGGATGAAGGTCCTGTGAATGGCAGGATGTTGAAGCACTATTTTGACTACTTTCCATGAACATAGCATGGTTGTTCGCCTGTACATAATCTGTTGTATATAATGTTTCATTCAGCGTGTGAATAGCTCAGTTTGAAAGGTCTTGCAGGATCAGGAAAGGACTTTTAGTTCAGCAAGTTCCACAAGTATGACAGATTCCAATTTTGAAGTTCAAAGAGAAACTTTTCAAGTTTTGAAGAGAAGTCACACGGCCAAGGCATTCTGACCTGCTGTTCTTGGTCTTTCAAATGGAAAAACCATCCCCATGTGGAGCCACTGTTAGATACCTATACCAATAGGTTTCATATTTCATGATTGGCAAAGAAAGTTCCAAATATGCTCTGCTTTGGTGATGCAAAGATCCCATATTTTCAAGAGAAGGTAATATGTGTACATAGCTTGATGTTGACTCAATTTTGGATGGATGGTCCAACAACCTAATCTGGATCATGCCATGTTTCAATTTCTTGTTGTAGAATAGAGAAAGAAGTCTGTCCAAACTGTTCAATCTTGGCAGACCAGTAGTTAGGTAGAGAATTAAGGTTCCCAACTGCTTAATCTGGGACCTTGGAAGCAATAAGGGCAGTTCTAGATAGAAAATCAAAAGAAAAATCTAAAAGAAAAGAAAAGGCACTTGAGGGTCTGCAAGTCTAAGTGCACCCTCCATGAAGAAACAAAAAATGCTAGGCAAGTTAATGGGTAGGTAGAGGAGGTTGCAGAAATGTCATTCCTTTCAATTGAATTTTGCTGGTCTAACATAAAGGAAACATCAGTGGATAGAGAAGTTCCTCTTCTCCATCATCTTGCAGCAATACATAGGAGCATGTCTAACTTCCTGATTCCCCCCCCTCACATTCATTGCTAACATCCCATTACCAGTTATGTTCATGAAAGAAAGTCAAGGTCTTATGGTGGTTCTTGTTTCTTTAAAAGCCACATTTCTTGTGTAAAATTCTTTTCATTTTGATCTACTCCCTAAACTAAGTTGATTCCATATAAAACTTAGTGTTTCCACTCCTCATCCACCTCTTCCACTCATATTAACCCCTAACTTCTACTATTTAACTCCCTATACCCCCTATTCCCCCTATTACTATGTAAATTATGCAAAAAACCCCAAAATACCTATGTATCCCCTTCCCTGAGCATTATAGCTCTAAGTTTGGTTTTAAATGATTTAAGCGCTAAAACATTAGAGCGCGACCCAAAGAGTGCTTATATATTAATCCTGGGATTAATCCAAGATCCGCTTGGATTAATAACCTTAATCTGGCTTTGTTAATAAACCCGCGCATAATACGTTTTGCCCGTAACACAGCTTGAAAACCCACTTTTCTAAAGTTTCCACCGGGCGCGCATTTCACAAAAAACATTATTTTATTCTCCCGCCCGCTGCCGTATCGCCCTGACAAGTTGATGACCCGTCGACCGTCAGATCTGGGCCTTCCCATCCGACGGCCGATATCCATATCGGGTCGGTCCCGATGTACTGCCGTTATCGCCCGAGAAACTGTCAGAAGGTGATGTCAGACCTCTGCCACGCGTCACCCCCATATTCTCTTGGGTCACCCTCTGACAATACTACTTCCGTATCCGGAGCGGTTCGAGAAAACCATTTACCGCCTACCGTTTACCGCTGACCAGTCGCGCTCACGTCACGTCCTCGTCACCGCCACGTCGTGCACACGTCATGCCACATCGCCGCCGCATCAGCGCCCTCATCCGACAATGCTCCGACCTGTCCGCCACCTCACCAGTCCCCGTGGACCACTCACAGGCCGCCACGTCACTCGATGACGTCATGCTGACGTCACCCGACCCTGACCCCACCTGATGACGTCATGCTGACGTCATCCAAAAAAAGCGCCAATATCCCAAAAAGTCCATATTTTCGCCAAAAAACCGTGTTTTTGTCACTTTCGCCAAAAAGACTATTGCTCTGCTCTGCATGTATTTTACGACCATTCTGTCGCCAACCTGCAGAAATCGCTACAAAGACTGAGGGCGCGTCCAATCTACCTGCACATGTAACCATTGCTGGCGATACACAAGGTGTTTATCCAAATCATTCCCTCTGCGCCTGGTTTTGTCCATAATTCTCCAAAGATAGCTTAAAACGAGTGAAGAACACTGTACCTACCAGCAAATCCCAGTAACCAGTGCCTATTTTCAATTGTTGGGTCGAAATTCATCTACAGAACCTGCATTTAGTCAAATTTACCCAAATTCACAGTTAGTTCGCGCATTCGTGAACTTAAAGACCCGAGCTCCACTAATTCACCTTGGAGAGAGTTTACCAGTCCCGGCATTCGCTCTATCAGTCCTCTGTGCAGTTTTTCAGTTGCTGCCACTACCAGTTACCCTTTGTTCCTTTGCAATTCACCTCTCTATTCCAGAAATAACCCTCTGTGTTGCTTTGTTCAGTAACACCGGTTCACATACAAATCAGAGGCCTTATTAGCCATGGAAACACCAATATCATTAAATATAGCACCTCTCAATGCCCCACAGAGAGAGTTAGAATGGGAGGCCCTGGGTGATAAAGATTATCAGATGATAGACTCATTTCCAATGAATTCCAAATTTAACATCCATCTGTTGAATGAGTTAAAGGCCCAACACCTCAGTGGAGCTGATATCTTGGGAATTTGGGACTCCAATTTGCCCATTTTTAACTTTCCTAAAGTCAACTCCCTTCCAGACTTGATCCATAGATGCTGTGAATGCTATGATCCATGTCAGAGAGTTGTTCTCAATCCCACAGGCTCAGTCTTGTTTCATATTACCCCTGAGGCCATAAATGAGATGTTGCACTTTCACACTGCAAGACCATTGACTCCTCTCTCCATGTTGGACTTATTAAAGAAGTGGGGTAACCTGTCCAGTGCCCAGATCATCAAAATTAATCAGTTATTTATTAAGCCAAGCTCTGAAGCTGTGAGAACGCCTCCTATTGGAAATCCATACCTCAATGACTTGGGCAAAATGCTTGTAGATTTGATCAGCTATGTCCTGGGCTACAAGGGAGTTGAGGATGTTGATAACACCATTATGGCCATGCTGTCCATATTTTCTCCTGGGAAGCCTCCTGCTGTGCACTATGACTATGCTGAATACATTGCAAACAAGATTCATGAGCAGCTGATGAATCTAGAAAGGGAAAAGGTGTTTAGATACACCTCATACATATATCATCTGTTCTTATTTTATCAACCTGACAGTTTCCCTATTCCTCTCAAGAAACTTGATGCCCAGGGAAATCCAAGGTCAGTTGTGTTTTGGACTTCAGTTTTTCATCACACCGCTTGCTCACCATACACATACTGTGAATTCATAGACCCTTTCATTCATCCAGCTTTGACCTTGTTATATGGTGTTCCTCCTCCAAGATTGACTGATGAAATGCAAAGAATTCTCCATCTCTCTAAGTCCTACAGCATTGGTGATTGGTAGTTTTACCAGCACCATATAGTAATCAGAATATATGGCTGTGAGTTGGACCCTTATAGGCTGCCAAGATATGTCCCTATGAGACTATTTGCCTTGGAGTATTTTAGGCAGTTTGGAAATGCAGACATGGTCCATTTCCATAGTAAAAACAAGAAAGTGCAACTAAAAGTCAGGAACCAGCTAGGCCCTTTCCTTTACAACATAAGGGAGGAGGGATGGAAGGAAGCAGATGGCATGCTAGAATGCCTCAGATTGGAAACCAGTTTTCACTGGGTACCTTATGACCCTAATCATTTCATTTCTCTCAGGAGGGTAAAACATAAATTGGGTGGCTATACGCACATTAGATTGCCTCATATTGAGAAATATGCCAATCTACTAAGTTGGAAAGAGGGCACCCTATAAGAGGCAATTACTAGAGAGAAAATGTTACAAAGAGAGGCAAAGAATATTGAAAAAGAGGCTGACTTGGAAACTTGTGGACAGGTTTCCTCTTCACATCAAAGGCAACTTGGAGCAGCTGCCTCATCTTCTACAGCACATCAGCAAGCAGCCAAAGCTACTTATCAGGTTTCCAGCAAAGGCAAAGAGAAATAGATGGAGCCAGAACAGCCACCTCATGAAGAAGTACAACAGCAAAAATAACAACAAAAGCGGGAGCAGCCAGTGCAGCAAGAACAAACAGCTGAAGCCCCAATATCCACTGGGTAGCAGGCACAAGACACTGTGCCTCCTAGGTAGGAAACGACAGTGGAGGCCTCGATCCTCCAAACCCCACAAAATGAAGACAGAAATCGGAAGAGGTATATAGAGCAGGAGACTCCCCTCACCACATCCACAACTCAAGGGGAGAAAAGACAGAGGCTAAATCCCCTTTCAGAAGAAGAAATGCCTATTGGGCAATCTTTGGGCATGGGCCCACCAAGCATGGAAGCATTTGCAAGTTCCTTTCAGCAGGAACAGGAAAGGACAGTTGGAGGAGAAGTCAGCTCCTCAAGCCACCAAAGGGGAGCTGAAGCAGGCATCAAACAATAATTTATTGATATCAAAAAGAGGAATGAGCCACTCAAGATACAGCTCTACAATCACTTGTTGAAAATGGCTCCTACAAACCAACAAAGGTTGATGTCTGCATATGATGTACATGAGGGAAAAATGGTAATGAGTCATTTCATGCCAACCATGCTGTAGCCACAGTCAGCTGCAGACTACATAAGGACCAACCTTGATGTCCTTGCAAAAGACATCCACCCCATGGATCAGATTGAATTGCACAAGCAAACGGGTGAGATGGTATATGCCACCCTTGCAGACAAAACATTGGTAAATTATAGGCTGGAAAATAGCCTAAACAACACAGCTTCCCAACTTGAGTTGGAGAAAGCATCCTCCCAGGCAAAGGACAACTGAATCAAAGCATTGGAGGATATCATCATAGAGCTTGGGCATGATCCCAAGGACACCAAGGCTATACAAGCACTGTTGAAATTAAGAGATGCAGACATGGCAGCATTAAGAAAAATGATCAAGGTCCCAGCAACTCTTCATCCTCAGACAGAAGAGGTGGCCCAGCTAAGGCATGACCAAGATGCAGCAACTATGCTGGTATCATTATACAAACAGCTGATCCAGACACAGGAGAAATTGGGAGAGTCAGAGGCTGCGCTGCAGGCAGCCCTACAACAGAAGGAAGGAGGCCAAACATCACAGCCCCATCCACAAATAATCAACCTTGAGGAATCTCCTCAAACTACTGCTCCTCCTACAGAGCAGGCAGCTCAAACAGCGCCATCTACATCAGCACCAGCACCAACAACAGAGCAGGCTCCAACCCTTGATATGCAGAAGCTGAGGAATGAAATTCAGGCCTTAGAAGCCCAAATGGTAGAGTTAAATGAAGCCAGGGAGAATTTGGCTAAGCTCAATGAAAAATATGACAAGTCAAAGCAAAGCATAGCTGAAAAGGGAAGAGAAGTGAAGGCTCTCAAAGAGAAGATAAAGGAGCTGGAGAAAGAGCTCACCCTTGACAAAGTGGTGGCTGAGCTCAAGACAGTTTTATGGGCCAACATTGGCCAATCAATCACAGATCAGTGGCAGTATATTGAGACCATTCATGACCAAATGGAGCTCATAGGCAAAGCACACAGGGAAGTCCAGAGAGCAAGGTCATCTCTAGGAAATATGACTGAGATAGCCAATAGAATGATTAACGTGCTCAATAACCGTACAGGTCCTCAGCTGGCAGCAATAGGAATCCCTAACAGAACTGAAACTATCCTGCTGATAAAGAGGGTCCTTACATTGAGAAGCCTGGTACAAACACTGGAAAGAAGAAGCCAGGACATGCAGACAGAAGTAAACAAATTCATGGACAAGTTTGCAGCATTACAAAGCAGAGGTCTTCCTGGCTTACTGAATAGCGCAGGGAGACTACTTTCACATGAGAACTATGCTAAAAGGGTCAATACATTTGCTACCAATCAGATCACTGTAAGACCAAGTACCTCAGAAGAAACAGGGCCAGCATCTGGGAAAAGTATCTATAACAGAGTAGAGAACTTATTTTTCATTATGAATGAGATCAAACATTTGTTTGAAGTGCCTCCAAACTTCTACAAATACACAGAGGCAGATGAGACCTTAGATGCAATTTTGAGACATCAATTGCCCACACAGGAATGGTGGACCAAAATGATACAGTTGATACTGTGAACAAGAGCCTCTCATCAAGTTTTTTCATCAAAAAACATAAGTTATCATATACAGGAAAATTTGATGTATACACTATGACTGGAGAAGAGTGGGCTGAGCCAACTCAGCAGAAATATTCGTCCACTAAAGCAATACTGACAGGTGCAAATGACAGGGCCGAGAAAGCTACAGCATGACAGAGCATAAAGACACATCATTCAGCATTTATGAAGAACGCTCAACCGACTCAGTGGCCTCCAAAGGTCAAAAGACTTCTGACAGAATTAAAGAGCATTCATCTTGTATTTAGAGCGGTAATAACTTCTCTATCTGCTATTTTGTAAAGTTAGTGAGCGTATTTAATTATCAAGTGACTCAGCGGTTCAGATATTTTTGTAGAACCGATTGTATATATTCCCCCTCGCATAAGCTTGCGGGGGTGGTTGTGACTTGCTCAGAAAGAGAACTCGGCTGCATTTTTGAGAGTTAATACAAAGAAGCTTCGGGATTTCAGAGATTGTTTTTTTTGATGCATGCTGCGTTGGAACCATTGAATGCTGCAGAATTCTAGAGCTATAGTTTGATACAATAAGTTTCTCTATCCCTGTCTATGTTTAATTTTTGTTTATTTCATTTCTCATGTATGTGGTCTAATCTCAACAAGAAAGTAGAAGAATAACTCAGGATTTATCCATGGAGACACCCTGAATTCAATCTTTCCTTGTTATAAATGTTTTCTTCAGGTTTATCTGTTAAATTGGAATTCTTAAATGCTCCAACTTACTATAAATCTTTAACAGTTTCTGGGCAGTAATTCTTAGATGCTACTGAACAGAATCTTCCCTTTTCAGCTTACAGTCACACTATGCAAAAGTTTACATTTCACTCTGTTACATTTATAAACCAAAAATTGTATCATGAATAGCTGTCTAGCTCTGCAGTAAATCTTTCTCCATCACAGGCATCAGGACCTACTCAATTTCTGACTCCATATGCCCAATGTACTAAAAATCGCTCAAACATTTCATGCCCTTCTCAAAACAACATTTCACAACCAAAACCTTAAAAACAAAAGCTGAATTCATAAATAGCCTAAAATTTTCACAAATAGAGCTAAAACTTAAAGAGAGAGCCTTCTCTGAATATAGATAGGCTAGGACCTATAATCCAAAGCTTGGTTAGTGGTTACCCCGGCCGTATTCCCTTGGGAGTCAAAGGGAACAACCTAGGTGTTAACAGGGGGAATCACTAGTATTATAGGGACCTAACATTCCAACATCCCCCCATATTGCTTCGGGTGACACTTCAATTTTCGTTTTGAAGGCTGATGCCGAAAGGTCGAGCAGTGTAGGGATTTGTTTGGCTAAATAACTCTGAACCTAGGTCAAGCCCCCAAAAGCCAAAAAATGGTTCAGTTGTTGGGATGTATACATATCATTACCCATTGAAGTAATTGGTTAATAAGCCTGTGTTGGGGGGGCATATATGTAGATGGCTTTTATTGTTCCAAGAATACGATTTTGAAGTTCTTGTGAAGCCTAGACGATTGAATGTGGGACTAGATCACCTATCACACATTGAGACAGGGGAGGAACCTACTAGCCTAGAGGAAGGATTACCCAACGCGCAGCTCTTTGTTGTGCATGTAGTAGATGGACATTTTGAAGATATAATTCACTTTCTAACAAGTTGAATTGGACCGAGAGAATACTCTATCCAGCAGAGGAAGGAATTAGTGGTGAGCGTGACAAATTTCTCTATCATTGTTGGGAATCTATACATGATGGGGAATGATGAAATACTACGAAGGTATGTACCTGAATTTGAAAGAAGTAGCATCCGCAAGGATGCTAATGGGTGTGCTGCGAGAGGACATTATGTGGGAAGAGCAACCGCATAGAAGATTCTACGAGCCAGGTTGTGGTTGCCAACCCTTCATCAGGATTCAAAAGCACATGGGAAGGCATGCGATCTATGTCAAATAAAAAGTAAGCCATCACGAAGGGACGAAATTCCTTTGAATCCACAAATGACGTTGCAACCTTTCGAAAAGTGGGCAATAGATTTTGTAGGACCTATCAAACCTCAAGGAAAAACAAGCGCAAGATATATTATCACTGCGACAAAGTACCTGACTTTTTGGGAAGAAGCGTAACTGATGAAGGATTGCATGGTCATAACTGTCGCAAAGTTTTTGTTTTCTTTTGAACATGTACTGACATGATTTTGATGTCTGAAGATCTTAATGGGCGATCGTGGTATGCACTTCCTGAACGAAATAATCAGCACGCTGATGGGTGAGTTTTAGGTGTACCATCACAAGAGCACACTGTATCACCCATAGGCTAATGAGACAGTAGAAGTGTTCAGCAAAGTACTGAAGACCACATTGACTAAGGTATGCAATGTGCAGCGAAGTGATTGGGAGCTGTGCGTACCTACAATATTATGGGTTTATAGGATGACATGCAAGAAACTAACACGATGGACACCTTTTAGGCTTGTTTATGGAGTAGAAGATGTAATGCCTATGGAATACATCATGCCTAGTCTACGCATAACAACACTCATAGGTGTGATAAATCGCGAAGCCCTGGAGGAGAGGCTTGCGCCATTGGAGGAGCTCGAGGAAGAATGATTTTTGGCTAGATTTCACCAGTAGGTCCGAAGGTAGCGCGAAAAGGCTTGGCACATTTGAAATATTAAGCTGCACACCTTTAAGGTGAATGATTTGGTGTTCTTGTATGATAGCTGGTTCGATAAATTCCCAGGGAAGCTCAGAATGCATTGGCTGAGACTGTATGTTATTAAGGAGATCACAAATGGTGGCGCGGTGTAGTTGGTAAAGTTAAATGGAGAACTATTCCCAAGAAAAGTCAATGGAAATCATTTGAAGAAATACACAGGGGGCTTGGCCATCTAAATAGCCAACATAAGCATAGTCTTAGCACTCCAGGCAGCTGAAAGGAGGCGGGGGACTACAAACTACTCTACTTAGGGATTGTGTGATTTCAAGATTGCGCATAGTAGCAAAGTGTCATATGATCTACAACAGGGCAAGGGTAGCTGCACTATAATGCAGGTCAGTTGGAAAGTGACCTTTATAGTCACTATTCACGATATGATGCTTGGTTTGAGACCAAATGGAGTGGGAAGCATGTATTTAAAGCAAACTTTATGGGCTAGATTCTTGAAAATCTACCACCATTCAATCATTAATGGACTGAATGTGGGGGGAATATTCGAATTCAATTTCAAAAGGTGCTATGAATTACAAAGGGCTTTCCAACAAATAACACTTGGCAATTAGAGGACTGAGTTGTTGCACGCATAGACATTCATGAACCCAGACTTGTTCGATCTTCTGAAGGCAAATTCGTTGCTTGAGCAATTACCCAAGACATTGAGAGAATTGTGGAATCACACTATGGCAGCCCCTAAATAAGCCATGGATACCATAGTAATGACTGCCATTATGAAAGTGGAAGCCCTAGAAAGTGTCAGGATAGTCCCAAAAATCCTTAAATTGCTATGTACGCTGAGACCCAAGAAAGACAATCAGGCCATGGTACGGTGCACGTATCACTTAGAAATCCATTGAGAACTAGGCTCACCATGGAAGAAAAGGGGAAGGCTATAAATTTCGAGGCCAATGATGAGGAATAATTCAAGGAAATCCTAGTAGAGGAGGAGGATGTAGAAATGGAGGTTGAAACCTAGGGTGTGCACCCTCTTACTAGGCTGCCCGCATATGTTCCTCTACGAAAGGGTAAAGAATAGGTGCCCAAAGATATAGATGAGAGAAAGAGCTCTCAGTAGACTCTGCTATTCCCTCATGACATCATTTTTTAAGGAGAACATTTGGGATGAGTGCTTGTGATGAAGTTTGAGGATTGGGACCACGGACCATGAGAAGTTCCTGTGTCTTGTGACTACACAGCTCATGCGGTAGAAGAAATATGCACTGGCCGGAATCGTAGAATTGGATCCACATAAATGACTAAGAGGATTTGAAAAAGCAGGGTTGCTAAACCTACTCTGGGTGTCGCATTACCGTTGTGCTCCACTGACCATTTTTGTTATCACTAAATTGCTCTGCCTGGTACATGATGGGTGCTTGTGGCTGGAGGAGGCCATCCCCATCACAGACCATTTGATTCACAGAATTACCTGACTCCCTTGCAAAGGGGAGGACCTAGCAAACATATCGAAGGGAAAGAGCAATGATTTAGCCATCGCAGAGGCCATGAAGAAGAAGTTTAAGCAGGAGAAGAAAAAGAGAGGGTACCTCATTTCTAGCATCAACAACCCTACGGTTAAGATTGTGATGCTGATATTGGCAGGGAAGCTTATGCGAAAGTGCTGCATAGATGAGGTGCCCGCACCGATGGTTGGACTAGCAACGCAATGCATAGAAGGGGTCATGTTCAATTGGGAAAACTACTTATGTGGAGTGTTCCTTGAGAACTGTTGCAAGGCATAGGAGTGGGGAAAACTTTTTCACTATGCATGGATTTTGTTTTCCATAGTACTGGTGGCATGGGAATTACCTAAAGATAGCTAGTTCCCGATGATTACGGAGGAGCTTCCAGAGGCAGTGAAGTATGCTTCACTGTGGGCAACTAGGGATGCACAAAGGATAAGGGATAAAAACTATTTTGGGTTCTCATGGAGATGAACATTAGAATGGGGATTAATCTCAAGCCACAGTTATCGCCCACGGTCTACAACAACCTATAGAGCTTTGCGGAGTTCAAGGTAGATTTTCACCATGTCTAAATCAAGGTGCGGATGGACCCCATGAAGACGTGGCGCGAGTTACCCTATCTGGCGACAATAATGTCATCTTCATGGTCCTTCAGTCGTGGTCACCAGGCGCACACCAATGAGCTCCACGGTGGAAGCAGAGAAAGCCGTCGTGCAGTGGAAAAAGGAAGAGGTGAAACTACAAATGGCACAGTTGGTAGAAAAGCATAGAAACAAAGCAGCAATAGCTAAGGGCCATGCGGCATGCGATGCTGTGAAGTTGGCAGAAGAGTAGTAGAAGGCAGTAGAAGAAGAGCTCGAAGGACAAAAATCACCTTCGCTTGAGCTAGAGACCGATATAGAGTAAGGTATCATGGACCCATAGACAATGTCCACTCAGTTAAAACATCTGTGCCTAAGAGAGCAGGTAGGGCCACGAAAGAAGTCGAAGGCTTCAAAGACTTCGTTCAACCTAATCACCCTCACTGAGGGGGATCTACATGAAATTGCTGAGAAGGTGAAGGACATCACCACGTAGGCCCTCCAGCAATTTGAGGAGGAACACCAGATGGTGTTGGGGACTCTCCGAGCATAGATACAGGAGTTGCAGGTGCACACTCCACAGGCTAGCACTGTGTCAACCAACCTCGCAATAGGCACGTTCGTGGCCAAAGAAATGCTACGTGCTTCGATGACCAACACCATAGTGCTATTAGATGGAGCACTCATTATAGAAAATGAGTTTGATAGGCCAAGGTCAGTGGGTTGAAGGGAATCGGATTAAACATAGTTGTGCTCCCTCGGGAGACACTCTATATTTTGCAGGATGGAGTTACTGCAGAACTACGAGTTATGGAGGGTCGTGCACTCCAGGTAATGAGCTAGCAGTGCATCAACATTGAAAATTTTAGCTTGCAGCATGATGCGATAGTGGCATATAATAGACAAATGGTGTAGGTGGTGGAGGAAGCATGCTAGATGGTCTTGAAATTGGCCATCCAAGTAGAAGAACTAGTGTAGGCACACCTCTGAAAATTAGCAGTAGGGGTGCGCGAGGCAAAGGAGGAAATGGCCAAGGTTCAGCTGGAGCTGAACCTTCAGATAGTAGAATTTCAGTTGAAGGTGGAGCCCTCAACTCTGCCACAGTTTAAGGAGTAGCGCGCCATCGTGATTACAACAACAATATGGGAGGTTAACAATGTAGTGACAGACTGCACAAAGTTGTTCGAGTAGTCATTCGAGGTTCTCATGACCCTGCAAGAGGACCTGAACATACAATGCCTATAGATAGAGGTGTACGAGCTACAATATAGATGCGATGAAGTAAAAGGGACATACAGACGGATTCCCTTACATAGAAGCTCACGAGGATGCAGCGGGATAAAGCGCTCAAGCAACAAGTAGATGCTGCTCAAGATAAGGAAGCAGTTTTGAAGGCACGCTTACAGTCGTGGATTGATGAGGCATACACCATTACAACCTCTATTGAAGCAAAGCTCACGCAGCTGTAAGAAACGCAAGAAAAAATCTAGGTTAGCAGTCCAGCCACAGTGGTCACTGAACAACACATCAAGGAAATACAACAAGAAGCTACTTAGTGCACTGCCGAACTTGTAGCAATCCAGTTAGAGTTGGGAGGTCTTCGTGCAAATATCTCCACACCAATAGAGTGACTCAAGGGCAAGTCATGATGTTTGTGTTGGGGGCTTGTTGGTTGTGGGATCTTAGAACATGTTTCATGGCTTGAGTATATTACATCAACACCATCTATTGTTGCAATGGTTATGCATGGTTCAAATTAGATATCGAGGGATGCTTGTTTCAATCATTAAAATAAATTATTAGAAATTCAACTAAACAAGTATTTGTAGATATTAAAAGTGATGCTATTGTGAAGTAATGAAGATATTGTGAGTGGCTTGTGGTGGAGGCAGAGGAGACCTCGAAGAAGGAACTCCAGACAATCCCCAGGACATTTTCAACATGGATAATGTATCTTCAAAGGATGGTGCATTACCATTGGGGGGCCCACTAGAATTTACAATAATGAAATTGTGGCTGTAGACATATATAATTTTGTTGTTGTAAACATTTCATTATGGACTACCATATTGAACTTGCACTTCACTAATTGGCACAATATGAAGTGAATGCTAAGGGTATAATTATTGGAGGAGCATTTTGGAGCTTGTTCACATATCAGGATATGTCTCACAAGAATACATTTGAAATATTTCCCATCGTAAAATTGTTTCTAGTCTGATTTTCCAAACTAAGTTATGAAAATCACATATAGAATTATGAAGTGACTGATGTTTCTTCGATGAGGGTGATAGCTTCACTTAATGATTACAAGGACAGCTTAGGCTATGTTGATATTAATGCCCATAGGTGAATTTTCTAATAGATGG
This sequence comes from Pinus tabuliformis, assembly GCA_031772625.1. NCBI lineage: Eukaryota > Viridiplantae > Streptophyta > Pinopsida > Pinales > Pinaceae > Pinus > Pinus tabuliformis. Next base: position 1,337,385,909 of record CM062820.1, read on the forward strand.
GTCAGACCAGCCATTACTGGGTCATGGAAATGTCGTGGTTGAGCAAGACCACTGCATGAATGGTATCTCAACAACATACTTCATAATGGGCATAGTTGTAAATAGTTATAATCCTTATGGTTGTATTATCTTCCTAACTTATGCAAGTGAGATTTTCTTGTTTCTATATGCAAATGTGTTTTAACAAATGATGCTAAAATCATAAGCATGGATCCAATTAATGAGGGGCAACATTGTTGCTATAAAAGAGAGGATTATGCACTCAACAAGGGAGCAATCGAACTCATTGGAGACCTCAGCTTTAGATCGAGAGTTCTACTTTGTATATTGCAGAATAAGGAAGTCGATCTTCCTATGCAGGAAGGAAGGAGCTGCGCTCCCATTGGAAATGATCCCTGGAGGGGACCACTGGAGCCAGCACTGCACTATTTAATGAATTTTGTAATAGGACTTTTGTAATAAATGTATTTTAAATTTTTAATTATGGATTCTACTTTGAAATTAGTTTATTTCAGAATCACTTCTGAGTAATTTTGTTGCTTCATAATGTTCTAAAACTGTGATCCAAATTGCTGCAAGGGAAACGAGCTGGGTGGTTGGGCCCACTAGCCAGTCCATTGCACAAAACCTCTTAACTTTATTTTACTACATTTTAGTTTTCATAGTGTGAGTGTGATTTCAAATAATTCTACAATTTCATTTCATAGCTCTTCTTTCAGTCATTTAATTTTCAATTTCATTCCACAAGTTTTATTTTACTGCTCTGGTTATTTAAGTTAAAATCAATGCTTTTAGATGTATTTTCATAAAGGTTGAACTAAAGTAAAAAAATGGATGTTTTAATTGTGTCTCTTAATTATCATTACAAAGATTTTCCCTGATCTCATGGCTTCATAAGAAAGTTTATTTCCAGGACACAACGGTCAAATAATTGTCGAGGAATAATTCTAGTTAGGTTAACTTAACATGTATTGATGATTGCCTTTGAATTATTGTATGACACGGATTCCTGTACTTTGCATAAAAACATTTATTCCTGCACTCTTAATAAGAAAATTCCAAGATCACCATAAGGAAAGATTGTGAATCTTGTCGAAAAAACGCTCACAAATTTCTTCATCATAATTAAATGTTGCATATATTATATAGAATATTTTGAGGAAGTATTTAACAAGATCAAGGTAAACAACACAAATTATATATTGATTCTTATTGCATATTTCTCTTATATCTAAAGTATTGAATTTTCTTTAAGAGAAGCAGTGCATTATTGTCTTGATCCTTTTTAAAGCATTCGATTATTTCCTCAGATTAGTTCGAATGAAGTTGCCATGTGATTTCTATTTAAATTTCATGCTTTTCATCCTTGCAACATAACAGTAATTTTTAAGAGGTTTTGCATTCTTTATTTATTGAATCACTTTTTTTTTAATGGGGCCTACATTCCCTTGTCCCCTGTACAATTGAGGAAGACTTACTGCAGGAGTCAACTCAACCCAGAAATGGAGCTAGAATTAGATTCTTGGAGTGTGTTTACTTTTCTTTAAAGAGTCTTGTTCCTTTTTCTTGAATGATGATTCTTTTGAATTTCTTGCAAAATCTTGGTTTTTATTTGACAGATCGTTAAGTTCATATTCTGGAATATATTGTGCTACGCCTCTAAGTCTTATGACCTCGTATTGATAAATTTAATTTTGGTGTAAATCTTGCATTTATACTGCCCGAAATAGACCCAGAGGTGGTGCCAACGATACCATCAACATGTGCATCATGTTGCTAAATAGTGAAAGCATTGGAAGTTCTCTAAGCATTAGGGAATAAATCATACAGTGTACCTAGTTACAAATAGATTAGATCTAAATATTGGGCATGTTGAATAGATTGATCTTCAGTAACCATAGCAACCATGACAACATCAGGGGTAGAAGAGACTTGCAGAACCAGTATGCTAAGAGGTAAGCTAGAATGGGGGCCTTGACAAGCGTCTGTCCATGTCTCCATTGATGGATGTGATCAGAAATGTGGGTGGAAGTGTCTTGGCATAAGGTAGTGAGAAGTTTCATTCCAGTTTCATAGCAGATAGGTAACTGGAAGTGCTTTAGGAATTACATAGCAAGGGAACCAAAATTATTGGCTAAAGTGCATGGTAACTCAATGTACCACTTGGCATGATTTCCAGTTAGGGTGTGGGGGAAGAGTTGAGCCTGATACTATCATCAATCATAGAGTTAGATACACACCAAATGTGGTAAGTGGTGACATGTTTTTCTAGATCATCTCCCTATTTTAGTTTGACATGTTTTTCTAGATCATCTCCCTATTTCAGTTTGAACTTTGGGATATCTATAGGAATCTTGTGTAGGATGGGAGGCTAAAGTAAGCTATGGTTGATGGGGTAGTCCATTAGCTTGTGTAGATCTAGGATGTCAAGAGTATCCATGAAAGGAAAATGTGTAGGCTCCCTTGAATTAGAGAAAGGAATTATAGGATGACTTGAAGGATGAGAAGTTACTCCCATTAAGTTGTTTCCAGCATGGTATGTAAGTTGCAGCAGATAATAGTTTCCTGGTAGTCGAGGTGGGGTCATATCAAGCAGTGGGCCATATGGTATACTAGGTTGGGCGAAAAAATATTTATTTCCGCTAGGATAGAAGCTACCCCCTTAACTCAACGGTGGTTGAGGATGGGGCCCCGGATAGATACAACATGACTAGGTTGAGGGATACTGTTGGCCACATAAGGCGTAGTGGGTGTGTGACCACCACCGATAGGATCTCGACCGAGAGGGAAAAAATAAATCAATGAAGGATTAGTTTTTACCATAGGAGGTACGAGGTCTTTCATGACCCCAATGGGAATGTGCATGTTGGAAACATTTCCCCTAGATGTAGATTCCCATGGGTTAAAACTTAACAATGGATTTCAACCAAATGGGTTATTGAAGATAGGTCTACTAATAAGACCACAAGGGTTGATAGCCGAAGGTCCAAGAGTTGACATAAATGGTGTAGGGACATGAAGGTATTGAACTCCACCCATAACAAGTGTAGTTGGAATGACTGGAGTAGGTTTAGTTTGAGTAGTAGGATAAGCAATCAACAATGTTAAATTTGTTGTAGGCGAGGGAAGTGGCGGTAGAGAAAAGTTGCCCACAAAAGATAGGATCCAAAATTAAACAAGAATGAAACAAAATACATATATAACCATAAAAACAAAGTTATAGTAGAAATGAAACTTCATCTCATTAATATCAAATAACTAAAATATGTTTACAAAAAGAATGGAAATCAACTAGGTTGGGCAATGGTAGCTTCTCCTTGACAAGAGATGTGGCAGCTACATGGCTCTGAAATGCATTAAAATGAGGTGAAAAGGGCTATTTATTATTGAGAAATAATGGAAAGCCCTAAATATCTAGAAACCTAACCCTAGGAGTGAAGCATCAAAATTGTGAGCCCTGTTTGGGTAAATTTGTACATCAACTTTGGGGTCATAACTTTTTTCATACATTGTTTGTTTGATGCTCACAATACATCATTAGAAAAACCTATCCGAGGACTACAAATTTTGACTGAAAATATTAGTGATATTGCCATACTTTTCAATTTTCCAAGAAAACTTCGTTTAGGGCTTCAAAAAAACTCTAGAAGTTCACAACCTGAAAAACTTCCAAAATAAGTAAATTGTGCTACAATTAAGGAAACTGAAAACTAAAAAAGCAATGGTGTGGTTCCAAGTGGAATAGGCGGGTGGCTACCAATTTTCACCGGGATCAATACCATGACCTACCGATTTCCATCGGGACATTGGAAGTTGAAACTCACGAAGAAATAACAGGGAAGGGTCCAACCTAAATGAAAATAGGCCTAAGAGGATCAATAAGTGGAGGATTAAAGTGACGTACGTCACCTTCAGTAAAGACGTCATCATGTAACAAAGTCTCTTAGAAAGTTTTTTTCACATAGTATTTGCTAGTAGAGGCTGACTCCCTTATGAATAGGGGGAATATGATTCATTGAAGCTCAACAGATCCTCCAGATTCCATGGAGGAAGACCTCACAGTTTCCTAGACAGATGACGGGGGCCAAAGGTAGCCATGGTGAAAGATATAATTTTTTTTTTTTTTTGCATTGAGTGTGATATATATTATAGTCTTAGTAGCAAAGAGCACACACCTAAAAGCAAAAAAACTTGAAAGGAAATTAGGAAGTAGCCAGGGAAAGAGATTGTCTGATAGCCACAGTTAGTTGTATATGAAACCCAGTATCGAAGGGATATAAGAGAGATTTGGTCTAATGCAATAGTTACAATAACTCCTGAGCTTCACTCGAACGTCTCTAGGAAGGGTCCAAGCACTTGAATGAAGATTATTACCCTCCCAAAAATTCAAAGACAAAGTAGGTTCATTTGTTCAGGTACTAGGGTAGCCCACCCAAGTCACCTTGTGTTCATCCCTAAAAGTATGCCAACTAAGGTTACCTCAAATCAGAGACATCATTTAGGTGGTCATGGTTGTAGATAGTATGGTACATGGGTAGTACACCTATGTCCCTGACTCAGCTCTAATATCCCCAAAGGGAATCTTGGTACACAAAATACCCACTGAATTGAAATTGAAGGTTGGCTACTTTCTCTTACACTTTGATGTTGTCTTGCACCTGACCCCCATGTTAGAGGAGTGGTCTCGGATGATTTGAGCATAGCAGGATTTTCTCTCTTTAATTACACTAGTTCAAGTTTTGTAGTCTTGGGAAGTTTACTCACAACAAACTATCCCAAGACGCTAGCCTAAACTAATACGTGTGTATTCTAAAAAAGAGTTGCTAGTTTCTTTTATTATGAGACTTATTTTTTGTGAACTTAATTAATGTATTTAGAAGGAGTGTTAACGTATGTAATTTTATGAGACTTCGACTCAAACCATGCGGGAAATATGTTTTTCAATTTCATTTTGATGAGTAAGAGTTCCTACAATGAGAGAGTAAATATACACCATTTCCAAAAACAAACAATCTTAATGTAGTTCTAACATAGGCAAACTAATGTAGACATGAAATGCTAATATAACAGACCATTTATGACATAACAAAACGAACTAAAATGATATAAAGCCAAATAGTTTTACATTTCTTTTTCGAAATCAAATGAAAATAAGTTATTCTTTCGAAAGAAAAAATAAACATGCATGAAACCAACAAAAAAAGAGTTCAACAACATAGGTCCAATAGAGTGGTAAACACTAAAATCCATAGAATTGTGTGGAGGTCATGGGTTTGGGCCTATAATGTGGTTTTGAGAAGCATAAAAGGTGTTAGCAACAAAGGTAATGCTCTGTATGAGAGACAAAACAACATTATAATGGTTTGAAAGGCACTAGGGAGGTGCATTATTATAGTCTAACTCAGAAAAAGGGTAGATCAAAGTCTAAATAGTGGTTGTGAACAAAAAGTATTAGTTCTAACAAAGTAGAGTGACTAGAATTCAGGTTGAGAAATAAAGAAATAAGTGGAGATAGGGAGAGATCTAGGAATTAAGAGATCAAAGTTGGAACTAATAATGGTCCCCAATGGAGTCGCCAATTTTGCTGTAAGGATCAATGCAATGGTGGTGGAAAAAAAAAACTCTCATGTTTCCCTGAACTTAAGGCAAACAGATCAATAGAAATACAACTTTTCAAGCATGATACATGCATTCATAGAAAATTTATCTAAGAATTGACAAAGAGACAATGAAAAGTTATCTACTTTTCCTTTTCACAATTGTACTAGGGCTTTTAGTGTGATGAAGAAAATATCCTTAGCCAATTCTCAGATCAAGTACTACACATAATACAAACACCAAGTGATCTTCATAGAATATGTAAACTTCCACAATTAAATACATCAATATAAAAGAACATATACAAATAGAAAGCATCAATAATAAAGCATTAATCTCACCATTAGATCAACATATACAAAATTAAAGTACCAAGATCACGACATAAATAGAACAATAGTAAAATTTGTATTATGAGTGATGAGAAGGGTGATTACAACCATGCTGCAACACATCTTCCCTTATCTCATAGCTCTTGTTTTACTCTCTCTACGATGTCCCAACATCATAATAGTGCAAAAATTATGACCCATATTACTATGGCCTAGCCTACAATATATAGGAGATGAGAGGCTCAGCGTTTTCCAATTTCTTCACAAGTTTCCTCTAAGAAAAAGTTAGATATTTCCTATTTTTTATTACTCTTTCCTTAGTTGTTTTCCTCTGTTAGGATACAATATTTCTAAAGATGAGCCTGAGGTGAATCTTTCTAGCTTTCATAAGTGAAAGACGGGGTGTCTGTGAGATAAATCATGTTTTAGCCTTCAAAACCTCGTGAAAGTCCAGTAACGTGGCCCTGTAGGAAAAATAGAGCATCCATCACTAGGATAACATGGTTTTAAAGGTTATGGACCATGTTCGGACACTTTATGATTATTTTTTAGGTACATTACCATGGAAAATAGACCTATAATTTAGATTTTCTTCCAATCCAAGGTTGTCTTCACCACGAGCTATTGGGGGTTAATTTTTTCATATGATCCTAGAAGGCTAGAAAATAAAAGAAGCAAGGTAGGAAAGGTAATGTTGAGGAAAGAGTATGTGGGGAGTTGTGGCTTCCAACACCAGCCCAACAGAAAAAATGTTGTAGAAGAAAATAATGAAGGATTTTGTGAATAACCTCTATGATTATATTTCTTGGGGTGCATTGAGGATATAATCTGATAGAGGCTATGTGGATCAATCATCAATGAGGACAAGAGACCCATCTAAATTGTGGCAGTGATATGACGCATCTCAGAAGATATCCAATTGGAGAAAACTCAAATGAGACCCATTAATAAATTTTGGTAAAAAATTTTACGATACAAATGAAATATATGACTAAGTATTCATTAGAAAATAGGAAAAAGGTCAGTCCTAGAGGATACTTCTCTGAAGGAAACTCTTGATACCTCCTCAAAGGAAGCTCACAGTGAGAACTTATTAGTACTTTCAAGATGACATCTCAGGAGGAGAAATGGTGATGTAACAAATAACAACAACTGTCATAAAGAATTTATTCCTAGCCCAACATTTTGTGCATAGATGGTTTTAGAGCGGGATAAGGTAAGGATATGGTAAAAGAGAGGAATTATTGTCACCCATTGTTGGATTTTTTTCATCACTATTGCAAAATTATTTTTCTCAAATTGTTCACCTTCCCACATAACTTGCAGCGTGATTAAATGCCATATTGCTTGGCAGTGACTAAATTCTCTATTTTTGCAATCGATTTTCTGCCAATTTTCCCAAGATCATCTGTGCTGACAAAAGCAAGATCATCATAAATCATCTCGTAAAGTTGCAAAGAAAAATAAATATAAGGCACTTTAACATATTTATTAAAATTAGAATTCTGATAAGAAGATGCAAACTTCCATGAATATGTTCACAAACATATTTTATTGGGATGTTCAAGAACCATTCTTTTGTAGAAAACTTAAAGAAAACTTGTTGCTCACTTATTTCAAATCTAAAAAAGGAAAAAAAATGAAAGTGATCTAAACTAAAACACCACTACTCCTATTATGATATAACCTAATAGGAAACATTAAAAACTAAGTAAAATCGTATTTCTAGTCAAGCCATTACATTAAATTTATTTTTGCACATATGTAAATATCAAAATTTAGTAACATACATAAAATTATTGCCAAATTATTGAAAGAAAATTTGATCCTAATATGTACAATAACTTCTCATGAATTCAATAAAATAAATTTATTTAAAATATATCTACTTTGAAAATAGTTCTCCAACCATGTTTTGGTTGGATCATAAAAATTAGGATGGATATCTGTTAATGTTTGGAGAAGATCTAATGGAAGACATGATGGTAGACCAAGTTCAAATAATTTATCTTTAAATTCTATGGCCTAGAGTGATAATTCAGTATTAGGTACAAAAGAAAGAACAACACTAGAAATTTTCTTTAGATTTGAGATTTCCAAAGAATCCTTAAATTGATTATGAAAGGTTGTATGGAAACCCAATGAATCTATCAAAAACTTTCTCGATGGATTAGATGGCTAGTCAAATTATACGATTACTCTTTCAAGTGTCAAACTTTGTTGAGAACAGATGTCAAAATTTAAAATAAGCTTGCATGCCATAAGCATCAACTATAAATAAAAAGCTTGAAGTGATTTATGCTCATAATTTACAATTTGAATTTTATTTTCATTAATTAAGGCTCTTGACATGAGCTCAAGGGTTGAATGCTCCAAATTCCATCATAAAATGTTAAAAATTTGAAATATAAAATTTGAATAAATGTAAAAAATAACCAAAATAAATGACAGAAAGATAATAAGATTACATCATTTACATTAGTGTTACAGTATCAATTGATACAACAACTTTGAGAGCAATGATTATTTATAATGTTAGAATTGCCACTAGAAGGGAGTTCCAACAAGATTTCATCAAAACAAGTTTCCAAGTGAGTATTAGAATGTGTTTTAGTGGAAAATTGAAAATCTGGATCATTGAAAAGTTCAAAAATAGATTTATGTTCATCCAAAGGTAGTAAAGTTAAGGCACAATAATGTACAAGATTAAAATATGCTTTGGACATGCTTCACTTTATAAAGAATGAGAATCTATGCCATCAAGATCAGGATACTCATCAAATATAACTCCTCTTTCTTGATAATCACATGGAAAATTTAAATCAACAACATCATTAAAAGGATAAGAAAGAGATTAAAAAAAAAAATTAGTGCAAAGAATCATTATCCAAATAGTTCACGTTCTCAAAGTAATCTGAACTAGTTGAGGGAATGGTTTCAACATAAACATTGGTATAATCATTACTAAATGCATTCAGGTTTGCAAAAAGATATGAATACAAAAGGTAATGATTTCCAAAATATAATGAATTAGATGCTTGCTGAAATAATCATCATACTTTTAAATGTCATTGCTAAAATTAGAATTTCGACTTAATGAAAAAATTTCAACTGTGGAAGTAGAGATTAGCTCTGAATTTACCTCTAAAGAAGAAATATTAACACATTCATTAGCTAAATATTATTCTGGATTTATTTCTATTGGACCTTCTTGTTTTTCAGTGCAAGAATTAGGAAATATTTTAGTTATATTTTCAAATTTCATATTTGTATTTGTGCAATCCATTTCAGGGATCTATAAGTGAGTGAAACTTCCTTGTAAAGTCTATGGCTATGATATATTTTCAAGTTTATTTATGGTCTCAACAGAATCAGATTTTTTTTTTCAATATTAAGTAATGAATTTGAAGCATCTTGTTCTTCATCATTACCTGATTTAGTATGATCATAATTAAAAGGAAAAAAAGAAGTGAAATAGTCAATTAGATATTCATCTAGAGGTAAGTTGTTGAGATGGAATATATAGAAAAGTGACCTAAATCTACAGTAAAATTCCTCAAGTGATTCATTTACATGCATGGAAATATTTTCAATTTCAAAACACAAGTTTTTAGAATTGTAATTCTGATGGTTTAATAAAAATGCCTTCATAAAATTGTTGGAAACTAGATCACTACTAAGAGGGGCCGAGGGTTGAATTAGCAGTGTGAAGCTCTTAATTTTTTTTTGCAAATTATTATTCTCTTAAACCATACACAAAATTAAGCACATAAGAAAATATAAGGGCATAAAACACAAGTAAAACCATGCAATCAACCACACAATAGGCACACATATTTTTGGTGGAAAACCCTCCTCCTAGGTCAAAAACCACCCTTGCTACTACTGCGATGCTCAATATATTTTATTATTTGTTGACCAAATTTACATGGATCAACTTACAACCATAAATTAGAAGACTTGGCTTCCTTCATAGTATGTTGGCATCTATCAAACATGAGATCTGTTCTCTCTCGGATCTATAGGCTACCATTTGCTCAAGGCCACCATGATCAATGATCCTCACCCAACTTCCATTGGACTATCCATCTCCTATTGGAGGGAGAAATATCTTCCTTCTATTGAATACCCCAGATCAATGTATACTTTGAAGCATTTGTGCCTTCGCTTCCTCCATCTGAGCTTCATTTCACCATATTTAAGACTGGACTCCCAATGCACTCAACTTGAACATCATAGCAATACCATCATTTTGAATCGAAAGCTCTAACAAAAGCTAAAAAATGAAATAGGATAAAACAATATCCAAATACTCCACTAGTTGTCACACAATATCACCAATCACATCCTCAATCCGCATTGTATCTTCTACTCACTCCACAAATATAATGGTTGAAACATATTTCAGCAATCTACTGCTAGAACTCCAAACTGCTTCAAAAATTATGTATAATATAACTCACATAGTTTTCACATTCTTCTCCAACCTCAATATCACCCCACACAACTAAAGAATCAACAATACCAACATTGAGTTTCTTCCAATATGTATATGAACTCAAGTTCTCAACTGAACAATTACAAAGAACTACTGGGATTCACAACTCTGTTCATATGCTAGATTTGATCCAAATTCATCTCATTGACTCAACCAACCACTAACTCCACCTTCCTTTTGATATTTTCAACTTTAATCATCTTTTGGATGTCCCACGGACTTTTTTGACCGTAAATGGAAAAGTTCTGACCAAAAATGTGGCCACAATACAAAAATTAGCTCAACATCACAAGGAATGCAGAGAACAACTCACGAAATGTCTTGGTTTCATGCATAGGCATGTATGAATTCTAATAAAACTTTTGGTCACTCTAATGAGCTTGCCTCCAAGCGAATGAATATTTTCAATTGCTCTGATGAGCCGGAAATGGATTGATTGGGGCTAAGGATGAGGAAAAACACGAGAAATTCAGTCCAAAATCTCTAGCAACTGATGGAACATCATCTTTATCTATTGAACACTCCTCCAAGCCTCTTTAACAAATCTTCAACTGATGAAATATTCCAATAATAAGTCAGTGACATGCAATACCTATTCTACCAACCTTAACACCAAGACCAACACCACAAACTCCTCAAGAAATAACAAAAACATCTCTAAACATCTCCTGCATCTGTATAAACATATCTAACTTTTGTAGTAGTATATCCAACTCTTATAGTAGCAGGATCATAACATCCAACTCAACACATGTGGCGGAAATCTAATGTCTCCAAAACATATGCAGCATTTGTAGTAGCACTCCAACCTCTTGCAACAACAACATCTCCACTCAACACAACATGACAACCTAAAACTAACATCACATGTAGAATCCATCTGCGCTAAGGCATTCCATAACTAAGTTGATATGAATGTCGAGAAATAGTACCACCAAGCCAAACATCCATCTCACATGCATATGCATCACAATCAACATGTTGACATCAATTCCAACACTACAATGCCAACAAAATCCCCCTTTGGAATTGATGTCAAACTCAACAACATGTGACATTGATATCTATATATTCCAACTACAACTATCCATCCAAATTCTCTCCCCCTTTGACATCAATAGAAAAGGGTCATAATAACACTAAAGAACAATGTTAATAATGTACCAGATGAGAGAAGGACTCCCATTGTCATAATCAAAACCATGCTCATACAAGACTGATGTAGACCAAGAATAGGAATCTCAGTTGCCAACATGTCTCTAACCAAATCCATACAATCCCTGAACCTAAACATGCTCCCCCTAAGCAAGTAATGAGGCTGAAATCACACACAATCTCTATTTTTGAAGCATGACATCTTCCTACTGCAATAAGCCTCCTTGCTATGTGTGAGATACTTCTCCTCATGAACCATGACTCCAACTGACTTTGAACAAGATATACCGTGAATTACAATACATATAATGTTTCATGGAGAAAATACATTATTTTGGAAAGTACATATGACTGGCATATGACTCCTCTACACCTATCACCAACCATGACTCTATGTGTCCAAGTTTACATCATGCACCCAATGAACTGGTTCTACATCAATGATATACAAGATAATAAATGACTTGGACTCTCCATTGATCCATACATATATAATGAAAATACATGCTAGACATCACGGGTCTCTCCATTAGCAATGTTCCCAAAGATAAAACAATGATAATACATGGCATCAATGAGAAATGATATATGGTCCATATGGTAGCGACAATGATAATATGCTCCATATCATGTGCATCAAGATATAGGGTCTCCATGAGCAATAATATAATCTCTCAATGTGTAGAAATGACATAGAATCACTATCCAAATCATATGCTAATGCATGGCCACTCAACATCTTAGGCATCACCATCCCAACAATGAATATCTTGCAGCAAGATCATGAAATCCACTAGCAACACCATGCTCCACATGTACATCAACAACAAAATTCATAGTAGAAGCAACAAATATATCCACATTATCAGAAATCCCATCAATCATCAACATAATCTCCGAGCAACAGATGAACAACCATCACTAGTAGCATATGCATTGTATTCAAGAAGCATCAACAAGGAACTATGCATCACCATCAACAATATAATATTTAGTAATAGAGCACCATCAACTATATAATCATCAACTTCTTAACCTCATGCCATTAAATACATATGAGCAACAACATGATACATTTAAAAAAATAGATATAAGTAATAATATTAATACTCTATATGATCTAACTCCAACATATCATCTGATCTCCATGGAAGCAACATACACATGACATAATATCATCTAGAAATATGATCATCATCAAAATAGAAACTATGTCATACAAGCACACCACCCTCCAATATGTGGTAGCAGAAACAAAATTCTTATTTGCATCATATTAATGTCAAATATATGCACTTCATAGGAACATAATGCCACCCTTCGAAACTCTATTAGGAAGAAACAATGCTCTCACTGAATGTTTAAACCTCCATTACACCACAACATGGAGCTGCTCCAAAAATAGTTAGTAACAACATAGCTAATCCAACTCATAAATAAACTGGAATATAAATAGATCAGAAATAAAAATATCTTCAAACCATATGAACTCCCCTTGAACACATGCATATCTAAAAATGTAGATTTGTCTTCATTCACAATTTCCAATGTGGCTGCACATCCAAGAATCTACATGTAACTCATGATGCAACCATATGCTACCCCTTAGACCATGCAAGACTCAATTTTTGGTGGGAGTTCCTAGCTGTTCTTTTCTTCTCCAAACTTTCATATACTGATCCTTCCTTTTCTTGTGTGGTTGGCCTTGCATATTCTTCTCTCTCTCGTTCAATTGCCTCTAACACATGGGCATATTTCAATCCTTGGCCTTATATCCAATATTATCACACACAAAACATCTTTTGTGACCAAGGAATAGAGGAACAGGTTGATGTCTGCTATTGATATGATTTATATTCCTTGAATGTGCATTGCAGCCAATAGCCCTATGGCCAAGATTGTTATATGAGAAACAATAACCATAAAAATGACTATTATACCTAAAATATGAAGATCTTCTCTGGATCAATGGTTGAGATTGCATGTCCTTTTTCAGCTTCTTTTGGTGAGAATATTTTATCTCTTCATTATTACAATTTGTTGCTATATGTCAATGAACTCCATAGCTATAAAAATTCCCAATTATATTCTTAACAATGTAAACTTTGAAATGGGAACTATAAAATCAAAACGCGAACTCTGGCCAAAAAACAGAAAAAAAAACATCAAAAACAGTGCTAAAAACAAAAAGTGTGTATACTGGAACGATGGATATTTATTTTAGGGACAATTTTGAACATGCTTTAAAAATGGCAGTGAAAACAAAATTTTCATGCAAAATACAGCTTGAAAAAAAAGTGATTATACTAGAATGAGGATTTTTTTTTAGGGTCAATCTTCAATATTTAAAAAAAATGCTAGTAAAATGATCCAACAACATAAAAATGACTCATAACTTCTCATTTAACACCATATGGAAATCAAAAATTTTATTTCAAGATATGATGCATACATCAGTTAGAAAAGCTATCTTAAATAATTATTCAAGATCACTCATATTTTCTTGCACACCATAAGAATTCACATCTCCAGATGAGTGACTTGATGCTCACAAAGATGTTCCATATTCTTCTCTTTCATCAACTAGTCTCCCATCTGAGTCCACATGCATGCCCATCATTTTAGGTTTCAAAATTCTTCTAGATCTATGACTGGTTTCAACAGACTCCCATCTCAACACTGTTCCTTTTGGTAACAACCATTTCAGAATCTCTATCGTCTTGAAGCGAAGAGTTCCTCTCTTTGTTAAATTGAAGTCATAAACAAGTATGTCAACATCCTCTAATTTTAATATGTTTGTGCAATGACGATTTATATTCGTACCCTTTATTTTTCTCTTTCTGCCTTTTTTTTTGTCAACTACCATCTCTGGCTTATACACACCATTGAATGGGTGTGTATTTGTGGCATACCAATGTACTTCAACACTTGTAACATCCTCATTTTCTGTAAAGACCTTTATAACTTTAGCAACCCAGAATGGATATCCATTGGGATCTCCATCTGCTAGCACTGCGATCATGCAACCCTCCTTAATATCCTGTACTGAACCCCTGTAAAGGTCTTCCATGGCTTCACGTTGTGCACAAGATCTTCTGAAACCAATATACATCTCTCTTTCCTCTGCCCATGAAGAATTAATAATACCTTGAGATTGATGTTATTCAAAAATGTTTATTTCCTCATGTGCATTCAACACATTCTGTGGCAAAATAAATGGATTTTTCAAAGGTATATCTTCATTTGTTGTTGTTGAAATGATATCACTTTGATTATTGAAAAATGACTCCCACCAAACTGAATCAGCAATGTCAAAGTACTCATATGTATATCTAATACATTTTTAATTTCTTCTAGGAAATCAGAATAATTTATATCTCTATTTTGTTTGCGTGCATTATGAACTTCACCAATTGATTTTAATAACAATATTTTTGATGCAAATATTAGATGATTTGGAATGAACTTCAAAAATTGCAAACTTGATGATGGTGCCCATTCTGCAGTAGTTGAATACTTTTTGCCCCATATTAGTGTTTTCCCATCAATTTTTTTGATACGAAATTGATGTTGGAAGCTAATGTCATTAAGTTGTTCAATTCCTTTCCCCTCACCATATGATCCCATAATAAACCTTCGCATGTCAACAGTTTCTTCCAACACATCAAAAGTAGGCTCTGGCATGTATGATTTCTTAATACATTCAATTAATGATGGCAAGCTCCCAACTTCCTTCCTCCTTAATGTGACTGAAAAACGACTGAACATCTAATCAATATGGTCATGAGTGTTCCCAACAAGAAGGAAACTAACCTTTACCTTCTGAAAAATTCTCAATTCAACAAGCATGTTTAGATATCCAAAAACAACTTGATTTTTATTTTCACAGCAAATGTTGTCCAATTGTAGATACAAAACTTCAAGAATATTACCAGAACAATGAGAAAGCACATCATGAATTATGGTTATCGTTAGATTTGCACCATTATGAATATTTGGAGCTGTGAAGTACAACTTTGGCAACATTTTCCCATTGAAGACCATACAACTAACCAAGTGATACTAAATAAAATTTTCCTCTTGTAAATATTTGGGTGTGCGAACAAAATGTGGTAAAAGTGTTTTCTTCTGGTCCATACCATCAATTATCAAACCCAAATATTTATTCATATTATCATAACACTTCTTTCTATGCATGAAAAACTTTTTCCTTTCATTTTTTTGTTGTTCACGATGCTCTTGAAGTTCTTTGACAATTGAATCTACACAACATAAAAGGAAGCCATTAAGAAATATGTTTTCGTACATGACCAATATTAATATTAAAAGTTAAAGTTCATGCTTACCTCTTTCGGACCCTTCACATTTGTCCATTTTTTATTTAAGAGAAGCACATGTACTGCAAATCCCCATCCTTGTCTTCTTAGGAATACAGACATTGTTAAAATTCTTTCTTCCATACCTTCACAAAATATTGATATGTAATAAACCGGCCATGTTCCTCAGCACCTTCTGCATATTTTTTGTATAAGTTGTAGATTTCTCGTCCTGAAATTTTATCTGGAATATGTATTGTCTCTCTATTTGGTATACACTCTCCATGATTTGAAAATAAATCTTTCATCAATGACATTGCAATATTTGATAATGGCCGAAATTGTCTTTTATGATGTACTTCAGAATACAATGTGGGATCCTTTTCCAAATTTTCTTGAATTCTCGAGAGACGAAAATTCCCAATCGAATGAAACATTTTGAAAGCTTTTCTACATATAAATAAAGTCCTAATATGATATTCATAACTTGACAATGTAGATTGCATGCACCCAACTAAATATGAATTTTGCATGCTTTTATTCATTGACAAATATCTCTTCCTGCTCTCTAATGCAAAATTGAAATCCATATGTTTCAAGCAATATTTTTGGCAACATTCACTTGAAATGAGTGTTTTGATAGAAATTCTTCTCATCAGATATTCTGCTCTACCCCTTGTATAACTAGAACATCTTTCATTGATACGAAAAGGTTTGCTCCTACTCCTCGATACAATATTTCTTGGCAACATCTCCATAATTGGATCATCATTTGTATAAGGATTTTCATCATCATTAAGAGGAATGTTATCCACACTATGATCATCTGTGATTTTCAAATACTGACTTGGAGGATATTCTTCATCTTCCCCTTCTTCAGTGCTACTGTCATAGTCCTTAGAATTCTGACTCAATGGAAAATTTGACTCGATGTTTATTGGATATTCTTCCTCATGTGCATTTTCAGTGGTGCTCTCATAGTCCATAGAATTAGGACTAAGTGCATCATCCTTTCCTTCATCACTACTACTCTCATAGTCCTTAGAATTAGGACTAAGAGGACATTGTGACACTCCATTCTTTTGAAATTCATCATCACGCTCTTCATCATTGTTGCTCTCATAGTTCTTAGAATTAGGACTAAGTGGACAGTGTGACACTCCATTCTTTTGAAATTCATCATCCCACTCTTCATTGCTGCTACTGTCATAGTCCTTAGAATTAGGACTAACTAGACACCATGACACTCCATACTTTTGAAATTCATCATCCCGCTCTTCATCAAAGCTGCTCTCATAGTCCTTAGAATTAGGACTAACTGGACACCATGACACTCCATACTTTCGAAATTCATCATCATGCTCTTCATCACTGTTGCTCTCAGAGTCCTTAGAATTAGGACTAAGTGGACACTTTGACACTCCATTCTTTTGAGATTCGTTATCAAGCTCTTCATCACTGCTGCTCTCATAGTACTTAGAATTAGGACTAAGTGGACACCGTGACACTCCATTCTTTTGAAAATCATCTTCATGCTCTTCAACACTATTGCTCTCATAGTCCTTATAATTAAGACTAAGTGGACACTGCGACACTCCATTCTTTTGAACTTCACCATCATGCTCTTCATCACTGTTGCTCTCATAGTCCTTAGAATTAGGACTGAGTGGACACCATGACACTCCATTCTTTTGAAATTTTTCATCAAGCTCATCATCACTGTTGCTTTCATAGTCCTTAGAATTCAGACTAAGTGGAATCTGTAACTCTTTATTTATTTGAAATTCTCCATCCCCTCTTTCATCAGTGCTGCTCTCATACTCCTTAGGATCAGGAGTAAGTTGAAGAATTGACTTTCTATTCATAGTGGAAGAATTCTCGATATATTCATCCACATGAATAGAGTTGTTATGCGATGAAGATGTTGATGTTGTATAAATCGAAACCTCACTATCAGGACAATCGATCCCTTTCAAATAGAAGATGTTGAATGATACAAATGGAGAGTCTCCTAAAGATATTATATAGCTCGGAGAATGAAATTTTTACCTCCAAAAATTTCCACCCCAAAAAGTTTCGCGAAAATATTTCCCTCCTAAAAGTTTTTGAGATTTATTTCTCTTGATTATTTTGTTCTACAATTTAATGAGAAATGCAAACTAAATTTTTTTATGAAATAAATCATTAAAGTTAAAATTGTAAACTACAACTTCTACCTAAATTATTTTAATAGTCAAATTATATAATATTTACTAAAAAATTGAATGTGTTTTTTAATTTTTATAATACATTCTGAAACAAATTAATCCCACATTCACCCCACTATAAAACAATTCCATAATATTTTCTTTATCATATTTTCCTTCATCGCCATAAAAATTAACATGTTAAATTTTTTTAAAACTAATTAATCCCGCATTCACCTTGCAGTAAAACATATCCGTAATTTCACCTATATAATAAATTCCATTGTCACTATTACTCACATTACATCAAGATTTCCTGAGGTTCGTCGAAATACATGGAGTGAACTTTTGGAGGAGCTACATTGCTATCAACAACATATTCAACGAAGAATTCTTGCAATTGAAAGGTCAGTTAAATTTTTTTCCTTGAAAAAATTCATATTAAATTAGTTTAATGAAGCAGATTTTTTTTTTTAAGATTAATACTTTTTGTCAGCCAAATTAACCAATACTTCCGTCTTGATCATGGTGGGCCCAGCAAAGCTAGGCACCCCCATCCCACAATCGACTGGCCACCTGCCCCCTCCACACACCCTAATGGCCCCTTCCCCAAATTCCCCCACTGTGT
The DNA here is from genome assembly GCA_031772625.1 of Pinus tabuliformis. Lineage (NCBI taxonomy): Eukaryota > Viridiplantae > Streptophyta > Pinopsida > Pinales > Pinaceae > Pinus > Pinus tabuliformis. The sequence goes on from CM062820.1 coordinate 1,337,404,622, forward strand.
CCCTCTGCCCACCTCGCCGCCCCCCCTCCCACAGCTGGCCCCTACCCCTTGTCCCCCACCCCTCCAACCCCCAGCCACCCTCCCCCCACCTTACGCCCCTTCGCACCCCACTCCACCCCACCTCGCAATCAAACGGCCACCCCACCCCACCCTTACCCCCTTTCCACCACACCCCTACTCACCTCACCCCCCTACCCCCGTTCCCCCCATGCCCCCACCTACGTCCCTTCCCCCCACGCCACCCCACCCCTACCCCCCACCCCCCCTTCCCCCACTCCACCCAACCACCCACCCTTACCCCCTCCCTCACACCCCCTCCACTGACCCCACCCCATCCCTCGCCCACCCCTATCCCACCCCTAACCCCACCCTCCACCCCACCCGACCCACTCCCCACCTCCCCCACCCCACCCAACCAACCACCCCCCCGACCCCACCCAGCCAACCACCCCCATCCCCGCCTCCTGCCACCCCTCCCTCACCCACCCCTACCCTCGCCCTCCATACCCCACCCTCCACCCCCTCCCCGCACCACCCGAGCGACTCGCTCGCCTGCTAGGGTGGCACGGGGTGGGTGGTCATGCCCCACCCCATGCCACCATGGTGGCCTGCCTGCTTGCCCTCGGTGACCATCAGATTTTGGGAATCAGATGACCACCCTGGCGCCACCCACCCCGCACCACCCCGGGAGGCATGCAGGAATTAGACGGCCATCCCTGGCGGTAGGGTAGGTGGGCCGCTGGGGTGGCGCAGGGTGGGGTGTGGCTGCCCACCCCGTGCCAGCTCGGCAACCTGCCTACCCGCCTAGGGTGCCTGTCCGGTTCCCGTAATCGGACAACCATTATGGGCGAGCATGTGAGTTGCTGGGGTGGGGCGGGGAGGCGACGGAGGGTGGGGGGCGGGGATAGGGATGGGCGAGGGAGGTGTGGGGGAAGTTGGGGTGGAGGGTGGGGGGGGAATGCATTGGTAGGGGTGGTCGGGGGGGGGGAGGGGGGTGGAGCGGTGGGAGGGAGGGGGGGAGGGCGGCGGTAGGGGTGGCCGAGGGAGATTGGGGTTGGTGGCATGGGATGGGGTGGGAGGGGTTGGTGGTGTGCGAGGGAGGGGGTGAGGTTAGTGGAGGGGGTGTGAGGGAGGGTGTAGGGGTAGGTTGTTGGGTGGGGTGGGGGAAGAGGTGGAAGGGGTGTGGTGGAAGGGGGGTAGGGGGGGAAGGTGGGAAGGGGTGGGGTGGGATGGGGTCATAGGGGGGAATGAGATAGGGGTGGGGTGGGATGGGGGGCGAGGGGCGGGGGTAGGAAAGGGGCATGGGGTGTAGGGGGTAGGGGTGGCCGATTGCAAGGTGGGGTGCCTATGGTGGGTCGGAGGGGTGTGGGGGAGGCTGGATGAGGGGTTGGAGACGTGGGGGGCAGGGGGCAGCGGAGGGAGAGGGGGGGTGGGGTGGTCGAGGAGACAGAGCGAGGGAGTTTGGGGAGGGGCTCGGAAGGGTGTGCAGAGGAGACGAGTGGCTGGCTGATTGCGGGATGGGGTTGCCCAGGGGCGGGCGTGAGGGGGTGGGGGAATGGGACATGTAGAGAGGGGGAGCAGTGGGCGTGTAGGAATGGGGTGTGGGGGTGGAAGGGGCGGTTGGGCCACTTGGGTGGTACGGTGAGGAGCTGCCACAACCCCATCCTATGCCACCATGGCAGCCTTCTCGTCTGCTTGTTGAGGTTGTGAAATTCTCGGAATCGCCCGCCACTCCGCGGATGGACGGGGTGGTGTCGGTGGGCTTCTGATATTTCTTAGTGTTAATATTTTTTTAATTTCACTTATGTGATTATACAAATTAAAAATTTATGATATATTTTTGTTGTGGATTTAAATTAATATGTTTTCATTATTTACTGATTTATATGTTTCTATTTTTCAGGAAAATGGCATCAGGGAAGATTTCTAGGAATCTTTCTGGACCAAAGACTCTTAAAGGTGCATCTTAAAAAAACATTGGTGAATGAACTCCATCTGAGCTCATGGCTATAAATCTTTCAAGTGCCTCAAATGATAAGAAGGTGATTTCAGACTAGAAGAATTCAAAAGAGGTGAAATTCCCATCAAGAATCTGGTATGTAAAAGAAAGAGAAAGCCAAAATGTGAATATATATCTATATATTGATATACTGAATGATAAATGAATGTTTGAGTTGATGGGAAGAGTCATAGATATGTGTTCAGTACCAGAGACTGAAGTTGTTTACATACTTACAAAAGCTCCCAAGTCACATGAAAGGATTAAATATTGACTATCATATCCATTGTATGACATGAGAGAGGTATCTACAAAGTTGTGTAAACAAATTGTAAACGAGATGAAACAAAACATCGTAAGTATTGTTATTCATATTTGTATTTTGTGTTCTTGAAAGTGTCTCGCTATATTTTTCTAACTTTGTTTTTATCGACATGATATTTTGTTTGGCAGAATTTTGTTGAAAGTTGTTCAATTAAGTTGGGATGTATTCATTTCATAGAGCATGATATCATGAAAGTTTTCAGCAGTTTTTACTAAGTGTCAGAAGAAGATATGGAAAACAAGCAAAATTGAGTAATTGATGGTGCTACAAAACTACATCCAAAGGATTAGAAAAAAAGGCCTTTAGTGGATAAATCTAGCAAGGGTAGACAAGTTACTTTTGAGGACGATGAATTTGAAACTGACAGTGAAGCATATGTTGTCGTTACTAAAGATGAAATTGGAACTGAGAAGAGTCATAAAAGACCAAAAGTAACAATGACCAAGAATAAATCTGTTGAGAATGTTATGATGAAGAAAAGTAAAGATGAAGATTTTGAAGTAGTCATTACCAACAGTCAAGAACCTAGTGAAACTTCAAAAGAAAGTAGATAAATCTTTACACCAGGAGATGATTTAGAGGATGGCATTATCAAAACAAAACAAAATGCCATTCAAGAAAATTTGACAAAGAGAAACTTAATTGAGAGTGGTCATACATTTCAGCTTAATGTCAGAAAAACCTATAAGGCAAGTGAATGACAATGTCAATATGAAGTCAGAAAGCCACACCATTTGCATGTTCACGACTTGAAGACATTGATGCGGTACAATCCATATGCTCATGTGGTTAATTATGTGATTCTTGTTGATCCAGTTCAGGTTCCCAACAAAAAAGAATTCGATAAGTCAATTTTTTTTTAATACAATTATTATGTGCTTGTGGGGAACCATTCTGTAGAAGCTCAAAGAAAATTGATGGAGGAATATCCCAATAACCCACGTTTTGAAAAAATGAAATGTATCATTTATGCTGGTTTACTGGATACAAAAGCAAAGTTAGTGGCATGGGATCATAATTCAAATAATGAATACATGATGTCTATGAATTTCATCCAAAGGGTTAGACTTATTCATAGTGAATTTCAAGAAAAGTGGTGGGGATAGGATAAATGTTACTGCCGATTTCCGAACGGAATATTGTATGGAAATAGGCTATCAAATTGAAAAGAAACCCAATTCAAAAGGTGGAAAACGCAACCTTCCTAGTGATATATTCAGAGGTGTTGATAACATTTTCCAATAGGCATTTAGAACTGGATATGTTTGGAAGTTGATTGATGAGATTTTTAGAATGTGGGAAAACAATGGAATTAAAAACCAGAAGGTCAAAAGGTCTAAGCCATTGATATGTGGCAACAGTAAAACAGCTCTTGAATTGAAGCAAGTTCCAGAAGATATGACTATTACACCTTGGAGAGAAATGCAAGGAGTGAAAGATGAAAAATTTGTCAAAACAATATTATCTCGTGTGAAGTTAGGGGAGTTATCATTGTAGGAAATGTCTGAGGAATTTCAAGAGTATGTTTGTTGAATTATTTTTATTTATTTCTATATTATAATTTTCTTTTAAATAAAACATGTTGTTCTTGGTAGTATTTGTTATACATATAATTATATTAACTTTTTGTTACTTTATCTATGCAGTCACAAAGTTTACATGAAAATTCAAGAACAAATGGTTAAATTGTTGAATAAAGATAGTTGGGATGATGTTGTACGCAACTATCCAGATTCAAGTTCTACATCAACATTAAAAGCTTTTTATCTTGCTTTTAAAAGGTACCTTGATTTCCACATTCATTTTTATTCATCTGTGTACTATTTTTAATTTATAACTTACACATATATTTGTTTATTTTATAAGATATGAAGAAGGATGATAATGGAGTTCCAACTAGCTTCAGAACCTTTATTGAAAGAATAAAGATCAAAAAATTGAGGAAGCAACGTATTAAGAATGTTGAACTTGATCCAACTCTTACTCATTTCATTTGGAATGGGCTAGACACTATTCAATATCAAGTAATACAAGGCGATTGTGAAGAAATTGCTAAACTCATACCTAAAAGGGAGTATGCCCTAGTTATTGTAGATATTCCCCATGGTTTCAATATTCCAAACATTGGCTATGACAGTGACCCCTATACTTATCAAGCTCTTAGTAAAGTGGTTGCGGGATTTGTAGAAGTCATGTCATCACCATTATGAAGATTTGTGACATTTCATTCAAACACACAATTGGCAATGGTATTGTCAAGCTTCAAGTGGAAAACAAATTCAAGGATGTAGCTTACGTGGTAAGATGTTTAAACTAAATATTTGATTAATGTCGAAAAAATCATTTATGTACAATTTGATTGAATTTTTACTATTTCATGTTACAGGCAAAAGTCAAATCTTGTTAACCATGAAGATCAAGTATTTATAAATGATTGTGAGTTCATTCATATTGATAGTTGGGCAAAAGATGATAGCTATATGTCTATGATTTTTAATCGAGTAGATGGAAAGAGTCATAGCCAAACACTGACTTATGATGTTTTTGTGAGAAAACTAACATATGAAGATAAAGAAGTAAAATGAGAGATAGCTAACTTTTATCAAAAAACACAATTATTGATTAACTATCTTATAGACATATGTTCAAATGAAGGATATTGTGTTCTGGATTTATTTTCTGGCTCAGGTAAGTTTTATTATATGGAATTGATTTTGAATTTGTTATTTTTTAATTAATATGTCATTGTACTAATTTACTTCATTATTTCTTTTGTGCTTGATAATTAGGTACAATGCTAGCATGCTAACTTCAAAAAGGAAGAAATTGCATTGCAATTGAAAAAGATCCATTACAGTGCAATTTCATTCAGCAAAGAATTAATGCTCTTCAATTTCTTCTAGATTCAATGCAAGAAATTAGATTGAAAAATGGGAATTTTTTGAATCACGTGTGGCAAAAAAGGCAAAGGAACTTCAACCACCATTATATGGGATGTTTGGAAAGACATACATTGGTAGATTCACAGACATCAAAGATCCATTAGAGGATGAAAATGAGCAAAAGGAAGCAAAAAATATTGTGGAAGAAGATAATGATGAAACTCTAGAGGAAGAAGAGTTTGGATTACGTGACATTGTTGATTAAATTTAAGTCATGCTTGGAAATCAAGCTCATTTTTTGTACCTATTAAGTAGTTATACTTGCAATGTTTTGACTTTTACATTTTATGAGAAGAACATACACTAAATTAAGGTTGTTATGCATTCAATATTTGTAATATGTGATTTTCACATTAATTTTTAAGTTAATCATTATTTTTTGAAAAAAATAGATTATTATTATTTTTTTGACATGAAATTCATAAAAAAACTATTATTTAACTATTTTTAGTTAAAATTTTCGTATAAAAATTGTGATTTTCGCATGTCAATTGTAGCAAAAAATTATCAAAATGTGTAGTTTTTTAGTTATATTTATGTTAAAAATGGCTATTTTTATGTCCATTGTTAAAAAATATTGTTTTTTAGAAACAATTATTTCTTTTGGATTGAAAAATTAATTAATGAAGTATAAATATGTAGAATATCGAAAATTCAAAATATCGACCTTCTTCTTTAAATATGCAAAACAAGAAAAACCTCACTACAAAAAAATAAAATTAAAATAAAAATAAGAAAATATGAAGAAAAAGACGACTTCAAAAATTATTAAATTTACAAAACAATTATTTACATTTCATACATTAGAAAATGAATAAAAATAAAAAAAAGCCTTTTAAAAATAGGGCATGGTGTAGAATTACCATGTTTTTAAATCAACATAAAAAACACTACCATTCTAAAACACAATGTACATAAAAAAAATTTATAGTGCCAAAAACTAAGCCCTAAAAAACATGTGTGTTCTGCATCACCCCTTTTCAAAATCAGGTCACTTTTTTTCTATCTCTATAAAACGGATAACAATATGAGTTCCCGTTTCAAAGTTTACATTGTTTCTTCTTCTTTGGCATTCTTCTCTTGTTTTTCTGCTTCATGTAGGGCTCCTAATTCTTATTATTTTTGCTGCAACTAGTTGCTCCAACATTTTGTTATTTTCTTGTAGATGCTTCAGCATTAGATTTGAGCCTATCTACTACTTCACTTGCATAATTTTACTTCAAGTTTCAATTTTTGACACTCATCCTCGAACTACTTGTATTGCTTCCTCATTTCACTTTCTATTTTTCTTCCTTCTTCTAACTAAATTTTCAGATTTGGAATTTATTCATTGTATGCACACTCCTTTTCATTAAACATTTACTACAACATCCATTTATCTTTATTTTCAACCATGAATATTCGAATCTTTGCTTCTAGTGACTTCACCTTGGATTGCTCATCATTTTTGCAATTGATGCTCGATATATCAGTGCTATCACTGGTGAGTTCATCTTCTTGTGAGAAGGATTGTTTTGTTCCTACAATAAAAGTAGAATCCTTTGCATTTTTCTCCATTCCTGAAAATGCAGTTTTGCTCAAAGATACAAATTTTGCAACCTGTCCAAAATTTCTTTGACCTTCTCACAATGATTCACATACGACTTATTAGATATTGAAATTCCATGCATAATAATCTCTTTAGATTTATCATTAAATTCATATATAACTCCATATTTTAGTGACAACAAAATATTTTCATCAAGAGATAGAAAATATGAATCGAACTTCGCTCTCCAAGTTGCAAAGTTACCTTTAAGAAGTACTGGAATTCCTTCCTGATCCATTTCGGAAACTTCGCACAAATACTACCAAAACTCAAAGATCCACTCTCAAGTGATCAAGCTACACCTGAGAGCCTCGCTCTGATACCAATGGTTGGAAACTACATCACTATTCAACAGTTATGAGGAATCGAATAATGCATAAAATAAATCTTCATTTAACAACAAAGTAGATCTCCCAGACCAAGCTTCTTCTCTGACTATGTTCAAAAGGACGAACACAACAAGTCGCGAAGCTAAGACACCAATGTCCTAAGAACCAGAAGAGATGAAGGAGAAGCAAGATAAAGGAAGTTCGAATACCGTAGAGAAAAAGAAGAAAGCTACAGCACCAATCTCGCCAACAAAGATGAGAAGCCAAAAAATTAAGAACTAAGAAAATTATAGGTTTTATAGACCAATTTGGTCTTAGTGGATGTTAACCACCATCATCATCATCATTTGTGTCTCTCTCTTGTTTTATGGATTTTTTGTGTTTGTATTTCTACAATAATTTATGTGTTTTGTTGCTCTGTAATATGTAATTTTCTAACATGAAAAGAACCATTTCACCTTAGTTAACTCTATCCAAGTTGTGTTCTAATGTGGAAATTCAAATTTTCTCGATTTAATTAACGAAAAATTAAATTGAAAATTTCTTGCTGCATTTATCAACATTTTGCTGGTATAGTCTTTGAAAAAGACACCTAATATCGATACAATTCTACATAGCACATAAAATACTAATGAAATACATGTTTCTTGATAACCTCATCTTGAATTATATTCATGGGTTGTGATTCTTGGTTTTTGAAGTCTACATCTTCACTTATTTAATGAATTATTTCCTCTTCCTTGGAGTTATTAGGGGTAAATTTTACTAACATTCCATAGTTTTAAGGCAACCAATTGGAAGTCTTTGTTTAGGTTACACACCATTTTCCTTAATATTAAATATTCAACTTATAAAACTTGGATTTTCCTTTTTTACTACACAAGGGGGGTCCATGACCACTACATTTAGGGAAACACATTGATGTTCATTCTCATGTACCTTAGTTTTCATTGAGAATATGGAATTTTTGTTATTGTTGTTGAAATTATCATGTCTACACAATATTATGTGCATTTCCTAAATTTCCTTGTAATCCGCATCCCAAACCTCTCATAGATGCTCAAACAAAGAGTATAAAAAATTCATCTAGAGAAATGATTCCAGAAGGATAAGTTAGACCTCTCTAAATAATAACCATGTCAAACACCCAACAAGTAAAAATGTTAACCCATGAGGGAAAATAGATAGAAAATTCTAAATATCTCAATAGAAAGGAAACTAACAGATGTAAAGTGGTTGTGGTGGCCAATCTAAGTGTCATGCCAAACATTAACACATCAACATATGGAACACCAAACACGCACTAATATAATACAAAGATAAAATAGATCCAAACATACGATATGATAGAATCCACAAAATTCTAATCCAACACCACTCCGGAAGCAGAAAAGTGTGCCAACAAAATTCTAAAACAAAATTCTAATGGGAGGGAAACCTTGATTTTCAAGTAGAATTAGAGCCAAGTTCATGGAAAATTTTAGGGGTGAATTTTCACCGTTGGGCTAAATTAAGGGGTTTTATATTTTTATTAGGTGAATATTTTGTATCATAGTACATTGTTACAAATCACCTCAAATTTATTTTATAAAAAAAAATTAGGTATGGAGGTTAGCCCACCTTATTTTAAGGGAGAGGGTAAAAAAAGTAAACTTAGCCCTTGAAATTAGGAGTGACAATCTTCCATTTGCCCTCATTTTCAAGAAAATGTATTTATGATAGTTATAAATAAAAATATAAATACAATGGAGGTATGGTAAATAAATAAATCCTCTTTTTATATTTAGTCCATAACCCTCTTTCTATTTAAGAAGGCTCAAAAATGAGGTTTCATTTAAGTGAATCCTATGGGCCAAATACTATATTTATAAAAGAGGTATGGTAAATTAATAAAAGTATAAATAAACGAGAGGTATGGTAAATAAATAAAACATTTTTTTATATTTACTCCATACGTCACCTTATATTTATGAACACGCAAGCGTGTAAATAAATAAAAATATAATTAAAGTGGAGGTATGGTAAATAAATAAAACCTCTTTCTATATTTAGTCCATAACCCTCTTTCTATTTAAGAAAGCTCAAAAAAGAAGTTTTATTTAATTGAATCCCGTGGGCCAAATACCATATTTATAAAAAAATATGGTAAATTAATAAAAATATAAATAAACGAGAGGTATGGTAAATAAATAAAACATTGTTTATATTTACTCCATAAGCCATCTTATATTTACGAACACTCAAAAAATTTGTTATATTTAGGTGAAGCCTATGGGTTAAATACCAGGGGCAAAATTATTATTAATACCATTCAAAAAAAAATTAACCCTAATATTAGTATTAATAAAAATAAATATGGCACATGGTATTGACCCATGGTATTCACATGGAAAGAAGCCTATTTAAAGGGGGGAATTAAACTAGCATAAATCCATCTTTACTCTGGATCAAATATCGTGATATGCAAACTAACATAGAGTGAAAAAATATTTGATCCCTCCTTGGTAGATCAAGAGTAAAAATGGATATTGTAATTTAATGTCACTTAAACATTTTAACTTGGTTAAAATAAAAAAATAAAATACAAATCAATTATTAATTTTTATAAATTAATAATAGTAGTTTTTAAGCTCTAGGTTTATGATAACCCATGGTATTGACCCATGGTAATACCATGGTATTCATGTGAGCATAGACCATTTAAGGGGGAAATTTTATCAGCTTATATCCATCTTAATTCCGGGTCTACCAAGTGTTGGGAGGGATAAACAGATTTCATGCCTCTAAGAGTGGTAGATGTGGAGTTAAGATGGATATAGGTTGTTTTTTATGATGAATGTCTGAAATGGGATTGATTCACACAGTAAAAGGGATGTCTAAGGGGCATGGAAACCCTGGAAAGAATGGCAAAACCCTAGGGTTTTTGCCTGCTGAACGACGTTTTTCTCGGTCTATGTGCGAGCTTCCGGATCTAGGTTATGGCTATTGCTGCAGGCATGCCTACGGGTTAAGGGTTTAAGATTTTTATATGGTTTGCACCATTACCCGGGACTAGCGTTGGTTTTTTTAAGGTTTTGACAGTGATTTAGGCTTTCTGCTTCCGTGATTCTACTCATTACCTGCAATCGGTCCCCCCTGGTCATACGGTGGTCAGGCGTTGTCTTTTGTCGGTTACCATGGTTGAGGAGGACCTCGTTGACTACGAGAAGGACCCCATGCCTGAACAAGAGATTTTGGCACATAAAAAAGGTTTGGACATGGATCCCTGGGGAAAACAGATGGTTCGGACGATAGTTGTAGCTCACTCGACGCAACACCCAGCGCTCCCCAGTAAAAGGCAACAATTGACTGTCAATGTGGAGGACTTACCAGCCCTAGAATGCCCCCCCCTCTCGCCAGCTACCTTGCATCTACTTGGCTCATGTATGCAGACAATACCCTCTTTCGAATCCCCCTTACCTTTCTTCCTGCTGCATTCCCCCCCACCACCTGTGCAGGTTTCACAGTACTTGAACCCTCCCTCCTACTTGGCCCAGACCGGCCCCTCAAATCTGCACTATCCTGCTCGATCCTTCATCCATCCTGGCTCCTGTAGCTTAAACCCTCATTCTCCTATTCGTTTGGGCTGCTTCAGCTCCCCATTACTGCCTGCACTTCCTTCTTCTTCCGCCCAGCAAAGCACCTCAAACCTGTGTCAGAACCTGCTAAAAGATTACCTAACAGGCTGGCACTCGGACAAGTAGAAAAAGGGTCACTGCCTTAGACCCTTAGACTCAGATATTAATCTGACTTTTGGTGAAGACGTTCACATGGAGGATGCAATGGAGACTGCAAGGAAATTACTGGTTGGTCGTGTCTATGGAAGGACCTATTCCATGGAAAGATTGTGTCAATGGACCGAGGAGATTTGGGGTCAACTCCTGAAGGAACTTCCTATAATAAGGGTCCTGGCCAAAGGCTGGTTCACTCTACACTTTCATAGAGCGGAGTACACGCAAATGATATTGTCACAATTCTGGCATATTGAGCTAGCACGAGTCCTATTGAAGCGTTGGGACCCCCTTTTTGATCCAGATCATGAATAACTTGGAGCTGGGCCTATATGGGTGAGATTTCCTGGTTTACCTATGAAATTTTGGACTCCACAAGTTTTCAAGCGTATTGGGGATGCGTTGGGAACCTATCTGGAGCATGATCAATCCTACGAAAAAGCGGGTATTATGACCATGGCTAGGATCCTTGTACACCTTGATACCAGGGCAGGACTGGAAGAGAAAATTACTCTACACTGAAGGCACTTCTCGTACAAGCAACTACTGGACTATGAAGGTGTCCCATTTCATTGCAGGAGGTGTCACAAAGTGGGCCATTTATACAAAGATTGTCCATTACTCTCTGCAGTCACCTCATAAAATTCGAAGGGAACAAAAAACCAGGGTTTGGTGGAGCAGAGTAAGGGTGAATCGAAGCGAGAAGATGGAGATAGGAAACAAGCTGCGGCCCCATCAGAGACAGTGGAAGATGCTTCAAATAAAACAAAAAACAGGCGAAAAGCGGCGACCTCACCTCCTCGGACCCGCTCCAAGTTTACAGTGGAAGCTACTTCTATCCCGGGTAAAGTGACTTTTCTTATAACCACTGCACTCTATTCAGAAGTTATGTTCTCTATGCTGCATTCATCTCTGCACCCTCCCTCCTCCGCTTTGGGCACTATTCCCTCCGTCCCCTGCTCCATCATCCCTCCCCCCTCCCACTTTCTCCACTACTCCCACCTCCCTCAGGGAGATTACCACCCCACCCACCCACTCCTCCTCCCATTCAGGGACAGGCTCTCATCCCTACAATCTTCGATCTAGACCTCGGCCAAAAAATTTGGGGTTGGGTCTCTCCCTTGGATGGTAAAAAAACAATCTAAAGCAGCGAGAGGCCATCCATCCAAGATCAAAATTGCCATTAAGTGTTTCCATGGGCCGACAGTACACCATAGAAAGGGTGCTTAGAGCAATTGAGCCCTCTGCTCCTGTTTCCCCATGATTTGTCTCTCATACAATTGTAGGGGACTAGCCAACCCCAAAAAGAGATTGGCTCTCAAACGGCTAGTACTAGAAACCAAATGTGATATCCTCCTCCTACAGGAAACTATTTGCTCCTCTAAAATCATTACCAGAACCCTCCAAACTACTCTGTTGGGTTGGGTATTTCAGGGTTTGGATGCTAATGGAAAATCAGGTGGCCTAGCAATTAGTATCAATCCCAAAGTTGTCAATATCTATTCATCCTGGGGAGGGTGGGGCTTCTTAGGTATGGATATTTTGGTGGGAGAACATGGTATCAGAATTAGAGTGATCAACATGTATGGGCCTAACCAGAACAGAGTGGCTTTCTGGCTTAACTTCTTGGATGATAACCTTATTACAAATGATACCATTATTGGAGGGGATTTAAACTTTTCATTGGGAATGGAGGAATGTTGGGGTCATCATGCACAAATGGATCCTATTTCGGAGCAGATGAGCACATTACTGGACACCTACAAGCTTATTGACATTCCCATGAACAAGAAAGTACCCACTTGGCATAATAGGAGAATGGGGGAAGTCGCCTTGGGTAAAAGATTGGACCATTTCCTAATCCATGAAAATATACTTTGTCAACTTCCCCTATACAGACAATGGGTTGGCACTGGTGGTTCATGAGATCATCTACCTATTCTTCTTCAAATCTCTGGACCAACCAAGAAGCCGTGTCCTCCTTTCAAATTCTTTACGAGCTACCTTCAAGATATGGAATTCATCAACCTTGTAACTGAATTCTAGCAATATCAGCCTCCGCTGCGGGAATAGAGGATGGTGGCAGATTTATGTGAGAGACTCAAACCCTCCGTAACAGGACCGAGGAATGGTCAAAGAGGAAGAAACAGAGAGATGAACAGCATCTACTCGATATAGAATTACAGATTGCACAACTAACAGATGAACAAGGGCTTGGTTTCTTATCAGAGGAGTCTAAAACATATTTGAACAATCTGGAGAAAAAAAAAATAAGCTGCTACTTGACAAAGAAGAACAATGGAGGTTTAAAAGCAGGGCCATCTGGCTGCAAGCAGGAGATGGAAATACAATATTCTTCCACAACTTTGTGAATGGTAGGAAGACAACAAATACTATCTGGCAGCTACCTAATGAACCTGATGGATGAGCCTCAACTCACAAGCAGTTAGCCAGATTGAGAACTTCACATTTCAAAAGACAGTTTACGGCTCAAACAGATATCAATCTACCAGAGATCATTAACCTGGCAGGGATTTTTCCAAGGTTTGTGGAACCTGAAGCAGTGGAGGATTTGATTCAATCGATAACTATGGAGGAACTAGAAGGTACACTAAGGTGGTTCATAAAAGACAAGAGTCCAGGGCCGGATGGTTGGCCAGTGGAATTTTACTTGGCTTTCCTGGAGCTGTTGGGGAAGGATCTTTTGGCAGTCATCGAAGAGAGCAGAATCACAGGACATATTCATCCTCCTATGAACCACACCTTCATAGCCTTGATCCCTAAGATTGATTCCCCTGCATCTTTCAACGACTTTAGGCCTATATCCCTCTGCAACCTCCTTTACAAAATCATTGCAAAAATTATTGCTAATCGTATAAAACCTATCCTCTCCAATCATATCTCCCAGGAGCAATTTGCTTTCCTCCACCATCGACACATACAAGAAGCCATTGGCACAGCTCAGGAAGCCTTACACTCCATTAAACAAAAGAACCTTAAGAGCATCTCCCTCAAAATTTATTTGTCAAAAGCCTTCGACAAAGTGAATTGGCTATATCTTAAAATGATCCTTACTCACCTGGGGTTTCCCCCCACCCTCATCTCCTGGATTATGGGTTGCATCTCTTCTGTCTCCTCTTCCATCCTCATAAATGGATCGGCTACTTCATCCTTCAATATAGATAGAGGCATCAAGCAGGGATGCCCTCTTTCATCTCTTCTTTTCCTTCTAGTCATAGAAGGTCTGAGTAGACTTATTGCTTCAGAGAAAAGGAGAGGGGGACTTACTGGACTATAAATCATGGAGAGTTTCTATCTGACCCATCTACTTTTTGTAGATGATATCCTGATATTTTTAAATGGGAGTGTTTGGGACTCTTCCTCACTAAATTCTATTCTTATCCTTTTCTGCAAAGCAACAGGAATGGAGATAAACAGAGAAAAATCTTCCATCTCCCTAACAGACTGCTCACCACAGGAAACCCAGCTAGCTCTTCAAAAGTTTTTCCTACCAAGAAACTGATCTAATGGAAGGACTTGAATACCTGGGATTTAGACTTAAATCAGATGGATACAAGATTGCAAATTGGACCTGGCTCATCACTGAAGTGGAAAAGAGAATCAACTACTGGTGTCATAGATTCCTCTCTAGAGCTGGCCGAATTATACTCATAAAATATGTCCTTGGAGCCACCCTGGTATATTGGATGTCACTTGCTTGGATACTGCGTGGGATTCTTCACAAAATTCAACAAATTTGCTGCAAATTTCTCTGGAATGGTAAAAAGGAGGGTAGAACTTTTTCCTCGGTAAATTGGAACAAAATTGGCACACCAAAAAAGTGGGGAGGATGGGGGCTCAAAGTACTCCCGACTTTTGCTCAAGCTTTGGCGGTCAAACAGAGTTGGATTTTGTTGAAACACAATAGTATTTGGGTGGAGGTTATCCACCATAAGTATATATGGCCGTCAACCATCACTGACTAGGTCAGAGGCACTTCTTGGAATAGGAGAGGTATTTCAGTAATATGGAGGGCCATCCTCAATTCTATGCCCATCATCAAAGAAGGATTACTATGGAGGATTGGAAATGGTGCATCTATCTGAATTGGCATTGATCCTTGACTGGGCTATGGAAACTCCCATATATTACCTGAAGGTTTGATTCATCATCTTAATAACAGAGGTATAAAGTACCTTGGACAGATTCGAGGCCAGCAACAGTCTACTTTTCATTCGCAAGCATGGTTGAATGAACAGCATGGACATATCCAAAATGAATGGAGTAGACCTTGGCAAAGATACATTCAGGCACTTACAGAATCACATGTTAGATTAAGGAATTCAGAGGATGAACTTATATGGGCACTCTCAAAATCTGGACAATATACACCAAAACTGGGATATGACAAAATCATTGTTGATAGAAAACTGGAGGCCTTAAAAATCTGGTGGCATACATTATGGAAATTAAAAGCTCCTCCGCGTACCAGACTGCTAATGTGGAATATCTTGGAAAACAAGATTCCCACTGGATCGTATCTAAAAAAAATGGCTTTCCTGGGTCCTACCCGATGTGTACTGTGTTTTCAAGATGAAGAAACGACTCATCATCTCTTCCTTTCTTTTCCCACTACCAGGAGTATCTCGTATCAGGTCACTCAAACTCTAAATTTAAATACTAACTGGCAGGGGGCAGACATCAGCTCAGCCTAGGAACATTGGTGGAGTTCCTCGGCAATGGAAAAACCTCGGAACCTCCCATTACTTGTCCCTTGGCATATTTGGATCAAGAGGAATGCTGTTATATTTGAGGACAAACCGGTCAACTGGAACCTTATCCATCCTAAAATCTGTGCGGTATATGCTGAAATTCCAAATGACACCTCCAACATGAGTCCTCGCCCTATCCGGCAAGAGCAGATCAATAGATCAATCCCTTGGGCCTATTTTGACGGGGCTACCCAACAGCGTGGCTATGGGGGTGGCATTTATTTCCAGTTATCTGAAACCCATTACTTTCAGATTAGAATGGGTCTGGGGCCGGGAACAAATAACCTTGCAGAACTGATTTCTCTCCGACATCTTTTATACTTTGTTATTAAGAAAAACTGCCGAAACCTGCAAATATTTGGAGATTCAAAGAATGTGACAGATTGGTTCAACAACACGACTATCTGTTATGCATATACATTGAGGAATATATTGGAAGAAATTGTTTTTTTCAAAACATTTTTTGACCAATTATCTATTTCTCATATTTAGAGGGAAAGAAATGAAACTGCCGACCGACTAGCAAAAGAAGCAATGCATCGTCCTATAGGGAGTGGATGATCACTAAATTTACTCCAACAGGGACATACCGGTACTTTCATAGGCCTTATATAGATGGAGATATACAGGGAGGCAATGGCCTCTAATTTCACACCATATGTATATGAACATTTTTTAGCGCATAACTATGTATATAGCAATAATGCTTGTAAATATGGACATCTTCTTTGCACAGAAGATACTACTAAACTCTATTTTGATGGTCTTAGTACCATTACTGTATACCCTCTGGGTTATTTTCTAGCTTTTGTTTGTTTTTGACAGTGGTACAGTGCCACAGTATCAACATATGCCTTCGGGCATCTACAGCATGTAATTTCACTATTGAAATTATGAATTTGCTTTTTCTAGAAAAAGGTTGTTTTTTTATGATAATGAAGATATTAAATAGACTTAGGAAATTATATAATGGTTAAAGCTACATTTAATCACTTCACAAAATTTAGTAAAAAATATCGATATCTCCATTAATATTGGTTTTTCTGATTTAACAAAAAAAAATTCAAAACAATGAAATCTTAACTCTTTCTGCATCACCCTCATAGAAGAGAGATAGTCATTGCCCAAATTTCCCACCATTTTTCAAACATTCTCAATATGATATCTTCATGAAAAAGTTAAGGTACTGATCTTGGATTAGTTGTTTGAAAAATATGTTGGTTTTTACAACATTTTATCTTCTCTCCTATTCTTAGTTTGTCGTAATGATCTGTAGGGGTTGGATCACTGCACCATACTTTCTTAAAAGGTGGATATTGTGCACCAAAAAGGAAATTAATCCACATGTTACAATGCTGTTAAAAATGGTATGGAAGTAGTGAATTATGCTAATAAGAAATTTAGATTGGGAGAGACATAATTAAATTTTATTATTTAATTGAAGATTTCCAATTAAAATAATAATAAATCTACATTTATATATTTATATATTGATTGGAAGGCTTCTAACAATGGTCACTTTTTTCCTTTAGATCCCCTTCAGGCCTTTGGGATACCTACTACTTCATTACATTATATAGTTGGGGCTTGCTACTTGTTGGCGTGTTGGGGTAAACAAACTTGATGTGTTTTTTGTTATCTCGTAGTTGGAGTCTATGCAATAAGAAAGAAATTTGATAGCTTGGCAAAAGTGGTAGCTTGAAGTGGTAGAGAATAGATTAATCTCTCCTACCATGACAAACATGGCCACTAAAACTTTCAACATTGTTTGTAGGAAGTAAAAATTATGTTTCTTTCTTCCAAACATGTATGTTAGTATATTACAGTTTAATGAATATCTTCTATTATTATCATATATGGTTTCATACTTTAACAAAACATTCGCCAAGACTTCACAATGTTTTATTATTCAGTGAAAGATTTTCCAAGATCTTACAAGATTTTATAATTCAGTCAACGATTTGCCATGAATTTACAAAATAATATAATCTAGTGAAAGCTTCACCAAAATATGTATGTATATATATATATATATATATATATATATATATATATATATATATATATATATTAGTGATAAAATCGCCTCCCATTTTTCCTATGTATCATGGGGATTCGCCCATTTATTATACATATAAATTTAGGGTGGTTCTTAAAATTTTCCCTGGCCAAGTTCCACCAATTCTCATTGTTGGATATAACACCTACACTCTAAGCAATAATTCCACCTTTATCTTGCATGATTTCTCCACAAGATTTGAATTGCATGTGTAGGGATGTTGTAAGGGTGATGCAAATTGCATCCTACCTCCATTTAGTAATAATATGTTTCCTTTGTTAAGTTGACATACACAATTTAATGGAATTAATGTGTGGCACCTTGCATAAATTCACATCAATCATGGACCTAGGGAATAGCCTTGAAAAATTGACATCAATCAAGGTTGAAGTTTGATTTAAGAGGGAAAATATTTCTATAGCTAAACACCAAGGTTTGGAGTCCTAGAATAAGATTTGATCATTTATTCTATAGATCCTCTTGTAACAGTGAAAATATGGTTTTCTGCGTTTATTTCTGCATCATACTCCCCCTACTGTATAGGATATCAAGGTCTTAAACCCTTAAGCTCACAACCATTATTTTGTCAATTATTCTACAAATCCTCTTGTAGGAGTGAAAATATGGTTTTTTCCATTCATTTCTACATCATACCCCTCCTCCTGTCTAGGAGATCAAGGTGTTAAACCATTGGGATCATAACCATTGGAGGAGAAAATTATTGATTTCTCCGTAAAAGTGAGAAAATAATGGAATGTGACTGTTCATTCAAAGCCTTGTTAGTATGGACATATGGATCTTCGTGGAATTCTCAAATCAAGAAATAGATCGATGGATGGGATTAGGTGTAACAATCTAAAAGATATGGAGAGTAATGTCGATCTTATTTTTGGCAAGTCTGATGGATTGGATGTTGTTATTGATGCCAAAGATGCCTTGGAACTCATAAAATTTGTAATTTCATAATGTTTGTAACTCTAAACATGTTATCATATAGATAGGATATATGGATAAATTTAGAGCAAAGGACTTGCGAGAAGTAAAGAGAGTAATTCTGAGATGGAATTTGAATATACAAAATATGTTTTAAATAGAAATTCCTCCATTATTAAAAAATTCCAGTAAAAAATATCATGATAATTAAGCTAGTTGGAAATAGAAAAACAATATATCTATATATATATATATATATATATATATATATATATATATATATATATGTTTAGAAAACAAAGACAATATTTTGTAATTAGAAGAGGCATTACACCTTAATGTAAAAAATATCAAGCCAAAAACATTTTCTTTGACAGGTTCATAAATAGTTAAACTTGGAAAAAAAATGTCAACCTATTAGAAACTATACACAATATCTCGATTAATACAATAGGTTCAGCACGGTTCTTTTTCTCGACTAAATAGTCAAGATAAAAAGTAATAGATTGTGTTATAAACATAGAAACCAATAAAAATTATTATGAAAAGGTGGATACAAAAAGGGATGCAAAAATAGATGTAAAATTCGATGAAAACCTAAATGCAAATGAGGATGAAAACATGGATGCAAAATTAGAAGAAAAAATGGGTGAAAAGGGAGGTACCAAACTAGGTGAAAATTGTGGCACAAGCAATAGTGGAAAAAACAATAGAGGAAAGAGAGGATGTAAATATGGTGCAAAACAAGATGCAAAAGTGGATGCAAAAAACATAGATGCAAAACTAGACACAAACCTTGATGAAAAATTTGGCACAAAGGGATGTAAATATGGATGAAAAAATAGATGCAGAAAAGGATTTAAAAAAGAATGAAAAAAATGATGCAAAACTTCATGCAAGCGTAGGTGCAAAAAGTGGAAGTGCTAGAGGATGAAAAGCTAGGTGAAACAAAGTTAGGTGCCAAAATTGTTGCAAAGCTTGGAACAAAACCTAGTGCAAAGGATGGCACAAAACTTGGCATAAAATCTAGTGCAAAACTTGGTGCATAATCAATTGCAATACCTGGTTCTAAACTTGGTGTAAGACTTGGTTCAAAACTTGCTAAAATTTTTGCATCAATATTTGCACCATATTTGATAAATGGACGTAAATAAAGCCAAAAATGGGTGCTAGATTCAAGAGAGGAAGGAAAAAGGGATGTTAATAATAGGGTATTGTTTTAGTGTCATCCTGTATGGATCCTTCGATGCTTGTGATTCCTTTATTACCAACTCAATAGAAAAGTCCACTTCCCTATGAGGTGACAACTCTGAAATCTTTTTGAGATATACATCCTAAAACTATTGTAAAACTAGGTACCTTCTCAAGACATCCGCATCCCCAACTTCCTTACCTTTGTCGCTGGAAATATGAACTACAAATAACACACACCCTTTTTTATGACTACAATTCGCCTACATATATACCACGATTGTAACTGATGTTTCCTTCTTCTTACCCTACAAGATTCTATGTTCCCCATTGTCATCCAAGCACTTAATATCTTTTTCATAACAATCCACTTTACTCCTATGAAGATATAACCATTCGATAACCAAAATAATACTATACAACCCGAATGACAATACATTTTAGTGTGCTGATGTTGGCATACCATTCAATTCAAATGCACAAGATCTTAGCCAATGATGAAATATTTTCTTTGTACCTGTAGCCAACTACACTAACTTGTAATATTTAACTACACATGTAACATACTTGTACCTATAGTATACCTATACCTATAAAATACTTGTACATGTAGCATACCTGTACTTGTAGAATACCTATACATGTACATGTAGTATCTTCCTAGTACATGGTGATTTTCCTACCTGTTATCCAATGCTGCATAGATATGAGAAATATTTTGTACAACATCTAGTACTCTATGTGCTTCCTGTGCACTATACATCTATGGTATACCACCCTAATTTTGTGGAAAATATCTCCGACGATGATCCTTGCCACAAGTCCAACACTATAAAGGCTTCCAACTTGCACCCTTATCCCATTCCTCAGATCGAAATCCATGTCGTCTATCAGATGCATTGAAATTCTTAGACAATACTACATTCTACATGTTACCTGTGTCCCAAGGAATTATTTTCTTCTTATCCCATTTTCCTTGATTCTTTTCATTACCTTTCCAGCCTGGTTTAGTTTCATATATGCACTTTGATTGCCCATAACAATGCTTTACATTCTAGATGGATTACTACAATGACCTGGGCTCATCAACTCAATCCTGTTGTTGAATGCTACTAGCAAGCCACTGATGAATCTCGTTTTTGTTTTCTCCTCCTTAAGGTAAGGCACATACCTAAATAACTCCAAAAATCTGTTATTGCACTCCTCATTAGTTAGATATCCCATCTTCAACTCATAGAATTTCTTTGCTCTGTCATCATACTATCTCTCTGATAGATACTTCTTCTGTAATAGTCTCTCAAACTCACTCAGAGTCAACTCATGTTCGTGAATACCCATGCAATTCTTTACATATTCCCACCAAATGTCTTATTTACCTTTAAGATGAAACGTAGTTATTCTGGCCTTCATGTTTGGTGAGTAATCATGCAATCTAAAGAACTTATTCATGCCAAGAAACTATGCTTCGAAATCCTCTGACTTCTTCATTTCTCCATAAAATGTAGATGGTTTTGCTTTCTTGACATCATCTGGAGAACATCCGCTGTCACTCCTCCCATAAGGATGGTAACAATGATGACCGTGATACCTGTCTAAACTAGAACTATAGTAAAGCCCATGTCCACTACCTAGTCTATTAGGTGTATCCAACAATCTTCCATTTGTGACTGTCATCTCTATCCAACATGTTCCCACCATGAGATCTACTACCATATGCCCCATTAGTCCTATCCTCATGTCCACGGCTGATCCAAAGTGGTCCTTGTCTTTGCAAGTTTGTAAAACTCTAAAGGATTACTTCATTAAATTATGCTTGTTTCACCTGTGCCTCAATGATCTTATCATTATCTTCATTGCAACTCCTCATTTCTGCCATCAAACTTCTCAATGTTTCTGCTATGTTAGAAGACTACCCAACACCATGTTGCTCATATGATCCATAAGGATAATATCATGAACAATAGTCTACCATTATTGTTATAGACATTTTTGTGCCTCGCAACATGGAGCATGAAATGTCAATAAATACAGGGATCCTCAGTCCCTAAACATGTTGTTCTTACCCCTAAAAGAACAAGGTCATCAAACCACAGCACTTCCAATCAGTTCTCCACCTGAAAACACTTCAAAATAGGCTAATTTTGGATCATGTCAGCTGCTCCACTGAGCATCTGCGCTGGAATGCAACTGCTCCTCCTTGTACCTGCGCTGGAAGTCAAATCTAATGAAGGCTACCTGCGCTGGGCGAGATTGGCCAAGTGGCACAGTCATTCTGCAAAGTGTCAACTGCCCAGGAAGCTTCCAAACTGACACTTGGTTCATGAGATTCGCCCTGTGATGAGTAAGAGGTACTTGATCACCATGTGTAAGCAAGGATCTCCAAGTGGACTCAAGAACTGAAGATTAACTGAAGAGGGAGAGGACACTAGTCAGCTCTATGCCAGCCTCAAGTTGACTCATCCTTTCTTCTTCTCTCCTATATATAGAGCTCTTCTATGAGGTCTAAGGAGGCTGGAATTTTGTGTAAAGCAAAGAGGTGCTGTTGGTTTACAGTTAGAGCTATTGGGTGATTGTTTTACTAGAGGTGAAGAGGAGAGTTCTTGCTGCTGGGGAGGTGCTGCTGGATTGGAGCCATCAATGGTTGTAACCTTCTCAGAACCCTGTTACTTCTATCAATAAAGCTTTGCATGTTCTCCTATATACTTGTATTGCATTGATGTATTGTATTTACTTGTATATTTGATTCACTCTAATCCATGCATCAGTTATGAGTACATGTATCTTGTAGTTTCCTCTCTTGTTTTGTGCAGGATCTGTGTGTAGCTGGACCGGCAAAGAGAGCAAGGAGCTGGGAACAAGAGACAAAGAGAGAGGATAAGGATCGACTAAGCGAAAGACACCAGGTTGGTTAATCTTTTCTTCCTTCTCTCTGTACTTTCATAAAGGAAAATATCAAAGCTTTACTTTCAGTTGTTGCTAAAGACTGTCACCTTTAGAGTAGGGATAGGGTCATCCGAGTCGGATACTTTTCCCCACAACAAACTGGTGACTCCACTGGGGAACCTAGTATCTTGTTGGTGTTTGTAGTATTTTGCTATTCATTTCTTGAAGAAAAGAGTACCAAATCGAAAAGCTTTTGACTATATCAAAAGCGAAGTAGAGGGACTGTTACTCTTGCTCATTTGCTGAGCAAATTCAAGATTTGAAGAGCTTATCTACAAAAGACTCTTTTCTCTTTGTGATAGATCTTCATCCTCTTGATCATCCCTTAGCCTGTACTTGACCTATAGCTTTTTATTTCAGCAAAAACAGTGCATTTTTGAGCTTTTTATGACCCGGAAAACTTTGTAGACGCAACTCTCGTGTCCCAGAGCAGGCTGTCCACAGGCAGTCTGCATTACAGCGCAGGTGCTCCCTTCGGGAACTGCGCTGAGAGTCAAACTGACAGACCAGAGCCTGCGCTGGTCCAGTTAGCCATTGTCTTGCTCAGTTTTCCCATTGTGTCTTGGCCCTGTTTTCACTGATTTTTGCTGTCGCTTGCTGGTCATTGTACTTGCTGTAAACCAACTTTCCTTGACATTATTCCGCCTCAGTTGTGTGATGAAACTGTGAATGTTCTTTTAGTATTTCTTGTTTCAGTTACAGTTTCCCATTGTGAAAAGCGAACCAGTATAGCTGTGGCCTCTTAGATCCTGAACTGTAAAAGTGTCTTTGTGATCTTAAGAGCTAGTTTTATTACTGTTCATGGCTGTTTGAGTTTGTTTGTTTTTCATTTTATGGTTTGGATCTATACATTTCCTGTGTTTAAACAAGTCGATCATAAGGTGTCTTTTTGATTATTGGACAAGCTTGTTTATTTCTACTTGAAATTAGATTCAACATTATACAACAGTTTCCTTTCTGTCTTACATCAACATTAAGGATAACGAAAAGAAATACATGCATTGTGCATTTTGCATTTGACTGTGTGTTTGACGATTTAGGAAAATTTGCATTTTAGTGTGTGTTCTATGATCTGTGGAAAAAGTTGTGTCTTTCTTTTCCCTCAGTAGATTAAGGTTTTCAAAGTTGAAAGATTGAAAAGATTTGCTTCTCATCTTAGATTGCATATAGGAAGTTGTATATATACATCTCGTGGCGACCCTGAAAGACAAACTGTTAAGCAAGATCAACATTAAAATAAACCCAATTTACATAACAACGCTTTGTAACATAACGCAAACATCTAGAGGTCTAGGTAGAGACGTGTTCCGGCGTCGTTAAACATAGTGACTGTCGATCTCTACGAAGGTGGGTGATTCCTCCTGAGAGTCGGTGGCACTAACACGGACTTGTGCTCCCGCGTACCGTCGCGTATATTGGGAGACCCCTATAGGCTTTTATCCTTTATCCTTAGGAAACCGTGTCGGCCGCCCTACTGATCGCGATGCAGTGAACACAGCATTCATGAAGATCGACCACCCGTACCGTAAAACGTATTCTGTGGTTTCGCGAAAGGTTTGGCACACCCTCTGCCTAGATCTCCAGAGCAGTTTCTTTTGGCCTTTTTCAAACTCTATAACTGAAAAAGTCCAACCGAGCATTTGTCACTTCGGGCTCGTTAATACATCGAAGGCGACTAGAGTCATCTTTAGCTTTTTCTCGACTCTTAAAACATGAAAAAGCAAGTTTGTGTCTAAAAGCGTCGTTAATAAAATTTATTTTAAGCGGAACATAATCACCTGTTATTCCCACGTTGATCTTTCAGTTGAAAAGTATGGAGCCCACCAACCAAGGAAGTAACCTTGGCGGAAGTCCAAATCCCTTCTCCTCTTGGGGAGATGTTGGTGCGCCTCATATGGCTACATTGTCACTTCCAGGGTTGACAATCGGCCTCCCTGTATGGCTCTTTTCAACTAATGTAGTCTAGATCGCCACTAATCCTGAGCAGTCGAATCAACAGTCAGAACAATCTAGAACTACCCACCAGCCTTCCACTTCTTATGATACTTCCTCTGATCCTTCATCTTCGCAAGGTAGAGCTGGCAAAAGTCAGCCTCCCAAGGAGAAGAAGGAAAAGAAGAAGAAAGAAAAGAAGCAGAAGGAGCCTCTGGCGAAGGCGACTGGGGGCAAGCAGAAGAAAGCTGACGAAAACCCACACACTGCACCGACCGGGCCTAAATCGCCATGTGTCATTTGCAAAGGGATCCACTTCCATCGTGATTGTCCTTGTATTCCCCGGATACTAAGGGACTGGTCCCCAAGGTTGCACAATCCGGTAGCATCAACCTCTGGTTGTCATGTTGATTGCAATCCGTCAACTAATGAGAGTGAAGGACGAAGAAGGGGACCAAGATCACCCTGTCTATTGTGTGAAGGCAATCATGCCATCCACAAATGTCCATTCTTAGATGAGGCAAAGAGAGTTTTGGAAGATCGTCCGGTATCACCGTTACGACTTCCTCCTGGATACCAAAAACTCGTGCCTAATCCCTCGATAGTTGAAAATCCAGCTGGCCTGCTCAAGTGGTCAGCTGAAGCGTCAGTCACTGAAAATGAACCTACTGAATCCAGACCGGACGAAAGTCCAAAGGTCGATATGGCAGTTGACCCGGTTCTACCTTCAGAAGTTTCATCTTCGAATGACACCGTCGCCGAAGAGTCATCTTCATGCGACACCCTCACTGAAGAGAATAAGGCTGACACCATCCAGGTTCTTTTCATCAGCACCGACTCTGATGAGCGTCAGGGCAATGCGCCCATTCCTTTATCGCAGGAAGGAACATCATCAGGGTCATATCCGGCCGTATATTCGGTCCCACCACCAAGCAACCTGGTTGTATCCTTTGATTGGAATCAACTAGGCAGACCCCGGTTACCAGCCAGTACACCATTCAGAATCATTGTCCAGATCTATAGAATGATTATGGCTGGTACTATCATTGATGAAGGGGCGTCTGTGAGTATCCTTTCCTCTGTTGCTTGGAAAGCACTGGGTTTCCCAGCGCTTTTACCTGAGTTGAGAAATCTCTCAGGTTTTGATAAAGGAACCAGTCGACCATTAGGAATCCTCCCCAATGTGCCTGTCACGTTGAAAGGGAAGACCGTTAATTTGAACGTGATGGTCGTCCAAGGACCCTTGGATTATAACCTACTCCTTGGACGCGACTATATTTATTGCATGGGAGCGATAGTCTCCTCACTCTTTAGAGTAATGTGTTTTCCACACGAAGGAAGGGTGGTCAAGCTCGTAGACCAACTTTCGTTTCCGGGATCTCGCATCGCAAATAGTCAAATACCATTCCTAAATGGTCTGTTCACTCAAGATTCGCCTCCGCCCCCAGTCCTCCTTCCCGATGAGTGCGAGTGATTCGGAAAGAAAGACTAGAACCCAGGGGGCATGCACCCTGGTCTGCTTCGGGCAGAAGAAACCCCAGGTATAAGGAAGAATTTCCGCAGAAGAATATGACTAGTCCGTACCCCGTCCGTGGAAGGAAGTGGGGTTGTTCTGGAATAGTGTTCTTTTGTTAAAGTTATGTGTTTGGCGAAAGAGTCATTCACCTTTGTCTAAAAAAGTGGGCAATGCCCAAGTAGGAATTCCCTTATTGCGACAAGTAGTAAACATCTTTGAATTCAAGCCTCGCCCATTAAAACATATGTTTTGAAGGATAAGCAGGGGCAGCCTACAAAGAAGGGGACTATATTGTTGTGACAGAGGGTAACCATCTTTGGACAACCCAATGATAGACACCGCCGAAGAAAGAGATTGATTTGCGGCAGCGAATAGAACCCTCTTCGGATAATAAGAAAGAGGCAAGCCTCCCTCAATAATACCAATGTTTTGTCTTTGAGTAGTGTTCTTCTATTGTCACAAATAGCTGTTTGTTAAAAGTGGGCCGACGGGAAGCCTGAGTACTGCGTAAGACCCCTTAAAATAACGAGAAGACAAGTATCGTTAACATTAGATTGGCAAGATGACAAATAACTGTGAACACCCAAAGAAAAGCAGAGGTAGGGGAGAGGAGGGGCAGCCTCGAAATTCTATCCTATACCTAGGGGCATGCAAACCTTTGGAATGCAAGCAAGGGACGACTATTTATTTTTTAAATTTTTAGGTCCTCCCTTTAAACCTGTAGGTCTAACCCGTTAAACTCGTAGGATTAGCCGTTTCCGACCTTGCATGAAGAAAGCCTGTGGGGCAAAGGTAAAATTTGCCAAAATTGGAGCATAGCTTTATGAGATAAAGCTCCTTAAAAAATAGTTATCTCATAGGAGGCGTTCTTATTATGACTGGTATATCGAGCAGTTTTAGCATATAGTTCATGCTCGTTAAAAAATAAACGCAAAATTCGAGCAGTTTTATGACTGAATTTATGCTCGTTAAAAAATAGAAAAGTGTGAGCAAAAGTTTCCCCCAGAGTTCAAGCTCATGGAAAAAATGAACCTATCCCGGTAAATAACCTTTTGAGATTGTAAATTCATCAGCCATAAGAACCTTGATCGTGTTTTCATCCATCACCCCCACTGTTCATTTGGCCGATCATTCACTTCCATTTGTGTGTTTACCTCTTTTGAGAAACAGCTGCGAAGAGTGATTTCACCTAGCCATCCTTGTGACACTACCGTGATTGGAAAATTCCAATTTGTACCTGGAATCTGCTGCTATCCCTGTTTATCACTCGTTCCTCAAAAGACGAGTCTTCTTTGAGCTCTTTTCACTGACTCGTAAAAAATGAAAAGTTTGCCGAGTTCTGGCCTTCCAGCTCGTTAAACGACCGGAACGCTATCCCTCCTCTAGATTTTAATCTTTTTGGACCTGAGGGATTATTGCACAAAAAGATCGAGCACTTGTCTTGTTCGGCTCGTAAAAGTACCGAACAGCCATCCCTTCTGTATTGTTTTATACTTTTTCGGACTTAAGGGATTAGATGACGAAAAAGGAATTATGGAGTTAACTTTCTGTACCTTTTCAGACTCTCTAAAAATGAAAAGGACCGAGTTTTCCTTGTCGTTAGACTCGTTAAAATGATTAAATAGCGACAAACTTGTCTTTAGACGAGAACGAGTTTCCCTATCGCTAAGCTCGTTAAATCATAGCGATGGGCTTGCCCGAAGGGCAGGTTATAGAACAAGCATATGTTATCCTCCTCAAGCTTGACAAAAATAAAGAGGTACTGGTCAGAAATGACTGGGGAAAAATTGGGAGAACATCAAAGTTTAATGGTAGCAAGTCACTCTTGAACATGACACTTTTCCTCCGTTCCACATCGGGTTGGGTTGTTTCATTCACCGGTCTCATCACCATGGTCCTCGCCAAACCATCCACTTTTGGGGTAATGCTACCGATCCAGCGCATCAGTGTCGTTATATGTTCAAGAGGGGTCATTCTGAAAGTGTCAACCGTGTCCCATCCACTGCCATACATTATCCTTCATCCATTCATGATCGCCACCCTGAATCATATATCACAGTTTGTTTTCACCTCCACTAAAATCATTAGCTCCGTTCCGTGTCATTGATGTGGGATTCATTAAGGCCCTCCTTTGACGGATCGCTTCTTGTCGACTTCAGCTCATTATCCAAGAAGTTGATCTAGGAACAACCCGATCAGTACTTTGAAGCTTGCATGCCTCAATGGCGAGTTTCTCACTTCCGGCGACAGGTATACATCAATGACCTTCGACCAGAAGATTTTGCGTGGCGTTCGACGCCAAGTCCTTTATTCACGCCACGTGAATTGTACTGCAGTACCTTGAGGGTCATCGTCATTATTGGTGATTCCTCTCGCGCTTGTTAACGGTTTTCATTATTGACCGGTAATCAAGCGATGTCTTTCCATGTTCGACTTCAGCGAAATTCTCACATGGATCGACTTGTACTTAGAGTGAAGATCGAACGAGTTTGAAGACCCCGGATCTAGTTTCATCCATCCGGGCTGCGATATATATTCAGGAAATATAAAAGCATTTGCCATGTACATCATTGCAGCAGATGATCATCCTATTCAAAGGATGATAATTTCAGCAGAAAATTATCAGTCTACCTTCAGACGATCGTCTGTCATATGTACCAAAATGTATTTATAAAAGCTGAGCATGGGAATGCCCGCCTCAGCTAGATCAGGAAAACAGAATGAAAAATAATGTATTGTATTGTATTGTATTACAGGGCACCTCCTCAGCACTGGAATGAACTTCGGACCCTCTAGATAAAGCATTTCACCCGATAAACGGCCTCATACTTTAGGGGGCAACTGTTATAGACATTTTTGTGCCTCGCAACATGGAGCATGAAATGTCAATAAATACAGGGATCCTCAGTCCCTAAACATGTTGTTCTTACCCCTAAAAGAACAAGGTCATCAAACCACAACACTTCCAATCAGTTCTCCACCTGAAAACACTTCAAAACAGGCTAATTTTGGATCATGTCAGCTGCTCCACTGAGCATCTGCGCTGGAATGCAACTGCTCCTCCTTGTACCTGCGCTGGAAGTCAAATCTAATGAAGGCTACCTGCGCTGGGCGAGATTGGCCAAGTGGCACAGTCATTCTGCAAAGTGTCAACTGCCCAGGAAGCTTCCAAACTGACACTTGGTTCATGAGATTCGCCCTGTGATGAGTAAGATGTACTTGATCACCATGTGTAAGCAAGGATCTCCAAGTGGACTCAAGAACTGAAGATTAACTGAAGAGGGAGAGGACACTAGTCAGCTCTATGCCAGCCTCAAGCTGACTCATCCTTTCTTCTTCTCTCCTATATATAGAGCTCTTCTATGAGGTCTAAGGAGGCTGGAATTTTGTGTAAAGCAAAGAGGTGCTGTTGGTTTACAGTTAGAGCTATTGGGTGATTGTTTTACTAGAGGTGAAGAGGAGAGTTCTTGCTGCTGGGGAGGTGCTGCTGGATTGGAGCCATCAATGGTTGTAACCTTCTCAGAACCCTGTTACTTCTATCAATAAAGCTTTGCATGTTCTCCTATATACTTGTATTGCATTGATGTATTGTATTTACTTGTATATTTGATTCACTCTAATCCATGCATCAGTTATGAGTACATGTATCTTGTAGTTTCCTCTCTTGTTTTGTGCAGGATCTGTGTGTAGCTGGACCGGCAAAGAGAGCAAGGAGCTGGGAACAAGAGACAAAGAGAGAGGATAAGGATCGACTAAGCGAAAGACACCAGGTTGGTTAATCTTTTCTTCCTTCTCTCTGTACTTTCATAAAGGAAAATATCAAAGCTTTACTTTCAGTTGTTGCTAAAGACTGTCACCTTTAGAGTAGGGATAGGGTCATCCGAGTCGGATACTTTTCCCCACAACAATTATGTTATTCATATTTTTTATTGTCTTCCTGTAGGGTATATGTATTAGCTAAACCACATCATAAACAAACCAATGTACCTTAGTTTATTTCAAGGGAGGATATATTGTCTGCAAGGTCCACCATACTAACACAATACATGTATAATCATAATCATTACAGTATATGCACATCATCCCAATCACCATCTAGTTACCATGCATGATGCCACAACTAAAACACCAAATAGACAAGATGCATTCATAAAAGCATCTATATGACATCCCTGCATACACAATATATACAAACACTAACATGAATTCATGGTGACACTTTCTAACAAAAACACCATCAATCTCTGCATGACCTTACAATGGTAACCATGACCACCACCATGCATACAAAAAAGAAGTTAGACTTTAAGCATTAGGACACATATAACACTCTGACATGTGCATAGGACAAGGCATTCATCCAATGAGAAAAGAAACCAGAAATCTCCCAAGGAGAACGGAACCATGCTCTATTACAACTCTATAACACCCTCCTCCCACATCTACCTAAGATAACCAACCCACCAGGGTAAACATGTGACAAAGAGTTACTATGATATGATTCAGATCCCCATGTATAATTAAGGAAGTGGAATCGACATGAAAACACCAAACTGACCATCCTTAGAAGCTACAGAATCTTTAGGTGCCAACCAACCCCTTCAAGTGTCCAACATCTAAGAAAACTTCTCTTTCAATGAACTAGAACCCAAGTCACTCCCATCAAAATGCAACAATGTTATTGAGACCCTTCAGCCGCTAGCATATTAACGCCTCCCAGCGTCTATGGACTTCTTTTAGGCAGTTGTGTGCTAGTGACCTCAGATTCTTAGAAACTTTTTTTGGGAAAATGATCTAATATTCACCCTATGAGTTCCATCAATTAAGATTTATTAAACTAAAGGTATTACAGACTCATGTGCTGGTGTGTGTATTCTATGTTATTGAAACAACAGATCGATCAGATTGCCAATACATAGAAAATGTAATGGAAAGACAACATAGAAATACAGTAAGCAACACAAAGACACAAACAATTTTAATAAGGAGTTCACCTTATTCTCCACGGCTACGTCTCCAGTCCAGCTTCAGTGGTGGCCTTGTTTTATTCTGTCTTTCAGCAGAGAAATTACAATACAAGGACTCAATATGAGTTCTCGTGAAGCAGATTTTGCTTGGCAGGGTGGTCCTTGGATTCCCCAATCCACTCGGAGTACACAGACTCGTCTTCTTCCTACTAGCTCTGTGACCATTGGTCTACAGTGAAAGGAACCGACTATGCTGCTCAGTCCGGATAGATTCCTCTATGGGAAGGCTTGAATCTTCAAGCTCTATGGCGATCGGCGCTACCTGTGGTTAGCTTGGCCCTCTGTCTCTTATGCTTGTCTTTAATATTCTCTGTGTTCAGTCCTCCTCTTAGGGTTCGTTGTTCACTGTCTCTCTTGGTAGCTTGGACTCTCCACAATTTAGATTCCCAATCAACTCTAACTAGTTCTACTGTCCCTATTCATGGCTTTAGTCATTTGATCCCTATGCTTATTCGGTTCCTCTTCCACCTGCATCAATTCACCTTCTGCAACTATGCTTGGAGTTCCTTGCATTCAGGGTCATCATGAGCGCTCAGGGAGTGGCCACTTGTCCTCCTCTAAATGGTTCCAGCATGCTTCGTCGGTTAGTTTCTTAAGTTATGTCGTGGATGCATTCTTCCTCCATCGTGGTGGTCAAATGGATTCCAAATCCCTTTAGAACGTGGCTTAATTCCCTGTTGATTCCACTTCTTTCCATCGAGCACAATCTCAGCCATCCGATTTGGGCCCTCCATATTTGATGCCATATGCACATTTCACGTGGTTGACTTGCTCGACCGATAGCACGTGTTCAATGGAGGTTTTCTCTCACCTCTGCTTGCCATGTGTCGATCGGTGTATGGAATCACTCTACTCCTATCCAAAACCTCTTACCATTCAAGGGCAACCCAATGAAAACCACTATCTTCCAGACCACAGGTCCCGCATTTGTACTTTAACACTTTTACCTTTTCCCATCCACCGTCCGCCGGTTCCCCCATGCGACCAGGTGCTCGGGCTTTCCCATTTTGGCCATGTTCACTTAGCGTTGTGCGATTAGCACTAAGCGCTAATCGAGCATCAAAAACTTCACCTTTTTCCCATTCTGGGGCTCCCAGGGGCTACTTTGACCTCCTGTGCGGTCTCCATGGGTCTCGGTTAGCGCACTTTAACCAAGGTCCTCGTCGTTCCATGTCAGCTGCCATGGTCACTGGTTTAGGGTGTTTTTGACACTGTTTTGGATTTCATTAGAGATTTGTTCGACTTGATTCAGTCATGGTTCTTGACAGTCTTTCTATGGATCTAATTCGGATCACGGCTTCCCTACTGAAAAAGCTTTTGGACTACCAAAAGCTGGTTTTCAATCATCAACTAAGTGAGGATATTTTTTCGTCACTTGTCCAATCCCAATCCACTTTGCACTGCTCGTATTTGAATCGTTGAGCCCAATCTTGGGGTACTCAACTTCTCCCATGCACGTTGCCCTGACCTTCCTATCCAACATTGTGTCTTCCTGCAACTCATTGATGTATTCAGGTAGCAAGTCATTAATAGAAGGCAATTGACTTTGCTCTTCAGGGTCCTCAATCATTGAAGGTTCAAACAATCTCAAACAATCTGCATTTACGACTGAGTAGATGTGCTTGTAAGTTGGTAGATCAAGGTGAAACACGTTTTCACCAATCTTCTCAAGTATCCTAAAAGGTCCATACCTGATAGGCTTTAGCTTTTTAGCTTCACCTTGCATCCTATCCTTGCTGATATAGAGCCATAATTGGTCTCCACCTTGAAAACTATGCTATCTGATGCTTATCATGCCTAGCCTTATACTTGGCCTGGCACTTTTCCAGCTATTTCTTTACTGCCTGATGGATCTCCTGGATCTGTTCAATGAACCTGGTTTCCTTATCCACATCACTATGCCCATCAACCATGGTATCTTTATCAAAGACAAAATCCAGAGGAGACCTTGGTGTGAAACCAAAGAAGGTCTCAGAAGGAGATATCTGTGTAGAAGAGTGTTTGGCTCTGTTGTAAGCATGCTTCACATAACACAGGTGTTCTTCCCAGAGCTTAGGAAGTTTACTGCAATATCCTCTCAGTAATTGGATCACAGTCCTATTTACTACTTCTATCTGGCCATCTGTTTTTAGATGAAAATTTGTGCTTTTCTTTAACTTTGTGTCCATCAGTTCCCACAAACTAGACCAAAACGTCCCCACAAATCGGGTGTCTCAATTAAATACAATGGAAGTGGGTAATCCGAAATGTACCCATACATGTTCAAAGTACAATTTTGCAGTCTATTCAGCTATGACCTGTTTACTACAGGGTATCAAAATGCACATTTTTCTGAACCTATCCACAAAAACGTATAGATATTCATGACCTTTCCTAGATTTAGGTAGTCCTCCTACAAAATCCATGGAAACGCTTTCCCATGGGTGAGAAGGAACTTGCAATGGAGTGTACAAGCCTAGTTTCCTATTGCTGGGCTTTCTTTTAGCACACATGGTGCACCCTCTTACATATCTAGAAACTGTCTCATTCATTTTTAGCCAATAGCAGAATCTTTGCAGCTGTGCAACTATTTTTCTTACCCCAAAGTGACCTACTATCAGAGAAGTGTGTGCTTCCCCAATTATCTTTATCCTCTCAGTTTGTGGAATGTA
The DNA here is from genome assembly GCA_031772625.1 of Pinus tabuliformis. Lineage (NCBI taxonomy): Eukaryota > Viridiplantae > Streptophyta > Pinopsida > Pinales > Pinaceae > Pinus > Pinus tabuliformis. Next base: position 1,337,438,599 of record CM062820.1, read on the forward strand.
GAGTTTCCCACAATGTTATAAGAATCGGTACTTTATATGATAGTCCAATTCTTCTACTCTTTTGCCTTGACTCAAAGTTGCATATACATCTTTAAAGTCCATATCCCAAGCATATTATTCTTTGTAGCTTTCATGTAGTATAGAATTATGCTTAAGTATGGTAGATGCATTTATAATGGGTCTAGATAAAATGTCTCCAACCTTGTTATGTATGCCCTTTTTATATCTGATGACTAAGTGAAACTGTTGTAGAAAACCCATCCACCTGCAATGTCTTGATTGTTGCAACTTAGTTTGGGAGTGTTGATATTGGAGTGGCTGGTGATCAGTATGTATTAATGTCTCTTTGCCCATTACGTAATGTTTACACCTTTTCACACTTTGAACTAATGCATACAATTATTTATCATATGTAGGATAGTTAACTACTACAGGATTAAAAGTCTCAGAATGATAGCATATGGGTTTGTCGTGCTGAGTCAACACTGCTCCCATGGCATAGTCACTGGCATCAGTTTCGATCTCAAATGGTCTTTGCAAATCTGGCAGTGCTAGTAGAGGTTTTGTACTTATTTTTTCTTTCAAGGTGTTGAAGGCTTTCTGATGTTTGCCTACCCACTGAAACACCTTATTAAATCCTATTAAAGCATGTAAGGGAGCTACAATCGTGGAGAAGTTAGAGATGAACTTCCTCCAATATTGTGCTGCTCCTAAGAAGCTTCTCACTTCTGTAGCAGACCTGGGTTTAGGCCAATATAAAATGACTGCCACTTTAGAGGAATGTATTTTCAATTCACCTCCCCCTACTATGTGACCCAAGTAATTTAGAGATGTTTTTCCAAATTCACATTTTGAGAGTTTAACATAAATTTTTTCTCTTTTCAAAAAATCTAATGTCTGCTTAACATGCTTTAAATGTTCTTCCCACGTTTTACTAAAAATTAGAATTTCATCTAGATACACAATAAAAAAATCATCAAGAAAAGGTCTGAGTACATCATTCATTAATCTCATGAAAGTAGCATGAGCATTAGTTAAGCCAAAAGGCATAACTAGCCATTCATACAATCCTTGCTTTGTTTTGAAAGAAGTCTTCCATGCATCTTGCTCTACAACTCTGACCTAATGGTATCCACTGTGAAAATCCAGCTTGGTGAAATAAATGGCTTCTTGTAATTGATCTAAGAGATCATCTATGCAAGGAAGGGAATAATGATTCTTGATTGTTATCTTATTCAGTGCTCAGTAATTAGTGCACATTCTCCACGAGCCATATTTCTTTCTCACCAAAACGATTGGTGACCCACATGATGATGTGCTAGGCCTGATGAAGCCCTTCTCAAGCAACTCCTGCACCTGCTTCTTGATTTCAGCATTCTCTAAAGCAGACAAGTTGTACATCCCAATGTTAGGCAATGGAACATCTTGCTACAAAATAATATCATGTACTATTCCCTTTTTGGGTGGCAGACCTTTACGTTCTTGAAATAAGACATCATACTCTAAAACAACATTTTCCATATCAGCTTGTTGTTCAGCATTACAACCCTCAAATACATTGGTTTTATCAGGTTTCTTTTCCTTTACAACCATCAGTAAGAATTGTTTGCATGAATTAACCATTCTTTTCATCTGTCCTGAGTTTATGAGAGTATAATTATTCTTGAGCTTATGAGCTCTTACAAAGTATTCGATTCCATCTTTAACCAGTAGATACTTGTTCTCAGCTCTATAGAAAATAGCCTTTCTATCGTACAAGTAAGGACTTCCTAAAACAATTCCACATATATCTAAAGGAATTATGTCTAACTCAACCTCATCTACAAATGTTGACCCAAAAGAAAACTTGAGTTTGCACTATCTAGTCACTTGTAGGTGTGCTTTATCATTGAACCATCCTAATGGGTATGGTTTCTTGTGAGTTGTAGTAGCTAATCCCAATTTCTTTACAATTGCTTCATAAATCAAATTTACTTGAGAGCCACTATCAAACAAAGTATAAATCTTTTGATTTTTGGAAATAACTCAAATATGGAAAAGCTCATGTCTTTTTCTCTCATTTTCTTCGTCAATAACAGATTGAGCAGAATTACTAGTAAATGCTTTAGAATTATTACCTTTTATACCTGTGGCTCCTATGGTTTTTTCATCTCCCAAGTCTGACCCCAAATCTCTCTGAATAACTGCAGCTATCTTCTTCTTCTTGCCCTTGGACTTCTTAGGTCTCACCTGAGGATGCAGAATCCAACAATGCTCATCATCATGCCCCTTCTTTTTCCAGTGAGTGCATGAAGCTTTGGATTTTTGTGCAGTGTTAGCCTTCCTTGCTTTCCACTTCTATTTTCTTTTCTCCTTGCTCTTGCTTACAGTGGGTTGGGATGGTCCCCCAACTTCTGGATTGCCATTCTTTCATCTAGCCTCTAGATGAGTAGCTTGTACAGACACCTCATCTATACTAGTGGGATTAAACATGAGGATGGTATGCCTCATGTAGCTGTGTAGACCACCAATGTACTTCAAAAGAGTCTCTGGTGAGTCTAGTGAGATACCCAATGTCAATGCTCTCTTTCTGAACTCTTGAGTATATCCTTGTACACTTTGCCCCTTTAACTGCCGAAGAGTTTGCCAGCTCATCATGGCCTGCTGCATGTAGGCCCATGGATAGAACTATTTCCTAATTGTAGAAACAAAGTCACTACAGACAGAGATGGTCTTACCATGGATTTTTATATTTGCTTGGGTTCTACCTTCCCACTAAACCAAGGCATTGCCTCCTAGGCGTAGGCTTGCCAGCTGAATGTTACTCTTGTCTGAGTTTATGTTCTATACCCTGCAATACACATCAATTTGTTTAATCCAATTGTCCAATTTTCAGCATTTGGCTCCCCATCATATATAGGTAAATCAAATTTAACATCTAACTTAATCAAAGATTCTTTCATACTATGTACAGGGCTATTAGGAGGTGTGAGAAAGTTTTCTTCTTTCCCTTTTACTTTGGAGTTGTCATAGAATTTAGACTCATCTTCTTCTTTCTCTTGCTTAGAGTGTGATGCATCTTCCACCTTTTGCTTTGTAAAGTCTTGGTACATTTCTTCAACCATGGACTTCATAGCTAGGAAACTCTCTATGAAGGGTCTGGCCCCATAGAACTTTCTTTTTTCAGGATTAGTTTCCACCAACTCTCCTTCTCCTAATTTGAGCTTTGATCTTGTGAGCATTCACAGCTTTACCAACAAAAGCTTGTCTAACATTACAACCTTGAGCTTTGATACCACTTGATTTGATATTCACCCTATAAGTTTCATTAGTTAAAGATTTATTAAACTAAAGGTATTACCGACTCTTGTGTTGGTTTGTGTATTCTATGTTATTGAAATAACGGATCGATCAGATTGACAATACCCAGAAAATGAAATGGAAAGACAGTAGAGAAATACATTAAGCAACATAAAGACACAAACAATTTTAATAGGGAGTTCATCCTATTCTCCAGGGCTATGTCTCCGGTCCAGCTTCAATGGTGGCCTTGTTTTATTGTGTCTTTCAATAGAGAAATTACAATACATGGACTTAATATGAGTTCTCCTGAAGTAGATTTTGCTTGGCAGGGTGGTCCTTGGATTCCGCAAGCCACTCGAAGTACACAAACTCTTCTTCTTCCTACCAGCTCTGTGACCCTTGGTCTACAGTGGAAAGAGCGAATTGTGATGTTCAGTCTGGATAGATTCCTCTATGGGAAGGCTTGAATCATCAAGCTCTCTGGTGCTCGACGCTGCCTGTGGTCAGCCCGACCCTTTGTCTCTTTTGCTTGGCTTTAATATTCTCTGTGTTCAGTCCTCCTCTCAGGGTTTGTTGTTCACTGTCTCTCTTGGTTGCTTGGACTCTCCTCAATTCAGATTCCCAATCAACTCTAACTAGTTCGACTATCTCTGTTCATGGCTTTAGCCATTTGATCCCTATTCCTGTTCGGTTCCTCTTCTGCCTACATCGATTCACCTTCTATAACTGCACTTGAGTTTCCTGCGTTTGGTGTCATCATGAACGCTTAAGGAGTGGCGACTTGTCCTCCTCTAAATGGTGCCGACATGCTTCGTCGGTTCATTTCTTTAGTTACACTGTGGATGCGTTCTTCCTCCATCGTGGTGGTCAAATGAATTACAAATCCCTTTAGAAAGTGGCTTAATTCCCGGTTGATTCCACTTCTTTCCATCAGGCGCAATCTTAGCCATCCAATCTGGGCCCTCTATATCTAACGCCATATGCACGTTTCGCGTGGTTGACTTGCTCTACTGATAGAACACGATCAATGCTGGTTTTCTCTCACCTCCACCTGCCATGTGTTGATCGGTGTATGGAATCACTTCGCTCCTATCCAAAACCTCTTACTGTTCAAAGGTGCCTCGATCAAAACCATTGGTTTCCAGAGCATGGGTCCCGCCTTTGTACTTTAGCGCTTTTACCTTTTCCCACCTGCGGTCTTATGGCTCTCCCATGCAACCGAGTGCTCAGGCTTTCCCATTTTGGCCCTGTTTGCTTAATCGTGCATCAAAAACTTTGCCCTTTTCCCATTACAAGGCTCCCAAGGACTACTTTGACCTCCTGTGCAGTCTCCATGGGCCTCGGTCAGTGTGATTTGACCAAGGTCCTCGTCGTTCCACGTCGACTGCCATGGCCACTGGTTCAGGTGTTTTTGATACTGTTTTGGATTTCATTAGAGATTTGTTTAACTTGATTCAATCATGGTTCTTGACAGTCTTTCGATGGATCTAATTCGGATCAAGAAAGGAATCATACGTCTACCCAAAACTCCATTAGACTACCAAAAATGATAAATAACACTTAAAGAAAGGTATTAATGCAAACAATTTAACAAGGAATTGACTAAACCCCCACCAGCCATGACATGCATTTCGTCAAACATATCACCAATATGTAATCTACAGGTCTCAACAACAAATCTAAGCATAGGTGTCCCATACTTATCTGGGAGTCGTCAAGAAGGATTGGTAGGTTCTCACACTAGTTTCATTATCATCTATTATGTCATTCAATCATTATTCTCTTGCATACTAATTGAAACATGATAAGAATCATACATAATAACTATCATAAAACATGCTTATCCCCAAAAAAGAAAGATGGATATATCAATAAGGAAATCACCATTACAGCCACATAAAATCAAGTACATTTAATCATGAAAATCCCAAGGGAAAATATATGTTATTAAGATATGAAAATCCAACCAAGTCAGGGACTTCCACATACCACCCGACCATAGACCAGGTTGAATCAAATATTTATTTTAGCGACTCACCCCCATGCCATATTCAAAGCATGAATTTGGGATCTCATGAAACACATCAAGTGAAACCAAACCAACGCTTCCAAAGGCCAAACTACCCCAACCCTCAATCAATGATTCCACCACATGGTTAGACATCACTAACCATCACTGGATCGGTCTCTACCCAAGATGTCTAGGGCTCCAAATCATTTTTTCTAACCCAAGATTCTAGGAATATTAACTCAACACACAACTACTTCTGAGCTTCCATAGCTTTTTTGCAACCAGGGATTCTAGGACTTGTAACTCAACGCACTAAGGTCTTCCGTAGCATTTGTCCAACCAAGGCTTCCGTGACTACTAACTCAATCCAAGATGTTACATGGCTTCGAGAGAATTTGTGAAACAAAGGATTCTAGGAACTAATAACTCAACCCACAACCAAAGGAACATGAGCACCAACCATAAAACAAAGATAAAAGCCACAACACCATGGCTATGTAGGAAAATGCAAGGTTAGGAAAAACCACTGTCAATCTAGGCAATCCTGTATGCCAGTGATAGATCATGACCAATAAACCACATGCATATGCCATGTATGCCAAAAGTAGCAAGGAAATCATACATGCAACTCGATACCTGCAGGAAATACCTATTGTAGCTATTGATCTTAATGTCCTCTTGCATTTCCTACCTTTCCTTTTCCTTCTTGCTCCAAATTGCAAGTATGTCACAATCCTCCAAGAGTGCTCCAAGAAAACTCTAAGTGTCCAAGAGTATGAGAGAGAGAGAATAGAATGAGAGCTCCAAGCTAAAATTTAAAAAAAGTTACAAATTGATCCTCAAAACCCTTTTTATCAATGAGGCCTCTATTTTCCTCATCTTTCCATTATTTTTCTTCAATTTCCTCCTCACATGAAACATGTGACATTTCACCTTCCTTTTCTCTTATTTTCCATTATTTTCAAAAATAAAATGACAATTAATGCCTCATGCCTTTCTAAATCCTTTACCATTACCTTTTCCAATTTCCATAGCCATTAACTAATCACACGTGATCCCCATAACGATATTGTTTTCCCAACATTCATCTTGGAATATGTGTCCCATGACCTTGGTTAATATTTTTCCTTTATTAACTTTATTACGTAGATTTTTTACCAGGTTTGTTACATAGACTACATAGAAATACTTTTTGGCAATAATAAGTGGCAGGTGTAAGGGGCATGAGAGTTTGTTGAGATGAGGGGAAAGGACCCATTTTTAAAATGTAAAATTTGATCACAATCAACTAATTCTTTCCACAACATATGTGAGGAGTTCATCTATATTTTTTGTGCCCAAAACATATATCCTACATTCATGGGGCTGAATATCATATGTGGCATATGTATTGACGTAAATACCATCAACACCTAAAGGAAAAATTTTCTCCCAATATATGGGTTGTGGGGCCCGTGGTTTACGCCTCTCTTGGTTGTTGATGTATATGGAATGATCGATATATGGGTAATGAGATCATGTGTTGGAATTTGAAGGTGATGGGAGGGTAGAGATAGAATAATCGTTTTTTATTTGGATATGAATTATTAGGATGCTAATAAGATATGATATATAAAAATATGTCAAGGATGGTCCACAAGGGCTTTAAATAATCAATTTTTTCTTATTTTTTTTTAAATTCAATTGAAAAAACATATGTTCCTCCACCTCCCCCCACTTGATCCTTTATAAATATGGGTAATGACATCTTGCATTGGACTTCGAAGATGAGGGGATGTAGAGATAGAATAATTGTTTTTATTTGTATATGAATTATTAGGATGTTAAATAAGATATGATATATAACAGTAGGTTAAGGATGGCTCGCAAGGTATTTAAATAATCATTTTTTCTTAAATTTTTTTTATTTTAATTGAAAGAAGATATGCGCCCCCCTTTAAGCCTTTATACAATTTCTTTACAAAGATAAGGGTTTTTATTCTCTTACACATAACATACTTTTGAAAATGGAAGAGGGCTAGCATATGCCTTCAGACACATAAAAATTCATAGGATAAGCGATATCATTCATATACAAGTGGAACTGGAAGTGTAGGCACTAATGATGCATAAGTGTCAATTATTAGGTTGTGTCATGAAATAGAATGTGGTGAGGCAATAGGCATAGTCGAGATTGAATATGCAAATAATGACGAAAATCATCATTAATATATGGTGACTCCACAAGTAAATATAGGAAGTTTTATTGAACTCAGTATATGTGGTTTCGTAGAGTAGAAAAGCAAGTAGAATTACCCAATTTCCTTTGTCACAAATGAATAAATGTGCGTTGGTTCTAGGGGGAACAAGTGAAGGATTCTAAGAAATTGGTGATATGTAAAATCTAGAAAGTAGAGCGGATGAAGGAAGTGAGAGAAGATATCAAAAATGAGAACAAGTGATCACTAGTGTGAATGAAGACAAGTCTTTAGGCGTCACACATGGGTAGGTTAGTTCACTCAAAATAAAAGAACAAGGGGGAGGAAAAATTTCTAAGAGTGTGATATAGATTTCCATGAGGCAGGGCTCGACATAAGTGAACCAAATTTTATCCAGACAAGTTTTTAAAATATAGGCATGAAAGGCATTTAAGTTTTTCCTTCAACACTTATTCTCACAAAAACACTAGTACATTAGTGACAAGTAATGCATGAATTCATTCGTTCTAACCATTAGTTCATATAAATTTGACAGAAAGTCTTGCTAACTTCATGATGAGAAAGTGAAGGACTACAAATTTGATATATGATTGAAGCATTAAAAAAAAATGTCTTAGTTGTTCATAAGCAAAATCTCAACGAAGAAAAAGTAAAGAAGGCTAACCTTGAAATACATATCAATACAAAAGAAAAATGAGTTCAAAACAGAGAAAGCAAACATATATATTTTTTTAAGTATGTTTATTTATCTACTTGAAAAGTTTATAATGCATGGTAACCTTCAAACCAAATGAAATAGTGCATAAAAGAATTCATTTTTAATCAAGCATGTGTGGTTAATATGTATGAGAGAGTCATCAAAGAAAAGGCACTGGTTTTTCCAATCAACAATCAAGTGATGTGTTGGTGTATGCTTGACAAGAAGTCAATAAAACCATTGGTCATCTTGCATGATGTGTCAACTAACAAGTGTAAGAGCACATATTAGAATTGAAGCAGATGAAGATGCATACAAGCCATATTCAAGGCTCACATTAAACATTGAACTTAGATTGTTTTTTACATTCTTTACCTCATGATCAATAAAATACATGAATGTAATAAGAACATCAAATTTGAATTCTTTATATTCAACTGATTGCATGGGAAAAGCATCTCCAAAATGAAATGTAAAAACTTCCTTCTCAACTTCATAAAAAAGTTACACAAATCAAAAAACCATTCCTTGCAACCAAAACTTGACCATACATCAATGAAATCACTATAAAAAGCATCCAGCACAGGGTTGATGAGGAAAAAATCAACCGAGGGAGAAATATTATACATGAACAAGCTTGAGACAGGAAAACCATGATCATTAGGTTGACTTGATTCCTCATGGAAAGTGAAAGTGTTTAAATCAAGAGAATCAAGCTAGTTGTCAATAGTCAATATGTGTTCATTGTCATTATGACATCCATGCTCTTGATCATAGATAGGAAACAAGTGAAAAGAGGGCTTCAAATAAGAGGTTTCAATGAAATAATACAACATAGACTGGATTGAAACCAAATGTTCAAGGTGGCACATATGATTTTGCATGACATGAATGATAGTGGTTAAAGAACACTAATTGAGTTGTGCATCATGAAGATTAAGATTAAATCTGATTCAATGGATCTACTCTTCATAATTGAAGCATGTTGTTAGGGATTTTTCAAGGGTTTGAAAATTATTATCCTCTAACTGCCTCTAATAAAAAGGTGTTAAGAGTGCATAATAGTGTAGATAAGTGGCTAGATTTGTAGGTCGAATGGGTTTATGAAAGAGATTGTAATGATTGGAAAATATGATATTGAAAGAGAGGATATTTTCACATTGTCCCAAGTGTAATGGATTTAAGTCCCTAAGGTGATCATAGGGATCCTCAGGCTTTCCAAAAGTCACGGCCAACCAATATGCAAGCTTGTGCCAAGTGGAGAAGGATTTCTTAGGAAAATTAGTGAATAGGGAAGAAACCTATCCTTGAAGGGAATTTGAAAATAGTAGCATGCACATACCATTTTCATTCACTCTGAGGATCATGCATGCATTTTAAAATGCTTGAAAATGCTCATGATGATGTTTTTGTCATCGTAGAAAAAGGGTAAATGGTCCTTGAATTTATGATGCAAAGGGTTGATAGGAGGTTTAAGTTTAAAAGTTAAATGTGAAAACCAAGGACAAAAATTTTTGTCTTCATCCCATGAAAATATTCCATGGAGAAAAACAAAAATATTAGGATTCAAAGGGGACATGGTTGACATGTTACAAAGAGGAAAAATCTAATTGATGACAAGCATACTTAGTTGAAAAAAAATGTAACGAAAACCAAAGGGGATGAAACCAAACACTCCTCAATGTAGTCACTAAAAAAGGTGGATTCTTTCACTCAAGACAAAAACAGTTTGAATCCTTATGCTATCTAGGCCAAGGATATGGGAAAGTAACCCAATTTAAAATCAAATTAATAACACAAATTACATGCCAATATTGGTGCAAATCTACGCTAGTATAGCAATGATCATGACCCATAAGGAAAAATCCAACACATGACCTCGTCTTTGTCAAAGTTGTAGCCGTCGAGGAACAATCCCTAGGCCAAAAACTTGAAGGAAGAAGGAAAGGAAAATAAATAAGTCACTAATATAGCCCTATTGTATCACTAAAGACTCTACAAATAAAATTATAATGTTTCTTTATTAAAGAGATGAAATTTAAGCATTGTTGTTTCAATAAAAATGTTCAAGTTGTTAAATTGATACATTTAATAATTAAGAGCACTCATTTTAATTTTTAATGTTAATCCCTTGCAACATTTATTTGTTGTACATTTAAAGAAATTTTTTAAATAGTTATATTAATTGCTAAATGATGTTGTATTGGATAAAATATTAAAACAAAATTTAAAATAAAGAAACATTATAAAAAATTAAAAATTTTAAAAATAAAAGTTTCACTAAATTTTGTAAAAAACATAAAATATAATTTAATGAAACTTTGAAAGGAATAAATGTAGCTTTAAAACTTAAGATTTGAAATTCAAATAAAGGATTTGAACTATATATAAAAAATAACAATGATGAGTAATATTCACAATGTATTTTGTGTTCCCTTGTATACACTCGTGGCCATAAAATGAAATAAAATTTAAAGAAACCATGTAGTTATATATATGGCGGGAAATTAACTGTATTTTTATTTCAAATTTTTGGAGTTTGTATATAGTCTCTTCGCAGTTATCTAGGGGTGAGCCACATATAAAAACTTGGAAATAATAAAAGTATATACATATCTTTATAGCATCATTCAACATTACTGTGGATTGGATGCTCTTATACGGCCTAGGCGGCTCCCTTCCCCTTGCAAACATGAATGTATCTATTCTTTTTTTCAAAATTCATATGTGACATTTTCCAATCTAAAATTGCATAGATACGTGGTCCTTAAGAATTATATCCAAATACAACTTTTTAAATTTTGAAAAAATAAATAAAATGTTATTTTCAAGGCACGATTTATGGGTTTCATGGAAATCCAACCTATAAGAGCCATGGCCTAACAAAATTAACTAGTTTAAGATGGTATAATACACCCATTGGGTAGGCCTAATTCATTCTTAATGATAAATATCACCATTCTGCCAAAAATTACATAGGTCGAGCATGTGTTTTCCTCGTGTCTCCTCCACTCCCAGTATTTGGGAAAACATGTTCCTTCCAAAGATGCTAAACACACTTATCTAGCATCTTATTGAAAATATTGGAGAGGAAGTCTTCGATCGATCAGACTGGATTGATCTAGAGGAAGGTTTTTCCAATACCTTTGGCTTGGATTAGGTTGTAGCTTCCTTGTAGTTCCTGCTCACAATTCATAAATAGAATCATGTCTTATTTCCAAATTGCATTGTTCCTCTATGAATGTTAATTTCTGATGCTTGTGATGATTTATCATATATCTATCTATATATATATATATATATATATATATATATATATATATATATATATATATATATATATATATATATATATATATATATATATATATATATATATATATATATATTCTTGAATTTTAATTGGTTGATCTACTTCTATATATGTAACTAACTTGCAGGTTTGAACATATGAGAGGTAATAGAGAGTTTCGACCCTATGAGATCAACTTCAAAATTAGGACCTACTATTACATTTCTAATCCCTACCTTTGTGAATTAAATGCCTTGGTATGATTGTATGAGTTCTCTTTGTTTTTTTTTTATTCTGACCTATTAGGGATATCAAACCTAGCCCTTAGGAATCTTTCCCTTCAACACATATATAAGAAAGCAAAGGAACATATAGTGCACATAGTTAACAAATAAATCCAAAACAAAATATTCCAAAGATGTGAACAAAATTCCACAAAATGTGAAGAGGATTGAAACTAACGAGATGAGTCTTTCTTTATATTACTTTAGTCAATCATTCAATACAATCTTGTGTAAGAAAGACGGAATAGATCTTTGAAGGGAGAAGACAAGATCAAATTTAACTGGATGAATGACTTTCAAGGTGCTAGAATCCAAAGAACCCTGCCTTCATTCCCTTGGGTACTCTTGAAAGGTGACTATTCTGGCAACATCTAGGTATCGAAAACTTGGAATCCGTTATTTAAAGAACTTAAGCTCCTTTTATAAATTCTACCATAGTTAACAAATGATTATGATCATTCTTTGAAAGATAGCTCAACCGTAGATGGATCTGGGCAGTTGTCGTTGTGAACTACTCAAGTAATCATTATACATACATACATACATACATACATACATACATACATACATACATACATACATACATACATACATACATATATATATAATACATATTCATTAAAACCTTTGGTCATTTTGTGCATGATCAATCTTTATCTTGATGTTTCATACATGCATTCCATGTAGAAAAATATTATTTTCAAACTTATATTCAACTCCCATGCCACTAAAATGTTGGAGGCATTCGTGTGATATTCAAACATTAATGGAATGAATACATGGAGCATTGGTATAGGTTTTTGAAAATTGTTGAGCAAGCTAGACAAGTCAACCCCTTAGTGGCTTAAAAATAGGCCATAGAGATTAAGTCATTAATAAGTCTTTTGGATCCAAACCATCACTGCATTAGTATTTATGTCACTGTGTGACCTTGCATCACTATTTTTACTAATCCCTTGAACTGATGTAGACTCTCATTTCTAATTATTATTATTATCTACATAAAATTTTCTCACTAATCTCTTCAGTTACATGTTCATAATATGAAGAATTATATTAAACTAAATATAGATTACAAGGAGTTGATCCACAAAAGCACGTTCCACCAAAGGTGCATTACTAAAATTGTATGCATTAACCTTGTTGACATCACTCTTACATTTGGTTTCTATGGAAGAAATTAATATTCTTTGAAAAGATCTAGTGGTGGGGAGAGAACAAATGGTACATACTACTAATTATTGTCTTCCTCGTTCTTATCCTCGACATCATATACTTTACTTCTTACCAAAGAGTACAAGAGATTCATCATGTCTCCAACAAGAACAATGTTATGATCTCTCTTCCAAAAATTCATCATGTCCCCAATAAGAACAACATGGAATCATGTAATAAATTGTATATATAACATAGCTTCCACATGATCATTCGATGATAAAATTTGTCTAGTATTCTTGATGCTTGACTTGTATGCATGCATTGACTCTTGCAAAATGGGGCCATTATCCTTCTCTATTGGCTATATGTTCAACGATAAAAGTCTCCTCGGGTGAGTTTTGAGGCCTGGACTATCTAGATAAGATTGTTCATAATCATAAGTGGTAGGCATAAGGGGTCTGAGAGTTTGTTGAGATGAGGAGAAAGGACCACCTTTTAAAGTGAAAATTTTGAACAAACTCAACAAGTGCTTCCCACACTATCTGTGGGGATTTCACATATATTTTTTGTCCCCAAAACATAAATCCCATATTTGTGAGGCAAAAATATTATATGTGGCATATGTATTGACATAAATACCATCGAAACATGTATGCAAGAACTTTCCGTAGTCTATGGGTTGTGGTGTTATGAATCTAGCTCACAAATAGATATATCAACAACTTAAAAATTATCCTCTTCCAGGGGAAAGCCTCCTTTACATTACATAAATGAAAAATTCTTGGATGATTCAAATTAAATAAACTCCTTTCTATATAAAGGAATCTAAGGGGCCACAATATAATTAGAGCCTACATAACAATAATAATGTAAGGGCACACAAATAACAATAGTGGGCTTCTATGGGGCACAATAATAACAATATGGTGACTACACTAACAATAACAATTAGGGGATACACTAGTCATATAGTGACGTAACATGAACCTCTCCTTCAAAATCATGTTGTCCTCAATGCTTGAGTAGTTCTAGATGCTTCTGTATAAAATTATCATTCTCCCATATGGAATTTTCAGTGGGTAAGCTCTTCCACTTGAAGGGATACTCTGAAATTGATTGATTTTGTAGATTTTGAGTTCTTTCTTCCCTGAATTCTTCAGGTTCCAATATGTTTTTTTCCTTCCATGTCAAGTTCGAGCAATATTGTTTGAATTGGGAGATTGTCACCTATAACCTTCTTTACGCATGAGACATGGTGTTGGGAAAATTAATTGCTTAAATTGCTTAACTAAATTATCAACCAGGGAAGCTCGTAAGCTTGTGATGATGCCATCAAAATATATGCAGGAGTAGGTAACTAACTCTATGTCTAACTAAATGACTTATGATTCAATATAATATGCAAGGGAAGAGGCTCCTAATTGAGGAGGTCCTGGTTGTCCTTCCCTACAGTATTATAGATTGAAAAGAAATCATTTATTACATAAAACTAGAAACTTGAAATAAAGACAAGAGAATGAATTTAATTGTTGTTCAGATTCAAATAGAAAGAGAGACTAACTTAGTCCCTTGATTTTACCCTCATATACTGATCCAAACTAAACTAATATTCATTCATAAGCATAAGAAATGAAATAACTTGAAACTTAAAAGCAAAAGAATGAATTTCAATTATCATGCAAATCAAATAGAGGGAGAGCCTAACTTAGACCCTTGGTTGTTCCCTCATATGCTGATAAGATTTTAATTTAAAACTCATTCACCAATCACAAACAAATCCTCAAATATCTAAGCAATGAAATAAGATCTATTATGAAATAAAATGTTTCTTTGATCCTTTTAGAGTGAGCTCAATTATCTTAAGAACAAAGTGACAAACTATTCCATAAATTCATATACTACACTAAGACAATTTACATCTAAAACTATAGTATGGAAATTTATGTAAAATGAAGCTTTATTCTATTCCATTATAAGTTGGATACATGCTCCAAGAGTCCTCTCTTTGGAATGGAGGAGGTACTCCTATTTATACAAAAATTATGATAACAACCTCATAAATGTAGACCCACTATTCCCTCCTTTGACCCATATATTTCTCAACCAATGGTGACACATAAACCTATCCTCCATGATCTCCTCCATGAGGTCCATGATCTTCTCCATGAGGTTCATGATCTTCTCAAATTCGAATTTGAACATAGAGTGCCACATAAGGATGCATTGGAAGCTTCCTTTGTACCTACACATGTCAACAAACTCATTCTAATTGTTAGGTATAAGTATAAGCATATTATTTTCTAAGTTTTAACCATAAATCCACTTTAAAATATTAAGAATTAATAAACTTTGGAAAATCATAGATATAAGCCAATGATGTGGTAAATGTAATGATGTGGAGGTGAAATGGAGGTGACATGAAGGTAATATGGAAGTAATGTGAAGGTATTGGTGAATAATGGAGTGAGAATAAGGACTATTTTGAGGCACAACATACCCCCAAACTGAAGATATTGCATGTCCTCATGCAATCTATTACATTACTTTTTGATACTTGAGCTTGGCTTAAACTCTGCATGATATCATTTACTTAACTTTTGCAAAGCATTTTTGATGAACTGCAACTTGGTTGGTTCTTGTGTTTCAACCATATTTTGTTCGTTGCATTCAATTTTAATGTATGATCTTTGCATATTGATAATGTGATTTTTATTGCAGAGTATTTTTGTTGGAATGCATCATGGTTGGTTCTTGTGTAACAACCATGATTGTGTTGGCATCCAATTAACTTTTAAATACTTTTGACAAAGCCATTTGTATGCCCATGTAATAGTGAATATATTTTGAAGGTAATTGGGTTTTAAAATGTGAATAATGAATATGGATGTTATATGAATGTGACAAAGTATGTATGTAAATGTATCCTTCCCCTTAAATAGATGGTTTTGGCAATTATGTGAAATGAGGAAAGGAAATGAAGTTTTTCCAAAAATTATTATTCTAACGTTTCAAGGAATTTAATGGTTAAAAGTTAGAAAATATCGTACCTTAACTTACCCTTCCAAAAATGGATGAGAGTTGTGCACGTGTGGCTGCAAAAATGTTGTTCATAGTCTTCCTTACTTGGTTGTGAAAATGGTGGATGAAATCAAAAAGGTGAATCTTTTATTGTTTCCGCATCTACTGCTAGATCTGCTGTTGGATCTTCTGCTGAATGTTCGGAATTTGCTGTAATGTGGCTGAAAATGTATAAGGCTTGGAAGGTATACAAAATATAGAAGTTACATTTCCACCCCAAGCCTTATTTATAGACTTGTCCTCAAGTCATGACAAACTGAAAAACAATGAAAGGAAATCGTCTTCATCTGCTACAAAATTTGGGTCTTCAAGTCTTCAACACTTGATGGCACAATTCTTTCCATGTGAATAAATGTGTCGATGTCGAACATGGAAAGAAGTCATTGGATTACTGACCGTTGATGAATGTCGTTAACCAATGCGAGGCAAACTCACCATTAATGTCAATGAGTGCCAAGGTACCTAAGTACATCTTGCGAAGTGTGAATAGATGAGCCGATGTCGAACCACTCGCAAGATCCAACGATCAATGGACATTGGTGTATTCCCATGATTGCTGGCAAGAGAGCCTATCATTAAGGCATACAAGCTTCAAGGTACTAATAATGACTCTAGTCTTTATCCCAGATAAGGTGCTGAGGTCGATGGGTCAAGACTTGTTAGAAGGGAGGCCTTAAGGAATCCTCCATCATCTAACACGAGTATGAAATAATGATTTTGAAGGACCAAAGATGGAAAATTTGCATTGAAGCAGGGTTTATTTGGAAGAAAAGGAAAATGGGGTGACTCAGCCTTGTAAGGGAGCTGAATGACTTTATTCATGGGCTACAGGTTAGTGAAAGAGAGAGGAAAATGACTGTGAAGGAAAATAGAATGGAAAATTTATCAAGGTTTTATTTGAAAACATGGAATGGAAAAGGAGTAGAAATATAATGGCAGATGTAAAGGGAAATGAGGTGAATGTTTATTAACTGAAGAAGCATACTGGCATCTGAGAGGCTTGCATTGAGGACTCATTGGGATTTACAATTTTACAAAGGGAAGAAAATATTGGTTGTAATGAATATGGACTTATTCACATGATTCATCATATAATTGTTCTGTTGGAAGTCCAATTGTCAAAAAATTAGACTCCTTGAATGATCATCTGATTAATGCAAACCTGCAAAAACTTGGCATTCACAAAACATAAATATATCCAAGAAAAAGTGATCAATTTCTACTTGGTTTTATATGAAAAAATTAAACACCAATGAAATAGATTTAAATAAAATCAAATGTATAAGTTAGCCCAATTCCATGATTTTTTAGAAATCCATTTTCAAATATGAAATGAGTATAGTTAACTCCCTTCTTATGTAACTTTTGTAAATAAAATTCAATTTTGTTGCAATTATACAAATCCCAAACATAGTCGAAATTGTTTCATGATTTGCGTCGAGGATATCGAATTTCACATGTCGTCCTTGATCTTCTATTTGCCAAAATATGCATCATTGCAAGATGTTTAATACAGATGCATCAAATAAAAATAAAAATAAAAATAAATTCAGAATGAAAACTAATTGTTACTCATTGTAGAAAGTTTTGTCGTGTTGTGATTTTCTGTGCTTTGCCCATATTCCATAACATCACCAACCCACGTTACACATGAACAAATATCAAATGCTTGAATGTCAGAGAGAGTTTGCATAGTAGAAAAAAGAGTCAATGCGTTGAAGGATGTGGCAGTGAATGTGCAATATTGGTCGATGTTGTGTTTCCATGTGGTGGCAAAATTGTTGTTTAATTAATGTTGTGTCAAAATTGAAGAATAATTATCAAATACCAATCCCTAGAAGATTTGAACTCATGACCTCCATTATGTAATTTGAATGACTTACCAATAAATCACAAGTCACATTTATGAATTTAATAGAAATTTGGAAATTATTCTAAAATGAAAATTGAAACAACAACTTGACAAGTGGCCAATCTAAATCCAAGATTTTATTATATATGATTCAAAAGTATTTGCCAAATCATTTTTCATATCTTTTGAATTCATCATTTCCAAGATTCTTAGGAAAATGAAATTCCTAAATATTTGCCAAATTATTTTTCATATCTATTGAATTCATCATTTCCAAGATTTTTAGGAAAATGGAATTCCAAAATATTTGCCAAATTATTTTTCATAACTTTTGAATTTATCATTTCCAAGTTTTTTTAGAAAATGGAATTCCAAAATATTTGGCAAATTATTTTTCATATATTTTGAACTCATTCTTTTTGCCTAAAAAGTGGATTCTTTAACCAATTTTTATTCTATAAAAGTTTGGGAAATGTTTATGATTTTTTTTTTATATATTTTTTTGTTGCAGGTTGTAAGCATGGAGAAAATCTCATCTTTGTAGTAAGAATTTTTTTAATTATTTTTTTTTGTTATTTAATTATTAATTTTTTTTTTATCAATTTTTTTAAAATTTATTGATTGATTTTTTTCTCTGCAGCTTGGCAACACTACTGGGTGGCTGGCCATAGCTCTATGGTTGAGCCAATGGATGGCCATGGCCTTGGTTGCTGGCTGCATTTAATTGAAAAACTGTTTTTTCACGTAACCTCACAAATAACACTCTAGAGAACCCTCAAAATCTCTCAAATGGTTATGCATTTTGTGAAAATATTCCACGTTCATCATAATTCACCCCGTTCTGAGAAAAACCCATGTTTTAGATTTTTCAGATTTGTTTTCATTTGGTCAAAAAATTCATTTTAAAAATGACATTTTTAACCTCTGCGAATTTGGCCTCTGTTCAGTTAACTACAGTGAAATTCGTTTTTTTCTTTTTTAAATTATAGCAATGCACAACTATCTTTTATTTTTTCAAAATCACACATAACATTTTCAGCGATTTGTTTCCTTGGCTTCCATGAATTTTTATTTGTTTACTTTATTCTCATTTTTGTTTTTGTGTTTCTATTTATTTTTATTATTTAGAAAAACAAATATTGATTTTTTTCAATAAAAAATATACTAACATGAAATCCCTTTTCTGATCCTCCAGATCACACAAAGCACAGGAGGAGAGTATACTTATGTATTCTTTATGTAATTGAAATTTTAAACTTGAAAAGAAATATAAGAAGAATTTGATTTCAAACCTCAAATTTTAACTTTCTAATCTCCACTTGTTTTCCTTCTTCACAAATATTCCTTTGATTGTAGATCTTCCTGCCAATGGTTAGTGAATTATGTGGCTCTTACTGTACCACCAAAATTTCCAAGAAATAAATGAAATCAAATTTTAAAAATAAAAAACTTTTAAAAAAAACTTTCCAAGCTTGGTTTTATTTTCCTATTCTATCCTACTCCTTTTTGAGAAAGAGATTTTTATTTTTATTTTCAAGAGTATTTTTAATAAATCCATTTACGGATCAAAGTCTCTAGTATGCTCACATCCAAATTTGAAAAATATACCTGAATGTTTGCAAGTATATGAGAGATCAATTGCACATTTGGATTAAATGTTAGGATTCATTGAAGAACGGAAGAAAGTTGTGGCCTAGTCACCTTTTGAGACCAATCTTCAATGTAGTCCTCATTCTCTTAACTCTCCTCCAAATGCTTGAACATCATTCTCTATTTCCTGTCCATAAATGGATTAGTTTAACACTTTTATAATGAAAATATTGATTGAAATTTATGCATCCTATTTATCATGATTTATATATACAGCTAAAAATGAGATTCAAAGCTAATGCCTATGTATACTTCCCCATGTTACGAAGATCTTGCTGTCACAAAGTTATCCTTTCAACATGAGTTAGTTTTGCCAAAGAAAAATACTAGTACTGAATTAAATTTCTAATGCCTAATCCCTTAGCACCATCCCTGGCAACGGCGCCAAAATGTTGGGCAATTTAATTGCTTAAATTGCTTTCATTAAATTATCAACCAGGGAAACTCGTAAGCTTGTGATGATGCTAGCAAAATATATGTAGGAGTAGGCAACTAACTTTATGTCTAACTAAATGACTTATGATTCAATATAATATGCAAGGGAAGAGGCTCCTAATTGAGGAGGTCCTAGTTGTCCTTCCCTACAGTATTATAGATTGAAAAGAAATCATTGATTACATAAAACTAGAAACTTGAAATAATTACAAGAGAATGAATTTAATTGTTGTTCAGATGCAAATAGAAAGAGAGACTAACTTAGTCCCTTGATTGTCCCCTCATATACTGATCCAAACTAAACTAAGATTCATTCATAAGCATAAGAAATGAAATAAATTGAAACTTAAAAGCAAAAGAATGAATTTCAATTATCATGCAAATCAAATAGAGGGAGAGCCTAACTTAGACCCTTGGTTGTTCCCTCATATGCTGATAAGATTTTAATTTAAAACTCATTCACCAATCACAAACAAATCCTCAAATATCTAAGCAATGAAATAAGATCTATTATGAAATAAAATGTTTCTTTGATCCTTTTAAGTGAGCTCAATTATCTTAAGAACAAAGTGACAAACTATTCCATAAATTCATATGCTACATTAAGACAATTTATATCTAAAACTATAGTATGGAAATTTATGTAAAATGAAGCTTTATTCTATTCCATTATAATTTGGATACATGCTCCAAGAGTCCTCTCTTTGGAATGGAGGAGGTACTCCTATTTATACAAAAACTATGATAACAACCTCATAAATGTAGACCCACTATTCCCACCTTTGACCCATATATTTCTCAACCAATGGTGACACATAAACCTATCCTCCATGATCTCCTCCATGAGGTCCATGATCTTCTCCATGAGGTCCATGATCTTCTCAAATTCGAATTTGAAAATAGAGTGCCACATAAGGATGCATTGGAAGCTTCCTTTGTACCTACACATGTCAACAAACTCATTCTAATTGTTAGGTATAAGTATAAGCATATTATTTTCTAAGTTTTAACCATAAATCCACTTTAAAATGTTAAGAATTAATAAACTTTGGAAAAGCAAGGATATAAGCCAATGATGAGGTAAATGTAATGATGTGGAGGTGAAATGGAGGTGACATGAAGGTAATATGGAAGTAATGTGAAGGTATTGGTGAATAATGGAGTGAGAATAAGGACTATTTTGAGGCCCAACACATGGAAAACTAGGTGAACTCGGGAAGATTGGGGAAGCTCCAATTTTTATGCCATAGTACCAATATTTTGCAACACCTTCTAAGGAAAATATTACTTTGGTGATAAATTATTAAGCTTCTTAGCTTGCTTGATGGACATTTTCTTGTATGGTTGTAGATGTAAGAAAACCAAGGCATCTACATCAAAACTTATTTTGTTGTGATGCTCATCTGCCTATTGTTTCATTTGATTCTATGACAAAGTGACGTTATCCTTTAAGAGTTGGAGTATTGGAGAACTTGTTCTTAATGCTCAATGTGATCATCCACTACTTGACTTAGAATTTTCTCTTAAATATGATGTGATGGACGATGGATGATATACATAAAGTGCCATATATGGGGTCATTTTTTCTGTAGTATGGAAGGAATTGTTGTACCACCATTTAGCTAGAGGTGACCCCTTGACCCATTATGTTTTCTTATCACATACAAAGCGAGGAATATATCCTTCAAAACATTTGTTCACTATCTCAATTTTCCCATATGATTGAGGATGATAACATGAGTTATGAGCTAATTGAGTACCCAGGGAGGAAAATAATTTCGTCAAAAAAATTCCACTGAAAATGAGATATTTGTCACTTACAATAATCTTTGGGTTTCCATGAATCTTTTGAATTGTTTCCATAAATGCAGTAGAAATTTTACTAGCTTTAAATGTATGAGATAATGCACAAAAATGTGCATACTTGGTAAGTCTATCAACTACCACCATGATGACACTCTTTCCTTTGGACTTGGATAAACCTATGATAAAATCAATTGAAAACTCCTCCCAACACTGACCTAGAATGGATAAACATTGTAATAGACCCAGGGTCTTAATTGTCTCAACTTTATTTTTTTGGCAAACCAAACATTCTACCAAAAAAATTTGAATATCATATTTAAGGCCATCCAAAAAAATTCCTTCTTCACCCTGTGGTAAGTTTTTAAAATCTTGAGTGCCCTCCTAAGCGAGAGGTGTGCAATTCCAAAAGAATATTTTGTTTGAGTTGAGAATTATTAAAAATATATAAGCTATCTTTGTACCATAACGAATTCTTTTTCCATCTAAATGTATCATATATATTGGTATGTTGCTACAACTTTTGAACGAATGTCCGCACTTCTTCGTCATTATTTCGTCCATCGCTTGCTTTGGTTATCTAGTCTAGTTGGAGAATACAAAGGGAATAAAGAAATTCTTCCACATCCTCACCATTTCTTGAGAGTGCATCTACAACAACATTTTTCTTCCTTCTTTTGTAGATGATTTCAAAGTCATAACCCAACATTTTTTTGATCCATTTTTGCTGCTCTTCCGAAGATAATATTTCTTCAAAAAGGTATTTAAGACTGTCATGATATGTTTTTAACTTTAAGCTTATTACCATTAGGTAATTTCTCCATTTCTTTAGTGCATCTAGTATTGATAACATTTCATTCTCATAAATAGGTTTGTGTAAATACTTTCCTTTGATTGGACAACTTTAAAAATCAATGGGTCTTCCTTATTTCATTAAAGAAACACCAATTCCATTTCCTGAGGCATAATATTCCATAATAAAGCTTTTGTGAAGTCTGGTGTAGCTAAGACCAATGCTTCGCACATTGCCCCTTTAAGATGTTCAAGGGCCTTAGCTTCTTCTACACTCCAAGAAAATGAATCTTTCTTTGGTAATGTTGTTAGAGGTATTGTTATTCTCCCATAATTCTTAACAAACTTGTAGAAATACCCTGTCAACCCGAGAAATCCTCATAGATTATTTATGATTGTGGGGATTTACATTCCTTAATGGATTTAATTTTATTAGGGTCTAACTTAACTCCTTCATGAGATACAATATGAACTAGATATTCCACCTCCTATACTCCAAACAAACATTTGGAGCTTTTTGTATATAGTTATTTCTCCTCCAAGAGTTTGAGCACCATGTCAACATGTTGAACATGATCCTTCCAAGACTTGCTGGAGATTAGTATATCATAAAAAAATATTAACACAAATTTTCTAAGGAAGGGTTTGAAAATGGAATTCATCAAACCTTGAAATGTAGAAGGTGCATTGGTAAGACCGAAAGTCATGACTAAAAATTAATAATGACCCTCATGAGTTCTAAGTGTTTTTTTTAGAATGTCTTCAATATTCATTCTAATTTGATGATATCCTGAGCAAAGATGCAACTTGGTGAAGTAAATTAATCCATGTAATTCATCCAATAATTCATCAATGTCACAAATGGGAAATTTATATTTAATAATGAGATTTTTTAGCTCCCTATACTCTAGAAACGTGCACCATGATCCATCCTTCTTGTGCACCAATACTGTAGAGCCTAAAAAGAACTTTGACTAGGTTGAATTATACCAACCTCTAGCATTTCTACAACCATACATTCAATTTCACTCTATTGGGAATAGGGATATCTGTAAGGCCTAATGTTTGGAGGAAGACTTCCTGGAATCAAATGAATATCATGGTCATGATCATGAATAGCTGGGAGCTTTTGGGAGTCTCAAATGCCTTCGAATGATTTTCCAATACTCTTTGGAGATATGGAGAAATAAATGATTTCGATGTTTGAACCTCTAGTGAGCATAATTGTGAAATTGCGACATGTTGTACTTCTTTGGAAGATTTGTCATGCTATTAGAGCTAATTATATTTCATGGTTTCCATGTGATACCCCTTAATTCAACTTCCTTTTCTTCCCAAAAAAAATTCAAGAAAATTTCTTGAAAACCAAAAGCTATCGTACCCAAAGATTGTAACCATTGGACTCCTAGTACAACATCAACACCACCCATTGGAATGGAGAACATTGGACTATCCAATACATATTCCCACATGGTAATATAGATATTATGACACTTTACAAATAAATTCATAGTACCTCCATTTGCGACCATCACTTAACACTCTCGTGATGGGTATATGAATCAATTCAATTCCTTGGCCATTTTACAATGAATAAAATTATGGGTACTACCTGAATCAATCAACACTATTACCCTTTTTCCCTTGATATGTCCTTCTATATTGAGAGTTTGGGGAGTGGTAATTCTTGCCAATGCATTACAAGATATGGTCGGATTTATTTCTTCTTTATCTAGGTTATACCCTCTTCTTTTGAAGTTTCTTTTTTCTTTTCCTCCTCGTCTTCGCAATATATGTACAGAAATTTATTCTCAGAACACTTATGACCTTTAATATATTTTCTATCACAACTATGGCAAAGCCCTTTTACTCTTTCTTCTTCCAATTGTTGTGGTTTCCACCTTGTAGGTTATGGAAGGATAGGAGAATCAACACTTCCATTTTTATAGTTGTTAGTGGTAGGCTTCCTTTTTTCCATAATTTTTCTTTCAATTTTTCTTGCTAACCTGAATGCCTTCTCCAATGAATCAAGTTCAGAAAGACGAACCTCATGTCAGATTTTATCCTTTAAATTCCCTATGAAGACATCAATCCTATGATCCTCTGGAATATTATTTACCCACATATTCAATTTTTGTAAGTCGTCAATGTGCTCTGCCATTGAACCATTTTGTTTGAGATTTATCAATTGGATGAATAAGGTGTTGCTCTATGTATCGTCATAATGTGTTATCATTTCCTCCATAAACATTTACTAAGAGACAAGCGCTTTAAGGGAACAAAGCCATTGATACCATAGAAGCTGATTGGATTCTAAATATAAAGTTGCAATATGTACCTTTTGTGTGTGTTGCACATTATGGAGATCAAAATATTGCTCCATCTATAGTATCCACGTTATTGGATCCTTTCCATCAAACTTACACATATCAATATTTGGAATATGGTGGGTCTTAAATCAAATGCTAGAGTCTATGAAATCATGATTAACATTTATTTTTTTCTCGTCATGAATTTCATCTAATACCTATTTTCCGTTAGGAAGAATTTCTTGTATCAACTTTCTCAAACCTTCCTTCAAACTTTTGATGTCTTCTTTTAAACCATTCTTAAAATCCTCCATGTTGCCTTTCATTTTTGCTTCTATACCACCCATATTTTTCATGCCATCCTTCAAACCTTCCATGTATTATTTTAAACCA
Organism: Pinus tabuliformis; assembly: GCA_031772625.1. Taxonomy (NCBI): domain Eukaryota; kingdom Viridiplantae; phylum Streptophyta; class Pinopsida; order Pinales; family Pinaceae; genus Pinus; species Pinus tabuliformis. The sequence goes on from CM062820.1 coordinate 1,337,463,833, forward strand.
TTATTCAAACCATCCATCCTACCTTCCATTTCATTATCGGTTACTCTTTGTGACAACGAAATTTGTTGCACTTGGTCTCGTAATTTTGATATATAATGTTTCATTTATTCCTCTTCTTCATGCGTCATAGTAGAGATTTCTATTTTCTTACGAGGTTCTTCCATTTTCTTCCTTCGAGTCATTTTTGAATGAAATAATGATAGTTATGCTTCACTACACCCCTTGAATCACTTCAAACTGATTTTTCAAGCAAGGCTTATGCAAAATTTGAAAACATACACAACTTTTTGTTACGTTTTAGGAGCTAGATATTGAAGTTGTTATAACTCTATAATTGAGAAATCTACAAGATATGAAATTCCATCATATAGTAACCCTTTGAGTCTTCTTTCCAGCCCAAAATGTCATACTAAGATTGGATTCTTGAAGAAAGAGTTATTCCCAATCTCACACAATGATTATTGACCAGTTTATTAGGGCTAACTTGTATGGAATGCCACGTGTCTTTATTTCAACCTTCGGCATTGAAAATGATATCCAAAAAACTAAAGTGCATCCTATTTGTGTTACCTTTATGAAATTCAAATTTGATTCTTAGAGAGAAATTTATGATGATTTTCCCTAAGTCACCTGTTTGAGATGGAATTCTAGAGCCTGCAAAAGCCTTAAATTCCTCAGGTCATATCTCTGAAAAAATAGAGAGCCATGATTTGAAATTTATATAAAAGATTCATCAACATTTAAGCTCCACATGTTTGCAATTTTAGCTTCCGAATATTCGTAGAAACAAATTTATAGAGAAAATGGCACAATGTACTATTTCAAGCAGTGAAACCCTAGAATCAAAAGCTCTGATACCAAATATTATGCAACCAACTCACAAATAGGTAGATCAACGACTTAAAAATTATCCTTTTTAAGGGGTAAACCTCCTTTACATTACATAAATGAACAATTCTTGGATGATTCAAATGAAAAAACAACCTTTCTATATATAGGTGTCTAAGGGGTCACAATATAATCATAGCCTACATAACAATAATAATGTAAGGGTACAACAATAACACTAGTGGGATTCTATGGGACACAATAATAACAATATGGGGAGTACATGGGCAGAAAAATAAAAATAAGGGGGCTACACTAATAATAACAATAACAGGCTACACTAGTAATAACAATAAGGGGCTAGACTTATAGGGACCTAATACATAGGGCCTATGGTTTGGGTCTGTCTTGGTTGTTGATGTATATGGGATTATTTATATATGGGTATTGACATGAGTTGAACATTGAAGATGATGGGAGGGCGGAGACTAATAAGCCTTTTCTATTTGGATATGAATGATTAGGACCATAATAAGGTATGATATATAACAATTGGTGAAGAATGGCCCATAAGGACTTTAAATAATTAGTTTTTCTTCTTTTTTTTTAAATTTAATTGAAAAAATATATGTGCCTCCCCCCCTAACAACCCCCTCCTTTAAGCCTTTATACAATTTCTTTACAAGGATAATGGATTTTGCCATCATACACTTAACATAATTTTGAAATTGGAAGAGGGGTGGCATTCTCCATTAGAAACAAAATCTCATAGGATAAGACATATCTATCATATACAAATTGAACTTGAAATTTAGGCACTAATGAAGAAAAAGTGTCAATTATAAGGTCAATGATTGAAATAAAATGCAGTGAGGTAAGAGGCATAGTCAAGAATACTTTAGAAAATTATCACAAAAATCATGATAAACACATACGAGCCCGGGTGGAGGTGGCCTACATGACTAGTACGAGGATAGTTTATGAGGAAAATATTTTCCAGGAATATCTTGTTTCTGCATGGCACGAATCTGAAAGTAATGGAACCCAGAGGGGTCCTACAGTGATGGTGACAAAACCATAAGGTGTTTATAGTCATTTTTCATGATTTCCTGAGATAAGTCCACTAGTACAAAATTGGATCTGAGTAGCTGATTTGATGGATCATGGAAGAAACACTCATGTGTTGTTGATATTGGCTTGAATGTCAAGGAAAATATGCAATTTTCATAAGCGAGTCACAGTTTACAATCAAATATCGGAGAATGATGAGATGGAATTTCTAGTGTTGTGTTTGATGCATTTTGAGTTTTCGATTAAGAGTTTTGACATAGAAACCAATGTATGTCTCATTTATTATTGATTTCCCCCTTTCAAGATTTGTAAAAGAGAGAACATATATTTTTAGATACACTTGGATATGAGAAAAAAACTCAAGGAGGAGCTTTTCTACTTGTTGTGATAGTTTAACTCCTTTAACTTGAAGAAATTGAGAGAAATTTATGCCAATTATTTGTCAAGTATCATTCTTATTTTATTGTCAAAGGAGAACATTTGTTTAAAGGAGATGCATTTCCACATGACTGATATTTCAATCCTTGTATTGAAAAAGAAGAGTCTTACTGTAAAGAAACTAATGAATTGGCTATGCAATTAAGTGGAGCCCAGAGACATAACTTACATTTTGTTGGTGAACTATGTTATGAAGTTTTGGTGCATTTTTCCATATTGCTATTTATTCATGTTCTTTATGCAATTAATTTTAAATTCATTGCAGTAAAGATCCCATACCACTCTTCCAAATAACCATGGCCAAAGATGTGACAAAATGGTATATTAAATTAGATAAGGAATCATATAATGACTATACGTCCTTCTCACTAACATTATTGAACCACTTTTGGTTATGTTCATAGAAAAAAAAATGGAATTGATCTCTTATATAACTGCAAGAAGGACAACTTGACCCATATATTTGATCACATACATAAATGGAGGTGCATTAAGAGATTGATTAGGAACGTGATTCTTGAATAGTTACTAAATATTAGTTTACCTGATCCTTGCTACCACCTATTTACAAATATGTGACTATGGTTAGGGTGGCTATAGAGGAGTAGGCCATCTCACATTCCCAGTATCTTGAATTGAATTAATCCTAGTTGAGAAACTTGTATGACATGATTCCCAATTCTCCTTGTTCTTAAACCAATCCATAATGACTTAAACTAAGACCACATTCTACTTTCCTAATTAATTCTCTCTTCTGATGATATGAGCTACTTGGTTACTCAACTAGGGAAATTTATTGTTACAATAAAACCCCTTACGAATGTGCCTATCTATAATATAGAAACATCTACATATCAAACTACTAAGATACATATAGTGAAATGCATGCAACACATATTAGCTACCTGGAATGAAGAACAAGAAGAAGAAATAAGGGAACACTTGTAAACCTACTCAAGGGACACAAAATCACTAACCCAATAGGGTGGGGGCATGAACAAGCATAAAAAAAATCAAATTCCCATATAACATTTGTTAATGGGATCATTTAACTCATCAATTCCCATGGATGGATGATGTTCATCTCTTTCTCATGAAACCGACTATCTTGAAAAATCCATTACCCACTGAAGCTCAACAACAAATGGTCACATAAATTCCTCCACATCTACCTTGGGCCGTGAGTGCACAAAATTTTCATGGGGGCTTGACACCTATTCTTATGTACAATGAGGATGTAAACTCATCTATGAGAGTAAAGTATTATGAGACTCCTGAGTTTATTTTTTCTTCTAAGGCTTGGTCATCCCCATTGTTACCAATGGGCCTCTCATGTTAGATAAGACTTTGAAGCCAATGTTTCATCGACCTAAAGGTGTTATGCATAAGTCAACACACATCCCAATACAAGGGCTCATAAACACTATAATATTGCTGAGGATATAAACTAAGAACCCTACACCATGTTTTCCTTGGAGGTTATGCAGATCTACACAATGCAAAACCTTGTTTACTAATATCAAAGTTGTTGATCCCTGAGATTCAAATTTCATCACATCTTACATTAATTAAAATAAACTTAGATTATCTCATCATTCTAGTTTGTAAATATCATTATGCATCAATAATCGAGATATGTATTGCACTATTGTGGACGAAGGAGATTCCACTTGTTTCATGGTTGCATCATGCTAGGAAGTTCTTCATTCTCTAGCATTTTTTCAACCAAGTACTACCCTTCATGCCTTTGGTGGTAAAACTTTTCTTCCTAAGGTTGTTCTTATAGTATTTTCCATTGAGTTCTAGAGAAAAACAATTACAACTGATGTATAAGTTTTTCATGCCCCACTAGACTACAATATGCTCCTTAGACGTAGATGGCTTTATGGTATGACTGATGTCATGTCATTATTTTTTCATGTTCTTTTCTTTCCCATGAAGGAAACAACATATTCATTGATCAACTTGATTATTGTATGTAAGTGTATTCTTTTTCCATTATTCTCACTTCTATTCCGTTTATCGAAGATAACCCTTCCATTTATGAGTTTGTTGGTGCCGGATTGTTCAAAATCCCATCAGTTATAGGTGATTTTCCTATAACCCCTAACCAAGATTCCACCTAATTATATTGATCCCATGCATATGGTATCCTCCATCACTACTGGATGCCATTATTCACATCACCCTTGGGTGGTGATATCTCCATTGAATGTAGACTCATATTGTGAGCACACAACAATTTTAGTGGAAGAGATTTACTTTTTGATGTTCCCATTAGCACTTCCTAATGTCGGTAAAAAGATACATCCTAATATGGAATATTGTTAGGATTATTTTTCCAAAATCCATTACTCTGCCTACTTCACATGTCTCTTTTTATGACAACATTCTTGGCATAACAAGGTAAGGTAACTAATATGTTGTTATGTTTACTTATGCACTCACAATTGTGTGTTTATGGCAGTATGATGTAGGGGATTGCATGGAAAAAGAGATTGCCACAAAATCTTAAAGAAGGGTCGGGTTGAGATTTCCATTGGAAGCACTAAGAAGCATGGGGATTGATTCGTGGTGTCTATTATGAGTCTTCTGATTTTGAATCTTTGTTCTTTGTTTGTGCTTGAGTCACTGTTTTCTTTTATGTCTAAATTATGTCCATACCACTTTGTTCATGATGTCGTATTGTTATTTGTTTTCATGGTTTTCTTCTTGTTTTCTTTTTTTCTTTCCTTTTATGTCTTGAGGGTCTTGGGAGTTTTTTGGGAAAGAGGAAAGTTAATGGAGCTTAGGCAGAGGTGAATGAAACTTAGCAGGTATTGTAAGACCCAAAGGGAGCTTGATGCATGAATAAGGGAAGTTAAAAGTAAGGATATGATGATTGGTTGGATTGGTTTGGTCCGTTGGTGTAAATGGAAAGTGGTAATACAATTGTGAGATAGGTAGCAGGAATTGTGAAGTAAATGGATTTCAGACATTAGATGCCTTGGATACATTGGGAATGATTGTTCTCAATTGTGTGCATGGTGTGCACAGACAAAGGGTGTTGTCTTAACCTTTACCTTATGTTATCTGGTAATTATATTATGACCATGAATATGCTGATGTTTATAAATTTGTATACCTATATGTATGTATGTATGTCATGTCTAACAGGGTCGTCATCGATCATGATTGTTTATTGCTAATGTTTATATGTATGTATGTGTGTATGTATGTTTTTGTTTGATAAGATCGTGTTTTTTTTATTCTAATGTTTATGTATATATGTATCCATGTATCTATGTCACTGTATGACAGGGTTGCCAGGGATCATTCTTGTGGAGGAATAATTGCTTATGTAGGTGAATGACATGACGAGCTTCCTAGTCTTATGGGAATCAAGGGGGAAGAGTAGTGATGAAAAATATATAAGGTCAGTATCATGTGGATATGAATTGATATTATGTGATTATACTATGTCTATGCCTATGTTATGATAGGTAAATCTGAGGGATACATAAACAAAATGAAAGTAGTGTGGTCTGCGACATGTTGTGCAAGCATGGATAAGAAACTGGAAGCAATGTTTCTTGGTAGAGATCGTCCGATTTTAGATGTGTGGTACTATTTTTGTGCATATGTTTTATAAATTGTACATGTTGCATCAATGATGTTGTGTGCATGCAACATTTTGTATATATGCTGTGTGTACATGTTGTTTATGCAAATTTATGTATAGGGTGGTACAGATAGTGTTGTATGAATACTGCATATGTAGTGCTAGTATAGATGATTCTATGTACATGTTGGATATGTAATGTTGTGTACAGATGATGCTATGTGCATTATGTATATGTAGTTCTATGTACATGTGTTGCTATGTACATATGGTGTCATATGCATGATTGTACAAGTGGTCTGTTGACCATGTGCTACCGTGTACATGTTGTACATATGGAACTATGTGCAAGTGGTGTTGTGTACATGGCATACATATGGTGCTTTGTACATCTGGTGTCACATCCATGTCATGCATGTGGTTTTGTGTATGTATGGCGCTGTGTACACACATTATAGGTGGTACAATGTACATGTGGTATTGTGTACACCTTGTGTAGGTGGTGTCATGTACATGTGATTTTGTGCACATTTTGTAGAAGTTGTGTTATGTGCAGGTGGTACTGTGTACATGTTGTACATATGGTACTTGTATACATGTGGTATTGTGTGCATGTTATACATGTTCTGTTGTGGGCATGCTGTACTATGTATGTGCATTGTGTAGTCATGGTATTGTGACATTTGTATTCATTGTGTTGTACTCTATCAATGTATTTTTATGTCATGTTATACACTGGATGTAGGAGTATGTAGTGTGTTGTGGTGTACACTAGATGTAGGTGTGTGTACTGTGTTGCATTGTACATTGGGTATAGATGTATGTGTTGTGTTGTATACCAAGTGTAGGTGTATGCATTGTGTAGTGTCGTATGTTGTGTGTGGTTGTATGTGTGTGATGCACATGGCTGAGAAAAAGGTACTGGTTGTTTTTCAGGTGTGGAACCGATCTAGTGTGTGTATGAAATAAGGAAAAATGTAGAAGCTAAGGATTGTGTTAGCACCTAAATCTTCCCTAGGCTGAAGGAAGGCAAAATTCAGGGTAACCACAAACCACGCTCAGTCCGGTAGCTAGCCCTACTAGAACAGGAGAGGGTTATCTCCGAGTCACGCTCAGTGAATAGATAAGAAAAAACGGTCTGAGATGACTTACAATGAAATATTGATCTTAGGCTAGTAAGTGAATATGGATACAAGAAACAATTTTTATGAATGACTGAGCTTCTGGGATGGTATGGGACCAACGGTTAGCAAAGAACAAAGAATTTAATACAAAGGCACAGATTACTTCGTGAGGTAAGGCAGGCGGAAAGTGTAGCAATTTAGTTTGGAATAATGCGGAACGGAGAGATGTCTAAGGAGTGTGAAAAGGGCATAGGAACATGAATCCTTTTCAATAGAAAAAGAACACTGAACATGAAATTCTCCCACAGGCAGAGCAATAAAATTGAATTCTACCTAATCTCACTTAGAAAATTTCACTGGAAATGAACATGAATTGAATTATGAAACATAATGAAATACATATGAAAACATAAGAGACACATTTGCTACACTCACAACCACAAGAATCTCATGAAACAAAGCCACTGCCTTTCATTAATTCTCTGTCAAAAATACGCAGTGAGGAAATAGAGTTTCTTTCCCACAGCCTCCCAGAAGATACAAACTAACCAACCCTTTGCAAATAACTTACATACAATATATAGAATGTGCCATGAAGAGATAGAACGCCCAAGGGTTGGGGAGTTACTCGAATCATTACAAAATGGAGATGAAGAGCCAACCATCAACTACCGGTGCAGCGCTACAAACATGACATTTGGCTTGGGTGACCGTTTTCCTTCCTTTGCCATTTGGATAGAAGTCCATCTGGAAAGAAAATGATTTAAATGCCACCTTTGGTGCCAAAAAACCGAAGTGTATATGAGTGGGCCCACTTGGAGAAGTCGCGAATCGAAAATTCGCGAAACGAAAGCAAATTTGACAATTTTTCCTCTATGCGCCGCACCATTTTCTCTGTGTGTTGCGCTACTTTGGGGCCTGTTTTGGGGCACTTGCAGGTGTCCAAAATGTGCCCAAGTGGGCTTGTTGGAAAGCCTATCCTGTCTAATTTCTAACCCCACTAGAATTTTTGAATTTGGTGCTCATTTTCCCCTCTAAATCTGCATTCTCCCAAGACTGCTTCCTATGTGTCAAAAAAGGGGTAGAGAGGACATTTTTTGGGTGTTTTTGAACTTTTGGAGAGTCATCTCTTGGCAAAATTTCTTGTCCAAGCACCAGTAGTCGTGATTTTCTATGCTGAATCCAAAAATACAAACCATTCCTCATTTGGAGCTCCCAATTTTTAGCGTCGTGCCACAGGGAGAAAAACCCTGTGTTTTGCCCAAAAAAAATTTCATGTGACCAAAAATTCCCCAAATTTCTTGAAATCTAGGCTGGAGGTTCTCTATTGGGTGTTATGATGGGCCAAGGAAGCCTCAACCAAGATTCGAAGCCGATCTTTCTCTTTTGCCTCTTTTTCCTTTCTTGTTGCTTTCCTCAATTTTTCCTTCAAGCTCCTTATCCGGGCCCTTGCTCCTGTGATGCTGATGTCGAAAGCGAGGCCCCTTCCACCCAGGGTGGAGATAACACTTGATTTTCTGCTACAAACAAATGTCTACTGCCTCTCTGATAGGTGATGAATACTGGAATAGTAGCGGCCTCGTGGCGCTCATACTGATGTGAAGGACCACCTATCTCATGCTCTGCCTTTGATACTACCTGTGGAGTGCTGAAGAAGTCACGTGAGATGAAGTCCTCCCAAGAAATGCCCTGCAATCGCAACTGATGATCCACAAAAATCCAGATAAGAGCAAAGTGATAAACACTATTGAGCTGGTTCCGAGGGGTCTTATGCTGCATGAAATTTTTCATCCTCTTTACGTTCCCGCAAATGAAAAATGGGAGGTTCATCATCCGCACCCTGGTAAAGTGCATTAGCAAGCTGTAAAGGGGAGAGAACCTCCCCTCATAACTGAAGTATTTCAGGATCAATTTCATGAGTGGAGCACACTCATCTCTCAAAAATCTAAATGGGAAAACTCTCGTGAGCTGACTCAAACAACTGGCCTTAAGTTAAAGCTCATAATGATGCCTCTCCACCTTCTTCTTCTTATGCCACTATTCACCAACATTTGGTATGCTTGTTGCCACTAATATGGCTTCGGGTGTCAATGTGAAAGTGATCCCAGCCAAGATAGACTGACCTCCATGTAGGTGAAGTGCAAAAAGATGGACCAACTCATGATGAACTCTGACATTTGCCACCCTTTGACAAAATTCAAAACATGCTAGGTGTTGGAAACATGACATAGCAAGAGGGCATGCCTGCAACTCAGTGAGGTTGTTTGGCTCATCTCTAACATGTTTGCCACTCCGGTGATGTCTCCTGGGGGCCTGTTCTCCTGAAGTTGTATCACTGTGGTTCTCCACCTCATACTCTGATGAAACCTCGGATGCCATGACTACTTTTTATAAACTGTATTTAGGCTGCCCCTTTGATGATGGTGAAACTGGATGTTGTTTTGATAATCTACCACCAAGGGGGACAATGAAACAAGGGAGTATTAGGAGGGGAGTAATGAAATGGGAATAGGGGTTATAGGAGAATTTTTTTTTGGGGATATGTAGGGGGTTTTGGGTATTCTGATAGGGTAGGGTTTGGCTTTTTTGGTAAGGTAGGGTTTTAGGGTTTGTATTGAGTAATAGGAGGAGGGGTAAGGAAATATGAGTTTGGTAGTGTTAGGGTAGTGATAGTAGGAAAAATGGCATAGAGGAATAAGGAACAGGGGTAGGGTAGGAAAAATAAGCCTTGGCAGCAATAACATTGTTACACAACCCTAGCAAGATGGCTTCTTGGTGTCTTTTTATGGTTGCTTTAATAGTTTTGTTTCATTTCAACCATGGGGATAAAACCCACCATATCTTTATCCAATTTGATGAACAAGTGAGTTTGAGAGCCTACCTTGCAATTAGAGGGGCTTCACCAAATATTTGAGGGAGTTTTGGCACGTTTTGGGCACTTTGTCTCTGTGCGTCGTGCGCAAAGCCCAGTGCACCGTGCTCCAGCTGTGTGCTGCGCTAGTTATAAGTTTGAACTATGGGTGGCTTCTGCGTGCACTACACCCTGTGTGTGCGCCGCGCCCCTGCCTGTGTGCGCCGTGCCCCTGTAATCACCTCCAAACTGCTCCAAACCAAGCAATTTCTCGCTCCTCGACCTTGCAACGTTTTTCCTATGCCTTGATTGCACAATGAGTTTGATTTGTGATGGAAACTTGTGTATAAGACTTGGAGGTCATGATTAAATTTACTTTTTCAAAAAACCCACCTTTCTAATGTCATGTTTGGCACTTTTTTCACTGACTTGAAAACAACCTTGATTTTCACTTTTCCTTTGAAATTTTGGCTCAAACGATGAAATTTTCGACACTTTTTGCAGGGATTGCATGACAGAGCATCTGGTCACGAAAACCATGATTGCACCTGAAGAAATCAACTGTCGACCCTTTTTTGAAAATTTTGTCACAAATGACATTGTTTGACTTTTCTTCAAAACAGAGTTTTGAAGAACAGTCGAAGTCTATCAATATGATGATGAAACTCTGTGGATCATTACTTTGCAAGAGCATCACTATGGCCTGCATAGCTTTACTGGACATATTAAAGACCAAATTGATCAATCCCTAGACCTAATGACCAAAAATGACTTTTTTCTATTAAAGGACCAAACCTTGACTATTATGGATCTTTCGGATTATTTGACACAAGGACATAAGCCACTAGGAGCTAGACATGAGGGGAGATGACTAGCATGACCTTCTCCATCAGATCATGGCATGCCCCTAGTGGAATGTAGCTGAGTGAATGGAGCGGGACACCTAAAAATGAAATGCATAAAGAGTTTTGATCTCTGATGGAGGACTAACCAGACCGACTCTAACATTGGCTCCAATGGGGGATGGTAGCTCCTTGGAGGTGCCAAGAACAACAGATCTTTGGAAGAGCTAGACAGTGCCTTCGTCCATTGGGCTATGGAGTCATTATTTCGACAAACGACATGACTCAATTTATTGACTGAAACTTGACTGAAACTGACTCAATTATGGAACCAACATGACTGAAAAAACTGACTCAATGCAAAAGGAAGTGACTCATGACAGACTTAGATAAAACAAGAACTTACAAAACTTGTCCAATGGCAGCAGTCCATTGAGATTCAAGGGTTTCATATCATGATGACATCCACCTGCATACTAATGCAATATGTACAATCATGTGTAATGTGTCTTCCAATGTAACCAATCAAGTAGATTCCTCCTTGATTGATTCTCCGAATCAGAACTTCTGGTCAACAACAGATACTGGTAACTGGGCCTCGAAAAACATAATTGACCATGATCCCCTTCATCACTGAATACTGCAATAATCACTTTCACTGTTGACTGCAACAGATTTGCCATTGGATCTTGAAAAACATGAAGATTGACCTCCTGCTGAAAGAGCAAGGTGTCTTTCTCCTTTGATACTGATCTTTCTTCACACTGTACTTCAATAAGAGTATGTCCCTGGTCCTCAAAAAATTCTGGACAAGTAGATGAGTAGATGTCCTCTTCAAAGAACACTTCAAAAAAAGAGAGATATGAGGAAGAATATGAAAGAGAATCCTGAATGATCTGATATTCTAAAGTCTGAATATATGGTAGGTCATCTTCATACGATATGACAGCTAGATTTTCATTACATTCATCAATCATGAGAAAAGAAACTTCAGATGTTTCATGAAACTCAAGCATGACATTTCTATCATCTACCAATGATTCATCCAGAGAAACTTTTTTAATTACTTGAACAAAGCTCTCACCTTGTTGTTCATGAGCGGACTGGATTACCTCTTTATGAAGACTTTGTTCTGATGACATGAGAACATTTGGATTCATAACTCTGTCTTCTTCATCCCAGATGATTTCAGCAGCAAAGTTCTCTTTCATGGGACTTAGTACAAGGTTTTCTTGGTCATCACAATCTGAATCTACATTTGATATGGCTATCTTAACATTATCACATTCTGAATTTGAAACTTGACTTCCCTACATGCTATCTTCTTCTATGGACAGATCTGAAATGTCACTTTTTATTTCATCATTTTCAGCCATATGGAAATCTTCAGCCTGCCGATTTATAAAGCTACTTACAGGACTGTCAACCTTTTCAGAAGAGGAAGAAGTTCCACCATCACCTTCTTGACCAAGCGCACACTGCAGATCTGCATTAACTTGAACTGTAACATGACAGTGCAAGAGTTGATCTATCTCATCTTCAGACAGATGAGATAATACTTTTTGTTTTCTCTTACTCAAATAGTGATTTTCTTCATTAATTTCAAGTGAAGGTGTATACAATTTTTCCTTATACAACTGATCCATTTCATGTAATTCGTGTTGATTGTCAAGATGCAAAATTCCCTCATTTTCCACCGTACAAAGATCTTGATTATGCTGCAACGTTTCTTGAGCATCTTGATGAGACTCCTCTAGTTTCTCTTCATGTTGCTAAAATGGATTCTCATACAAGGCTTCCATGATCTCATCATCCATAAAATTATCATCCTCATAGTATTTTTCGAGGCTTTCAATAAAAGTAGAAGCATGTTTGCAACATTCATGAACTAGATTTAATGATGGATAAGATTCTTGATATCTTTCAATGAACAGGGCATGAAAATCCTTTAAACAGTAATACAAGCAGGCAGCAAAATTTCATACCAAGATTGGGCTTCACCTTCCAGAGTTGCCAGGAATATCTTCATCAAGCAATCTTAAGGAAAATTAACCTTCAACTTTCAAATATGCATGTGAAATCGAACTAGATGTAAAGCAACGTCCTTCTTACCATCATCTTTAAACGTAGGCAAATTCCTTGACCAATCTACTTTTGGAATATTATTTGGAAAGCTTGGAATGTGATCTCGGCTCATGGGAGCGTATCTTCTTGCAATCTGCCCCATTTTAAAAAATCTCAAAGCTACTTATCCCTCTGCAGTGGAGTCACCATGAAGCACCGGTTGCTAGATTCTTCAGTGAAAGGAGTTGCCAAGTGAATGATTTCAGCCGTCTTCTTATGTCTGATTGTTTTTCACCATCAACAATCAGCTTTGAACTTGAGATATGTACTGGGGACAAACAATCTTCAAGCAAACCATTTTCATTCTCTAGTGGAGTTGCCACTATGTTAGCACCTAAATCGGCCCTAGGCTGAAGGAAGGAAAAATTCAGGGTAACCACAAACCACGCTCAGTCTAGTAGCTATCCATACCAGAACAGGAGAGGGCTCTCTCTGAGTCATGCTCAGTGAATATATAAGCAAAAATGGTCTGAGATGACTTACAATGAAATATTGATCTTAGGCTAATAAGTGAATATGGATACAAGAATTTTTTTTTATGAATGACCGAGCTTCTAGGATGGTATGGGACCAACGATCAGCAAAGAACAGAGAATTTAATACAAAGGCACAGATTACTTCGTGAGGCAAGGCAGGCAGAAAGTGTAGCAATTTAGTTTGGAATAACGCAGAACGGAGAGATGACCAAGGAGTGTGAAAAGGGCATAGGAACATGAATCCTTTTCAACAGAAGAAGAACACTGAACATGAAATTTTCCCATAGGCAGAGCAATAAAATTGAATTCTACCTAATCTCACTCAAAAAATTTCACTGGAAATGAACATGAATTGAATTACGAAACATAATGAAATACATATGAAAACATAAGAGACACATTTTCTACACTCAAAACCACAAGAATATCATGAAACAGATCCGCTGCCTTTCATTAATTCTCTGTCAAAAATACACAGTGAAGAAATAGAGTTTCTTTCCCACAAACTCCCAGAAGATATAAACTAACGAACCCTTTGCAAATAGCTTACATACAATATATAGAATGTTCCATGAAGAGATAGAACGCCCAAGGGTTGGGGAGTTACTCGAATCATTACAAAATGGAGATGAAGAGCCAACAATCAGCTACAGGTGCAGTGCTACAAACATGACGTTTGGCTTGGGTGACTGTTTTCCTTCCTTCGCCACTTGGATAGAAGTCCATCTGGAAAGAAAATGATTTAAATGCCACCTTTGGTGTCAAAAACCGAAGTGTATATGAGTGGGCCCACTTGGAGAAGTCGCGAATCAAAAATTCGCGAAACGGAAGCAAATTTGATAATTTTTCCTCTCTGTGCCGCGCCATTTTCTCTGTGCACTGCGCTACTTTGGGGCCTGTTTTGGGGCACTTTCGGGTGTCCAAATTGTTCCCAAGTGGTCTTGTTGGAAAGCATGTCCCATCTACTTTCTAACTCCACTAGAATTTTTGAATTTGGTTCTCATTTACCCCTCCAAATCTCCATTCTCCCAAGACTGCTTCCTGTGTGTCAAAAAAGGGGCAGAGAGGCCAATTTTTAGGTGTTTTTGATCTTTTGGAGACTCATATCTTGCCCACATTTCTTGTCCGAGCACTAGTAGTCGTGATTTTCTGTGATGAATACAAAAATGCAAACCATTCCTCATTTGGAGCTCCCAATTTTTAGCGCCGCGCCACACAGGGAGAAAAACCCTATGTTTTGCCCAAAAATTTGTCATGTGACCAAAAATTCCCCAAATTTCTTGAAATATGGGCTGGAGGTTTTCTATGGGGTATTATGATGGGCCAAGGAAGCCTCAGCCAAGATTCAAAGTTGATATTGGTCTTTTGCCTCTTTTTCCTTTCTTGCTGCTTTCCTCAATTTCGCATTCAAGCTCCTTATTCGGGCCCTTGCTCTTGTGATGTTGATGTCGGAAGCGAGGCCCCTTCCACCCCAGGTGGAGATAACACTTGATTTGCCGCTGCAAACAAATGTCTACTGCCTCTCTGATAGGTGTTGAATATTGGCATAGTAGTGGCCTTGTGGTGCTCATACTGATGTGAAGGACCACCTATCTCATGCTCTGCCTCTGATACTACTTGTGGAGTTCTGAAGAAGTCACGAGAGATGAAGTCCTCCCAAGAAATGCCCTGCAATCCCAACTGATGATGCACCAAAATATGGATAATAGAAAAGTGATAAACACTGTTGAGCTGCTGCCGATGGGTCTTATGCTGCATGAAATTTTTCATCCTCTCTATGTTCCTGCAAATGAAAAATGGGAGGTTCATCATCCACACCCTGGTAAAGTGCATGAGCAACCTGATGTGATAGGTGTAAAGGCGAGAAAACCTCCCCTCACAACTGAAGTATTTCATGATCAATTTCATGAGTGGAGCATACTCATCTCTCAAAAATATGAATGGGAAAACTCTCGTGAGCTGACTCAAACAACTGGCCTTAATGTAAGGCTCATAATGATGCCTCTCCACCTTCTTCTTCTTATGCCATTGTTCACCATCATTTGGTATGCCTGTTGCCACTGATATGGCTTCGAGTGTCAATGTGAAAGTGACCCCAACCAAGATAGACTAACCTCCATGTAGGTGAACCGCAAAAAGACGGGCTAACTCATGATGAACTCTGACATTTGCCACCCTTTGACAAAATTCAAAACATTCTAGGTGCTAGAAACATGACAAAGCAGGAGGGCATGCCTGCAACTTAGTGAGGGTGTTTGGCTCATCCCTAACATGTTTTTCACTCCGGTGATGTCTCGTGGGGGCCTGTTCTCCTGAAGTTGTATCACTGTGGGTCTCCACCTCATACTCTGATGAAACCTCAGATGCCATGACTGCTGTTTATAAACTATATTTAGGCTGTCCCTTTGATGATGGTGAAGTTGGATGTTGTTTTGATAATCTGCCACCAAGCGGGACAATGAAACAAGGGAGTATTAGGAGGGGAGTAATGAAATGGGAATAGGGGTTATAGGAGAATTTTGTTTGGGGATATGTAGGGGGTTTTGGGTATTTTGATAGGGTATGGTTTGGGTTTTTTGGTAAGGTAGGGTTTTAGGGTTTGTATTGAGTAATAGGAGGAGGGGTAAGGGAATATGAGTTTGGTAGTGTTAGGGTAGTGATGGTAGAAAAAATGGCATAGGGGAATAAGGAACAGGGGTACGGTAGGAAAAATAAGCCTTGGCAGCAATAACACTGTTACACAACCCTATCAAGATGGTTTCTTGGTGCCTTCTTACGGTTGCTTTAATAGTTTTGTTTCATTTCAACCATGGTCATAAAAACCACCATATCTTTATCCAGTTTGATGAACAAGTGAGTTTGAGAGCCTACCTTGCAATTAGAGGGGCTTCACCAAAGATTTGATGGAGTTTTGGCACGTTCTGGGCACTTTGTCTCTGTGCGCCGCGCTCTGGGTGTGCACCACGATACTTATAAGTTTGAACTGTGGTCAGGTTCTATGTGCGCCGTGCCCTGTGAGTGCGCCGCGCCCTTGCCTCTGTGCGCTGTGCCCCTATAATCACCTCCAAACTGCTCCAAACCACGCAATTGCTCGCTCCTCGACCTTGCAACATTTTTCCTATGCCTTGATTGCACAATGAGTTTGATTTGTGATGGAAACTTGTGTATAAGACTTGGAGGTCATGATTAAATTTACTTTTTCAAAAAACCCACCTTTCTAATGTCATGTTTGGCACTTTTTTCACTGACTTTAAAACAACCCTGATTTTCATTTTTCCTCTGAAATTTTGGCTCAAACGATGAAATTTTCGACACTTTTTGCAGGGATTGCATGACAGAGCATCTGGTCACGAAAACCATGATTTCACCTGAAGAAATCAACTTTTGACCCTTTTTTGAAATTTTGTCACAAATGACACTGTTTGACTTTTCTTGAAAATGAGTTTTGAAGAACAGTCGAAGTCTATCAATATGATGATGAAACTCTGTGAATCATTACTTTGGAAGAGCATCACTCTGGCCTGCATGGCTTTACTAGACATACTAAAGACCAAATTGATCAATCCCTAGACCTAATGACCAAAAATGACTTTTGTTTGTTAAAGGACCAAAACTTCACTGTTATGGACCTTTTTTATTATTTGACACAAATACATAAGCCAGCAGGAGCCAGACATGAGGGGAGATGACTAGCATGACCTTCTCCGCCAAATCATGGCATGCCCCTAGTAGAATGCAGCTGAGTGAATGGAGCGGGACACCTAAAAATGAAATGCATAAAGAGTTTTGATCTCTGACGGAGGATTGACCAGACCGACCATAACAAATTGATTAAAGGATAAATATAAATATTTTATTTCATTTTTATTATGTGCGTGATTTATTATTCTCGTCTATGATGATTACATGTGATCTATGATTTTGGTTTATGATGGTTACATGTGATTTATGATTTTGATCTATGATGGTTGTGTTTTGAGCTAACCTAATGTGATATGTTTATACATGATGATTTGGTCAAAGATGATAGTTTGAATTGTTGTGATAGGAAGAAAATAGAATATCAAGTGTACCTTGTTGACGGGCCACTAATCAGGTATGATTTGAAGTTATTTCAATTTATTTTAAATCTAGTGGAAGTTATGTGCTAGGTAGAGGAAGCACATAAATGCTCAGTTGGGTGGCTGAAATTGACTGCAAGAACTAGCAGTGTCACTGAAAGGAATTGGAACATGCAATGATATGCTGGTAAAGCACTTTAGGAGGAGGTCGATTGTGGGATATTAATACCCAATAGTGTCTGTTGATTTCCATAAGCATGCTATGACTGGTATGATGGTTTTGAGGCATGGATATGCCTTGGTATTTGAACTTCTGATGCAAGGAAGACTTACCAAGGGATGGATTGCCCGAGATAAGGGATGTCAAGGGACTTGGAAGGCGAGTGACAACATGAAAGGTCTGATCAAATTGATTGAGGGACTACATAGCAGAGAAGGGAATGTCAGGGATGGATTTGTTCTGGTCATTAGCATCGTTGATGGAATCAGATACACATTGGGAGTGTGTCATGGAACAATTATCTTGTAACTATTCACTAAGAGGACAAGTGGTGCAGGATTATAACTCTAGAAATTAGATACAGATTTAACCTTGTAGTGGATTCTAGACTTCCTGGGAAGGATGTGAATCATGGTATTTCTTTGAGGGTGGAGGTGTAAGCCTCTGGATTCCCTTATGTGGATGCATGCATAATCTCCTTTTATTTGTTCATTGAGAAAGTGTGTATGCATTTATATTTGGTTATTATTATAAATATCATAATGAGTTGTGTTATAAAATGCTAATAAATAGTATGTTTGTCTTGTTTTAGCAAATGGTCATTATAAATACTACAAAGAGTGATTTTATAAAGCTCCATGGTTAGTATGTTTTCTTTCCAATGGTCTTTCTAGTTATAGTTGTCATAAAACACTGAGGATGGTGTTCCCCTAAGGGGGAGGGTTCTGTAACAGCCTTGGTTAAAAATACATGTAAAAATATATATAAGACCATGGTCATGGGACATGTATTCCAAGATGAATGGTGGGAAAAAAAATCCTAGTGTGGTGTCACTTTGGTTTATTATGGCTATGGATGTTGGAATAGGAAACATAAAAGGTTTTGGAAAGGCATGAGGCATTTATTGGCATTTTATTCATGAAAATAATGCAAATTAGGAGGAAAGGAAGGTGAAAGGCCACAGGTTTCATGTGAGGAGTAAATTGAAGCAAAATAAGGGAAAATGAAGAAAATAGAGGCCTCACTAATAAAAATGCTTCCATGGATCAGTTGGAAATATTTTTGCTCAAGATTTTGATAGGTTTTGTTGGAGCTCTCTTCTATTCTCTCTCTCTCCTACTATAGGAAACTTAGAGTTTCTTGGAGCACTCTTGAAGAATGTGGCATACTTGGAGTTTTAGAGAAAGAAGGAAAAGGAAGAGTGGGAAAGCGCAATAGGACATCAGGATCGAAAACTACAATGGGGTTTTCTTTAAGATACCGAGTTGCATGTATATTTTTCTCACTAGTTTTGGAATGAATGGCATATGCATGTGGTTTATTGGTCATGATCTATCATTGGCATGGAGGATTTCCTAGATTGGCAGTGTATTTGCCTAGCCTGAGAATTTCCTGGATAACCATGGTGTTGTGGACTTATTCCTTTGTTTTTCTGGTTTGTTCTCATGTTTCCTTTAGCTTGGGTGGAGTTACTAGTTCCTGGAAGCCCTGGTTGGACAAACAGTTTGGAAGCCCTGTAACAAATTGGGTTGAGTTAGTAGTCCTAGAATACCTGGTTGGAAAAATGCTCTGAAAGCATGAAAAAAGTTGTGGGTTGAGTTACTAGTCCTAGAGCCTTGGTTCAAAAAACACTCTGGAGCTCTGCAACAGCCATGGGTTGAGTTACTAGTTCTAGAGGCCTTCATTGGAACACACACTCTGGATCCCTAGAAGGCTTTGGTAGACACCAATCTGATGATGGTTTTGTGATGTCTGATTGTGAGATGGGATCAATTTTTTATGGGTTGAGGTGGTTTGGCCTCTGGAAGCCCTGGATGGTTTTGATTGATGTGTTTTATGAGATCCCACATTCATGCTTGGAATATGACACGGGGGTAATTTGATGAAGAGATATTTGGCTTAGCAAATCTAAGGTCGGGAAGAACATGGTAATCCCATATCGGGTTCGATTCTGTATCACTAATATGAGGTTATCTCTCCTTTTTCATTCATGAGTATTGTATTGGTTTATATGTGGATGATATGGCTGATGTTTCCTTGTTATTTTTGTTGCTATTATGTTGGTTATTAATATCTATTATGACAATGGATATTCATGGCTCTCATCATGTTTTTACTTATAAATGAATGAACAATGTATTTATGGCTTAATGGATGAATCTGAAACTAATATTTTGAGGCATCAATGCTTCTTAGTCATTCTTAGATAATTATGAGACCCCTATGTTCAGATATCTTGTTTAAACCTGTAGATTACATAATTGTGACATGTTTGATGAAGTGCCTGTCATTTCTAATAGGGGTCCAGTTAAGTCCTTGCTCAAGTAATTACATTTGTATCATTGTTTTGTTTTAATATTTCAACTCAGAGAGTGTCATTTACTTATGGGAAGTAACCTGGGCTCTATGCCTTAAAAAATGGCTCAAATCCCATAGACGTAGGCACAACACTAAGGAAAATAGTCCCTGGACACTGGCGTACCATGTTGTGGGAGCCTCGAAACCCTTCTCGACACATGCACACCCATATCATGGGAGGGTTTGTGGGTTAGTTGGTCTAAAAACTTACTGGGATGGAGGTTCTGGTTATGTAAGAGGTTGGAATCGTTCGTGGGAGTCCTCTTGTTGATGTGGAGGATCTGTATGTTGTGTTTCCATCAATTCCACTTCCTTAAGGTCACATAGGAGGTTGAATCTCGTCATAGTAGCCTCTTATCACATGTTAACCGTGGTTGGTTGGTTACTTGGTTAGACCTGTGTTGTTGGGAAAAGTATCCAATGCGGAATGACCCTATCCCACTCTAAGGGTGATAGTACCTCAGCAACAATCAAAGCAAAGCTATTTGAGATTACTTCTTTATGAGATGTAAAAGAGGGGAGAAAGAGATCCACTAACCGATGTCTTTCGCTAATGGTTGATCCAATCTTCTCTCCTTGCTGCTTGCTCCCAGCTCCTTGTTCTTTCACTGGCCCAGCTACACCAAGATCCTGCAAAAAGGCAAGAGAGGGAAACTACAAGAAGCATACATTCATAATTGATTCAAGGATTAGAATAAATCAAATACACAAGTATAACAATACACCATTGAAACACATGCATATAGAAGAACCTCAAATGCTTTATTAATGGAAGAAGTAAAGTTCAGGAAGTGATACAACCATAAGAGGCCCAATCCAGCATCACCTTCCCAGCAGAAAGAAATCTCCTCTTCACCTCCTTCAAAGCAAATCACCCAATAGTTCTATACTCAAACCAACAACACTTCTTTACATTCACAAGATTCCAGCCTCCTTAGACCTCATGAGAGAGCTCTATATATAGGAGTTTTGGAGAAAGGATGAGTCAGCTTGAGGCTGGCATGAAGCTGACTAGTGTCCTCTCCCACTTCAGTTATTCTTCAGTTCTTGAGTCCACTTGGAGGTTCTTGCTTCCACTTGGAGATCTAGACCCTCTTACTCATCACCAGTCGAATTCCTTGATCCAAGTGTCATTTTGGAAGCTTCCTGGGCATTGACACCTTGAGGAATCACTGTGCCACATGTCCAAACTCGCCCAGCGCAGGTAGCCTTTTTTGCAGTTGACATTCAGCGCAGGTAGACAGTGGAGCACTTGACATTCAACGCAGATGCTCAGTGGAGCAGTTGACATGATCCAGAATTGCCTTCTTTTTGAGTGTTTTCAGGTGGAGAACTGATATTCAGTGCTGTGGTTTGCTGACCTTGTTCCTCTAGGGGTAGGAACAACATGTTTAGGGACTTTGGATCCCTTAGATTATGGACATTTCATGCTTCATGCTGTAAGGCACAAAAATGTCTATAACAGTTGCCCCCTAAAGTATGAGGTCGTTTATCGGGTGAAATGCTTTATCAGGAGGATCCGAAGTTCATTCAATTGCTGAGAGGTGACCTGTAATAAAATACAATACAATACATTATTTTTCATTCTGCTTTCATGATCTAGCTGAGGCGGGCATTCCCATGCTCAGCTTTATAAATTCATTTTGGTACATAGAACAGACGATCGTCTGATGGTAGACTGATAATTCTCTGCTGAAATTATCATCCTTTGAGTAGGATGATCATCTGCTGCAATGATGTACATGTCAAATGTCTTTATATTTCTTGAATATTTATCGCAGCCCGAATGGATGAAACTAGATCCGGGGTCTTCAAACTCGTTTGATCTTCACTCTAAGTACAAGTCGATCCATGTGAGAATTGCGCTGAAGTCGAACATGGAAAGACATCGCTTGATTACCGGTCAATGATGTAAACCATTAACAAGCGCGAGAGGAATCACCGATAATGATAATGACCCTCAAGGTACTGCAATACAATTCACGTGGTGTGAATATATGACTTGGCGTCGAACACCACGCAAAATCTTCTGGTCGAAGGTCATTGATGTATACCTGTCGCCGGAAGTGAGAAACTTGCCATTGAGGCATGCAAGCTTCAAAGTACTGAGGGGGGGTGTTCCTAGATCAACTTCTTGGATAATGAGCTGAAGTCGACAAGAAGCGATCCGTCAAAGGAGGGCCTTAATGAATCCCACATCAGTGACACGGAACGGAGCTAATGATTTTAGTGGAGGTGAAAACAGTTTGTGACATATGATTCAGGGTGG
Organism: Pinus tabuliformis; assembly: GCA_031772625.1. NCBI lineage: Eukaryota > Viridiplantae > Streptophyta > Pinopsida > Pinales > Pinaceae > Pinus > Pinus tabuliformis. The sequence continues at coordinate 1,337,486,096 of CM062820.1, forward strand.
CGATCATGGGTGGATGAAGGATAATGTATGGCAGTGGATGGGACACGGTTGACTCTTTCTGAACAGCATCTCTTGAACATATAACGACACTGATGCGATGGATCGGTAGCATTACCCCAAATGTGGATGGTTTGGCAAGACCATGGTGATGAGACCGGTGAATGAAACAACCCAATCCGATGTGATACGGAGGAAAAGTGTCTTATTCAAGAGCGACTTGCTACCATTACAGCTTTGAGGTTCTCCCAATTTTTCCCCAGTCATTTCTGACCAATACCTCTTTATTTTTGTCAAGCTTGAGGAGGATAACATATGCTTGTTCTATAACCTGCCCTTCGGGCAAGCCCATCGCTATGTTTTAACAAGCCTAGCGATAGGGAAACTCGTTCTCGTCTAAAGACAAGTTTGTCGCTATTTAATCATTTTAACGAGTCTAACGACAAGGAAAACTCGGTCCTTTTCATTTTTAGAGAGTCTGAAAAGGTACAGAAAGTTAACTCCAAAATTCCTTTTTCGTCATCTAATCCCTTAAGTCCGAAAAAGTATAAAACAATACGAAAGGGATGAGTTTTCGATAACTTTAACGAGCCGAATAAAACAAGCGCTCGACCTTTTTGTGCAATAATCCCTCAGGTCCAAAAAGATTAAAATATAGAGGAGGGATAGCTCTTCCGGTCACTTTAACGAGCTGGAAGGCCAAAACTCGGCAAACTTTTCATATTTTACGAGTCAGTTGAAAAGAGCTCAAAGAAGACTCGTCTTTTGAGGAACGAGTGATAAACAGGGATAGCAGCAGATTCCAGGTACAGGTTGGAATTTTCCAATCACGACAGTGTCACAAGGATGGCTAGGTGAAATCACTCTTTGCAGTTGTTCCTCAAAATGGGTAAACAACCATATGGAGGTGAACGATCGGCCAAATGAAAGTGAAGGTGGTAGGTGCACATACGACCAAGGCTTTTATGGCTGATAAATTTACGATCACAACGATTATTTACCGGGATAGGTTCATTTTTTAGATAAAAATGAGCTTAAACTCTGGAGGAAACATTGCTCACTGCTTTTATTTATTTTTTAACGAGCATGAAGACCGCGTTAAAACTGCTCGGATCTTGCATTTATTTTTTAACGAGCCTGAACTTTATGCTAAAACTGCTCGATATACCAGTCATAAGATAAGAAATGTCCCCTGTGAGATCTCTATTTTTTAAGGAGTTTCATCTTCACTAAGCTTTACTCCATATCCTTTCTTTATGCAAGTTCGGAAACGGCTAACCCAAAAAATAGATAAATAACCGCTCTTAGCTTGCACTCCAAAAGGTCTGCATGCCCCCAGGTATAAAATACAATTTCAAGGCTGCCCCTACTTATCCGTTAAAACATTTGTTTTAAAGGGTGAGGCTTACCTCTTTCTGGTTACCCAAAGATTGTCTCGTTAATCTTTCAAACAAAACATTTCCTCGGCACTGTCTACTGAAATAGACAAGGGTGAATGACTCTTGTCAAACACGTAACCTTGACAAAAGAATCCTATTCTAGAACAACCCCTCTTCCATCCACGGACGGGGTACGAACTAGTCATATTCTCTCGCGGAAATTCTATCTTATACCCAAAGTTTCCTCTGCCCTAAGCAGACCAGGATGCATGCCCCCTGGGTTCCAGTCCCATCTTTCCGAATCACTCGCACTCATCGGGAAGGAGGACTGGGGGTGGAGACATTTCTTGATTGAATAGACCATTCAGGGTTGGTATGTGACTATTTGCGATGCGTGATCCCGGAAATGAAAGTTGGTCTAAGAGCTTGACCATTCTTCCTTCGTGTGGAAAACACATTACTCTAAAGAGTGAGGAGACTACAGCTCCCATGCAATATATATAGTCTCGTCCAAGGAGTAGGTTATAATCCAAGGGTCCTTGAACGACCATCATGTTCATTTGAACGGTCTTCCCTTTCAATGTAACAGGCACATTGGGGAGGATCCCTAATGGTCGACTGGTTCCTTTATCGAAACCCGAGAGATTTCTTATCTCAGGAAAAAGCGCCGGGGAACCCAGTGCTTTCCAAGCAATAGAGGAAAGGATACTCACAGATGCCCCTTCATCAATGATAGTTCCAGCCATTACCATTCTGTATATTTGGACCATGATTCTGAATGGTATACTGGCTGGCAACCGGGGTCTGCCTAGTTGGTTCCAATCAAAGGACACAACCAGGTTGCTTGGTGGTGGGACCGAATACACGGCCGGATATGACCCTGACGATGTTCCTTCCTGCGATAAAGGAATGGGCGCATTGCCCTAACGCTCGTCAGAGTCTGTGTTAATGAAAAGAATCTGGATGGTGTCATCCTTATTCTCTTCAGTGAGGGTGTCATTTGAAGGTGAATCTTCAGTGACGGTGTCATTAGAAGATGAATCTTCTGAAGGGAGAACCGGGTCAACTGCCGTATCGACCTTTGGACTTTCGTCCGGTCTGGATTCAGTAGGTTCATTTTCAATGACTGACGCTTCAGCTAACCACTTGAGCGGGCCAGCCGTATTCTCAACCAACGAAGGACCTGGCACGCGTTTTTTGTATCCAGGAGGAAGTCTCAACGGTGAAACCGGACGATCTTCCAAAACTCTCTTCGCTTCGTCTAAGAAGGGACAACGGTGGATGGCGTGATCGCCTTCACACAATCTGCAGGGGGATCTTGCTCCCCCTCTTTTTCTTGAACCTTCACTTTCGCTGGTTGACGGTAAGCATTCAACATGGCTATCAGAGGTTGATGCTCCCGAATTGTGCAAACGAGGGGACCAGTCCCTTAGTATCCAGGGAATACAGGGACAATCTCTATGGAAGTGGTCTCCTCTACATATGACACATGGAAATTTAGGCCCGGTCTGTGCTGTGTGTGGATTTTTGTCAGATGTCTTTTGCTTGCCCCCAGTCGCCTTAGGCTCCTTCTTCTTCTTCTCTCTCTTCTTCTTCTCCTTCTTCTCCATGGGAGCTTGGCTTTTTCCGGCTCTACCTTGCGAAGATGAAGGATTGGAGGAAGAGTTATAGGAAGTGGAAGGCTGGTGGGCAGCTCTAGACTGATCTAACTGTTGACTCGACTGTTTAGGAACCATGGTGTTCTGAACTACATTGGTTGAGAATAGCCAAATTGGCAGGCCAATTGTCAGTCCTGGAAGCGACAATGTAGCCATGTGGGGTGCACCAACTTCTCCCCAAGAGGAGAAAGGACTAGGATTTCCATCATGGGGAATTCCTTGGTTGGTGCGTTCCATGTTCTCAACCTACAGATCAATGCAGGAATAGGAGGTGATTATGTTCCGTTTAAAATAAATTTTATAACGACGCTTTAGACACAACTTGCTTTTTCACTTTTTAAGAGTCGAGAAAAAGCTAAAGATGACTCTAGTCTCCTTCGATGTTTTAACGAGCCCGAAGTGACAAATGCTCGGATGGACTTTTTCAGTTATAGAGTTTGAAAAAGGCCAAAAGAAACTACTCTGGAGTTCTAGGCAGACGGTGTGCCAAACTTTTCGCAAAACCACAGAATATGTTTTACGGTACGAGTGGTCGATCTTAGTGAATGCTGTGTTCACTGCATTGCGATCAGTAGGGCGGCCGACACGGTTTCCTATGGATAAAGGATTTGTTCCTATAGGGGTCTCCCAATATATACGCGACGGTACGTGGGAGCACAAGTCCGTATTGATACTTATCGCTTCACCGTGGAGGAATCACCCAACCACTCAACGCTAAGATATCACGTTTAACGACGCCGGAACACGTCTCTAGCTTAGACCTCTATGTGTTTGCGTTATGTTTCAATGCGTTGTTATGTAAATTCAATTCATTTTAATGTTGATCTTGTTTAGCAGTTTTCCTTTATGGATCACCACGAGATGTATAATACAACTTCCTAAATGCAGTCTAAGATGATAAGCAAGCTTTTCAATCTTTCAACTTTGAAAATCTTAACTACTGAGGGAAAAGAAAGACATCATCTTTTCACACAGATCATAGAGCACACACTAATGCACTTTTTCCTAAATCAACATGCAAGCTGTCAAAATGCTCATGCACAATGCAGGTATTTCTTTTCTCTTTCTTAATGTTGATGTATTACAAAAAGAAAGTTGTTGTATAACTTTGAATTCAATTTCAAGTGAAAGCAAACAAGCTTTTGTCCAAAATCAAAAGACACCTTAAGATTTACTTGTTTCAACACTAGAAATACATAAATTCAAACCATATGACGAAAGCAAAAGCTCAACCAGCTATGAACAGCAAACAAACTAACTCTTAAGATCAAAACGACACTTATCACAGGTCTAGATCTAAGAGGTCACAGCAAGACTAGTTCACTTTCGTTATGGGAAACTGTAAATGATGTAAGAAATACACAGAACAAAAACAGTTTCTTTATACAACCGAGGCGGAATAGTGGCAAAGAAAAGTGGTTTCAGATAGGTACATTGACTGATAACAGGCTGCAAAAACAGGGATGAAAACAGGGCAACAAACAGCAGGGAACCCCAGTTGCACAAGGCAAAACTGGTTCAGCGCAGGTAGTACACTGTCAGTTTGACATTCAGCGCAGGTAGCCCGTTCGGGACCTGCGATGAAATGCAGACTGCCTTCACAATGCCTGCAATGAAGAGAGAAACTCTCGTTTTTCTCAGTTTCCGGGTTACAGATTGCTCAAAAATCAACAGTTTTTGGCCAAATCAAAAGCTATCAATCAAGTACACACTAAAGGATGAAAATGAGGATGAAAAGCTATCACTAATAGCTGTTCAGAGTCCTTGTGGATCAGCTCTTCAAATCATAAACACGCCCAGAAACTGAGCTAGAGTAGCTGCCCTCTACTTTGCATTTGAAAGATCCAAATGCAGTTCGATTCGGTACTCCCTGTGTTTAGGAAATGAATAGAAAAAACACAAACAATCAACAAGATACGATCCCCAGTGGAGTCGCCAATTTGTTGTTGGGAAAAGTATCCAATGCGGAATGACCCTATCCCACTCTAAGGGTGATAGTACCTCAGCAACAATCAAAGCAAATCTATTTGAGATTACTTCTTTATGAGATGTAAAAGAGGGGAGAAAGAGATCCACTAACCGATGTCTTTCGCTAATGGTTGATCCAATCTTCTCTCCTTGCTGCTTGCTCCCAGCTCCTTGCTCTTTCACTGGCCCAGCTACACCAAGATCCTGCAAAAAGGCAAGAGAGGGAAACTACAAGAAGCATACATTCATAATTGATTCAAGGATTAGAATAAATCAAATACACAAGTATAACAATACACCATTGAAACACATGCATATAGAAGAACCTCAAATGCTTTATTAATGGAAGAAGTAAAGTTCAGGAAGTGATACAACCATAAGAGGCCCAATCCAGCATCACCTTCCCAGCAGAAAGAAATCTCCTCTTCACCTCCTTCAAAGCAAATCACCCAATAGTTCTATACTCAAACCAACAACACTTCTTTACATTCACAAGATTCCAGCCTCCTTAGACCTCATGAGAGAGCTCTATATATAGGAGTTTTGGAGAAAGGATGAGTCAGCTTGAGGCTGGCATGAAGCTGACTAGTGTCCTCTCCCACTTCAGTTATTCTTCAGTTCTTGAGTCCACTTGGAGGTTCTTGCTTCCACTTGGAGATCTAGACCCTCTTACTCATCACCAGTCGAATTCCTTGATCCAAGTGTCATTTTGGAAGCTTCCTGGGCATTGACACCTTGAGGAATGACTGTGCCACATGTCCAAACTCGCCCAGCGCAGGTAGCCTTTTTTGCAGTTGACATTCAGCGCAGGTAGACAGTGGAGCACTTGACATTCAGCGCAGATGCTCAGTGGAGCAGTTGACATGATCCAGAATTGCCTTGTTTTTGAGTGTTTTCAGGTGGAGAACTGATATTCAGTGCTGTGGTTTGCTGACCTTGTTCCTCTAGGGGTAGGAACAACATGTTTAGGGATTTTGGATCCCTTAGATTATGGACATTTCATGCTTCATGCTGTAAGGCACAAAAATGTCTATAACAACGTGGGAGAAGGGTGTTAGAACATCACCCTTGTCAAGTCATAATAAGTTAGCAATATATCTCAATAAACCAAGTTTCCTATTATAAAAATGCATTGAATGATCTTTTACTCTACATGTAACAATAGTAAAATATAATTACCATATATCGTACAATAGTATTATTTATAAACCATTGTTTTATTCACTGAAAAAGAGATTATTTTAAAAAATATCCCTCAATTCCCTGTAAAGTCATGATTTTATCATTGCTACCACTAATGTTAACAAAAAATATAATATCATGATTATGTGTAATTATTGAAATTTTAAATTAGAAAAACTAAAGGATTATTTCCTTTCATCCAAACAAATGTGAAAGATTCCAGATATCTCTACCACATGATCCATTCCCTGCTATTTATCACCTTCATGTCATAATCACTAATAAATTCTAAATCTTATATGTCCTTCTATGAAAAATCTCTCTTGCAAATGCATAAATAAAATTAAAACTGTAACCACAAGTTATCAATTAAATAACTATAACTATTATTGGATTTAATAAATGAAATACCATAACTATTATTCTAAAATCATAATATTATCAAATTTAACAAAATGACAAACCATCGGTATCGATCTACTTGTTCTTTCTAAGAATAAAAGAAATGTGTGTATAAAAATGAGCTATGCTTATTCTTGTTATTACAAATACAACAATGCAGGCTAATAATATAAAACACTACTATTCTTATTTTATTTATTTCAAATGAATTATAGAAATGCATGTGCAAATGTATTTTATCCATATTTCAAATGCATGAAATAAAACCGTGTAGTTATAAAACCATGGTTATTTTATTCTTATAAATGAAAAACCATATGTATTAATAAAAGTACAACTATGATATTTGTATGTATTCAAAAATTAGATGCATTAACCAATGTGGAGCCATGTCTATCATTGGTTACAAATGCACTGGAAAATGCGTTAGTATAAGTGAAATTTTACTTGTAATTGTAAAAATAAAAATAATTATAAAATCATTGTTGTATTTTCCTAATGTAAATGTATTTAAAAATTCATATATATATATATATATATATAACCATTTGCAAGGCACATGTGAATGGATTTCAATAAAGAGTATGCATGACCATATAGTAATCACCATGAAAAGGTTAGAGTATGTGTACTATTGGGCCCTGAAGTCATACTATTTTGTACTATAGTGCATAGCCTCAAAACATCTAAATTTGATTTAATTTTTTGTTAATGATTTTGGTTTTATACTAGAAAATCTATGTGTAAAATCACACATGCTTGTTCAATATTGTTGAATCTATTTCTGCATTCTTTTGGTTTCAGTATTCATGAACTTAGCTTCTTGGCATTAGGTTTCAACAAGAAAAATAAAATGTAATAGATTGCAACAAATTAAATCACACATTGTTTTTTGTTTCTTCTGAATGTTGTTTCTGTTGAATGAGTCTGAGAAATTTACTTTTAATTATGTTAGTGCTTTTTTGTGTATTTTCAAATATACATTTTCATGCACTTAGTTCCTTCATAATGTCTTTCAATGAAAATAAAAGAAACATAAATAACCACTTTTATCCATTTAAATAAGGTTTTCAATATATACTTTAAAATTTCAATTTCTTCCGAGCATCTAGGTAAGGGAAAATGTCAATAGTTCATAAGGGTTTTGCCAGGTATTTTTTTGACTTGTTTTCAGTTAGAGCATTGATGTTCCTTGGGTTTGACATAAAAAAAATAAAGGGTTTAATGAGGAGAGAAAAATGAAAAACAAATTTCAACAAACTAAAATGAGGAAGCAAGCATTCATTTTACCCTACCGATATCAGATGGACAGTTGAGCAATTAAAAATTTGGCTATGAGAAGCATAGTAATTTGAGTTTATACATTTTATTTCAAACCATGTAAAATTTTACCAAAAAAATAAATATGATCTTCACGATCTTTGTAAATTATACAAAAAATAAAGAAAACAGCCATACTATTTCAAAATTATCTTTAATTAACAATCACATTTCAATCCCATACAAACATCAAGATTTCAACATGAGTTACCATGAAAAATATTTGTAATTTATTAATAATGTGCAAAACATGAATTACAAGGTGGGTGTTCATAACTAAATGGAGAAGAAGCATTGATAACCAAGGACTTACTTCAAAATTCCTACTTAGAACAACTTCAAAAGTCACAACAAATTCTAGAAAAATATTTACAGATTTTTCCCCACACCAAAAATGTTTCCCCCTCAAATACATCAAAATAAGGCCTATATATAATATCTCAATACCAAAGACCCTAAAAATAAATCACTAGAAATATTCATTAACCATAAGGAATATTTTACAGAAGTGACAACTATTGTAACTAACTTCCTCTTGTGAGCTAAAGGGTGGGTCCCATCTAATTTGACTATTGTGGATTTATCTCTCTCTCTCTTCTTCTCATGCAATGGGTACCTTTCTCTCTCTTTCCATGGTGCTGATTGAAGGGTATGCATCACATGAGATGGGTTGTCAGTAGTGCTGGCATTGGCTACGTTGATGCTGATGGATGAAGTCATAGTTGTGCATATTATTTCTATGAAGGTGTGGAACTTTAGCTTGCTTCTGTTGGAGACACTTTTAGCACTAGTGCTTGTCCCCTTTGAGGGGCTAATTTATATAGGTCCATTAAGTCCTTCAGCTTCATGCCAAATGGGATTTGACATGACTGTGCATCCGAAATGGTCCCTTATAAAGTTGTGACTATCTCATAATCCACTTTACCTTTCTCTTTGAAGAGGCTCTTTAACATCAACATGTTTTCAAAATAATATTCATGCAAGTTTATAATATCTTTTCCATGTAGTGGATGGTCCTCCTCCATGAAGCCTTTCTAATCTTATTTGGTTTCAATGAGGCTCTTCAGTAGGAATTCCTTTGAATATAAGTCCCCATTTCCATCAAAGAATAGTGGGAATTTTGTCTTGCATAGCATGTCACATTTATCTTTAAAGCCTTTCACTTCCTTAGATAGTTCCCTTTCTTTCTTCTCCACCAGTATCATTAATTTTTGTTTTCTCTTCATCTGGTTGGCCCTTGTTACCCACTTGTATTTGTAAATATTTTACTTGATGACCTCCTCATTGGCCATATGATTAATGAAATATATAATAACTCTATCCTTAGTGGGTGAGTCACTAATAGGATTCTTAATCACAGTCATTTCCATGTGGGCCCTTCTAATAGTTTTATCTTTCTGTGGACGAACTCCATACGACCCTAGTTCTTGTCTATTATCCTCATTATCACTTCCCATATGATTCTTTTGGCATATTTAAAATAGGATTTGATTGGATGATTCCTCGTCAAAACTTCCAATTAAACTTAAATTTTCTCACCATTCTCATGCTTTTGGTACAACTCCATCTTATCACTCTCTAGTTATTCATCCTTTGTCTTAAGTTCTTTCTCTCAATTTTAGAGTAGAACCTGTAGCTTCTTAGCATCCTCCAATACCATTAGTGACTCTACATTCCTAGCTAGAACATCAAGGGTTTCGTGAAATTCAAAAGTCTCACCCACATTCTCCTTCATGCCTTGGATCTGTGCTTCTAGTAGCACAACTTGGTATTTTCACTCCTTATTCTTCATTAATGCACTGTGAAGATTTTGCTTCAGCTCCCAGCTTTCCTTCTTTGCCAAAACCAAGTAATCTATTTGCATAAGATGTGCATATGGAACCTTGAGTCACTTTTTCATGGAGGCTATTTTCCTATCCTTATATTCCAATATGAATTTGTATTTCTTAAAATCACATGGATATGTAACTAGCTGAGTGATTCTATCTTCCATGGTTTTTATCTTCACCTTCCTAGATCTACATATTATCCTTTCATATATGAACTAGTTACTAGCCTTGGTGCAAAAATATTTCAACTTACTGCTGTAGCATTTATTTTTTTCATTTTTCTATGCACCATATGTGTCACCTGCATAGTCAACTTCATGATATCCATGTATGGAATATGGTCTATGTTGTGGGGAAAAATGCCTATGCAGGACGATCCTATCCACCTAAGGTGTGACAGTGCCTTAGCAACAAACAGAGACAACTATTCTAGATTCTTCCTTTATGAAATGTGAAAGAAGAGAGATAAATGGACTTACCGGTGTCTTCCGTTTGTCCCTCGATCCGGTCTCTCTTCTCTTTGGGAGTTCACAGCTACTTGCCTTCTCACTCGCCCAGCTTCAACAGGTTCATGCAAGATCACAAGAGAATAGCTACTTGCCTTCTTGCTTGTCCAGCTCCACCAGGTTCCTGCAAGATCACAAGAGAACAACTACTTGCGACAAGAGAAGAAAATTACACAAAGACAGATATTCACATTCATAACTAGTTTAGGATTAGAAATAAACCAAATACACTAATGCAATCATACATCAAGAATACATCAGCATATAGGAGAAACCAAGATAGCTTTATTGATGAATAACAAGGTTCAGGAAGAGATACAACCCAGAGGGCTCCAATCCAGCATCTCCTTCCCAGCAAATGCAATTCCTATCTTCACCCCCTTCAAAGCATTAAGCACCCAATGATTCCAATCTCAAACCAACAACAATTCTTTGCAATAACAAAATTCCAGCCTCCAGATCTCATGGAGGAGAGATCCATATATAGATGTTTGGAGAGAGGATGAGTCAGCTTGAGATTTGACTAGTGTCCTCTCCCTCTGTCAGTTCTTGATTCCACTTGGAGGTTCTTGCTTCCACTTGGAGATTTGGAACCTCTTACTCATCACCAGTCAAATTCCCTGGGGCAAGTGTCATTTTGGAAGCTTCCTGGGTTTTGACACCTTGAGAAATGAGCTTGCCACATGTCCACTCTCGTTCAGCGCAGGTAGCCAGTGTTCCATTTGACATTCAACGCAGGTAGCCAGTGTTGGCTTTGACATTCAGCGCAAACAGCTAGTGTAGCCACTAAAATGATCCTGATTTGACTTGTTTTGAGGAGTTTTTGGTGGAGAACTTCTGTGAATTGCTGTGGTTTGTTAGCCTTGTTCCTCTAGGGGTAGGAACAACATGTTTAGGGACTTTGGATCCCTTAGATTATGGAAATTTCATGCTCAATGCTGTAAGGCACAAAAATGTCTATAACAGTTGCCCCCTAAAGTATGAGGCTGTTTATCGGGTGAAATGCTTTATCCGGGGGATCCGAAGTTCATCCAATGCTGGGAGGAGACCTGTAATAAGATACAATACAATACATTATTTTTCATACTGCTTTCATGATCTAGCTGAGGCGGGCATTCCCATGCTCAGCTTTATAAATTCATTTTTCTGTACATAGAACAGACAATTGTCTGATGGTAGACTGATAATTTTTGATGAAATTATCATCCTTTGAGTAGGATGATTATCTGCTGCAATGATGTACATGTCAATGTCTTTATCTTTCCTGAATATATATCGCAGCCCGGATGGATGAAACTAGATCCGGGGTCTTCAAACTCGTTCGATCTTTACTCTAAGTACAAGTCGATCCATGTGAGAAATGTTCTGAAGTCGAACATGGAAAGACATCGCTTGATTACCGGTCAATGATGTAAACCGTTAACAAGCGCGAGAGGAATCACCGATAATGATAATGAATCTCAAGGTACTGCAGTACAATTCACGTGGTGTGAATAAAGGACTTGGCGTCGAACACCACGCAAAATCTTTCGGTCGAAGGTCATTGATGTATACCTGTCGCCGGAAGTGAGAAACTTGCCATTGAGGCATGCAAGCTTCAAAGTACTGAAGGGGTTGTTCCTAGATCAACTTCTTGGATAATGAGCTGATGTCGACAAGAAGCGATCCGTCAAAGGAGGGCCTTAATGAATCCCACATCAGTGACACGGAATGGAGCTAATGATTTTAATGGAGGTGAAAACGATCTGTGACATATGATTCAGGGTGGTGGTCATGAAAGGATGAAGGACAATGTATGGCAGTGGATGGGACACGGTTGACTTTTCTGAACGACTTCTCTTGAACATATGGCGACACTGATGCGATGGATTGGTAGCATTACCCCAAAATTTGGATGGTATGGCCAGACCATGGATGTGACCGGTGAATGAAACAACCCAACCCGATTGTGGTACGGAGGAAAAGTGTCATGTTCAAGAGCGACTTGCTACCATCAAAGTTTTCTTTAGTTTCTCCCAATTTTTCCCCAGTCATTGCTGACCAGTACCTCTTTATTTTTGTCAAGCTTGAGGAGGATAACATATGCTTGTTCTATAACCTGCCCTTCGGGCAAGCCCATCGCTATGTTTTAACGAGCCTAGCGATAGTGTAACTCGTTCTCGTCTAAAGACAAGTTTGTCGCTATTTAATGATTTTAACGAGTCTAACGACAAGGATAACTCGGTCCTTTTCATTTTTAGAGAGTCTGAAAAGGTACATAAAGTTAACTCCAAAAATCCTTTTTCGTCATCTAATCCCTTAAGTCTGAAAAAGTATAAAACAATACAGAAGGGATGAGTTTTCGATACTTTTAACGAGCCGAATAAAACAAGCGCTCGATCTTTTTGTGCAATAATCCCTCAGGTCCAAAAAGATTAAAATCTAGAGGAGGGATAGCACTTCCTGTCCCTTTAATGAGCTGGAAGGCCAAGGACTCGACAATCTTTTCATATTTTACGAGTCAGATGAAAAGAGCTTAAAGAAGACTCGTCTTTTGAGGAACGAGTGATAAACAGGGTTAGCAGCTGATTCCAGGTACAGGTTGGAATTTTCCAATCACGGCAGTGTCACAAGGATGGCTAGGTGAAATCACTCTTCGCAGCTGTTCCTCAAAATGGGTAAACAAACATATGGAGGTGAACGATCGGCCAAATGAAAAGTGGAGGTGACGGTGCAAGCACGACCAAGGCTTTAATGGCTGATGATATTACATTCACAGTGGTTATTTACCAGGATAGTTCATTTTTTAACGAGCTTAAACGCGGGTGGAAACATTTGCTCGATCTTATGTTTATTTTTTAACGAGCATGAACTATGTGCTAAAACTGCTCAGATCTTGCATTTATCTTTTAACGAGCATGAACTGTGTGCTAAAACTGCTCGAATACCCAGTCTTATGATAAGAATGTCTCATGTAAGATTCCATTTTTTATGGAGCTTGCGCCTTACCAAAGCTATGCCCCGCATCCTTTCTTTATGCAAGTTAGGAAACGGCTAACCCCAAAAATAGATAAATAAGCACTCTTTGCTTGCACTCCAAAAGGTTTGCATGACCCTAGGTATAAAGTACGATTTCAAGGTTACCTCTACTTCTTTTCCTTCAAAACAATTGTTTTAAAGAGAGAGGCTTACCTCTTTCAGGTTACCCAAAGATTGTCTCGTTAATCTTTCAAACAAAACATTTCCTCGGCAATGTCTACCGAGATAGACAAAGGTGAATGACCTTAGTGCCAAACATGTAACTTTGACAAAATAATCTTATTCTAGAATAACCCCTCTCCAGCAAGGGCGGGGTACAAACTAGTCATATTCTCCCGCGGAAACCTACTCTATACACAAAGTTTTCCTGCCGAAGCAGACCAGGACGCATGCCCCCTGGGTTCCAGTCATATCCTCCCGGATTACTCGCGCTCATCAGGAGGACAGACCATGGGTTGAGACATTTCTTGCGTGAAGAGACCATTTAGGGATGGTATATGACTATTTGCGATGCGTGATCCGGGAAATGAAAGCTGGTCTACGAGCTTGACCACTCTTCCTTCGTGCGGAAAACACATTACTCTAAAGAGTGAGGAGACGATGGCTCCCATGCAATATATATAGTCTCGTCCAAGGAGTAGGTTATAATCCAAGGGTCCTTGAACGACCATCACGTTCATTTGAACGGTCTTCCCTTTCAATGTAATAGGTACATTGGGGAGGATCCCTAAAGGTCGACTGGTTCCTTTATCAAAGCCTGATAGATTTCTCATTTCAGGCAAAAGTGCTGGCGAACCAAGCGCTTTCCAAGCAATAGAGGAAAGGATACTCACTGATGCCCCCTCATCAATGATAGTGCCAGCCATTACCATTCTGTATATTTGAACGATAATTCTGAATGGTATACTTGCTGGCAACCGGGGTCTGCCTAGTTGGTTCCAGTCGAACGAGACAACTAGGTTGCTTGGTGGTGGGACCGAATAGACGGCTGGATATGACTCTGACGAAGTTCCTTCCTGCGATAAAGGAATGGGCAAATTGCCCCCTTGTTCGTCGGAGTCTGTGTTGATGAAGAGAATTTGGACGGTGTCATCTTTATTCTCCTCTGTGATGGTATCATTCGAAGATAGAGCCTCTGAAGGCAAAACCGGGTCAACTGCCATCTCAACCTTTTGACTTTCGTCAGGCATGGATCCAGACGGTTCATCTTCAATGATAGGTGCTTCGGTTGACCACCTGGGCGGGCCAGCTGGGTTCTCAACTAGTGAAGGACTTGGTAGGAGTTTTTGATATCCAGGAGGAAGTTGCACTTGTAAAATCGGGCGATCTTCCAGAACTCTTTTAGCCTTGTCTAAGAAGGGACAACGGTGGATGGCGTGGTCGCCTTTACACAGTTTGCAGGGAAATCTAGCTTTCCCTCTCTGTCCTGTGGCTTCACTTTCACTAGTTGACGGTGAGAAGTCAACATGGCTATCAGAGGTTGATGCTACCGAATTGTGCAAACGGGGAGACCAGTCCCTTAGTATCCGAGGGATGCAGGGACAATCTCTGTGGAAGTGGTCTCCCTTGCATATGACACATGGCAATATAGGCCTTGTCAGTGCTGTGTGTGGATTTTTGTCAGACGACACTTGTTTGCCCCCAGTCGCTTTTGGCTCCTTCTTCTTCTTCTCTTTCTTCTTCTTTTCCTTCTTCTCCTTAGGAACTTGGTTTTTTGTTTTACCAGTTCTGCCAAGCGAAGAGGAAGGAGGAGAGGAAGAGTTAGATGAAGTAGAAGGCTGGTTGGCAACTCTGGTCTGGTCTAACTATTGACTCGACTGTTCAGGCATGGTGGTGTTCTGAACGACATTGGCTGAAAAGAGCCAGACTCGCAGGCCAATTGTCAGTCCTGGAAGCGACAATGTGGCCATATGAGGCACACCAACATCTCCCCAAGAGGAGAAGGGACTAGGATTTCCACCAAGGGGAATTCCTTGGTTGGTGTGCTCCATTTTTTCAACCTAAAGATCAACGTAGGAATAAAGGGTGATTGTTCCGTTTAAAATAAATTTTAACGACGCTTTAGACACAACTCGATTTTTCATTTTTAAAGAGTCAAGAAAAAGCTAAAGATGACTCTAGTCTCCTTCGATGTTTTAACGAGCCCGAAGTGACAAATGCTCGGATGGACTTTTTCCGTTATAGAGTCTGAAAAAGGCCAAAAGGAACTGCTCTGGAGTTCTAGGTAGAGGGTGTGCCAAACTTTTCGCAAAACCGCAGAATACGTTTTAGGGTACGGGCGGTCGATCTTCCTAAATGCTGTGTTCAGTGCATTGTGATCAGTAGGGTGGCGGACACGGCTTCCTAAGGATAAAGGTTTTATGCCTATAGGGGTCTCCCAATATATAAGCGACAGTACGTGGGAGCACAATCCGTACTGGCGCTATCGTCCCTCAGGAGGAATCACCCACCATCCACGAGATCGACAGTCACCAGGCTTTACGACGCCGGAACACGTCTCTAGCCTAGACCTCTATGTTGTGTTTATGTTGCAAAGCGTTGTTAAGTTCATTCAATTTATTTTAGGTTGATCTTTTTAGAAGTTTGCCTTTCAAGGTTCACCACGAGATGTATGATACAATTCCTAAATGCAGTCTAAAGATGATAAGCAAGCTTTATATCTTTTCAACTTTGAAAATCCTAGCTACTAAGGGAAAAGAAAGACACCATCTTTTCTCAAAGAGCAATCAGCACACTCTAAATGCACTTTTCCTAAATCAAACATGCAAACTACCAAGATGCAAATGCATAATGCAGGTGTTTGTTTTCTGCTTTCTTAGTATTGATGCCTACAAAGAAAGATTTTTGTACAACTTTGAATTTGCTTTTAAATGACAAATACAAACAAGTTTACTTTTTCGAAATCAGAGAGGGTAGAAGAGATTACAACACTTAACGATTTTCGAAATGAATACTTGTTTTGACATTTAGAAAAGACAAACTCAAACCAATAAGCAAGAGTAAATGTATAATCAATCTGCAAACAGCCAATGAACTCTCTTCTAAGATCACAATCAACAGATTCGAATCAAGGGCTACAGGATGATTATTTCACTCATGCAAAGGAAGACTGCAAATGATGCCACAAACACATAAAAGCACTCACAGTCTTTTTGTACAAAAGGAGGCGGAATCTAAGCAAAGAAAAGGAGTTATCAGACTGGTACCTATGCTAGTTACAGGCTGCAAAAATCAGAGATCAAAACAAGGCAAAACAGAGCAGAGAACCCCAGCTGCACAAGGGAAAACTGGTTCAGCGCAACCTCAACACAGGGGTTTTGACATTCAGCGCAGGTAGCCTTCACGGGACCTGCATTGAAATGCAGAATCCCTTCACTGGGTCTGCGCTGAAGGAGAAACTCTCGTTTCCCACAGGTTCTGGGTCGCAGATTGCTATTTAATTCACTGTTTTAGGCCAAATAAAAGCAACAAGCAAGGTATAATCAAAGGGATGCTTTGAGGGGTACTAAGATCTATCACAAGGATCATCAAATCATTTGTGAGTCCATTGTTCAGATCATAGACAAGTCCAGTGATTGGATCAAGGCAACAACTGTCTACTTTGCATTCGGGAATAGCAGATGCAGTTCGATTGTTGCTGTCAAGTCTATGAAGCAAACAATGATAGAAACACAAATAAAATGACTAAACAGATTTCCCCAGTGGAGTCACCAATTTGTTGTGGGGAAAAATGCCTATGCAGGACGATCCTATCCACCTAAGGTGTGACAGTGCCTTAGCAACAAACAGAGACAGCTATTCTGGATTCTTCCTTTATGAAATGTGAAAGAAGAGAGATAAATGGACTTACCGGTGTCTTCCGTTTGTCCCTCGATCCGGTCTCTCTTCTCTTTGGGAGTTCACAACTACTTGCCTTCTCACTCGCCCAGCTTCAACAGGTTCATGCAAGATCACAAGAGAACAGCTACTTGCCTTCTTGCTTGTCCAGCTCCACCAGGTTCCTGCAAGATCACAAGAGAACAGCTACTTGCGACAAGAGAAGAACACTACACAAAGACAGATATTCACATTCATAACTAGTTTAGGATTAGAAATAAACCAAATACACTAATGCAATCATACATCAAGAATACATCAGCATATAGTAGAAACCAAGATAGCTTTATTGATGAATAACAAGGTTCAGGAAGAGATACAACCCAGAGGGCTCCAATCCAGCATCTCCTTCCCAGCAAATGGAATTCCTATCTTCACCCCCTTCAAAGCATTAAGCACCCAATGATTCCAATCTCAAACCAACAGCAATTCTTTGCAATAACAAAATTCCAGCCTCTAGATCTCATGGAGGAGAGATCCATATATAGATGTTTGGAGAGAGGATGAGTCAGCTTGAGATTTGACTAGTGTCCTCTCCCTCTGTCAGTTCTTGATTCCACTTGGAGGTTCTTGCTTCCACTTGGAGATTTGGAACCTCTTACTCATCACCAGTCGAATTCCCTGGGGCAAGTGTCATTTGGAAGCTTCCTGGGTTTTGACACCTTGAGAAATGAGCTTGCCACATGTCCACTCTCGTTCAGCGCAGGTAGCCAGTGTTCCATTTGACATTCAATGTAGGTAGCCAGTGTTGGCTTTGACATTCAGCGCAAACAGCTAGTGTAGCCACTGAAATGATCCTGATTTGACTTGTTTTGAGCAGTCTTTGGTGGAGAATTTCTGTGAATTGCTGTGGTTTGTTAGCCTTGTTCCTCTAGGGGTAGGAACAACATGTTTAGGGACTTTGGATCCCTTAGATTATGGACATTTCATGCTCAATGTTGTAAGGCACAAAAATGTCTATAACAGTCTAGTTGCAAGAATAGTTCATCAAGTTCATAATATGACATGGATGTGGTTGTCTTCACCTTGGATTGTAATTCCACTAACTTGAAAATGATCCTTTCATATTCTAATGCACTCTTAACCTAGATAAGGGGAAGTGGTTAGTTTTCCCCTATCCAAGTCGTATTTTATTGGTTTAGTTGCTTTCTTAGCCAATTCATGGAACTATTCCACCACTATCACCTCTCCGGGATTTGCAACATTGTCTGACTGAGTTGCCTCTGATGTTGAAATGGAACGAAGTATGTGTTCCATAGTAAAATAATTCTTTGATGGGGTTGCTAGTTGCTTGTTATAAAACACTAGTGCCCATGAATTTGTCTCATGATCATTTTCCTCATCGTCATCGCTTCCTACCACTTCTTCTCTCCTTGCTTTCCTGGAGCTAAGGTCCTCCCCTTGGTTAACATACATAGCTTCTAAAGTAACCATCTTCTTCCCTTAGAGATAGGAATTTATTTATTCAATTGGATTTATGATATCTTTTACTTAGTCCCAAGTAGACTTGTTGGCACAATATTCTACTATGGGATTTGAGTAGTGCTTGTGATTTTCCTTTTCTTTATCCTTCTCATCTCATAAATGGTATTAGGAGGGTTGTAATTCCACATTCTTTCTTATGGAAAATCAAAGATTTACAAGATATTCTCCATACGATCCAAGGAATTCCTTGAATTGACCACAAATGGCCCTACCTTATGAGGAAGGTGGAAATTAATTGATGCCTTCTTGGAAGTAAAATGTACATTTCCATTACTGAATCTTTGCTTGATCTACTCCAATGAAAGTATGTGAGGAGTCAAGAACGTCGATAGACATTAGATAAAATTTGAGGTCTAAAATGGACCTCCTAAAGAATATTATAAAATAATAGAGGAAATAATAAAATAAGATTAGATTACATAATCAAATTTTAGAGGGAAAAAGAGAAAACTACTTTTCCAACTTATATTTTCAACTTATACCACTACGATTTTAATTGAATTTTGAGTGTGAGCACTCGTTGGATACATAATTTAATTTCTCATATAAGGATTAGCCATGTTGCATAATTTTGATGGACCTCGCTACATGAAAAATGAGAAATACATGAAAAATGTGATTGCAATAACATTTGTTCATGTATTTCTCATTTTTCATGTAGTAAGGTCCACTCAAAGTATGAAACATGGGTAGTCCTTGGATGAGGAACTAAATTTTTCATCCAATCAGTTCTCTTGCTTAAAATTTGAGTAAAGCCATAGGGAGATAAGTTGAAAATATGAGTTGATAAAGTAGTTTTTTATTTTTTTATTTTTTTATCTTTTTACCTTTTTACTCCAAAAATGGTCAATCATTACCATGGTTGACATCATCATATTGAATCCTATTGGTTCTTATAAACTTGATTTTGGTTATACATTTTTGTTTTGAGGTCCATTTTAGACCTCAAAATTTCTCTATTGTGGTAAGGTTTACGTTCAAATCCATACACCATGATAACTATGTTCTCTTGGAACATGTATGAGTCACCTACTTTGGTATTGGGAGTAAAGTGTACCCTCTCCCTAATGAACTAAGGAAATATGGGTAAAGGTTTACAATTTAAAAGGTTATATACAACTAGCATAAAGGAAGACACATATTTCAAGAAACCCTAGTTAACTGACGATTTTATGACAAGTGGTAACCACTCATAAATATGTAATAGAGAATTATGTTCATCCACTAGCTTCGACTTTAGGTGTTCTAGGTGAGAATACTATTGATGGATGAATAGGTGAGCTAGGTAGGCTTGGTAGCGGAAATACCTCCCTTCTCCAAATTCTACCATTAGGGAATGGATTTCATCAGACAAGAATTGGGGGATATCAAACTTTCTACAAACCTTGGTGGTCGAGTGACATGGGGAGACTATGAAACCTATAATGGTTTCAATTACATAAACATTAATATCAATACTGTGAACTTGGGGAACCATAGAAATATATATATTGGGAATAGTATAAATGCCTCCTCCCACATTTAGCCAAACTCATAAGCTCGCTAGTGTAAACATGAGACTAGTGTCACTATGACATGACCTCACCTCCAAGTTCTAGTTAAGGAAGTGGGGCCGATAAACTAAACACTTACTAACATCCCATGGGAAGTATAAATCACTCATGATCTGGATAACCATGCTAGGTGATCAATCCCTAAGCTAGAAACCCCTTTTCTTTGATTTGGCTCCATAATTGCACCCCTGATAGTACATCCATGCAGTTGGAATCCTATACCAAACTAATAGGCTTGCTTCAATGTAGTTATAACACAAATCCTCCAGTTATGTGCATGAAATTATAGGATCTAAGCCACTTTTCTTGACTAGCCTCCAGACCACTTCCTCTATATTTCCAGAAGCATAAAAAAAATGATAAGCATGCTAACCATTCAAACTTGAAGCAAGAATTGTACCTAGACATTAGTAATCCATGATAGTTCAAAATTCTTCAAACATATGGTAAACATATAATTTGTAGGTCATGAATGCATATTTTATGATAGACTAATATCCTTCATCTAAGAATCACCAAGAAGGCTCTGAGTCCTCTCTAGCTAGCTACAATAACAATTGTTATCCCATGCATTCATCAACCATTCATTACATTATCAAAACATATCAAGAGTGACGGATAGGATACATCATTTTAATCATCATATAAATAACATATAAACATAATGGAAACCATGGAAAATCAACTATAATTTGAACATGATAACTAGTACAGGTGCTCATACATCACAATAGGAAAATAACTCTTATTAATATATGAAAATTCCAACCAAGTGAGGGAATTCCACATAGCACCCAACTATAGATTGGGCTAGACCAAATCCCTATTTCAGCCAATCACCCTCGCACCATATTTGAAGCATGCATGTGGGATATCATGGGATAAGCCAAAATGAGAACAACTAGTGCTTTGAGAGGCCAAACCACCTCAACCCTCAACCATAGTGATTCCACCTCCATGGTCTAAAAATCACTAACATCAACAAGATCGGTCTCTATCCAAGTTGTCAAGGGCTCAAGGAACTAGTAACACAACCCACAACCTTATGACGTTCTAGAGCATTTCTTCCAATGGTAGCTCCAGGGACTAGTATCTCAACCCATGAAGGGCTCTAGAGCATCTGTCCCAACCTATGGGTCTAGGGACTATTAACTCAACCCAAATTGTTCCATGGATTATAGAACGTTTTTTGCAACCCACAACCATAGGGAACCGTGGCACCAATCAAAAAATAAGTGGGAAACCCACAACACCATGGATATAGAGGAAATGGAAAGGAAAGGCTAAAACCAGTGTCAATCCAATAAAATATCTACGCTAATGACAACACATAACCAAGGAATCACATGCATATACCATGCATCCAAAAATTAGTAAGGAAATCACACATGAAATCTATTACTTGCAAAAAAATCCAGCTCTAAATTTTGAACCAACAATCTCCTTGCACTCCCTTTATTTCATTTAGTTTCTCTCTCCAATGCTAGTGAATACTAGAGTGCTCCAAAAGTCCTCTAAGTGTCCAAGAGTATGAGTGAATGAGAGAATATACTAGAGCTACACCACAAAACTATAAAAAAGCTAGAAATTATTTCTCTAAAGTCTCTTTATCATTGAGGCTTCTATTTTCTTCATTTTCCTTCATTTTTCCTCTAATTTCCCTTGCACAAAAATTTGTGTCTCTTCATCTTCATTTTATCTTATTTCCCTTTATTTTCATCAATTTATTTCCTCATTTGCTTTTCCAATTCCTTTTCCAATTTTCATAATTGTTATTAATGTAGAAGTGATGCCCACTATAAGTGCTTTTCCTAAAATTCAACTTGGAATACATGTCCCATGACATTGGTCTTATTTTATTTACATGGAAAATCAAGCATGGACTATTACAAACCCCTCCCCCTTGGGGGAACATTTTCCTTGGTGTTCAACGATGCTTATAACAAGCAAAAAATGTTTCCAATGGAGCTTTGTAACATAGCTCAATGCAACATTTACATAATACCAAACTGTTGAAACCATGAACACCATACTTCTTATTGGAGACTTATAACACAACCCAATGTAGCATTTACAACATATTACTTATTGGAGATTTATAACAGAACTCATTGTAGTATCTACAATACACATATGCATATATAAACATAAACCAAAATGCATATACCAAACACATCTACTCAACAAACAAATAAGGAAGGATATATAGCCCAAGTCTAATCAACCATCTCCCATGCAGCTTCATCAATCCCAAAGTTCTTCCATTACACTTTCACTTGCTTTATTGATCTATTCTAGAGCATAAGCTATTTCGACTACAACATGCATTATGGATTTCGCTAGAATTTTCCCTATGGTTCCGCCTACAATACATACCTACCAATCACATGATAAACATCCTAGAAATATCTCTTAAGAAATGAAATATGGAAAACATCATGGAATTTCAATGTTGACTACAATGCATGCTGGTAGGCAATTGGTCCAATCATCTCGAGGATCTCAAAAGGCCCACAATACCAAGATGCCAACTTGGCACATGACCTAATCCTCAAGGAGCTTTTCTTGAAATTGATGATTAAGTACACATGCTCCCCAACCTGAAACTCCTTGAATGCTCTGTGTTGATCTACATAACTCTTATGCATGTCCTATGATACCTTCAAATTTCTCTTAATAATATGCATCTCGTCCTCCATCTCATCCAATATATCTAGCCCAATCAATAACATGTTCACTAGATCATTCCAACTGATAGGAGTATTATAAATCCACCCATAGAGAGCCTCAAATAGACACATCCTCAACGATTGTTGATACCCATTTTTATATGCAAACTCTACTAGTGGAAGATACTCCTCCCACTTCCTCCATTGATGCATGAAATACATCCTCAACATGTTCTCAAGAATCATATTAACCCTCTCATCTATCCATCTATCTACAGATGATAAATTGAACTAAAGGCTAACTTTTCCACCAAACTTGCAAAAGACTCCTTCCAAGAAAAATCTCTTGCCAAGAATATAATGTCTCCAATATTCAATGCATGAACCATAGGTGCCAACTAAAGATCACGAGTCATGTAGTTCTACTCGTGATCATTCAAATTCCATGACTCATAGCATACCACGTGTCATTCCTATAATAGGACTCCACCAAGTCCCTTCTTGGAATGATATGTACATACCACAAACTCCCTATAAGGATTTACAATCTTCAAGACTAGGGAATTTGCAATAAACTACTTCAACTGCTAAAAAATAGCTGCACACTCCTCAATCCATTCAAATGTATCTCCTTCTCATTGCAAAGGTGTAATAGGGTATGATATCTATGAGATGTTCCTAACAAACCTCTTGTAATAACATGCTAGTCCCGTGAATGATATGACCTCATTCAAATTCCTAGGAGTTGGCCACTCCATGATATCTGTAATATGTTTTGGATCAAATACTATCCCTTCGTTGGAAAAAACATGTCCTAAGTAATGAAATTCAGTCTAAAAGAGACTACACTTGCTAAGATTTCCATACAACTCATTCCCTCTCAATAGTCTGAACACTGCTGCTAGGTGTTTTGCATTGTTGTTAGGTCCCTATAATACTAGTAATTGCCTCATTACTATTGTCGTTGTATCCCTTATTGTTACTGTTGTGCCCTTATTGTCCCCATATTCTTATTATTGTGCCCCATAAAATCCCTCTATTGTTATTTTTGTTCCTTTATATTATTATTGTTAGGTTGGCTTGGTTATATTGTGACCCTTTAGAATACTATATACAGAAAGGAGGTTTGGTCATTTGAATCATCCAATAATTTTTCATTTGTGTAATGTAAAGGAGGTTTCCCCCTCGAAGAGACTTATTTCTAAGGTGTTGATATACCTTTTATATCTTTTTGTGAGTTGGTTTCATAATATTTGGTATCAAAACTTTGGATTCTAGGGTTTCACTGCTCCAAACAGGTCATCATGGATTTTTCGCTATAAGGTTTTCTCTGTGACATTTCATAAGCTAAAAAAAAACCCAATTAAGAAGAAATCTAGCTAAACCTTGGGTATGAATTTCATATCTTGTCTCACTATATTTTCAGATATATGATCTGAGAAATTTATGGCTTTTGCAAGCTCCATAATTTCATCTAAACAAGTCCTCCTAGAATTTGCACTATAACGCTTTCGCTACAAAGCCTCATAACCAAAAATAAAAATACATTTGAGAAGAGATCGGCCTAAACCATGGCACCAAATTTCAGATCCTATCTCACTATAGTTTCAGAGATATAATCTAAGTTAGGGTTTTTAGAGACCCCCGAATTACATTCCGAACAGGTCACCTTGGGAAAATCATCATAACTTTCTCTTCGAGCATCAAATTAAATTTTTGTAAGAGGTTACAGTAAAAGGACAGACTATAGTTTTTTGGGTACCATTTTTAGATCCTAAGGTTGAAGCAGTGACCCGCAACACGTACAATTTCACTCTACTAAACAACTCTATACTCAGGTCATCCTAGGAGATTTGGCATTACTCTTCATTGGAGAATACAATCTTGATTAGACCTATAAAGTTAGAAATATTACTCAAAGGGTTATTGCAAGAAAAAAATTTAGACATTGGAGATCTAAAATTATATGAATACATCAAATTCATTATCAAGCTCCTACAAAGTGAAAAAAAAACATGTGTATTTTTCCTTCTTTTTTTTGTTTTTTGCATAAGCATGGTTTGAAAAATTAGTTTTAAGGAATTCAAAGGGAATAGTGAAGCATTATTATCAGTATTTGATGTCCCGAAGAAAGAAAATGGAAACACCTAGTAAGCAACCTGAAAGCTCTAGCATGATTCATGAAGAAGAGGAAGAAATGCAACATGATATATCAAAATTACAAGACCAAGTACAACAAATGTCACTTGCACAAAAAGCAACAGAATCTAAGATGGATGGTTTAAAGAAAGATGTAGAAGCTAAGATGGATGGTTTAAAGAAAGGCATGTAAATCTAAGATGGATGGTTTAAAGAAAGGCGTAGAAGCTAAGATGAATGGCATGGAAGCTAAGATGGACAATTTGAACACAGATTTGAAGACAGGCATGGAAGATTTGAAGATAGATTTGAAGATATATTTGACAAAGTTTCTATAAGAAATTCTTACTATTGGCGAAAGGGTACTAAAGGAAACTCATGATGAGAACAAAATAAATGTTAATCATGATTTCATAGACTCTAACATTGGATCAAAGAACCACCATGTTCCAAAGATTGATATGAGGAAGTTTGATGGAAAGGATCCTAGAACATGGACAAGTGTAAATCGAGCAATTTTTCGATCTCCATAATGTGCAAAACACACAAAAGGTATGCATTGCAACTTTATATTTGAAACCAAATCAATTTGTATGGTATCGATGGCTTTTCTCTCATAAACAAATTGTCACTTGGGCTATTTTTATGGATGAAATGAGAGCACATTATGAGGATACAAAAAGAAACACTTTTTTTAGCCAATTGATAAATCTCAAACAAAAGGGTTCAATGATGGAGAACATTGAGGACTTCCAAAAATTGAATATAAGGGTAAAAGATATTCCGGAGGAGCATAGGATTGATGTGTTCATAGGGACTTTAAAAGATAACATTCAACATGTGGTTCGCCTTTGGGAGCTAGATTCATTGGATAAGGCATTCAGGTTGGCAAGAAAAATGGAAAGAAAAATTATGGCAATAAGGAAGCCTACCACTCACAATCATAAAGTGTTGGAAATAATACTGAGAGGGGGGGGGGGGTGAATCAGTATTAGCAAGTCAACAATTTTTCATTTCATAATCAGATTTATATACACTACTTGAGTTAATGGAACTCACGTGTATACACAACTGTGGTTAAGGAAACTAGCGTATATACCACAAACTTAAGATTTAGTTAATTCATCATATGTTGATCTTTAATCAGTGCATCATAACCATATAAACAGTAACCAGGTGCAAAAAAAACAAAACAGACAATCACACACATGAACACAAGATATAAGGTGGAATCCCAATGTGGGTGAAAACCACTTACTGCAATCGTCTCTATCTTCATTTTAATAATGAGAAACTTCTTTCTACAATTTGTGTATTGTTGTAGACTTATACTAGTATGCAAGCTTCTACCTGCAGAAGGCTACAACCTTCTCTTTTCTTCTAGGGACCACTTTTCATAAATTTTCAGACTGGATCCATCAATAAAATCATTCAATCATAGAATATATCTTCATCGACCAATCTCCTTCTCGCCAAACACAACTGAACCAATCAATCACTTTGACAACCATTCAATCTGATCTTTTAGAATGTTGTAACCAGAATACAATAACCAATATCCAAGCCAGAACCCAGAACACTGCAATAGCAAACAAAAGTAGCTAAAACATATTTTACAAGGTATACAGTACTTCCCTGTGTTGAAATTTCGTGCATATGCTCCTTTCTCAAGGTGAATCTGCATATAGATCTGCAAATCAAACTTAAGATGTATATGTTGTTTTGATATGTAGAACCAGCGTGTATATGTGCCTTTTCTAAAGTGGCCCTATGTACAGGTTTCAAGCCTTAAGGTCTTGACCCATCATTAGATCTTTTCCTTCATCAAGTGCTAAGGTTCATCCTTGGTTCAGATCTAGCTATGCCCCATAACCTAATAACATGTACATTATATCTTGCTCATCATCAGATATTCAATACTTTAGTACTTTGGCCTAATGATCTTCTTCCCCTTACATAGTGTTAGTCCTTTCTCAATACCATGGTCCAAAACCACTTAGGACCAATACCTTGGACCAAATACCTTGGATCAATACTTCGGACCAGATACCTTGGACAAATACCATGGATAAAAATATCATGGACCAAAACCTTCCTTCTTTCAAACTACGTGTGTACATTATACACACCTTTTGGTCTATTAATCAGCATGTATACACTACTTCGTCAAGGTGAACCTACGTATACTTCTCTTTCCTCATTTTGTGAAGTTTGATCTGTAACTCTGAGCTGTTAGCCTGCTGAACTGTGATCTGTCATCTGAGTGAGTTTCCATCAAGGACAACACTTGTGTCAAATTAGAGTCATAGTGCCAACAATATCCCCCTTTGTTATCAAGGGAAAAGGGTCATGCTCCATATGAGTACATGCTGAATTCTCTGATATGCTGAAGTCTGTTGATTGAGCTTCATGAACGAGTCCCTACTCCCCTTGAATATAAGCAAGGTGCACAGAAAGATGTTCTAAAATAAGAACATGAATCTATACATACATCGTAAATGACCTTCCTATCACCAACGACTCATACATACATCCATCTCCCAACCAAGTGGGGATATACCAATTGTTTAAACATGTCAAAACAAAAACATTACAACTTTCATCCCATGCATAGTGGGGTAGCAAAGTAAGTCGTTTCATGACCTTTTCATAAAAGTATATACATGAAATATATAACAGAGACCAAGACCATGATAGTCATCAACAACTATCATCAGTAGCATTTGTCAATCAACCTCCAGTCCAGCAACCATGCTCTCCCCGTGAACCTGTTCCACCTGAAACAAAAACAACTGTGTGATTCTGTACCAAGATCTTCTAAGATAATGCCAACAATGCATTATTAGAAGCATATGCTCCCCCCGAACCTGTGCCAGATGATCACTGTCAGATCTAATCATTTCATATAATAGAAGAGTTATCAAGGAATCATCATAAAATAGATATTCATCAAGTTATCGACAACTTATGAGAGCCAACATATTTCCACATGTCATCCACAAACTATAGCCATCATCAAGCAGAGCAGATAATTCACTAAACCATATCAGATTCCTTTATTCCTGAGTCTGGCTCACTGCTTTTCTTCAAACCAACATATACGCGACTGTATCCATAGAAATAAACATATGTACATGACTACGCTTCATGAAACTTGCGTATAACCACCTTTCTCTAAAATAGGATTTAACAGCAGGATGATGCATCAACTACTCCCAGCTTTTGTCTGATATATTCAAAAGTCTCTCTGGGTAGTGGTTTGGTGAATATATCAGCAACCTATTCTTTGGAAGGAACATACTCCAATTTGACCTTTTGTTCAAACACTTTTTCACGTAGAAAATGATATTTGATGGGTATGTGCTTGGTCTTGGAATGCATGATTGGATTCTTTGAAATACTAATGGCACTTGTATTATCACATAGAATGGAGATGGGCGGAGTACATGTGATCTGAATGTCTTGTAATGTTTGCATCATCCAAAGGAGTTGTGTGCAGCAAGATGCAGCAACCACATATTCTGCTTCAACTGTAGATAATGCAATTGAACTTTGTTTCTTGCTGAACCAAGACACTAATCTGGAACCCATATAGAATGCACCACCGCTAGTGTTTCTTTTTTCATCAACACTTCCTACCCAATCTACATATTTATATGCATGAAGTGTAAGATCTGTATGTCAAGGATACCATAAACCAAAATTCTGGGTTCCTTGAAGATATTTGAAAATCCTTTTGATTGCCTAAAGATGTGATCCCTTTGGATTTTCTTAGAATCTTCCAACTATTCCTACTGCATGCATGATGTCTGGTTGGGTGCATGTTAGATAAATCAGACTGCCAATCATGGATCTATAAGATCGTTTATGTACCGTTGTTGATTCATCATTTGAGATGAGACTGCATCCTGTTACCATTGGGGTACATACTGGTTTAGAATCCTCCATCCCGTATTTTATCAAGATCTGTTTGAGATATTTGGTTTGTGACAGAAAAATACCATTTTTATTTTTTTGAACTTGTAGACCAAGAAAATATGTAAGCTCACCCAGTAGGGACATTTCAAATTCTTGTTTCATTACCAAAGCAAAATTCCGACTCATGGCTTCTTCATTGCTACCAAAAATAATATCATCAACATACACAACAAGTATTAGCAATTTATTATTATCAATATCTGTATATAGATTGCTATCAACTGATCCCTTTGAAAAACCTTGTTGATGGAGATATTTGTCAAGATGATAATACCAGGCCCTTGGAGCTTGTTTTAGACCAAAGAGAGCTTTTCTGAGTCTGCATACAAGTTTTGCATAATTTCCAAGAATGCATCCATCTAGCTGCTCAATATAGATTTATTCTTCTAAGTCTCCATTAAGAGAGGTAGATTTTACATCCATTTGATATACTTTGAATTTCGGAAAACTAGAAAGAGAAAGGAACATCCTTATGGCTTCAAGTCTAGCAACAGGTGCAAAAATTTCTTCAAAATATATACCTTGTTGTTGAGCATATCCTTTACAAACAATTCTGGGCATATTTCTAATAACTTCTCCATTTTCATTCAGCTTGTTTTTGAATATCCATTTAGTTCCTATGATATTCTTATCATGAGGTCTAGGAACTAATTCCCAATTATTATTCTTTTCAATTTTCTCAAGTTCTTCATTCATGGCCTTTACCCAACATTCATCTTTGCATGCTTCATTTACATTTTTAGGTTCGGTGGAGGATTGTAATGATATATAGCTTGAAGCCTCTGTAATAATTCTTCTTGTCTGCACACCGGCCTCTTTCTGTCCCAAAATTTGTGTCTCTAGATGATTTTTCTAAACATACCTGGACGGAGTCTTTTCTTCTACCGTTATCTCTTCTTTTAGTGTTTCATTGGTTTCTTCTTTAGAATTAGTGGGATTTGATGTGGAAGGATAATCCTCATCTTATTCATAATCTTCGGTTTTTATTTGTTTTGGATTTTTGAATGCTTCATCAACCACAACATCAATACTTTCAATAATTTTCCCAATTGTTTTATTATAACATTTGTATCCTTTACTTTGCGAAGAGTAACCAAGGAGAATACCTTCATCTACTCTGGGTTCAAACTTACGAAGTTTTTCATCAGTCCTTTTGATGTAACATTTGCTTCCAAAAACTTTGAAGTATTTTTCACTAGGAGTCTTACCATACCAGATTTCATGTGGAGTTTGAGTGTTGTTTACCCAAACATTTGCTTGGTTGAGAATAGTGAAGGCAGCGAATGCAGCTTCACCCTAGAAGGTTGCACGAGTTTCAGACTTATCTAGCATAGCACAAGCCATTTATTGAACAATTATGTTCATCTTTTCTACCACTCCATTTTTTTTAGGATTCCTTGCAGTGGATAATTTCCTTTTTATTCCATGTTCTTCACAAAGGTCAAAGAATTCATCTGAAGTAAATTGCCCTCCTCGATCAGATCTGAGGCATTTGATTTGTGATCTAATTCATTTTCAACCAAATCTTTGAAGGCTTTGAACTTTACGAATGCTTCATCTTTATGCTTTAGAAGTCCTATCAAACACATTCTGGAAAAATCATCAGTGAACAATATAAAGTATTCTTCTCCACGAGGTGACTTTTTCATTGATGGTCAACATAAATCAGTATGAACAAGTTCAAGAGGCTTACTAGTTGATCCTTCCTTTTTAGGGAAGTACGATCTGGTTTTCTTACCAAACTGACATGATTTGCATATTCTATTTTCTAGAATGATGATATCAGGAAGATCACAAAACACCTGGAATCTATGCTTTTCTTATTTGAGAAAAACTTAGATGCCCCAATCTTTTGTGCCATAGCCAATGTTCATTATTTTTTCTTAGATAGCATTGTTTTTGTCCCCCCTTGAGTATGTATAGGTTGTTTGGAGTTCTTGTCCCTTTAATCATTGTTTCTCCTATATCAAGCTCACGAGCAACACATCCATTTGATCGAAACACTACTTCATTTCCTTGATCACACATTTGACTCACACTCAACAGATTATGCTTTAAGCAATCAACATACATAACTTTCCCAGCTTTAACTTTTTCTTTCAAGAAAATAGATCCTTTACCTTTTATGACAACGAGAGTGTTGTTTCCAAATGAGACACTCTTTTCATTTTCCAAGGCATTATATGAGTGTAGTTTTTCTCTGTCACCTGTCATGTGTTTTGAGCATCCACTGTCGATGTACCACCAGTTTTCTTGTCCTTCCACATACAAGGCTATACCGCATCTTTCTGTTTTAGGTTCTTTCTTTCTCCATATTTTGGGATTTAATGGAGTTTGTTCATTTTGGGCTATTTGTCGAAATTTACTCCTGCATTTAGATTCTTCATGGCCAAAGTTGTTACAGATTGAGAATTCCATTTCATTTTCAAGAAGAGAAAAGATATTATAGGAACTTTTCTTGGTCCTAGTCACATTTCTTTGATTTAATGCTTCTCTAGTCATGATAGTTTTGTAAGCAGCACATTGAGAAGCTTTGTGTCCAAAATTATGACATGAGAAACATTGACCATTAAATAAGTTCTTACTATTATTGAATCTATTGAACTGATGATTGTAGTTGAAGTTCCTTCTACTGACCTATTGATTGATATTCTTTGAAGCAAATTGAGTGTGATTTACCTAAGGTTGATTGTGGCCTCTGTTCATTCTTGAAGTAAATTGAGCTTGATTCACCTGGTGATCTCGTTTATGCCTTTGCTGATGATTGTCGAACTGTTCACTGCTCTTTGTTGCATCATGATAGCTTTTAGTGGAGGTTGATGGCTTCTGTGATTGAGATGTTTATTCAGAGTATCCAAGACCCATATTTATTAAAGGAGAGCACTGTACTTTGATAATTTCATTTAAGGTATCTAATTCTTTAGCAAATCTAAGATTGAGATCTCTTGTTTTCTCAAGATCCTTTCTTAGACCCACAATTTCACATTCTAGCTTTTCATTGTGTTTTTCTCTTTCAGCAAGTTGGAATGTCAAGGTATCTATAATCATACTCTTTTCTTCCAAATAGATTTTGAGTTTAGAGATTTCTTCATCTAAAGCATCTAAAAAATCATCATCTTCATAAGCCATCAGAAGTCTATAGTCATTGATATTTTCATCTTCATCACTATTTGATAAACCATCGTTATCTTTATGAGTATAGTAGCTCCTTTTACTTACATCTTGTTTTATGTTCCATTTTGCATATTCCTTACCTTTATCAAACAAATCTTTATGAGGACATTTGGTAGCATAATGACCGACTCTTCCATAAGCAAAACATTTGAAAGTTATTTTACCTATGAATCTTCTAGAACCCCATTGGAGGTTCTTGACAAAGTTTTCTTCTTCTTCTCCTTCTGAAATATGTCCTAATTACTTAAGTTCTTCTTTTCCTGAAGCTTTAAGTGTGGCTTCTCTCATATCTAATGGACCTCCTTTTCTCATCTCAAAAGCAGTTAAGATCCCGTGCAACTGTGTCATAGTAATAGTCTAAAGATCCTGCTTTTCTTCTATGGTAGATACTTTTTATTCAAACTTAGCAGACAAGGATCTTAAAACCTTTTCAACTAAAGTAACTTCTTTTATCTCTTCACCCAAATTCTTCATCCAATTAACAATATCATCTACACGTAAGAAGTAACTAGCTATACTTTCATCATTGTGCATTTTGAGAGTTTCATGTTGAATTATGAGAGTCTGTAGTTTTGCACATTTTGCCTGAGTGTCTCCTTCATAGATTAGAATGATTTTGTCCCATATTTCTTTGGCAGATTTGAGCTGCATAACTTTGACAAATTTTCATTATGATAGACTTTCCAATAATGTATTGACAGCCTTGGCATTGGTTTCATATTGCTTTTTACCTGCCACATCTGTAGGAATTGCTGATGGAAATGTATATCCTCCTTCCACGATTTCCCAGACATCTATTCCAAGAGATTGAAGATAGGCTATTGTTCTTACCTTCCAATAAACAAGGTTGCTTCCATCAAATATTGGAGGTCAAATGGATCCCTCTCTTTCTTGATAACTCATGATGATGGATCTTCCTTCAAGCGATCAAGCTTCTTCTAAAGGACCTGCTCTAACTCCAATTATTGTAAATAATACTAGTAAGGGGGCGGTGAATCAATATTAGCAAGTCAATAATTTTTCATTTCCATAATCATATCTCTATACGCTACTTTAGCTAATGGAACTCGCGTGTATATGCAACTGTGGTTAAGGCAACTAGCATATATATTGCAAACTTAAGATTCAATTAATTCATCATATGTTGATCCTTAATAAGTGCATCATAACCATATAAATAGTAACTATGTGTAGTAAAAATAGAACAGACAATCACACACATGAAAAGAAGATATAAGGTGGAAACCGAATGTGGGTAAAAACCACCTGCTACAATCATCTCTATCTTCTTTTTAATAATTAGAAACTTATTTTTCCAATTTTTGTACTGGTGCAGACTTATACCAATATGCAGCCCTCTACTTACAGAAGGCTACAACCTTCTCTTTTCTTCCAGTGACCACATTTCATAAATTTT
Organism: Pinus tabuliformis; assembly: GCA_031772625.1. Lineage (NCBI taxonomy): Eukaryota > Viridiplantae > Streptophyta > Pinopsida > Pinales > Pinaceae > Pinus > Pinus tabuliformis. Next base: position 1,337,519,646 of record CM062820.1, read on the forward strand.
CAGAATAGATCCATCAATAACATCATTCAATCATCAAATATATCTACATCAACCAATCTCCTTCTCACTAACCACAACTAAACCAATCAATCACTTTGACAACCATTCAATCTGATCTTTCAGAATGTTGTAACTAGAATACAGTAACTAGAACCCAAGCCAGAACCTAGAACACTACAACAGCAAACAGAAGTAGATAAGACATATTTTACAAGGTATACTCTACTTCCCTGTGTTGAACGTGTGTGCATATGCTCCTTTCTCAAGGCGAACCTGCGTACAGATCTGCAAATCAAACTTAAGATGTATACGCTATTTTTATATGCAGAACCAGCGTGTATGTGAACATTTTCTAAAGTGACCCTGCGTACATATTTCAATCCTTAAGGTCTTGACCGATCATTAGATCTTATCCTTCATCAAGTGCTAAGGTTCATCCTTGGTTCAGATCCAGTTATGCACCATAACCCAATAACTTGTACACCAGATCTTTCTCATCATCAGATATTCAATACTTTAGTACTTTGGCCTAATGATCTTCTTCCCCTTATATAGTGTTAGGCCTTTCTCAATACCATTGTCCAAAACCACTTAGGACAAATACCTTGGACCAAATACATTGGATTAATACTTTGGACCAGATAATTTTGACCAATACCATGGATCAAAATACCATGGACCAAAAACTTAGATTTCCAACATGTACATGCCTTTCCTTCTATGAAACTGCTACGAACCTTTTGGTCAGTTAACTCAAGTGTATACGCTACTTTATCAAGGTGAACCTTCATATATTCCTCTTTCCTCATTCTATGAAGTCTAATCTATAACTCTGAGTTGATAACCTGCTGAACTGTGATCTGCCATCTGAGTGAGTTGCCATCAAGGACAACACCTGTGTCAAATCCGAGTCATAATGCCAACATAAATATGGAAGTTTTACTACCCATTGCGATCCACAACCTACAAGGTTGACACCACAACAATTGGAAGAAAAAAAGAGAAAAATGGATTTGTTACAGTTGTGATAGCAAATACACTAAAGGTCATAAGTGCACTGAGAAGAAATTATTTGACATAGATTTTGGAGAGGAGGAAGAAAAGGAACAAGAAATGTCAAAAGAAGAGGATATACACCAATAACAAACCTTTGAGAAAGAAGAAATGAATCCGACCATATCTTGTAATGCATTGGCTAGAATTACCACTCCTCAAACTATCAAGATAGAAGGGCATATCAAGAAGAAAAGGTTAATAGTGTTGATTAATTCGGCAAGTACCCAAAATTTTATTCATTGTAAGATAGCCAGGGAATTGAATTGCTTCCTATATCTAGCACCAGAGTGTCAAGTGATGGTTTCAAGTGGAGGAACCATAAATTGCTCAGGAAAGGGCCGTAATATCAAGCTATCCATGGGAAAATATGTATTGAATAGCCCAATGCTTTCCATTCCAATGGGTGGTGTTGATTTTGTACTAGAAGTCCAAAGGCTATAATCGATGGGTACAATATCTTTTAATTTTCAAGAAATTTTCATGAAATTCTCTTCAAACGGAAAGGAAGTTGAATTACGGGGTATCATAAGGAAACCGAGAAAGATAATCAACTCTAACGGAATGACAAAGCTTCTAAAGAAAGAACAACAAGGCATAATTGCAAAATTATGTTCAGTAGAGGTTCCCACATCAAAATCATCCATTTCTATAGATCTCTAAAAAGTCTTGGACAATCATTCCAAGGTATTTGAGACTCCCAAAGGCCTCTCACCTATTCATGATCATGATCATGCTATTAATTTGATTCCGAGAAGTGTTCCTCCAAACATCAGACCTTACAGATATCGCTATGTCCAAAAGAGTGAAGTTGAACATATTGTTGCAGAATTGCTAGAGGCTGGTATAATTCAACCTAGTCAAAGTTCTTTATCTGCTATAGTAGTATTGGTTCACAAGAAGGATGGATCATGGTGCATGTGTCAAGGTTATAGGGAGCTAAACAAGCTCACTATTAAAGATAAATTTCCCATTCTTGTCATTGATGAACTATTGGATGAATTGCATGGATCAATTTACTTCACCAAGTTGGATCTTCATTCAGGATATCATCAAATCAGAATGAAGACTAAAGACATTCCAAAAACAACATTTAGAACTCATGAGGGTCATTATGAATTTTTGGTCATGCCTTTTGGCCTTACTAATGCACCTTCTACAATTAAAGGTTTGATGAATTCCATTTTCAAACCCTTGCTTAGAAAATTTGTGTTAGTATTTTTTGATGATATAATAATCTACAACAAGTCTTGGAAGGATCATGTCCAACATGTTGACATTGTTCTCAAACTATTGGGGGAGAAACAATTATATGAAAAAATCTCCAAATGTTCCTTTGGAGTACAAGAGGTGGAATATCTGGGACATATTGTATCTCATGAAGGTGTTAACGTAGATCCTGGAAAAATTAAAACCATTAAGGAATGGAAAATCCCCACATCCATAAAACATCTACGAGGATTTCTTGGGTTGACAGAGTATTATCACAAGTTTGTTAAGAATTATGGGAGAATAGCAGCACCTCTAACAATGTCATTGAACAAAGATGTATTTTCATGGACTATAGAAGCAACGAAGGCCTTTGAACATTTTAAAGAGGCAATGTGCCAAGCACCATTCTTAGCTACACCAGACTTCACAAATCCCTTTATTGTTGAATTTGATACCTAAGGAAATGGAATTGGTGTTTTTTTAATGCAAGAAGAAAGACCCATTGCTTTCGAAAGTTGTCCAATCAAAGGAAAGTATTTACACAAGGCTATTTATGAGAAGGAAACGTTGGCAATACTACATGCGCTTAAGAAATGGTGACCCTACCTAATGGGAAGACACTTCAAGGTAAAAACAGATCATGATAGCATTAAATACTTTTTATAAAAAGGATTATCATTAGAAGAGAAACAAAAATGGATCACAAAGATGTTGGGTTATGAATTTGAAATCATCTACAAAAAAGGGAAGCAAAATGTTGTTGCAGATGCACTCTCAAGAAAGGATGAGGATGTGGAAGCATTTCTTTGCACCATTTCTATTATCCAACCAGACTGGATAAACAAAGCAAGGGATGAATGGAAGAATGAAAAGGAAGTGTGGGAACTCATTCAAAAGATACAACAAGATCCTAGTACATTTGATACATTTGGCTGGAAGAATGATGCGTTATGGTACAAGGATCAGTTATACCTATGTAAGAATTCCCAACTCAAACAAAAGATTCTTATGGAATTGCACACCTCTCCGTTAGGAGGGCACTCAAGATTTCTAAAAACCTACCACAGGTTTAAGAAGGATTCTTTTGGGATGGCCTTAAATAAGATATTCAAAATTTTGTGGCAGAATGTTTGGTTTTCCAATGAAATGAAGTTGAAACAATTAAGACCCTAGGACTATTACAACCTTTATCAATTCCAAACCAACGTTGAGAGGAGGTATCAATGGATTTTATCACAGGTTTACCCAAGTCCAAAGGAAAGAGTGTTATCATGGTGGTATTTGAAAGACTTACCAAGTATGCACACCTTTATGCATTATCTCATCCATTTAAAGCGAGTGTGGTTTCTACTACATTTATGAAAACAATTCAAAAGCTACATGGAAACCCAAAGATTATTATAAGTGACAGAGATCCCATTTTCACTGGAAATTTTTGGACATAATTATTTTCTTGTCTTGGTACTCATTTAGCTCACACCTCATCTTATCATGCTCAATTTTATGGGCAAGCTCAGATAGTAAACAAATTTTTGGAAGGATATCTTCGTTGCTTTGTATCTGATAAATAGAGATAACGGGTCAAATGGTTGCCTCTGAATGAATGGTGGTATAACACTTCCTTCCATACTGCAACTAAAATGACCTCGCTTATGGCACTTTATGGATATCATCCACCATCCATCACATCATATTTAAGAGAAAATTCTAAGGTTTAAGGAGTGGAAGATCACATCGAGCATCAGAAAAAAGTTCTCCAAATCTTAAAGGATAACCTCACCTTAGCGCAGAATAGAATGAAACAACAGGAAGATCAACATCGCAGTGAAATAAGTTTTGATGTAGGTGAATGGGTATTCCTATGGCTACAACCATATAAACAAATGTCCCTTAAGCAAGCTAAGAAGGATAATAAATTATCACCAAAGTATTATGGTCTGTACATGGTGTGGCAAAAGATAGGTACTATGGCGTACAAATTGGAGCTTCCTGCATCTTCTCAAGTGCACCTAGTTTTCCATGTTTCATGCTTAAAGAAGGTTATAAGTGACAAGGTTCTAGTTCAAACAATATTGCCAGAACTTTATGAGGAAGGAAAAATCATATTGGAACCTGAAGAAGTCAAAGAAACAAGAACTCGACAGCTACGAAATCGATCAATTTCAGAGTATCTCATCAAGTGGAAGAACTTACCCATTGAAGATTCCACATGGGAGTATGAGAATTTTATACGGAAGCATCCAAAACTACTCAAGCATTGAGGACAACACTTTTTTGAAGTAGAGGGGCATGTTAGGTCCCTATAATACTAGTGATTCCCCCATTACTATTGTCATTGTATCCCTTATTGTTATGGTTGTGCCCCTATTATCCCCATGTTTTTATTATTGTGCCCCATAGAATCCATCTATTGTTATTTTTGTGCCTTTATCTTATTACTGCTAGGTCAGCTTGGTTATATTGTGACCCCTTCGACTCCTATATATAGAAAGGAGGTTTTGTCATTTGAATCATCCAAGAATTGTTCATTTGTGTAATGTAAAGGAGGTTTCCCCCTTGGAGAGGATTATTTCTAAGGCACTGATCTATCCTTTCTATCTTTTTGTGAGCTAGTTTCATAACAATGGACTTCCTCATTCTAATAATATATCAATATTTCATCAACGAACACTATCACAAACTTGTCCAAATAAGGATGTAACACATTGTTCATCAAACACATTAAAGGAGATGGAGAATTAGTAAGACTAAAATGAACCATTATAAAATCATAATGCCCATACCCTGTGCGAAAATGTGGTCTTGTAAATATCTTCTTCTTTGATGTGCACTTGATGATATCATGATCTAAAATCCATCTTTAATAACATTTCTTCTCCCTTCAACTAATCAAGCAAGTCATCAACCTATGAAAACGGATATCTATTCTTGACGGTCACCTTGTTCAACTTCCTATAATCAATGCACAACCTGAGAGTACCATCCTTCTTATTTACGAATGATACCAGTGCACCCCAAGGTGGCACACTTGGCCTTATGTATCCCTTGTCAAGTATGCCCTCAAGCTACAACTTTAATTATACCAACTCGAGAGTGCTCATCTTGTAAGGCACCTTTGATGCGAGTGCTACTCTTGGTAACTCAATAGAGAAACCCACTTCCCTATCAGGAGGAAAATCTAAAATAGTTGTAGGAAAAACATCCTAAAACTACTGCAATATAGGATACCTCTTCAAAAATTCATAATCCTCATCATCCTACCCCTTTCGCTAGAAATATGAACTACATAGAATACACATCCTTTCTTTCAACTGCACCTTACATGCATAGTTATAACCATTCTCACTAATGCGCCCTTCTTCTTTCACCCTAAGACTCCTCTTTCCCCATCATCATTCAAGCACTCAATAGCCTTATCATAACAATCTACCTTGGTCTTGTGAGTAAACAACCAATCTATACCCAAAATCATACTATATGAACCCAAAGGAAGTACATTTAGATGTGGTGATGCAGGCATACCATTAAGCTCAAATGCACAATCTCTCACACAATGATGAAACCTTTTCTTGGTTCCTGTAGCAAATTGCACCAACCAAGACTCTGCATGCACTTCTTTATTCAAGTCACAATTATCGACCAGGTCACAACTAACATAACTATAATTAGATCCAGGATCAATTAAAATGGAAATAAATCAATCACAAATCTTGCCTTCCATCTCAATAGTGAATGTATGATGATTTGCTTGCCTATTATCAAATGTTGCATAAATCCAAGGAATGATCTAACCAACATCCCCAATTTTCTACGCCTCTTAAGAACTGTAGATCTTAGGCCTGCCACCTTGATGCTATGGAAAATCTCTCATGTGATTCTCTCCACCACAATTTCAACACTACAAGGCTTCTTTCCATCACCTTTTTCTACTCCTCAGGTTAAAACCCAAGTTTTGGATCAGGTTCGTGGACAACACCAGTGTGGATTGGCCCCGCGGAGAGAACGAACTGAAAAACTTTCTAAACCATCTCAATAACATTTCTAAGGACATAAAATTTACAATGGAAATTGAAGATAATAATTGCATCTCTTTCCTGGACATCCTCCTCATTAGAAACAAGGATGGTTCTATAGGTCACAAAGTGTTTAGGAAAAAGGCCCATATTGATAACTATCTCCACATAGATTCCCACCACCACCCAGCCCAAAAAATGGGAGTTATTCAAACCCTCTTCACTAGAGCTTGCAGAATTTCAGATGAAAGCCACACTGACGAAGAAATCACCTACTTAAAAAGAGCTTTTTCCAAACTAGGATACCATAATAAAGATATCTTCAAAGCCATTAAAAAGGCCAAAACTGGAAACAATAAAAACAAAACTAACAAACCCCCAACTGCTAGCACCCACCTACCGTATATTCAGGGTGTAACAGACAAGCTAGCCAAAATTCTCTTAAAAAAGAATATCAAAACCTCATTCAAACCCTTGACAACTATTAGACAAAGAATGAAATCAGTAAAAGACAACCCAGAACATCTCCAACAAAAAGGTGTCTATATCATCAACTGCTCCTGTGGAGAGCAATATATCGGGGAAACAGGTAGATCAGTCAATATTAGGCTAAAAGAGCATAGTGCAGATATTCGGAGGGAAAGAACCCGTTCCTCGGCCTTGGCAGAACATGTTGGTAAGACAAACCACCATATATGCCTTGAAAACATAAAAGTCATTGCAAATGAAAAAAACCATTTCAAGAGAAAAGTCCGGGAGGCTCTTGAAATCATAAAACACCCCCATAACCTTAACAGAGATGGAGGCTTAGAAATTAGTAAGAACTGGACCTCTCTCCTCACCCCCATAGAGTAAAATTGACCCTCCTTTCCCTCCCTTTCCTCTCATCTTCCCTTCCTTAGATCAAATCGCCCCCATCCCTTAAATCTTTATGTAAGTCACCTTGTAGCTTATAGGCGAAAGCTCTTCTTTAATAACTCATTAACCTCCTAAAATCTTACATGAATTAAATATATTAAATAAATATATTAAAGTAAAAATAAACAAAAATTAGAAAAATTTAACAATTAGTTAAAACAAAACATTATGATCTTTTAGCTTTATAATATATGTATAATAAACAAAATAAAAATAACTTTAATATACTAAAAATGAGAAGAATATTAAATATTAAAAATAAGAATAATAGTAAATATTAAAATCATCCTAAGCATATATAGCTTTATAATTCATTTCCTTTTAGCTGTATAATACATACACCTTAAAAAACCTTGTAACAAATTAAAAATATAAACATAATTACCATAAAAGTCACAAATAATTAAAACAAAGTCATCATTTTAAAAAAGAAATTAATATATAACTATAACAATGACCCATAAATAATAAATAAAATTAAAAAGAACCTTAATAGAATATATATTAGAAATATTAAAAATAATCTAGTTTATTCAAATCATGAAACTGGTCGGCTCACATTCTTGACAGTTCAACCTCAACCCTATTTATCAACCCTGTTTTCTCTCTCTCCTTTGTAAATCAAGTCCTGATGATGAGTCTTGGTCTAGACTCGAAACGTCAATAAAGAAAAATGAATACTGTGGATTATCCGAGTTTAGATTCTAAAAAACCGAACCACAAAAATCTGCAATCCATTATGCATTGAACTTCTTGTAAGGTTCCACATTCTCCTTATCACTTGAATCTTTGGGTCTTCCTCCCTTCTTAACCCACTTCCTTTACTCTAATCATTACCTTTATAATCATGTTTAGGATTAGAGTTGTAGTTAGACTACTCATAATAATGCTTCAGCTTTCCAATGACTTCATCCAATCACTAAGGCTCATCATACTCAATCTAATATTTAAATTATGTTTGTAGTCCATTGATGAAGCTTTGAACCTTTGTCTTATCATCCTTGAGATATGGAACATACCTCAACAACTATAGAAGCTTGGTCATATAATCTCTATCTATCATATAGCCCTTTGTAATCTCATAGAAATCCTTAGTATTTCCATATAATATCTCTCTAAAAAGTACTTCTTTTGGAAGAGTCCTTTGAACTCATGCCAATTCAACTCATATGTCTTGATGCCTTTGACACTGTTCACTTCTTCCCACCAGATATCTGCTCTTCCCTTGAGATTGAAAATAACTATCCTAGCTTTGAACATATTCTCTATATAATTATGCAATTTGAATAGATTATTCATCCCAAGGAACCATGCTTCCACATCTTCTAGTTTACTCACATCCCCATCAAAAGTAGGAGTCTTGCCTATCTGAACTCATCTAGAAAGTATTGCTTCAAACTTCTCCTATAAGGATGATGGTGGTGATGACCATGTTGTCTCTCTAAACAAGAACTAGAATAAATCCATAAGCACTACCTCTCTTGTCAAGTGTATCTAACCATATACCACCTTTGACTGTGTCATCCCTTTCCAACCTATATCTTGATTGAGACCTACTACCATATGACCCATTAGTCCTTTCCTTCTGTCCATGAATGATTCTTGGTTGTGCCTGCCTTTACATATCTGATGAGCTTCGAAGGATGATTGCATTGACCTCTCCTTTGTTTTCTTGAGCTTTGGAAAGTCTTTACTGTGACTCAATTACCCTATCATTATCTTCCTTACAAATTTTGATTTCTTCCTTCAAACTTCTCAATGTATCTTCTATATCAGGAGAATAATCATCTCCTTACTGCTCAACTGATCATTAAGGAGATTCGGGTGAACTATAGGTCACCATTATGCTCATCATCTCTAACCTTCTTATTCCTACCAATATGTCCTGCTAGATAAACCAAATATAAACATAATCAAAATCATACCTTAGTGAAGTTCAGGGGAGGCTATCTCATTTGCACAACCTAGTCTAGATTAGCATGATATAGATACATAATAACATCAACATGTAAACTTCATCATGATGACAAAAACTACAATAATCACCATCAAAATGCATGCCTAGAAATTTATTGGCAACTAACATGCATGCATAGGAATCACATCTACCCTAAGGTGTAGTGCTACAATATTGCTTTCATACTACCCTATAAGCACCTCCTCACACATTTACTCAAATTCACAAGCTCGCCAGGGTAAACGTGAGATGAGTCTAACTATGACATGACTCGACCTCCAAGTTCGATTTAAGGAAGTGGGGCCTACAAACTGAACACCTACTAACATCCCATAGTGAGTACCAATCACTCAAGAGATGGACAACTTTAGGTGATTGGTCCCTAAGCTGGAACCCTTTTTCACTAACATAGCTCCATAATTGTACCCTTGACACTACGTCCATGTGATTGGAAAGCTATAACCACACTCACAATCTTGCTTCCATGTGGTTAAGACCCATATCTTCTAGTTTTGTGCATGCATATCTAGGATCTAAGCCAATTTTCTAGGCTAGGTTCTAGACCACTGCCCAACACTTCCTATAGCTTTCTAGAAGCATAGAAAAGAGAATATCCATGCTAACCATTGAGACATGAAGCAAGAACTTTACCTAGACATTCCTAATCCATGATAGACATTTCATCAAACATATGGTAAACATATAAGCTATAGGTCATGAATGCATATATGGTCATAAACTGATAATATTCATCTGATATTCTCCAAGAAGGATCGAAGCCTTCTCTAGCTATCTGCAATAACACTTGTTATTCCATGCATTCATCAACTATTAATTATCTTATCAAAACATGTCAAGAGCCGTAGATATAATACATCATATAAACAACATATATGATAGCATATAAATAGAATGGAAACCATGGAAAACTAGGCATAATGTCAACATGATAACTAGTAAAAGTGCTCATAGATTGAAATAGGAAAATAATTGTTATTAACATATGAAAACTCCAACCAAGTGAAGGACTTCTACATACCACCTGAGCATAGATTGAGATGAACCACATCTCTATTTTAGCCAATGACTCCCATGCCATATTCTAAGTATGAATGTGGGATCTCACGGGATAAACCAAAACAAAACTAACCAGGGCTTCTAAAGGCCAAACCACCTTAGCCCTCAACCATAGTGATTCCACCTCCATAGTCGAGAAATCACTAAAATCAACCAGATCAATCTGTATCAAATTTTTCTAGGGCTCCATCAACTAGTAACTCAACCCGCAACCTTCCAAGGCTCTAGAGAATTTGTTTCAACTGCAGCTCTAGGGACTAGTAACTCAACCCACAAAGGGGTCCAAAGTGTTTGACCCAACCTACGACTCCAAGTACTAGCAACTCAACCCAAATTGTTCTATGGCTTCCAAATAATTTTTTCCAACCCATAGCCATAGGGAAACTAAGCACCAATAAAACAAAAAAAGTGGGGAACCCACAACACCATGGTTTAACTAGGAAATGGAAAGGCAAGGTTGAAACCACTGTTAATCTAGGAAAATATTTATGCCAATGACAACACATAAACAAGGAAATTAGACATGCAACCTGTTACCTACAAAGAAATCCAACTCTATTCGTTGAGCTAACAATCTCCTTGCACTCCCTTGATTTCCTTTGCTTTCTTTCTCAAATACAAGTGACTACTAGAGTGTTCGAAGCATGCTCCAAAAATTCCCTAAGTGTGAAAGAGTATGAGGGAATGAGAGAATAAACTAGAGATCCTCCATAAAACTATCAAAAATCTAGCAATTATTTCTCTGAAGCCTTTTTATCATTAAGGCCTCTATTTTCTACAATTTCCTTCATTTTTCCTCTAGTTTGCCTTGCATGAAAATATGTGTCTCTTTATCTTCCTTTTCTCTTCTTCTCCTTTATTTTAATAATTAAACGCCATTTATTGCCTCTTTTCCTTTTCCAATTTCCATATCAATTATTAATCCACAAGTGATTCCAACTATAAGAGTTTTGGCCAACATTAAACATGGAATAATTGTCCCATGACCTTGGTCTTATTTTATTTACATGGAAAATCAGCTAAGAGTTATTACACATAGAATCAAAGGCTGTGATGTGGAAAGGAGGAGGGGAAAAAGGGGAAACTACTCCCTTTTCGACATACCCATGAACCATTTGTTTCTTCATTTATTGATGAAGAACATTCCTCTCCTCCTCACGGATTTCTTTATCTAGCTTTTGCAAATTTGTTCTATCTCGTAAAGAGAGTGCATATGAAATTGATTCTAGTTCTGACTTGATTATTACTTTGTCTCCTTCAGATGAGAAAAAAATTATTTTATCTATAAAGTACCGATTGAGACACTAGGATACCATCTCTAGAAGCTTATACACATGTGGGACCATTTCTAATACCATGTTTGACATAGACAAATTATCATTGTCCCCAATGATTTCACTGGTACATTGCACAAAATGAATATATTTCTTCACATCATAAGTGGTTATCAATGGGTCTTGGACATTGGCATCACCATAATAAAAGTCAGGGTCCTTGGTTTTCTTATTCATTGGGACATCAACAAAGCTTTTGATAGATGAGGTGGCCATTGGAAAGTAAGACTTACTAAAGAGTGGCTAACTGACTGAGGGGTGGGAAAAGGATAAGAGTGAAAATCACTAATGCACTAACCAACCATTGAGTGAGTGACATGTGGCTAAGGGGTGTTGGTCATTGAGGTGGATGGAGAATTATTTAAATTTATGAGCTCTGAGACTGCCAGGTGTGCACGAAAGGTTCAATTAATGGTTTTATGAGTAGATTAAGCTCAAATTGGGAAAATTTTAATGAGAATATGGTTTGGAATATAACCTAAATAATTAATTAAGAAAGGAAAGGATTTATTTACTAAAAAGAGAAATTTATCAAATGAAGCACACAAATTTTTTCGTAACGAAGAGAAATGGTTTCAATTTAAATTCAATTTTATCAAATTCATAAGGAGAAGGGTCTTAAAGGGTGAAATCCACAAGTAGGATATGAATTATTGATTAGGATGTGGAGATTTCGATTCAAATGACATGGAATAAGAAATTTTGGGTTCAAAATTGTGACATCTGAGATGGAAGTTGAATGGGACACACTATTGAAAAAATTGGACCAAAGCCTTTCTTATATATACACAAATTCCTTGATGCATGTCAAGACCTTATTGGGCACAAATTTGGGCTAGTATCATCCTCACTTTAACCTGATTTGGGCTAGGCTACATGTTGATTCTAACATAGTAGGGTGATGATGTGCATGGTCTTTGTGGAAGGGATGAATGCTGATGTGGGAGGGTTAAATGACCTAGCAGGTTAAAATGGAGTTTCAACACACGTGGGACACCCATGTGGAATGCCATGTGGCATGATTCACATGGCCCTTAAAATATCTAATAATAGTTTTCAAAGGGTGAAAAGGGCATGTGAGGGTGTCATGTGGCCATCTACACACCCTCCATACATTCTAATTACTATCCATGTTCATGGTGTAGAATCCCATGGGTTGTCAGATCACCATCACAACCACCATCTAATATCGATGTGTGGAGCTTTCCATGTGTGCCTATCCAAATTATTTACCACCTATGCCATTATACTTCACAATGTTTTCTAGTCGGTTCCCTTGCAAAGATGATGATTGGTATGGGCTCTTCCCCTAGGAATTTTTTCCTTATGCCTTATGAAACACCCTTTCAGATCATTCTTTAAAATTTTCCTTACGATGTTTGGCTCCTTCAGTATAGTTTGTAACATTCAAACTTTAAGGATCAATATTCCTGGGGAAGGTAAATTCTTAGTGCTAACATTGGAACTATGGGAGAAAACAGGCCCCTATGTGTTGGAAATAATACTGAGAAGGGGCATGAATTAGTATTATCAAGTCAATTATTTTTCATTTCATAATCAAATTTGCATACGCTACTTCAGTTAGTGAAAACGTAGTATATATGCAACTATAGTTAAGGAAACTCGTGTATAGCTTGCAGACTTATAATTTAATTTATTCTTCAGATGTTGATCATTAATTTGTGTTTCAGAACCATATAAATAGTAAGCAAGAATAGTAAAATAGAATATACATTCACACACAAGAACACAAGATATAAGGTGGAAACCCAATGTGGGTGAAAACCACCTGCTGCAATTTGTCTCTATCTTCTTTCAATTAGAAACTTCTTTTTACAATGGATCTATACTAGTGTAGTCTTATACCAATATGCAGGATTCTACCTATAGAAGGCTACAACCTTCTCTCATTTTCCAGCTTCTCCTGGAAGTGAGCTACAACCCCCTTAGCTCTTGTACTAGCTGATGTACTAGTACATAGGTGCTAACCTACAGAAGGCTACAACCTTCTCTTTTCTTCTAGGGACCACATTTGATAAATTTTCAGACTGGATCTGTCATGCGGAAAGAGTCGTTAGTGCGGACACAACCGACCTCCCTAGAAGCAAAAGCTTTCTAGTGACAAACAAGACAAATAAAGTTACCTTTCTCTAAACATGCATTGCAAATACAAGTAATCAAGAGATCTTTAACATACCTTTAGTCCAACGCTTTGTAGTAGTCCAGCCTCGCCGATCCGGATGAGCTCCTCCTTCTCTTCGAAACCTGCATTCACTAACAAGCAAAAAGATTAAATAGCACCTGATAAACTCATAAAACAATACATATCCATCATACAGACCAAGGAGTATTTGAAACAAACCATGAATAACAATCTGTTGAGAAAAATAAGTTCATTTGCATTAAAAGGTAACAAAAGGAACCATTACAACCTGAGCCTTGGTGTTGTGCAAGTCCCTCCTAGGGTCCAGCAAGAGTTTTCCTTTACTTTGATCAGCTCACCGACTCTCAAATAAGGCTAGGAAAGGATGGGAATCTCTCCTCTCAAGCTTTACAATGGAGTCCTAATTCCAGTAGAATCTACCCTTAGGAATGTTCAGCTTTCAACCTCCCTCCCTTTGGCCCAATGCCTGTATTTATAGTGCTCTAGAGTAAGTTATTCAGGTCCACCATCAATGGGATAAGCCCCTCTTTGGATGGGATAGCTCCCCTCTTGATGGGATAAGTTCCTCTTTGGTAGGGATACATGAACCATCTGGAGGCGCTTCATACACGTCAAACAAGCTTCTAGAAGGCTCTAGAAATGACCACAAGTAACTTTTTTGGAGTGAAACTTGCGCCTTTTGACCTTTACAGGAGTACGCACCCAATGCTTTACATACAGAGCGTACAAGTACGCAGGTATTGTGAACTTGGAGTGCGTACACGCAGGTAAGGCTAAGAGAAACTGCGTACCCAGAGATATATAGATTTTTAATGACTTTCTCTCTTTCTTGGAGTTTGACATGGAGAGCAGAGGTATGAGGCTTGCCAAGGAGGATAGTATGACAGTTGATGGAGCCATACTAACTGCAAATAGTCATGGTGACAAATTTTAGTGTAACAGATTGCCCCCTAAAGTGCGAAGCCTGTAGTAGATAAGGGTTTCATTTTATCTAGGAAGGGTGAAGTACTTTATCATTTCAAGGATTATCTTGTGGAGAGCCCAGTCGGAACCTGCAAGTATTCAACACAAAATACATATATAAGATCATAACATCGCTGAGGTAGGCATTCCCATACTCAGATTGAAAACTTTAACTAATTGACTATCTACTGCTCTGATACAGGAATGATTCTACAGTACATCATAATCATAGAATTTTGTAGACAGAGTATGGACGCAGCCATCTGTTTATGATTAGTCTACTGTATAATGAATACAAAACTCCTCGTAGCCTGGATGGTGGAAACTAGATCCAGGGTCTTCATTTCTACTTCCCGAATAGGTACGATTCTATCCATGCGAATAAATGAGTTGATGTCGAACATGGTAGAAACCACTTGATTACCAGTCAATGATGTAAACTATTAACAAGTGTGAGAGAGACCACCATTGATGTCAATGGTTCTCAAAGTACCTAGTACAATCCATGAGATGTGAATGAATGAGTTGATGTCGATCATTTCACGGAATCCTTCAATCGAAAGTCAATGATGTAAACTATCGTCAAAGGCGAGAAACCTGCCATTGATGCATGCAGACTTCAAGGTACTGACGATTCCTAGGTCATCTTTCTAGATAATGTGCTGATGTCGATAGAAAGCGACCCGTTGCAAGCAAGCCCACAACACGAAATCATAGATCAAGTTGAAGAGATGTAGCTGTAAGGACTGACTCAGGGATGGTCAAAATGGATGACGGGTATTTTGCAGATGAATGTTTATTGCAGAGACCTCTTGAACACATAACGACACGACAGATGGCTTGGTGACATTTGACCCAAAGTTAATACCTGGCTAAAGACTTTCAATGTGGCTTGATCAACTGCGGGGCAAAGGATTTCCCAACCCAAGTGAATGAAAAGTGTCGTGTTCAAGAGTGGTAATAAGGCTTCTTCTGAGACAAAGGATAAAAAATGGGCTCATTTTTCTCTCTTTTCCCCCACCATTTCTAGCAAGTACCTCTTTTGTTTTTACAAGCTTGAGGAGGATAACATATGCTTGATTATAAGCTCATCCTTCAGATGAGTCCAACTTAGTTTTGATTCGAACCCTAAGAAGGAGTGGTCCGTTCCTGTTTGTAATCGAACAGGTCCTTTACTGTGAAATTTTAACGAGTCCAGTATAGGAGAAACTCAGCGTTTTTCATTTTTAGAGAGTCTGAAAAAACTAAAGAAGACTTCAGGTTGAACTTTTTCGTAAAGTTGTGTCTCCCAAGCCCGAAAAAGTATAAAATAATACCTGAGAGAACCGCTTAGTTTTGCGACCAAGGAGTACTTTCATGATTAGTGCCTCTAACCTGAAAAGTAAAAAGCGATCAAGGACACATCGTTTTATTTCCATATCGAGTTTGAAACGACAAAAACCCGGCAATCTTTTCCTGTTTTTACGGTCAGAAAAGAGCTATAAGGGGACCGTCTTTTAATACCGTTTTAACGAGTGTAAAAGAAAACGCTCGACGATCTTTTCATATTTTAGGAGTCAGAAAAGGGCTTAAAAGATGACTCTGATGTTTTGGTTCATGAAAAAATGATAATTTTCCCTGAAAGTCCTTTTGTCCTGCACAAAAATGACACATTACTCATACCTGTTTAAGATAAGCAAAAATGCATTGAGAAATATCCTTCCATGGTGAAAAATAAACAAATTTAGCATTCATTTATCCAAAAAACCTATAAAAAGACCTTTTACCATATCATTTTTACCATTTTATTGTTGAAGGAGAGAAAAGGGCTTTTGGCAAGAAACTTCCCGTGGACTTTGCGGAGAATCCGACCGTCGGAATCGAGTGCCGTCTCTTTCAGGTATTTCACAACATCCTCTTCTTTGTTTTCATCTGTTTAGAATTTCATTTTAAGTCCTAGTTTGATTTTTTGAGGGCTTTGGGGTTTTAGGATCCGCCTTTCGGGGTACGCAGGTGCCCCATGGGCGACCTGCATACCCCGACATTTTCGTTCATGGGAAAATGGCAGGAGTACGCAGCCTGCCTTCAGAACAGCTGCATCCATACGCTCTGTTTCTGAATGCGGGGTGCGTACTCCACGCAAAGCAATTTCAAAACCCTAAAACTCAAAATCAAACCATCAAATTTTGATTTAATGAATTCTAATGAATGTTTTCTGGTGTGTAGATTGCCCACCATGCTTGATTGGCGCAAAAGAGAACATGAAGATGTCGATTTGGCCGCAATAGATCATCAACCCTCCATTGATGCTTTGAAGGCATGCGGTCTCTACAAATACTGGGCCATACCTGGCATGAGGGCCCAGGTGTGATTCTTAGAATGGTTGGTTGAAAGGTGGAACATCCAGGATCAATGCTTCTATATCGGAGGGCACCAGCTCGAGATAGATCCCTCTGACATATATTTTCTCACTGGTTTGCCTAATAGGGGCGAGCAACTAACTCTGTCCGGGACTAGGCCAGGTGGCCAATCCCTTGCTAGCCTCCGGCTAGAGTGGTGCAACAATCAGAACCAGGATAAAGGGATAGAAATCAAATACATATCCCTGCCTGAACTTATGGTAATTGCCTTTACAGTTACCAGACTCTTCGGCGCAGCCGCCTTGCACATTGCTACCGGGTCCCAAATGCGGATGGCGATAGATTGCTACCGAGGCACCATTTTCAATTGGTGTGACGCTCTGTTGGCCAATATGAAGGGCCAACTAACTAGGGCAAAGAACGGGCAATTAAAGACCTTTGGGTATGGGCCTTTAGTTGTGAGCTTTGCCCTAGAGAGGGTTCTGATGCTGATGCCACAGCATCTCACTGTTCCAGCTGGGCCTCCTTGGGAGCCAAAGTTGATGCGATGGGTTGCGGTGATGGCCTGGCATCCTGATGAGGGAGTGGGAGTTGTTCGATTTCCTGCGGGTTACTTTCACTGGTTAGAGGACCAGGTCTTTGCGATCCAGGATTTTCCTTATGCCGGAGTAGATTTTCGCGGTGATACGGACATGGTTCTTCCACAGGGAGAATAATGGGATGACAGAGGTACTTCATTTTTTACAAGTTTTTTAAATTATTTACTTTTTTGTTTGTTTTTATATCGTCTCAAAACTGACAGTGACAAATTTCAAAATGCAGATGTAGGTCCACAGCGTCCGGCCAATCTCCGGCCATTCGAGAGAAGAGTACCAGTTGCACCAGCACTGGCCCCACAGGATGCGGCCGCAGAGACCTTAGCTGAGCTGGAGCAGGACCTAGAGCGTCTCACGGCGGACATACCAGAGACGACTATAGACGATATTCCTATCCGACTTCAGCGCTATGTGGTCGCAGTCCCAGGACCTTTCAAGAGGTTCCTGTGTAGGGTAGCGCGGGCAGTGGTCTCGTATAGAGAGCACCACCAGTGATTGGCTAGTCACTTTTTGTAGACACATGTGACATTTTTGGTTTTTTGTACTTATCATTTTTGCCGATCATAAGGTGTTTTTCAACCTATGATCGAAGACGATGTATATTTTTGACACACTCCTATCTATATATATATCATTATTACCGGCTTATCTTGTTAAACATGTATGATGAAATGTTTTTAAATTTACATTTATGATTACCGCAAATGTCTGTCTAACATTCGAGAAGCAATTGCATCTGCTAATGTATTTAATGACCTTGGAATATGCTGATATTCAATGTAATCAAATTCACGTTCCAAGAGGCGCAGTCTAAAAAATAACCTTAATAACACTGGATTTCTAATGGCATATACTCTATTAAGCTGTAATACAACGAGTTCAGAATCTAACCTCACTATCAAACTCTGAATCCCAAATGAAATAGATTCAGATAATAACTCAATCACTGCACTGTATTCTGCAATGTTGTTTGTTGTTTGACCAAGGCTCACCCCATGCATAGAAACTAACTCGTCAGAGGGCGAATAGATAACCCAAGCTGTGGAAGAGATATTCCATGTACTACGAAAAGCACCATCAGCAAATCCAATATACATTTGGAGAGGCGTCGACATCTGCAATATCAAGAGTAAAACCAAGATAAGCTAGAATAACGACAAAAAACACACTTTCTAAGCTAAGCACACTGTCTAAACTAACAAACATACCAGCTAGAAAGAAAAACTAACCTAACTAAGTCTCCATACCCATCATTTAAGCATAATACCTCTTTAGGTAAAGTCCATTTCTGGGCTTACCCAAAGAGTCCCCATCAAAATCTACCAGCTCATAGGCCCCTTTTGCTAGCTTTCGCTTGACAATGTAGGGTCCATGCCACATGGGAACGAATTTTCCAGCACCTAATTTATCGTTAGCTTGATCATATAATAGCACTAGGTCTCCTTCCGAAAAATTACGAGGGGTCACGTTGCGATCATACTGAGCTTTCATCCTTTTTGCGTGAGTCTCGATTGCTAATGCAGCGTCACGTCGAGTCTCATCTAATTTAGCTAAGTATAATAGACGCTTCTCCTCTTCGGAAGTAGCTGGAAGAAATTCGACAGCCATTCGAAGTGATGGGATTTCGCATTCAATGGGCAACAGTGCTTCCAAACCATAAACTAGTTGGAAAGGAGTGAACCCTGTTGATGTTTTCACTGAGGTTCGGTATGCCCAAAGCGCTGAAAATAACATGTTGTGCCAATTCAACCGATGAATACCAATGATTCGTCAGATCATGATAACTAGAACTTTGTTGATGGACTCAACCAAACCGTTTGCTTGGGGATAATAAGGAGTAGAACTATCATGATGCAAACCAAGCTGGCTTGTAAGTTTTGTCATCATAATGTTTCGAAAATGGCACCCATGGTCAGTGATTATCGCTTGTGGGACACCAAACCTAGCAATAATATGATTGAATACGAAAATCGCAGTTGTCTTGCCGTCAGCCTCGAATGTAGGCATCGCCTCGGCCCACTTAGTAAAATAATCAACCGCAAGGATGATATACGCATGCCCCCCGGCCGAGTGAGGGTTACATGTAATAAAGTCGATACCCCATTTAGCAAAAGGACCAACGGCAATTATAGGGTGGAGAGGAGCAGGTGGTGCGTGCATCTTGCGATCAAACACTTGACAGTTGTGGCATTTTCGGACCGCAATGATACAATCTTTAAACATGGACAGCCAGAAGTAGCCAGCACGCAACACCTTATGAGCTGTGGCATACCCAGACATATGATCGCCACACACTCCAGAATGATAGTCATTCATAACCCTTTCTGCCTCTTGATGAGTTAAGCAACGACGAAAAACCAAGTCCGCCCCACAACAATAAAGAGTATCTCCAATAATTTTATACTGTTGGGACTGGAATCGAATTTTTCGGCGTTCCGACTTTGAAGCTTCGGGTCGAAAGGATTGGGTTTGGAGATAGAAAATTATATCCCCATACCAAGGATCTAAAGTGCTAATGAGAAACAGAGATTCGTCCGCAATGGGTTCCTCTACCACAGTTTCTGTGTCAGCACGCGGGAAGTCACACATCAATTCCGCAAAAACTAAAGATTTCTTAGACTTAGATTTTTCAAACTCCAAGTCGAACTATTGCAAGATAACAATCCATTTAGAGTACTTGCCCCCTAGCAATTGTTTAGTCAAAATATAGATCATAGGGTTGCAATCCGAAATGACTGTAGTTTTACGGAGAAGAATGTAATGACGAAAACGCTGGACAGCCTGAACAGCTGCCAGGGCCAATTTCTCCACATGCGAATATTTTAGGTCAGTGGGATTTAACGTCCTACTAAGATAATATATCACATGTTCCGTTTCGAATTCATCTTCTTGTACTAAGACCATTCCAATGGTGGAATGAGCGGCGGCGAGGTACAAAAAGTAATCCTGGTTGTAGTTGGGAGGATGCAGCAATGGTGCATGGGTCAACGCATGCTTTAGCGCATCGAAAGATTTCTGAGCTATCTCATCCCAAGAAAATTGAGCATTTTGTTTCAACAACCGGGTAAAACCCTTGGTAATCTCGGCGTAGTTAGGAATGAATCGGCATAAAAAGTTTGTTTTCCCTTGCAAACTTTGGAGTTGGTGCAAACTCGAAGGAGGAGGCAGTTTGATGATAGCTTCAACCTTCGAGGGATCGACGCGAATGCCGGCTTTTGAAACTACAAATCCCAGCAATTGTCCCACTTCTATGCAGAAGACACATTTGTGTGGGTTCAACCGTATACGATAATGCCTACACCTCATAAAAATTGCTCGTAAATGGACAAGGTGATCAGCTCGACGTAAGGAGTGAGCGGGAAAATCATCGAGATACGGTTGCACAATGTGCTTGATGTCATGAAATGCATAAGACATCGCCCTTTGGAAAGTGGCTCCGGCATTCTTAAGCCCAAAAGGTAATTTGCAATAAGCAAATGTCCCCCATGGACAAATGAAAGGCGTTTTTGGTTGATCGGCAGGTAGAATATTGATTTGGTTGTAATCGGAAAAACCGTCCATAAAGGAAAATATTTCACTGCCGGCACAATCATCAATTATTTGATCGATATAGGGCGTCGGATAGTTGTCCTTGGGACAAGCACGATTGATATCCCTATAGTCGATACATATTCTTATTTTTCCTTGATTTTTGTTAACCGGAACAATATTCGATACCCAATCCGTTAACGGGATTGGATAAATGAAACCTGCTTTCAATAGCTTCTCAAATTCTGCTTTAATTGCAGCTGCTTTCTGAGGGTGGATCTGACGCAGACGTTGCCGAACGGGTTTAGCTTCTGGGTAAGTCTTGATCTCATGAACAACAATGGAGGGATCAATTCCTGGCATTTCCTCATAGGACCAGGCAAACACGTCGCGGAATTCCTGAAATAGGGCCTTGTATGTTTGAATTTCGTCATCTGAACACGAGGCACCTATATGAATTTGTTCAACAATTCCAGGTTTCACTGAAATGTCAATGGGAATAGTGCGAGAAACGTTTCCCAAATTCAGCTCTGAATCAGGATGTTTCATTGGACTCTGAGCGTCTTTGACATATTCAGCTGTAAAGATTGATGAGAAATCATTTTCCAAACGATCATCCTCAGGTAAAAACGAAGATCTATGATGGAGATCTTCCCATGGTAAATCATCTACGCACAGGATTTCACAAAGTTGTTCGTCAGATGAGACAACTTTGGGAAACGTTATTAACTCCGAGGTTGATGCGAAAAGGGATTCCTCACGGACCACATTCATTTGGTCGATTTGGGTTGAACTTGGGTCGGAAAAAGACTGCACGGCCTCATAAGCAATTTCATATGGACTCAAAGGCATTGCATCACTGAGTGAGTCTATCTCAGTTTCAGATGGGACAATCCAAGGATCATCGTAAATAATAGTGTCTGAAGTAATCATATGAATGGATGCGAATGAAGGGTCTGCGTTGATAGGAGGAAAAGGAAAATTTCCCAGTAAACCGGAATCTTTAACTAATCCTATGCCAACATCCCTATAAGGGATAGTCGTTTTACCGACATGCTGGATACTCTCTGAAGAGGTTGGGTCGGATGAAAAATAAGCCAGTTGGTCTATTGTCACGATCTTGCCATTATGTCGAAACTTTATGACTCTGAAGACCGATGAAACGACCACTGTCATAGCGTAAGACCAACTTCGACCCAAAAGAAGGTTGTAGTCTAGAGGGGCATCAACCACCTCCACATCTAGACTAACGGTTTTTCCTTCAACCCCTATAGGCAAATCCTGTAAAATGCCAAACGGATGGAACCCACGGCCATCAAAGGCCTTAAGAATTGTCGGGGATTGGTTCAGCGAAGGAGAACCAAGCGATCTCCAACACTGAATCGACATAATACACATGGAAGATCCCTCATCAATTACAGTCCGATGAATAGGCCTGTTTTTGACTATCACTGGAATCTGGAAAGCCATCTGATGAGGGAGACGTGGTGTACTATTTTATAGATCAAAGATTATCAGGTTCGGGTCCTGAACATCAACAGCTCCTATAGCCAACAAAAGTAATTTTCGTTGTGCTGGGCATGATTGCAGCACTTCTAAAGCTGACATTGCTGAGGGTGAAACAGTTAAATCCTCAACAATGTTGTAATTCTGAGCTGCTCTCACATGTGGATTGAAAGCAGACCTTCGAAGTACACCCTTGGCGGGCGGTTTTATTACTAAGTCAGGGTTAGGTTTCTAGATCTGTAGTGGATCGGAACCGGGAGCTGAGGTTGATGGATTTGTATGAGAAGATTCTGCTTCTTTCGATCCATCAACAGGACTTTTACTACCGTAATCGTGAGATCGAGTCGCAATCCTTACATGAGACATCATCAATATGGGTTCTTCAGTGGCACTCGAGGAAGAACCTATCATCTTACTCTCCTGCTTTGGAAATGGACCTTTCAAAACAGCAGGAGTTGAGGAACCTTTGACAATTTTCACAACCTCGGCCCGATGGGGGCAATCTCTTGTAAAATGATCCTCTTCACAAATTAGACAAGGATATCGAGGTTTGCGCTTTTCGTCATTGGTTTCCGACTTTTCTGTTTTCTCCTTTGGAGTCTTGTTTGCTTTACCCTTCTTCTTTCCCTTCTTCTTCCCACCGTTTTTTGATTTAGCCGTAGATGACTCTACAGCGTGAATATCGGCGGAAATTTCAGGAGATGACTCTCCTGTCGGGGAATCTGGTAAGGTTATAATGGGCGAAGAATTCTTTGAAGATTTCTTCTTGCTTTTAGTATTTACCGAACCAATCATTCCATCAGCAGCATGAGATCCCGAAGGAGCAGCGGCGATTTGATTTGACTTTGGAAGATCTGGGATCTTTTCATGTAACGTACCTGACTGAGTGTAAACTAAGTCAAGGTACTGCGCTTGAGCAATTACTTGCTCTTCAGTAACTACTCTGGTCTTAACTACATCTTCAGTAATCTTCGGTAATAATGATTTAACAAACCATTCAGCTAAGATTTGGTCCGGAATAAAAACTTTCACTAATCGCCGTCGACGTCTCCATTCATGTATATGATCGGAAATATAAGTGGACGTTGACTGTTTTAATGAAGTTAATAGCTCCGTGCCGTTATCGTATCTGACCAGCAACTGAAAATGAGTTAGAAACGAGGTAGCTAACTGACTAAAATTGTAAAAAGAGGCCCGTGGTAACTCAATGTACCACTTGGCCGCGAGACCAATGAGCGTACGTTGGAAAAGACGTAAGCGGATCGAATCATCCGAGATGGAATTTGAAGCACACCAGAGGTGGTAAGTCATCACATGATTGGACGGATCCTCTCCAGACTTACCTTCGAACTTGGGTATATCACTGGGCAACTTATTTGGCATTGGCGGCCAGAACGGAAGATATTGTATTGGATCGTTCGTTAGGCGCGTCAAGTCTGGTAAATCCAAAGTTGCGATAAACGGTAATTGCCGATTAGGATCCCTAAAACTTTGGGTCACAAGACCAGTCCCAGGAGGAGGATATCCAGGATAACTTGGAACAGGAATCGTATTCGGGATATTATATCCTCCTAGAAAACCAGGATTAACCGGACCGTACTGGGGTTGCTGAGGTTGTTGATAAGTGTACCCAGGATACGGTTGATACTGGTAAACCGGTTGTTGGCAAACAGACCCGTATTGGTACTGTCCCTGGTACGGTTGATAAGTGAATTGTGGTTGACTAGTGACAACCGTACTTAAACCAGGTTGTCCTGCAGGCATCTGAACCGTAGTTTGAATCGTAGATCTAGACAATGGTAAAGATGTCTGAGGAGTAGTTGCAGAGACAGTAGAAACCGGAGCTGTCGATACTCCAGAAGCAAGTGTGGTGGAAGGAACAGATGTTGCGGTAGTTGCAGCAGCCGTTGTTTGAGATGGAGTACTAGGTGTGATTGGCGGCTGTGTAACTACCGAAGTTACAGAAGTTTGAACATTAGACTGGACTGGTTGCTGGGATGGACCAGCAACTAAAGGTTGTCCAGCTTGAGACGATAACTGTATACTTGGCTGCAATACCTGTTGAACTTGCGATGGATCCCACACTATGTTCATTCCGGGGTATTGACCCATGACAGGTTGAGGATATTGAGATCCATAACCGGATTGAGGATAGGATTGATAACTGAAAGGTACAGTTCTCGTACCTTGAACATATGATTGACCTTGAGGTGGTTGATAACCTTGACTCGAGTATGGACCTTGAGGTAAATACTGATACTGGGGTTGACCTTGACCTTGAGGTTGATACCCCTGAGGTAAATACTGATATTGAGGTTGACCCTGGGGTACATATTGAGGCTGGGGTTGACCTTGAGGAAGGTATTGTACTATGGGTACATACTGTCCTTGAGGTTGCCCCCCAGACACAATTTGTGTACCTTGAGGTTGCCCCCCAGGCGGTAATTGACCACCTTGAGTTTGAGAACTGGGAACTGAACCTGACATCATGTAAATTTCCCCTACACCCAATGGTTTATTACCATTGTTTCCAGCTAATAACCCATGTTCAATGGGTTGAGGAGATGCTCCTGCAAAGATACCAAAAAGTGACTGATACCCGGAGGGAACAGAAGAACCGCTGTACAAGAAAGATTTAGGAGATTGAGTGAATACGGACGACTGACCAGACATATTTACAGGAGTATAAATACCTCCGGGTGGAAAAGGAGTTCGAGGTGGAGAAAAACTTATCCCTGAGTTGTCTAAATAATTGGTTAAAGAAAGGTACCAAGTAGTACTTCTAGGAGGACTGTAAAAGATAGATTCACACTCCCTTAGATCGATAGTAGGTTGATCTTCAAGGATAGATATGCCTAATTCTTCCTCTGGAACAAGTTCTTCAATAGCTATCAAACCAGCAGGAAGATTTTCGGTGATGACTCTTTCTACTCTAGGTGAATCAGGTGCACTCGAAGTTGGAGTAACAGGTTCAGATACTTCAGGTTCTTCTCCTATATCACTAGTAGATGAAAAACTACCAGCAAGCTCGGAAACTACAACTACTTCAGGATTATAACCTGTTTCTAGACCTTGGTAATCTGGATGGACTACCAACGACGATTCGCCTTCTTCAGGTGAACCTACTTTACTGCCACTAGGAGTTACAAGGACCTTTAAACCTTCGTAATGACTCGGGACCTCTTCAGGAGGTTCGCCCCGCAATCTACGTGACTTCCTCAACAAATCGGCCACGGTAACAATCTCAGGAGACTTGCCCCGAAGTCTACGGGACTGTCTCAGTAATTCGGCCACAGTTAAAAACTTTTAACTACTGCACACGCAAACAAAGTAAAAACTCAAAGCAAACCACCTAAAGTCTCTAAAGAACCAAACAAATTTGAATCACACGCCTAAAGAATCTAGGGCGTCAAGCCATGCACAAACAGTAGCCTTTCGGACCGAAAACACTAGTTGGAGATGAAACCCAACATCGTTGAATTCAGTACAGAAGTGGTGGGCGGAACAGTTACCCCGGTGTTGTGGGGAAAAATGCCTATGGAGGACGATCCTATCCACCTAAGGTGTGACAGTGCCTTAGCAACAAACAGAGACAACTATTATGGATTCTTCCTTTATGAAATGTGAAAGAAGAGAGATAAATGGACTTACCGGTGTCTTCCATTTGTCCCTCGATCCGGTCTCTCTTCTCTTTGGGAGTTCACAGCTACTTGCCTTCTCACTCGCCCAACTTCAACAGGTTCATGCAAGATCACAAGAGAACAGCTACTTGCCTTCTTGCTTGTCCAGCTCCACCAAGTTCCTGCAAGATCACAAGAGAACAACTACTTGCGACAAGAGAAGAACACTACACAAAGACAGATATTCACATTCATAACTAGTTTAGGATTAGAAATAAACCAAATACACTAATGCAATCATACATCAAGAATACATCAGCATATAGGAGAAACCAAGATAGCTTTATTGATGAATAACAAGGTTCAGGAAGAGATACAACCCAGAGGGCTCCAATCCAGCATCTCCTTCCCAGCAAATGGAATTCCTATCTTCACCCCCTTCAAAGCATTAAGCACCCAATGATTCCAATCTCAAACCAACAGCAATTCTTTGCAATAACAAAATTCCAGCCTCTAGATCTCATGGAGGAGAGATCCATATATAGATGTTTGGAGAGAGGATGAGTCAGCTTGAGATCTGACTAGTGTCCTCTCCCTCTGTCAGTTCTTGATTCCACTTGGAGGTTCTTGCTTCCACTTGGAGATTTGGAACCTCTTACTCATCACCAGTCGAATTCCCTGGGGCAAGTGTCATTTTGGAAGCTTCCTGGGTTTTGACACCTTGAGAAATGAGCTTGCCACATGTCCACTCTCGTTCAGTGCAGGTAGCCAGTGTTCCATTTGACATTCAACGCAGGTAGCCAGTGTTGGCTTTGACATTAAGCGCAAACAGCTAGTGTAGCCACTGAAATGATCCTGATTTGACTTGTTTTGAGTAGTTTTTGGTGGAGAACTTCTGTGAATTGCTGTGGTTTGTTAGCCTTGTTCCTCTAGGGGTAGGAACAACATGTTTAGGGACTTTGGATCCCTTAGATTATGGACATTTCATGCTCAATGCTGTAAGGCACAAAAATGTCTATAACAGTTGCCCCCTAAAGTATGAGGTTGTTTATCGGGTGAAATGCTTTATCTGGGGGATCCAAAGTTCATCCAATGCCGGGAGGAGACCTGTAATAAGATACAATACAATACATTATTTTTCATACTGCTTTCATGATCTAGCTGAGGCGGGCATTCCCATGCTCAGCTTTATAAATTCATTTTTCTGTACATAGAACAGACAATCGTCTGATGGTAGAGTGATAATTTTTTATGAAATTATCATCCTTTGAGTAGGATGATTATCTGCTGCAATGATGTACATGTCAATGTATTTATCTTTCCTGAATATATATCGCAGCCCGGATGGATGAAACTAGATCCGGGGTCTTCAAACTCGTTCGATCTTCACTCTAAGTACAAGTCGATCCATGTGAGAAATGTTCTGAAGTCGAACATGGAAAGACATCGCTTGATTACCGGTCAATGATGTAAACCGTTAACAAGCGCGAGAGGAATCACCGATAATGATAATGAGCCTCAAGGTACTGCAGTACAATTCATGTGGTGTGAATAAAGGACTTGGCGTCGAACACCACGCAAAATCTTTCGGTCGAAGGTCATTGATGTATACCTATCGCCGGAAGTGAGAAACTTGCCATTGAGGCATGCAAGCTTCAAAGTACTGAAGGGGTTGTTCCTAGATCAACTTCTTGGATAATGAGCTGATGTCGACAAGAAGCGATCCGTCAAAGGAGGGCCTTAATGAATCCCACATCAGTGACACGGAACGGAGCTAATGATTTTGATGGAGGTGAAAACGATCTGTGACATATGATTCAGGGTGGCGATCATGAAAGGATGAAGGACAATGTATGGCAGTGGATGGGACACGGTTGACTTTTCTGAACGATTTCTCTTGAACATATGGCGACACTGGTGCGATGGATTGGTAGCATTACCCCAAATATGGATTGTATGGCGAGACCATGGATGTGACTGGTGAATGAAAAAACCCAACCCGATTGTAGTACGGAGGAAAAGTGTCATGTTCAAGAGCGACTTGCTACCATCAAAGTTTTCTTTAGTTTCTCCCAATTTTTCCCCAGTCATTGCTGACCAGTACCTCTTTATTTTTGTCAGGCTTGAGGAGGATAACATATGCTTGTTCTATAACCTGCCCTTCAGGCAAGCCCATCGCTATGTTTTAACGAGCCTAGCGATAGTGAAACTCGTTCTCGTCTAAAGACAAGTTTGTCGCTATTTAATGATTTTAACGAGTCTAACGACAAGGATAACTCGGTCCTTTTCATTTTTAGAGAGTCTGAAAAGGTACATAAAGTTAACTCCAAAAGTCCTTTTTCATCATCTAATCCCCTAAGTCCGAAAAAGTATAAAACAATACAGAAGGGATGAGTTTTCGATAGTTTTAACGAGCCGAATAAAACAAGCGCTCGATCTTTTTGTGCAATAATCCCTCAGGTCCAAAAAGATTAAAATCTAGAGGAGGGATAGCACTTCCTGTCCCTTTAACGAGCTGGAAGGCCAAGGACTCGGCAATCTTTTCATATTTTACGAGTCAGATGAAAAGAGCTTAAAGAAGACTCGTCTTTTGAGGTACGAGTGATAAACAGGGTTAGCAGCTGATTCCAGGTATAGGTTGGAATTTTCCAATCACGGCAGTGTCACAAGGATGGCTAGGTGAAATCACTCTTCGCAGCTGTTCCTCAAAATGGGTAAACAAACATATGGAGGTGAACGATCGGCCAAATGAAAAGTGGAGGTGACGGTGCAAGCACGACCAAGGCTTTAATGGCTGATGATATTACATTCACAGTGGTTATTTACCGGGATAGTTCATTTTTTAACGAGCTTAAACGCGGGTGGAAACATTTGCTCGATCTTATGTTTATTTTTTAACGAGCATGAACTATGTGCTAAAACTGCTCGGATCTTGCATTTATTTTTAACGAGCATGAACTGTGTGCTAAAACTGCTCGAATACCCAGTCTTATGATAAGAATGTCTCATGTAAGATTCCATTTTTTATGGAGCTTGCGCCTTACCAAAGCTATGCCCCGCATCCTTTCTTTATGCAAGTTAGGAAACGGCTAACCCCAAAAACAGATAAATAACCGCTCTTTGCTTGCACTCCAAAAGGTTTGCATGCCCCTAGGTATAAAGTACGATTTCAAGGTTACCTCTACTTCTTTTCCTTCAAAACAATTGTTTTAAAGAGAGAGGCTTACCTCTTTCAGGTTACCCAAATATTGTCTCGTTAATCTTTCAAACAAAACATTTCCTCGGTAATGTCTACCGAGATAGACAAAGGTGAATGACCTTAGTGCCAAACACGTAACTTTGACAAAAGAATCTTATTCTAGAATAACCCCTCTCCAGCAAGGGCGGGGTACAGACTAGTCATATTTTCCCGCGGAAACCTACTCTATACCCAAAGTTTTCCTGCCGAAGCAGGCCAGGACGCATGCCCACTGGGTTCCAGTCATATCCTCCCGGATTACTCGCGCTCATCAGGAGGATGGACCGTGGGTTGAGACATTTCTTGCGTGAAGAGACCATTTAGGGATGGTATATGACTATTTTCGATGCGTGATCTGGGAAATGAAAGCTGGTCTACGAGCTTGACCACTCTTCCTTCGTGCGGAAAACACATTACTCTAAAGAGTGAGGAGACGATGGCTCCCATGCAATATATATAGTCTCGTCCAAGGAGTAGGTTATAATCCAAGGTTCCTTGAACGACCATCACGTTCATTTGAACGGTCTTCCCTTTCAATGTAATAGGTACATTGGGGAGGATCCCTAAAGGTCGACTGGTTCCTTTATCAAAGCCTGATAGATTTCTCATTTCAGGAAAAAGCGCTGGCGAACCAAGCGCTTTCCAAGCAATAGAGGAAAGGATACTCACAGATGCCCCCTCATCAATGATAGTGCCAGCCATTACCATTCTGTATATTTTAACGATAATTCTGAATGGTATACTTGCTGGCAACCGGGGTCTGCCTAGTTGGTTGCAGTCGAACGAGACAACTAGGTTGCTTGGTGGCGGGACTGAATAGACGGCCGGATATGACTCTGACGATGTTCCTTCCTGTGATAAAGGAATGGGCAAATTGCCCCCTTGTTCGTCGAAGTCTGTGTTGATGAAGAGAATTTGGACGGTGTCGTCATTATTCTCCTCTGTGATGGTATCATTCGAAGATAGAGCCTCTTAAGGCAAAACCGGGTCAACTGCCGTCTCAACCTTTTGACTTTCGTCAGGCATGGATCTAGACGGTTCATCTTCAATGATAGGTGCTTCGGCTGACCATCTAGGCGGGCCAGCCGGGTTCTCAACTAGTGAAGGACTTGGCAGGAGTTTTTGATATCCAGGAGGAGGTTGCGCTCGTAAAATCGGGCGATCTTCCAAAACTCTTTTAGCCTCGTCTAAGAAGGGACAACGGTGGATGGCGTGGTCGCCTTCACACAGTTTGCAGGGAAATCTAGCTTTCCCTCTCTGTCCTGTGGCTTCACTTTCACTAGTTGACGGTGAGCAGTCAACATGGCTATCAGAGGTTGATGCTACTGAATTGTGCAAACGGGGAGACCAGTCCCTTAGTATCCGAGGGATGCAAGGACAATCTCTGTGGAAGTGGTCTCCCTTGCATATGACACATGGCGATTTAGGCCTTGTCAGTCCTGTGTGTGGATTTTTGTCAGACGACACTTGTTTGCCCCCAGTCGCTTTTGGCTCCTTCTTCTTCTTCTCTTTCTTCTTCTTTTCCTTCTTCTCCTTAGGAACTTGGTTTTTTGTTTTACCAGTTCCGTCAAGCAAAGAGGAAGGAGGAGAGGAAGAGTTATATGAAGTAGAAAGCTGGTTGGAAACTCTGGTCTGGTCTAACTGTTGACTCAACTATTCAGGAATGGTGGTGTTCTGAACGACATTGGTTGAAAAGAGCCAGACTGGCAGGCCAATTGTCAGTCCTGGAAGCGACAATGTGGCCATATGAGGCGCACCAACATCTCCCCAAGAGGAGAAGGGACTAGGATTTCCACCAAGGGGAATTCCTTGGTTGGTGTGCTCCATTTTTTCAACCTAAAGATCAACGCAGGAATAAAGGGTGATTGTTCCGTTTAAAATAAATTTTAACGACGCTTTAGACACAACTCGCTTTTTCAGTTTTAAAGAGTCGAGAAAAAGCTAAAGATGACTCTAGTCTCCTTCGATGTTTTAACGAGCCCGAAGTGACAAATGCTCGGATGGACTTTTTCCGTTATAGAGTCTGAAAAAGGCCAAAAGGAACTGCTCTGGAGTTCTAGGCAGAGGGTGTGCCAAACTTTTCACAAAACCGCAGAATACTTTTTAGGGTACGGGCGGTCGATCTTCCTGAATGCTGTGTTCAGTGCATTGCGATCAGTAGGGCGGCCGACACGGCTTCCTAAGGATAAAGGTTTTATGCCTATAGGGGTCTCCCAATATATACGCGACGGTACGTGGGAGCACAATCCGTACTGGCGCTATCGTCCCTCAGGAGGAATCACCCACCATCCACGAGATCGACAGTCACCAGGCTTTACGACGCTGGAACACGTCTCTAGCCTAGACCTCTATGTTGTGCATTATGTTGCAAAGCGTTGTTAAGTTCATTCAATTTATTTTAGGTTGATCTTTTTAGAAGTTTGCCTTTCAAGGTTCACCACGAGATGTATGATACAATTCCTAAATGCAGTCTAAAGATGATAAGCAAGCTTTATATCTTTTCAACTTTGAAAATCCTAGCTACTAAGGGAAAAGAAAGACACCATCTTTTCTCAAAGAGCAATGAGCACACTCTAATGCACTTTTCCTAAATCCAACATGCAAACTATCAAGATGCAAATGCACAATGCAGGTGTTTGTTTTCCGCTTTCTTAGTATTGATGCCTACAAAGAAAGCTTTTTGTACAACTTTGAATTTTCTTTTAAATGACAAATACAAACAAGTTTACTTTTTCGAAATCAGAGAGGGTAGAAGAGATTACAACACTTAACGATTTTCTAAATGAATACTTGTTTTGACATTTAAAAAAAACAAACTCAAACCAATAAGCAAGAGTAAATGTATAATCAATCTGCAAACAGCCAATGAACTCTCTTCTAAGATCACAATCAACAGATCTGAATCAAGGGCTACAGGATGATTATTTCACTCATGCAAAGGAAGACTGCAAATGATGCCACAAACACATAAAAACACTCACAGTCTTTTTGTACAAAAGGAGGCGGAATCTAAGCAGAGAAAAGGAGTTATCAGACTGGTACCTATGCTAGTTACAGGCTGCAAAAATCAAAGATCAAAACAAGGCAAAACCGAGCAGAGAACCCCAGCTGCACAAGGGAAAACTGGTTCAGCGAAACCTCAACACAGGGGTTTTGACATTCAACGCATGTAGCCTTCACGGGACCTGCGTTGAAATGTAGAATCCCTTCACTGGGTCTGCGCTGAAGGAGAAACTCTCGTTTCCCACAGGTTTTGGGTCACAGATTGCTATTTAATTCACTATTTTAGGCCAAATAAAAGCAACAAGCAAGGTATAATCAAAGGGATGCTTTGAGGGGTACTAAGATCTATCACAAGGATCATCAAATCATTTGTGAGTCCATTGTTCAGATCATAGACAAGTCCAGTGATTGGATCAAGGCAACAACTGTCTACTTTGCATCCGGGAATAGCAGATGTAGTTTGATTGTTGCTGTCAAGTCTATGAAGCAAACAATGATAGAAACACAAATAAAATGACTAAACAGATCTCCCCAGTGGAGTCGCCAATTTGTTGTGGGGAAAAATGCTTATGCAGGACGATCCTATCCACCTAAGGTGTGACAGTGCCTTAGCAACAAACAGAGACAGCTATTCTGGATTCTTCCTTTATGAAATGTGAAAGAAGAGAGATAAATGGACTTACCGGTGTCTTCCGTTTGTCCCTCGATCCGGTCTCTCTTCTCTTTGGGAGTTCACAGCTACTTGCCTTCTCACTCGCCCAGCTTCAACAGGTTCATGCAAGATCACAAGAGAACAACTACTTGCCTTCTTGCTTGTCCAGCTCCACCAGGTTCCTGCAAGATCACAAGAGAACAGCTACTTGCGACAAGAGAAGAACACTACACAAAGACAGATATTCACATTCATAACTAGTTTAGGATTAGAAATAAACCAAATACACTAATGCAATCATACATCAAGAATACATCAGCATATAGGAGAAACCAAGATAGCTTTATTGATGAATAACAAGGTTCAGGAAGAGATACAACCCAGAGGGCTCCAATCCAACATCTCCTTCCCAGCAAATGGAATTCCTATCTTCACCCCCTTCAAAGCATTAAGCACCCAATGATTCCAATCTCAAACCAACAACAATTCTTTGCAATAACAAAATTTCAGCCTCTAGATCTCATGGAGGAGAGATCCATATATAGATGTTTGGAGAGAGGATGAGTCAGCTTGAGATCTGACTAGTGTCCTCTCCCTCTGTCAGTTCTTGATTCCACTTGGAGGTTCTTGCTTCCACTTGGAGATTTGGAACCTCTTACTCATCACCAGTCGAATTCCCTGGGGCAAGTGTCATTTTGGAAGCTTCCTGGGTTTTGACACCTTGAGAAATGAGCTTGCCACATGTCCACTCTTGTTCAGCGTAGGTAGCCAGTGTTCCATTTGACATTCAACGTAGGTAGCCAGTGTTGGCTTTGACATTCAGCGCAAACAGCTAGTGTAGCCACTGAAATGATCCTGATTTGACTTGTTTTGAGCAGTTTTTGGTGGAGAACTTCTGTGAATTGCTGTGGTTTGCTAGCCTTGTTCCTCTAGGGGTAGGAACAACATGTTTAGGGACTTTGGATCCCTTAGATTATGGACATTTCATGCTCAATGCTGTAAGGAAAAAAAATGTCTATAACACCCGGCAACCTGCTTAATGAATAGACCGGCACAAGTTCCTCCACTTTAACCATCTCGAGTGAAGTGAACCCCCTGGAAAATCCAAGTGAGTCTAGCCGACGTCTGCTCCAGGTACAGTGGGATCTTCCCTCCACCGTCACCTCGGTAGAATCCTAAAGATAATGGTCACTAAGGTTACCAACAACAACAAATGCACCTCGGGGAACAGTCTACACTCCGACAGCACGCAAGGGCAGAGTATCAAGCTCAATCCCCTTGCCGGCTCCTTGACAATAATCCAAGGTTTACCGATAAGTGACCCCTGGCTCCTCGACAATGGTTAATCCGAGGTTTACCATTTGTAATACGTGCGTGTCTGGCGTCATTCCCAACGAGGGAGGATTGATCCCCTCACTGGTTCGGACACGAGCTCATGCTTCTCCTTTAAGAGGATCTTTCCCAGAGTACAAATGAAACAATTGGATTTATCCTACCACAAGATGAGCTACTTGTTTGGTTTTGCTGTCTTGGAGAGTTAATTACTCTCCTACTCTAAGACACTAGCCTGATCTATATTGGTGTTTCAGGGCCCCAGTAAATAAAAGTTACTAAGTTGATTTTACTTTAAGCGTTAATTTTATGGTTTTTCTTTAAGACAAAAGGTAATGGAGATGAAACTGATGGTGTGTAGACTCGACCAAAATCCACTAAAAAGATGCACTTAGGATGATTTACACTAATTTTTCTTTTTCAATGAATTCCCTAGCTAAGAGAGTTGGAGAATGCAAATTCGAAATAAAGACAACTTTCTTGGCAATGAAAAACAAAGAAACAAACTCTTTATCTTTTCAAAACACATGACCACTAATCACTTCATGAAAATTCCTTTTTCTTTCAAAGACACAAATGCTACCAAAGAAAACTTTCCTTCAAAAGATATTTTTTTGTATTTTTCCCTAATTAATAAAGCATGTAAAACTTACTTTAACAAAAATCAAAGTTAAAAAAGCTATGGCAATCAAATCAACTCAATTTCACTCAAAAGCAAATCTAAGAGAAATAAATATAAAAGTAAATCTAACGAGTCAAAAGCTTACTAAAGATGATTCCTGGATGTTTTACTCAGTCAAAATGTAACTAAGGACTAGTTAATGCAGAACCAAAAACTAGTCAAAAACAAAAATCAAAATCTTTTTGTTCTTTTCTCAAGAATAAAATTCAAAGTTCAAACAACAAACTTTTTCGAGATTCGCAAAGAGAAGACACAAAGGTAGGTCTCTCACAAGGGTGACTTCTATGACAGGCCCGACTCCTAAGAGGACTGAACAAAACCAAGGAGATCCAAAGTTTGACAACCTCTAACGCCAAAGTCACTACAGGACCAGTTAAAAATCAAACCCTAAGGCAAAATCCCTATGAATTTCACTAAAACCCTCGACACTGACGAAACAAGCTTAGGTGAAGATTTATGGCAGAAAACTAGTGGATCTAGGCAGAAAAACAAATTAAAAACAAAATGTAAAAGGAAAAAAAGAAGGAAAATGAAATTTTCTTAGTTTTGACAGGGGTACGTAGGCGACCTGTTTGCATAGGTGTGGGTACGCTCTGTGCACAAAGCGACAGTGCGTACAGGTACGCACTGTGCTCCACTCAAAGGCTGCGTACTTCTAGAAAAACAACGAAAAACTAAATCTAATTTAACCCTAAGCTAGCCCACCCAAACACACAGTCAGACAGCCAAAAACCAGAAAACAAATAACTTTTCTCAGACCAAAAGTTCATACAAAGGAAAAAACATTCACATTAATGGATTCCACAGTGGAGTCGCCATTTTGTCATGTGGAAAGAGTCGTTAGTGCGGACACAACCGACCTCCCTAGAAGCAAAAGCTTTCTAGTGACAAACAAGACAAATAAAGCTACCTTTCTCTAAACATGCATTGCAAATACAAGTAATCAGGAGATCTTTAACATACCTTTAGTCCAACGCTTTGTAGTAGTCCAGCCTCGTCGATCCGGATGAGCTCCTCCTTCTCTTCGAAACCTGCATTCACTAACAAGCGAAAAGATTAAATAGCACCTGATAAACTCATAAAACAATACATATCCATCATACAGACCAAGGAGTATATGAAACAAACCATGAATAACAATCTGTTGAGAAAAATAAGTTCATTTGCATTAAAAGGTAACAAAAGGAACCATTACAACCTGAGCCTTGGTGTTCTGCAAGTCCCTCCTAGGGTCCAGCAAGAGTTTTCCTTTACTTTTATCAGCTCAGCCACTCTCAAATAAGGCTAGGAAAGGATGGGAATCTCTCCCCTCAAGCTTTACAAGGGAGTCCTAATTCCAGCAGCATCTACCCTTAGGAATGTTCAGCTTTCAACCTCCCTCCCTTTGGCCCAATGCCTGTATTTATAGTGCTCTAGAGGAAGTTATTCAGGTCCACCATCAATGGGATAAGCCCCTCTTTGGATGGGATAGCTCCCCTCTTGATGGGATAAGTTCCTCTTTCGTAGGGATACATGAACCATCTGGAGGCGCTTCATACACGTCAAACAAGCTTCTAGAAGGCTCTAGAAATGACCAAAAGTAACTTTTTTGGAGTGAAACTTGCGCCTTTTGACCTTTACAGCAGTACACACCCATTGCTTTACATACAGAGCGTACAAGTACGCAGGTATTGTGAACTTGCAGTGCGTACACGCAGGTAAGGCTAAGAGAAACTGCGTACCCAGAGATATATAGATTTTTAATGACTTTCTCTCTTTCTTGGAGTTTGACATGGAGAGCAGAGGTATGAGGCTTGCCAAGGAGGATAGTATGACAGTTGATGGAGCCATACTAACTACAAATAGTCATGGTGACAAATTTTAGTGTAACAGGATCCATCAATGACAATAATCAAACATCAAATACATCTGCATCAACCAATCTCCTTTGCTTCAATCAAAATTGAATCAAACAATTACTTCTGTGAATGTTGTAACCAGAATACATTGACAGTAACCAAAAACCAATCCAGAACACTGCAGCAATAAACATAAGTAGCTAAAACATATTTCATGAGACATACGCTACTTCAATATGTATAACCTACATACATACACTTCTGTATTAAGACCAACCAACGTATATGCTGCTTTGACTTACTGAACCAACATGTATATGCGCCTATGTTGTGCTGAACCTGCATACAGATCTATAAAAAATAATTGACCCTTTTCACTTATTTAGACATGAGTTATACCCAGATTATTAGATTTATAGATCAAGTCATGCGCCAAATATAACAGATCAAAATCACACAAAGATACTACTATTCAAGCCTTAAAATCTTGACCCAACAATAGAACTTATCCTTCTTCTAGTGCTCAGGTTCCTCCTTCGTTCAGATCCAGCTATGCACCATATCTTAATTCTAGATCTTTCTCTTCATAAGATATTCAATACTTGAGTGAATGCCTTTGCCTAATGATCTTATTTCCTTTTATATTCTTAGGCCTTACTCAATACCATGGTCCAAAACCATAAAGAATCAATACCATGGACCCAATACCTAGGTTCAACACTTCAGCTGAGATACCATGGTCCAAAACCATAGGTCCAAATACCAAGGACTGTTATAGCTCCAAATCTCACTCTTATGGTTTGTGATGTTGCACTCATGGCCTAGGGCAACCCCTCCTTCCAGACCTGGTCCTAAAATTAAAAAAACAGTGTTTTATCCCTTATACGCGACATTGCCCTGAGTTAAACGCGTGTACACGCGGGTCTGTGTATACCCAACCCGTGTGTATGTATTAAAACACTTAAAAACATAAATAATTCCTTATTTTCGGGCGGAGATCGCGGGTTTTACCTGCTGATCACCTGTTAGTACCCGTGGCCCAACTGTTCCCAACCAACTCCTAACTAAAAAACTACTTTGGAGATGGTATAAAAGGACATCAAAGGGAAGGCCTAAGGGAGAGAGAAAAGGAGAGCAAGATTATTATGCTGAGATTTTCCCCTTAGACCAGGTCTGAAGTCCTTGGTGCTTTTTGCACTTCCCCCATTTTGCATAGGAAACCCTTGTTTCCATGTGTATTGGTGATCATTCATCTTTTATATCACCATTGAGTAAGACTTGGAAGGAGCTCTTGTTGGAGGCTTGAAGCTGGAATGAATCCGGGAGGAAGCTTTGCTTGGAGCCTGCTGAAGGTGTTTCAGGTGAAATCTTTCCGTTATATGTACTTTACTTGCCTTTATATAAAGAAACACATCTTGGTTCCCGAAACAATCTTTCTTTGTGCTTATGAGATTCTTGTCTTGAATTCTTATGCAAGTAGTTACTTAAAGATTTTTATAGCTAACTTTATAGCATGAAGATGGTTTGTGTATAAGTATTTGTCCATGTACTACTATGTTCTTTGATTTGTTTGTTTTACAGGTCAAAGGAGAAGAAGGGAACTCCAAGAAGGGTTTGGACCCTAAAGGCCTTCTCGAACGTAGGACCTTAGGTACGTACCCTAAACATTAGAATTTGCTTACAGTAAAGATAATGGCTGTGTGTGTGTTTCTTTGAATAAGCAATTTTTAGTCTGGTAGAGTCTCAACCCAAAGGACCCTAGGGGTACTTTCCCCTCAACGAGAATTGGTGACTCCGCTGGGGAACAACACTCTTGTTGTTCCTAGTTTGGGTAGTCTTCAAGCTAATCAAGGCTCAGCCCCTCTGTTTGCTGGCTCTGACTGTCTCATCTGTTCTTGAACTCTAAGCTTTTCCAGTTTTTTCAGTCTGTATTTTTTATTTTTCTTGAAAATCTTCAGATACGCTGTTTTGCTGGATTACAGAAGCATATATATGCAAGTTTAACTAAGTGAACCCGCGTATACGCAGGTTTCCTCAGTTACAGTCGTGTGTACACGCACTCTACACATCACTGCAGGTGCGTATATTATATAATTTTCAAGATTTATAAATTTTCTTTTTGCTGAATGTTTGTCTGGTGGTTTGGGTCAGTTTGAAGCAGTCATTTTCCAGTAACAGTCCTTTGTTTAACAGGGGGCATCTTGTTCTGAACTCTCTTTAGTTATAAGGAGTATTAGTCTTGTTTTCGTTGATTGCAAGCGTCATTGTTTTTTTGACACACAAGATTTCTTGTTAAGAATCTTGACTACTCTGTTTTGGCAGAGTAGGAAGATTGGATTCAATCTTTGTGTTCATTTTGCTTTGGTGACCCTTTTTGTTTGCTTGACGAAATCATTTTTGTGACCATTTGCTCCTTCGTTTCGGGAAAGTTGTTTGTTATCACTTTCTTGAAACTTGTCTTTTGATCTTTTTGACTTTCATTGCTGCTTTTGATTGTCAAGAGTGATTTCAAACACATTTATTTTTGTTGGGTTTTCAACATTTGAAAGGTGTCAATTCGCAAAAGTGTTTGGTTGCCTATTCTTCAATCATTAGTGTCAGTATTTTTGAGAGCATTCTTTGAAAAAGACTTCTTTGCTTGTTGTTTGAAAGAAAATCTTTTGAAAGTTTTAAGTTTCGCTTTCTTAAACTTGCTTTTCATTTGATTTCCCTTTTTGCGAAGTGAAAGTGCTTTATGTTTATCTTAGAACTTGTTTTTATTGTTTGGACGAAATGATTGGTAGCACATCATATTCTATCTAAGCATTTTAGTGGCAAGACAAATTTGATAAGTGAGCAACTTTCCTTCTTTGTTTGCAGAGTAGTCTTAAAATCTTGCATTCACATATAGTTGTTGCATTAGGATAGATTTGCATCCCTTTTTATGCATACATAGCTTTGTTAGCTTTTGTGAGTGTGGAGTTTGAAAAGAAAGCAAAAAACTTTGTTTTATTAGAAGTACCTCTGAACCTCATAGAAATTGCTCTTCATCGAAAACAAAAAGTGCATGTGCATATAGCTAAGTTTTATTAATTTCTTTTGTGTCCATAAAACACCACTAGTTTCACTTCCGTTACCTTGTGACTTAAAGAACAACCTAATAAAATCAAGCGCTAATTAAAATCCACTAGAACTTTTTGTTTTAGTCAGTTACACCAACAAGATTAGGATTTTAGGGCCTTGGATTAGGCGAGTGTAGAGTTAACTCTCCAAGGCCATATAAACGTCAAACATAGGAGTCTGAATAACGAGAGAAAATCCAATAGCGTTAGGAAGACCAGGAAAGCTCCGGATCTGGGAGTTAAGCACGAGGGTCTGTGAAGACAGGAAAGAGAGATACCCCCTCTCCTACTTGTCCGAACTTACCTCAGGAATGTTCTGCCTGGCTTCTGCGACGAGTTGGTACCCATAGTTGCCTCTCCTAGGGATCTACACAGGTGGTTGCGGAGGGGAATCACGTGGCACCTGAGGTTGACGTTGCATCACTCTCGACAGTACTACTGGAGGGCACCCTTGCGAAGCTTGGGGGCTTGCACCGGTGCAGGCTGTTGTTAGGAGGTCAGCGTAACTTCCTCTGTTACCTTCGCTGATAGGACTGGGCCGTCATTATCCCAGACTATCTTCGGAAGGCCCCTGACTCCACTTTCTTGTATTTTGGTGTCTGGTCCTCATCACCCGGAGCGGAAATACTCGGAAGTTGTTTGACTGGCTGTATCTTTAGGGACTTTATAGTGTGTGCTCTTTGTTCCTTGTATATAGTTGGCTTTAGGTATTTTTGTCTAGTCACGTTTGGACTTTGTGGTCTGAGTGACTGGCTTACCACTCTACCGATCTTGAAAGGCTTTTGGTCGTTCTTTCAGAAGTTGTGGAGTTGCCTCCTCAAGGGCAAAGGTTTTGATTGCTTATTCATATTCCTTGAAGAGTTATTTCTACATTCCCGTAGGGGAAGGGTCTT
Source organism: Pinus tabuliformis (assembly GCA_031772625.1). Classification (NCBI taxonomy): domain Eukaryota; kingdom Viridiplantae; phylum Streptophyta; class Pinopsida; order Pinales; family Pinaceae; genus Pinus; species Pinus tabuliformis. The sequence continues at coordinate 1,337,560,665 of CM062820.1, forward strand.
TGGATCAATTTGATATGGCTAATATTCTTGTGGAAACCAACCAAGGTACCCTCCCGAAAGGGTTTCCTTGTGCTTTTCCCTTCTTTGGAAACGTTGGTACTCCCTTGATGGCCACTTTGAATATTCTTGGGTTGAATGTTGGACTACCCGTTTGGCTGTGGTCCACTCCGAATATTTCAAATGCTCTTGAAGCCTCTCTATTGATTGCTTTATTTCAAGGGCATCACATGGGTGCTAATTTTTCATCTTCTTTCAAAGAGAAATCTGGGATTCCTTCTTCGCCTCCTTCTTGTAACAAGAAATCTAAAAAGAGGAGAAAGAGGAAGTCAAAGAAGAAGAATAATTCTAGCATTTCATCTTCAACCTCTACGAGTCATGTTGGAGATGAGCCTTCAGCCACTGCTAGTCATGCTGGGGGCACAAGTCTAGTCACTGCAAGTCAAACTAGCACTTCATCTTCAACCTCTGCCAGTCATGTTGGAGATGAGCCTTCAGCCACTGCTAGTCATGCTGGGGGCACAAGTCTAGTCACTGCAAGTCACACTACCACTTCATCTTCAACCTCTGCGAGTCATGTTGGAGATGAGTCTTCAGCCGCTGCAAGTCATGCTGGAGGCACAAGTCTAGTCACTGCAAGTCACACTAGCACTTCATCCTCAACCTCTGCCAGTCATGTTGGAGATGAGCCTTCAGCCACTGCTAGTCATGCTGGGGGCACAAGTCTAGTCACTGCAAGTCACACTAACACTTCATCATCAACCTCTGCGAGTCATGTTGAAGATGAGTCTTCAGCCACTGCAAGTCATGCTGGGGGCATGAGTCTAGTCACTACAAGCCATACTAGCAAAGAGTCACCGACCTTTGCAAGTCATGTTCAGGACTCTCCGCAAACCACTGCTAGTCATGTTGGCGGAATGGAGGTTGATAAGAAACCTAGACATAGAAGTTTTAAACCTAAGTTCCCTTGTAAGATATGCAAGGGAGACCATCTTACTCATTTATGCCCTGGTATTCCAGAGGTTCAAAGGATATGGTCCGAGTCTGAAAATACTTCTGCTCCTAGATCTGATATGGTTTCTCATCAATCCCATCAACCATTGGTTGATAATGTGGTAAAGCTAGTGCAATCGCTGGCTGATTACACTCCTCTTTTGGGGGGTGAAGTGCCTAACAAAAGAGTTTGTTTGATCTCTAGTACAGAGTCTTCTAGTATAAGGGGCATTCCGGTTTCTTCGAATGTTCCCCCTCCAAGTTCTAAGAGTGTTTCCTTTGATTGGGGTAGTCCTGTTGAGCCTCGTCTTCCTTCCGCTGCACCTTTCCAAATAAAGGTCAGAGTGAATTCCACAAATGTCTATCGATGTATGGTGGATGAAGGATCCTCTGCAAGTATTATATCCTCTTTGACTTGGAAAGCTTTGGGTTCCCCAAAGTTGTTGACAGCTCAGAGTCAGTTGTTAGCCTATGATAGAAGGCCTGGTGAATCTATGGGTGTTCTTCCTCAAGTGCCTATCACTTTAGGTGGGAAGACTGTCTTAATCGATATGATGGTGGTTGATAGCCCTTTAGACTTTAATATGCTACTTGGGCGTGATTTTGTCTATGCTATGAATGCTGTGGTGTCTTCACTCTTTCGAGTAATGTGCTTTCCTCATAACGGGAATATTGTCACTATTGATCAGCTTGCATCTGATAATCACCACCCTAATTTGACTTTAATGCAGAATGCCCCTTGGTTTGTTCCAAGTGTTCAAGTACACTCTACCCCGCCACAGGTCAATTATGTGGCATTGAATTCTCAATGTTCAATTGCTTCTGAGAAGGATCCTTTGACTTATTATTCTCCTTCTTGGGACTTGGTCCCGGCAGTTGACCGAGAGATTCATCCTATAGGGACATGGGACCCTTTAATTCCCTCTTTTCATCCTTGTAATTCTCATGATTTCTTAGAACTTGTTTTGCCTTCACAGGAGGAACTCTTTGAAGCCATGAGTTATGACTACCAAAGGAGTCCTTGGCCTGAGCCCTGCAAAGGGTTTTATGCGTAAGCCGCAAGGCTGCATGGTCCCCTGTACCATATTGTACATATGAGGTATGTATTTTCAAGTTTTGTATTCTATAACACAAAGATTTTATATGAAGTTTATATGTGGGATGCATTAACTTCTCGTCTAGTGTTCCTATTTATGTTTACAGAACTTGGAAGATTTCTCAATTGGAAGTTTATGGTTGGTCCATTCTGACAGGTATTGGTTCTCGAAACTGGCATATAGGATAGGTTTTTTCGCCTGCATTGTGCACTTATCAGTTTCCTTTCCCATTTGGCCTTAGGATCGACCCCAGCAAGTTATGGTGCGGAACCTTCTCATTGCTTAGAAGTATCATGACTTGTGTGGTAGAGCCTACCGTATCATGGGTGCCCTAGTTAGTACCTTTTTGTCGCTCAGCACTCATGCTGATTTTTCATCCCTAGGCTCGGGAGTCCTCTGTAGTCCCGCCATGACTTATGCATTGAAGACTCATTCCTCTTAGCTTCTCCGCTTTATTCTGGCCTTATACCCTAGAGGCTCCTATGTGTGTCGAGTTGTACTTTTGCATTGCATGTTGACCATTTGCACCTTTTGGCCTAGAGCCGGCTTCACTTGGACTCGTGTTTAAGCCAACTTTTGACCATGACATCTGCAAAATCAATCTTGCATACTTTTGACTTCTACAGCTTGACATACCCTGATCCGTGGAGGGAACATATCTCTGAGTGTCACTGACCAGTTTTCACCTCCCTACATTGAGCATAGGAACGTTCCTTTCCCAGGAACTAGATCATCTGTTTCACCGACACTCGTTCTTTCCACTCTACCATAACATTCTTTTATTCTTTTTCCGGCTTAACAGAAAAAGACAAAAAAATTAAATATTCCAAAATGAGCGGGAATAGGGACATTATTTCCATTTATTGTTGGCAGCTAGAGTCAGTCGTGTCGCCCTTGAACAAAGCACTCAAAACAAAGTCTCCTTCGCATGGGTGGGATTTAGTTTGACTTAGGTATGCCATATCCTTGTTATTGAGTCAGTTCTCCCCCGATTGGTTATCTCTTCCAATCATATGGAGGGTTCGTTCGTGCCTCCTGCATGGCGAACTTATACAGAGTCATCATATGCTGCCACATAGTCACATTGAGTCATGCTTTTGTTCAAGGGAAGTTAGCCTGAGTCGACCTCTCTGCGGTGTCTCTTGACTCATTTTTCAGTCGGCCATCCCTGGTTGTCAGTATCATGTCTATCATCACATCAGCTATATTGGTCCGTTACTCGTGCCGGTTTGAGAAGGTCCCCATTGACTTCTTGCTGGCGGGTCTTGTCCTTATCGATGACGACACCTTGCTCTGAGGACAGGCCTAGAGCCGCACCCTGGCCCTATTTTCATTATTTATAGGTCACCTTGTGCTCAGCATCAATCAGTATCATGGGTCTTTGACTGAGTGGTTTCCCTTGTGTTCGACATCAGCATACATTATCACACATTGGGATTCATGCAGTACCTTGGTTTCCATTTGACCCTATTGGTGGATACCTCGCCTCCGTGTCAGATTTCATTATTGGTTGGTTCAGAGGGTTTCTGTCGTGCGCTAGCCACATCTTGTGTACGCCGGAAACGTACTTTGCTTGGGTTATTACATCTTTTTCGTCTGATTCCTTCCACATTATTGGCCTACGGGTTAAACTCGCGCTAGATTGATGGAGGATGCCTTAATGCCTTCCTTCTAGCGGATCTTTCCCTATCAACTCCGACTCATTGCTCTGGGGCAAAGATCTAGAGTCCATTTGGCAGTACCTTGGGGTTTGCAGTCATTAATGGTAGATCCTTCGATATCGACAGTGGGAAACCCTCATTGTCTCTTGATCGATAGATTCTTACAGGTGTTCGACTTCAGCTCATCTATTCACACTTGTTAGATTGTACTGGGTACCTTGACGCTCATTATCATTATCGGTGAGTAGTCTCGCGTTTGTTAACGGTATACATCAATGACCGGTAATCAAATGATTTCTCACATGGTCGACTTCAGATCATTTATTCCCATGGTGTAGAAATGTACCACGGCGGTCGGTGAAGACCTCAGGTTGTATCAGCATTCATTGGTTCACTTGACAGTTGCTTTTGTTGCTGCTAGTTGATACCACTCCACCTTATATGTTGCAGTCAGTCATGGCGACATTCTATATGCTGGCACCTAAGTTTGCAGTGTAGTACCATCCTATTCCATCATGTTCAGTTGGTACCTTTTGGGATCAGTCTTTGATATCAGTGATCCGTTGCATCTTTCAGCATCATTGACAGTCTTATATGTGATATTCAGACATGTACCTGCTCCTTATGATCAGATGATCCATTATGTATCTTCCAGTCATTTATACTTGTATACTTAGTGGATCCGCTTGTACTTGATATGCAGACATGCTTTACTTTTTCTGAGCATGGGTATGCCCGCCTGAGACAGTGTTTCTTTCTGATCTCCTTTTGGTGGCTTGGCAGGCTGAATTCTGGTGAAGTCCTCCTCGGTTTCTCGACAAGACTTCCTTTCCATGTACTTACATAATGTATTTCGGCCATCATGTTCCCCTTCTGACCTCATATATTAGGGGGCATCTGTTATAGCTCCAAATCTCACTCTTATGGTTTGTGATGCTGCACTCATGGCCTAGGGCAACCCCTCCTTCCAGACCTGGTCCTAAAATTTAAAAAACAGTTTTTTATCCCTTATACGTGACATTGCCCTGAGTTAAACGCGTGTACACGCGGGTCTGTGTATACCCAACCCGCGTGTATGTATTAAAACACTTTAAAAAATAAATAATTCCTTATTTTCGGGCATAGATCGCGTGTTTTACCTGCTGATCACCTGTTAGTACCCGTGGCCCAACTGTTCCCAACCAACTCCTAACTAAAAAACTACTTTGGAGATGGTATAAAAAGACATCAAAGGGAAGGCCTAAGGGAGAGAGGAAAGGAGAGCAAGATTATTATGCTGAGATTTTCCCCTTAGACCAGGTCTGAAGTCCTTGGTGCTTTCTGCACTTCCCCCTTTTTTCATAGGAAACCCTTGTTTCCATGTGTATTGGTGATCATTCATCTTTTATATCACCATTGAGTAAGACTTGGAAGGAGCTCTTGTTGGATGCTTGAGGCTGGAACGAATCCGGGAGGAAGCTTTGCTTGGAGCCTGCTGAATGTGTTTCAGGTTAAATCTTTCCGTTATATGTACTTTACTTGCCTTTATATAAAGAAACACGTCTTGGTTCCCGAAACAATCTTTCTTTGTGCTTATGAGATTCTTGTCTTGAATTCTTATGCAAGTAGTTACTTAAATATTTTTATAACTAACTTTATAGCATGAAGATGGTTTGTGTATAAGTATTTGTCCATGTACTACTGTGTTCTTTGATTTGTTTGTTTTACAGGTCAAAGGAGAAGAAGGGAACTCCAAGAAGGGTTTGGACCCTAAAGGCCTTCTCGAATGTAGGACCTTAGGTACGTACCCTAAACATTAGAATTTGCTTACAGTAAAGATAATCGTTGTGTGTGTGTTTCTTTGAATAAGCAATTTTTAGTCTGGTAGAGTCTCAACCCAAAGGACCCTAGGGGTACTGTCCCCTCAACCAATGACTAAATACCATGGACCAAAAAGTAAGTTTTCCCACATGTACGCACTTTTCCTTGCATGAAAGTGCATACATACATATACGCACCTTTTGATTTGTGATCCAACAAGTATACGCGACTTGGTTAAGAGAAACCTGTGCATATCTCTTTTTCCTTCATTCTAAGAGCCTAAATTATGATTTTTCATCTGAGTGAGTTGCCATCAAGGACAACACCTGTGTCATAGTTTCAAACCAGTGTCATAATGCCAACACTATGACCTATTGAGAACTTGTAGTTCCAGTTCATTTGTTAGGTTATGGGGTATTTTTTGAATCAAATTCTTTCCCTTTCTTATAGGATTTGTTAAAAACTAAAAAATCACAATATTCAAAGGAAAATTCCTGGAACTTGATTGAAGAATTTGTTTAGGAACTTCCCATTGATAGGATTCCCATGAAAATATTCATCAAGAGTCTCAAGCTGATAAGTGGTATTATCTTAGACCTCTTGTACTCAAAGTAGACCAATCCAAATATTATCAAATTTCCCATGTTTGCCTTTGTCTACTCAGATTGAGTCCCATTTCAACACTAAATGTCTATTTGTGGACTTTATTCCTTCGCTCTCCTATAAAAAATGGATTTCATTTCGTGTTGATAATATTTGGTATTAGATAAATATTTTTCCCTCTGCTGTTGAATCTATATCAATTGATAAATCATTTTCTACATTGGGCTAGTGTCTAGCTCTTCTTCCTATAGCAACTTCATCATTGGTAAGGTGAGATTCGTGGAAATGATGACATTTATAGCATACACCAATTGATATGGAGAAGTGTTGATAATTCTTTTAATGTCAATTATGTCTTCCTAGAGTCGTTATTTAAGGTTGGCATCCCAACTCTTCTTATTTTTGTCAAACATCCTTTTGATTATCCTAATAATATTTTTGTTCGAAAATTATACTAGACAATTTCCTGGAGGATAGTAATTTATGGAATGTTTCAATTCTATGTTGTAGCCTTGGAAGAAATACATCACCTTGCAATATTTGAAAGCTTAAGCATGATCTATGACCAACCTCCTAAGATACCCAAATATTGAAAGAATGTAAGCTTCAAGGAATGTGATAATGAATTTCTCATCAACTTATTGATTAGAATAGATTCCACTGATTTAGTGAAATAACTAGTAGCCATGAGGATATATCTATGTTCATTTCTTGAGTTAGGGTCTATCTCTTTAATGAAGTCTAATCCTCACTACTAAAATCGATCTTGAACCTGAATTGGCTTCACTGGTAAATATCTTAGCTTCTACATTTTTGCAAACATATGACATATCAGACAATATCTGATAGCATCATTTGTATCTTTGAAAAGAGAAGGCCAATAATATTGATCTCTTAAAATCTTGTATGTTGTGACTTTCGATTCTTGGTAGTCCCCACATACTACATGGTGAAATTTTGAGATGATCTCCTCTGTTTGATCTTTTGTGCCACAAGTGAGAAAGACACTAAAAGGATATTTCCAATAGAAGCCATCTTCTATAATACAATACTTGAATTCTCTTAATTTCAAGGATCTATATTTCCTTTAAGCATCTCAGTAGGACATGGATACATTCCTTCTAGTGGGAAGGGTTATTATGGATTCTCCTCTCTACAAATGTTACAAATATATTCATTAGTGCATATCTCCAATATTGTATGATTTGACTTAGTAAGAATCTTTTCCAATCCTTGACCTTTCATGAGTTTTGCAAGTTTGATCTCTATATCATATTCATAGAACTTGGATATCTATTTTTTATTTCCGTTGTCTTCCATCCCTATCAGGTCGCATGAGAATATCTTTTATTATCATTGATGGGACAGATTCTATCACCTTGGAATGCAACAAATATTCTCTAAAATCCTTGAATTCTTTCCCCATATCATATGCCTACTTCTCTAGAATGATGTATGTTAGCTCTGCATCTCTTAATGTGCTGCTGGAAAATGATATGGACTGTTCATACCCTTCTTTATTCCTTTGTAATAGTACTACTACTGTCATGTGTTTCAATGCAAAAGAGAATATCTAGAATTCCTTTGGAAAATATGGAATTTCTAAGACTAGGGCTTCCATAATGGTTTTAATGATCTTCTCCAAAGATATTTGAGCCTTAGGTGTCCACCTTAAATCATTATTCTTATTGATCATGGACGTTATATACTCAAGAAGTTCTACATAATTTGGGATGAATTTGCACGGAAAAATTTTCCCCAAAAATTTCTAGACTTCATTTTTATTTTGAGGTAAACCAATACTTGATATAGCATATACCCTCTCTAGATCATTCTTAACACCATCATTGGATAATATATCTACTAACAATTTTCCTTCTTGCAATGTGAACAATAATTTCTTGGGATTCAAAGAAAGACCAAGCTTCCTACACTTTAAGAATGTTTTTCTAAAATTTTCTAAGTGTTCTTCATCAGACTTGGAGAATAATATTATGTCTTCCAAATAGGTGACTATGGAATTGTCTCTTTCTTTGACAAAAGTGATGTCCATAGCCTTTTGAAATTTTCTATCACATCCATTAATCCAAAGGGAATTTTTATCATAAATGAATGTATCTCATCATGTTATGAATGAAATCTTTCTTTGTCTATTGGGTGCATAACCATTTGATTGTAGCGTGAGAAATTATCCATCATTGATATTATTAAGGCTCCTATCGCCATCTACAGAAAATGATCCATATTGGGCAATGGGTAATTTTCCTTTAGTGAGGATCTGTTTAGGTTTCTAAAATCCACCCATAACTTGATATCTCCATTCTTATTTCTGACTGGTACCAAATTTTCTAGACACTTTGAGCATGTGAGTGGCACAATGGTTTTCCCATCCAACAATTTCCTGATTTCCTTTTCTATGCTTGGCAACAAAATAAGGTTAAATCTCTTGAGATTTTGTAGAAAACGTTCAGAATTTTCCTTCAATGGTATTCTATGTTGTATTATGGATGTGACATAGGTTTTCAAATCTTCATAAATACATGCAAAATCATCTTTCAATTGCTTATATAACTCAATGTATCATTCTTTGAAGGTGAGTTGTAAAGGTTTGGTGAGCCTTACTTTTGCAAGTTCCCTTCAGTGCCTAAGTTGTGTTCCTCAATGTTCTCATCCACTGACTACAAAATGGGTTTTATGGACACATTTTTATGTTCAAATATTTGTTCCAATGGGATTAACCCCTTTGGAATAGAGTTTTTCAACTATATCACTTCATGAACTTTTATTTGGTTTAGGAAGTTGAGACCTTTTTCTTGTGATTCTACCTCCTCCTAGTATGGTTTCAAGAGATTAATCCTCATAATCTATGTTAATGACTAAGAAATCATCCACTAATTCTATAGATATATTTAGTTGTTGATCCTCCTTGAAAAATCACTAATGCTTGATCTTATTTGGATAGAAGGCCCATATCTCATCTCTACTTAGTATTTCAGTTTCGGCCTAGGAGGTGGATTGAATGCACTAGCTATTGTTACCAATGCATCTTCATGTTGATGGTATTCCATGCGCATAGTCGTAATGTTAAATATGTCAAAATAATTCTCAACAATATCCCATAATGTATTTTTTATTTGGAATGCTACCAGTTCTAAATCACCAGAAAATGTCATTTTTTTCACTCTCGTCTTCTCTGTTATTTCTAATCCTAGGATTAATTCCTCATATTCAGCAACATCATCTATGCATCAAATTCTAGTTTAAAAATAGAAGAATGTTATGTCCTACATGAGGTACTAAAATTACCCTTACCACTCTTTCCTCTTTCGAGCATCCTCCATCAACGAACAAGTTCCAAACTAAATGCAATAGTTGTTGTTGTTCAATATTTGTAGGTGATTTATTTTCTTCCATCATGGCTTCAGGGTTCATGGATATGCTAGAAAAACCCATCGACTCTTCTACAACATATACTGGTAGATTCTTGGATCTCTTAATGTCACTCAAAACATACAGGAGTTTATCTTTCTAGTGCAATCTCCTCTCCTTATCCACAAAGATAGGTATGGTCACATAGGGTAAATCCATCTATACGTTTCCACCTAGGTTTTTGACACACAATTGAGGAAGAAACATTCCATAATAAGCTCAGATATCAAATACTACTATGTCGATGACTAAGCTCTTGTTTGGTATTTGGGTAGGAGAGATCACTAAATCCTTATGTTTATGGTGTTGGACCGATCAACATTCAGGGGATCTTCAAGTCCCAAATAGACCTTACACCATTCAGAGTAGGAGTCCGAGCAATGGGTGGTAGTGTAATTTCTTGACTGCGGTAAAATGCGGAGATGTGTATGATAACTTTTGGTAATAGCAAGTGTGTGACCCTGCAAAGAGTAAAGGGTGATGCATGGTGGTTCCAACAAATGAAGGGAAAATGAAGTGTGCCCCTTGGGAGCCTGTAATAGTATGCAACTTGAAATGAACACACAAGTGAAATGACATCACAAGCCAAAATTTTGAAGAGTCCACAAATTAAAGTGATGAGTTAATCCAACAACACTCATTCAACAAGATTCGTACAAATGCATACAAAGTAGTTCATAATAAAATGCGTAAGTTAAATAACATACATTTCAAATATAAAAATAGTAGTCCTACTATATTAACAACATATGCATGAAAGCATGTTGGTTCTAGTTTTGTCATAATAAGTGAAGATTTTTCTCATACATACACTATTGATGACCACTAGCCCCAATATAAGAACATTACATTCAATAACACCTTATCCTCCAAAGAAGTATACGTGGCTCTACGCTATGGAGAAGCCAAGGCTATTCACAATAATCTCAACCCTTTTCTAAGCCTAGACAAAACATTGCCTCCAAAAAGCTTGTTACATGAGTTATGAGGCTCTATTTATAACAACAGGGTTACGACTCTTCAACTTCCCCTTTGTGACCTTTGAACTACCCTCATGATGCTTCAACTTCTTCACTATATGACAAATTACATTACAAGGTGTATTTTCATATTCCAATATTAATAGTTGGAATTTCACTTACAACATAATTACAAATAATATTACATTTGCCACATGTACTGCTATAAGACAAATAGGGTAGAGATTGTGTAACAATACACAACACTATGATTCCAAAGTTTGGGGAAAGTCTAGCTTGGCAACCTCCACTTGGTGTTTCTTGGTCATATATTGGTGCCAGGCTTGGTATTACGTGATGGTGTCCCCAAACTATTTGATGGTATCTATCTGGAAGCAGACTCTAGCCTCCATGGCATCCAGCTACACTATCTTGGAACCTATATCCAACTCATTTTGAAGCATGAGAGACACTGCCTTGACCTTGACAAGACCACTAATGTGCTTCTGCATGTTCTATGCACTTAGCTTCAAGTCTTCCCGGTGGCTTCTCATCTTAGCTCCTCTTAGTACTCCTCGATCTCCATCCAGACTTAGTTCTTGGATTTAGCATTGGTGAGGGAACCGATTGATGGGATCTAGTGATTTCTCATAATGACATCCAAACTACTATGCAACCACACATATGAGGCATGTATGCTGCCAATGAATCAGGTGAGTTTCTCATTTTTCTAAATCAACCTTTAGACCTTTGCTTTCTCCATCTCTTCCTGTATCTTCATCTTCTTCTCTAATTCAAGTGGGGCCCCTTTGTACTAAATTATCCACTCTTATACATGGGTGATGGAAACATGTATGTTTTTGAGAGTTTGAAGAAAATATTTTCTCTACTACTATAGGCCATGAAAACAGTCAACTTCCTTGTGCATGGTTATGAATTCATCACAGAGCTTCTGCATGGTGTCTCCAAGTGATGATACTTCAACAAGTATTGCTTTCCTCATCTACCCCAATGTGAAAATGACATTTTCCACTATTTCTTGGGTTGTTCTGCCTCTTTCTTGATAGCCTACAAGTTCTTTTCTAGTTGCTCATTCTTAGTCATTAGCTACTTAACATTTGAGCTTATTTCTCTTGCATAGGCCAAGCTGGCTCTAGCAAGGGTAGTTGGATGCTTCCTAGTTCCTAACACTACCACACTTTCCTTGATGAACAAAGGTGATGCCTGATCATCCAAAAAGTGCTTCCTCCACACCTGTACAATCCTCTTCTAGAACTCGTCAAATGATAGATTGTACACATCCATAACTAGATCATCCTCAAGGAGAACACATCTCCTTCCTCTCTCAGGATTGGCTCTAATACTGGAGGTGGTGGAGACAAAGGATTCAACTATGGCGCTTTCAACATTAGGTCAACATCTTCATTCTGTGGCTCTTGTTCCAAATCCATGTCTGTCACTTTGATCAATTTCTCAATCTCCTGAGTAAGCTACCAATCCTACACCTTCTCACCTTCCTCCTCTGCTGTTGGGTTTTCCAATTCTTCAATTGGTATGGGCAATGTGTCCTCCATCATTGCACCTTTCCTTTGTTGTTCTTCCCGCTTCTACTTCTCTTCTCATTCCCTCCTCCTCAACTCCTCTTCTTCCTTCAATTTATTCTCCATCTCTTGCAGATTTAATTATTCTTCTTGCAACCTCTTCTTCACTCTCTTCCTCCATTCTTCTCTATTGAACCGCTGCTCCTTATTTTCTTCTACTGCTAAGGCTTCCTTCTTGAGGATAGGATTTTCCATCATCTTGCAACTTTTCTCTCCCTCTTGAATTTCAACAATCTTCCTCTTTCCCTTATCTTGTAATAGATTGATGCCTTCTCCTATTTTTGTTGTTCTTCCTTCTGAAGTTGCTATTGTCTTTAGAGAAGCCTTCACATTCCATGCTATACTGATAGACTCATTGAGTCTGGAGGCATTGTAGCAATACCTCCAAGGGTCCTCCTTTGGACAATGAAATGTCACGTGGATCCACGGAAAGTACACTCACATACAGTGTTCCTTGAAAATACTTTGAGGATCATACAGATTAAAGTCATTGATTCTAAACTCAAACTTCACTATTTCCATAGCCTCGACATCTGTTGTTGCCTTACTGGGGCCTAACCCAGGTTTGGAGGTGATTTAGCCAAACAAATCCCGATACTACTGGCCCTTTCGGCAAGAGTCGACGGAGCACAGAATGAGATCTCACCTGAAGTAGTATGGGAGGGTGCTAGAACCAGGTTTCGGCACCCTGGGCATGTCTGATGGTTTCCAAGTGGTTTGCGGTTCGATCATGTGTGCACATTTCTATGCACACTTATCACTACCTCACAGCCTGAGATACTACCTTTGCGGAGCCCTACTCGGGGGTTGAATAGTGTTATTACCCAAGTCCTTATTAGTAATATGATATTAGTTTATTAACTTAGTTTATTTGTATGCTTTTAATTATACTTAACAATATTCACCATTCATACAAATGCATGCAGTAACTAAATAATATAATTGCAAATGATATCACACATGTAATAACACAAGAACAGATACATAGAATTTAGATAAAAAATCTCTTTATTATTCTTCCTCCTTGGTTACAGGCTCGACAATGCCCTACGCCCTAACCTGCAAGGGTCTGCGCACTCAGCTGCAAAGCCTCTTCCTACTACTAGGACCTAAGATACTTAGACTCTTTCTATATGCTCGCTATCTTATTCTATCTATCAAATTCCATCTTTTTCTTTACAACTTAGAGCCTCTCTCTATTTATACAATCCCATGGTTCGCGAACCATTGGTAGGCTAACCCTACATTCAAAACATAGGGTAGACAACCCTATGACTCTAACATACAATTCTCGCTCCACGCCCACAATTCATGGAGCTTTACAATAATATTACTCAAAACGTGGGGTTTGAGCCCCAAAACATTTTGTGGGGGGATTCCATGCCCAACAAGCCCCCAACACAAACATCGTGACTCTCCCTCGGGTCACTCTGTCAGCACGACAGTCTTGGTGTGGAGTCCCTCTAGCTGGTCTCGAACGATCTTAATGTCTGCAATGCACTGAGATGTTGCTTGCTGAACCTGCTGCATTCGCTCTTCTGAGGCCTCTGTTTCCAGTATGCTACCTTGTATCTATGCATGCATCCCCTGAATCTATGCGATATTTCCTTCAATATCTTATGTGATTGTGAAGGCTTCCTCAATCCATGGCTGGACATACGCTTTGAGAACTACTTCTTTGTGGCACGCCACGTCCACCTTCTCCTTTAACGCTTTGGCTTGCTACATCCTTGCAAGCCACTCAGTGAGGACTATTGTTTGTGCAGTCCCTCTGATGTTGTCGTACTACTGCTGGAGTTCACGTGCCTCTATCTCTAGCTTGTGGATATTGGGATCCTCCTGGAATGTTGTGAGGACCTCCAGTGCCTGTTCCAACATATTCGTACATTCGTGCACTACACCTCCAATATCTTCCAACCCTGCTATAATAGCACTCGTGTGCTACTCTCTGATTTCCAAGTGAGTGGACGGTTGTACCCATAACTGCAACTTGGTGATCTGGAGATTTAGCTCTAGTGGTACCCTTGTCATTTCTTCTCTTGCATCACGTATTCCACTTTCCAAACTATGGATCTGTACTCCTACCAGTATACCTTCTATGATGACTAGCTCTGGAATGAGTCATCAAGCATCATCTACTGTGTGCACCAAATTTTGGTTCTATGAAACCAACTCGTCGTGCTACAATCTAAGTTGTTCTATGTTAATTTTCTACTCACTAAGAGCCTAGATTGTGCAGCTCTCCCTAGCCCGCAGCTCTGTAGACTGTCGTTATCCCATCCTATAACTGATATAGCATTTCTCGGGGAAGGGCAACCAGGTTAAGGCCAAGGTCTTCATCATTCCAAGCGACATCCAATCCATTTTATTTGACGATACTAATGCTCCCTCTATCTACACTATTATGTTGGCCATCCTTGCGTGCAGCATCTACTTTGCTGCTAAAGTGCTGGCTACGACATGGGTAGATAGAGTACCTTCCTGAGGGGGCTGCACATGTAACTCCTCCAACTGCACCCTGATGCCCCCCAACACAGTTTGGTGCTTTGTCATACACTCTTGAAGCACCTCACTAGTGACATCATGAACCATCTCTCCGATGTCATGGAGATCACCTTTGGTTAAGGTAATCAGGTCAATGGCTAGCTTTGAAACCTTGAACTTCTTCCTTGGAACTGATCTCTCTGTGATGCATGGTTGTTTGACCTATGTGGAAGTGGTCCCTAGGTTCACACTCCCTTTTGCTATTTCTGTGTCCTTTGCCTCGTGCCCTGAGGACGTTGCTTGGCCCTCCACCGCTTGTGGTGTTGCTACCTCTGCTTCCTACACTATTGTCGCTCCTTATGTGGCCTTCTTCTACTCCGCGACTTTTTGTGTCGCTTCATGTACCACCGTTACCTCAGCTGCCGCTTTTTTGTTCCACCTTCTCACGGCCGGTTGGGTGACGTGCAACTTGTCATAATCCTTCTTTTTCTGTGCTGCCGCATTCTATAGTTCCACCAAATCTGGGGTGTGCCACTTAGGAGGCCATGTCTCCAATACAGTGAAGATTGCATCGTCAGTGGCTACAAATGGTAGCTTTGTCCACTGCTTGTCCAGGTCCTTTCACACCCTAATATAAATGGTGTGCATATCAACATTGAAGTATGCAAAACTTTGTAGACTATTGTGCACCGTAGGTGACAGGCGTGACCTCCTATTGATCGACATTCGGATGCTCGCCTCTATGAGCATCCAGAAATTTTTTGTATCTCAAATCCGTTTCACATCCTTGGTGGCCCAAAGTGAAGCGTACTTCACGGCCTCTTGTAAGTCTCGATCAATGTTGGGAAACTAACTATCCTCCAATAGTTCTCCCGCTATTAGCAAGATGGATAAGAGTAACCATGCGTAGTGGAAGGTCTTACCCTACTCCTAGGCTTAGCTATAGTTTAACAAAAAATTCTCGTAGAGGAATTTGGCTTAGTTAAACTGGACCCCCTTTGTGTACTACTTGGCCAACACGACCATCGGTGCTGGTACCTCGTCAACGGGACGTTTTCTCATCACTTATCGACCAATAGTTGAGTTTCTAGGTGCACCCCCTTGTCCTTGATGCTGGAGATGGTGTGGTCACTCTTCCTTTTCTCCATCTTATATTTCGCTTTCATGGCTTCTATAAGAGCCAAATCGCTACTTTTTCTAGCTATAGTTGCAGGGCCCTTTCCGTTACAGGGAAACTAAGAAATATAGTGGATGAGATCTACCATGATGGGAATAGGCCCCTCCAGCCATAGATACCCATCATGCACCAGGCAGAGTAGCAGCCTGATGATGAAAATGTTGATGGGCACATACTAGACCCATTTCTTGTTTATCCTTCTTCGGCCATGACATCCGCGGTGATTTGGGGATTTCTGTTACCACCTTGGCACATTCTGGGACATCCCCCACCATTTGGGTCTACACAGCCTTGCCGATGGTTACCTCTTCAATTCCTAACCCATCCTTAGTGGCCATCATCATTTTCAAACTATCTTTTGTCTCTCATGAACTTAGGAGCTCAATTATCATTCGGCTCTCAACACTTTGTGCTATGATGAAGTGCTCAATTCTCAAATGACCAAGAAAGTAAGAGTCTAAGTATCTTGGGTCGTAGTAATAGGAAGAGGCTCTACAGCTAAGTGCGTAGAGGCCTAGAAGAGTCCGCAGCTGAGTGCGCAGACCCTTGCAGCTGAGTGCGTAGGGAGGAGTCAAGTCTGTAACCGAGGAAGAATAATAAAGAGAAGTCTTATCTAAATTTTGTGTATCTGTTCTTATGTTATTACATGTGTGATATCATTTGAAATTATATTATTTAGTTACTGTGTTTGTATGAATGGTGAATATTGTTAAGTATAATTGAAAGCATACAGATAAACTAAGTTAATCACTAATATCAGGTTATTGATAAGGACTTGGGTAATAACATTGTTTAGCCCCCGAGTAGGGATGTGTAGAGGTAGTATCTTAGGCTACAACGTACTGATAAGTGTCTGTAGCAATGTGCATGCATGAACGACTCTTGGCAACGGAACCATTTGTTGGGTTGTTGGGGCCTGACCCAAGTTTGAAGGTGATTTAGCTAAACAAATCCAGGTACTACAGGCCCCTTCAGTAACAGTCCGTGGAGCGCGGACTGAGGTCTCACCCAAGGTAGTATGGGAGGGTCCTTGAACCAAGTTTTCGCACCCTAGGGATGTCTCATGGGTTCCAAGTAGTCCACGGTTTGATCATGCGCACATGTTGCTACCCGCACTTATCAGTACCTCGTAGCCTAAGATACTACCTTCGTGCAACCCTACATGGGGGCTAAACATTGTTATTACCCAAGTCCTTCTTAGTAACCTGATATTAATTGATTAACTTAGTTTATCTGTATGCTTTTAGTTATACTTAACAATATTCACCATTCATACAAATGTGCGGAGTAACTAAATAGTATAATTGCAAATGATATCACACATGTAATAACACAAGAACAAATACATGGAATTCAGATAAAACTTCTCTTTCTTATTCTTCCTCCTTAATTACAGACTCAGCTCTGCCCTGTGCACTCAGCTGCAGAGCCTCTTCCTACTACTACGACCCAAGATACTTAGACTCTTTCTCCATGCTCACTATCTTATTCTATCTATCAGATTCCATATTTTTCTTTACAACTTACAGCCTCGCTCTATTTATATAATCCCATCATTCTCAGACCATCGGTAGGCCGACACTACATTCAAAATATAGGGCAAACATGCCTATGACTCTAACATATAATTCGCATTCAGCGCTCGCAATTCGTGAAGCTTTATAATAATATTACTCAAAACCTAGGCTTTGAGCCCTAAAACATGTCGTGGAGGGATTCCATGCCAAACATCTGCATTTTTCAATCTCTTAATATCATATAATATGATTTGCAAAGGAAGAGCAAGCCATGGTGCCTTCTTCTTCCTATGCAGTCCTACTAATAACCTTGTAATGAGGTGGGATGAAAATTCTTGCATGACCAGTTTGTCCGTGGCATACCTTGGTAGCACATGTGAAGGCTTCTGTCTGCCAAACACTCTGATGAAGGTACCACCTTATGAGGCATACCAATATGCAATGTATACTATCACATCCATCGCTTGTTGAGAGATGCAAGGTGGATCCTACTCAAATATAAGCTTGTATAATGGGATGATAAAGTGGTCAGTTAGCCTTGATGTCACCCCTCAATAGCTACAGTCGAAAAGAAACTTGAAACAGATGTTAATGTTAGTCTCTTTTGTTGTCCATGTACAGTTCATCTAAGGGAACTTCTGGTGTGTACAAAGTCCATCCAGTAAGTATGCAAACATATAAAACTTTTCCTACTCATTCTTCGGAGGATTATGAGCCTTAGCTACAAGGGACTTAAACTGTTGAGCCAACAAATCTGACTAGTTGAATGACCTTCCAGCACTCACCAATTGGTCCAATAAGACTTCCCACCTTTCAGGGAAGGTCTTTGTGCTCTCTTGACCATATATTATGCTAGGAAAGATGATCAAGAATTGTTAAGCCTTCCTGAGGGAGTTCCTCTTGTAAACATGGGTGGGTGTATCTTTAAGCTTCGATGACTCTTTCACCCAACACTTGAGAATGTCTCTATTGTTCACATAGCTATGGGTGTCATAGAAGAGTGATTGCAAGTGCTTCACCAGCTTGGGAAAATTTTGAATCTATTGAAAGTATTCTACCCTGAAGGTGACAAGCTCCTTCCTGCTAACACTGCTCAATGTCATAGTATATTCATCTGTATGTGTGAAAATCGAGCTGATGATATCCACACACATGAAGGAGGGATACTTCATCTAACATTTTATAACCTTGGTTGTTGGATACTAATATATACCTATTGGTCTTCTAGATCTACCTCAAAGTATTTTTCAAAGATGTCTTTGATATGTCGCCATGTCAATGTCGTTCGCTTCTCAATAAACATCCAAGTATCTGCATAAACTGGTAGATCAACTAATATTTGCTCAAATTCTTCACCTATACTGATCTCCATAATTTCCTTTGATGTAACTCTCTTGGATGTGATGTTAACTGTGACTTTTGGAGAGTTTCTCAAGTATTTTTGTACTTGTAGGACATAGAGGACACTCATGGCAAGAAAATGTCAGTTTAAAAGAAAAATAACTTCATGAAAAGATCAAGAAGCAAGTTGGGCTCTTAGTAGGAAGGATTGCATATTTTTGACTGATAGGAATCACTGACTAACTATGGGAGCTTCACACTGCACAATCGTAACAGTTAGTGTGCAAGCTTGATGAACAAGACTACGCAATGTGCAATTCAGTCTAGGCCAAGGCCAAAGAGAGACCGCACATTGTGTAGCCTCAATGGCCAAGTTGGGAGACTGTCTCCTAGAGCTGTGCAATGTGTAGTTTGAGCTAGCTCAGGCCATGCTCTATGCAATTCTAGAGGCCAAGGCAGAGGCTTTAATCTCCATATTATGCAGTGCAAACTGTGCATAGTAAGATCTAGGAAAGGGAAACCTAGATCTGCCCAAGCCAGTGTGACACGCAAGAATATATGAAATATGGTGTGAAGCTAAATGTAGATCTGACTAATTATATATGCATGCATGTGAAAAAAGTGTAGCAATTGATTCAATTGAACGAAAATGAAGCATGTAAGGAGATTTGTTGCAACAACAACCATTAGTACAAAAAATATGAAAACTCATGCGACACTTGGGAAAGGAAATCTATAACTTGAAAAAACACTTCTATAAGTGTAAAAAAGTTAAAGAGCTAGCAACCATGTAGAGAAATAAGAGAAAAATCACTCACGCAAGCCAAATCATAAAAAACAATATAAAAAAGTGGCAAAATATGAGAAAAGAAAAACTCACCTGGAAAGGCAATGACGATCACACTAAAGTCACCTTGATCTCCTCAAGAATTATAGATCTACAAGATCAAATGTTTAAATGAGCTCTAGCAACATCAATTAAATAGATTTGGTCAATTTAGTTTTATGACGTGCATGCTTAAAATCAAGGAAAAAGTGACACTTGGAGAAATTTTTTGAAAATAGAGCAAGTGCCTTCTTTGGGATGATAAAAATAGATTCCTATTTTTTAGGGATGCTTTTTGTTTTTTTATTTTTCCGAGGAAACTTGCCAGGCAACTTTTTAGCTCAGTGCACTGCATAATTTTCAAGCTCAGTAAGGGTTGAACGATTTCTGGGCTCACTATTGGGCTGCACGCTCATGACTACACATTTTCTGAGCTCAAGGCTCACTAGCAATTAGGACCACAAAATTCCAAATAACAAGGTGAGTTGCCATCAAGAATTGCATAGTTTTCCAAGGTAAGCTTAGAACTATTGTGGGACCAAGTTAGGAGATCAGCTTGTGAGTTAGAAAATCAACTAAGTGAACACAAGCCAAAGTGGAAACATAAGTGTTATTCAAAGCATGTATACTTGGATCAGTGCAAGATGAGCTGCTAAGGTCTAGAAGGAAGGCTCCAAAATCGAAGCATAGGAAAAATTTTGGAGGGTGGGCTACAACATTGGCAACACACTAGTAGAAGTTGAACTCTCTGTATGGACCTTGTCTCATGCAAAGAAATTCTAACTCTTATAAAAGTATTGTTAGGTTCTTCGATTATCATAGCTTCTTCACTTAGCCTGAGTTAAAAATATAGTCCCCACCATTCTCTTTATCGGCTACACACATGACAAACCAAGTGAAACTAAGCTGTTTCGATTGGGGATGAGGGTATATAGATGCAAAAGTAAAATATATTGTCATAGTTTTAGTTTCATCTCTAGTGTTTCTTCGTTACCAGCAGGCCTGGACAGTACCCTGATGGAGTCACTTTAGGAGAACAAGCATTTCACCACTTCCAACAATCCTAGATAGCACTGCGACAGATTTAGTTGCTTCACCTCTCTCCGTAGGAAGTATTTCTCTTATTCCACCCTTTATTTCATTTTTTTTCATTTTTCATTTTACAAAGAACTATGCATAGGAGCTTTTTTATTTCATGAGGTAGAAGAGGAATCTTGACTTATTGAGAGAAGAAGAGGTTGTCCCTTTAGAGAAGGATATTTATATATACCACTAACATAATTGTTAAGGTTTTCCTGCTCTCCTTCCTTTACTTGACTTAGTTGACAAGAGTTAACTGAGAATAAAAAACCAAATAGAGTAGGCGGTGCTAGCTAAGTGTGCAAGCACCATGGTTCCATCATGAATCTCTCTGAAAGGAACATATTTTCCGTTAGGGTATCATCGACTTGAAGAAATGAAAGATTCACTTTAAGAGAGGTATAGATAGATAAAAAAGTGTTGAAAGTAGTACAAGTTCCTTGTGAACTTCACCTTGCTTGTCTAAGAAGCCAAACATAGTTTCATGTGAAAACTAACCTGTAGGTGCAAAAGAAAGCAAACAAAGGAAATAAGTAGGAAAAAGAAAAGGAAAGTAAAAAAAGTAAAAAAACAAAGAATAAAATAAAAACTACTCCTACTCCTAACCTAGGAAGAACATGGGACAACTCACATAAAGTGATACTTCCCATACATCCATTTGTGCATTGGTTGGCCTATGTAGGCAAGGGCATGAATGTCAAGAAAGATACATGAGTAAATCTACAAACAAGAAAGATAAAACAATTCAAACAAGACCATTTGAAGTTTGAATGAATCCACAAAAAAGTAACAATGAGAGGCACATGAAAGGCACTCCGCGGATGTACCATGGTGTCCTAACACATTGCGAGTGGAAGACAAGCATGTATAAACTTTTGAACTTGAAATATGAGAAAACATGAAGAAAGAAGAAAATTTCAGTTTTTCATCAGCGCTTGCTAAATACGACTCCTCCAATGATTGAGTGATAGGATCATGTGATACAAATGGAGCATGTGAAAAATGTAAGAAATATTGGTTTCACCGTGGAGAACAAAGTGATTAGGATCCTAGAGAGATTCAATGCATTTCAAAGTGATTAGGATCCTAGGATACTAGCTTGAAAGAGTGTATGGAAGATATGGGAAATGAGTGACACCATTTTTTTGTGTTCCCTTTGAATGTTAGAGAAAACAATCCACATGAAATATCCTTAGACTGGATGCCATGCCTATGAAAAAACCAAAGAAAAGAAACTATGTGCCTAAGAAAGGTTATTCCACCCTCGTCATTGAATTTAATTCGAGGCAAGTCATTTAAAATGTGCATCGACACTTTGAAATGTGAAAGGTTAGAAAAATATGTCAGTGTTATGATTTTGGAAGAAGTCATGAGATAAGTTTAGAAATTTAAAATAGAAATCAAGGGTTCATCTTGTCATATGGCATTCCTTTTAGTGCTAGAAATTTTGATGATGTTGGACTTGCTAACATTCAGGGGATCTCCCTGATATGAGGTCGCACCTAGATCTCACACTGTTTGGATTAGGATTCACAGCAATGGATCATACTGTAATGCCTTTACAATGGTAGCACGCAGAGATGTGTATCATAACTTTGGGTGAGAAGAAGTGTGGGACCCTGTGGAGATGCAACTGCGATGGATGGTGGTTCCAACACATGAAGGGAAAAGGATGTGTGCCCCTTGGAAACCTGTAATATTACGCAGATTGAAAAGAACACACGAGTGAAATGACATCACAAGCTAAATGAGGAATAGTCCCAAAATAAGTGTTGAGTTAATCCAACAACATGCATTCAACAATATTCGTAAAAATGCATACAAAGTACTTCGTAGGAAAATTCATAAGTTAAATAACATACATTGCCAATACAAGAAGAGTAGTCCTACTATATTAACAAAATATGCATGAAACCTTGATGGCTCTGGTTTTATTATTATTAGTGAAAGTTTCATCCATACGTACACCACTTATGACCACCAACCCCAATAGTGGAACATTATTGTCAAAAACACCTGCTCCTCCAAAGAAGTATACTCGCTCTATGCCATGGAGAAGTGAAGGCTCTTCACAATGCTCCAAGGCCTTTTATAAGACCAAGCCTAGCCAAAATCTTAGCTCCCAAAATCCTCTTACATGAGTTATGAGATTCTATTTATAACAAAAGGGCAGTGACTCTTCAACTTCTTCAATATATTACAAATTACATTATGTGGTGACTTTTCATATTGCAATATTGCCACTTGGAATTTCACTTACAATATAATTACAAATAATATTACATTTTCCACATGTACCCATATAAGACAAAATAGGGTAGATACAACCTAACAAGACACAACACTATGATTTTGAAATTTGGGGAAAGTCCATCTCACCGACATCCATTTGGTGTTTCTCGGTCACATATTGGTGTCAAGCTTGGTACTATGTAATGGTGTCCCCAAACTTCTTGATGTTGTCTATTTGGAAGCGAATTATAGCCTCCATGGCATACAGACACATTGTCTTGGAACCTATATCCAACATGTTCTAAAACATGAGTAGCATTGTCTTCACCTTGACAGGACCACTGGTGTACTACTACATGTGTGCATTCAACTCCAAGTCTTCCTTGATGGATACTCTTCTTAGCTACTCCAAGTACTCAACAATCTCTAGGCAGAATTGGTTCTTGGGTTTATCATTGGTGAGGGAATGTATTGATGGGATTTAGTTCTTTCTCACCATGACATCCAAACTACTAAGAAACCACACATATGAGGCATGTATTTTGCTAATGAATGAGGCAAGCTTCTCATTTTTCTAAATTAACATTCATACCTTCACTTTCTCTATCTCTACATGTGGCTTCATCTTCTTCTCTAAGTCAAGAGGGGCCCCTTTGTACCACATTGTTCAATCTTGTACGTGGGAAATGACAACATGTATGTTTTTGAGAGTTTGAACAAACTATTTGCTCCATTCTTGTATGCAATGTAAATGGAAAACTGCCTTATGCACAGTGACAAATCCATCATAGAGCATATGCATGATTTCTCCAAGTGATGATACTTCAGCAAGTATCACTTTCCTCATCTTCCCCAATTTGGAAACTACATTATGCACTGTTGCTCAAAGTTGTTCTAACTCTTCCCTAGTATCCTACAAGTTCTTTGCTAGTTTCTCATTCTCTACTATCATATAATTAACATTTGATCTGTTTCTCCTGAATAGGCCAAGTTGGCTTTGGGAAGGATAGATGAATGCTTCCTGGAGTTTGAAACTATCACCCTTTCCTTGATGAATGCAGGTGATGTGTGATCATCTGGAAAGTGCTTCCTCCATGCATGTACAATCCTCTTCTAGAACTCATCAAATGATATATTGTAAATGTCCATAATCAGATCATCCTTAAGGAGAACAACATCACCTTGCTTGCTTGGCACTAGCTCTAATGCTGGAGGTGGTGGAGACTGAGGGATGACCTGGGGTGCTCTCGAAATTAGGTCAATTTCTTCATTCTATGGCTTGGTCTAACTTATGCAAGAACATAATAGAATATAGATATAAACATAAACACAAATATGCAACATGAATAAAAATTCACTTCATCAATGTTAAAGAATTTAAATATGCTTACATATATAATGGAAACAAACGAGCTCAAGTGATGGTAGCTTATATATGAGAGAAGTTGTTGCAGCTACATGCCTCTGAACTATGTTACAGTGAGGCTTGAAGGCCTATTTATTATTGAGAAATAATGGGAAACCCTAAACATCCAAAAACCTAACACTAGGAAAATAAGCACCAAAACTATGGGCCTCGTTTGGGTAAATTGGTACATCAACTTCCTGGGGTCATCACTTTGGTATACGATCTCTGTTTGGCACGTGCAATACCTAGTTAGAAATATCTATCTAAGGAATTATATTTTTGAATGTAGACATCAATTAAACTTTCATGTTTACCCATTTTTCCCAAAAAATTTCCTTTAGCGCCTTGAAACAGCTCTGGAAGTTCAAGACCTGAAAAACTGTCAAAAGTAATAAACTATGCTACAATTAAGGAAAATGAAATAATGAAAGGAATAGTGGTGTGGGTCCAAGTGGAATAGGTAGGTGGCCATCAATATCCACTTGGATTAGTCCTCCCCCATTAGGAAGAAATGGTCCCCATTGCATTGAGTGCCTCCATGAGATGGGGAAACTTCTGTTGAACTTGGTCCCTGGTGAGCCACTTGCCTTGGTGCAGGAGTTGACCAGATTTGACAACCCAATATAGTTGGATCTTTTGTTGGTGAGTGTTCTTGATCTGTTGTTAATGATTTGATTAGTTGTTTCATTTTCCATTCTTTCTTTGTTTAACTCTGTTAGTGTGAGTTGTTCTGCAATGTCTGATGTGTCAATTAATGGTGGAAAGTATGGTCGAAGGTGATCCACATTGAACACTGGGAGTAGGCAAAGGAATGGGGGAATGTTGAGTTAAAATGCATTGTCTCCCATAGAATTGGTAATGGTGTAAGGCCCATATCAGAGTGGTTTGAGCTTCTGATGGGCTCTGATAAGGCATTCTTTATGTAAATGAAAGCAAACTTTGTTTCCCACCTGAAACTTGTGTGGCACTCGTTGTTGATCATGTCACTAGTTGTAGTTAAAATTTGACTTCTCCAAGATGTCGTGAACCTACTAGTGGATGTGTTGGATGCGTCAAATAAATATGGTTTCTTTATCAACCCTGGAAAATGCATCTCTAGATTTTCTCTATGTATTTGCATGAGGCATGAAAACATCAATCAAACACAATGGTTGAAATCCTAGACCCACTTGAAAGGGACTGTGAACAATCAAGCTATGGAAAGATCTCTTATAACTGTGTTTCACATAGGGAAGGATCTCATCCTAAGTTCGTGGATTGTTGGAGTTGTGCATGTGGAGTATGTGTGCTTTCATCCTATTGACGACCTTCCTTTGACCATCAGTTTGGGGATGGAATGTAGTCGACTTGGTGATCTTGGTGTCCAATAGTGTCTAGAGGATTGACCAGAATGTGCTCAAGAACATACTATTTGGATCTAATATAATGGTTTGCAGTATCCCAAAATGTACCCATACTTGTTCAAAGAAGAGTATGGAAGTGTTCTTTGCTATGATAGTCTTCTTCCAAGCCGCAAATATAGCCATCTTAGAAAATCTATCCATGACCATAAATAGGTAGTCATTACCATGCTTGGTAGAAGGGAGGCTAGACATATAGTCCATGGAGATGGATTCCCAAGGTTGGTTGGGAGTAGGAAGAGGAGTGTATAGGCCTCGCTTCATGATGATTAGCTTGGTGATGGTGCGAGAAATGCAAGATCTGATATATTTCCCAACATACAGTTGGAGTTTTGGCTAGTAAAAGTACTTTTGTAGTACAACCAGGATTCTTTCCACACCAAAGTGTCCTGCGGCCCGAATGTAGTGTGCTTCTTAAATCATCTTGACATGCTCACTTTGAAGAACACAAAGATGGCCCAGGTAGAATATTAATACATCATAGCGGTAGAAATTAGGAACTTTCTTTCCATATACTAGCATTTAGTATCTGAAGGTGAGCTTTGGCTCATTTTTGTATAGTTCCATCCATCCAGAGGTCGTGTGGCTAGAAGAGTTGAGAACAATAGTCACTGCTGGAAATCGGGGCCGACTGAGGTAGTCTGCAACATGATTGGTGCTACCCTCTTTTATTTAATGTTCAAGTGGAATTGTGGCATATATGTAGAGAACCTCTGATGGTGATTGTTCTACAACTTCCCTTATATCTGTATAAACTTAAGGGGTCAGCGATCGATGTGGATGACTCTCTCCTTCCCCAAAATGTAATGCTTCCATTTCCAGCAATCCTCCATGATGGAATACATCTCTTTATCATAGGTGGGCTACATTCAAATTGTATTAGAAAGTGTCTCACTATGATAGGCCACTGGATGCCCGTGGTGGGTGAGGACTACACCAATAGCATAGTCGAACGTGTTTATATCAACTTGAAATGGTTGTTGTAGGTCTGGAAATGTGAGTAATGGTGCAGAGCAGAGGAAATGCTTCAACTCAATAACACCTTCTATTGGGACTCAGACCAGGAAAACATTTCTTTTGCTTTTCCCTCAGTAATCTGACTCAAATGCTAAGTGATATGGGAGAACCTCCAATAAAAATATGCAAGGCCCAAAAAGATGTGAATCTCTATTAGAGTGGTCGTGGCTGGCTAATCTTGAATGACTTGGATCTTTGTCGGAACCAAAAGCACACCACTCTTTTCTATGACATGACCTAGATATTAGGCCTCACTCATGCCAAAGGTGAATTTCTCCAAGTTGGCACACAATTTGTGCTGCCGGAGGGTTTTAAGGACATGCCGAATGTGTTGCAAGTGTTCTTCCCAAATCTTGCTAAAGATGAGGATGTTCTCCTGTTAAACAACCATGAATCAGTTGGTGAAGGGCCAAAATATGTCATCCATTAGCCTCATAAAAGTAGCAATGGCATCTGTCAACCTGGAGGGAATAACCAACCATTATAAAAGGCATTCCTTGAATTTGAAGGTGGTCTTCCATACATCTGTCGGCTCTATTGGAACCTCGCGATAGCCAAAATTTAGATTGATCTTGCACAAATAATTAACCCCCTTGAGATGGTCCATAAGGTCATCAATCCATAAGATTGGATACCTATTCCTGGCAGTGATTTTATTTACTGCCCGATAATCAATGCAAAACCCCCAGGTCCCATCCTTCTTCTATACAAGTACAATCGGGCTCGCACAATGTGAGGAACTTGGTCGAATGTGCTCATTTTGCATCGAATTCTATATTTTCCACTTGACCTCATATTTTTCCATAATTGACTGATAATATATTGACCCATTGTGTAGAGCTTCTTAGAGAGTCATATCAGTCAAATTCTTGACTTCACAGTGCAAGGGTCCCCTATGGCTGAGGAGAAGATGTCCCTTCCTGGGGGCCATGGATGTGGCTACAATATTCCCCTTACTTTGAGAGTGAATTAGAAAGAAAACAAATTCCCCATCCTGGGAGATGATATTACTACATTTCTTAGCTGAGATCAATGATATGGCATTAGGCAGGGCTACCTCTAGTATCATGTATAAATTATTACCCAAAGAAATAATAATAGTGGGAGGCCTCAACTCATATACAACATGATGCTTCCAAAAGTATGGTTCACCTAATAATACATCACAAATTCAAGAGGAGCAACATCAAACAAAATCTCATCCGTAAAGGTGTTGGCTTGATGAGGCCTAACCCAGGTTCAAAGTTAGCTATGCCAACCAACAAAACCATAAACTACTCACCCTTTTGGAAAAAACCTGTGTAGTGTAGGTTGCAGTCTCACCCAAAGCAATATTGGGGGATGAGAGAACTAGGCTTTTGCATCCAGAGGCATGTGTGATAAGTTCCTGTGGCTCCTAGGGCTTAGTTCTATATTTGTGAACTCTAACCCTTCCGAATCAGATAATTACAATCACTCACTTAAACAACATCTATGCCTTCGCAAAGGTCATGAAACATTCATAACATGTATAAATTATACTGATCTATGACTTTCATGCATAAGATAAGAATTCATTCATCTAATTTCCAATACAGAGCGAAAATACAGAAAACTGTAGAAGTAAAAATAGATCCATAGATGCGCAATTATTGGATCAAAAATGTCTTTATTAGATATATTCATTCACGTACAAACTATTTTTACCTATGCACTTAGCTGTAAGGGCCCACACACTCAACCTGCAGACTTACCAAGGTCTCTGCGAACTCAACTATAGGAGCCTTCCCCTTCACCTATGTACAGGAAACAAACTTTCTTGCCTTAGCTTACTTTCCCAAACAATGATATTTTTTTCGCTATGGATTTTCTATTTATAGCCTTTAATTTTACAATACCATGGTCTGCAAACCATGGGAGGGTCTCAAAACCTTCCTAACAACTAACCAGCTAAGAGACTGAAGTCCCTTTGACTCTTACTATCTTTTCACTTCGTTTCCACAAACCGTAGAGAATTTACATCTTTACAAAAAGGAATTACAAAATTTGCCAAATTTAACCACAAGGACCTCATGCCAATAGCCCCCCAACACAATTTGGTGACTCATCCTTGAGTCACTCAGTTGGCACTTCAATATTTGGTTGGAGTTCGTAGAAATCCAACTTGAGAACCTACAGATCATTTGTTCCCTACATAGCTGCCCACTGCACTTCCTTGACTAATTTCTTTATAGTGGGGCCTTCCACCACGATGTCCATTATCCTTCGAGTCTATTGTATGCCCTTTAGCTTGCTTTGCACTAATAGAGTGAGTTGGCCGACCTCCTCTATCCAAGGTTGTGTTCTTGTCATAAGAATTGCCTCTTTCTTACACAATTCTTCAATTTTAGTCTGAAGCTACTTCCCTTCCTGTAATCTTGTGAACCACTGTACTAGCACCAAAGTGTGTGCAGTCGACCTGAGCTCATCAAATTGTTGTTGTTTTTCTCTAAGGTGGGTTCCAATATTCTGCAAATTTGTTTCCTATTATAGAGATGTCCATAGCTCCATAGCCTTCTCAAGCAATTATGTGTAGTCCTTGACTGTTGCATCTAGTGTGGCCATTCCTTCCTTTATAGTAGCTCAACACTGCTCTCGAATCTATGGCAGAGTCGTTAGCTCCAGCTTCAATTGCAGCTCCAAAATTTGTAGCTGTAACTCAAATTGAACTCGACCGATTTCATCTTTGGAATCCTTAACCACCACAACCAGCGTTTGTGTTATAGACAATTTTGGGCCCTACAACCCCAAGCATGAAATGTCCATAAACCAAGGGCTTCTAAGCCCCTAAAAGTGTTGTTCTAACCCCTAAAGGAACAAGGTCAACAGATTACAGCTTCTCCCAGAAGTTCTCCATGAAACACTTCTCAGCATTGGTCAAAACAGGAGCATTTTAGCTGCTCCACTGGCTAGATGCGTTGCATCTCACCTAAATACACTGTGTGGGTGCATTGCATTTCAAAAATCCCTTCTGTGGGGTACGATGAGCGAGAAATGAAAAATGGCAGTGTCATTCCGCGAGGTGGAGAGGCAATGGAAGCTTCCAAAATCTTCTCCTGTGACACTTGCCTCACTGAATTCGACCAAGGATGAGTAAGAGGCCATCAATCTCCAAGTGGAAGCAAGAACTATCAGAGAGAAGACACTAATCAAATCACAAGCTGACTCATCCCCCTTACAGATATCTATATATGGATCCCTCATCCCGGAGATCCAGAGGCTGGAATTTTGCATATTGTAAGGAATTGTTGTTGGTTTCTTGAGACAAACATCAGATTGTTGGGTGATCTAAGCTTTGTTTGAGGTGAAGAGGGGCTTATTTGCTGGAAGGTTGATGCTGGGTCAGAACAACTGGTTGTAACTCCTCTTGGCTCTTTTCTTATTTATCAATAAAATCTATTCGAGTTTTCCTCCATGCTTTTGTGCCATTGATGCTTGTTACATTTGTATGGTCAATTTACATCTGATCCTAGATTGTTTATGATTATAGATCCATGTCTTTATATAGTGCTATGATTTTATGATCTTACAGGTACTTTGTGAATCTGGGCGTGCAAGGGAGAAGGTAACTGAAGACTATCAAAGAAGAGAGGGATCAAATCAAGAGATTAGCGCAAGACAGAGGTTGGTCTTTCTGTTCCTCTCTATCTATAATTCATAAAGGAAAAACGAAAGTAGCTTTTCTCTGTTTGTTTCTAAGGCAGCTGTCACACCTTAGTGGGATAGAGCAGTTCTCTATAGACACTTTTCCCTATAACAAAATGGTGACTCCACTGGGGAGCTAATTAGTTTGTTTGTTTATCATTCTTTGTTGTTTGTTTCATAAACTTACAAGTAGCATTCGAACTGCATTTGCCATAACAAATGCAAAGTAGATAACTACTACTTCAATCCATCTACTGGATCTGTTTATGATTTAAACAATTGATTCACAAACTATCAGATTTCCCTTGTGATAGCTCTTAGATCCTCCTTAGATCTACCCCTGATTGTTGCATTACTGATTGCTTTTTTGCTCGGCCAAAACCCAAGAACTGAACTGAAAACTGTGACCCGGAACCTGAATAGAGTCTCGTTTGTGGCCCAGCGTAGGTACTGTTCAGAGATTCTTAACTTCAACGCACTTCCCGAGTGGACAAGCTGCGCTGCATTTCAGATTCTCTGTGTTACAGGTGCGCTAATCAGACTAGCTCCATGCAGTTGTGGCTCCTGTGATTCATTTTTTCTAGTTCTATTCCTGAATTTTGCTACCTATGAACTGTATATGTCTGTTTGAAACCCCTTTTCCTTGTTGTTATTTTGCCTCCTTTGTACAAAAGAACTTTAGATGTTTTTGTTTGTTTGTTGAGTCGTTTACAGTTCTCCTTTGCAAAAGTAGCGTAATCGTACTGTCGTCCTTTGATTTGAAACTGTCACAAGTGTCGATTTCAATCGTAGGAAAGAGTTTGATTGCTGTTGATGGTCGATTATCCTGTTACTATTGCTTTTGGTCTGTATTTGTAATTTTCTAGTGTCTAGAACAAGTATTCATTTCAAAATCGTAGGGTGTTGTGATCGTCTCCATTTTTTATTTCGAAAAGAAACTTGTTGATATTTGTCGCTTGAAAAGAAATTCAGATTTGTGAATCAACTTTATTTTTAGCATTCATATACTAAGAAAGTCGAAAACAAATACATGCATGTGAATTTGCATATAGACAGTCTGATTGGCTTGATTTAGGAAAGTGCATTTAGAGTGTGCTCTTTGCTCTTTGTGAAACGATTCTGTCTTTCTTTTCCTTAGTAGCTAGGATTTTCATTGCACAAAGAAGATAAAAAGTTTGTTTATCATCTTAGATTGCATTTTAGGAATTATATCTACATCTCGTGGTGAACCTGAAAGGCAAACTTCATAAACAAGATCAACTTAAAATAAATTCAATGAATCTAACAACGCTTTGGAACTTAATGCACAACATTTAGAAGTCTAGGCTAGAGACGTATTCCGGCGTCGTAAAGCCTGGTAACTGTTGTTCTCACTAATGGTTGGGTGATTCCTCTACTTTGAGACGATAAGTGCCAGTACGGACTTGTGCTCCCACGTACCGTCGAGTATATTTTGGGAGACCCCAATAGGCTTAATCCTTTATCCATAGGAAGTTGTGTCTGCCGCCCTATCGGTTGCAATGCACTGAACACAGCATTCGAGAAGATTGACTGCTGTACCGTAAAAAGTATTCTGCAGTTTGGCGATTGGTTTGGTAATCCCTCTACCTAGATTTCTAGAGCAGTCCCTTTCGTTCCTTTTCAGACTCCTTAATGGAAAAGGTCCATCTGAGCACTTGTCACTTCAGGCTCATTAAAAATCGAAGGAGACTAGAGTCATCTTTTGTTTTTTCTCGACTCTTAAAAACTGAAAAAACAAGTTGTGTCAAAGCGTCTAAAATTCATTTAACTCGAAAACATACTTCCCCTTTATTTTAGTTGATCGAGTAATCCGCAATCGTGGAAGAAAGTCAATTGAAACCTCATCGTTCGTGGAGGCTTATGAGTCAACCGTCTTTGTCTCCAGAATCGAAGCTAGTATGGACAAAGAGAACTCATTTAACCGATTCCAAATCTCCTGTTAAAGTTAGAACAAGTGTTCCAACAACATCAGAGACTCCAGTTACTCCAAACATTTATGGAATCCCTTCCTCTACAGAAGAAGTCCAGCAGCCACAGAAGGAGAGTGATATTGATCCTAGTCTGAGAGTAAACACTTGTGTTACTGAACCAGTTCCATTTTCAACCAGTTCGGAGAGTATTGCTCTTCAAACATCCGTCATTGTCGATTCCATACCTTCTTCGGCACCAGAAATATTCTACGAACCTGACGGTCTTCCCCTTCCACCTGGTCTGATTGCCATAGAATAGATTGTAGAAGATCCTCCAACGAGTACTCCATCGCAATTTGGAGTCAGGAACACTCTATATCCTTCTTCATCAGAAGTTAGTCTACCACCAGCTGAAGCTCCTATAGAATCGCTAGGTAAGTTTTTGGATAGACTACAAATGTCTGAACAACCATCAACATCTAGGACTGTGTCATCTGAAACAGCGACGATAGAACTCCTTGCTATCACTCCGACAATGTTTGCCGGTATACCATTTGTCCCGACTAGCTCTCAACCGCTAGAAGGAGCCCACTCAGGGGCCATTTCGACAGTATGGTCTGTTCCTGTTTGTTCATCCGGAATAATATCCGGAAACTCTTACGTTGAGTCTCAACAAATTGACCCATCTGGAGGTCAATTTGGGTGGTCCGGCCCCCAAGGGCAAACCATTCCCTTGAGTTCTGGATTACCACCATATGGAGGGCAGTATACCCTTTCATTATCCCCTCTGGGAGGATATCCATACGGGAGTTCACAACAACATTCAGGTTATACTGGAATTACCTCAAGCGGTTGGGTACCTATACTACCTCAACAACCAAGAGTTGTATACTCGATGCAACAATGCTTACTTATGTCAAATATACCAACTACGCCAGCTATTGTGACAGTGTCGCAAGTTCAAGCGTTGCCTATTGTATTCCAACCTCAGGTTTCTCAGGTTGTAATGCAACAACCCCTTGACCCTGTGACTCAACCACAATCGCCGACTGGTGGAATGACACAGGTTCAGATGGGTACGATTACCCCTCATCTTGGTCAAACTGTTAGTATCGGGCAACAACACATGGCTTCACAGCCATGGCTAGTACAATACCAGCAACCACAATTCCAACAAGTATACCAAGGTTCTGAGCAACAAATCTTTGCAAATAGTGGACAACCGTATATTCAAAACGGTCAAAATCAGCCATTTTACAATGGTCATGCCCACCAACCTTACCAAAGTTACCAGCATCAAATGCATTATGCCGGTATGCAAAGATCAATTGCTTAGGCAATCCCATCTTATCCTGGGTATGCTTTGCCTAACCTAAATCAGCAGTTACCCTTTGTGGCAACTTTAGAGTTACCTTATTTAAATCGGCTAACAAACGATCCAATCGCTTACACCCCTTTGTGGCCAGCGATTCCGCATAAACTTCCAGAAGATATTCCTAGATTTAATGGAAATCCAGGTGAAGATCCATCGAATCATGTGATGACCTTTCATCTATGGTGTTCATAAAACACCCTAAACGATGATTCGATAAAAATTCACCTCTTTTAGAGGACGTTAATGGGTCTAGCGGAAAAATGGTACATCGAATTGCCTAGAGCTTCGTTCGACAACTTCAGTACCTTAGCCACAACCTTTTTAACCCATTTTCAGTTACCAATAAGGTACGAAATGGGAACATAACTTCTTACCAACTTCAAACAGACAACGGCCACTCACATATCTAATCATATACATGAGTGGCAATGTCGTTGTAGAATGGTAAAAACGTATGTTCCCGATCAGCTCTTAGCTGAATGGTTTATCAAGTCATTACTACCTTCCATCACGGAAGATGTGGCAAAGGGGGGGGTCGTAACAGTAGAGCAAGTTATCGCTCGTGTGCAATATTTGGACTTGATTTACACTCAGTCTGGCACTCTCTACGATAAAATACCTGACACCCCTAGACCGGAATTCTCAATTCCTCCTCCTCCTAAATCAAACAATGACTCTCATGCCGGCGATGGCGTGATTGGCACAACGGACACGAAATCGACAAAGGCTATATCCAAAAAGGCCCATAAGATTTCAGGTCAAAATGCAAAAAATGAACTTCTTGCCTCGGAAGTAAATGCCGTATCAACAGATAAAGGCAAAGAAACCAAACAACCAGGGAGCAAGAAGAAAGGCAAAGGGAAGAAGAAGAAACAGGAGGAATCATCACCTGAAAAATCTTCTTCAAACCCTCCTGGAGATAGGAAACCAAAAAATCCACGCTTTATATGTGATGAGGATCATTGGACTGCAAATTGTCCACACAGAGCTGAGCTTAAGAAATTCTTCAAGAATTCAAAAACCTTTGTAGTGTTAACTTATCCATTTCCAAATCCAAGAACAAATCTAGTTGAAAGTGGAAATGCTTCACCGTCTCAAGTGCTAATGTTGTCGGTTTCAAAACAGCAAAATGATGCTTTGATATCGACAAGGAACAAAGATTATGAGAATCAACAGCTGTCAAACAACAAGGATAAAGATCAACCTAGTAGTTCGACAACAACTTCGATAGAAGTTGCATCGCCAATCATTTCTGAATTGACAATAAAACCGCGAAAGGGAGTAGTACACAAGTCGACGTTTAATCCCCACGCTAGAGTGGCACAACATTATAATATAGTGGAAGATTTGGCCCAATCGCCATCCACTATGTCGACTCTTGAAGTACTATAGAATTGCCCATCCCAAAGGCAGGCTTTATTATCAGCCATTGGTACGATAGACCCAAAGGATTCCAATCTTGTATCCTTCGACCATAAAGGATACGATCCTCAATTACCAGCTCAACTAGCTTTCCTTATTCAAGTGAAAGCCCTCAACAAAACTGTTCATCGAACAATTATTGATGAGGGAGCATCTACATGCATTATGTCGATGAGTTGCTGGAAAAATTTAGGATCTCCAACCTTGTCGTGATCTTCGACGACATTAAAAGCATTCAACGGAAGGACATATACCCCATATGGTATTTTGAGTAACTTGAAAGTTGAACTAGGAGGAAAGACAGTAGAAATAGATGTTGAAGTAATCGATGGCAATCTTGATTACAACATCCTACTAGGAAGGCCATGGATATATGCTATGGCTGCTGTTGTGTCGACCTATTTTAGGAAGATTTCATTTCCCTTTCAAGGAGGGATTACAATCGTCGATCAACAAAACTTCCTACCCAATGGTTCTCAAGTTACCGGAAGCATCCCTATGATCCATGGAAGCCCCCATTCACTTCAAAATATCGGAGTAGGCCTACTAAAAGATCCTATATTAATGGAAACCTTCGCCCTTCCACCTCCAATCAATCTGGCGGAAGTAGCATCGGTAGGAACCTGCAATATGATATCTTCCAAAAAGATCTCAGAAAACGATATCAACATGGATCATGCAATGGTTTTTCCCCCAAGCCCAACAGAAATATTGTAGCAATCAATGTTCCTAGCCTAGATGGCAAACCCAAATCAACGCTCATCAAGCATTTGGATAGATAGGTCTAAAGAATATGGTACCACTTCAGATCCTTGGTCACGAGTGCATGTCACCGATGAAGGAATTGTCCAATCAATGGTAATTGAAGGGGCACCATGGAATGATTCCCACCATCGTTCCCTTCTTCCGGATTGTGGAGAACATACTCAAGATGACCTTTATCATCCTTCAATTTTTTATTTTCTATCAAATACTGTAAACACGGTGGATTCCGAGCGAAACTTGTCCAACATTGAAGAGACTATCGCCATAAATATCTCGACCAAAACAGATGTTGTAGAGAATATTTATGTTGGCAAATGTTGTTCTCCTTCAGAACTGGAAATATATAACGCTTTTTTCGCAAATTCAGAGATGTCTTTGCTTAGTCATATAGTGAAATGCCAGGCATTGACTTGAGTATCGTTGAACACAAAATTAAGATGTATCCATATGTCAAACCAGTACGACAACGACTATGGTAGGTGCACCCCAAGAAAGCCGCTGCCATTAAGGTAGAAGTTGAAAAACTTCTCCATGCTGGTTTCATTTACCTGGTTCCTCTAACCGACTGGGTATCGAATATTGTCCCTGTTATGAAAAAACAAGGAACAATTAGAGTGTGCGTCGATTATAGGGATGTAAATCAAAGCTTGTCCAAAAGACAACTACCCTACACCCTTCATCGACCAGATAATTGATGAATGCGCCGGATGCGAAATCTTTTCATTCATGGATGGATTCTCTGGGTATAATCAAATAAATATCCGCCCACAGGACCAGTCAAAGACTGCGTTTATTTGTCCATAGGGCACATTCGCATATCGAAAATTACCCTTTGGTTTAAAGAACGTAGGGGCGACGTTTCAGAGGGCAATGAATTACGCCTTACATGACATCAAAAACATCATTCAACCATACCTCGACGACCTTCCAGCTCATTCGCGAAAGCGGACTGATCACTCACAGCATTTAAGAGCGATATTTCTACATTGCCGACACTACAAGATATGACTCAATCCACACAAATGTGTATTTTGCATCAGTTCTGGTCATTTTCTTGGCTTTGTAGTCTCAAAGGATGGGATTCGTCTCGACCCATGTAAGGTCAAGGCAATCATAAATTTGCCTCCACCTTCGAATTTGCTTCAGATTCAGAAACTCCAAGGGAAAGTGAACTTTCTGAGGAGGTTCATTCCAAATTAGGCCGAACTTGCTAAAGGTTATACACGTCTTTTGAAAAGGGAAGTACCCTTTGTCTGGGATCAAGTTGCGCATGCTTTAAAAGAATCCCTAATGAAAGCATCATTAATGTACGCTCCTGATTATCAAAAAGACTTTAACGTGTATCTGGCTGCAGCGGATACGACCATCGAAATGGTTTTAGTTCAAGAAGTAGATGGAATTGAACATCCTATATATTATTTAAGTAAAAACTTAAATGATACAAAAAGAAAATATTCTTACATTGAAAAGCTAGCACTCGCAGCTGTTCAAGCGATACAGATATTTCGACACTATGTCCTCTTTCGAAAAACTACCATTTTGTCAGATTGCAACCCCATGACTTATATCTTGTCGCTACAGTTGCCAGGGGGAAAATATTCAAAATGGGTAGCAATACTACAAGAGTTTGATCTGGAATTTGTAAAATCCAAGTCAAAGAAAGCTCTAGTTTTCGCAAAATTATTGTGCGATCTCCCATCGTCGTCCAATGATGAAACATCCGAAGAAACAATCGTGGACGAAAGTTTGTTTCTGATATCTTCAAGCAATGAGTGGTATGGGGATATAATCATTTATCTCCAAACCCAAAAATACAGGCCAAACACCTCCCGCTCCGAACAAAAACATATTTGATACCAAGCAAAAGACTACATGATCGTCGGTGATACACTTTACCGTTGAGGTATCGATACAGTTCTGAGCAGGTGTCTCACCCATGAGGAGGCTGAAAAAGTCCTGAATGATTGTCATTCAGGTGCATGTGGGGGGAATCAATCTGGTTATGCTCCAACGCAAAAAATCTTACGAGCAGGATACTTCTGGCCAACAATGTTCAAAGATTGCATAACCACAGTCAGAAGTTGTGATGCTTGTCAAATTTGCGATAGCAAAACCAGAAGACCACCCGCACCTCTACAACCAATAATTGTTGTTGGGCCATTCGCCAAATGGGGCAGCGATTTCATGACATGTAACCCCACCTCAACCGGGGGGCATGGGTATATCATAGTCGCAATTGACTATTTTACCAAATGGGCTGAGGCGATGCCTACATTAGATAATACTGGCAAAACAGTTGCCCTCTTCTTTTTCAATCATGTAGTCGCCAGATTCGGAGTACCACAAGCTATAGTCACAGATCATGGATCGCATTTTTGCAATCACATGATGGTCGAATTAGCTGCCAAACTAGGGTTGTCTCACGACAGCTCTACTCCATATTATCCGCAAGCCAACAGACAAGTTGAAGCAATCAACAAGATCCTGAAGCGCATGCTGCAAAGGATGATTGGAGTTCACAAGAGAAGATGGCACCTAATCCTATACTCAGCTTTTTGGGCTTACCGAACATCGGTAAGGAATGCAACCAGGTTTACACCTTTCCAACTGGTATATGGCCTGGAAGCAGTCTTACCAATCCAGTGCAAAATCTCGTCTCTCAAACTCGCAATTGATCTCCTCCGCGGAACTTCAGAAGAAGAAACTTGTTTCTTGGAATTAATCCAATTGGATGAAACCCGTCGTGACGCCACTTTGGCTAACAAAGTCCATAATAAACGAGTCAAGGCACAGTTCGACAAAAATGTCAGACCCTGTGTCTTATCAGAAGGTGACTTGGTCTTGCTTTACGACCAAGAATCCGATAAATTGGGAGCAGGCAAATTTAAGTCTTTATGGATGGGCCCCTATATTGTTAAACGAGTGTTAGCAAAAGGAGCCTAAGAGTTAATGGATTATGATGGAATTCCACTGGCACAACCTCGTAATGGGTTGTACCTCAAGCGTTACTATGCATAATGGTAACCTGTATGCTTTTGTTATGTTTTTTTTTTCGCTAAAGTGTTTATTTTGGTCAAGTAAATCGACTTTTTACATTTATTGTAGATGTCAAACCTATTGGAGTCATGTGTTGGATATGTCGACGGAGCAAGTCGTAGTTCGCAGAATCTATCTTCCGCGGCTTGGGCCATTTTTGATCCAAGCGGCGAGTTAGTAAGTTTCAGAGGGGTATGTTTTGGTTGATCAACAAATAACATCGCTGAATATAGCGCGTTGATAGAACTTCTCTCTGATTCCATCACACATGGTATACGCCGGCTAACTATCAGGCTAGACTCACAACTCGTAATACTACAACTCACTGGTATCTATTCTCTCCGAAATCCAGCTATTTATCGCATGTTCCTAAGGGTTAAGATTTTGGAAAGACAATTTGATTTTATTCAATATCAACATATTTCCAGAAACTTAAACACATTAACTGACTCATTGGCAAATTATGTGTTAGATAGACATTTGCAACATTTATAAAAAGAAACATTCCATCAATGTTTGCATTTGGATCATGTAACTTAACCAAAATAAAACTCCGAAAATAAAAAATATATATAACTGTTTGTGGTTTACACATAATGTTCTGTAACCAAGACAAAATCGGTCAAATGACCAAAAAACTCAAAATGCTATGGGGCACCCTAGTCTAATGATTCTCGTGATAGCAAGTCATAGCCTGTGCGATCATGCGTAAGAGACAAGTCCATCGTCTTGGCACACCAGTAGTATGCCGTTGTAACCTCAAAGGTAGCTCGTTAGTCCTGACATCTGGAATAGCAAGAGTGAGGCCCTCAACCTGCTCCTATAATGCTGTGAGAGTCTCGGCCACATCGAGGTCACGAAGGATAGTCCTTCCGATGGCCTCTCCTGCTGGGGCGGCAGCTGGTACTCTCAGGTGAACTACTGGACGAACAGGACCAACATCTGCATGTACACATGAGTTTGATTAAATTCTTGATAGAATAAAGCACAAGGGCATTATAAATGGAAAACGATAAACAAGAATATGGTCAAAGATTTTACCAAGGGTGCCCCACTGTTCGTCATCCGGCAGTACTAAATCCGGATCACCCCGGAAGTCCATGCTAGCATATGGATACTCAGAATAGACCATCTCCTGCCGATCAAACCACTTGAAGAAGGTATCAGAAAATGAAATCTGAGACTGACCAGCATGCCTAGACATATGGTCAACCCACCTCTGCATACGTGGTTCAGTAGGTGAAGGTAAATTGAGTGCAATATACTGCGGCTGCATTAGTGGTATCTTCTCCAAGGCAAAGCCAGTCAAAATAGAGCCATAACCAAAGTTCAAATGAAATGGTAAAATGAGAGGTAAAAACACTTTTTCATTACTTTTTACGTAGTTCAAAGTAAAATATTAGTGTGCTAACTCGTTTTCAAACATATATTATTCATTTCTGACTAGTTTGATGAAGCATTTGAAAAT
This sequence comes from Pinus tabuliformis, assembly GCA_031772625.1. Lineage (NCBI taxonomy): Eukaryota > Viridiplantae > Streptophyta > Pinopsida > Pinales > Pinaceae > Pinus > Pinus tabuliformis. Next base: position 1,337,600,947 of record CM062820.1, read on the forward strand.
ACAGTACAATCTTTGAAAGAACGGAGCTATTTATGGTAAAATCAAAAAGGGACCATTCAATCGAGTAAACTTACCGCAAGGTTCAAGCTCATTAAAAAATAAACCCGCATCGAGCAGTTTTAGCATATAGTTCAAGCTCGTTAAAAAGTAAACATAAGCCATGAGCAAATGTTTCCTCCCACATTTAAGAGCATTAAAAAATGAACTATTCCCCGGTAAATAACCATCGTGAATGTAGTACTTCAACCATTAAAGCCTTGGTTGTGTTTGCACCGTCACCTCCACTTTTGCATTGGCCGATCATTCACCCCCATTTGATTGTTTACCCATTTTGAGGAACAGCTGCGAAGAGTGATCTCACTAGCCATCCTCGTAACACTACCGTGATTGGAAAATTCCAAACCTTATCTGGAATCAGCTGCTACCCATTTTTATCACTCGTTCCTCAAAAGACGAGTCTCCTTTAAGCTCTTTTCAACTGACTCATAAAATATGAAAATATTGTCGAGCCATTGGCCTCTCTAGCTTGTTAAAGGGATAGGAAGTGCTATCCCTCCTCTAGATTTTAATATTTTTGGACCTGAGGGATTATTACACAAAAAGATCGAGTGCTTGTTTTGTTCGGCTCGTTAAAAGTATCGAAAATTCATCCCTTTTGTATTGTTTTATACTTTTTCGGACTTAAGGGAGTAGATGATGAAAAAGGAATTTTGGAGTTTCCTTTACGTTCCTTTTCAGACTCTCTAAAATTGAAAAGGACAGAGTTATCTTTGTCGTTAAACTCGTTAAAATTTTAATAGCAACAAACTTGTCTATAGACGAGAACGAGTTTCACTATCGCTAGGCTCGTTAAAACATAGCGATGGGTTTGCCCAAAGGGAAAATTATAGAACAAGCATATGTTATCCTCCTCAAGCTTGAAAAAAATAAATAGGTACTGGTCAGCAATGACTGGGGAAAATTAGGAAGAAAACTTGAAGAAACTTTGTTGGTAGCAAGTCGCTCTTGAACATGACACTTCCACTCCGTGTCCGAGTCACGTTGGGTTATTTCATTCACCGGTCACATCACCATGGTCACATCATACCATCCACATTTTGGTTTAATGCTACCAATCCATCACATCAGTGTCGCCGATATGTTCAAGAGAAGTCATTCAGAGAATTCACTTGTGTCTCACCCAGTACCATACATTGATTCTCCATTCCTTCATGACTGCCACCCTGAACCTCATATCACCAGATCGTTTTCACCTCCATTAAAATCATTTGCTCCGTTCAGTGTCATTGATGTTGGATTCATTAAGGCCTTCCTGTGACAGATCACTTCTTGTCGACATCAGCTCATTATCCAAGAAGTTGATCTAGGGACACCCCATTCAGTACTTTGAAGCTTGCATGCCTCAATGGCAAGTTTCTCACTTCCGGCGATAGGTTTACATCAATGGCCTTTGACTGAAAGATTTTGTGTGGTGTTCGACGCCAAGTCCTTTATTCACACCACGTGAATTGTAGTGCAGTACCTTGAGGGTCGTTATCATTATCGGTGATTCCTCTCGCGCTTGTTAACAATTTACATCATTGGCTGGTAATCAAGCGATGTCTTTCCATGTTCGACTTCAAAACATTTCTCACATGGATCGACTTGTACTTCGAGTGAAGATCGAACGAGATTGAAGACCCCGGATCTAGTTTCATCCATCCGGGCTGCGATATATATTCAGGGAAATAAAGACATTAAATGTACATCATTGCTGCACAGATAATCATCCACTCAAAAGGAGGATGGCTCTATCAGAATCATCAGTCTACACTCAGACGATTGTCTGTCCTATGTACATGAAAATGAATTTATAAAGCTGAGCATGGGAATGCCCGCCTCAGCTAAATCATGAAAATATTATGAAGATAATGTATTGTATTGTATCTTATTACAGGTCTCCTCCCAACATTGAAAGAACTTTGGATCCTCATAATAAAGCATTTCACCCGACATCAAAGGATTAATGACCTCATGCTTTAGGGGGCAACTGTTATAGACATTTTTGGGCCCTACAACCCCAAGCATGAAATGTCCATAAACCAAGGGCTCCTAAGTCCCTAAAAGTGTTGTTCTAACTGCTAAAGGAACAAGGTCAACAGATTACAGCTTCTCCCAGAAGTTCTCCATGAAAAACTGCTCATAATTGGTCAAAACATGATCATTTCAGCTGCTCCACTGGCTAGGTGCGTTGCATCTCACCTAAATACACTGTGTGGGTGTGTTTCATTCCAAAAATCCCTTCTATGGGGTGCGATGGGCGAGAAATGACAAATGGCAATGTCATTCCACGAGGTGGAGAGGCAACAGAAGCTTCCAGAATCTTCTCCTGTGACACTTTCCTCACTGAATTCGACCAAGGATGAGTAAGAGGCCATCAGTCTCCAAGTGGAATCAAGAACTATCAGAGAGAGGAAACTAATCAAATCACAAGCTGACTCATCCCCCTTACAGATATCTATATATGGATCCCTCATCCCAGAGATCCAGAGGCTGGAATTTTGCATATTTTAAGGAATTGTTGTTGGTTTCTTGAGACAAACATCAGTTTGTTGGGTGATCTAAGCTTTGTTTGAGGTGAAGAGGGGCTTCTCTACTGGGAGGTTGATGCTGGGTCAGAACAACCGATTGTAACTCCTCTTGGCTCTTTTCTTATTTATCAATATAAGCTATTCGAGTTTTCCTCCATGCTTTTGTGTCATTGATGCTTGTTACATTTGTATGGTCAATTTACATCTAATCCTAGATTGTTTATGATTATAGATCCATGTCTCTGTATAGTGCTATGCTTCTGTGATATTACAGGTACTTTGTGAAGTTGGGCGTGCAAGGGAGCAGGTAGCTGAAGACTATCAAAGAAGAGAGGGATCAAATCAGTAGATTAGCGCAAGACAAAGGTTGGTCTTTTTGTTCCTCTGTTTCTATAATTCATAAAGGAAAAATGAAAGTAGCTTTTCTATGTTTGTTTCTAAGGTAGCTGTCACACCTTAGTGGGATAAAGCAGTTCTATATAGACACTTTTCCCTGTAACAGTTTGGATCTTTTTTGTTGACTCTCGCTACTTCTAAGTGGTGGCTGCACGTAGCAATTTATTCCGTCTCCTTTAGTGACTGCACCTTTTCTTTGAATATTTGTTGGTTATTTGTATTGACTTTATTAGTCACCAAGAATGCATGTTTCTCCCTAATCCTCATCTCATCAGATACACCTTGGTGCAACACATGTAGGGTTTGGATAGGGTGTTCCATGAGGTTGATGCCCAGATCCTTGAGTGGCGAAAGCTAGGCATTGGCCTCTTTTGAGTGGGCATGGAGGGCCTCTTCAGGTCACTGAATCACATGAAAATCCAAATTTCGATCCATGTTAAACACTGTCATGCTCGCTTGATGCAGGCTCACCTAAATCTTGCTCGCTTGACCTATGCTCGATTGCAGTTGACATGTCTAGATCTATAGATCGCACAAAGCCTTCTGCTCATTTCCTAGCGCCTGTTCATACTGTTGCTCAAACTGGGTCCAAAGTTTGGTTGTAGTGTCCCAAACCTTATCACCAATTTCATCTAAGTCCCCTTTCATGAGGACTAATGGGTTGACCTGGGAGAATTTCGTTGACTTCGGGTTCTTTCATGGCCCCAAGGTTGTCTGCTTCGTTCTTTACCTAAGCAAAAATGAGGTTCATTGCTTCGTGCCCCCACCCCCCTCTAAATCTAACCCTTCTTGGTCCTAGCTGTGCTGATATTCAGACTCCTCTACCTCGATTGTGGTTTCTAGGTCCACCTGCTCTTTGTTAGTAGCTACCTTAGCAGTAGCTTCCTTCTGTTGCACAACTTTCTCCCAAGATGAAACCTGTTGGGACTCCTTCTATGTTTCTGTTCTGAGGTCTGTGTGGTGGTACCTTGGGCAGCCTTGCTCATTCTTGTGCCTAGATCTGATGCTTAAAGGCACTCCCTTGTACATTTACTGAAAATTTCTTAGACATCCGCCTCGACAGCAAGATAAGGGAACTTATGTCATATCTTCTGCGGATCCTGTCATGCGTGAATATAGACATTATGGAATTCATCCTTGAATTCAGCATAGGGATCAAGTTGGTCATGTAAGGTAGGTGACAACCTCAGCCTTTGGTTGATCATCATGCATAGATCCATCTCCACTAGCACCTAGAACATCTTGGTTTCGATGACCTGGACTGCGTCTTTTGTTTCCGAGAGTGAAGAAAACTTCACTACCTCTGGAAGATCTGGTTCTTGAGGATGAAATTAGTTGTCCTCTAGCATCCTCCATGTTACTAAGGCTATTAAAAGTAACCACCAAGAATAATGAAATGCCTTGCACTCATCCTAGACCTCTCGAAAATTCTCCAAGAACTCCTTGCATAGGTACTGAGCCCAGCTGTACTGGACTCCTTTGGCACACTGTGCGGCCAAAGATATTATGGGCATTGGAACCTCGTTCACATGGCACTTCCGCATGACCTTTCTGACTAATATTTGTGTGATGAGCTTCACCATGAGGTCTCTAATGGAGTGGATGCAATATTTGTGAAACTTTTTTAATTAATCCAAACTCACTCTTCATCTCATCTGCGAGTTCCTTCTCCTTCATTTTTCCACCAAATGCCTTTTTTGGATACACAACTTGATAAGGTAGTAAGTTTATCTGGTGGATCAACTTCTCAGTAATTGGGATGGGTTCTCGCAGCCAAAGACACACATCATGCACCAAATTAAGTAATTATCAAACACAACCAGTATTAATGATGGTGTGACTGAAGTGTGGCACCCAGATCATGCTCAGGAGGCCCGCTTTCTCAACACCCAGGACCCACTTCTTAGGTTCCAATCACATCACCCTAGTTTCCTCATAATAGATTTTTTATAGGTATTTGGCTAGCACAAGCTAAGGGAATTTCTCATGATCTCCCAAATCCCAATCCTCCAGCTTGAGCATCGGAATGTGGCCTAATACCGCACCCTAAAGAACCACTTTCTCTGGCAGTAATGGTTTTGATACAATAAATTTGGCTTTGTTTGGGTCCTTAGGCACCTTAGCTATGCCCTTACATAGGGAGCTATACTTTGGTAGCCAAATCATAGGCTCATCCTCCTTAGCATCCATCTCCTCGATGCCTTCGCATAACTGTTCTTCACTTAAATCCCTCGGCTTGGTCAGTTTTTGTGATCAATCCATCTTCCCTTTCTAGCACACCTCTGTGGGGTTTTTCCACAGTGCCTTCCTTGCTAGAACTTGTTGGCGTTTCTTCTATTTGTTATTAGCTATAGAGGGCTTAGGCCTAGGAGACCTTGGCATTGTAGTTATAATTCTCATAGGAATAGAAGGTGTTGCTTCAACTAAGGGTGTTGCTTCAGAGGGTGATACTTTTGTTGTGGGGGGAGTTGTAATCATGTTTTCTATAAATGCCTTCTGAAAATCTTCGGGCACGTTGACCAATCCCAATCTTCAGAAAAGTTATTCCTAATCCGGTTCGAACATACAATTCAGCTCTTGGCCCAACATAAGGTAAGAAATATTATAATGGATTCTTAGGATGCAAAGTGTTCTAATGCGGGGAAACATGCCATATTTATAGGTGAATTAAAATTTGAATCCAACCATTCCCTCAAAATTTCTATCATTAATGCATCCTTGGCAGTATATTTCTAAATTTTTCCCCATAAATCTGCCTTCCCACTCCTCCGAATGGAAAAATTTCCATCTAATCATCTATAGTAATTCCGACGACTACTTTTTGACCAGGTTGTGTGGAACCAAACATTGTGGTGAAGCCATGTTGGCGCATCTCCCCTCGGTGCCCCATTTTTTTCCATCACACAACCCTCATACTTCATCTTTCCAATAGTTGGGTAGTGTAGTTTAGAGTCTCATACTTCCTTGTAGCTAACTAGAGTAATATGACTATCTGGCCACCATATAGTCATTGGGATCACCCTTGTCCAACTTCAATCGACTACCATTGACTCTGCTTGGAAATAATTCTTCATTCATCTTCGCCAACTGAGCTATGCCACCATCTCTGATTTCTTTTACCGCATAGGGCCCAAACAAATGCATTTGAAAATTTCCATGAAATTTTTAAATTTTTTTTGTCATATAATAAGACAAAATCATTAACCTCAAAGGTGCATTTCTTTATATGTCGATCGGGCCATGATTTTTCATGCTCCTTTTTCACTTGTTGGTGAAATCCTGCTAAAAACTGATCATCCAACAATTCCATCAGCTGTGCAAGGTGCTCCTCCATAGTATTGCGATAAACCATATCAGTCAGTGCTCCAATCGGCAGACTCAACACAATATATTGCGTGGGCATCATAGACTCTTGCCCACAGACCAATCTAAAATGGGTTTGGCCTATCAACCTTTTACAAGTGTTCTATATGCCCAAAGGATTGCTTGTATGCACACATTTGAGTCATTCCGCTTCACATTGGAAACCTTCATTAAAGAACTCTCTATGATTTTGTTGAAGGCTTCAACCATACCATTAGCTTGGGGGTGATAAGGCGTAATTTTATGATGATAGACCTAGGTTTCTTGAAGCATCATGACAATTGTTTTTTTTAAGATGCTTGTGCCCCTGTCACTCACTAATATCTTAGGGCAACCAAATCTGGACAAGATATACTCAAAAATAAACTTCATAGTTGCAGCTATACTACAGCCATTTACTGGTTGCACTTCAGTTGTGGTAATAATATATCGCTCTTTGGTCCCTTTCCCTGGTGGCTAGATTGGACCCACAAAATCACTCGCCAACTTATCGAACACCTGCAATGTTATTTATGGATTTAGGGGCAATTCGTCCCTCCATGATGGTTTCCCCATCCTTTAACAAGCATCGCATGCCCTACAATACTCTTTTGAATCCTTATTTATCGTTTGCCACCAAAGTCCTACACACAGGATCTTCTACATGGTCGCCCTTCCTCCATAGTGGCCTCCCACTACTCCTCCATGTGTTTCTATTAGGATGCTTTGGTCATTCAAACTCTGGGACATATTGGTGCAGTATTTCATCAGTGCCCATTTTATATAGGTGTCAAGCGATCACATAAAAATCAGTGGTGTGAACCATCGACTCCTTCTTGTGTTATATAGAATATTCCTCTTAGGGTGTGCCAGTTGTTAAAAACCAATTATATCAGCAAAGTGATCATCAGGGACACGAATATAGAAGAGCTGCACATCAGGAAATGCTTCTTCCAAACTAGTATGCTCATCACCAGTCTCAATTTGGGATAGATGATCAGGACCAACATTCAGTGATCCAGGCTTCACAATTACCTCAAAATCAGACTCTTGAAGGAGAAACAACCATCTACAAATCTTTGCCCCCAACATAGGCTTATTGACCAGGTACTTTAGAGAAGAATGGTTTGTGTACATCTTGAAATGTGCAACTAACAGATAGTGCTAGAATTTTTGTAGCACATACACCATTTCCAGTCCTTCGTGCTCTATGGTTGAGTATTTATTCTTCACATTTGACAATTTCCCACTTGCAAATGCTATAGGATGATCAATATTGCCTTCACCTAGTTGAGTCAACACCACACCTAACGCAATACAAGAAGCGTCCACATGAACATGAAACTCCTTTGTTCGATTTGGGAACACCAGAGTGGGTGTGGTGACCATTTGCTCCTTCAAAATGTCTAAACTCTTATGACACTCTTCGTCCCAGCAGAATGTCACGTCCTTCCTCAATATTTTCTCCATTGGCATAGTGATTTGTGCATATGCCTTCATAAACTTTCTATATTACCCCGTATGGACCAATGTCATCCGTAGTTATTTTATGGTCTTCGGGCCTCCAAATTGACAATAACAACTATCTTTGTGGGTTCTACCATCAAGCCATCCTTGCAACCCACATGACCGAACAATATTCTGTAAGGAACATAGAAGATGCATTTTTTCAGATTCAAGGTGGTCTAATGTGTGCGATAGGTATCCAACATAAGGCACATACATGTAATGTGGTGATTTACAAACCCAAATATGGTCCAATCATCAAAGTATACTTCTAATAACTTTGTGGATGAATTCCTTAAAAGCCACAATTACTACCCTTTAGAATATTGCAGGTGCATTCTTCAGTCCAACTGAAATCGCTATGTACTAAAAACACCCCCATTACGTCGTGAAGTTGGTCTTGCTATGATCCTCTGATGTGATCTTGATCTCATGGTACCCCGAAAACCCATTAGTGAATGAGTAATCTTCCTTCCCTCCAACATTCTCTAGGACTTCATCTTTAAATGGCGTTGGGAATGGGTCATGGAAGCACACATCATTGAGCTTCCTCAGATCTACACATGTCCGAATTGCATCTTATTGCATCTTTTCTTGGACTACCATAAGACTTACCCAGTATAACTCCTCCAATGAATTAATGATCCCAACTTCTAGAATTTTGTCCAACTCCTTAGACACCTTTTGATCCGAAAATGATATCTTGGACTAATATTAAGGTATTACAGACTCATGTGCATGGATTTTCGAATCATATAGACAATGAGCAGTTAGAGAAACATAATGGACAAACACACATGACACAAGAATTTCAATATGGAGTTCACCCAAAAATCTTGGGCTACGTCTCTTGGTCCAGCCTTTAGTGGTGACCTCTCTATTATGTCTTCAAGAGCAGAGTTTTACAAAAGTGAGCTCAATTTGAGTCTCAATGCAACAGATACAAAACATTAGGACTTTACTTGAATCCCTCAAGTCTATCTGAGTACACAGACTCTCCCTCTCATTCTCTGTCTCTATCTTCTCTCTGTCTCAGCACTACTTGCCTCTGTCTCTGTCATCCTATGGTTTTTAAGAAAATCGTTGTTGTCTGTTCGTTTCCTCTTCTGGGCTCTCTGGCTCCCGGCCTCTATCCTCTCAAATAGCCTCTGAGCGTTAAGAAATCATTGCTAAATATCATCAGGGATGGTGGCCACATGTTCTACAATGGAAGGGACCATTGGTGCCTTTGAAATCCCCAAAATAGTCGTTCTCTATTTACATAAAGAATACACAGAAAACGAGTAAAAGATACGCCCAAACACCTTTTATCAGATCTAAAATATTATCAATTCCTCCCTATAATACCTTCAAATCTGCCTTCAGGTGCTACCACAAGTGATCATTGATCCATGGTTATTATTGATTACGGGTGGCCTACGTGCACAGAGATTACCCGCCAGAAAAGGCGGTTTTCTTTCTTCGGCGCTGAGCCACGTGGCAGCCAGTGTATGGGATCGGGTGGAGCCTGTCCAATACCACTCCACCTAAGGCCCTCCCAAAATCCCGCTTATTACAGAACTCAAAATATCTATCGCTACATGTATAAACCCTTTCGGGTCCATTTTATCACCCAATAACCCTAGGAATTCACATTGAAAAACTCATTTTTTATGGAAATAAAAATATATTAAATTCCATTCATAACCCCATTGAGTCCGGCTATCGCAAGTCGCAAGTATATCGGCCCCGCTCCTTTGTATTGCTCTGATGTGATAATGCAATGTGATATATCGCAATCGGCATATCGCATAGTCCGCTGGTCGTTGGTAAGTGCTCCTTTGTATTCTACCGATGCGATATCACGAGTTAACTCGGGCCATCGATTTGCACGCTTGATCAATGGTCCTCATTGACTCGCACTAATCAATATCACAACTGTCATATGGCCACTTCCAATAAACTCCTCTTTCCGCCACCGATTGCAATATGCCGATCGGATTTGGACCGTTCATCATCTAGATTTGACGACTCCTATGCATCATTGTTCAAGCCTCTGATAGCTCTATTTTTCACTGTTTCTTCATGTTTTTCAAGCCTGATAGTGCAATCTACCATTTTTAAAAGTTCATCCTTTGCAATTGTTTTTTTATTTTTTAAGACTTAGAGGGTAATTTGGATCCATTTTAGATCACGCCTTCCCACTGAAAAAGCTTTTGGACCACCAAAAGTTGGTTTTCAAGAATCAATCAAGTGAGGATACAACCTCCTCACTTGTCCAATCTCTATCCATCTTGCACTGCTTGGTTTTGAACCTTTGAGCCTAATTCTCAGGTACTCAACATCCCCTCAATGCGTAGTTCTCACCTTCTTGTCCAGAACTATGTCTTCCTACAACTCATTGATATATTCAGGCAACAGATCATCAATGGAAGGCAACTGACTTTTCTCTTTTGGATTTTCAATCAATGAAGTTTCATATAGTCTTAAGTTATCAGCATTAATTACTGAATAGATATGCATATAAGGTGGCAAATGAAGGCAAAAATCATTTTCACCAATTCTCTCAAGTATATTGAAAGGCCCACACCTTATTGGTTTCAACTTCTTACCTTCACCTTGCATTCTATCTTTGCTGATGTATAGAAAGACTTGATCACCAACTTGGAAGCTATGCTCAATTCGATGCTTGTCATGCCTTGCCTTATACTTGGCCTGGCTTCTTTCCAGCTATTCCTGTACTGCCTGGAGAATTTCTTGGATCTGTTTAATCAAATTGGTGGCTTTTTCCACATCATTGTGTCCATCAATTTCTATGTCTTTACTAAAGACAAAATCCAAGGGAGACTTTGTTGTAAAACCAAAACAAGTCTCAAAAAGAGATCTCTATGTAGAAGAGTGCTTGACACAATTGTAAGCATGTTGTACATAAAACAAATGTTCATCCCAAAGCTTGGTATGCTTGATGCAATAGCCTCTGTGTAGCTAGATCATTGTGCTGTTGACCACCTTTGTTTGACCATCTGTTTTTGGATGAAATGTTGTACTCTTCTTCAATCTGGTGTCCATCAATTCCCACAGACTTGACCGAAAATTCCGAACAAATCAGGAATCTCGATTAGATACAATACAAGTGGGTAACCCAGAATGAACCCATACATGTTGAAAGAACAACTTTCCTATTTGTTTAGTTGTAATATTCTTTTTAAAAGGTATTAAAATACACATTTTGCTGAACCTATCCACAATAACATATAAATAATCATGACCTTTGCTAGGCTTTGGCAATCCCCCAATAAATTCCATGGAAACACTTTCCCAAGGATGATAAGGAACTGGAAGTGGAGTGTAAAAGCCTAATTTTCTATTACTGGACTTGATTTTATCACACATAGTACACCCTTTAATATATCTAGAAATTGTTTCATGCATTATTGGCCAATAACAGAACCTTTGTAGCTGTGCAACTGATTTACTTACACCAAAATGACCTAATATTATAGAAGTATGTGCTTCTCGAATTACGTTAAATCTTTCAGTTTGAGGAATGCATAACTTTCCCAAATGATACAAGAGTTAGTCCTTAACATGATAATCCAATTCTTCCACTTGTTTGCCATGACATAAAGTTGCATATACATATTTAAAATCTACATCTTGAGCATATTATTCAATGTAGCTTTAATGCAATACTAAGTTATGCTTAAGTATATTAGATGCATTTATGAGTGCTCTTGATAGCATATCTGCAACCTTATTGTTGTTTGGTTGTGTTATATTATTTCCACAACTAGCCCACATAGTTAACCGAGGGGTTAGAAGGGGGGCAGAGCCCCCCTTTTGTTGCATCGATTGCGTAGAGGGGGAAGTCACAGTGGGTTTGAGGGGTGCAAGACTTAACCCCACTCTATGGGGTCCAGGGTAGTGGCCTAGAAAATTTTGGTTTTGGACTCTATGTTAGGTTGGGCAGACCTACCTATGGTTTTGTGCATGATTTTTGCACATAGTTTTGGACGTGATGGTTCTTGTTCCATGGTTTTGGACGCGATGGTTTTTGGTCCATGGTTTTGGACGCGATAGTTTTCATTCCATGGTATTGGATGCTTCGGCATGTATAAATATCTATTGTAACATTCAAATAACATAATGAAAAATCAAGCTGGTAGTCTCGTTTTGGGATCCAGGGTAAAATCTCTGTGTATATGTGTTTTATGTGTTATGCCCTTGCATTGTTTATTTTCTATGTTTTAGAATTCGTATGCAGGTAATTTTTGTATGGGGTTAAAACCTACATTTGATATCGGAGCTATTTTGGCTTCAAGGGAACGCCTTTGTTGCTGAGGGGTTTCACTTGGGCCTATCATAGACCCTGTTCAGTGGGAGATCTGCGAGATCGATTTTGGTGGTGAAAGAATATGGCAAGTAGTGGAAAGATAGAGATAAAGAAATTTAATGGTCAAATTTTTGAGTTGTGGAAACTAAAGATGGAGGATCTATTGGTGGATAAATATCAGTGGATCGCAGTAGATCTGGGTAGTAAACCAATGGGAGTGTTGAATGAAGAATGGAACAAGTTGGATCGAAAGGCAAAGAGAACAATACGATTGTGTGTCTCAGATTCAGTATTGCTGAATGTATCAAGGGAAGCTACGATGAAGGATTTGTCAGGCAAGTTAGGGACTTTGTACCAATATTAGTCTCTGGTGAATAAACTATTATTGTCGAAAAATCTGTATAACCTGAGGATGAAAGATGGAGACTCGGTGACAGAGAATTTGAAAGCATTTAATACTATGGTAAGTTAATTATCATCTGTTGATATTAAAATTTCAGATGAAGATAAGTGCATCAATTTGTTGTGTTCTCTACCCGATTCGTGGGATAGACTGGTTATTGCAATAGGTAGAATGAAACTGCCTTGTAGTTTGATGAAATAGTCAAATCCTTGCTGACAGAGGAAATGAGAAGGAAAAATATGGAGAGCCAGAATGGTGATGCCTTGTCTGTATGAGGACGTTCCTAGAACATAAACAAAAATAAGTCATTGAGTGGGAGATCTAAATCTAGAGGGATATCTAAATCTCCAGGAAAACCTGTAAAGCCGGTGTGCTAGAAATGCGAAAAGGAAGGGAACTACAAAAGGGACTATAAATATAAAGGTCTTGATAAAGGAAAGGGATCTGATGATGCTCCTTTTGCAGAGGTGAAAACCACCTCAGATGAAGGTGGGGATGTGTACTTGGCTTCTTCAAGTACACATGTAGATCATGAGGCATGGTTGATTAACTCAGGTGCATCCTTTCACTTCACTCCCCATAGAGAGTGGTTCTCCAAGTATGAGAAATGTGATGGTGGTCATGTCTTCTTGGGGGATGATAGGAAGGCTATAATCATTGGTCACGGAAAAGTAAAGTTAAAGTTGCAAAGTGGAAGGGTTAGAACACTTCCACGTGTTCTCCATATTCTTGCGTTAGCCAGAAATCTAATTTCTGTAAGCAAGCTAGATGATGCAGGTGTAAAAATAGTGTTCAAGAAGGATACCTACAAGATGGTTTGGGGGTTCTGGTATATATGCAGGGAGTTTGAATTGGAAATTTATGCAAGCTTCAAGGTAGCAATGTTTTTGATGGGTGCAACTGTTCTGTGGTTCCTAAAATTGGAGTAGAAAATCTAGTGGTCTCTGGAGAGAAGACCATGCTGTCGCATCAAAGGATTGGACATATTGGAGAGAAGGGCCTTCTAATACTTCATGGTAAAGGTATGGTAGAAGGTATGATTAATAGCTCTCTGGATTTTGATTTATGTGAAAATTATGTATATGGGAAGTAGAATCAGGTGAGTTTCCCTTCTAGTGGTAAGAGGGTGAAACATATATTAGAGCTTGTGCACAATGATGTGTTTGGACCTATGAAGGTTCCATCACTGGGTAAGTCTGTGTACTATGTATAATTTATAGATGACTTCTCAAGGAATACATGGATATATTTCCTTAAGAAGAAATCTGAAGTCTTTGACAAGTTTAAATAATTTAAGGCTCTGGTGGAAAACCAGACAAAGAAGAAGATAAAGGTGCTGAGGATAGATAACGGTAGAGAGTTTTACAGTAAAGAATTTGAAGAATTTTGTAAGAAGTACGGTATACCACAGTAGAAGACTACTCCATATACACCTTAGCAAAATTGAGTTGTAGAAAGAATGAACAAGATGTTGATGGAAAGGGCAAGAAGCATGCTCAGTGGTGCCAGGTTAAGACAAGAATTCTGGGTAGAGGCACTGGAGATAGCATGTTACCTGGTCAATAGATCACATTCATTAGCGTTGGAGGATAAGACTTCAAATGAGGTATGGACTAGTAAGAAACCCTCTCTTTCACATCTGAGGGTACTTGGATGTGATGCATATGTACATGTTCCAAAGGAGAAATGAACCAAGTTGGATAGAAAATCTGAAAAGTGCATCTTTATTGGGTATAAGGATGGTTTAAAGGGTTATAAGCTTTCGAACCCAGTAACAAGGAAGGTTATGTACAGCCGAGACATGGTGTTCAGAGAGGTGAAAGATGTTATTAAACATGAAGTCCAACCAAAGGAACCTAAGAAGATATAGTTTGAGCTAAAGGAGGAAGAATCAGACTCTATAGCAGAGGAAGAATCAAAAGATGAAGAGCCACAAAATCCTTGTGTGAGAACATCAGTTCGAGAAAGAAGGAAACCAGAAAGGTATAGTCCATCTATTTTCTATTCAAATTTTGATTTATATATTGCTGATGATGATCACAGAACTGTGAAGGAAATAGTAGATTCAGAGGATGGAAAACTCTGGAAAGCGGTCGTGGTTGATGAAGTGGCATCTTTGCACAAAAATGAGTCTTGGGATCTGGTGGAGTTTTCGGTTGGAAGGAAACCCATTGGCAGAAAATGGGTGTTAAAGAAGAATACAAACGTAGAAGGAAAAGTGGAGAAATACAAAGCTTGGTTAGTAGCAAAAGGTTATTCTGACGTGTCGGGAATTGATTTTGGTGATATTGTCTTGCCTGTTGTCAAGGTAGCTTCTATTAGATTACTTTTATCTGTTGCTACTACTTTTGATTTTGAGGTAGAACAAATTGATGTGAAGACAATATTTCTTCATGGGGATCTGGAAGAGGAGATATACATGAAGTAACCTGAAGGCTTTGCAGTGAAGGGTAAGAAATAATTGGTATGCAAGTTAAAGAAGTCTCTATATGGGTTAAAAAAGTCACCAATGATGTGGTATCAGAAATTTGATACATTTATATGGGGACTTGGCTTCACCAGAAGCAAAGAATATCACTGTGTGTATTTTAAATTAATTGGTGACCATGTTATTTATCTGGTCTTGTACGTGGATGATATGTTGTTGGTTGGAAATGGCAAAGAAATTATCCAGGATTTGAAGACCCAATTTTCCTCCAAATTGGACATGAAAGATCTTGGTGCTGCAAACTATATTTTGGGCATGAAAATTAAAATAGATCAGGCAAAGAGGAAGCTTTGGTTAAACCAGAGGAATTATGTCAAGACAATATTGCAGAGGTTTAATATGCAAGATAGTAAACCGGTGAAGGTTCTTATTCCTGTAGCTGTAAAGTTATCTACTGAACAGTGTCCCAAGACACAGGAAGAGGAAGAGGATATGTCCCATGTTCCATATGCAAGTGTAGTTGGTAGCCTAATGTATACGATGGTCTATACTAGACTAGACATTGCACATGCATTGGGAGTATTGAGTAGGTTTATGTCAAAACCATGGAAGGAGCATTGGATAACAGTGAAGCAGGATTTCGGGTATTTGTGTGGCACTAGTGATTATGGTTTGTGCTACCAAGGAAGACCAGGATTGGACAGAGTTTTGGATATCTGTGGCTTTGTTGATGTGGACTAGGTTGGAGATCTGGATCATAGAAGATCTACAAGTGGGTATGTGTTTAACGAATTTGGAGGTGTAGTTAGTTTGATGAGTAAGAAAAAATCTATAGTGGCACTATCAACTACAGAGGCAAAATACATGGTAGCCACTCATGCAAGCAAGGAAGCAGTTTGGTTGCAGAGACTGTGTTAAAGTATGGGGTTAGTACAGGGACCTATAAGGATAGACTCTGAGAGCCAAAGTGCAATTTTCTTAGCAAAGAACCCTACTTACCATTCAAAGACAAAGCACATTGATGTTCAATATCACTTTGTGAGAGATATGATAGAAGAAAAAAAGGTGTTGCTAGAAAAGGTGGACACTTCGAAGAATACTGCAGATGCATTGACAAAATATGTGAGTTCTGAGAAGTTCTCTTGGTGTAGAGAAAAAATGGTCATTGCAAGGTTGGATAAATGACTAAGCTCTCTCATGGCCCCCTCTAGAATGAAAACAACAAGTGGGAGAATGTTTGGTTGTGTTATATTCTTTCCACGACTATCCCACGTAGTTAACGGGGGGGGTTAGAAGGGGTGCGGAGCCCCCCTTTTATTGTGTCGATTGCGTAAAGGGGGGAGTCACAGGGGGTTTGAGGGGTGCAAGTAACCCCACTCTATGTTAGGTTGGGTGGACCTACCTATGATTTTGTGCATGAACTTCGTACATGATTTTGGACGCAATGGTTTTGGTCCATGGTTTTCGATGCGATGGTCTTTGGTCCATGGTTTTCGACGCAATGGTTTTTAGTCCATGGTATTGGATGCTTCGACATGTATAAATATGTATTATAACATTGAAATGAACATAATCAAAAATCAAGCTAGTAGTCCTAGTTTTGGGATCTAGGGGGAAATCTTTGTGTATATGTGTTTTATCTGTTATGTTCTTGCATTGTTTATTTTCCGTGTTTTAGAATTCGTATGCAGGTAATTTCTGTACGGGGTTAAAAACTACATTTGTGTATGCCTTTATTATATCTGATGACAAGATGAAACTACTATAGAAAACCCATCCACCTATAGTGTCTTAATTGCTGCAATTTAGTTTGTGAGTGTAAATATTGAAGTGGTCGTTGATCTGTATGTATGATTGTTTCTTTGCCCATTAGGTAATGTTTCCACTTTTTTACACTTTGTACTAATGCATACAATTATTTATCATATGTGGGACAATTAACTACTATAGAAGTAAATGTCTTAGAATGATAACATATGGGTTTACCATGTTGCATCAACACTGCTCCCATGGCATAGTCATTGGCATATGTTTCAATCTCAAATGGTTGTTGAAGATCTGGCAGTGCTAGTATTGGTGTTGTACTGATTTTTTCTTTCAAGGTGTTGATGGCTTTCTGTTGTTTGCCTCCCCACTGAAACACCTTGTTTAATCCTGCTAAAGCATTTAAGGGAGCTACAATCAAGGAAAAGTTAGCAATAAACTTTCTCGAATATTGTAATGCTCCTAGGAAACTCCTAACTTCTGTAGCAAATATGGGTTTAGGCCAGTTCACAATGACTTCAATCTTAGAGAAATCTATCTTCAATTCACCACCCCCTACAATATGACCAAAATAATTTAAAGATGTTTTGTAAAATTCACATTTTGATAACTTCACATAGAGATTTTCTTTTTTCAAAACATCTAAAGTCTGCTTTACATGCTTCAAATGTTCTTCCCATGTTTTACTGAAAACAAGAATGTCATCTAAATATATAATTACAAAATCATCAATAAAATTCCTGAGTACATCATTCATAACTCTCATGAAAGTGGCAGGTGCATTACTTAAGCCAAAAGGCATAACCAACCATCCATACAGCCCTTGCTTTCTCTTGAAAGCAATCTTCCATGCATCTTGTTCTACAACTCTAACCTGATGATAACCACTACACAAGTCCAACTCGGAAAAGTAAACTTCTTCTTTCAGCTGATCTAATAGATCATCAATGCGAGGAAGAGGATAGCGATTCTTGATCGTTATTTTATTCAGTGGTCTACAATCAATGCACATCCTCCAGGAACCATCTTTCTTTCTCACTAGTACAATTGGAGATCCACATGGTGATGTGCTTGGTATTATGATCCCTTTATCAAGCAGCTCCTGTACCTACTTCTTAATTTCTGCATTTTCTAAAGCAGATAACCTGTACATTTCGATGTTAGGCAATGGATCATCTTGCTTGAAATGAATATCATGTACTATTTCCCTTTTGGGTGGCAGAATTTTAGGTTCTCGAAATAGGATATCATATTCTAAAACAACTTTAACTAAATCAACTTTTTTTTTAGCATCACATCCTTCAAATACATTTGTCTTATCAGTTTTCTTTTCCTTTCCAACCATTAGTAAAAATTTCTTGCATGAATTTACAATTCTTTTCATCTGCCCTGAATTTATGAGAGAATAGTTATTTTTGAGTTGATGAGCTCCTACAATATATTCTATTCCATCTTTGTGAGTTGATACTTATTTTCAGTTCTATAGAAAATGGATTTTCTATCATACAAGTAAGGACTTCCTAAAACAATACCACATATATCCAAGGGAACTATATCTAACTCAACCTCATCTACAAAAGTTGACCCAATAGCAAACCTAAGTTTGCATTGTCTAGCCACTTGTAGCTTTTCCTTATCACATACCCAACCTAATGGATATGGCTTCTTGTGAGGTGTTGTTAGTATGCCCAACTTCTTTACAATTTTTTCAGATGTCAAGTTTACTTGTGAACCACTATCAAATAAAGTATCAATCTTTTGGTGCTTGGAAATAACTTTGATATGAAAAATCTCATGTCTTTTCCTCTCATTATCTTCATTATCAATAGATTGTGTAGAATTACTTGTAGATGCTTTAGAATTTTTACCTTTTATACCTGTGGCTGCGATTGTTGTTTCATCACCTGAGTTTGACCCCAAGTCTTTCTGAATAGCAGTAGTAGTGTTCTTCTTCTTACCACCGAACGTCTTATGTTTTAGCTTCGGATGAAAACACCAGTAGTGTTCGTCATCGTGTCCATCCTTATTATAGTGAGTGCATGAAGGTTTGTCTTTCTGTATAGCTTTTGCCTTCCTCTCCTTCCATTTTTGCTTCTTCTTTTCCTTATTCTTGCTTGCAAATGGTTTTGATGATCCCCCAATCTCTAGGTTCACATTCTTGCCTCTAGCATCTAGATGTGTAGCCTGAACTGATACATCATCTAGGCTAGTGGGATTAAACATGAGAATGGTGTGCCTCAAATAGCTATGCAGACCACCTATATACTTCAGAAAAGTTTCAGGTGTGTCTAGAGAAATGCCTAGAGTTAAAGCTCTTTTTCTCAATTCCTGGGTATAGCTTTGTACACTTTGCCCCTTTAATTGGCAAAGAGTTTGCCAACTCATCATTTCTTGTTGCATATGAGCTAGTGGACAAAATTGTTTTTTAATGGCAGAAACAAATTCATTCCAGGCAGAAGGAATTTTACCATGTCTCTTCAGATTAACTTGTGTCTTTCCTTCCCACCACACTAGGGAAGTTCTTCCAAGGAGAAGGCTAGTTAGCTAAATCTTTCTCCTCTCTGAATCAACGTTCTGCACCCTACAATATACATTAATCTGTCTAATTGAGTTATCTAGCTTTTCTGCATTTAATTCTCCATCATAGATTGGCAAATCAAATTTCACATCTAATTTAATCACAGATGTTTTCTTCTTTTTCTTTTCAGGGCTAGGAGATGAGGATGATGGAGGTGATGGTGGAGAAGATGATGGAGGAAGATTTTCCCCTTTCCCTTTGCCCTATGCGACATCTAGAGAAGGTTATTTTGCTCCTTTGTCTTGTTTGGAAAATGAAGTACTTTCACCTCGACCTTTATTAAATTCTCGATACATCTCTTCCACCATGGCTCTCATGGTCATGAAACTGTCCATGAACTGAGATTCTAATTCCAATGGGATTTGTTCTACCATTCTCCTCCTAGGATACAGTCTTCCAATTTCTATATTAGCCTCAACAAGTTCTCCTTCTCCTAGTTTGAGCTTTGACCTAGTTAGCATTCAACAATCCAGCACAAGCTTGTCTAACCTTAGCAATCCCAAAGCTCTGATACCAATTGATCTAAAAATGAGATCTTAGACTAATATTAACGTATTACATACTCATGTGCATGGATTTTCCTATATTACTTATTGCAACGGATCAATAAGATTGTGAATAATATAGACAACGAGCAGTTAGAGAAACATAATAGACAAACACACATAACAGAACAAGTTTAATATGGAGTCCACCCAAAACTCTTGGGCTATGTCTCATGGTCTAGCCTTCAGTGGTGACCTCTCTATTATGTCTTCAAGAGTAGATTTTTACAAAAGTGAGCTCTGAGTCCCAACGCAACAGATACAAAATAGCAGGAGTTTACTTGAATCCCTCAAGTCCCTCTGAGTACACAGACTCTCCCTCTCATTCTTTGTATATGTTTCCTCTTTGTCTCTGCACTGCTTGCCTCTATCTCTGTCATTATGTGGCTTTTAAGCCAATCGTTGTTGTTTGTTCATTTCCTCTTATGGGCTCTCTAGCTACCAGCCTCTGTCTACTCAAATCCCCTCTGAGCATTAAGAAATCATTTTTGAAAATCTTCAGGGATGGTGGCCACCTGTTATGCAATGGAAGGGACTATCAGTGCCTTTGAAATCCCCAAAATAATCATTCTCTGTTTACATAGAGAATAAATAGAAAACACATAAAAATCCACCCCAACGCCTTTGATCGGATCTAAAATGTTATCAATTCCGCCCTATAATCCCTTCGGATCCATCTTCGGGTGCAATCGCAAGTGATCATTGATCCAACAATTATTATTGATTTCAGTTGGCCTATGTGCATGGAGATTACCCGCACAAAAAGGCAATTTTATCTCTCCAGCACCCAGCCACATGGCAGCCAGTGTATGGGTTCGGGTGGAGCCCATCCAATACCACTTACCGCCTAAGGCTCGCAAAAAATCCCACTTGTTACAGAACATAAAATATCCATCACTGCATGTATAAACCCTTTCGGGTCTGTTTAATTGCCCAATTCGCATTTCCTTGTTTTTCATTTATTTAACGAAAACACGAATTTGCATTGAAAAACTCCTTCTTTTATGGAACTCAAAATATATTAAATTCCATTCATAACCCCATCAGGTCCAGCTATCACAAGTCGCAAGTATATCTTCCTCGCTCCTTTGTATTGCTCTGATGCGATAATGCGATGCGATATATTGCAATCGGCATATCGCATAGTCCTGCGGCCATTTGTAAGTGCTCCTTTGTATTCCATCGATGCGATATCATGAGTTAACATGGCTCGTTGATCTATGTGCTTGATCGATGGTCCTCATTGACTTGCACTGATCACTATCGCAACTATCATATGGCCGCCTTCGATAACCTCCACTTGCCACCGCTAATTACGATATGCCGATCAGATCTGGACCGTTGATCGGCCAGAGCCGACGGTTCCTGTGCATCGTTGTTCAAGCCTTCGATAGCTCTGTTTTTCACTATTTCTTCATGTTTTTCAGGCCTGATAGTGTAATTCTCTATTTTTAAAAGTTCATCCTTTGCGATTGTTTTCTGATTTTTGAAGGCTTAGAGGGAATTTTGGATCCATTTTGGATCACCTTTTCCTTATATTTGGGATTGAAACGGTAGGGTTGTTGTTTTATAGGCTTCATGTTTGGCTTCAAATTATTCTTCATCATGCGTAGGTCCCCTGCTATCCCCTTTAGATCCGATAAATTGGTGGGAAACAAGTCCTGTTATTCGTGCAGCAGTTCTGAAACCTTATCAACTGTATCCTCATCCTAATAGTCTCCTACCTTCGCAAAGTTCGGTTGTATTTTTGATCCAATGTTTAAATTTCTAGTCTTCAAAGGTGATTCTATGTCATGGATTTTGCTTTGGGTCCTTCAACTTCACATTCTCCCTCAGACTCCGAAATATTGATATTTCTAGGGTTAGCTTCTTCTTCTTCTATGGTCACGTTATAACATTCCATCACATGGTGTAGCTACATATTCCAATCTAGGTTAACCCATTTTACCAGTTCTTGAGATGTTGTAAAGATTGCACCCTTAATCTCTTGGAGCACCTCATCAATATTTTCAAAGCCATCATCAAAGATGAAGGTCAATAGGAAACTTTCCTTGAGGATATCCCACTCGGCTGTTCAATGGCGTAGATCAGTTTCCAGGTACCAATTCATCAGAATGGTATAAAAAGTGTGACAAAAGATGTGCACGCATTTAGGCTGAGGATTCTCTTCCTACACTTTAGTCTATCGTGCCAGGTGCTTGTGCAAATCATCTTTGCTAGTGTACTTTTCTATCATACGAGTATTAGTGTACCCCAACCTCAACTTCATCATTTAGCGGTATTCCTTCGAGTCAGCAAAGCTATCCTTATGCGTACCCCACCGGTGGGTAGGCATAATGCATAATGCCAGATCTAGTGCTTGGAATCGATGCTCTTCTGGTAGCTCTCTTTCAAACTTATCCAAAAACAAATTAACATCATCTAAACAATCATAATGAGGTAGATTTCGTACCTCCATGGATATGGAGTGAAGCGATTTTGTCAACATGTTGTAGTGCAGTGAGGAGACTTTGGTTAATCTATTCTACCAATGCTCAAGCTCTTCATCGGAATATGAGGTGAAAAAAGTATCTATATCTAGTCCTCATCATGTGTAGTGAGCTTATCTATCTGATCGAGGTCGTCTTATTCCTCATAACCATGGACTGTTTTTGTGTATTGCATGCCTTCATTTGGATCTAACAGAATAATAATTCGTAGCGCCTTTCACTCAAATGTCATCCTGCGCTTCTTAAGATTAATGATCACATCCATGTCGAAGGCCTAATAAATTCCTAATAATGCAGGGTAAGGATTACTTTTGTCCACTATCTCAATCATTTCGAAGTCAGCCAGGGTGTTCACTCCTCCAATCTCCACCATAACCACATACAAATGTCCCATAGGAATGATCTTCTACTGATTTTCCATACATAAGTAGATAGGGGACCACTGCATCACAGGTATTCCCATTCCTTCTGAATATTTTTTTTGTAGCACATTTGCATCAGATCCTAGATCGAGAATTACCTAATCCAGTTTGTACTATCCCATTTGTGCAATTAGCCTCATTTTATGACCTATCTGTTTCTTGATTTTTCCTAATTTTTGTACAACATGTTGTTGTGGAGGAGTCTTGACCTTACCTATATAATTATAAATCAACCCTTGGAGCCCTTCTTCCACCTTTCTACCCCATAACAGCTTCATCGAAGTCTTCAGTAAGGTCGCTAATAGTGAAGGATATACGTCTTGTGCTTCATTATTTTTTCTAGACTCCTCCTCACTTCCTGAGCTAGAGGCCTCAACAAAGCTATTTTTGGCTTCCATAAAAGTTTCCTTAACCTAGTTTAGATCAAATCCAACTTCCTTGTCAGCAACGTTGCGTACCCATCCTTTAGTTTCTGGTTGTTTTCCTTTATCCTCTCCAGTGGAAATACCATTGCGCGTCACTATATTAATGATAGGTTCTTCCTCACGAGGCTTTGCTCTCATCATCTGAATATTTTGTGTGGGTGTTTAAGCCTTCCTCTCCTGCATCTTTTCTATTAGTATCGGACATTATTCTAATTGATAGGAGGGATGCGTACGATTCTGACAGTCACTTGCAAAATGACCTACTTCTCCATAGTTTTCTTTGATACCCCTTCCAGCCCCTCCTCCTCGTTCTTTGCCTCGACCCTGGAATCATTCGCGTGTTGCATCACACCATGATCTTGTGGCCAATTTTCCATTTGCATGCTATATGTAGGGGTTCACTCCATCATTAATTTGTATCTACAACAGTTGCACTCATCATGCCCTACTAATTTACAATAAGTATAAAACAAATGTTGCGGAGTTTGTACAAGCGTCTGTAGGAGATGAAAATTTTCAGTCGAATGCTTCCCAACTATCTGACAGATAGCGCACCACAAGGTTACCCCTACACTCGGTCCAATGATGTTTTCTAGTTTCAGGGGGACAGGACCTGCCCTAATGAGGTAGTTTGGATAAATAGGAAAATGGTGCATGTCATGACCCTGGCCTTTACACTTTAGGAACCAAACTTCTGCGCACACCTTGAGATGGAATTCCTTTCCCTTCTTGAGGCTCTGCAATTCCATGTGCAAGCTTGCCAACTATGATTGAATCTGTTGTACCCCGATATTCATATCCTACACTAGTGAAGCTTCTAATCTCTTGGTTATCTTTATTTCTTCTTCTTATATCCCTATTTTCTAGTGTTACAATGTTAATCTCAAATGTGGTAGGAGTGAAGCAATATACCATCCTCTATGCTAAGTATCTGTAATGGTCATATTAGCCTGCTAAATCAAACATTTTAATATTTGATCAAAAGTCCCACGCAGACTCGTTTACCCTCTGCTAAATCTCCTTAAGCTGAGTGATAGACTGGGCCTGATATTTTGGCTTCTTAAGCTAACTATTCAACACTTACTTGGTTTCTAGCATAGTCACATTGGGTTTACCTATGCAAAATTTGATGTACAAACTCATCACTCTGTCGTGTAGCACTATGACTAGCTACGCTTTATTCATTTTATCATCGATGATTTGTTGTGCCTTCCATACAACATATGTGACAAACCAAAATTGTTCTGGGTTTTCAGTTCCCACACCCTTAAACACGAGCATCTTCATTATATTCACCATTTTAAATGATGGAGGTGGAGGTGGAGGTGGTGTAGGTGTGTGAGGTGGAGGTGGAGTGGATGGATGAGTTATCCCTGCGATACCCTAACTTACAATCTATAGTGCACTTCATGGTATTCATAGAATATTACCTCCGTCGTCGCTATCAGATGTTACGAACTGTATTCAGATCCTGATTCTTCATTCCTTCTTAATGCTCTCCTAGTTCTTGTACTCCCAAACATCAATTTAAACATATAACCTGATTTTTGGACAACAGCATCTTAATCCAAGTCTTCAACGATTTTAGGTACTTACCTATTGGCCCCTTGAAGAACTTGTTCTCTTCTTCGATGTATCTAGTGAATGTATCGATCGTGAACGCAATGATGAATCCTCCTAGAATATGATCAATCCAGTCGTCTGCAGCCCACACGATGTTATTTTCTAAAGCCTCTAAGTGCTTCACTAGTTTTGGGGTTCACAAAATAGTGTTGTTAAGATTCCACGTACCCTGAATATCTACCAATTTCGACAACCACTCATGAAATTCACATCAGAGTGATCAGAAGAATATTTCATGTTCGTGTGTGAATAGGTATCTATTCATGCAATTTTCCTTCCATAAGCACGAATTTATATTCTTCTGGGCTCCAAATGCATGAAACTTCTAATTGATCCACTTTTAAAACTCTTTCTTAGTGGGGAACCACATATCACACATTCCTCAACAAGATCCTCATCTTGGAAACATAACCATTTGTTGGCTTTGTGGGGCCTGACCCAGGTTCAAATTTAGTTGCACCAGCCAAAAAACCCTAAACTGTTGGCCCTTTCGGAAACAGCCTGAGTAATGCAGGTTGCAGTCTCACCTGAAATAGTATTGGCGGATGACAAAACCAGGTTTCTGCATCTAGAGGCCCGTGTGATAAATTCCTATAGCTCCTAGGGCTTACTTCTGTCTTCACGAACCCTAACCCTTCTGAAACATGTAATTACAGTAATTCACATAAACAAGATCTATGCCTTCGCGAAGATCATGCAACATTCGTAACATGTATAAATTAGACTAATCTACCACTTTCATGCATAAGATAAGCATTCATTCGTATAATTTGCAATACAGAGCGAAAATACAAAAAACTACAAAAGTAAAAATAGATCCACAGATGCGCAATTGGTGGATCAAAATGTCTTTATTAGATATATCCATTCAAGAACAAACTCCTTTTCCCTACGCACTCAACTGCAGGGGCCTACGCACTCATCCTACACACTTACCAAGGTCTCCATGCACTCAAATGTAGGAGCCTTCCCCTTCAACTATGTATAGTAAACAGACTTTCCTACCTTACCTTACTTGCCCAAACAATGATATTCTATCAGTTAGTTACCTCTAGACTCACCATGACTCCTCTATTTATAGCCTTTTATTTTACAATGCCATGGTTCCCAGACCATGGGCGGGTCTCAAAACCTTCCTAACACCTCACCACCTAAGGGACTAAAGTCCCTTTTACTCTTACTATCTTCATGCTCCACTTCCACAAATCATGGAGAATTTACATCTTTACAAAAATGAATTACAAAGTTGGACAAAATTTATCCCGAGGGACCTCATCCTAACGGAAGGGTTTAATGCTATATTGAAGGCAGTATTACTGGCTGACATGAAGATCTCATCCTTGGTGAAGCCACCTGATGGTGTATAGATGCGAGGGTGGTGTGGTCGATAGGCCTAACTGCTTCATGACCTATGCTAAAATGAGGTTCTTTTATCTCCCGCTATCGATAATGAATTGCAATGGTGAACCCTTCACCCACATCTATGAAGGGAAGAGACACTAACCCTCCTCTGGATCTTTATACTCAATCTTCTAGATCTTGGTAGTGGCAACAATGGTGTGAGGATATACATAAATAATCTTCTTCCCGTTGTCATTCCCCTTTTTGGGTTCTGACTCAGAGTCAGAACATGCATATGATTCTGAAGCCCTCATCTCATCCACTAGTGACTCCTTGGATCAACACTCACTTGTGTTGTGAGTGGGGCTGTTATGGAACTCACACCACTTCCCTATGTCCTTCTTGGAGTTTGTGGTGTTGTTCGTTGCTTGTGTCTTTGATGGGCTGTCCTTCGTCACCCTGCCTTGGATTTGTCCTTTGTTATGCATTTGGTGGTGCCTTTCCCATTCGTAGATCCAAAGCCTCACTTCTTTTGTTTTAAATTTTACTCAATTTTAACAACGTATCAGTAGGTGACTAGGTGACTAGTATATTTCTAGGAACTCCATCTCATATTAGATGGATTTTTGTAGACAACTGCGATATTTGAGTACTAGATGTCACTCAAAATTCTTGATACCCAACTTTGTGTGAAAGGTATGAAAAATATTTGTGAACTTTAGCATATCTTGGTCCCTTCCCTACCATAGCATGGTCGACTTTATGTACTTATCTTCATAGCTCCTGAAAGGGTAATTCTTCTCCTTGGTGGTGTCTTGGAAAGTGTTCCAAGTGGGTGTGGCTAAAAACAATGAGGGTTCCTCTCATCCTTTTGCTCACAGTAGATTTCCCACCAGCCCTTGATGTGAGGGGCAGCTTTGAGGTGTGAAAAAGTAATATTTTTCCTACTAGAAAAATCATGAACTCTAAAATACCATTTCAATAAATTTAACCTTCTATCTATGGTGTTTTCTTCTATCCAACCTTCAGATATGGTAATATCAAAGTTGACTTGTACCTTAATGGGATTGGTGCCTCCAGGGCCGTTTTCGAATGAATATGTGTCACACATGGGCATCCTCCAGAGGATCTAGGTAAATTTGTCCATCATCATGTTCCTCTATCACTCGAGGGCTTCTTTAAGAAATATTTTGAATAGATCTCTTGCTCCCCCATCTTTCCTTTTTTCCACCATGGGAGGTTGTAGGGGTTTGCGAGGCTAGTGTTGCAAAGGTTCAACTAGTTCAATCCCTAAATCCTTATACCCTAACCTCGTTGGGGACATGCAAAGAAAAATAGGGAAAGAGAAGACTAATATGATACCACTGATCCAGACTTATGCAAGAATGCAAGAGAATATAGATTTAAACATAAACATAGAGATGCAACAGGAATAAAAATTCATTTCATTAATATCAATGAAATGAAATATGCTTACATACAGAATGGAAATAAACTAGCTCATGTGATGGTAGCTTATCTCTGAGAAGCAATGTGGAGGATACACACCTCTAATTTATGTTACAATGAGGCTCGAAGGCCTATTTATTATTGAGAAACAATGGAAAACCCTAAACATCCAATAACCTAACCCCGGGAGATGAAGCACAAAAACTATGGGCCCTGTTTGGGTAAATTGGTACATCAACTTCTCGAGGTTGTAACTTTTTCATATGATGTTTGTTTGACATGCACAATAACTCGTTAGAATGATCTATCCTATGAATAAAAATTTTCAATACAAACATCTATAAAATATTCATTTTTTCAAAAATCATTAGGGCCTCAAAACATCTCCAGAAGTTCAGGACCTTAAAAAATGGAAAAAATAGTAAACTATACTACAATTAAGGAAACTAAAAAACTAAAAGGGATAGTGGTGAGGGGCCAAGTGGAATAGGCGGGTATCCACAAATATGCACCTACATCATGGATGGTGTTCCAAATCCATGTCTGTCACTTTGATCCATTGCTCGATCTACTGAGAAATCTCTCGATCCTACATCGTCTCACCTTCCTCCTTTGCTTCTCGATGCTCCAATTCTTCAACCTATATAGGCGTTGTTTCCTCCATCATCATGCCTTTCATCTTTTCTTCTTCTTGCTTCTACTTCTCTTCTTGTTCTCTCCTCCTCAACTCTTGTTCTTCCTCCATATCCTATTGCTTTAGTTATGTTTCTGACAACCTCTATTTTTCTCTCTTCCTCTAGTTTTCTCTCCTGGTCCATTGGTCCCTTTTTTCTTCTGCTGCCAAATATTCCTTCTCAAAGTTAGGATCTGCCTTCATGTTGTAGTTTTTCTCTCCCTCTTGATTGTCAACAATCTTTCTCTTTCCCTTGTCCTACACTGGATTTTTTCCTTTTGTTGTTGGTGTTGTTGCTTCTAGGGCTGCTACTGACTTTAGAGTATCCTTCCAAGCTCATGCTATACTAACCAGATCATTGAGTCTATAGGCATTGTAGTAGTGCCACCAAGTGTCCTCCTATGGCCAATGAAATGACCTGTGGATCCACATAAAGTACACTAATGTACAATGTTCCTTGCAAATAATGTGAGGATCATACAGATTAAAGTATTTAGTGCCAAAATCAAGCTTTAATATCTCCTTAGCATCGACATATGAATTTTTAAAGATCTTAATCTCATATAATCTGATCCATAAAGGAAGAGTGGGCCATGGCGCTTTCTTCTCCCTATGCATTCCTAATGACAACCCTATAGCGAGGTGGTATGAAACTTCATGCATAACTAGTTTTTCGGTAGCATAACTTGGTAGTACATGTGGAGGCTTGTCTTAGCCGAAAGCTCTAATGAATATGCGACCTCATGAGGCATACCAATATGAAATTCCTACTATCACCTCCATCGCTTCTCAGAACATGCAGGGTGGATCCTTCTCAAAGATAAGTCTATATAATGGGATGAGAAAGTGGTTGCCAAGCCTCGCCATCACTCCTTGATAGTTGTAGTCAAAAAATAACCAGAAATAGATATTCATGGAAGTCTCTTATGGTGTCCATCTCTAGTCCATGTTAAGCCACTACTACTGTGCATAAATTTCATCCAGTAATTATGCAGACATACAAAATGTTTCTTTCCCATTCTTAGGTGGATTCCAAGCCTTAGCGACATGGGACTTCAAATATTGAGCCAACAAATCCGATCGGTTGAATCACCTTCTATCACTCACCAACTGGTCTAGTAAAAATGCCCACCATTCGAGGTAGGTCTCTATGCTCTCATGACAAGATATTTTACATGAAAATATGATCAAGAAATGGTAAGCCTTCCTAAGGGACTTTGTCTTGTAAACATGGGCGGGCACCTGTCTAAACTCCAATAGCTCTTTCACCTAGCGCTTGACAATGTCGCCAACGTTCACATAGCTATGGGTGGCATAGAAGAGTGAGTCCATGTGCTTTATTTAAAGTATTCTTCCCTAAAGGTGGCAAGCTTCTTCCCACTAGCACTTCTCAATGTCATAGTGTGTTCATCTATATATGATACAATTTAGCTCATGATGTATTCACATAGGAAAGAGGGATACCCGAATGAAAAATTTGTTAGGTCCCTATAATACTAGTGATTCCCCCATTACTATTGTCATTGTAGACCTTATTGTTATTATTGTGCCCCTATTTTCCCCATATTGTTATTAGTCTACCCCATAGAAACCCACTATTGTTATTGTTGTGCCCTTATGCTATTACTATTATGTCCGCTTTGATTATATTGTGACCCCTTAGACTCCTATATATAGAAAGGAGGTTTAGTCATTTGTATCATCGAAGAATTGTTCATTTGTGTAATGTAAAAGAGGCTGCACCCTTGAAGCGGCTGATTTTGAAGGCATTCAACTATATTTTCTCTATTTTGTGAGTTTGTTGCATAACATTTACTATTAGAGCTTTCGATTCTAGGGTTTAGCTGCTCCAAATAGGTCATCGCGGAATTTTCACTATAACTTTTTTCTATTACATTTCAGATGCTACAAGAAAAACTCATTTGCACCCAAAGCACTCTAAACCTCAGGACCAAATTTCAGATATTTTCTCACTATACATTCGGAGATATGATCCAAGGAAATTAGAGTTTTTGCAGGATCCCAAATTATATCTCAAACAGGTGACCTGGGGAAAATCGTCATAAATTGTGTTTTGAGCATTAGATTGAAAGTTCATCAGAAGTTTCAGAAAGAGGATGTACTGAAGTTTTCTGTATATCAGTTTTAGGTACTAATGATCTAGGAGGATCTCGTCAGATCATTGCACATGTATTCAAATGTCATCATGAGTGTTTAGATTTGTCGTCAATTTAGTTTGATTTCATCAGTTTCAACAGTATGGGTTATGGATTACGTTGTTTAGGTAATATGGTTTTCATGGTGTTCAGTTGATATGGGTTAGCACCTAGCTATCGAAATGTGTTCATCGATAGTTTCTCCAGGATTGGCCAACAACATGTGTTTTGTCATTCCCCTTCATAGGTTTTGGTGTCATCCATGGCAGAGGTTCGATATGTTGTCAGGGGTGTCCACACAACTGTAGATTATGTCAACAATATTTATTTGGTTTTGTCACATTGTGACAATATCTTGTACATGGGTTTAAAAAAAAAAACGAAAATCGTAATCCTAATCTACCAAAAATACTATCTAATCTATCACCTAATTCGCAACTGTATCCATCTACAATACATTTCCATATGTATTTAAAAACCTATGTTAAAACCCTTCTAAAAACTATGTTCTAACCTATGTATTAAATCTATTACATATAAACCTAAGTTCTAAGTGTTAAACCCTTGACATATAACTCTCGGCATATGTTAAATACATTGTAAAATATTGTAAAAATTAATACACAGGCCCTAACCGTCACCCTAACCGCAGTGGAACCGCGAAGGGGACAAGGCACATGTGTCAGGGTTATGTAAGTTGTGAGGTTATCAAACCAACAGGCTTGGGCTTGACCATGCGGGGTTTGAAACCGCAATAGGTAATGTGAATGATATGTATAATAATTGTTGGAGTATTAACCGTGCAGGTCACCACCGTTGGAATCATTGGACAGTGGTCACACATGGACAGTTAGCGAAACCATCATTGGAACCACCGGGGATAAGCCACTAGGTGGCGGTCAGGTAGTCGATGACCTAGCATTCACATGGAAACCGTTAGCCCTCTGCTTGGTTAGCTGAACTGCTGTGGTTAAATGTTTAACGCAATTCTATTTCGGGTTTTTTTATGGTTTTTGTTTTTGGAACTAATTCGGGGACCATGTCCACCTTCCTAAGTGTCAAATTACGACAAGACAAAAGCTATTTACCTAATTAGATTGCAACCAAATTCATCCTGTATTCAGCCAAAGAGGTTTCAATATATTTGCAGGACTTTAAAAGGAAATTTTGCTTCATTGATTAGGACGAGAGTAGTCTTGGATTTTATATGTAGATTCTAGAGGTCATAGGTAGTTTTGTCTTCAGTGTCATAGGAACATCCCGAGTCCGAATTGGGAACCATGATATGCATTGGAAAGCTGGCTCTGAGGGCTATCTGATGACAGTAATCAGAAGTGCATGCATGCACATTCAGACTTATCAAATCTCTGTGTAATAAAATCCTTCTTTTCATTCCTAATAAAAACGGTTGCCCACCTTGAAAGCAGACACGGAGACGTAGTCCATCAGGGACGAACTCCATCATCAATCTCGTTGTTTGGTATCAATGTATTTTTACTATTTTCACTTTTTTATGCATCCTAATTATTTTTAATCAGTTGTCGTAAAGTATTCTTTTCAAGTATGCATCCTAATTATTACATTGATGAAGTGGAATTAGATGTCGTTCTAGTGGAGATATGTGGAGTTGTCTTATGAAGTCCTTATCTTTATGATCATGATGCAATATTTTACAGGGCAGAACATAAATATCACCTTAAGAAATATGGGGTTGAATTTATTGTCAGGGCACATCAAAACAAAAATCACTTGAATTCAATTAATACTAATCAAATGAAGCGATTAATAAGTTCAAACAAGAGATTTGTAATCATGTGTATGAAAGGAAAACATAACAATTGACATGATGGTTGTTTAAGTTATGAGACTCAACTTAAAGATGGTTTGTTTAATGAGATAGAAACAATTCTAGTTCTATGTAAAACCAAACATCTTATTCATAAGTAGGGACTACAACATGAATTACAGTGTGTGCCTAAAGCTCCTCTTCCTAATCTCAGAATGAATCAATTCAGTTCAAGCTTGGAACTTAACAATTACAGGGATACGGGTCAGTATTGGGGAAAGTCAGTGTTCAATTTCTCTTGTATTGTGTTGCCATTTTATGTATCGAACAGTTTGGAAACCTATTTTCAAGTCGAGAGGAAACCTATCTGTTTTCATGCCTAAGCCTTTTCTAAAGCAGTGTCAAAGTATCTAATGGGAACTTATGCCTCATAGGAATGTGTCAATCAATGGAAAAATCATTTAAATGAAGGAAAAGTGATTCAAACAAATCAACAACTAATTCAATACTTTCAAAGACAAACTAAGTTGCAGCAAATTTGACCTTACAATTTGATGGGTTCATTGCAGCAAGTTCACTTAGTAATCAGGAAGCAGGAAAGTATGTTAAATCAAGTAGCTGGTTTGATGTCGAAAGTATATTTGATTGTCTCTCTCATTCCATAAAAGAGATTGTTTATACATTTTGATGGTATTAAAAAACATCTAATAGAGATTGTTTTCAAAGGTTATGAATCACTAAATCATGGTTCTTCATGGAAAGAAATCAATTTCCATAATAATAATAGGTTGTTTGCCCATCATCGCAAGTTGTGTATACTACAGATGGATGAAACAGGTCACTAACTGAAAAGGTACCATGGTCAACATCATCAGGGTCATTAATTTCAAGTGATTAATCAAATGTATTGGTACATCATCAGGTCAAGGTGGAAAGAGAGGGAGTTCTACCCTCATTGACTATTTGTTTAGTTAAACTTTTTTGGTCCGAAAGTTTTTAAGTGGAGAGGAATGATCTAGGAGGATCTCATCAGATCATTGCACAAGTGTTCAAGTGCCGTCGTCAGTGTTTAGAGTCATCATCAATTCAGTTCAATGTCATCAGTTTCGAAAATATGGGTTATCAATCAGGTTGTTCAGGTAATATGGTTTTCATGGCATTCAGTTGATATGGGTTAGTACCTGGTTGTCGAATTGTGTTCATTGACAGTTTCGCCAGGATTGGTCGACGACATGCGTTTTGTCATTTTCCTTTGTAGGTTTTGGTGTCGACATAGGTGTCATCCATGGCAGACGTTTGATATGTCGTCAGGGGTGTCTTCGTAATTGTAGATTGTGTTAATAATATGTATTTGGTTTCGTCACATTGTGACAATATTTTGTACATGGGTTTTTTAAAACAAAAATGAAAACTCTAATCCTAATCTACCAAAACCACTATCAAATCTATTACCTAAGTTGCAACCCTATCCATCTACAATACATTGCAATATGTATTTAAGAACCTATGTTAAAACCTTATAAAAACTATGTTCTAACCTATGTATTAAATCTATTAGATATAAACCTAAGTTCTAAGTGTTAAACCCTTGACATATAACTCTTGGCCTATGTAAAATGTGTTGTAAAACATTGTAAAAATAAATACGCATGCCCTAACCATCACCCTAATCGCAGCGGAACCACGAAGGGGATAGGGAACATGTGACAAGGTTATGTAAGTC
Organism: Pinus tabuliformis; assembly: GCA_031772625.1. NCBI lineage: Eukaryota > Viridiplantae > Streptophyta > Pinopsida > Pinales > Pinaceae > Pinus > Pinus tabuliformis. The sequence continues at coordinate 1,337,634,878 of CM062820.1, forward strand.
ATTTGGTTATCAAAATAAAAGGCTTGGGATTGATCGCATGGGGTTTCAAACTGCAACAGGTAATGTGAAAGCTGTGTATAATAACCATCGGAGTATTAACTGTAGAGGTGACCGTCATTAGAACCACTGGACAGTGGTCACACGTAGAAATTTATCAAAACCATCGCTATAACCACCAGGGATAAGCCACCAGGCGGCGGTCAGGCAGTCGAGCTCCCGAAGTTCACATGGAAGCCATTATCCCTCTGCCCAGTTAGCTAAATGCCTATGGTTAAATGTTTAATGTAATGTTATTTTGGGTTTTTATATGGTTTTTGTTGTTGGAACTAATTCGAGGACCATGCTCACCTACCTAGGTGTCAAATTACAACAAGACCAAAGCTAAACCTAATCAGATTGTAACCAAATTCGTCATGTATTCAGCCAAAGAGGTTTCAATGTATCTGTAGGCCTTTAAAAGGCATTATTACTTCATTGATCAGGAGGAGAGTAGTTTTGGTTTTTGTATGCAGATTCTGGAGGTAATAGCAAGTTTTGTTTTCAGTGTTACAGGAGCATCTGGAGTCGAAATTGGGAACCATGATAGGCATAGGAAAGATAGTTCAGAGCGCTATCTAATGAAAGCAATCAAAAGTGCCTACATAAACACTCATATTGATCAAAGATTTGTGTAATAAATTCCTTCTTTTCATTCCTAATAAAAACGGTCGCCCATATTGAAAGCGGACCCAGAAACATAGACCATCAGGGATGAACTCTATCATCAATCTTGCTGTTTGGTATCATTGTGTTTTTATTGTTTTTACTTCTGTTATGCATCCTAATTGTGTTTAATGAACTGTTGTAAATTCTTATTTTCAATCATTTTCCTTGATTTTTGTGCTTGGAGCTAACATTCAATTCATTAATGGTTATTGATTCTACATCAATTTAAGTCTATGATCATTTCAAATCAACTAAGGTCGAAACAGTGATACATGGAACTTCGTACAAGTTCACTCTATTGGATTAGTATATAATAAGGCGATTTGGCATAACTATTCCTTGGAGAATCCAATATTGATAAGACTTGTGCGGTTAGAAATAGGACTCAAAGGGCTAATGTGAGAGAAAAATTCAGATCTTGGAGATCTACAATTATAGAGATACAACAGATTAAATATTGATCTCTTACAAAGTGAAAAAAGGTGTGTAATTTTTTTTTTTAATTTTTCATAAGATTGGTTTGAAAAATTAGTTTGAAGGAATTAAAAGGGCATAGTGAAGCATTATTAGCATTAGTTTATGCCCCGAAGAAAGAAAATGGAAACACTTAGTAAAAACCTAGAAGCTCTAGCATGACTCATGAAGATGATGAAGAAATGCAACATGATATATCAAAATTATGAGACCAAGTGCAACAAAATTCACCCTCACAAAATGTAGCAGAAGCTAAGATGTATGGTTTAAGGAAAGGTGTGGAAGATAAAATGGATAGTTTAAAGAAAGGCATGGAAGCTAAGATGAATTTCATGCAAGATAAGATTGATGGTTTGGAATTTAAGATGGAAGGAAAAATGGATGATTTGAAGACAAATTTGACAAAGTTGTTACAAGAAATGTTTATGAATAGAGAAAAGGTAGTAAAGGAAACTCACGATGAGAACAAAATAAATGTTAATCATGATTTCATAGAATCTAACATTGGATTGAAGACCCACCATTTTCAAAAGATCGATATGAGGAAGTTTGATGGCAAGGATCCCGAAACATCAATACTACAGATCGAGCAATTTTTCGATCTCCATAATGTGTAAAACACACAAAAGGTACATATGCAACTTTATATTTGGAACAAAATCAGTTTGTATTGTATCGATGGCTTTGCTCTCGTAAACAAATTGTCACTTGGGCAATTTTTACAGATGAAATGATAGCACATTATGAGGATACAAAAAGCAATACATTTTTTAGCCAATTGATAAATCTCAAATAGAAGGGTTCAATGATGGAAAACAATACATTTCCCCTTTCTTTTTTTTTCCATGAAGAAAATGCATCCCCATCATCAATAACCAATATACATTACCTTAAGGAGAACATTTTATTGATTTACATGTTATGCTTTTATGTTTTTCTTTTTGAATAAGTTTTTGTCTTTTAGCTACGGAAAACAGCCTATTATGCAGCTAATCGGCTGTTCCGTAGCTACTTCCATGCTTTCATAGGTTCCAAGTGTCAGAAGGAGAAAATAACTACATGGGCAACTTGGAGAACATCATGACATGGATCATGTCCTATTCACATAGCCCAGGTTGACAAGGAAGACAGTATAAGACTCCGGTCAAAGGAGAAGTCAAATGTAGAGATCTAAGGAAAACGTGACTCTGTTTTTACACGTTTCACAGTGATGGGATCCGAAACAACTTCCTGAGCCCACGGACTCCAACAGCCATCTCTGCAACCAAATCCAACAACCATCACCTTAGATTTATGTCTCCAGCAACCGAGGAAGATAATTCTGTGTGCATGTCTGCTACGTGTTTTTGGCTGTAGCTTATTTTTCTCCATAAATAGTTGCATAATTTCCTTATAAATACCTGTGTGAAGAATGCAGAGCTAGTTCAAATTTGCTCATGTATTAAGCTCAGACTACTGTTCTATAATTTTGAAAAACTCATTATCTATTTTTAATATGAATACCCGTCTTTTATGGATATCTGAAAACATTTCTGGTGTTTTGATTGAGTACGCATAACCTGAGCAGTTGAAGAGGACCCCTGCACTGAGTAAGGTTTAATTTCATTTTGTTTTGTCTTTTATAGTTAAAATATCATTTCACCATTTCTTTCACAGTGTTCATAATCATTTCCATACTAACCTTGTTTATAATGTAGTCTTTATCATTTTCTTACTAACGCAGAATAACTTCTTTCAGTGTAGAATAACTTATTTTTCTGTTATTTATTTCTAGTTTCTATCAGTAGTTAGGGGTTGAAATGCAATAGTGTAATGTAGTTTATTTCATTTATTGTTTCCCTAGACTTTAAGTTTTCAGTTAGACTGATTAGTGCCATTACAGTTCTTGCCTTTTTATTACTAGCTTAGTGACTCAGGGTGTCGATGAATGTTTCTAAAAATCCCTTCTAGTTGATAACTCATCTCAAACTAAGTGATTGAATACTTCATTCATGCAGTGAATATTTTCTGTGTTTTTGCATTTATCTTCCCTTAGAATAATGAAGTACAATATTCCTCAAAATTTCATCCCAAGGAGGTTTGTCTTCCAAAATTGAGATGCAGAGTAACTAAGTATTTCATTTAGTTTTGTTGCAATTTCACTTTCAGTTTTTCATTAAGTTTTATTTCTGCAATAGACTAAACAGTAGTTGTAATCTCACTTTCACTTTTAGTATTTCATTTTAGTTTTGTTTCCATAATATATAGTTGTAATTTCACTTTCAGTTTTAGTATTTCCTTTAGTCTTGTTTCTATAATTGATTAGACAGTAGTTTTAATTTCACTTTTAAGTTATTTTAGTTCATGATTTGGAAACAATGATAAGAGCAGAAGTAGAAACTTTTTTTTCATTTCTTGATTAAAATTTACTTCCAAATATTGCTTAAATAACTTTTAGTCCTCATTTCATTTCTTGAGATTCTCAACAGAAGTCGATTTAAGATTTTGTTAAGTACACTATAAATCATTAGGGATTAAAGGATCAAAAACCCAAAAACAACATAAAACTCAGAAACACTAAAGTAAGAAGATTCATCTAGCACATATAGTGCACTACACTTCATCAGTTTATGATACTCGGATTAATAATTTATGTATAGCAATTTAGGGCACTAAATTGACCAAACAAGCGGATTGAGGACTTGCAAAATCTGAACATAAGGGTAAAAGATATTCCAGAGGAGCATAGGATTGATGTGTTCATAGGGACTTTAAAGGATAACATCCAACATGAGGTTCACCTTTGGGAACCTGATTCATTAGAGAAGGCATTCAGGTTAGCAAGAAAAATTGAAAGAAAAACTATGGAAGCCAGGAAGCCTACCACTCACAACTATAAAGATGGAAGTGCTGTTGCCCATAGCCTTCCACAACCTACAAGTTTGACACAACAAAAATTGGAAGAAAAAAGTGCAAAAGGGCTTTGTTACAGTTGTGATATCAAATACACTAAAGGGCATAAGTGTGCTGAGAAGAAATTATTCTACATATATTGTGAAGAGGAGGAAGAAAAGGAACAAGAAATGTCAAAAGAAGAGGATATACACCATGAACAAACCCTAGAGAAACAAGAAATGAATCCAACCATATCTTGTAATGAATTGGATAGAATTACCACTCCTCAAACTATCAAGATAGAAGGACATATCAAGAAGAACAATGTAATAGTGTTGATTGATTTAGGAAGTACCCATAATTTTATTCATTGTAAGATAGACAAGGAATTGAATTTCTTCCAATATCCAGCACTAGAGTGTCAAGTGATGATTGCAAGTGGAGGAACCATAAATTTTTCTGGAAAGTGACATAATATCAAGCTATCCATGGGATAATATGTATTTAATAGCCCAATGATTTGCATTCCAATGGGTGGTGTTGATGTTGTATTAGGATTCCAATGGCTACAATCCTTGGGTAGAATAGATATTAATCTTCAAGAACTTTTCATGAAATTTTGTGCAGAAGGAAAGGAAGTTAAATTAAGGGGTATTGTAGGAAAATGGGGAAAGATAATCAGTTCTAACGGTATGACAAAGCTTCTGAAGAAGGAACAACAAGACATAATTGCACAATTATGTTCCCTAGAGGTTCCCACATCGAAATCATCTATTTTTCCAAATCTCCAAAAACTCTTGGACAATCATTCCAAGGTATTTGAGACTCCCAAAGGCCTCCCACCTATTCATAATCATGATCATGATATTCATTTGATCCCAGGAAGTGTTCCTCCAAACATTAGGTTGTACATATATCCCTATGCCTAAAAGAGTGAAATTGAGCGTATGGTTGCAGAAATACTAAAGGATGGTATAATTCAACCTTGTCAAAGTTCTTTCTTTGCTCTAGTAGTATTGGTGCACAAGAAGGATGGAACATGGCGCATGTGTCCAGATTATAGGGAGCTCAACAAGCTTACTATTAAGGATAAATTTCCTATTCCTGTCATTGATGAATTATTGGATGAATTGCATGGATCAATTTACTTCACCAAGTTGGATCTTCATTCATGATATCAACAAATCATAATAAAGACTAAAGACATTATGAAAACAACATTTAGAACCCATGCGGGTCATTATGAATTTTTGGTCATGCCTTTTGGCCTTACCAATGCATCTTCTACATTTCAAGGTTTGATGAATTCCATTTTCAAACCCTTCCTTAGAAAATTTGTGTTAGTATTTTTTGATGATATACTAATCTACAAGAAATCTTGGAAGGATCATGTTCAACATGTTAACAGGATGCTCAAAATATTGGAGGAAAACAATTTTATGCAAAAAGCTCCCAATGTTTCTTTGGAGTACAAGAGGTGGAATATTTGGGTCATATTGTATCTCATGAAGGTGTTAAGGAAGACCTTAGCAAAATTAAAGCCATTTAGGAATGGAAAATCCCAACATCCATAAAGCATCTACAAGGACTTCTTAGGTTGATAGGGTATTATCGCAAGTTTGTTAAGAATTATGGGAGAATAGCAGCACCTCTAACAACCTTATTGAAGAAAGATGCATTTTCATGGACTCTAGAAGCAAAAAAGGCCTTCAAACATCTTAAAGAGGAAATGTGCCAAGCATTGGTCTTAGCTACACCGGACTTCGCAAAAAACTTTATTATGGAATGTGATGGTTCAAGAAATCGAATTGGTGCTATTTTAATGCAATATGAAAGACCCATTACTTTCGAAAGTCATCCAATCAAAGGAAAGTATTTACACAAAGCTATTTATAAGAAGGAAATGTTGGCAATAGTACATGCACTTAAGAAATGGTGACCCTACCTAATGTGAAAACACTTTAAGGTAAAAATGGATCATGATAGTCTTAAATACTTTTTAGAACAACTATTATCCTCTAAAGAGTAGGAAAAATTGGTCACAATGATGTTGGGTTATGACTTTGAAATCATCTACAAAAAAGGGAAGCAAAATGTTGTGGCAGATGCACTCGTAATAAAGGATGAGGATGTGGAAGTGTTGTTGTACGCCATTTCTATTATCCAACCAGAATGTATAAACACATCAAGGGATGAATGGAAGAATGATGAAGAAGTGTGGGCACTCATTCAAAAGTTACAACAAGATCCCAGTGCATATGATACATTTAGCTAGAAAAATGATTCATTATGGTACAAAGATCGCTTATACCTATGTAAGAATTCCCAACTCAAACAAAAGATTGTTACGGAAATGCACACTTCTCCCTTAGGAGGGCACTCAGGATTTTTAAAAACTTACCGCAGGGTTAAGAAGGAATTTTTTTGGGATGTCCTTAAATTGGATATTCAAAATTTTGTGGTGAAATGTTTGGTTTTCTAAAAAAATAAAGTTGAAACAATTAAGACCACAGTTCTATTACAACCTTTATCCATTCCAAGCCAACGTTGGGAGGAGGTTTCAATGGATTTTATCACAGGTTTACCCAAGTCTGAAGGAACGAGTGTCATCATGGTGGTAGTTGACAAACTTACCAAGTATGCACACTTTTGTGCGTTATTGCATCCATTTAAAGTCAGTACAGTTTCCACTACATTTATGGAATCAATTCAAAAGCCACATGGAAACCCAAAGATTTTTGTAAGTGACAGAGATCCCATTTTCACTGGAATTTTTTGGACAAAATTATTTTCTTGTCTAGGTACTTAGTTAGCTCATAGCTCATCCTATCATCCTCAATCTGATAGGAAAACTGAGATAGTAAACAAATGTTTGGAAGGATATCTTCATTTCTTTGTATCTAATAAACAGACACAATGGGTGAAATGGTTACCTCTGGCTAAATGGTGCTATCACACTTCCCTCCATACTGCAGAAAAAATGACCCCATTTATGGAACTTTATGGATATCATCCACCATCCATCACGTCATATTTAAGAGAAAATTCTAAGTTTCAAGCAGTGGAACATCAAGTCGAGCATCAACAACATTTTCTCCAACTCCTAAAGGATAACCTCACATTGGCATAGGGTAGAATGAAACAACAAGCAGATTAACATCTCAGAAAAAGAAGTTTGATATAGGTGACTGGGTATTCCTATGACTACAACCATATAGAAAAATGTCGCTCGAGTAAGCTAAGAAGGATAATGAATTATCACCAAAGTATTATGGTCCATACAAGGTGTTGCAAAATATTGTTACTATGGCATACAAATTGGAGATTACTACATCTTCCCGACTGCACCCAATTTTCCATGTTTCATGTTTAAAGAAGGTTATAGGTGGCAAGTTCCCAATTCAAGAAATATTTCCAGAACTTGAAGAGGAAGGAGAAATCATATTGGAACCTGAAGTAATCACAAAAAAAGAACTCGACAGCTACAAAATTGATCAATTTTAGAGTGTCTCATCAAGTGGAAGAACTTATCCACTAAAGATTCCACATGGGAGGACAAGAATTTTATATGGAAGCATCCAAAACTACTCAAGAATTGAGGACAATGCTTTTTTGAAGGAGAGGGGCCTGTTAGGTTCCTATAATACTAGTGATTCCCCCATTACTATTGTCATTGTAGCCATTATTTTTATTGTTTTGCCCCTATTGTCCCCATATTATTATTAGTGTGCCCCACAGAAACCCACTATTTTTATTGTTGTGCCCCTATGTTATTACTACTATGTTGGCTTTCACTATATTGTGACCCCTTACAATCCTATATATAGAAAGGAGGTTTATTCATTTGTATTATCCAAGAATTGTTCATTTGTGTAATGTAAAGGAGGTTTCCCCCTTGAAGAGGCTAATTTTGAAGGTGCTCATCTATATTTTCTCTATTTTTTGAGTTGGTTGCATAACAAAATTGTATAACCTTGAATGCTCGATACTAACATGTACCTTTTGGTCTTCTAGATCTTCCTCAAAGTATTTTGTAAAGATGTCTTTGATCTGTTGTCATATTATTGTAGTTCCCTTCTCAATAAACAACTAAGTATCTTCATAATTTGGTAGATCAACTAATATCTGCTCAACTTCTTCCCTAGTACTTCTCTCAATAGTTTCCTTTGATGTAGCTCTCCTGCATGCGATGCTAACTGTGACTACTAGAGAGATGCTTAACAACTGATGTACCCATGGGATAGAGAGGACACTCATGGCAGTCAATTGCAAGTTTAAAAGAAAAACAATTTCAAGACAAGATCAAGCAGCAAGTCAGGCTCTTGATGGGAAGGATTGCATAGTTTTGACTGATAGGGTGACTGAATGACTATGGGAATGGTGTGTTGGTGGCTAAATTTACATGTCTTTACCCACCTGTTGATGGTGTTGGACCCACCAATATTTCTAGGGGATGTCCCCGGTAAGAAGTCCAAAATTATACCTTAGACTGTTTGGTGTAGGAGTCCTAGCAGTGGGTCATAAGGTAATGCTTTGATCGCGATGTCACACAGACGCAAGCAAGATAAATCTGTCGGTAGGAAGGGTGTGACTGATGCAGTGAGTCAAGGTGCATGAGAGGTTCTAACACTTCGAAGGAAGAAGAGGGTGAAGGTGAGTTTCAGGTTGAAAGGGATCAGTCCCAACTCAACTAGGAACACACAAAATAAACGAACATGCATAGCTTCCGGTGGAGTAGTCCACTTGGACATGGAAGTCACATCATATAAGGTAAGATAACACGTACAACACTCATGGATCAGTCTGAGATGAGTGTGATGATTATTACAATAATTTTAATGTGAAAGGTCTGTCTAATGTCCGATAGAGTAGTTGACATGGACAGTGACAACATTAACAACATATGCAACACATCAACGAAAAGATTCATATAATTGCATACAAATCAGTTCATACACAAGTACATAAGTTAAAAAACATAAATCATTAAGGAAACTAGAGTAGTCTAACTACAATAACAACATATGCATGAAAATGTGTTGGCTCTTATTATATAATGAAGTGTAAGTCACAACCATACAATAAACCATGTAAACCTTCTAGCCACAATAGTGGAATGTTACAGCCACATATGCTTGCTCGTCCAAAGAGACAAACTAGCTCCGTGTAATGGAGAAGCCAAGGCACGTCACACTATTGTCCATGATTTCTTCAAGATATTCTTAATAGAAGCTTGGCTGACCAAAAGCCCTGGCAATGAGTTATCACGGATTATTTATAGGAAAGGGTAGGGTGACCCTTGACATTCCCCTTTGTGACAGTTCAACTTCCCTCATGACTCTTCACCTATTCTATGATTGTTACATCCAACCATTAATGCTTGAATTACACTTGCCATGACTCAACATTACAATGCACATTTACTCATGTGAGACAACATGGCTTCAGCAAGCCTTGGAAGAAATCATTGAAACTTGGTCTGCTGTGATGAGACCAACTCTTTAACAATGTTGTGATGGTGAAGGTGGTGACCTGATGCAATCAACAACACTACTCACCATGTCTACTCTGTGTCAGCTATTGGGATGGATCCTTAACTTGTACAACCGCAATTTCATCTGTGAGTGCATGTTGCACCCACTGCTATTCCTGTTCCTATTGCAACTCATTCGTCTGTTTGTGCAGCTTCATTTTCTTCCTGAGTTGCTACTTCAACACATGCAACTCCTTCTTTGTTCCATCTTCTACCTTCATGCGATCTTCATGTCGTGTCATCACTTCATAGCCGAAGTCTCCAAAGCTGATTTCATCATCAATGGACCTACTTGAGATTGTAACCTTGTTCTGCCCCCTTGTTGTCAATGCCCCTCCTCTTGCATTTGTTGAATTTCGTATGCTATCTTTAGCTGTTGTTCATGATGTTTCTTGTTGTGATGTTGCTACTGTAATATCTTGATCTCCTTGTCTACGAACAACTTGATGTCTTTGCAGGTAGGCAAGTCCATCGACACTTGATCAATTGCATCACCAAGTGTGCTCTAGACAGTGTCTTCATCTCTGCTCTCCTAGAAACCATTATACCTGTACTGGTGAGAGGTAGATAACACCTGGGATACTCAACGACATGGAAACAATCATGGCAAGCAATATTTCAGTCGAAAACCAAAATGAACATCAGAATTGACTTGCAACATGCTTGGGTGCATGATCATGAAGGTTGTGCAATTTTGGCCGAGAGCTTGGGAGACTGACTACCAAGGCTACACAAGGCATAGTCTAGGCTATTGGGAGACTGGTTGACTGCTAGAAATGTGCAATGCACATTCCAGTGTGGCTACTGACTACTGGGATTACACAATGCATAATTCAAGTTGGGAGGGACTATCGGCCTAGGGACAGATTTGCGTAATTTCTTGGAGCAAGCAGCCACTATCCTCCAGAAATGCACAAAATAGTACTGCAGGCTAGTGTCGGGTAGGAATGAATAAATTTGGAGAGGAAGGTGAGCCTTCCTTCCGCATATTGCACAATCTAGCCTTGGTGAAGGTAGCGTTCAGCTAAGGTTGCCCGACTCGCTGACGGGCAACTGAAAGAAACTGAGACAGTAAATGCATGGTGACACTAAATGATAGCATAAGTGACTGAAAATGCATGCAAAACATGAAATAAATATTCAAAAAATAGATCAACATGCATGTGGGTGAGGCCATTCGCTAGTTGGGCAAATGTTCGTACAAAACAGTTTCATGCATGCGACAACACTGAGATAGCAACGAAAACTAAAATAGAGCTAGGATAAGCTAGTATATATGTAAACAACAACATGCATTCAAAGAAATCAATTAAACAATACTCCCACAAGAAAAAACACAAAAAGTGATAGAAATGCAGCATAAGGCATGGGAAGCGGGCTTACCCCAAAACCACTGAGTTGAATGTGTCGGCTACTCCTAGATGTGATGTGGGATGTGAGAGCTACAAGGTTGATGTGAGGAATGAGATCTGTAGCATCCATTTGATGAGTTTCGATAGCATCGAGGTTGTGACATGCATTCCACGAATCTAGGGGAAGCAACAGTTAGTGGGAGGTTTTGGAATTTCTCCTTGCATGTAACCTCCAATTGCTAAACATAGATCCATGAAATAAGGGATGCATTTTCATGTTGCCTTTGGAGAAGCAACCCATGCATGCAAGTCTTTTTTATCCAATATTGGAGGGAATTGGTCAACTCAGTTGCACATGCAAGAGACTACTCGACTGCAAGAGAAAAATGTGCATTGTTGGCTAGGAACTCGCTGGCTGCCCAAGAGTTTTGCACAGTTTTTGGCCAGAGTAGCTGACCAGTGCCCATATTTGTTTGAATTCTGGGCTGAGTAGCCTTTTTGTGAAAGTTGCACAAATCCTTCTAGGAGTGTTGGCAAGCAGGATTACGTAATCCTATATCCTAGCAAGCTGATAGAGAGGATTGTGCAATTTCTGGAGGGAACGTTGGTCTCCCTCCAAAAATGCACAATTTTCAAGGGGAAGCTACTCAACCTGCAGCTGGACCAAGTACAAGTGAACAGCGTGTGAGGGGAATGGATCAAGCTATGACTGATAGGCTACCTTTGTGAAAGAAATACAATGAAGCTTGCGAAATTGATGAAGCAAGGCAAGCTGCTATGAAGGTTGGAAGGGAGGCTCCAAAACAAGGCTAAGGAAAAGTTTTGGAGGGTGGTTGTAGCCACCACAACACTTGGTGACACAATAGTATAAATCTAGCTCTCTAAATGGACCTTGTTCGTGAAAGGAAAGTCTAACACCTCCGAAAGTATTGTTCAGTTTTCAACTCATCTTGGTTTCACACTAACTTGATTGTAACATGTACCATCTGCCAAACCCTTGGTCGATTGACACACATTCCATGATAACGCAACACAGTTGTTTCGATTGGGGTTGAGGGGTATATAGGTGCACAAGTAATATAGTCATCAGATTCTTAGTTTCATCTCTGGTGTTGCTCCACTACCAGCAGGCCTAGATAGTACCCTAGTGGAGTCACATAGGAACACAAGCATGCTTCGCTACTAGTGAGCCTAGTTAGTACCCTGGCAGAGTTTCTTGCATAACTTCCCTGTGTATGAGTCCTTTCTCTTCTTTCGCCTTATTTATTTTTCATTTTTCATTTTTGACTTTTCATTTTTTCATTTTTCACTGTGCATAGCACTTATTCATTTCATAGCCGAAAGAGGGATCCTGACTTATTGAGAGCAAAAGAGGTTCGTCCAACAGAGAAGTAGTTTATTGTATCTTTGACATGCCTGTTAAGGTTTCCCCCCTTACCTTACTCTACTTGACTGAGATAACAAGGGTTAACCCAAAAACAATAGACTAGAGAATGTAACACTAGTTAACACACAATCGTTGTGTTTTCACCAAGGTTCACTTTGAATAGTACATATTTTCCTTCAATGTATCATGGACTAAAAGTAACAAGCTCATCATACAAAGGCAAGATCATAGATAACCAAGTAGTGATAGCTATACAAGCCCTCTTGTACTTTACTTGGCTCGCTTCAAGATTCATGCATGGTTTCATGCAAAACTAACCTATGAATGAAACAAGCAAATGAAGTAACAATCAATAAAGCAAAGCAAGAGTAGAAGAAAAAATGAAAGCAAAGCAAGTAAAAAAACAAGCAAGAAAACAAACAAGTAAATAAAGCACGTAAGCAAACAAGCATGCAAGGAAACAACTAAAAGAAAACACTACTCCTACTCCTACACTGATGATACATGGGAGTAATCACATAAAGTGATACTTCCAATGTAGCCACCGTGCATTGGTAGAACCATGTCAGTGAAGGATTGGTCTGCAAGCAACCCAGTTGTGTGAACCAGCAAGCAAGAAAGATATAACAATGAAGACAACCACACTTCATAATTCAAAGTTCTCGTGGCACACAAGTGAGTGCATGTGTATGATAGGCAGTCTGCAGATTTATCATGGTGTTGTGTGACACTATGTGCAACTTTGAAGCAAAACCACACTCTTGACTGTGACATGTAAGAAAATGAAAGAAACGAAGATAACTTATGTCTCGCATGAGTGCTTGCAATGTAAGACTCCTCCAATGCATGAGGAATGGGATCGTGTAGTTCGAGTGGAGGAAGTAAAATCTGAGTGTTAGATTCATATTAAGTGCATACAGACAAGTGATGAGGAGCCTTGAGTGTTTGAAAAATTTCCTGATCAGAAGTGAAACCAACCTTAGGACAGCAAGGGCCTAACATAACCATCAGCTCAAGTTGAATTGCCTCGACGGTCTGTGCGGTTTTGACTTCATTGGCAGATGGATCTTCATAGACCAGTGGCTTAGACAGATTAACAATGAGTGAATCAACATCGTGATCAGATGATGAAAGAGATCATGACAACCAAGATCAGAAAATTTAGGATGTTGGTCAGCATCCTCATGGTTTGATGAATCACAAAGAGGGGTATATGAGGAGGAAGGATGTTCATCCTCTGCGTTTTCCGAAAGAGTAGATGAAAGGTCAAGTGAATTTACAATGAATGATTGGTCCTCTTTATTTTTGGATGGTGCGATAACATACAGTGTGTCCTGCAAAAGATCAACAATGGGTGCATCTATGGATGAAGACACACATGCGAAATCTAGATGGCAGGTTCAACAACGATGTTAGGAAAGAATGGAGGGGGTTCCTATGGAAGGGAGTCATCCTTTGCCAAGTGGTGATGCTCAAGCTCCCACTGATACTCTTCATGAATGATAGTGCATGTTGGTTGCGCAACACCAACTCGTCAATGGGTTTTTCCTCATTCACAACAAGTGAAGAGTCTGGGATGGATGAACACAAGACAACATCATTTAGAGGAACACGCAAGTGCGAAGATGGATGTCATAGAAAAGAATGCATGTGAGGCCTCGAAGGACTCACAACCAAATATGCACAAAATTGAGTGAAGTGATATTGCGAGGGTGTGAAGGATGAACAGGTGTGTGAGAATGATCCTCAACATCACTGGGAAGTGGTGAAGCTATTGAATAAGAGGAAGGCGGACAACTAGTTGAGACGGTGCCCGCTTCCACATGAGATTACGTAGCTCCATCAATGAAGAATTCTGAGCGAGGCTTGATCTCAAAATTTCTCTTGTGACAAGAAGATTTCTTAATGTATTACTCGAATCGGTCCCAAAGATAAGCAAATTTCATTTGGCTCCTTGGAGCTTGAAACTACAAGTCATAGAAGCACTGCCAAAAATCAATAATGGATTCATGCGGAGCCCTTCGTTGTTGTAACAGTTTCTGGTCAAGATGGTCTAGATCAAAATGATAGAACATGTCTTTAATAAGATCACAGAAGTGCTCAAGTGATTGCACAATGTCAGCCGGTAGGTTGAGCACCCAACGAAATGGATATCTGTGAAGTGTGTATGTAAGCAACAAACCATCCTATTCGTCACAAAACTCATCTTCCTCATGAATCATGGAAAGACATCTTTGATCAGGCTAGGCAACTTTGCCTTCACCACCATATGTGTGAGTGGAAAAGAGATCGAAAAGCTTCCCCAAGATGGAGACATCTTCACGATTAGAAAAAAACCTCAGGGGAAGAAGACTACAAGGCTCCATGAAAGGTATGCAAAGGTTCAAAACTAGATAAGAGGATAGAGCTTGTCATTAGGCCCTCCTTCTAACGCCAGAAATGTTAAGGATTATGGACCCACCAACATGTCAAGGGTATATCCCCGGTAAAAATTCCCAATTAGACCTCAGATCGTTTGCTGTAGGAGTCCCAACAGTGGGTCGTAAGGTAATGCCTTGACCGCAATGTCGCACAGAGGAAAGTAAGATAACTCTTTCAGTAGCAAGGGTGTGACTGATGCAGTGAGTCAAGGAAGGTGTATGAGAGGTTCTAATACTTCAAAGGGAGAAGAAGGTGAAGGTGAGTTATAGGTTGGAAGGGATCAGTCCCAACTCGGTTAGGAACACACAACACTAAGGGACATGCATAGCTTTTGACGAAGCAGTCCACTCAGATGCAGCAGTCACATCATAAAAGGTAAGATAACACATACATCACTCATGGATTAGTCTGTGATGAGTACGATGGTTGTTACAACAAGGCTGATGTGAAAGGTATGTTTGATGTTTGGCAGAGCAATTGACATGGACAGTGACATCATTGACAACATATGCAGCAAACAATGCAAACTTTGAAATGGGAACTGATACTGTTACCCGT
Organism: Pinus tabuliformis; assembly: GCA_031772625.1. NCBI lineage: Eukaryota > Viridiplantae > Streptophyta > Pinopsida > Pinales > Pinaceae > Pinus > Pinus tabuliformis. The sequence continues at coordinate 1,337,650,182 of CM062820.1, forward strand.
TTCATAGAGATAGCAAAATAGTGCCCTGATTTTGAGAAGGGGTAATGCAAAACGAACATGTTTTTTTTAGAGCATAGTTTTTGGAAGGAATGTCATGGGAATGATAGTTTTATGTACATTACGTTTTAGAATGGTAGTGATTTTCATTTTGATTTTAAAAAGTGAGTATTCTGCATCACCCCATTTTTTTAAAAGACCTGTTTTTTGGCTTTAAATTTTCTAATGTATAAAATGTAAATAATTATTTCGTAAATTTGATCATTTTTGAACTGGTCATTTTCTTGTTTCTTATTTTAATTTTAACTTCTTTTTTTAGTGAGGTTTTTATTGTTTTGCACTTTTAAATTAGGAGGTCGATATTTAGAATTTTCGATATTGTACATATTTATACATATTTAATTAATTTTTCAATCCACATGAAATAATTGTTTCTAAAAAGCAATATTTTTTAACAATGGACATAAAAATAACCATTTTTAACATAAATATAACTAAAAAACTACATGTTTTGATAATTTTTTGCTAGAATTGACATGTCAAAATCACAATTTTTATACGATAATTTTAACTAAAAATGGTTAAATAATAGCTTTTTTTTTTATGAATTTCATGTCAAAAAAATAATAATAATCACTTTTTTTCAAAAAATAATGATTAACTTAAAAATCAATGTGAAAATAACATATTACAAATATTGAACGTATAACTACCCTAATTGAGTGTTTATTCTTCTCATAAAATGTCAAAGTTGAAACATTGCAAAGCTTGATTTACAAGCATAACTTAAATTTAATCAACAATGTCACATAATCCAAACTCTTCGTCCTCTAGAGTTTCATCATTGTCTTCTTCCACAATATTTTCTATTTCTTTTTGCTCATTTTCCTCTTCTAATGGGTCTTTGATGTCTGCGAATCTCCCAATGTATGTCTTTCCAAACATTCCATGTAATGGTAGTTGGGGTTCCTTTGCCTTTTTTGCCACACATTATTCACCAAAGTCCCCTTTCTTCAACTCAATTTCTTTCATTGCATCTCGAAGAAATTGAAGAGCATTAATTCTTTGCTGAATGAAATTGCACTCTAATGGATGTTTCTCAATTGCAATGAAATTTCTTCCTTTTTGAAGGCAGAATGCTAGTGTTGTACCTAATTATCAAGCACAAAAGAAATAATGAAGTAAATTAGTACAATGACATATTAATTAAAAAAATAAGATATTGAAATTCAATTCCATATAACAAAACTTACCTGAGCCAAAAAATAAATCCAAAACCCAATCTCCTTCATTTGACTGTCGCAAAGACATGGCTAAATCGAGCTCCTAAATAACATTGGGTTACATTGTTTAAGTGCTCAAACAACTCGATCGAGTGCTTAAAAAGGGCCCAATTGAGCAATTATTTTCCACCCAAATGTGCCATCTCTTGCCAAAAAGTGTAACCCAGCTCCATGCTTTCACCCTTATAGATTATGAATTTCTAACAATCTATATCCTAATTATTATTATTATCCAATTTTAAGGTCATAACCAAGCCAGACACCAAATTGGTGTATGAAACCCCCTTGTTTGTGGGATAAGATACCCACCTCCACGCAAATATTTGATTATTGTCTACGAAGGCATACCTACTCTAACCCCTTCTAGTTTTTGAACCTATTACCTCTTAGGAGGAAACACATGCTCTTAACCATTAGGCACTTGACCTGAGATGCCTCATGTTTAACTCTAATGTTATAGGAGCATTTTCTCAAGAACTCTATCTAATAATTGGACTTCACACACTCTATTGACCTCTAATTTCAATTCTGTGGCATTTCAAAGTTTACCCTCCAAACTCATTTAAGGCCATAAATCACACTTAATATTGGTTTACTATATTTGTGAAATTTCTAATTCTTTATAACTAATCATTTAGTTTGGGTTGTTGTTTCTAAAAGGGTATGGCACAAAGCTTAATTATGTCCAATGTCACTTCATAATCTACTGATATGTAAGAAAGATCTCTTCCACTTGAATTAATAAGACAATAGAAACCTCACATACTCAAAACAAACATATTGAAAACCAATTTGATTCAATAGACCTAATCAAAATGAATAAAATCAATTTTCACATAAATGGCTTATTGAGATTAGTTTTTCATATTGTACAATTGTACATCGATTGGCACGTTTTTCATTTGATTTCATGGCATACATTTTGCTAACAATGTTGACAAAATCCAATCCATTTAATGCTGAAAAAATACGATCTATTTAAAGAAGTAAAAAATTACAATAAAATTTTTGCCTTCTTGGAAATGAAGTTCTAAAACATCTTTAATCCATATCTTTTACAGGGCATTGACAACAAACAAGCAGTTCACATCACAGGGCTAATGTAATTTCTCTTATTTTTTTAATCTATTATAACAGCGTAAATGTCTATCTCTCTTTTTGTGTCTTCATATAATTATGTGTATCTCTATGTAAGAAAGAAACTATATAGGTACAAATAGAAAGTAAATAGTATATCTATCTTAAGAAACTAAATAGTATATCTATTTTAAGAGGAACATGATTATTCACAAATGAATGTACTATCTATTTGCGATGAACTTGATGATATATATTGCATTATCAAGATTCATTGTCTCAATTTTTGTTCGTAGCTAGTCACTTGATGACATATATTGTACTATCGAGATTCATTGTCTCGATTTTTGTACGTAGTTAGTCTGTTTTACCCATGTATTGATTTTTGTACTTAGTTGGCCTATTCTATCCATGTTTATTTAATGTTTATATATGATATTTTTAAATTTATTTTATTGGTACACACATATGTATGACTTTTTCGAGACATTAATCAAGAATTTCCATTTCAAATTCGTAAAAGAGAGATCTCAAATATAGTTTTTACTTCTCTATCTGAAAGAGCTTTTCATCTTGAATAAAGCTTGAATGATCTTGGATCCAATTTCAAGTGCAGATCAAGAAAAATTTACAGAGTATACCTAAGTAAGCAGCAAAGCAAAGTCGAAGGTAGATGGTCCTTTCCGTTCGTGTCACGGACTTCCATCCACCATTGTTGTGGCTCTTGTTATAAACTCCTTTCTTTCAGACAAATTTCTTATTTTTCTCTCACATCCATTAGCCATTTGGACATAGAGTTTATGCGATATGTATATATTCCCAAGTGCAAGTTGCATTTTCTTTAACTTCATGATATTTAGCTGCATTTTTTGACAGTAAATGTTTACTTGTCTAAGTCTTGTTTATAGTGGATATGACTCTTGGTGAAGACATTTATCAAACTCTATATATAATGTTTATTTCAAGACTGATAAAAACCTTTTCTTTTATACTGGAAAGGAAGAGGATTTCGACCTGTCTATACTATTCCTACTTTCTTTTCACTGTTTAGAAAATGAGGTCTCAATTTAGTTGGTTGTATTTAAACCTCATATTTCTTCTTTGTAGTTTTATAACGAATTTCTTTAAACAACATTATTCACACATAACCATGATTTTAATTTATTCATAGACCCCACATCATATAATGAAAACATATATATATATATATATATTAGCTCCACGACTTAGATACAAAATTTGAATTGTGAGGAGAGGGTGGACCCACCTCATCGACCCACCAACAGTTGGGGGTCCAAGACCTTATCCAAAGTGTTTTACCTCGATCCAGTGTCGATGGCTATATATATACACGTGGCCTACCTCCTTCCCCCATCGGGTACTTACACACACCGACCATTCCATTGATATCTGAGTCAAGTTATACATGTACTGGGGTCATTTTAATTACATTGATTAATTTTAAAATGAATATATATCAATTTTCTTATGAACCCAAACGATTATTGATTCAAGGTTATAAGCAACCTGAGTCGAACAGTTTATGTTGAATTAATAATGGGCCAAACTATTTACGACATTCTGCACTTATTAATTTGGCATTATATAATTCGAGTGGGTGACTTCATTGGCCCATTTTAAAGGTGAATAAAAAAACAAAAGTTGCATCTTAAATATGATTCTCCGACTTCAAGACTATACACCAGATAAACAGACAGTTTGATAAGTACAGAAATCCTATAGTCACTGCACATTCTTGCAAGAAAGTTCAAGGTTGGGTATTAATATCATAATCAGCACAAAAACTTTGTAAAAAGGATGGGTTCTTTAAGCTCTTCCAAAAAGATGTTCGTTCCACTTTTACGCTACTCAATACTGGAGAGACTTGTGCAGATTGAAACACATTCATCCTCACTGTTTGTGTTCTGAATACAAACAGTCCTGACGTAATCCTGAATTACATTCTTCATTTCCAAATGGAACCTATGCAATGTTATCAACACAGAATTCCTTAGCTCATTTATCATTGCAATCATTCGTTTATGGAGATCCATGAACTCTTCTACACTGATCTGGCCTGACTCAGTTTTGGGTTGCACCAGGTCATTAGCAACATGACTTCGTTTATGTTTCGGCTCATAGATTTTACTATGTTTCTCATCTTCATCCTTCCATTAGTCTCTGCGACCTTTTGCTGGCAATGGTTGCTGCTGCTGATGCCGCCGTGTTAAAATGTAAATATGATATAATACCAGTTCAATTCCCAGCGGTGCCATCACCGCAGATCTTTCGCAGGGCTAGGATTTCTCATATTGGATGCCAAGTAAGCATTGTTTGGGGCGATTCTCAGAATCGCCCCGCCACCATTTTTTCTTATTATTTTATGTTTATTGATGTGTTCCATGTTAATCTACGAGCTAGGTTTAATAATTTTCTTTTTCGTGCCATCATATTTCAGGGATAATATTACGAGCTTCAATGTAGGGCTCTATAGCAAAATTTCCCACTGTAAAATTCACAAATACAAGTGAATAATGACCCAATGTGTAAATATGTAAATCATAATCAAATATTGAAAAAGACAAATGGTTCATTTATAGTTTTTTCTGAAACCTCTACTTTGTGCATTGACGTGTGGTAGAAAAGTCTCTGTGGAACCAATCACCCTCGCAATCTCTCTGGAGAATATCTTGTCAAGTCTGGATATGTATTTCAACATCACCCTTCTCTAAAGAGAATATTCAGGGTGCCAACCACTTAAACAATGCAAATGCTAAGATGAAAAAAAAATCTAACACTAAGATGCTAAGATGGAAAATACCAGAAATTGGAACCCGCATGCACTTCAGCAACACTGACTTTTAATCGTTATGGTTTATTATTTTAAATACATTCTAATTTCTATATAAAATACTTCAATTGAATTTCCGTTTATTCAAGGAAAAAATAATTTGTTTGTCTTTCACCATCGATAAAGTATTGCTATCTTAAAACATTAAATGTTTTAAAATTTCTTACACAGCTCAATATGAAACTTCGGACACCATGATTATATTTGACAAACATGGAATAAAAATAAAAAATATGATTATAGCCAAGCCATGAGGATCTCGAAAAAGGAGAATCAAATCCAGAGTCATGCAGAGAGATTCATGATTTCTTTAGAAAAATAGATGTTAAAAGGAATGAAAATACGGTATCCTGAATTCAAATTGTAAGCATGCAAAGAATTACCTAAAATTAGAGCAAACACTATTGTTTCAGACCTGCGGTGCTTGAATATCCTATGGCACACTTGAACAAATCCAACCTCATGCTAACTTTACTTGCAGATTACAATGTCAAGAAATAACAATTTCCAAGAGATGTGGAGAGCATAAATGAAATTGACAGGGGTTTGTATAAAAGAGCACAAAAAAAACTCCAAAATATATAAAATGTAAATATGATATATAGACAATACCGGTTCAATTCCCAGCAGTGCCATCACCACAGATCTTTTGCAGGGCTAGGATTTCGCGTATTGGATTCCCAGTAAGCACTGTTTGGGGTGATTCGTAGCATATGGGGTGATTCTGAGAATCGCCGGGTGGTGGGGCGATTCTTAGAATCACCCCGCCACCAGATTCTGAGAATCGCCCCACCACCCGGTGATTCTCAGAATCGCCCCATCTTCTATAAATCGACAATACAATTCCCAAATACAAGTGAATAATGACCCAATGTGTAAATATGTAAATCATAATCAAATATTGAAAAAAACAAATGGTTCGTTTATAGTTTTTTTCTCAAACTTCTACTTAGTGCATTGACGTTTGGTAGAGAATTCTCTGTGGAACCAATCACCCTTGCAATCTCTCTGGAGAATAGCTTGTCAAGTCTGGATATGTATTTCATCATCACGCTTCTCTAAAGAGAACATTTAGGGTGCCAACCACTTAAACGATGCAAATGCTAAGATGAAAAAAAAAATCTAACACTAAGATGCTAAGATGGAAAATACTAGAAATTGGAACCTGCATGCACTTTAGCAACACTGACTTTTAATCGTTATGGTTTATTATTTTAAATACGTTCTAATTTCTATATAAAATACTTCAATTACATTACAGTTTATGCAAGGAAAAAGTAATTTGTTTGTCTTTCACCATCGATAAAGTATTATTATCTTAAAACATTAAATGTTTTAAAATTTCTTACACAGCTCAATCTGAAACTTCAGACACCATGATTGTATTCGACAAACATGGGATAAAAATAAAAAATATGATTATAGCCAAACCACAAGGATCTCAGAAAAGGAGAATCAAATCCAGAGTCATGCATAGAGATTCATGATTTCTTTAGAAAAATAGATGTTAAAAGAAAGAAAATATGGTATCCTGAATTCAAATAGTAAGCATGCAAAGAATTACCTGAAATTAGAGCAAACACTATTGTTTCAGACCTGCGGTGCTTGAACAGCCTGTGGCACGCTTGAACAACTCCAACCTCATGCTAACTTTACTTGCAGATTACAATGTCAAGAAATAACAATTTCCAAGAGATGTAGAGAGCATAAATGAAATTGACAGGGGTTTGTATAAAAGAGCACAGAAAAAACTCCAAAATATATAAAATGTAAATATGATATATACACAATACCGGTTCAATTCCCAGCAGTGCCATCGCCACAGATCTTTCGCAGGGCTAGGATTTCTCGTATTGGATGCCCAGTAAGCACTGTTTGGGGTGATTCATAGCAGATGGGGTGATTCTGAGAATCGCCAGGTGGTGGGGCGATTCTCAGAATCACCCCGCCACCGCCCCGCCACCAGATTCTGAGAATCGCCCCACCACCCGGCGATTCTCAGAATCGCCCGATCTTCTATGAATCAACAATACAATTCCCAAATACAAGTGAATAATGACCCAATGTGTAAATATGTAAATCATAATCAAATATTGAAAAAGACAAATGGTTCGTTTATAGTTTTTTTCTCAAACTTCTACTGAGTGCATTGACATTTGGTAGAGAATTCTCTGTGGAACCAATCACCCTTGCAATCTCTCTGGAGAATATCTTTTCAAGTCTGGATATGTATTTCATCATCACGCTTCTCTAAAGAGAACATTCAAGATGCCAACAAGTTAAACGATGCAAATGCTAAGATGAAAAAAAAAATCTAACACTAAGATGCTAAGATGGAAAATACTAGAAACTGGAACCTGCATGCACTTTAGCAACACTGACTTTTAATCGTTATGGTTTATTATTTTAAATACATTCTAATTTCTATATAAAATACTTCAATTGAATTCCAGTTTATACAAGGAAAAAGTAATTTGTTTGTCTTTCACCATTGATAAAGTATTATTATCTTAAAACATTAAATGTTTTAAAATTTCTTGCACAACTCAATCTGAAACTTCGGACACCATGATTATATTCGAAAAACATGGGATAAAAATAAAAAATATGATTATAGCCAAACCACAAGGATCTCGGCAAAGGAGAATCAAATCCAGAGTCATGCGTAGAGATTCATGATTTCTTTAGAAAAATAGATGTTAAAAGAAAGAAAATATGGTATCCTAAATTCAAATTGCAAGCATGCAAAGAATTACCTAAAATTAGAGCAAACACTATTGTTTCAGATCTGCGGTGCTTGAACAGCCTGTGGCACGCTTGAACAACTCCAACCTCATGCTAACTTTACTTGCAGATTACAATTTCAAGAAATAACAATTTCCAAGAGATCTAGAGAGCATAAATGAAATTGACAGGGGTTTGTATAAAAGAGCACAAAAAAAACTCCGAAATATATAAAATGTAAATATGATATATACACAATACCGGTTCCATTCCCAGCAGTGCCATCGCCACAGATCTTTCGCAGGGCTAGGATTTCTTGTATTGGATGCCCAATGAGCACTGTTTGGGGTGATTCATAGCAGATGGGGTGATTCTGAGAATCGCCGGGTGGTGGGGTGATTCTCAGAATCACCCCGCCACCACCCCACCACCCGACGATTCTCATAATCACCCCATCTTCTATGAATCGACAATACAATTCCCAAATACAAGTTAATAATGACCCAATGTGTAAATATGTAAATCATAATCAAATATTGAAAAAGAAAAATGGTTCGTTTATAGTTTTTTTCTCAAACTTCTACTGAGTGCATTGACGTTTGGTAGAGAATTCTCTGTTGAACCAATCACCCTTGCAATCTCCCTGGAGAATATCTTGTCAAGTCTGGATATGTATTTCATCATCCCGCTTCTCTAAAGAGAACATTTGGGGTGCCAACCACTTAAACGATGCCAATGCTAAGATGAAAAAAAAATCTAACACTAAGATGCTAAGATGGAAAATACTAGAAATTGGAACCTGCATGCACTTTAGCAACACTGACTTTTAATCGTTATGGTTTATTATTTTAAATACGTTCTAATTTCTATATAAAATACTTCAATTGCATTCCCGTTTATACAAGGAAAAAGTAATTTGTTTGTCTTTCACCATCGATAAAGTATTATTATCTTAAAACATTAAACGTTTTAAAATTTCTTACACAACTCAATCTGAAACTTCGGACACCATGATTATATTCGACAAACATGGGATAAAAATAAAAAATATGATTATAGCCAAACCACAAGGATCTCGGCAAAGGAGAATCAAATCCAGAGTCATGCGTAGAGATTCATGATTTCTTTAGAAAAATAGATGTTAAAAGAAAGAAAATATGGTGTCCTAAATTCAAATTGCAAGCATGCAAAGAATTACCTAAAATTAGAGCAAACACTATTGTTTCAGATCTGCGGTGCTTGAACAGCCTGTGGCACGCTTGAACAACTCCAACCTCATGCTAACTTTACTTGCAGATTACAATTTCAAGAAATAACAATTTCCAAGAGATCTAGAGAGCATAAATGAAATTGACAGGGGTTTGTATAAAAGAGCACAAAAAAAACTCCAAAATATATAAAATGTAAATATGATATATACACAATACCGGTTCAATTCCCAGCAGTGCCATCGCCACAGATCTTTCGCAGGGCTAGGATTTCTCGTATTGGATGCCCAGTGAGCACTATTTGGGGTGATTCGTAGCAGATGGGGTGATTCTGAGAATCGCCGGGTGGTGGGGTGATTCTCAGAATCACCCCACCACCGCCCCGCCACCAGATTCTGAGAATCGCCCCACCACCCGACGATTCTCATAATCACCCCATCTTCTATGAATCGACAATACAATTCCCAAATACAAGTTAATAATGACCCAGTGTGTAAATATGTAAATCATAATCAAATATTGAAAAAGAAAAATGGTTCGTTTATAGTTTTTTTCTCAAACTTCTACTGAGTGCATTGACGTTTGGTAGAGAATTCTCTGTGGAACCAATCACCCTTGCAATCTCTCTGGAGAATATCTTGTCAAGTCTGGATATGTATTTCATCATCACGCTTCTCTAAAGAGAACATTCGGGGTGCCAACCACTTAAACGATGCCAATGCTAAGATGAAAAAAAAATCTAACACTAAGATGCTAAGATGGAAAATACTAGAAATTGGAACCTGCATGCACTTTAGCAACACTGACTTTTAATCGTTATGGTTTATTATTTTAAATACGTTCTAATTTCTATATAAAATACTTCAATTGCATTCCCATTTATACAAGGAAAAAGTAATTTGTTTGTCTTTCACCATCGATAAAGTATTATTATCTTAAAACATTAAACGTTTTAAAATTTCTTACACAGCTCAATCTGAAACTTCGGACACCATGATTATATTCGACAAACATGGGATAAAAATAAAAAATATGATTATAGCCAAACCACAAGGATCTCGGCAAAGGAGAATCAAATCCAGAGTCATGCATAGAGATTCATGATTTCTTTAGATAATAGATGTTAAAAGGAAAGAAAATATGGTATCCTGAATTCAAATTGTAAGCATGCGAAGAATTTCCTGAAATTAGATCGAACACTATTTTTTTAGACCTGCAGTGCTTGAACAGCCTGTGGCATGCTTGAACAACTCCAACCTCATGCTAACTTTATTTGCAGATTACAAAGTCAAAAAATAACAATTTCCAAGAGATGTGGAGAGCATAAATTAAATTGACAGGGGTTTGTATAAAATAGCACAAAAAAAACTCCAAAATATATAAAATGTAAATATGATATATACACAATACCAGTTCAATTCCCAGTAGTGCCATCACCGTAGATCTTTCGCAAGGCTAGGATTTCTCATATTGGATGCCCAGTAAGCACGGTTTGGGGCGATTCATAGCAGATGGGGTGATTCCGAGAATCGCCGGGTGGTAGGGAGATTCTCATAATCGCCCCACCACCGCCCCACCACCACAACTGGTGGCGGGGCGGTGGCGGCACGATTCTGAGAATCGCCCCACCACCCGACAATTCTCAGAATCGCCCCATCTGCTACGAATCACCAATACAATTCCCAAATACAAGTGAATAATGACCCAATGTGTAAATATGTAAATCATAATCAAATATTGAAAAAGACAAATGGTTCATTTATAGTTTTTTCTCAAACTTCTACTTTGTGCATTGACGTTTGGTAGAGAATTCTTTGCAGAACCAATCACCCTCGCAATCTCTCTGGAGCATATCTTGTCAAGTCTAGATATGTATTTCATCATCACCCTTCTCTAAAGAGAACATTCAGGGTTCCAACCACTTAAACAATGTAAATGCTAAGATGAAAAAAAAAATCTAACACTAAGATGCTAAGATGGAAAATACCAGAAATTGGAACCCACATGCACTTCAGCAACACTGAATTAAAATTGTTATGGTTTATTATTTTAAATACATTCTGATTTCTATATAAAATACTTCAATTGCATTCCAGTTTATACAAGGAAAAAGTAATTTGTTTGTCTTTCACCATCGATAAAGTATTATTATCCTAAAACATTAAATGTTTTAAAATTTCTTACACAGCTCAATCTGAAACTTTGGACACTAGATTGTATTCGACAAACATGGAATAAAAATAAAAAATATGATTATAGCCAAACCACGAGGATCTCGACAAAGGAGAATCAAATCCAGAGTCATGCACAAAGGTTCATGATTTTTTTAGAAAAATAAATGTTAAAAGGAAAGAAAATATGGTATCCTGAATTCAAATTGTAAGCATGCGAAGAATTACCTAAAATTAGAGAAAACACTATTGTTTCAGACCTACGGTGCTCAAACAGCCTGTGGCACACTTGAACAACTCCAAACTCACGCTAACTTTACTTTCAAATTACAAAGTCAAAAATTAACAATTTCCAAGAGATGTGGAGAACATAAATTAAATTGACAGGGGTTTGTATAAAAGAGCACAAAAAAAACTCTAAAATATATAAAATGTAGATATGATATATACACAATACTAGTTCAATTCCCAGTAGTGCCATCACCGCAGATCTTTCACAGGGCTAGGATTTCTCATATTGGATGCCCAGTAAGAACTATTTGGGGCGATTTGTAGCAGATGGGGTGATTCTGAGAATCGCCGGGTGGTGGGGCGATTCTCAGAATTGCCCCATCTGCTACGAATCGCCCCAAACAGTGCTTTCTGGTCATCCAATATGAGAAATCCTAGCCCTACGAAATATCTATTGTGATGGCACTGCTGGGAATTGAACTGGTATCATATCATATTTACATTTTAACATGACGGCGTTAGTAGCAGTAGCAATTGCTAGTGAAAGGTTGCAAATGCCAGCGAGAGGATGAAGACGAGAAGCATAGTAAAATCTGCGAGCCCAAACATAAACGAAATCATGTTGCTAATGACCTGGCTCAACCGAAAACAGAGTCAGGCCAGATCAGTGCAGAAGAGTACATGGATATCCATAAACGAATGATTGCGATGATAAACGAGCTAAGGAATTTTGTGTTGATGACATTGCAGAGGTTCCATTTGGAAATGAAGAATGTAATTTAGGATTATGTCAAGACTGTTCGTCTTCATCACCCAAACAGTGAGGATGAATGTGTTTCAATCTGCACAAGTCTCTCTAGTATCGAGCAGCATAAAAGTGGAATGAACATCTTTTTGGAAGAGCTTCAAGAACCCATCCTTTTTACAAAGTTTTTGTGTTGATTATGATATTAACACCCAACCGGGTATTTTGAACTTTTTATCAAGAATGTGTGGTGACTATAGGATTTATGTACTTATCAAACTATCTATTTATCTGATGTATAGTCTTGAAGTAGGAGAATCATATTTAATATGCAACTTTTGTTCTTTTATTCACCTTTAAAATGGGCCAATGAAGTCTCCCACTCAAATTATACAATGCCAAATTAATAAGTGCAAAATGTCGTAAATAGTTCGGCCCAGGATTAATTCAACATAAACCGTTCGACTCAGGTTGCTTATAACCTTGAATCACCACTGGGAATTGAACCGGTATTGTGTATATATCATATTTACATTTTAACACACATATATGTATAGTCTTAAAGTCGGAGAATCGTATTTAAGATGCAACTTTTGTCTTTTATATCTTGACGTTCGGAAACAATGCGTTTCCGGGCATGGGCAGATAAGGGTGCAACTGAAGAATATCATTTTGGCTTTCTAGACTCGATCCACTTCAATTTGTATTGTCGCTTGGGTACATTCAGAGGATAAGAAAATGTGTAACCATTTATCTCATCAACCTATAAACCATATTCTGGCTCTTCAAATATTTTATCTGTATCAAGAGCTCTCCCAGATTCAGCAACACATAAAAATGATATTGGCCCCCAAAACCCGTACAATAGCAAATCCCTCCGACATATATAATCTTTATTTGATCCTAACGCTGTCATATCTCTGTTCTCTAGCACTGCCTTCAAATCCCCTTTAAAGTTGAAAGACTTCAATTTATAAGTAAATTGTTTGCAGTGTGGTTATTTGTTCATCAGAGAGGCCGAGACTTCGTCGGTCATCATCGTTCAATTCATGGACAAAGACAATCCTCCAAGGCGGCGAAAAAAGATCACGACAAACTTCTTTGATTAAGTAGATGAGTAACGCTATTGTGAAGAGTATTGCTGCAATTGTCGAAGAGCTAACTAATACCTGCCACTGCACGTCCATAATTACTCGATTTCTGTTTCCAGATGTATAACGTGTCTCAAGTGGTGATTTTCTTTTTTTGAAGAATGTCCCGAGTTGATCTTCTCTAATTTATCAATGAGGTACATGTTTTATATCCCTCAGGCATTTTCAAGACCAATATATAAGCCAACACATATTCCCGGTGATTTTTTTGTCTTAAAATATATTAAGTGTCCTCATGGGGTTACATGGACTTTCAATGTAGGTTGTAACTAAAACTCATTGTCCCTGTCTAACAATATTACACATTAGACATTAGTTGGAGGTAACATTGATAAAATTATGAGCTCAAGATTTAAGTTACTATGGTGAAGATAATATAGAAAGTTCGGGGTTTCATATGGTCTATCAAGAGTGTTATTTTAGTTCATTATCATTCAAACAAGGGGCCGTTAAGTTTGGTGTTATCCGTGTCTAATATATTTAGATGAAAATTGATCGAGATTAGGTTTTTACCTTGATTAAGAATATTTTTTAAATGATTAAGTATAAGGTAATGTAAGTAGGAGTAGTTTTTAAAAGTAAAATTCAAGTGTGTGTTCTAGTCAATTCATCTTTATCTAAGATATTTACATGAAAATTGATTGAGATTATGGTTTTCACCTTGATTAAGAAGACTTTTAAAATGACCATGTTAAGCATAAAGGAATGGAAATAGGAGTAGTTTTTAAAAGCAAAATCCAAGTGTTCTTTCTAGTGAATTCATGGAAAGACAATAGATGAGTCTAAAATATTTGAAATGCTTTAACAATAAGGTTATATTTATGGTACAATAATATATTCTTAGTTAATTTTATTAGGAATTTACAAGAGATTAGATATATTAGTTTAACATTGAAATATTTTTATCGAGGATTAAGAAATACTTCTTTATTATATTAATTTATCCATAAAGGTCATTTACTTTTAAAAAAATAACTTTTGTTACTTTCACTTTAGGTTTGGTTTTTGATCCAATGGGTTTGTATAGATCTCGAGGTAATAGACTCCTTAAATATGACTCTAGGATTTCTACAAGTATTCTTCCAATATTAATGAGTTTCTATGTCTACAATGTAATCACCACAATGAAATAATAAGCATTTACTACCAACTAGATGTTCATAGCCCCATAAAAGGTTTTTATATCCCTCGTTACTTCCCCATTGGGGTGCTTTTCATTTATTTTATTTCTCCTTTTTGTTTATTTAGATATGAGGATGGGTAACATCTAATTGATAATAGTGGGGGAAGAAACACATTAAATAACCATATTAATAGGGGTGTCTCCTTATATTGGGTGTAAATTCTTGACCTAATTGACTTTTTAGAATTGTTGCCAAGGGAGATGGTTTTATGCTGTTGTTAAGATATTCAAAGTGAATTTGATAAATGTAATCCTTTCTTAGTGGTAATTGATGTTAATGGAGGTCCAAAATTAGTTTGCTCATTTTGGTTGTGTTTCCCATTGTGGTATTAGCGTCCATGTGCTCCTCATGAGTCACCTGCAACAAAATAAGACAAACACAAAATACCATGTAACTATATTTAAAATGCCATGAAAGTTATTATAGTGGTTCATAAGATGACAGTGATAGTGACCTTCCTTTAAAGGTTTGGAAAGAAATTAAAATAGATTATTATTATGGCCTTAGATACTCTAATCAAAGTAAATCAAGTGGTCGTAGGTAGCTCATCATATTCTCCCTACATGTGGGGTATGAATTCATTGATGATGCATTATTAGGATTGTGATTGACACTAGAGTTATCTTATGGGAACTTGCTTGTTTTTATCCAATTATTTCATTCTTGAGAAAAAATCCTCTGGCATCTAGGCTTGGGATTTATTGATAGCAAATGAAGTTATGCTACCTTCATTTCTCAGGAACAAATTTATGAGGGAGTAACAAGGTTCTTGAGGTGTAACTGAGTTTCTTTAGAACAAATGAAACTTGTTTCTGGGATTCCTTGTGAACTTTTTGTGAACATATTCTATGGAGATGGTGATCAGTTTAGCGAGGGTCATTAGAGGAGATTCAATGTAATCTGACTCTAGTTCCTCTTTTTGGCGAAATCCTGGCCTCCTATGAATTTGTCATGCTCAAAATTAAAATAAGGATAATCAGGAAAATGTGCATGATGTGATATGATAAATTTGTCCATCTATGTTTAGGTGAAATAACCATGGCATGTAATGGTTGAAAACATGTTGAATTTATACTTAGGAAAGAAAAATTATATTCTACCAAAAACATTAATGTGTTTTTTTCCTTATAAACAACTTTGTTTGGCACATAAAAATTTGGTTTTACTAGCATTTTTTTAAATTTTTGAAAACTGACCCTGAAAAAAAATCATCATTCCAGTATATCACTTTTTCATTTTGAAGCTATATTTTGCATGAAAATTTCGTAGCAAATTTTGTAGTCACTGCCATTTTTAAAACATGTTCAAAATTGACCCCTATAAAATAAAACCATCATTCCAGTATACACACTTTTCTTTTTTAGCACTATTTTTGATGTTTTTTCGGGGTTTTTTGGCTAGAGTTCCCATTTTGAGTTTATAGTTCTCGTTTCAAAGTTTACATTGTTAACACATTAACAACAAGATTCATATAATTTTATAAAAACCAGTTCATACACAAGTATGTAAGTTAAACAACATATATCATTAAGGCAATTGAAGCAGTCCAACTACAATAAAAACATATGCATGAAAATGTGTTGGCTCTTATTGTATAGAGAGGTGTAAGTCACAATTATACAATACACCATGTAAACATACTACCCCAATAGTGGAACATTATAGCAACATCTGCATGCTCCTACAAAGAGATGAACTAGCTTCGTGCAGTGGAGAAACCAAGGCACGTTACAATATTGTCCAATTTTTCTTCAAGATAGTCTTAATAGAATCTTGGCTAACCAAAAACCCTGGCAATGAGCTATGGGGGACTATTTATAGCACAAGGTGGGGTGACCCTTGACATTCACCTTTGTGATAGTTCAACTACCCTCATGACTCTTCACCTACTCTATGACTATTACATCTAACCATGGACACTTGACTTACGCTTGACATGTACTCATGTGAGACAACATGGCTTGAGTAACCTTTGCAAGACATCACTAACACTCGGTTCACTGTGATGAGACCAACTCTCTGACATGACTGTGATGGTGAAGGTGGTGAGCTAATGCCAAGCTTGGTCATTCATGATGGTGTGCATGCAGCTCATGGTGACATCTTGCTGAAGCGAAATATTGCCTTCATTGCAACTGGTGCATTCATTCGACCCCTTAATCCAACTCATATTCTAACATGTGAATGGTCTTCTTGGGTATGGTTGAATAGAAACACACTGACGCATAGTTTCCAGGTCATGCTCATCAACTTGCTGAAGTACATGTTCAACCCTAGTTGGACTTGCTTCTTGTCTTCACCTTGGTGAGTGTGTTGAATTGGTTGGATTGCATGCGTTCACTCAATGACATGCATGCTGCTAAATCCCTTGCATGAAAGCAACAACACTTCTCACCATGTATGCTCCGTGTCAGCTGTTTCATCCCTGAGTGCATGTTGTGCCCACTGCTATACTTTCTCCTATTGCAGCTCGTTCGTCTGTCTATGCAGCTTCATGTTCTTCCTGAGTTTCTACTTCAACACATGTAACTCCTTCTTTGTTCCATCTTCTACCTTCACTCGATCTTCATGTCACGCTATCACTTCATAGCCAGAGTCTCCAAAGCTGCTTTCATAATCAATGGACCTGCTTGAGCTTGCAACCTTGTTTCACCTCCATGTTTTCAACAACCCTCCTCTTGCATTCATTTCATTTGTTATTCTATATTCATCTTATGTTCATGATGTTTCTTTTTGTGATGTTGCTACTATCATATCTTGATGTCCTTATCTACGAACAACTTGATTTCTTCATGGGTAGGCAAGTCCATGGACACTTGATCAACTGCATTCCCAAGTGTGCTCTAAATGACGTCTTTGTCTATGTTCTCCTCGAAACCATTGTACATGTACTTCTAAGAGGTATATGAATACCTAGAGACATGGAAAAATTGATGGCAAGCAATCTTTCAGTCGAAAACCAAAATACCATGACAACTGACTCGCAACATACGTGGGTGCATGATCATGAAGGTTGTGCAATTTCGGCTGGGAGGTCCAAACCAATTGCCAAGACTACGCAAGGCATAGTCTAGGCTGTTGGGGGACTGGTTGACTACTGGAAGAGCATGATGCATAATCTAGTCTAGCTACTGACTATTAGGATTGTGCAATGGGCAATTCCAACTCGGAAGGATTCCTGGCCTAGGGACATATTTACGCAATTTCTTGGGCCATGTAGCCACTGTCTTTTAGAAATGTGTAAAATAGTGTTGGATGCCAGTGCTGGGCAAGAATGTGCAAATATGGGGAGGAAGGTGAGCCTTCCTTCCCTAGATTATACAATGCAGCCTTGGTGAAGGCAGAGTCCGAGCTAAGGTTGGGCCGACTTATCGACGAGAAACTGAAAGAAACTAAGACAGTAAATTCATGGCGACACTAAGTGATAGTAGAAGTGATTGATAGTGCATTCAAAACATGAATGAAATAGTTAGTAAATAGAACAGCATGCATGTGGGTGAGGTAGGTTGGGCGAATGTCCGTGCAAAAAATTTTCATGCATGTGACAACAGTGAGATAGCAATACTCCCACAAGCGAAAACACAAAAGTGACAGAAATGTAGCACAAGGCATGGAAAGCAGGCCTACCCCAAAACAACTGAGCTGAATGTGTCGATTTCTCCTTGATGTTATGTGGGATGTTAGAGCTGCAAGGATGATATGAGGAATGAGCTCTGTAGCATCTAGTTGATGAGTTTTGATAACATCGAGGTTGTGACGCGCATTTCAAGAATCTAAGGGAAGTGACACTTGGTGGGAGGTTTCAGAATTTCTCCTTGCATGTAACCTCCAACTACTAAACATAGATCCATGAAACAAGGGATACCTTTACATGCTACCATGGGAGAAGAAAACCATGCATGAAAGTCTGTTTTGCTTAATCCCAGAGGGAATCAGTCAACTCAATTGCACATGTAAGAGACTTCTCCACTGCTGGAGAAAAATGCACATTTTTGGCTGGGAGTTGGGATGGCTGCCTGGGAGAGTTGCACAATTTATGGGCAGAGAAGCTGACTACTGCCCGATTTGTGAAAATTCTAGTCTAAGAAACCTTTTTGGGGAAATTTGCACAAATCCTAATAAGAGTGATGGCAGTTAGGATTTCATAATCATGGAGCCTAGCAAGCTACTAGAGAGGATTACACAATTTCAATGGGAAGCTGCTCAGCTCGTAATTACACCAAGTCCCGGTGAACAACCTATGGGGGGAATGGATCAAGTTGTGACTGACAGGCTACCTTTATGCAAGAATGACATCGAAGCTTGCGAACTTGATGAAGCAAAGCAAGCTTCTATGAAGGTTGGAAGGGAGGCTCCAAAATGAGGCTAAGGAAAAATTTTGGAGGGTGGTTGTAGCCACTACAACACCACCTTTTTACTTGTTTCCTATATCCATTTTACATTGTTATTGGTCATTTTACATTCTAAACCACACAGGTATACCTCTTGTCATGTCGTTATGAATCATTAATCAATGAATCATAGTCATAGGGGATTCTTGCCTAAGTGGCTTGCTAATTTTAGTATGCTTGTAGATTTGGAGGAAGTATGATCAAGACTGTGGTTCTACAATGGTGACCATCCAACTGGCAATGCTATCTCAAGAGGTCTGCTGCAATGGCGGATCAATAGTTTCATTAACACACTTTTATATTTATATTATATTTAACTTAATAAGCCACTATGTAATTGTAGGTAGACACCTATTGTAATTTTAGGAGTTGTTAGTGTCAACAAATTGTATAAGTAGAGTTACGGGGTTCTGCAAATCGACAATTAAGATCGCGAGAAATTATGTTATATTTGATTCTGTAACATCATACATGTATTACCCTCTTTCATTAATAAAATTATGATCTTATGAGAATTTTGTGACTTCTTGATCACGCCATAGCTCTGATTAGGGAGTTGGGCCCAATCTCCTGACCAAGTGTTGTTGGATAGATGTGTGCATGGTTTTATTTTGGCTAATTTATTTATCGTTGTGAATGATTATCAATGTGTAGTTGTGAGTTTTATTTGCTATTACTCTTGTTGTCGTTACAGTCATTACTGATGTTACTATTATTTGTTGTTATAGTTCTCACTTGCTATTACACATTGTTAAGTTTATAGTTTAATGTTCAGTACTGTGTAGGAAAAATTTGGCCTGCATATACTTTGCATGATAGCCTTGATATAGATTGTAGAGCCATGGGTTGAAAATTAGTGTGGAACTGGGTGAATTCCATGATTCATATCTGAACACCAACATTTTGGCACCATTTTAGGGGAGGCTATTAAGGGCACGAAAGTACGACCAATATTTATAATAGGATTGATCTCTTGTCCTAGGTAGGGAAGTTTTCATCCGGCTCTAGGTCCTGAGCATTCGATCATTTTTGTCGCTTTGATTGTATTGTTTTGTTTTTTTAGGAACCAGTCTCTCATCCTAGGAAGGGAATTTTTTATGTCAGCCTATTTCAATTCCTGAGATTAATTTTGTGATTGATTTATTTTCTTTCTTTACTTTCTTTTTAGGGGGCACTCTCTCGTCATGGGGAGGGAATTTTATACCCTTATCCAAGTCCTGAGATTTTGATTTTCTTGAATGTTTTCCTTTTATTTCTTGATTTTATGAACAAATATACAAATAAAAGGGTCAGAAGAAGACCCCCAAAAATAACAGGGAGAGATCTAGGCAGAAATACCTACATCCAAGAGATCATTTAAAGAGCTGAGCCAGGAGCATCATTACGAGATGTTGTTAGGGTGATATCTCACATGATATCTAGAGGGAAATCCATTTCAAAACCATAGCCTTTCCCAATAATAGAAGTGTGATTCAGGGAAGAAGAAGTACTAAGTAGATGATCTAAGGAACTACATATTGCAAGTTCAGAGGAAAAATATTTGAGGGAATTGTTTACGCCATTTAATCAACAAAGCACTATCAAACAACCTCAACCACCTATTATCGAACAACCAAAGCCAGAAAATATTGAGATTCCAAGTGGGTATTATCAAATATTCATGGCTCCTGCAACTTCTTCGATCGAATTTCTAATTGGAGATATCGGAGGTGATGCACCAATGAAGCCTATTCCTTTGAAAACATTACCTAATTTCCATGGTTTTTCCTCCGAGTATTCGTACACATTCATTTTTGAATTCTCCATTGTTTGTTAAGGGTATGATTATATTTGTGATGCCCAGAAATTGAAGATATTCCTCGCTACTTTGAAGGGAACAACTTTGAGATGGTTTATGGGTTTAGGGGGACAATCTATTCCTACGTGGCAAGATGTGAAGATGATTTTCCTCGAGAAATTTCAAGACTAATCAAAATCCTAATATGTGAAGGAGGAAATCATTAAGATTATGTAGAAAGAGGATGAGAACATGGAGGACTTTGTGGAGCACTTTCAATATAGTTTGTAGATATTGCGCCATCATGATCTGGATAAGAATATCTTGAAAATAATCTTTCTCTGGGAACTGAGGGAGGAATCTTTGGAGCTATTAAATATTGTAGGGAAAGGAGATATATTAGAGGAGGAATTTGACAACATCTATGAATTATGCATAAAGTGTTCATGAGGGGATGCGAGGCATAAGAATGGGATCTGAACTATTACGTCATCCGACAGTTGAGTTACAAAAGCAAAGATTTGAAACTTGTTGGATAATTTGAGAACTGATATTCTGTGCAGACAGTCATCAGAGCTAGACGTGTTACAAGCTAAACAAAAGTATATAGAAGTAGAGAAGGCTATATCCATTTTATGTCCTTAATGTAGGAAAAAGCATCAGTTGAAGGATAGCCCATTGAATTCCATCAAGACTTGTGTGATATGTGAACAAATTCATTCCACTAGCACATTTCCATCTCTTCCTGGGCTGAAGGCAATGTTTCAGGGAACGAATGAAGAAATGGATCGACTGTATTTTATGGCATCAAAGAAACCTGTTAGAAAATTATATATTATAGAGTATTGGAACACATAAAATATTGCAGAAATATAAACATAGAAAATTCATAAAACAAGAGAGACATAGATATATGTGGTTCACCTAGTTTGGGCTATGTCCACGAAGAAATAGTGAGTCCTCCATTTTATATTATCCAACAAACTGAAGAGATACAACCTATAGTAGATCTGCAGTAACTCCCTCTGCGCTCTCAATCTCCTCTCTCTTCCTCACTCAGAATATAGATATACCTAGACGCAATACAATTCCCTCATATATAGAGAGGGGTTTCCTTCTAGGGCAAAAAACCTTAAATTAAACATAACTTCTACCATCAAACCTCTGCCTAATGAACAACCCACATTGAATATGAAAATACAACATTTTACAAGATAATTTTACATCTATTCTTAACTTCGGGGGTGCTGCCCCCGATCCCCCCCCCAAGGGGGGGCTCCCAAAAGGTCGCAGCCGCCCCCCCTGGACCCTCCCTGCAGTGAATATTTTACAGATGGTAATGGAACTGGGGTCCAATGCGGTGATACCTTTGAATACAGAAGATAATTAGGCTCCACACCAAACAAAACCATGGCAACCACAACCACAAAATATGAATCAAGGTATGCCTCAAGACCATTCTCAGTATTTTAATCATCTGAATTTTGGGCTCCAGTCTATACCTTTTTCACCTTGATGGCCATAGTACTATCAATATATGATGCCCTGGAAACCATGGTACCCTTAATGTTTTCCAAACCCTTCATGGTCCCAGAATTGGCATGGACCTCTGCATCCTCCTTCAACACATATCTCGCAACCTATTCCACAACAACATCTACAACTACCTTCTAATGCGTTGACTAGTAATCCTCCTCTTCATCCGCAACTTCATGTCCAATCCAATCCAAATCTAAACAATCGGGGGCCTTAGCAGGTTCAGACACTCAACCTCCCTACGTATAGTATTTTCACCGCAAATGTAATGAATTGAATCTCTGGTCTATTCATGTGGTGAATACTCAAAATTCACCAATAATTGTTGAACACGATGATGAAGTCTCAGAACTGAAACCTAGAGATTCTACTAGAACAACTGGGAATGATGCAATATGAATTCCTATGAAACAACAAACCCCTTAACAAATTATTACTACTAGAGGATGTTAAACTAGTCCACCTTATCCTGGGATATTATCATTGAGAAAACCAAGTCCTCATCCTGAACTCAACTTTTTAGGGGAGCTGCAGAATTTATTTATCAAAGTCCCTTTACTTCAGGATATTAAGGACATACCGATTTATGCCAAAATAATTAAAGAATATTATTATAAGAATCCTAGTAGAAAACCAAAGGATCCACTCACTATTCACGTTATGGGAAAATTATTAGACATAATGTTGGGGAAGCTTATACCTGTTAAATATGGGAATCTAGGGAACTCGATTCTGACAGTATAGATTAGTGGGGTTGATATCCCAAATGTACTGGTAGATTTAGGGGCAGCCATTAACATTATAACCTCTGCAACTATGATTACCTTGAGTTTGCGGAACCATCAACCAACTCCCACCATCATAGAATTAGCAGATCAGTCTACTATAAGACCAGTAGGGAAGATGAAAGATATAACTATTTCAGTAGACTCATGGCAATACCCTGTCGATCTTTTGGTTTTACATACTCAATCCCTAACCCTTGGACATCCTTTGATTTTAGGAAGACCTTGGCTTGCAACCACATATGCTTACATTGGGTGTTAGTCTGGAAATATGGTAATATCCAATGGGTAAGTTACAAAGAATCTTATCCTTTACTCCCCTGCCAAACCAAGCTCATCAGAGAACCAGGATTTACGTTAATGCAAAAATCTCTACCTATGAAAGAGCCTGAGTCCAAGAATAAAGAAGTTAGACCAATCCTTACCATCAATGAGGCTCTTTGTTTTTCAAGAATGAAACAGAGGATGATGCCATTAATTCCTTTCTCAATAGTCCCAACTCCATTTCTGACCCAACCCACCAGTTATTTGAATCTTTCATCTGTTGCAATGTTCAAGAAAATATGGAACGAGAAATGGAAGTTGGAAATATTCTTGTAATTTTACCCCGTGACAACATTTTTGTAGAAATTGAACTAGGGAAAACATTGAATATTAATCCTCGCCTTTCTCCCTCCCAAACTGAACGGTTACTAAAGGTCCTTTGGGAACATAAAGGAGCCTTTTCTTGAGAATATACAAATATTAAAAGCATCTTATTGATTTATGCACTCATCACATATACATTATAGAAGAATGTCGACTTGTTAGGCAGGCACAAAAAAGAATGAACCCTGCCTTAAAACACATTGTTAAAGATGAATTACAAAAGCTATTAGATGTGGGTTTCATTTATCTGATATGAGATAGTCAATGGGTTGCCCCTTTGATCATTGTCCCTAAGAAGAATGGAAAGTGGTGGATTTGTGTGGATTATAAGGAATTAAATAAAGAAACTTTAAAAGATCAATTTCCCCTACCCTTTATTGACCAAGTCCTTGATACATTAGCTAGAAAGAAGTTTTCACCTTTCTAAATGGATTCAACGAATACAACCAGATACAAATATCTCATGAGGATCATGATAAAACCACCTCCACATGTCCTTGGGGGACCTTTTCCTACCGATTCCTCCTATTTGGTCTCTGTAATACACCCGCTACCTTTCAAAGGGTAATAGTAAGAATTTTTTCTGATCTAATCAATGATAGTGTTGAAATTTAGATGGATGACTTCACCCTATATGGGGGTTATTTTGAACAAGGTCTAGAAAACTTAGAGAAAGTACTTAAAATATGTATACAAACACATATTTCTCTTATTATAGTTAAGTGTCATATGATGATGGAGGAAGGAATAGTGCTGGGACACCTACTTTCAGTTGCAAGAACTTGGGTTGATCCTACTAACATAGAAGTGATATTGAATATTCCTACACCTAAAACACCGACACATGTACATATAATTATTGGTTATGCTGGCTATTACAGGCAGTTTATAGAGAATTTTTCTAAGACAACATTCCCACTTTTTCAATTATTACCTAAAGATGCAGAGTTTGTGTGGACATATGAATGTGAAGCAGCCTTTAAAGAAATCAAAGAACTAGTTTGTAAATCTTCGATATTATGATGTCGTGACTAGAAGCTCCAATTTCACATCTCTACAGATGCTTCTCAAATAGTAGTAGAGGCAGTCCTTGGGAAACAGGAGGATAAGAAACCATATACAATATATTATATCAGCAAGAACTTAACTCCTGCTGAATTGAACTATACGGTAACTAAAAAAGAATTCTTGGTTGTTATTTATGCTATTAATAAGTTTCAGCATTATATTACAGGGTATCCTACTTTCATTCACATTGATCATATAACTATCAGGTATCTGATGAATAAACCAATAACCCCTGGTCGTATTACAAGATGGTTGTTGTTAATTCAAGAATTTGATATTACCATTGCAGATAAGCCAGGGAAAGATAATGTGGTTGCAAATTTCCTATATAGAATGGATATTAGTGATGAAGGTACCCATGTAGAGGATAATTTTCCAGATGAGCATCTTTTTCCAATTTCTATTCACACTTCCTGGTATGCAGATATTGCTAACTGTCTTGCTACTGGAAAAGTGCCTCAACACTTACCTTATAGAGAATAGAGAAGGATTATCCATCATAGTGCATGTTATTCATGGATATAAGGATATATATTTTACACAGGACACAACCAACAAATCTGGCACTGCATAAGTGAGGATGACATCTATGGTGTCCTGAAAGCTGCTCATGATGGCCCTTGTGGGAGAAATTTTGCAGATAAGTGGATAGGTCATAAGTTGTTGCAAATGGGGTACTATTGGCCCTCTATTTTTCATGATGCAAGATGTTCGAGGGTGTGATAGTTGCCAATGGATGGGTCAACTTGGTCAGGAAGATGAGATGTCACTACAACCTCAATAGTTCTTGAGCCCTTCTAAAAGTGGGTTATTGATTTCGTTGGGCCCTTCAATCCAACTTCACATTAAAAAGTTCACCTTTTGGTTTGCATGGACCATGTGACAAAGTGGGTAGAGGCCAAGGCTCTTTTGAAAGCAATATAACAGGTTGTCTCAAACTTTTTATTTGAAGAAATTTCTGCTCGGTATGGAGATTCTAGGTAGATAGTTTCAGATGGATGGGCATAGTTTACATCACATATGATAGTAGTAATTATGAATAAATATGGGATGAAGCATAGGGTAATGTCTCCATATCACCCTCAGGTGAATGCCAAAGTCGGGAGCACAAACAAGGTATTGGAAAATATTATTACAAAGACTGTAGAAAACCATCACTGAAATTTGGGTGAAAAGCTTCCTGAGGCACTATGGGCATATAGAAAAACATGGTGAAACACAATGATATTTTCACCATACGAGCTTGTTTATGGGAAAACCCCTTTACTTCTAATGGAATTGGAAATTAAGATGCTCAAGACAACCCTTGAAGTAGGTTTGAATCTTTTGGAAGCCTAGAAATACTGACTAGAACAATTAAATGAGTTGGATGAAATTCATTTGGTAGTTGTGCATAATAGTGCTACAATTCAGCAGGAATAGATTAAATGGCACAATAGATTTATCAACAAAATGGTGTTTCAAAGGGGAGATTGGGAATTCCTCTATGAATCTTGGTTCAAATCTTTTAAATGGAAACTTTTCTCTAGATGGATGGGACCATATGAAGTTGACATGATGTTTGATAATGGGACTATTAGACTTATAACAATTGATGAGGAACATACTCATTTTCTTGTAAATGGGCATTGCCTCAGACTATACCACTGTCTAGCTTCTAAAGACTCATTTATCAAAAATTTCTCTGATAATTATAGTTCTGAAATTATTAGTACCAAGAACTATTCCTCTGCACCTCTGATCTAAAAAAAATAAAACAAAATAATATATATCTATATGTGTAAAATAATAAAATGTTGTTACTACTCTATCATTATTTTTCCTGCAGGTATCACACTGGTGCTCTTACTCCTTCAGTTCTGTTACTCTGATCATGGTGATTTTGTGTAAATACTTCAATGGTGTTGTTACTCCTCCAGTGTTGTTACTTTGATCATGGCAATTTTGTCTAAGAACTTCATTGGTATTGTTACTCCTTTGGTGCTGTTACTTTGATTGTGGTGATTTTGTGTATGTACTTCACTGGTGTGGTTACTCCTCCAGTGTTATTACTCCATGGCAATGGTGACTTTTCCTAAGTACTCTGGTGTTGTTACTCCTCGGGTGTTGTTACTCCCCCGATTTTATTACTCCTCAGGTGTTGTTACTCCCTCCAATATTTTTACTCCTCCACTATTGTTACTCCATTAAGGTAAGTCACTAGGTACGTCCCTAATCAACTTTGTGAATTTGATTGATAATTCATTTGACATGACTAGATATGACTACAGATGGTAATCCCCTTAGTTGGGGGGCGGGGGGGGGGGTGGGTTATTATAATAAATACAAATAGACCATAATCAAAATGAAGTAATGACTTGTCATATCACTGTTGAACCATGTGCTATGTGTGTACACTCCACGATCCCCACCATACCTCGCATGGTAATTCATATGCATTAGGACTTGAATAAGTACAATTGCATTAATGGACGGTCCTTTCCAATGCTGTGAAATGATTACCATAATCATCACTTATCATTACCATAATCTGCCGTGGATTTTTCTATATTTTACCATCATCTTTTTGATTTCCACTATTACCACACCCTGTCACTACGACAACCCTATCACTATAATGTTACCTGCTAATACTCCTCCTCAATGGTCTTGTTGTTACTCAAATTGCTACTACAAAGAAACTGTAGAATGGGCATGCAAGTCGTTAGGAACGAACCAAAGAATATAGTACAGGTTCAGAGAAATATAGACGTATGGAACATATTTTTATATGCAGGATGATATGTGTATTTTGAAAGGCTGCAAGGAATTGACGAAGCCATCATAGTTAGATTTTCATTGAATTTGGATGGAAATCATTCTAGAGTGTGTGGATTGGATATTCCCGTCATAGAGGAATTGATTTCGACTGTCAACGGAAATCAAGGAGGGAAGAAACTATTTTCAAGGAAATCCCATTTTCTAGAGTTCCTAGAATTGTTCTTATAGGCTGGTGAAACAACAGCCTAGAAAGGTAGGGGGTATGATAAAAATTGTTTCCCACACCCATGGGATGAGATATCATATTTTTTCATGAGGTACATTACTTGTGAAGGTAGGTTTGCTACTTTGTTTAAGTATCATTTTAATCTTCTTTCATGCCTTTGGTTTCGACATGCATGGGTTCGTTCTCTAGACATGTTATATTTTATGTGGAGTAGTCGTCAATTGATGGTGCAATTTTCTCGTCAATCTCAACAAGCATTAGTGATCCTTACAAATCACGGGCTAGTCAGATTATTATTGGTGCATGCTCTCTCCTGAACTTTTGTGTCTTGGCCACAATTCACCAAGCTAGCAGAGGAAGGAATTGAAACTATGATTCCTACAAGGGAGGAGGAGGAATAACTTATGGCAAAAGAGGAAGAAGCCAAAGACGATGTTGTGCCATAAGAACCAATGTCATCTACTAGATGAATGGGAATAGAATGAATGGAAATAGGATAGGTCATAGCTGACACTGATCCAGAAGAACCAATGTCACCTGCTGGCTCAAGAGGAGTAGAAGCAATGAAGACAAAAGAAGCCACAACTAATGCTACTCCATAAGAACTAGTGTCGCATGTTGGCCTAATGGGAGAAGATGGAATGAAGATAGAAGAAAATGCAGTCAACGATATTATGAAGGAATCAACACCGACTACCACTTTGAGGAGAGAATTTCCACCCTTGGATGAAATTTC
Source organism: Pinus tabuliformis (assembly GCA_031772625.1). Taxonomy (NCBI): domain Eukaryota; kingdom Viridiplantae; phylum Streptophyta; class Pinopsida; order Pinales; family Pinaceae; genus Pinus; species Pinus tabuliformis. The sequence goes on from CM062820.1 coordinate 1,337,678,731, forward strand.
ATGTGGTGCTAGCACACAAGAACCAACATCACCAATTCAAGAAATCGAGGAACCTGTGGATGAGGCTGCAAGTGGTGTTGACACACAAGAGCCAGCATCAACTGTTCAAGAAATCAAGGAACCTTTGGTGGAGGCTGCAAGTGGTGCTAATACATAAAGACTAGAATCACCTACTCAAGTGATTATGAAACCCTTGAAAGAAACTAGGGCCATAGTTGACACTGCTCCTCAAGAACCAATGTCTACTATCGAGCAAGAGGTCCAACTAGAAGAAGCACATGCAGAAAAAGAGGGCACACGAGCTAGTGAGCACAAGGGAGGGACGACCTGAGGCATCAGGAACTCAGAGAATGGACACTAAAGAAATAAATTCTCATTATCCACTTCTTGCATCCTTAGCAGGATGGGCAAGGAAGTTTCATTCCCCTAGGTGCCTTATGAAGGAAGAAGCCTCTTCCCTGATCTTAAAATTTGTTGGGTAGTTAAAGGCTCCATTGCTGACATTGTTACACAAGAACTAGTGTCGACTGGTGAAAAAATTGCACAAATTAAGGGATTGGTGATTGACATTGTCACACAAGAACCAGTGCCGAATGAAGAACAAACTAAAGAGACTATCATTGATACTCTCCCCACATGGCCATTAGAGGAGAATGTTGTTGTTGATGATACCCCACAAGGACCTGCAATGGCTACAAAGCCACAAAAGGAAGGTGTGGAGGGTTCGAGGCCTAAAGGAGGAAATGATCAGGAAGTGCAACAATCACAAGAAAAGGGTGTCAAAGACATTGCCCCATAAGGGCTTGCAATAACTATAGAACTAGCAATGTAATATATGGAGATTTGAAGACACGAAGGAGAAGATGTTGGGACCATTCCCCAAGTTGAGGAACAAAGCAGAGGGTCTCAGGGTAAAGTAAGAGCCAATTAACGAATTTGTTGATGCCAATCCACCAAACCCCACACCAGCTGTGAGACCTGTCAAGGAGGTTGTTTTCAAACAAGAATCCACTGAGAAATGTGTGAAAAGAAGGCCTCCTCTTAAAGAGAGGTACCAGTCATAGTTCAAGGAAAACATGCAGCTAAAAATGGAATTTGTCAAGTTAAGGAAGCTGGTACGGTGCTTACAAAGGAAAGTGAGGAGGCATAAGAAGAATTATGAGGAACCTAGGGTTGAAACCATCTTAGCCATAGTGTAGACCGAGGATAGGCCCACAACCCCTACGGCTACACAGACCGAGTCATTTTTGCATGTGATTGAGGTACGAGAGTTTTTCATGACTGTAGAAATTTAGAAGTGGCATGCTACTACAACTCACCTTCAATGGGGGATCATTCCTTTAGAAGCCCACCGGGAAGGAGTGAAGGAAGCTCATGAGGAAGCCATCAAATTAGTTATAGATTACATGTAGAAATTGGAGAAAGAGGAATAGAAGCAAAAGAATCAGCATAACAAAATCGAGGAACTAGAAGGGCAGGTGCAGCTGCTGAAGGTTGATAAGGAATAAATCTTTGCGCTAGCACAACATGCAATGGATTGTTGACCCCCTTCCCACAACTATGATTTGTTACTCCATGAACAATATCTATTCTTTTGTTTAGAAAGTGTCCACTAGAAACTTAACCATGAGATAGAAGACTCAATGCAGTTTTTGTGCATCCCGAGATTCCACAATATTCTAGATCAGCACTTGATGTGCGAACTCTATATGCATGATTAATTTTTGTGAAATGATAACTCATTTAACCCACTGCCATACGTGGGAGACAATCAATTGAAAGCCTTCACCTCCTACATAGTTAATCAAGTTAAATGGAAGAAGGCCTTCGCCACATCTGAAGTGAATCGAGAAAACAAGCCACTTTTCCTTTGGATGGAGAATTGTCAGTCTATGAATGTTTATAATAGACATGAAACCCTCTTAGGGATCAAGGGATGAAAAGAGTAGACTTTGGCAACCTAGAAATGGTGCATTGACATATGCACAAAATATTTTTTTACTTGTCAAGAGATGGCCTAGGATAGCTACCAGAAATGGTGGATGTTATTGTCAACGACCGTCATGATACTTGAGCCTTTTGGGGACCCCAATTTTTCTCGGGCTATAAATAGGGTACATCGGTATATTGCATGTATGCGGCTTTCTGGGGTTCGATGGATGGGTTTGAGGTTCTCATTCCCCATTATCTAGCTTCTAGCTAATCAATATACTCCAGCTTACGAGGTATGCGAGGATTGGTGGAAGGAAGTCATCTAAACAAATTTTAACATCGAGGGAGAGGCTTCTTGCTTCACCAGGTGCCTAGGGGAAAGAACGAAGGAAGGAAGTCATCCAGATAAAAATGGCTATGAAATATGATCTCACACACCTTCATGCTGATCATCACAACTCCAACCCCAATTTTTGCACGCGACAGGCTGCATGAGGACATGCAAAATGACTAGTCTGGGGAACTCAATATTGGTGGCTGAATTTGTATCCTTTTACCCACATTTTTACCTCGTTTCCTATATCAATTTTACACCATTGTTGTTAGTTTAAATGCATAGTTATACCTCTTGTCATATCATTATGAATCATTAATCGATGAAGCATAGTCATTGGGGATTGTTGCCTAAGTGGATTTCTAATTCGATTATTCTTGAATATTTGGAGGAAGTATGATCAAGACTATGGTTCTACAATGGTGACCATCCAGCTTGAAGCGATATCTCAAGAAATCCACTGCAATGATGGATCAATCTTTTAATTAATGCACTACTACCTTTATATTCTATTTTTCTTAAGAAACCGCTATGTAATTGTGGGAAAACAACTACTGTAATTCTAGGAGTTGTTAGTGTTAACAAATTGTATAAGTAGAGTTACGGGGCTTTGAAGGTCAAAAGTTAAGATCGCAAGGAATTACATTATCTTTGAGTCTATAATAGCATACATTTAATACCCATTTTCATTAAAGAAATTTTGATCTCCTAAGCATTTCGTGACTTCTTGATCTTGCCACAACCCTGATTAGGGAGTTGGCCCCACTGCCCTGACTAGGTACTGTTGGATAGTTGTGTGCATAGGTTTATTTCAGTTAATTTATTTATCATTGTGAATGATTATTAGTGTGTTGATGTGAGTCTACTTTGTTGTTACTCTTGTTACTATTACAGTCATTACTATTGTTACTCTTATTTGTTTTTATAGTTATCGCTTGTTGTTACACATTGTTAAGTTTATAGTTGAATGTTTAGTACTCGGTAGGAAAACTCTCGCCTTATGCTTTGCATGATAGCCTTGAAATAACTTGTGGAGCCTTGGGTTGACAGTTAAGATGGAATTAGGTGAATTTCATGATTCGTATCTGAACACAACCACTATGCACTGCGCAATCCCAAAAATCAGTGTTGAAGATTGATGTCAGGAACTATGCAATGCACAGTTCAGTCTAGCTCAAGGCCTAGGAGAGATTGCACATTGCACAGTCTCAGTGGCAGAGCTCAAAGACTAGATCTTGGAACTACACAATGTGTAGTTAGAGCCAACCTAGGCCATGCTATGCACAATTCTATAGGCCAAGGTAGAGGCTTGAGTCTCCATATTGTGCAGTGCAATATGCACATAGAGAGATTCAGGAAAGGGAAACCCATATCTGCCCAAGGGAGTGTGAAACACAAGAAGATCTAAAAGATGGTGTGAAGCTGAGTGAGGATATGACTAAGTGTAGATGCATTCATGTGAAACAAGTGCAACAATTGATTAAACTAAATGAAAATGAAGCATGTGGGGATAGTCGCTGGAACGACGACTGTTGGTGCAAAAATAGGAAAACTCATGCAACACTTGGGAAAGGAAATCTATAACTTGAAACAAAATTTATGCAAGTTAAAAGAAAGCTAAAGCACCAACAACCATGTAGAAAAACATAAGAAACAACACTCAAACAAGCCAAACCACAAAAAGTGACAAAAAAAGTGACAAAAGATGACAAAAGAAAAACTCAACCAAAAAACTGACGATGATCACACCGAAGGCTCCTTGATCTCATCAAGAATGCTAGATCTCTAAGATCAAATGTGAAAATGATCTCTAGCAACATTAATTAAATATATTTGGTCAAGTGAGGGTTTATGATGTGCATGCCTAAAATCAAAGAAAAAGAAACACTTGGTAAAAGTTTCTAAACATAGCACAAGTGACTCCTTCAGGATGCTAAAAATAGATCCTTATTTTTTAGGGATGATGTTTTATTTTCTTCGTTTTCTGGGAAAACTTTCCAAGCACACAACTGGGAAAGATATGTAGTTTTGGAAACTAGGAAACTGTCTGGCTTAGTTCATTGTGCAGTTTCCGAGCTTAGTGAGGGTTGAACAATTTGTGGGCTCGGTGTTGGGCTACCCTATCATGACTACGCATTTTATGAGATCAAGGCTCACTAGCAGTCAAGACTACGTAATTCCCAACAACAAGGCCAGTTGCCCTCAAGAGTTGTGCAGTTGTCTAGGGCAAGCCCATAAATGCTATGGGACCAAGTCAGGAGATCAACTTGTGAGTAAGAAAATCAACTATGTGAACACAAGCCAAACTGATAAGATAAGTATCTGTTCAAGCATGCATACTTGGATCAATGTAAGATGAGATGTTGAGGTTGAGAAGGAAGGCTTTGTTATCCCCCACAATGTCCCAGGCTGAGAGGAATCGACAGAGGTAACTACAGACCAAGATTTTTGCTTGGTAGCGTAGCTCTAATAGACCATAAAGGGCCCTCTCTATGAGATCACTACCAAAGAATTGATTGGAATATAAAAGGATTTTAGGCCAGATATGCTAGGCTTAGTTAGGTTTTGAAAATTTGGGGTTTTGATGTTGAAAAAGGGATGAAAACTAGGTAACTAGGTCAACCGATCAAAAGGGTAACAATGATAAAGATATAAAGGAGAAAGATAGCAATAGTTTTGTGATGGATTATGGTTTGTCAGTGTAGTATAGTGTTCTAAATAAATAAGAGGACTTAATGAGCATATATATCATGAATTCATTAAGCAAGAAAGAAAATCACATATAATGATAATTCCATCGAAAGAAAGCTTTAAGAAAAGAATTTTGCTTACAATGTTAGGAAAAATCACTGAAGAAACTGATGAATGGAAAGAAGAGATGAATATCTTTCATATGAAACTATAAGGGAGAAAAAACAAGTTCAAAAACTCAGTGCACATGAATTCCTAGATAATAGTTGGAACTGTTCTTTTGATTTCCTGAAAATGCTGAAGCACAAGTTACAAGAGTTCTCTCCTCAAATGTCCAACCCCTATCTCTGATTGAGAAAATGATACATATAGACTAATATAAATTGTTTCCCCACCTTCAAGGGTGGAATCCATAAGTGGTGGAATAGTTTCCAAGAATATCTCAACCAACAAGTGAGAGTGAGAAGGTTGAAAACAAACTCTTCTTTTAGACATTGATTTGAGTTTTTCTTCAATAATGAGGCCTAAGTTAACATAGAAAAAAAATATTGTGCTAATTTACCCATAATTATATCATCAAGACATCTAAATAGTGAAATTACATCATTAAGTAAAGATCTACTGAAGCAATCCTGAGAAAAAATGGTCACAGTGATATGCGCAGTGCCTTCAGACATATGTGTAGTGCCAACTTGCAAGAGGATTTTGGAGGCCTTCCCATGCTCCAAGTTCCTAACTTGATATCTCATTGGAAAGATTTGAATGTCTAATTATCATTTGAATCATCAAGAAATCCATTTACAGACTCTAGTAGGGAGGAAAATTGATTTTCCTAAGACTACTTGGATATGCACAACACATGCTTAAAAATAGTGGCAGAAAGTGACTTTTGACCCCTTTTTTGACATTTTCTCCCAAACTATCTACTGACAAGCTTGAAAAATTTTGATAGGTGAGATTTAGGATTGATTATCTATCCAACCATGTAAATTTTTTGGCATTTAGATGGCTGAGGAAAAGGTCTAGTGCATAGGCGCTGTGCATATAGCTGTGTCTGAGTTTTAAAACAGTCTAAGAACCACCCAAAATTTCAAAATGGAAAAAAATTCTTAAAATTTCTTCAAAATTATCTAAAAGAGTCATCATATGATATTTCATGCCATTAGAGAGGCTTCAGCAAGTAAATCAAGCTTTCCTTTGTCCGTTTGGCTTGTTAGGGCTTGTTTGAGCTTTTGCTTCAATTACTTGATTCTGACTTGGGATATCCCATTTCTTGTGTAGTAATGCATAGCCATATGTATTTGAAAGTTATTGTCCCTACTTACCTTCTTTAGGAGCTTCTCTAGGTGGCCACTGACCTTTCCAAGCCAATATACTCTATCTGCATTGATCTCTCCAGTAATTAAGTCATTCATAGTGATTTGACCTCTCAGTGGAAAAACTTGTTTTGTAGCTCAATTTTTCTCTTAAAGGCTCTTGTTCTTGGTCTCCCTAGCATGCTTTTCTCTCGTTTTTCTTTTGAAACATCCAAATGAACCAATTTTTTTCCCTTTACATCCTCCTTATTCAAATACGCTATCTGTTTTTTTTGGATCATTTGGTTTACTTTCAATTACATGTTTTCTTGTTGTAAGCATGCTATCAAAGCATTTTCCTTTGTCGCCTTGTCTTCCAACTTTCTGATCTCAACCTCCTTATCCGTTATAATTTTCTTTGCAACATTTTCCTCATGAAATTTCTCCATATTTGTCACATTAGAACCTGGATGAGTGAATTCGTCATGTTGTGGGGATGCTCTCTATTCACCTACTGTAGGCTTGGCCCTTTAACAATCTTTGGAGAAAACACTAGACTTTCGCCTTAGGAATAAGTCTTATTCACTTCTTCCCTATAATCCTTCTTGGTAGGTCTCCTTAAAGGAGGAACCTCTTGTTGTACTGGTGAGTTTGGAGGCGTTGATTCATCACTAGATATAGCTAGAGAAGATGGAGGAAAAGTTGAATTTGAAAAGCCATCCCAAGATAAATTTAGCTGTGCTAATTGATTATAAACTAGAATTTTCACCAAGCCATGATGAAATATACTACTATGATGATTTTCTCCCATATAATGTACCTTATATGTCATTCTTGTTGGGATTTTTTACAGATAGTAAGACAATTTAAGTTGCTTCACACCGGTGAAATGCATCAATAGCCTCATGTGGTATTGATACAACCTTGAATCCCTGCCCTCACATGTAAAGTATTTCATGATCAATTTCATGAGAGGGTATATATGTCCAACAAATGACTGAATGGGAAAACATGTTTTTGAGTTGTGTTATATAGTGCTTTCAAGTACATCTTGTAGCTTTGAAGGTCAATATCTCTTTTCTTGAACCAAATTTCTCTAGTTTTTAGAATGCATGTGGTTGTGGAGATGATTTGACTTGAAACAATGAACTTAATTCCTGCTATAGTCACTCTAACCCTTCTTAATTTGGTGGAAAAAGCACTGGTTGATCATGAAACTTCAGTTGCTCAATTCTCTAGCAAAAGGCAAGACAACCTACACCTTCAAATTATTTTTTGATGAAAGGAGATGAAAATATCTCTTGAGTTGAGGTAGGTTCTGTTACACTAAAAAATGTCACCATGACTATTTACAGTTAGTATGGCTCTATCAACAGTCATGCTACCCTCTTAGGCAAGTCTTATGCCTCTGCTCTCCATGTCAAACTCCAAAAAAGAGAGACAGTCTTTCTAAATGTATTTATCTCTGGGGACGCAGGTTCTCTCAACCTTACCTGCGGGGACGCACCCAATGTTCACAAAAGATGCGTCTTTGGACGCTCTGTATGTAAAGGGGCAGGTGCGTCCCCCTGTAAAGGTCAAAATGCGCAAGTTTCATCTTTAAAAAGTTACTTGTGGTCATTTCTAGAGCATTCTAGAAGGTTGTTCGACGTGTATTGAGCGCCTCCAGATGGTTCATGTACCCCTACCAAAGAGGAACTTATCCCATCAATGAGGGAGCTATCCCATCCAAAGAGGGGATTATCCCATTGATGGTGGACCTGTTTAACCTCCTCTTGAGCACTATAAATACAGGCATTGGGCCAGAAGGAGAGGAGGTTGAAAGCTATACATTTCTAAGGGTAAATGTTGCAAGAATTAGGACTCCCATTTAGAAGCTTGTGAGGAGAGATTGCCATCTTTGCTTGTTCTATTTGGAAGTGAGTGAGCTTTGTCAAAGTAGAGGAAGACTCTTGTGGACCCTGGAAGGAGCTTGCACAACACCAAGGCTCAGGTTGTAATGGTTCCTTTTGATTACCTTTAATGCAAATTGGTCCATTCTTCTCAATAACTTGTTGTTTATGGGTTATTTCATGTACTCCTTGGTCTATATGTTGAATATGCTTTGTTTTATGTTATAATCAGGTGCTATTTAATTGTTTGACTGTTGGTGATTACAGGTTTTGGAGAAAAGGAGGAGCTCATCCAGATCAACAAAGCTTGGACTTCTACAACAGCGTTTGGACAAAGGTAAGAACGAAACACTTGATTTCTCATATCACAATGCATGTTTAGAGAAGGATAGTTCTAGTTTGTCTTGTTTGTCATTAGAATGTCTTAGACTTCTAGGAAGGTCGGTTGTGTCCGCACTTTTGACTGTTTCCGTGTGACAGGTTCATATATTATGACTTGCCTTCCTCTATGTCTCTTTTGTTCAAAGGTTTCAAACTCCATGATAACACCTAGATCTATAGGAGAGATGTTAGGGTTTTACTTGTAGGAAAACAAGGGATTTTGATAGCTGTGAGGAAATTAGGGAAATAAAAGGGATAGGGAACTAGTAAAATTTTGGGAAAGTTTGGGAGGATAGTGTGGGATTTTAGGGAGCTAAGGAAGGTGGAATTTTAGAAATTGAGTGAGGGAAAGGATTTCAAAGAAGAGAAACACAGTCCAAGGTGAGGAAAGTGTACTATGGCAAGGGTTTATGTAAAAATGATGGAATTTAAGGAGGGGTTTTATAGAGGGTGTTTGGGAAGGTGTGATTAGAACATGAGAAGGTGTATGAACATTAGGATAAATGTTTTAACAAAAATTTTGTAGAAATTCCCACTGTAGATCAATAGATTACACAATATACTAAAGCAAAATACAAGATATACTTCTACAACAAACTTTGCGGAAGCTTAATTGAATATGAGAAAGATCAATGAGAACACATATAATTGAGAATGAGAAATCAATCACACATAACACAGAGGCAATAACCCAGGGAAAGCCTCAACCTAAAACCCCAATCTCTGTATTATCATACAAGTCAAAATATGTTCAAGTTACAAAAAGAATCAGCTCTCAAGCTATCCTACTCTCTCTACAATCAAACAATGCTGCTTATAGATAGCCAAAGGCTTCTCCAAACCTTCTCCTCTGCCCTCCAAGCCTCTTATTTCCTTGCACAGCTTTCCTTGGGGTCCAGTGTTGCCACCTACGTGAATTGGCCTCTTCACACACTCACTAACCTTTGATCTAACTACTCAATCCTGAAGGAGATAATTCCTTCTCCATGGATGAGTTTCCTATATACGAAAAATCCTCTAGCTAATAGTACACTGCCCCTTCCTCTAATCTCAACTGGGTATCTATCTGAAGTGACATGCATGAGTTATTTATGAGAGAATATTCAGCTATCTGAAGTGCAATAGTTACATGCATGCATGCATTAACTAACTGAACTCACAATTAATTCAACAAACTGTTTGAATTAATATAACTTGACTTGACTCAATTAACTAAGACAACTAATTACAACTCAATATTACAGCTCATCCTTATCTCTTTAATTGATGGATAAATTCCTCAATCAATGGAGAAATTGTTGCATGTCTTCACATAGACTTCATGTTTTATTTTCTACAACTAATTAACTCAAGGTGAATTAATTAATTATTTTACAAACAACTGCTAAGATCAAATTTAAATTTTACTTCTCAATTTTAGTTCAGGGACTAACTAAAATTGGAATCTAACTCGAAATGCTATTTATAGCAATGCTATTTTTAGTACTTCCATTTTTCATTCCTTGTTGTTATGTCCAACACTAGTACCCAAACTGCTATTTATAGCAGTGATATTTTTAGCATTTCTTGTTGCTATTTTCAACACTTCCTCTCAACAATAAAGGCATTCAAATCGAACTTGATGTTGAACATTTGGAATGTTCTACATGAAACACTTCTCCCAAGTGTTATTGCTCCAACAACTCTAGAAACAAAAAAATATCCCATCTGAACTCCCTGTTGGGCTAGAAACATCGTATGATGCTAAAGCTTCGTCTACAGCTGACAAGTGCTCCCTCTGTGACCTCTGAGCTGCTGCAACACTCCTTGTATCTTGCACCATTGCACACCTCTCTATGCCATCTTGAATTGGTGCAACACTCCTATGACTCTCGCATTGTTGCAACATGCTAGCTCTGCACTCTCTTGGGATTCCTGCACTGTAGCTCTCTCTGTCGCTCCATATGCATCTGTCTCTATCCACTCAGCCAGTCCTGCTACTCCTCATCAAGGGTCTCGTAGCAAGGTCTAAACAAAGAGGTTGGGTACCTCAATGATCATGCCCCTATTCCAACCTTCTTCGGATAGTCACTCCACATTGCCCCACCTCCTACCTGGAGGTATTAATGCATGTGATCCCTCTACCCACTTGGTTCAAAATTTCCCCCTACTAGAGGTATCTAGATGAGTGCATGCCTCCACTCGAGCTCCTCTCAGCTTCTCTAGCTATGGCTACTCCACAACCTCCTGAAGCTAATTCACTAATTGTGGCTCCTCCACAATTGCCTGAGACTTCTTCTGGTGCTACATGTTGATAGGTAATGTACTCTCCCTCTCAACCACCAAGTCTCCATCATTTTCCTTGCTCCTCAAGGCTTTGCATGCATCTTGAATCATAAGAGCATACAGGTTCTTGACTGATGAACTTATCTACTTCACTTGTCTCGTGGTGATGTGTCCAAGGAAAACCTTTCCCTTATTGAAGACTAGATCATAGCCTTTGTCTTCTAGCATTGCGATCAACACCAAATTTCTCCTCAGTCCTAGTACATACTTGACATCGGTCAAGGTAATGCGAGTTCCATGCTCCCTCTGAAAAGCAACTGTGCCTACACCTGAGACACTATACTTCTCATCATTACCCATCGCTATGAGTATCTAGAGATCTTTCTCCTCCAAGGTACTGAAGAAACTCTTGTCGTCGGTCATGTGGAAAGAAGCTCCACTCTCAAGAAACCAACCACATCCCACCATGGATGAAACCATGCATGTGAAGAGGGTGAAATCCAACTCTAACATTGAGGCCAATGCCTCACCTTCAGATCCTTCCTGGGATCCGATCCTGGATTTCTTCAGTGGACAATTTGTTGCAAAATGGCCCACCTCATGACAACAAAAGCATCACACTTTTGATTTGTCAAACTTATTCCCACCATAGGAAGAACTCGATTTGGAATGAGAATCCTTCTCCTTCCCTTTATTTTCCTTACTCACTAAGGCATAGTTTTCTTCATTCTCCGTGGATGAGGAACCATCTCTGGTGCTTCTTCTTATCTCCTCTTGCATCAGATCCAACCAGTTTCATTCCCAATCTGGATGTTTTTCTCATCCATTAACCGAGTCTTGGTAGCTATGCCAGCTCTTAGGAAGAATGAGGAGTGAAAGACTCACCATGTCATCATCAGCTGTCATGATCCCTACACTTCCAAGCTCACCCCTACAAGTGGTGAGCTTGTTCTGATACGTAGAGATCGTGTTGCCCTTTTCACACTAGATTTTCCGAAGCTTGTATCTCAGCGCCAGTTTCCTCTGGTCACTATTGTTTTGATATATATCTTTTAATGTTTTCCACATAGAAAATGGTGTCTCCTTCCCATGGAGGCTTGAGACAATGTGGTCTCAAACTCCCTCCAAGAGGATTCTCCTTGCTCTAGCCATACATTTCTTCCATTCTGCTAATTCTGTAGCATTAGATGCTGCCGGCTTGGGGACTTCTTGATCAATGAAGTCCTTTAGACAATTATCTTGTCATATTGCTTCCATGTGATCCTTCTGGGCTATATAATTTGAGCTACCATCAAGGGCATACTCGAGTGTTAAACCGTTGAATGCCATTGGTGAAATTGAGATGTGATAAGAACTTGATTTCTATATTCAGGAACCTCAAACTTCGAACTTATCCCTTCTTGTATATTGTTCTTCGTTTGGATCACGTTAGCTCTAATACCATGTAGAAATTCCCACTGTAGATCAACAGATTATGCAATATACTAAAGAAAAATACAAGATCTACTTCTACAGCAATCTTTGCGGAAGCTTAATAAAATATGAGCAAGATCAATGAGAACACATATAACTAAGAATGAGAAACCAATCACACATAATGCAAAAGAAATAACCCAGGGAAAGCATCAGCCTAAAAAACTAATATCTATATTATGATACAAGTGGAAATATGTTCAAGTTACAAAAGGAATCAGCTCTCAAGCTATCCTTATCTATCTACAATCAAACAACGCTGCTCATAGATAGTCAAAGGCTTCTCCAAACCTTCTCCTCTACCCGCCAAGCCTCCTATTTCCTTGCGTAATTTTCTTTGGTGTTTAGTGCTACAACTTGTGTGAATTGGCCTCTTCACACACTCACTAACCTTTGATCTAACTGTGCAATCCTGAAGGAGATAATTCCTTCTGCATGGATGAGTTTTCTATATAGGAGAAATCCTCCAACTCAGAGTACACTACCCCTTCCTCTGATCTCAACTGGGTCTATGTCTTAACTGACATGAATGAGTTATTTATGAGAGAATATTTAGTTATCTAAAGTGCAGCAGTTACATGCATGAATGCATTAACTAAATGAACTCACAATTAATTCAACAAACTGTTTGAATTAATCTAATTGGACTTGACTTAGTTAATTGAGCCAACTAATTACAATTCATCCTTATCTCTTTAACTGATGGATAAATTCCTCAATCAATGGAGAAATTGTTACATGTCTTCACATAGACTTCATGTTTTATTTTCTACAACTAATTAACTCAAGATGAATTAATTAATTATTTTATAAACAGCTGCTAAGATCAAATTCGAATTTTACTTATCAATTTTAGTTTAGGGACTAACTCAAATTGGAACCTAACCCGAAATGTTATTTATAGCAATGCTATTTTTAGTACTTCCATTTTTCATTCCTTGTTGCTATGTCCAACACTGGTACCCTAACTGTTATTTATAGCAGTGCTATTTTTAGCATTTCATGTTTCTATTTTTAACAAATTTAACCATGGAAATCATCAAATACTGAAAAATGTTTTTAAAACCCTAGCAGAGGGAAATGAAATATAGCAACACAATTAAGAGAATTAAGAGATTATTGAAGTTTCATGAGAGGCCACGAACCTGTATGTACTTCAACACAAGTTGGATGCTATGAAGGAAATCACTACAAAGAAGTTTGCATCCTTTGGATGAAAAATGTAAGTGCCAAGCCTTGTGTAGCACAGCATGCTTTTCTCACTACAGAAGAGAAACTTGACTTGGACATGTAAAAAATGATCTTTATCTAAAAAATTCAACTTGTTTGGTTGGAGTAATGTCTTGGAAAATGGAATGAGCAAATGGAGAGTGAGTGGGACTCTTCTATACCTTGTGGAAAAGAATTTTTTCACTTACATGCAGTAGTGGACCCACCATCACTTTTCATAACTTGACTTTGATAATGCAGCTTCATGGATTTATGAAATTATTTCATTAAAAATGAAATAAAAACATGACTTAAAACTTTTATTGCCAACCTAAGTTTTGTTACTCCTTTATAAAGTGGATTTCAAAGGTGAAATGACCAGTGTTCAGAAATTAACCTTATGACCTAGTGGTGACCTAGCATGGGTTTATGAGATGAATTATGACCATAATGACTATGGGACTCTTATAACAATAATTTGACTTGACTAAGATGGTATTAATTGACCATGGAACTGAAAGGACTAGTAAAGACTGAGCCTTCATAACCAGTGACCAAATTTTTATTGAAAATCTATTTGAAACCATAAAATTTTAACTTAAAACCCTAGTAAAAAAAAAATTGTAAGAGCACATTTGATCACGAGTGACTGACATGACCAATAGACACTAACATTGCCTCTAGCTAGGGATGGAAGCTCCTTGGAGGTGTTAATAACACCATAGACCAAGTAGCCTTATTCATTGGGGAATAGAGTGAAAATGAAAAAGACCAAACTCAAACTAAAAACTGACTGACTATTTGAAATAACATTACCCTAAAAAGAAGAAATAGCAACTGACCAAATAAGCGTTATGGCCTTCTCCTCAGGCTTCAAACTCCTATGATAGCCACTTCACTCTAGGATATGAAAAGTAAACTGGTATATACAATGATAATGAAAATTTGTAGAAATTTCTTCAGGTATAGTAATGCTTGAGAAGCCTACCATTGATCGCTCCTCCTGAATAATATTTCTCATTCATTTCCTCCAACATTTAAGAATTCTTTCCCCTAAAAGCTGACGTTCTATATGGTCCTTTCCATAAATTTTCAAACTTCCCTTGTTTTCCATTTTCTTCATTTCTGGCATCCCAATGAAGAACCAAATCACCTAGGTCTAAATTATCTTCTTTAGTTTTGCGATCATAAATCTTTTTGATTCTTTCCTGAAGTTTAGAAAGAATTTGAAAAAATTCCTCCCTTGTTTGCTGCAAATGAATCATCTGACTTATTCTTCGTTGCATATCATTTGTTTTGTTGTCCGATTCTTGCAAAAATTTCATGACTATGACAACAAGGGATGAAGGAAAAACAATATCAATCCTATACACTAGCTAAAAAGGAGAGATGCCTATAGATTTCTTGTTATTGACTCTATCTGCCCATAAAACATTACTGAGCTTTTTATTTCAACTTTTCTTATTGACCTCCAAAACGTTTTTGATGATATTGATCAATGATTTATTGGAGGATTCATCCAAACCATTCCCTTATGTGTGATAAGCAGTAGAATGCTCCAATGTAATATGGTACTTCTCACAAAACTCTACTATCTTCTTGCAATTAAAAGCTATTGGTGATTATCTTCTACAGGAAGCCAAATATAGACAAGATATTAGATTCAATAAATTGAATGATAACAAAATCATTAGCTTGCCTGGTTGGGATTGCTTCAATCCATTTTGTAAAATAATTTTTGGCTGTTAAGATCCATTTGTGTTGTGCAGATGATGAAGGATGGATTTCCCCAATCAAATTAAGACCCCATAGCTAGAAAGGAGTCATTATTGAAACATGTTGCAATGGTAATGGTAAAATTTTTCTTTTTACCTGAAAAAGCAGACATTCATGATAGCTCTTCCCTATTTTATATACATCAGAAAAAAGTGTATGCCAATAAAAACCATCTCTCAATTTTTTTTTTGTTGTAGCTTTCCAAAAAAGGTGACTGCAACAATCTCCTTTGTGGAAATCACTCATTACATCCTTTGCTTCATTTTTGACTAGACAATTCAGCAACACACCACCCGAATCCTTCCAAAACAAAACACCCTCAAGAATACAATATTTTGAAGCTTTCAACTTTAATGATCTACTTTTACCTCTGGGCACTTCCAGTGGACAATTTAAATTCTACAATACATAAACTATGTCAGAGTACCATGGAGATGAAGTGAACATGTTAGAAACATGTACCTGTGAATCTTCTACTTCTTAAGAAAGACTGATAATAAGATTTATATCTAATGCATGCAAATTAGATTCATCCATGAGCATGTCCATACCTTGTCCCTTGATGAGCTTTGTTGGATTTATCTCCAAATCATATTATAACATGGCTATGATCTATTTTCCCCACCTACCCTCTAGATCTATTTGCATAAGAACATCTTTTACTGTTTCTATCGGAATATAGGCTATGCTGTGAGAATACAGAATGTATACTCTGAAATATTTGAGCGCTTTCACCAAAGCTAAAGCCTGTTTCTCAATAATATTGTATTTCACCACTGCATCCCTTATCGTCCGACTAAAAAAATTCTATAGGCTGTTCATTTTTATGATCCTTATTTTTCATTAGGACAGTTTCTAGGGTATGCTATGAGGCGAACGAAAATATGATGAAATATGAAGTATAACCAGGACTGATTAAAGCAGGAGCAGTAGATAATGAAAATTTGACCACATTGTTCTTGGCATCTACAGACCATCTAACCTCGCTACCCTTTTTTATCATCTTAGTCATTTCTCTCAAATGTTGAGCGAGGTTGGGGACGAATCTCTTCAAAAGGTTAATTTCCCAATTAAATGAATAAATTTCTTTTTTATTCGTTGGGAAATCTAATTGCTTAAGGCTTCAACTCTTACAGGTTCAATGCAAATTCCATCCTTGGAAATAATGTGCCCCAACAACTTGCCTTCTTCCATGGAAAATAAGCTCTTTTTTGGATTTAGTGATATACTGAATTTTTTACATCTCTGAGAGACAATTCTTAGATGATGTAAGTGGTCTTCATCAGATTTAGAAAAAACTGTGAGATGATCTAAAAAAAACTAGAAATGCATCCTTTTCATTTCTAAAAGCTATGTCCATGGTGCACTGAAATGTCGCTCCTGCATTCTTTAAGCCAAATGGCATTTTTGCGTACATGAATGTACCCCATGGTGTTTTGAAGGTCGTTTTCAACTAATCATCCTTATGTACCAAAATTTGATTGTACCCCGAATATCCATCAAGCAATGACATCATAGAAGGCCCAACTATCCTCTGGAGAATATTATCCATCTTCAGTAGGGGATAATTATCCTTCAATGATACTCTTTCTAAATTTCTGAAATCAATACAAAAACGAATCCCCCTGGTCTTCTTTCTCACTGACACAAGATTTGACATCCACTCAGAAAAATGAATATGAACTATAATACCATATTTGTAGAGTCTATTTATCTCTTTCTCAATGGATGACAACAATTTAGGATTAATCCTCCTCATCTTCTTATAGAATGGATTTTGATCAGGCTTAACTGGTATAGTATGTTGAATGATGTTCTTATCATACACCTTTAAATATGAGTAGTCCCAATCAAATACATCAGAAAATTCTGCCATCAAGGCAATGTACTTACTTTTCATCTCAGGAGATAGAGACTTTGACAATTTGACCATATTAGGCTTGTCTTTTGTACCACACCTTTTTCTATGGGAACCATGGTGGGCTTTTTAGCAACATCATCACGATCAAATAACTCTTCCAAAGGCACGAGACCTCGTGGAATGTTATTGTTTTTCAATTGCAATATTTCAACTTTGTTTTTGTCAATTTCTACATAATTCTCATAAGATGCATCATCAATATGGGAATTTAGGAATTCATCTTCCATCTGCAAAAAAATGTTGATATGTTTGTCGTCCCAAAACACCTACCAATATCTCAAATTGTCAGGGATAAGTGGGCGTTGTTTAGCATCGATTGAATACTTCTTATTGGAGTGGATGGGAATCTTAACCATACTAGCTGCAATAGCAAGGGAATCAACCATAATATTTTGAGTTCTAGGAATCAGGGACAAAGTATATTCTAAAAATGTTTTAAGAATGTGAAGGAAAACATTTCGATAAGCTCACATTCTTGGATGCTTGGCTTGGTATTCCCCTTTCACTTGTTTAATTACCAACTCAGAGTCGCCATAAACTGAAATTTTCTTTGCTCCCAGTTTTTTCAGAATTTTAAGGCCAACAATTAGTGCTTCATACTTTGCCTCATTATTTGAGCAATCAGAGGCCAACTTTTAAGAACTCAATCTTACATTGCATGGAATTTGACATGATTGATGCAAGGGACCATGAATCCACATGCCAATCGCAACTCCTTCTTTCCCCAACGCACCATCAAACTCCATGGTCCAAAGACCATATTCTTCATCCAGAAACAAAACTTTGGAAGGTTGAACTGTTTGATTTTTTGGAGGATGACTCACTCTCTCAAAAATATTTGTTTTCTCCACTGAATCAACAATCTTTTCATGTGAATTCTCTAGTTTCAAATACTCTACATTCTTTTCCTTTTCTTCAGCAATCAAATCTTCTTGTACATTACTTATAACGTCCGAAAATTCTAAAATTTCTACAAGATGACTATCATCATCTACTAGATCCATATCACTATACAAAATGAAATACTCTAGGTCGGTATGTACAACGTGGATGGGTTGTATTTGGTTTTTCTTTGCTACTAATCATGAATTTCATCTTCTTCTCCTGGTACAGTTTTCTAAGCTACCCAAATACTGGTGTAGTAGCATATGAAAGATCAATTTGCAAGGTTCCTTTGGAAATTTCCCCCCAAGACCATGAGAGCAACATGCCAAACCATGGAGGAGTATGAGTGACCACTACATCCATCAACACATTATTGACTGGAATTTGGTCTAGGGACACTACTAAGTCTTTGATAAGGCCATGGAATTTCACTCTTCCTGAATCAAATGAATAGAGGTCATGATAACGTCAGGTGATACTTAATCCTAGTTTTTCCATAATAACTTTTGGCATAAGGTTATGCGAGGCACCAGAATCTAGATGGAATTATGGAGGATAAAATCATGTAGTTTTAGACTAATATATAAGGGTGGAACTTCACTATCTTCAAAGCTTCCCTTTAGAGCTGCACCAATAGAATTGTAGGCTCATCATCGACAACATTAATTATATCTGATGTCTAGTCTACGTTCAAAATTTTATCAATCTGAGACTTGTACTTATCATTGTTTACTAGTTCAGTTAAAGGAATCGAAACTTTCAATTTAGAAATTTCATTCTCTAAACTAAACAGATTGGATTGCTTTTCTACCTCGTTTGTAGTGATTTCATTCTTTTAAATCTATCCTTTAGGTTGAGACTCCTTCTTATGACGTTCTCTTTGAGCCCCCTTATCCTTCCTCACATTATTGGTAGAAGCTTCATTACTTTTATCCCAACTTAATATGACAATCTCCTTGTCCTTATTTTGACCTGCAGGGGCTGTTTCTTTGTCTTGTGCATCCTTCTGTGCATTCTTCCTTTTTTGATTCAATGTGAAAGGCACATTTTTGCTTCTTAAATTGTATTGTTTCTAAAAATGGCTGAGAGAATTCTGATATCCCCTTTGATATTCTTCAGTTTGCACTACCTATAAATCATCATTTAGAAGGACCAGCTTTTGATCACTTGGTATAAAGACTCCTGAGAAAACTGATCTTCCTTAATCAGAAAAGTGGGTAGTTCATATTCCTCAAAGAAATGATTTTCTTCAACAATTTCTTCTTCATCTTCTTCCTACCCTTCAGTGCAATTTCACTGAAATGGAGTTCTAATTTGTTCCTGGGGATCCTGATTTCTCTTCTATTTCTGCTTATTTCTAAACTATTTTTGTTGTTGTCCCCAATTATTTGGATTCCTTATTGAAGGCTCTTCTTTTCGATCTACTATATACATTCTGTGCATCATACCTTCCATAGTTTTTATTAGAGTGTCAAGTTTTACATCAAAAGATGAATAGGACTCTTATTTAAAGGTAAATTTATTCTCAGGTTTCTCAGGTTTTATTTTAGATTTATTGATGAGAATATTAGCCTCCACACCTATTGCATTTTGCTACATTTCCTCTAAAGTTGCAAGGTCTATCTCACAAAGCTGATATTCCATGTCTAGGTAGAAGACATCATGATAGTGGAGAAGTGTTAAACTAGGGGGAGGTTTCATATCATCAGGAATGGAATTATACACCATATTGAACCTTGTTTTGAATTCTTGCACTATCTCATTTGGGTTTCTTTTCATGGAATTATACTCAACCAAAATCTGTAATGGATTTTTCTTTTCTTTCCATTGTTCTAAGAACAATTATATGAACTACTAAGGGCTATTGATAGAATTGGTTTCCAAACTACAAAACCATTTCTTGACATCTCTAGAAAATCTTTGGGTTGTGATTCTCATCTTACTATCCTCTTAATCAACCTCTTCAAGGTTGATAAAATCCACTAATTTACTAACAAGTTGCTGCGCTATGATTTCTGAACTTCCATTAAGTGGAGAGAGTCTTTGGTCATAGTTTTGAAGTAGAGCAGCAAGCTGAGCAGGTAATATTAGAGGGGCAAATTGTTATAGACATTTTTAGGCACTGCAACCCCAATCATAAATGTCCATAAACCAAGGGCTCCTAAGGCCCTAAAAGTTTTTTTCCGACCCCTAAAAGAACAAGGTCAGCTGATTACATCATATCCCAGAGGTTCTCCATGAAAAACTACTCAAAACTAGTCAAAACTGGACCATCTCACCTGCTCCATGGTCAAAGTGCGCTGAATCCCACCTAAATGCACATGGGAGGTGTGATGCATACTAAAAATCCTTTCTATGGGGTGCGATGGGCGAGAGTGGACAAATGGCAGAGTCAATTTGCGAGGTGGAAGATCATGGAATCTTCCAGAAACTTCTCATGTGACACTTGCCTCTCTGCATTCGCCCAAGGATGAGTAAGAGATCATCAATCTCCAAGTGGAATCAAGAACTATCAGGGAGAGGACACTAATAAAATCTCAGAAGCTGACTCACCCCCCTGCAAACATCTATATATGGATCCCTCATCCCAGAGATCCGAAGGCTGGAATTTTGTATCTTGTAAGGAAGTGTTGCTGGTTTCTTGGTGTAACATCATAGTGTTGGGTGATCTAAGCTTTTCATGAGGTGAAGAAGGGATTTCTTGCTGAGAGGATGATGTTGGGTCAGAACAATTGGTTGTAATCCTCTTTGCTATTCTTGATTATTAATAAAGATATTCAAGTTTTCCTCCACATTCTTGTATGATTGATGATATACGCATTTGTGTGGTCAATATATATATGGTCC
Organism: Pinus tabuliformis; assembly: GCA_031772625.1. Lineage (NCBI taxonomy): Eukaryota > Viridiplantae > Streptophyta > Pinopsida > Pinales > Pinaceae > Pinus > Pinus tabuliformis. The sequence continues at coordinate 1,337,699,632 of CM062820.1, forward strand.
TATATTGTTTATGATAGTAGATCTCTGTTCTTGGATAGTGTTATGCTGCTTTGACTCCACAGGTGCTCCTTGAAGCTAGGTAGACAAGGAAGCGAGTGGCAAAGATCTATCAGAAGGGAGAGGAATCAAGCAAGGAACCAAGCGTAAGACAGAGTTTGGTCTCCCATGTTCCCCTCTTATCTACTTCTCATAAAGGAAAACAAAAGTGGTTTTTGTTTGTTTGTTTCTAAGGTAGCTACCAGCCTTAGTGGGACTAGCAGCTCTGCATAGACACTAGATTTCCCGATAACAAAATGGTGACTCCACTGGGGAGCGAATAGATTGTTTGTTTGTCTATATTTGTTTGCTTTATAAACTTACAGACGGAGCCTTAAGTCAAGCCAGCTAGCCTTCGAACTGCATTTTCTATGAAAGTGCAAAGTATATCAATGCTGCTTCAGTCTATCTCCGGGTTTTGTTTATAAACTAAAAAATCAATTTACAAGCTTTCTAATTGCCCTTGTGGTGGCTCTGGTAACCTCTTTAGATATACCCCTGTGATTTATTTACTGATTACCACTTGCTCGGCCTAAATCCATGAACAGTGCTGCAAACTATGATCAAGAACTGGATCAAAAGTCTTGAACTGTACCATCACACCCCTAGCAGTGTTCTGGGTGGGATGCATGCTGTCCGGCCAATGGCCAAGCTAGCATGCATCACACCTTTCGATATAGAAGAGGTGTGATGGAGCCAGGGTGAGTTTTTAGAACCCCAGAGGCTCAAAAAAACCAGAAAACATGCTCAGAATTCAAAAAGGAAAGTATGAAACTGAAGAGCTCGGGTTTAGCTCCTACCTGGTCCAGACGGTGCCAAGAATCGTCCACAAAATCACCCAGAATCAGCTAGTGAAAATCAAGGGGGAAAGCACCTCCAAAGCTCCAACAAAACAAAGTTCAAATGAAATGGTGAAATGAGAGGTAAAAAACCACTTTCAAATTAATTTTCACGTAATTAAAGTAAAATATTAGTTTTTTGACTCATTTTTCAAACATATATTGTTCGTTTCTAACTAGTTTAATGAAAAAATTGAGCAGGCAGTACAACCTTTGAAGGAACAAAATTTGTCCATGGTAAAATTAAGATAATCAATGACCATTATATCGAGCAGTTTTAACGCGGAATTCAAGGTCGTTAAAAAATAAACATAAGCAATGAGCAAATGTTTCCCCCAGATTTTAAGCTCATTTATTAAAAAATGAACCAATTTCCGGTAAATAACCATCATGAATGCATTATCATCAGCCTTTGAAGCCTTGGTCATGTTCTCATCATCACCTCCACTCTGTATTGGCCGATCATTCACCTCCATTTGATTGTTTACAATTTTTTAGGAACAACTACGAAGAGCGATCCTGTTAGCCATCCTTGTGACACTGCCATGATTAGAAAATTAAAAACCTTACCTGGAATTAGTTGCTACCCGAACTTATCACTCGTTCCTCGAAAAATGAGTCTCCTTTAATCTATTTTCATTTGACTCGTAAAATATGAAAAGATTGTCGAGCAATTCGCCTCTCCGGCTCATTAAAGCGATCGGAAGTGCTATCCCTCCTTTAGAATTTAATCTTTTTGGACCTGAGGGATTATTACACAAAAAGATCGAGCGCTTGCTTTGTTCGGCTCGTTCAAATTACCAAAAATTCATCCCTTTTGTATTATTTTATACTTTTTCGAACTTAAGGGATTATATAACGAAAAAGGATTGCTGGGGTTTTCTTTATGTCCCTTTTCAGACTCTCTAAAATTGAAAAGGACCGAGTTATCTTTGTCGTTAAACTCGTTAAAACTGAATAGCGACAAACTTGTCCATACAGACAAGAATGAGTTTCACTATCGCTAGGCTCGTTAAAACATAGCGATGGGTTTGCCCGAAGGGAAAATTATAGAACAAGCATATGTTATCCTCCTCAATCTTGACAAAAAATAAAGAGGTACTGGTCAGCAATGACTGGGGAAAAATTGGGAAGAAAACTTGAAGAAACTTTATTGGTAGCAAGTCGCTCTTGAACATGACACTTTCACTCCGCATCCGAGTCGGGTTGGGTTGTTCCGTTCAGTGGTCATATTTTCATTGGTTCATCACACCATCCATATTTGGGGTTAACGCTACCAATCCATCATGTCAGTGTTACTGATATGTTCAAGAGAAGTCACTCAGAGAATTCACCTGTGTCTCATCCACTGCAATACATTTACGCTCCATTCTTTCATAACCACCACCCTGAACCTTATGTCATCATATCGTTTTCACCTCCATTAAAATCATTTGCTCTGTTCCGTGTCATTGATGTGGGATTCACTAAGGCCCTCCTATGATGGATCGCTTCTTGTCGACATCAGCTCATTATCCAGGAAGTCGATCTAGGAACAAGCCTTTCAATACTTTGAAGCTTGCATGCGTTAATGGCAAGTTTCTCACTTACGGTGACAGGTTTACATCAATGGCCTTCGATCGAAAGATTTTCCGTGGTGTTCGATGCCAAGTTCCTTATTCACACCACGTGAATTGTACTGTAGTACCTTGAGGGTCATCATCATCATCGATGATTCCTCTCGCGCCTGTTAACAGCTTACATTATTGGCTGGTAATCAGGCGATGTCTTTCCATGTTTGACTCCAGAACATCTCTCACATGGATCGACTTGTACTTTGAGTGAAGATCGAATGAGATTGAACACCCTGGATCTAGTTTCATCCATCAGGGCTGCGATATATATTCAGGAAAATAAAGACATCAAATGTACATCATTGCTGCATAGATAATCATCCAATCCAAGGGATGATGGCTCTACTAGAATCATTAGTCTGCACACAAACGATTGTCTGTCTTATGTACATGAAAATGAATTTATAAAGCTGAGCATGGGAATTCCCACCTCAGCTAGATCATGAAAATATTATGAAAATAATGTATTGTATTGTATCTTATTACAGGTCGCCTTCCAGATTGAAAAAAATTCGGATCCTTATGATAAAGTGTTTCACCTGACATCAAAAGATTAATGAGCTCATGCTTTAGGGGGCAACTGTTATAGGCATTTTTGGCCATTGCAATTCCAATCATAAATGTCTATAAACCAAGGGCTCCTAAGTCCCTAAAAGTGTTGTTTCGACCCCTAAAAGAATAAGGTCAGTTGATCACATCATCTCCCAGAGGTTCTCCATGAAAAACTACTCATAACTGGTCAAAACTGGACCATCTCACCTGCTCCATGGTCAAAGTGCGCTGCATCACACCTAAATGCACATGGGAAGTGCGATGCATACTGAAAAGCCCTTCTATGGGGTGCGATGTGCGAGACTGGACAAATGGCAGAGACAATTTGTGAGGTGGAAGATCATGGAATCTTCCAGAAACTTCTCTTGTGACACTTACCTCTCTGCATTCGCCCAGGGATGAGTAAGAGATCATCAATCTCCAAGTGGAATCAAGAACTATCAGAGAGAGGACACTAATCAAATCTCAGAAGCTGACTCACCCCCCTTGCAAACATCTATATATGGATCCCTCATCCCAGAGATCCGGAGGCTGGAATTCTGTATCTTGTAAGGAAGTGCTACTGGTTTCTTGGTGTAACATCATAGTGTTGGGTGATATAAGCTTTTCATGAGGTGAAGAAGGGATTTCTTGCTGAGAGGATAATGTTGGGTCAAAACAATTAGTTGTAATCATCTTTGCTATTCTTGATTATTAATAAAGCTATTCAAGTTTTCCTCCACATTCTTGTATGACTGATGATATATGAATTTGTGTGGTCAATATATATCTGGTCCTATATTGTTTATGATAGTAAATATCTGTTCTTGGAGAGTGTTATGCTGCTTTGATTCCACAGGTGCTATTTGAAGCTGGGTAGACGAGGAAGCGAGTGGCGAAGATATATCAGAAGGGAGAGGAATCAAGCAAGGAACCAAGCGCAAGACAGAGGTTGGTCTCCTTTGTTCCCCTCTTATCTACTTCTCATAAAGGAAAATGAAAGTGGTTTTTGTTTGTTTATTTCTAAGGTAGATACTAGCCTTAGTGGGACTAGCAGCTCTGCATAGACACTAGATTTCTCGATAACACAAATTGTGCCATGATTGCATGAGGATGTAGTATAGGTACTGCAATGGGTTGTGTAGATATGATAATGGGTTGTGTTGATAAAGATGATGAAAATAATGGAGGTGGTGTTAAATTAACATTAATAGATGAAGTATTTCATGTGTTTGGAGGTGCAGTAGAGGATGAAGTAGTAGCTAGGTTTTCAAGCTGATAATGAATGTAAGATTTTTCAGTGTTGATTTGAAGTTGGTTAGCTAGACTCTTAAGTTATAAAGGTTTAACCAAAGCTCATGAATATCTTCAGAAAAAATGGATCTAGAAGAGAGGAGGTGAGAATCAAGTTGAATAGGATCAAGTACCACTTCAGAAAGGAAAGGTTCAGTTTTTAATATGAGAAGAGATAGCTCAAACTGAATATTGAAAGAAATATTTTCAACAGTGAATAAATTTTCATGCAAAGAAGTAGTTCTTTCTAATTTTTGAGCTATAATTTCGAGAATAGGTGACTTGAGTTTCTTAAGTAATTTCTCTAGATCATCAACAATATGAAGTGGGTTTGGGTTAGGATTTGACCTTGTACGTCTTTTAGGAGCTAGATTTTTTGACACCTTGAACTTGATGTAATTTCTTAAATCGACATTTCTTTAGACACTGGAAGTTGTCACCCATAGAACTAGTCTTGAACGCACTTACAGAATGAATCCCTAGAATAATATATCAGTCATTTTGTTGCACCAATGACACCAAAATGTTATCCCCCACAATGTCTTAGGCTTAGAGGAATCGATGGAGGTAACCACAAACAAAGCTTTCAGTTTGGTAGCATAGGCCTACCAAACCAAAGAGGACTCTCTGTATTGCATCACGACTAAAGAATTCACTGGAATATAAAAAGATTTTAGACTAGATATCCTAGGCTCAGGTAGGATTTGAGAATTTAGGGTTTTGATGTTGAACAAGGGATGAAAACCAGGTAACTAGGTCAAATGATCAAAAGGGTAACAACAAAAAAGATATAAAGGATCAAGATAGCCATAGTTTTGTGATGGATTAGGGTTTGTCAGTGTAGTGTAGTGTTCAGAAGAAATAAGAGGACTTAATGAGAATATATATCATGAATTCATTAAGAAAGAGAGAAAATAACATATAATGATAATTCGATCAAAATAAATCTTTAAGAAAATAATTTTTCTTATAAACTCAGGAAAAATCACAGAAGAAACTGATAAATTGAAAGAAGACATGAATATATTTCATATGAAACTATAACAAAGAAAAAATAATATCACAAACTCACTGCACATGAATTCCTGGATAATAGCTGCAACTATTCTTTTGATTTCCTAAAAATGTCGAAGCACAAGTTACAAGAGTTCTCTCCTCAAATGTCCAACCCCTCTCACTCACTGAGAAAATGATACATATAACCTAAGATAAAAAGTTTCCCCACCTTTAGGGGTCGAATCCATGAGTGGTGGAATAGTTTCCAAGAATATCTCGACCAACAAGTGAGAGCGAGAAGGTTGAAAACAAACTCTTCTTTTAGACTTTGATTTGAGTTTTTCTTCATAAGTGAGGCCTAAGCTAATATTAAAAAAAAAACTATTATGCTAATTTACCCATAATTGTATAATCAAGGCATCAAAATAGCGAAATTACATCACTAAGTAAATATCTGCTGAAGAAATGGTGAGCAAAATTGTCACAATGATATGCGCAACGCCATTAGGGATATGGGTAGTGCCTTTAGACATATGCAGAGCACCAACTTGCAGGAGGATTTTGGAGGCCTTCCCATACTACAAATTCATAACTTGATAGCTCATTGGAAAGTTTTGAATGTATAGTTATCGTTTCACTTATCAATAAAGTCATTTATACACTGTAGCAGGGAGAAAAATTGATTTTCCGAAGACTACTTTGATATGCGTAGCGCCCACTTCAAAAGAGTGGCAGAAAGTGACTTTTTGACGCCTTTTTTGATATTTTCTCCCAATATGTCTACTGACAAGCTTGAAAAGTGTATAGATTACATGTAGGAGTGATTATCTATCAAACCATGTATTGTTTTTTGCATTTGGATGATTGAGGAAAAAGTGTAGTGCCTAAGCGTTGCGCATATAGTTATCTCTCTATTTTAAAACAGGCTAAAAACCACCAAAAATTTAAAAATGGAAAAAAGTTCTTAAAATTTCTTCAAAATTGTCTAGTGAAGTCATCATATGAAATTTCATGCCATGAGAGAGGCTTCAATAAGTAAATAAATCTTTTCTTTGTCCTTTTGCTTTGTAGGGCTTCTTTTAACTTCTTCTTCAATTGCTTGATTATGACTTGGGATATCATGTTTCTTGTGTAGTAATGCATAGCCATACATATTTGCATGTTATTGTCCCTACTTTCCTTCTCGAGGAGCTTCTATAGGTGGCCATTTTCGTTGTCAAGCCAATATACTTCGTCTGCATTGATCTCTTCAGTACTTAAGTCATTCATAGTGATCTGGCCTCTAGGTGGAGAAACTTCTTTTTGTAGCTCACAAGCTCTCTTGATGGCTCTTGTTCTTGGTCTCCCTGGTGTGATTTTCTCTCCTTTTCCTTCTGAAACGTCCAACTGAACCACTGATTTTCCATTTTCATCCTCTTTCTTCAAATAGGATATGTGTTTGTTCTGGATCTTTTGGTTTACTTTCAATTGCATGTTTTCTTGTTGTAAGCATGCTATCAAAGAATTTGCCTTTGTCAACTTGTCTTCCAATTTTCTGATCACAGCCTCTGTATCCCTTATAATTTTATTTACAACTTTGTCCTCAGACATTTCTCCACATCTGTCACAGTGGTACCTAGATGAGTGAATTCCTCATGCTGTGGGGATGCTAGGGAATTTCAACAATCTTTGGAGCAAACACAAGCCTTCCGCCTCTGGAATAAGTCTTAGTCACTTCTTCCCTATAATCACTCTTGGTAGTTTTACTTGAATAAGAAACCTTTTGCTGTACTGGCGAGTTTGGAGGTGTTGATTCATCACTAGATATAGCTGGATAAGATGGAGGAAAAGATGAATTTGGAAATCCATCCCAAGACAAATTTACTTGTGCTAGTTGATGAAAAACTACAATTTTCACCAAGCAATGATGAAATATACTACTATGATGATTTTCTCCCATATTTTGTATGTTCTCTGTCATTTATGTTAGGCTTTTGTATAGAGAGTAAGAAACGTTTAGCTGATTCACACCGGGGAAATGCATCAAAAGCCTCATGTGGTATTGATACAACCTTGAATACCTTCCCTCACATGTAAAATACTTCATGATCAATTTCATGAGAGGGGAATATCTAACCGAAAAATGTCTGAATGGAAAAACATATTTTGGAGTTGTCTTATATGGTGTTTTCAATTACATCTTGTACCTTTTAAGGTCAATATCTATTTTCTTGAACCAAATTTAACCTATGTTTGGAATCCTTGTGGCTATGGAGATGATTTTCCTTAAAGCGGTGAACTGAACTCCTACTATAGTCACTTTATCACTTCTTAATTTGGTGGCAAAAGAACTGTTCAGTTGATCATGAAACTTTAGTTGCTGAATTCTCTGGCAAAAGGCAAGAGAACCTGCATATCTCATGGTTTTATAATTGAAGGAGACATAGATATCCCTTGAGTTGAGGTAGGTCCATATCTCATGACCTACCCTCCTCTATGCCTCTTTTGTTCAAAGGTTTCAATTTCCATGATAACAACTAGCTCTATAGGAGAGAAACTAGGGTTTTACTTGTATGAAAATAGGGGATTTTGATAGTTGTGAGGAAATTAAGGAAATGAAAGGGACATGGAACTGGTAAAATTAGAGGAAAATTTGGGAGGATAGTGACGGATGTTAGGGAGCTAAGGAAGGTGGAATTTTGTAATTTGGGTGAGGGGAAAGGTTTCAAAGAAGAGAAACATTGTCCAAGGTTAGGAAAGTGTACTCTCGCTAGGATTTATGTAAAAATGATGGAATTTAAGGAGGGGTTTGATATCGGGTGTTTGGGAAGGTGTGATTAGGATAGGAGAAGGTGTATGAACATCAGGATACAAGTTTTAATAACAATTTAACCATGGAAATCATGAAATCCCGAAAATAGTTTTCAAAGGCCTAGGAGAGGGAAATGACATATAACAACATAATTAAGAGAACTAATAGATTACTTGAGTTTCATAAGAGGCCACCAACCTGGATTTAATGAAACATAACCTAGATGTGATGAAATAAATCAATGCAAAGAAGTTTGCAGTCTTTGGATGAAAAATCTAGCAGTGCCATCATTTGCATAACATAGCATGAGGATTTGCACAACACAGAAGAGAAACTTGACTTGGGCATGCAAAAACTGATCTTTATCTAAAAAATTTAACTTGTTTCATTGTATTAATGTCTTGGAACATTGAATGAGAAAATGGATAGTGAGTGGGAATCTTTTATAGCTTGTGGAAATCGATTTTTTCACTTACATGTGGTAGTGGACCCACCATCACCCTTCATACCTTGAATTTGATCGTGTAGATTCATGAATTTATGAAACTATTTCATTAAAAATGAAATAAAAACATGATTTAAAAATTGTATTGCCAACTTAACTTTTACTATTCCTTTATAAAATGGATTTCAATGGTGAAATGACGAGTTTTCAGAAATTAACCTTATGATCTAGTGGTGACCTAGCATGGCTTTATGAGATGAATTATGACCATACTAACTATGGGACTAATTTGACTTGACCAAGATGGTATTAATTTACTATAGAACTGAAAGAAGTAGTAAAGACTAAACCTTCCTAACCAGTGACCAAATTGTTATTGAAAATCTATTTGAAACCATAAAAATTTGACCTAAAACCCTAGTAAGAAAAAACTTTGTAAGAGCACATTTGGTCATTGGTTACTAACATGACTGATAGACACTAACAGGATCCAAAATCAAATCATAGGAAAAATTTTCAAGGGTGGTTGTAGCCACTTCAACAACTTAGAAAGATAGGAGAATTTTACCCTTCAAGATTCGAATAAATATAGATCATGGTATGGTTTGGTAATATCCAATCTTGGCTGGAGCCATGATTGACTTAGGCATGAAATTATGGGATGCACTTAAGTATAACATGGATTGTGAAGAAGCTTAGTATGAACATTAAGAGTAATGTAAAACAAAGGGTTATCCTAATCTTGTTCTTCTACATGTGGTATGCACTATACATTTAGATGATCTTCCTAATTATTTAAGTGTCGTTAGGAGAAACTAGTTTGGTAGGATTTACGATATGTTTATGTGTAGTTGTTACATTGGATTTCAAAGCAGTTCTAATACGGGTATTAGTATCTTTATCTTTCTCAATTCATGCTCTAAGTTAAACGATGAGGTTATGCTTCTTTCAACTTCTTTTATTAATTGAATTTTTGGTTGAAATGGTTCATTATCTTCTGATTTATTCATATCTTGACTCAGGTTTGGACTACAACCTTGAATGGTTTCTCCTTTCTACTATGCAATCCATTTTGTTCTCTTCGAATTTTGAAAAGGTATTTTATTTTCATTAGGGATTGGATTTGAAACAAGTAAATGATTGGGGGTTATAATCTAACACCTTAACTCAGCTAGTCTAGTTGGTTTGGAATGTAATTCATAGTTCCTTGTAAGTTATGACTTTACTATGTCTATGATTCATTGTTATGGAGAAGAATGAATCTCATAATTATTGTCCAAAATGTAAGCCTCGCCTAATGTTAAAGGGTTTGCGTAGTTAGTTTATGTGATGCAGAAAGTGGGGCTCTAACCTCCTTCCTAAGTTTTATCTTCATCTTGGATAAATTCATCATAAAATTAATATATTTGAGGATTCAGATCCCTTCTCACTAAGGTTTGTATTAGTTGATGCTTAGGTATCCTTTCTATATTCATGTACTGAGGGTTGAATGGCCTACAAATTAAAGTAGGATTTCTGGATGGTTATGTTTGATTCTTTCTTGGTCCTTCTGATTCAATCTTAGAAATTTTATTGGAGAAATTATTTATTAGCATAGACATTTCATTAATCTTTGTTCTCATGCATCTTTATTGTAGGTGGGATGATATGGTTTTTCTTTTACCCTCTTTTTACCTTTATCCTTGCTTCCTCCTTTTTATTTCTCAAATCCGTATTTCTCATCTCCAGTCGCAGTTATTCATAGTTTTCCTATAGTATTTAAGTTTCCTTCTATTTGAACCCTGCCAAATTGCATATCTATTAGGGTCCCAGGTGTCCCCTCTCTCATAGTGACACAAATATCAGGTTCAAAGTTAGTGACGTAACTCACCGTAGAAAAAATAGGACTAGGTTTGATTTTGTTGGGAATTTTGTTATAAAGTTTGTTGAATATTTTAGTTAACTCTTCTATGCTCTCAAAGGGTTTATTTTTTACTCTTGAAAATTCAATGAGTTCATATTGGAAATATTTCTTCTCACGTCACTAAGTATGAAATTTTTTCTCGAAGTCATCCCACAACTGAAGAGAATTAGTGGGAATAGTACAAAACCATTTTCAAACATGTCCTTTTAGGGTTTATACCGATAACCTCATGAAAACATCTTCATCCTCTACAACAAAGTTATGAGTAAAGTCTTAGAAGGTGTTTATATGTTCTTCAATGATATTTTTCTTTTAACCACTAAATTTGGGAAAAAATTTCATGTAGTTCTTAGGCATGTCATGCAAGACCCGAGGTAAATCCAAGGGTGTATAATAGGATGCTACCTAGGTGAGGGGCTAGGTAAGTGTTGTTTAGTAATTGTGATTTTTCCCTTTCCCAACCATTATGTGTTGTAGAACGATATATCTAACGAAAAATGATATTGTAGTTCTTTTTTCCCTGTTGTTTGTAGAGTTAACTAGGCCCTGTATGAGAGTGGAGTTTTCAATGCATGAGGGCTAAGTAACTCATAATATTATTTTTCTGATTGTAAGGTAGGTGTGTCAATATTGGTAATGACTCAATGACCTATTAGAGAAATCATAGCGGGACATGGTTGAGATGAAGACTATGTTATGTAATTCCTAGCGAGTATGAGATAGGATGACATAGATGAATGATTTAAGAACATGAAATATTTCCTTTGGATTCACTTTGATGTCTCCATCAAAATTTATCTTGAGGAATCCCCCAGGGGGGGAGAAAACTTCAAAGGGGAGGAGACCAGTGGTGGTGGTAGCTTCCAAGATGTAGGGGCTATCATATGTAAATATAGATACAAATTTAGGAATATGAGTGATTTTTGGGGGTGGGAATTCCAAGCCTCTTGGCTGCAAATTTCCACTAAAATGGTCTCTCTAACGTTAATCTTGATCATGGTTCACATCCTTTCCTCTGATTTCTTCTCATTATTGAAAATGTGTCTATCTCATTCCTTTGATATATCCCACAACATGAAGCCCACTCCCAAGACACAAGACCTATTAACCATTAGACATTACAATAAGAAATGTCTCCATAATTCCAGAGTCTATTGTACTATTAGGTCATCTCTCCAAATAACTAAAGATCTCTCCTAGTTTTTCCCATATATCATTGGTAAATTGATAGTGGTTAAGGAGATGGTCCATAGTTTTCTCATGTTGAGCACGTGTTCAAAAATGATGGTCCCTAAACCCCCCATTGTTGGATCTAATCCCATGCTAGCACCCTTCTATAGCCCACAAGCCACACACTGCATGACTTTTGGCCAAAACTGAGCTACAAAACTTTTCCTCCATAGAGGTTCACGATCTAGTGTATGGTGTTCTTCCAATAGTAAGGAAGCTTCTTTTAAGGAGAACATCCAATATTTTTCACATATTTTTATCATTAAATATTGTTATTCTATTACTATTATTACTTGATTTTTGAAATAATTTTATGGGTAACATCCATTAAATTATATCATTAGAATTTAAAAGATTAAATGTTACTCGTAGGAAATGAACTATCTCCACACACACACACACACACACACAGATATATATATATATATATATATATATATATATATATATATATATATATATATATATAATTTTCTAATGTTTTAATATATCTGTTTATATTAAATAATTTTTCGAAAATTTAACATAACTACATGTACTAAAATGAACTTATTTATCTCTTAATTCCAAATTTATTAAACATAAAAAAAATTACTTTAATTTTTTTCGAAAAGTTTATACTTAACAAAAATATTAATACATAAAGATATTTTATTACTTTAAGTATTAAATAATTCTAAGCTAGTTATATATTTCCTTGCTAATTTAATATTATTACAATACTTTACCATTAATTTTAATATTTTTTAAAATAAAGTTATATTTATTTTATCTTCGAATAATTTGATAAATCAAATTAAATAATTTAAATTTATGGTTTCAAAATTAATAAATTAAATGATAATTTTTATTTAAAAAATTAATGTAATAAAATAACATTAAAAAAAGGTTTTTTTGGTGGAAGGAGAATAGTTCTAATGGTAGTCCACTGGTTTAAATTTTAACAAGTTGAAAATCACGACGAATAATTCTAATAAGATTGAAGGAGTAGGAAAATTTAAATATTGTAATATCCCTATAAATTGCATTTACGTTAACATTCACAATGGAAAATATTAGTTTTACCATGCTTAATGAAATGGTTGAAAACAAGAATAGATATGGTTTAGTTGCCAACTAATTTGAATCAAATAAATAAAATGATAACTTATTGAGAAAAATAAAGTTTTATAGGTTCTTTAAATTCATGCTTAAACTAGAAAAATTACTTTCATCTTCATCAACTGAAGTTTTCATTATGTGAGGTCTCAAGGCATTGATCATCAAAGCTTTGGTGAGGAATGTTGTGGCTCCAACAAAAGGAATCCTTGAAAATGAAGTATGCACATGGGACTTGTTGATACTTAATCATCATGATTAGGTGAATATAATGTAAATAAATAATAAGTAATATGAATAGTCATTAGGAGATGAAGTGAACAATCTCTCCCTCATGTATATAATAAAGACCACCTGAAGGAATATGATATACAAATCAATTTTTCTTTGAGGAGTTACTGCCTGGCCTAACATGGTATCAGAGCCAACTCCCAAAATAGTTGTAACTCCCTTCTACCTACTGCGCTCTTTTTCCACTGCCCTTGTGCGCTATGTCTACCATAAGTGATTTTGAGCCATTATGCACCCACTGTATAATTATATTGCTGCATAATTATTCTGTGCCCACTACATAATTGTATTCTTAGTGGACTGAAGGCCATCTCTACTGTGTGTCAGGATGGACTGTTGAACCATTGCCCATTCCACGCTGCTATGTTAAGAGCATTATTGTTGCTGCGTTGAGAGCACTACTGTGTTGAGTTCATGAATCATCTCCATGACCAAGTTTACTGCGTGAAACCTGCTGGTGTGTGAATCAAAGCCTCTAGTGCATGAATCAAAGATGTTGGTACATGAATCAAAGCCTCTAGTGCGTGAATCAAAGATCTACGATGGTATGTTGTATTCGCTTCTACTCGGGGAGCCCGATGAGAACTTTTTCATTGTGCTTTCAACAATCAATCTATAATAATACATTTTGATATTTAGCTGTGTGTTAAGACTTTTGAAGAGCTTCATATAATGTTACAGCTTCCAGTTAATTTCTATGTGGTGTATGGCTATCAAAGGCATTTGAAGTAATGACATTATTTGATGTATATATTATTGATAAGTTTCAATCTCAAAATATGAATCAGTTTGAGCCATAGCTTTCTCCTTCAGATGGTTTGATTGTTTACATTTCAATCTAGACACATCAAGGAAGGAAGTACAATGACTGTCATGGGTTTTGTTCAGCGACACAAGAGTGTTTTGATGAAGGGGTATCCACTGATTTTCAATTGAGAAAATTCCTCTTACCAGGAAATGTTGAAGGATTGATTATTGCATGTAATGAGACCACAAAAGTTTGATGGAATAACGCATTGATAATGGAATGCTAGGAAATGTTGCAGTGTTCATTAATACATTGTTCTTTAATCCCTTTGTAATTTTAAATCTTTTTTTGAAGGGTTGCATTAGGTGATCAATGCAAAAAGAAACCGATATATAATTTGAATAGTGTGATATATATCTCTGGGGTATTGACATTTGTTGTCAATTTGAGTTTGCTCTCCAGTCATATTAGAACTATATTTTTTCCCATTAAGAGTAAAAGTTTTGCAGCATATTTTTTTTTGTTACAGTATGCATTCAATCATATCCATCGTGGGAATAGTTCTCACTAGCAAAGAGAACTATCCTGAGTGGTCACGAATGATAAAACACACGCTCATTTTCAATGAGTTGTGGAAAGGAGTGTGTGTTGGAGATGGAGACAAAGAGCCAGAATAACCTACCTCAGACAAAGAGCTCGTCATTTGGGAAAACAAGGACAACAAACCTTATGCATTAACCACAGCATCTGTAAATGAAGAGGTGAGTCACCGTATTTTTCCATTTTCAATTGCTTTTGAAGCCTTATAGAAGCTGAAAGAACTCTATGACTCACATTCTGGACTTGAAGTCATTCAATTCATGATTAAAATCTTCACTCTTGAAATGCAAAATAATGATCCTCTTTCTCTTGCATCTAAAGGAAACTCTATAATGCATGATATCAAATCCACTAAGGTTGAATTGGATATTCCTCTTATCGCTTTTCTCAAGGCACTTTATCCTACTTACTCCAATTATCTTGAGTCAATGCAAGCAAATGGAAATCTCAAAGATATCACCTTTGACTCTCTTGTGAAAAAGTTTGCTAAAAAAGAGAAGGATTTTGGAAAGAAGACAACCCCTGAATCTTCTGAAGAGGTTGTGTGCCTTGCTCATAATGAAAAGCATCCTGCTGAAGATTCTTTAAGAGGAAGAGGTGGTCAAAGAGGAAGGGGAATATATTTCAGAGGCGGGGGGGCTAGACACTCTCAACGAGAAAAGGCAAATTTGCACTACATACGCTGCAAAAGAAATGGATCACATGATGCGTCTACATGCAAGTTACCATGGGACAAAATTGAGCAGCAAAGAAACCAACAGAAAGGTAAAACTAATGATACAGAAAAAGGTAAAGCACCTGAATCCACTCACTATGTTGTGGCACAATGTAATATTAGAGTAAATGAAGATTTATTTAATGTTTCGCTTGCTTCTTGGAAAAATGATTGGTTTCTTGATTCAGGAGCAACCTTCCACATGACTCATAGAAATGATTTTTTTGAAGAATTCACTGACAATGTTGATGGAGCAGTATACTTTGTAGACCAATAAAAAATCAAGCCATTAGGGCTTGGAACAATTAAGCTTAAACTGCCAGGTCTTCTAGACTTTCTTCTGCATCATGTTATATATCTCCCACAGCTAAAGAGAAGCTTGTTGTCCTTGGTCCACATCCGCCAGCAAGGTCACTCCATTCATATGTTTGATGGCAAGCTTGAGGTAAGAAAAGCATCTGACCACTTACTTGTCTTGAAGGGAATAGAAGAAGAAAGGCTTCTCAAGCTGCAAGGTATCTCTGCTCGTGCACAAAATTTCTCGTACAATTCTCATCATGAAGAAGGTACACTTCCATCAAGTTTATTATGGCATGATAGACTTGGACATTTGAACTATGACAACCTTCGCTTGTTGAAGAAAAATGGTGTTGCTGGTTTGCCTACAATTCCTAGGAAATTTAAGCAATGTGATGCTTGCATTCTAGGAAAGCATAGCGAACAGTATTTTCATGATTCACATTCAAGAGCACATAGAAAACTTGAACTCATTCATTTAGATTTATGTGGTCCAATGCCTGTTCCTTCTACAAATGGAAACAAATACACGATGACATTTATTGATGACTACACCAGAATGTGTTGGGTTTATTTATTGAAGAACAAATTTGATGCTTTTCAAATGTTCAATAACTTTCATAAATGGATTGAAAATGATGCACAATCTCATATTGGGTCTATTCACACTGATAATGGAAAAGAGTACACATCAAATGAATTTGAAAACAATCTTCACCAACATCGGATCAAAAATCAAACAATTGTGCCTTATAATCCACAACACAATGGTGTAGATGAAAGAATGAATAAGACAATCTTAAATATGGTACGATCCATGCTCTTCTTAAAAAATGTAAAGATAATGTTTTGGGCTGATGTTGTTCTATGTGCTGCATATATAAAGAATAAATGTCCATGTAATGCTATTAGAAACAAAACTACATATGAAATGTGGTATGGACATGTTCCTTCGGTAAAGCATCTAGAGGTTTTTGGTTCCACCTGTTATGCCTTGATACCAAAGGTACATAGAAAAAAACTCAGTGCTAGAATTCATAAATGTATCTTCCTAGCATATCATCTCTATGATGAAGTAAATAAAAGGTTTTTTGTATCTAGAGATGTAATTTTTCTTGAATCATCCAAAACTGACAATGTTGTTGAGTGGAAACTTGATTGCTTGGATACATTCGCAAAAGCAAAATAATTTCAAGAAATTGATAATTAGATTCCACATATTGAAAGGGGGATTCCTATACTAGATCAACATGTGGAATCTTCTTCTGAAGAACACTCTCCCCTGCATGAAACTCCAACAACAGATGACACTTTAAGTGATGTGATTGACAGAATTGAGAGACTCAACCTTGATTCAGTCCCAACTCAATCAGTGGAGTACCCTAGACCTTCTGAGAAAGGTCCCCCAAAGTGGCTAACAAAGGCACTTGAAAGTGTTCATCCTGATGAGGTTGGAAAGACAGGAACTACAAATTCAAACCGGCAAAATGGAGGTGATGTAGATGACTCTAATTCACCTATTGATATCGATGTTTCTTATGATTGTGAATTGAACTTGTCTACAGATTTTGAACCAACTTCCTTCAAAGAAGCTGCTTCTCATGATGAATGGAAGGAAGCAATGGAAAAGGAGTATATTCCCTCATAAAGAATGACACTTGGAAGCTGGTTGATCCTCCGTTAGGAACCAAACCAATTGGCTGCAAGTGGGTCTACAAGAACAAGTATAAAGTTGATGGTTCACTTGACAAGCACAAAGCTAGGCTTGTGGAAAAAGGCTTTGCATAGAAGGAAGGGGTCGATTATGAGGAGACTTTTTCCCCCATAGAAAAATTGGCTACCATCTGAACACTCTTTGCCCTAGCAGCTCAGAATGGTTGGAAGGTCCATAAAATGGATGTAAAAACCGCTTTCTAGAATGGAGATCTAAACTAGAATGTTTTTATGTCCCAGCCTGAAGGATTTGCTGTGAAACGACATGAACATAAAGTATGCAAACTTGTGAAGCCCTTGTATGGCCTCAAACAAGCACCACGAGCATAGTATGAAAAACCAACTGACCATCTTCTGAAACTCAGTTTCAAACATTATGATCTTGATGATGCAACTTTATTTGTCAAGAAATTTGGCAAAAAAGTTGTATATCTTGTGATATATGTAGATGATATTTTTATGATAGGGAACAATGAAAGCTACATTGTATCCATAAAGAAGGAATTGGGGAAAAGTTTTGAAATGACTGATTTGGGCTATGTTCATTACTATCTTGGTACTGAAGTAACCCAACATCTGAAGTATTTCTTTCTCAAAAGAAATACATTGGAGATCTGTTGAACAAGTTTGGCATGACAGAATGCAATCCTCTTTCTACTCCAATGGAACAAAACTTAAAGCTCACATCTATTGAAGGAAAATAATTTGAGGATGCAACAAAGTATAGACAGCTTGTAGGAAGTCTCAACTACCTAACTACTACCAGACCAGACATTTTGTTTGTTGTTGGAATACTCTCCAAGTTTATGCAAAAGCCTTGTGAGGGACATTGGTCTATTGTAAAAAGAGTTCTAAGGTACTTGAAGGGAACTGAAGACTTTGGAATCAAGTATACGCAGGTGGACGACTTCAGCTTGATTGGATACTCTCATTCAGACTTCGATGGAGGAAAAGAATCTATGGTATCTACTTCAGGATATGATATGAGTCTTGGATTAGGAGCTATCTCCTGGAGATCAGGAAAATAATCAGTTCCAGCAGATTCCACAAAAGAAGTAGAATACATGGCAGCAGCTGAAGCAACAAAAGAAATTGTGTGTCTCAGGAAAATTCTTGAAGATTTGTAGGTAAAACAAGTATAATCAACTCCACTCATGATTGAAAATACCCCTGTAATAAATTTGGCCAATAACGCAAAGTTCCATGATCGAACAAAGCACATCAATACTAAATATCATTTGATTCGACATCATGTTGAGGCAAAAACAATCCATCTCTGTCATTGTTCCACTAATGAGCAAATTGCCGACATCTTCACCAAAGCACTTGGAATAGAAAAGCTTGAACAATTCAGAATGATGCTTTGACTCACCAAAATCCCTTTAGATTAAGGGGGGGAACATTGACACCTAATCATCAGGATTCGGTGAATATAATGTAAATAAATAATAAGTAATATGAACAGTCATCGGGAGATGAAGTGAACAGTCTCTCCCTCATGTATATAATAAAGATCACCTGAAGGAATATGATATATGAATCAATTTTGCTTTGAGGAGTTACTGCCTGACCTGACTGGACTTGATGGTTGTTCCACACAAAAGATAAGTAATCTTGACTTGGAAAGAAGTTGCAAGTGTTTTGCACAAAGAATGATACGGTATTTTATTAATTGCAAATATTTCTTTAGACTCTTCAAAGTTGTAGGGATTTTTGTGTAAAGGAATTAGTTATTTCATTGGAAGGTTTTTCATGGCTTCTATGCAATAATTTTCTAAAAACATGCATGAGAGCTTTATATATTAAAAGGAAAGAAACCATTTGTCATTTTATTTAAAAAATATATTGCATGGAAGTTGTTAGTCTCAAAAAAGATAACACATGTGAATCCTGTAAACTAAAATATTTAAGAAGTCATACTACTTTTCATAAAAAAATGCATGCTAACTTTCCATGTTAAAATATAAAGAAAATATATTACTTTCTTGAAAGAAAATTGCATGGTAAAAGATAAATAAATCATATTACTTTACCAAAAGAAAAAGTGTATGGTAAAAAATAAGTTAGGGATGTCGTTTTGATGGAAAGAAAACACACGTGAAAAATATTAAATATATCATCATATTTTTTCATCAAAAGAATCTATGTAAACTTTTCTTATGAAAATAGAAAGAAAATAAGTTATTTCATTAAAGAAAAAATTGCAAAGAAATTATGAGAGAAAATTAGATTATTAATTTCCTTGGAGATATTGACATGATTGTACACAATAATAATATCCATTATATTGGAATTATTGAAATCAATTCCTATGTTAATTCTTGGAAAAAAAATATTAATTGCATGCATCATTATATTACATTTAAGTGAAATGTATTTGCATACATTATTAGATTCTTCGAAAAGAAAAAAATTAATTAGATTATTTTTCTTGGAAGGGTTTTGATGAATCTGTATGTATATATTACCCAGGTTATTTATTTAAATACTCCAAGGATTTGAATGTAGAAAGACATGCATACGAGTTTTGTGCATGAATTGATGAAAAATAAAGATTCTTTTCTTAAAATATGCATATCAATATCATTCATGTAAGAACGAGAACACATGCTTGTTTCTTGAATAAGGTTATGTGCATTGATGTAAGGGTCATTGTGTTAGGAAAAAACAAACATGTTGCATGTACAAAATGGTATTGATTGCGATATAGAAAATATGTTTTTTCATGTAGATAGAGAAAGTTATTATGTAGATATTCTTGAAAAGAATAATCTATTGAAAATATTATCTATCTAGAAACTTGCATGTAGAAAGACAGAGAACTAACGTTATGTTAACTTCTTTTTGAAAAACAGGTATGTATTTGATTACATGAAAATAATTGTTAATTATGGTAGAATTATAGAGAAGCGAATATGTGTTGCATACATTAAAGAAGTGTTCATATGATAAACTCTTGCATACCCAAAGAACAGTCAATTTGTTATAGAGATATGTCCTTGGCATGGATAGAAGAACTTGTTGGGTGTATGAATTTCACTTAAGCAAGCTCCTTCCACACTTAATTGTCAACCCTGTGATTTTGTAAACTTAGAGATGAAGCACAGGTAATGCCAGAACTGGTATGCACTTTTCCTATTCCTGTTCCTACTTCTCAATTGAAGTTTTCTAGAATCAAACAGAAAAACCTCAAAGGCAACTAACACCAAAATAATTCTAGTGCTAGAATGTAAAAGAATGCACTTGTGAAGAAATCAAATAAAGGATCTTTCACATTTTTGTAAACAATATTATTTGTTGAAGTGACACTATATGTTTATCCTCAGTATACGTGGTGGCAGTTTAACAAGTGGATACTTGAAAATATCTGCCTTTTAAATGATTTTCCTTCTCACATTGCGCAATCATTCTTGTACTCTTGCAATCTGCTTGCACTTGTGCAGGTATAGAAATTACGTGAGAAGTATATTTTACACTTATGCTGAAGACTTATGTTTTCATGTAGGGCCTCTAAGCCTCAAGGCTTGGATCACTCTATTCCTGTAACAAGACATTGGTCCTTTTACCAAAACAAAGCTTCCTACACCAAGTGATCCAATTTACTTTTGGGAAAAACAAAAGAGCATGTTAACTATAAAAAGAATTGTAAATGCGAGAAGAATCTAAAATAATCTTGCACATGAAAAAGAATTATTTAATCAACTGAATCTCGCAAATAGAAATAAAATTTTAAGATAAAAATAATCTTCAAAAGTTAGGGTAGTTTTTCTTCAGTCAAAAGGTTTTGCATGCAATCAAGTCTAACTCAGAAGGGTTCACAATAGTGTTCTATATTAATTTAATCCTTTTCCTTAAATCGTGAAGTGAAAATACAAATTAAGATATGTAACAACATTCTTTTATGTTTCATGAAGTTATCCTTAATATTTAAGAATTTAACTTTTAGTATTAAAGATGCCTCCTTTGGATGATAAACGCTTGCTTTGCAAAAATAGATTAAATTATATAAAGGAAAAGAATGAAGCACATACTTTAGATGAACTAGTGAACTAGAGTGCAAGACCCTACATGCACTGGTGCAGGGATGATATTATCTACACGATCCAAGTGAAATAAAACCACAAAAGAAATTACAGGAAGTAAAGTAATTTAATTTTACTTTCACACAACGGATCTGTTCACACTTGACTTTTTTAATGAAATAAATTAAAATTCATAATCAAGCATGAAATTAAAATTCAAACAATGCTTTTGTAAATAAGTAGAGATAACACACCTTTAAGATAATAAAAGCAAGAGGGTAAACGAGTTGGGTTTGTTGGGCCCTAGCCAACCAGCTCGTTTCCCATTTTAGGAAGCAAAAACCTTCAACATGTTACTAACACATCAATGAATAATTATAATGTAGAATGAGAAAATCATGACGCAACACCTTGTATTAATTCCAGTCAGCAAATATACATTTGAATTCAAGTCCAGCCCAGACCGAAGGCGATAATGAAATTATGAATAAACTAGAAATTACAACTATATCACTATCATTATTGCCTGCTAACCTAGTCGTATCTCAAAGTTACATTTTATACAAACCTTCAGCCTATGGCCATAACCAAAAATTATATTCATTCCAAATGAAGCCTTCCAGCTGAAAAAAATAAAAAAATTACAAAATTAAGCCAGTGACTATAATAAGGTGCAAACTATTCCTTCATCGTAGACCTAATCCTCAGCCATATCCATGACTATCCCCCACTTCCATTTCAACTCCTGTTGACCACAACCAAACTCGACAATGTGGACCAAGATGCCCACGTGAAGTGATCAAACTGTTGAGGAGATCACGAAACAGATAGTTACAGGATTCTACCTACACTAGATCAAGCTAGTATAACGATTAATACTTTAGCTTATCAAATACTTTAGGAAAGTAAATATAAGTTACAAGGAATATTAAAGGCAAGAAATCTATTTAAAATGATTAATTAAGCACCTAATAAACCTTAAGCATGAAATATGAATTTTATGTAGGAATAGACAATATTCTTGGACTAGTGCAAGAATGGGGAGGTTTTTATAGATAAACAAAGGTTAATGATTGTGGTTTTGTAATAGGAATGGGGGAAAAATGGATCATTTCAGCCTACCAACATCCTCCCATCCCTAAGATGTTTTGTGTCCTCACACAACGTTTACCTGCTACAAATATCTTCAACATAGGGAGCCATCTTTCAATCCTACACTTGGATATTGATCCCTACCTTCGCTACCTTCATCTTCTTACCTCGATCTTTCTTAAGTTGTTTGGTCACCTTCTTGAGGCACTTGTAGCATTTATAAGCTTGAAAGATGCATATCTTCACTTGACATTTATGTTCTTTGACCTCTTTTGCCAACTCTATCTTGCCTTGCTTCTGCGAGGTATGCTCCTTCATGAGCTAGTTTAATGCTCCAAGTCATGAATTTTTTGTTTGAGCTCTACTATTAGTTATTCGGATGGAGGGTGGATGTATTTGTTTCCAGCTCATCTGGTGCAAGCACATTCTCTGCAAATAATTTGAAACATGTACCATCATTGACAAGATCAAATTCATCTTGGCCATCTAGCGTCTCCATCATAATATCACTAAGGGTTTCAGTGCCAAGCACTTCCATGTCATTGAGGGTTTGAGCCCCCTGTGCATCTAACTCATCAGGGGTTTCAGTACCTTGTACATCCAAATCAGCAAGGGCTTTAGTACCCTATTCATTCACCTCGTTAAGGGCTTCAATACCCTATTCATTCAATTTACCAGGGATTTTAGAACCCTATTCATTCACCTCCTTAGGGGCTTCAGTACCGTATTCATAAAAATTGTCAAGGGTTTCTATGTGATGTGCCTTGTCATCTACCTAACCCTCTTCCGGGTCGTTACTTGCACTTGGTGTCATTCTTTTCTTCTTCAATTTATGAAGGAAGGATGACACGAGTATGTCGTTCTCCTTCTCTACATTTTCTTCATTCACCACAGTGTGATCTACCACATCTGCAAGAACCAAGAGGTTGTGATCTCCAGGTGAAGCGTGGGGTGTCTAGTCAATCAAAATTGAGGAGCTCGACTAAGTATGACTTGTCCCTAAAGAGATAGTCCTTATCTTCATCAAGGTCTTGGTCGTTCTTCTTTTTGCTGAGGATGGGGCTTCTTCAACAAATTTCTCCCCTGCTTGCACCCATTTGTCCTTTCTTTTTGTCTTGGCAGGGAACGAAGTCTCGGCTTTTCTCTTCTTGCTCACACTTTTTCCAACTGACTCTACTGCACTTCTTTCCTGAAATTATTTCAATAATGCCTCCCAAGTTATTTCCTCAGCTGCCAGCTCTCTCTTGACCACGATTGTAATGATCCCATGATGGTACAATTTATCTACAACTCAGCTCGCACTCTCATTCTACACTCCTTTCACCATTTTCTCTAAACTCTGGAGCAGGTAATAAGGGAAATTGATGTGTTTCCATGGTTCACAATGCAACAACAAATGGATATGGTACATGAAAGTTAATGTGTAATGTCCCTCACAGGTTAGAAACTTCTGTAATATGTGCAAGAGGTCTCGTCATTTTCCAAGCATGGCGCTCTGCCAAAGCGATTTCTTCTAGTTGACTTTGAGCTTTCAATCAGCCACAAATCGCTGCCATCTTTTCTTCTTGATCCTCTCCTTTTGCAACCATTTTTCCCCTATAGTGGACAAGCCTGTAGCTTGCACTATAGATTCTTCCATGACCTCAAATTCTAGTGAGCCTACACTAGCTTGGCCTTCCTCGAATGTCCTTACGAATTCCAAAGCCACAACCATATCGAACCCATCAAATTTCTGTAAAAGTGGGAGAAATATTGATTCTTGAAATGGTGCAAGACTACTTCAATATTCGGCCATCTGTTCTATCTCCTTCAGAGATGATGGTTCATGTCTCATATCACCATCTTTGTTTTGAAACCAGCTCAATTCTCTGTCACAACCTTAGGAATATTTCACACTGCGAAGTGCAAAGGAGCTGTTGATAATTTTATGATGGAGATCCAGCCATTCCACCATCTTGTTGATTGCTTCCATCCAATCACGTTCAATTATTAAAATCACCCCTTCAATATGGATGAACACATGTATCAATCTACTACAGGCAGGAAATGATAATTGGAGGAGGCTGAAATTTGTGCAGTAGTGGTGTAACAACCATGGGGGATCAGAGTATGAGGTAAGGCTATCATGAACAAGTGATGGAGGATCTTCTAAAATGGAGGTAAGAGTTGGATTTCAGGTGGATTTGTACTATTCTTGTTTGCCTCATAATTCACATAAGGTGTACTTCGGTACTCATTAAAAATATTAAACCTCAGAACCTAAAATATCTTGCACTTTAAATGGTTTCTCCTAAATTATTAAATGATAAAGCAAAGTCTTAACCATAATTTAAATACTACAATGCTATGGTTTATCACTGTGGTAGTCATTAATCTTTAGAAAATAAAAAGTGAATTTCATCAAGCATTCTGCATCAAGTGCTCCTGTAGCATGTTAACCATTTCCACACTGTGTTGTCACAATCGGGTGCCTTCTTGCACTAATCATGTTTGGGTTGAACCTGCTTGCACTGCAACATGCTTGCATTGAGCTTGCTTGTACTGCAACGTGCTTGCACTAAAAATTATTGCACCAATCATGCGTGTTCCTACACCAGGGATTTCTGTAGCATCAAAGAAAGAGTGGATAACAAAATTATGATAGAACTCAATTCTTTTCCTAGACTAAAAAAAAATTGCCTAAATATACAAGAGAAGTTTTATTCACCTTTTTTTGGTGTTTCATGAGGATGCCTTCTGATCTGACTGTATCAGATCTTGCAATTGATTGATGAGGGAAAAAAGAAGTGGGAAGGGGTAATTTTCTGAATGGAAGGAATATCATAACATGGATTCCAAGAATAATACTACCAAGGGGGATAAATGAAAATGGGATGTGGAAAAAAATTTGAGGGGGAAAGAGGGATTTTATGAAATCGGATAGGGATATTTTTTTCTTCTTGTTTTGGAAGAAAGAGGAGAGTGATTCATTATGAGATTAAGAAAAGAAAAATAGTGAGAATTACGAAATGGGAAAATATAAGAAAGGAATAATTTTATCTTCAAGATCTCCCTACACTGGTGCC
This sequence comes from Pinus tabuliformis, assembly GCA_031772625.1. Lineage (NCBI taxonomy): Eukaryota > Viridiplantae > Streptophyta > Pinopsida > Pinales > Pinaceae > Pinus > Pinus tabuliformis. The sequence continues at coordinate 1,337,724,950 of CM062820.1, forward strand.
AGAAAAAGTAAATGCAGTGGGAATTAAGCATTTACTTGGATAAAAATTTCCATGCTAGTTACTGCAAACTTGGGTAAGGGCTAGGTTCCTTGAACCTAATTCTTCTTGGTGACTGCCAGCACATCTAAAAATCAAGTAGCATTCCCTTTTTATTGAAATTTCGATCTTCTTGCCAGCATGCTGGTTTTTAGGTTGATCCTTCTGCAATCATGTCATTCAATTGATTTTCATAATTACATGTTTTTTTTTCTTCTTTTTATACTTTTTCTTGTCATTTTCTTCTTTTATTTTTTTTTTGTTTTTATTTTATTACATGATGAAAATAAAGAATCATATCTTCAACAGGTTTGTGTTGCCACCTACCAACACCTGTTCAGATTGTTTTTGGACTTCTTGCATAAAATATCCCTTAGTAAGGGGCTGAAAAGACACCTTCACTCTATGCCCATTTACCAAGAACATGAAATTCTATCCATCAATAGTTTTAATTTCTATGGCTCCATTCTCAAAAATTTTGACCACCTCATAAGGTACCATCCAGTGTGTATGGAATTTCCCTTTATAATATTTAAATCTAGAATCGTAAAGGAGTACCCAATCACCTAGTTGGAACTGCTTCTTCCAAATAGACTTGCCATGCCACTTCTTGCATTGTTGTTGAACCAATATGTCCTACTAAACATAATCCCTTTGAAATTCATCTAACTCATTCAATTGTAGAAGACATTGTTGTTGTGCTTCAGAGAGATCTATCCCCAATTATGTTGCACTCTTGAAAGTATTGGTCTAGAATTCTATCGACAAGAAGACTTGTTTCTGGTACACTAGCTCATATGGTGTGTGTCTTGTGTTGTTCCTCCAAGTGGTTTGGTATGCCCAAAAGGCTTTGCGTAATTTATTAGCCCAATCCTTTTTGTGGATATTTACTATTTTTGTGAGGATGGACTCAATCACCTTGTTTGTGGACTCCACTTGACCTTTTTCTTGCGGGTGATACGGTGTAGATTTCCTGTGCCAGATTTTGTACTGCTCCATCACACCCTGTACCAGATTAGAAATAAATTGTAGTCCATTGTCAAAAAAAAATTCTCTAGGCACACCAAATCTGGTAAAGATTTCAGTAAAAAGAAAATCAGCAACAACTTTTTCAACAGTAAAAGAAACTACTTTGGCTTCTACCCATTTTGTAACAAAATCTATAGAAACCAAAATATGTTTTTTATTTAATGAGGTTGGATTTATTGGTCCTGGAAAATAAATGGCCCATTTTTCAAAAGGATCTATCATAACCTGAGGACATAATGGCATTGGTTTGATTAGGTTGGCCAATTCACTGATAGCTGTCACATCACTTGATATATTGTTTGGCATCCTTAAACAAGGAGGGCCAAAAATAGCCAACACATAACACTTTGTATGTATTCTGCTTATCAGCGAAGTGCCCTCTGCAAGGTTCGTCATGGGAAGATTTTATGATTTCAAACACTTCTTCCTCTCTTACACATATATGGATAATAAGATCTGGTCCAGTGTAAAATAGGTCTCCCTGAATCTAGGAATATGTCGCAATTTTTTGTATGATACTTTGCTTTTCACGAGTGAATAAGTGAGGTGGTGTTTTTCTAGTGACTAAATAGTTAGCTATGTCGGCAAACCACAAGGATTCTGTGGACATAGAAAAAACATTTTCGTTAGGAAAATCATCATCAATAGGAATTGCTTCACCAAGATTATTTAATCTTGGAATATAATATGCTACTATATTAGAGTTTCCTGGTCCACGAATAATAGTAATATTAAATTCCTATAACAATAATAACCACCTAGTCACTCTAGAACTAGTTAATGGTTTATTCATGAAATATTTTATTATGGAATGGTCAGTATGCACAAAGACTTCATATCCTGTAATGTAATGTCTAAATTTATTAATGGAAAAAATTACAGCAAAAAACTCTTTCACATTAATGTATAATTAAGTTCAGTGGGTGACAAGTTTTTACTAATGAAGTAAATAACATAGGATTGTTTATATTCTTCTTGTCCTAATGCTACTCCAATAGTAGTATCTGACATGGAAAATTTTAGGGGTGAATTTTAGCCCTTTGGCTAAATTAAGGAGTTTTATATTTTTATTAAGTGAATATTTTGTATCATAGTATATTGTTACAAATCACCTCAAATTTATTTTATAAAAGAATAGGTATGGAGACTAGCCCACCTTATTTTAAGGGACAGGGTAAAAAAAATAAATTTATCCCTTGAAAGTAGGAGTTACAGTCTTCCATTCATTCTCATTTTCAAGAAAATGTATTTATGATAGCTATAAATAAAAATATAGATACTCTGGAGGTATGGTAAATAAATAAAAGCTCTTTTTATACTTACTCCAAAGGTATGGTCAATAAATAAAACCTCTTTTTATATTTAGTCCATAACACTCTTTCTATTTAAGAAGGCTCAAAAACGAGGTTTCATTTAAGTGAATCCTATGGGCCAAATACTATATTTATAAAAGAGGTATGGTAAATTAATAAAAGTATAAATAAACGAGAGGTATGGTAAATAAATAAAACATTTTTTTATATTTACTCCATATGTCACCTTATATTTAGGAATACACAAGCGTGTAAATAAATAAAACTATAAATGAAGTGGAGGTATGGTAAATAAATAAAACCTCTTTCTATATTTAGTCCATAACCCTCTTTCTATTTAAGAAGGCTCAAAAAAGAGGTTTTATTTAATTGAATCATATTGGCCAAATACCATATTTATAGAAAAGGTATGGTAAATTAATAAAAATATAAATAAACGAGAGGTATGGTAAATAAATAAAACATTTTTTATATTTACTCCATAAGCCACCTTATATTTACAAACACTCAAAAAATGTGTTATATTTACGTGAAGCCTATGGGCCAAATACCACAGGCCAAATTATTATTAATACCATTCAAAAAAACATTATTAACCCTAATATTAGTATTAATAAAAATAAAGATGGCACATGGTATTGACCCATGGTATTCACATGGAATGCAGCCTATTTAAAGATGGGAATTAAACTAGCATAGATCCATCTTTACTCTGGATCAAATATCGTGATATGCAAACTAACATAGAGTGAAGTAATATTTGATCCCTCTCAGGGCTTGGTAGATCAAGAGTAAAAATGGATCTTGTAATTTAATGTCACTTAAACATTTCAACTTGGTTAAAATAAAAAAATAAAATAAAAATCAATTATTAATATTATTAATTTTTATAAATTACTAATAGTAGCTTTTAAGCTCCAGGTTTATGATAACCCATGGTACAGACCCATGGTAATACCATGGTATTCATGTGAGCATAGACCATTTAAGGGGAAATTCTATCATATTAGATCCATCTTAATTCTGGTTCTACCAAGTGTTGGGAGGGATAAATAGATTTCATCCCTCTAAGAGTGGTAGATGTGGAGTTAAGATGGATATAGCTTGTTTTTTATGATAATGAAGATATTAAATAGACTTAGGAAATTATATTGTAAAAAAAATCTTAAGGTGAATGGTTAAAGCTACATTTAGTCACTTCACAAAATTTAGTAAAAAATATCGATATCTCCATTAATATTAGTTTTTCTGATTCAACAAAAAAGATTCAAAACAATGAAATATTAACTCTTTCCCCATCACCCTCACAGAAGAGAGATAGTCGTTTCCCAGATTTCCCAACATTTTTCAAACATTGTCAATATGATATCTTCATGAAAACGTTAAGGCACTAATTTTGGATTAGTTGTTTGAAAAATATGTTGGTTTGTACAACCTTTCATCTTCTCTCCTATTCTTAGTTTTTCGTAATGATCTGTAGGGGTTGGGTCACTGCAACATACTGTCCTAAAAAGTGGACATTGTGAACCAAAAAGGAAATTAATCCACATGTTACAACGCTGTTAAAAATGGTATGAATGTAGTGAACTATGCTAATAAGAAATTTAGATTGGGAGAGACAAATTTAATTTTATTATTTAATTGAATATTTCCAATTAAAATAATAATAAATCTACATTTATATATTTATATATTGATTGGAAGGCTTCTAACAATGGTCACTTATTTCCATTAGATCCCTTCAGGCCTTCGGGATACCTACTACTTCATTATATTATATAGTTGGGGCTTGCTACTTGTTGGTGTGTTGGGGTAAACAAACTTGATGTGTTTTTTGTTATATTGTAGTTGAAGTCTATGGAATAAGAAAGAAATTTGATAGCTTGGCAAAAGTGGTAGCTTGACAAAAGTGATAGACATTAATCTCTCCTACCATGACAAACATGGCCACTAAAACTTGCAACATTGTTTTTAGAAAGTACAAATTATGTTTCTTTTTTCCAAACATGTATGTTAGTATATTACAGTTTAATGAATATCTTTTATTATTATCATATATGGTTTCATAATTTTAACAAAACATTCGCCAAGACTTCACAACGTTTTATTACCAGTGAAACATTTTCCAAGATCTTACAAGATTTTATAATTCAGTCAAATATTCGCCATGACTTTACAAGATAATATAATCTGGTGAGAGCTTCGCCAACATATATATATATATATATATATATATATATATATATATATATATATATATATATATATAGTGATAAAATTGCCTCCCATTTTTCCTATGTATCATGTGGATTTTCCCATTTATTATACATATAAATTTAGGGTAGTTCTTAAAATTTTCCCTGGTATTTGAGGCATCAGAGGAAATATGAAAAGGTAGGGACTAGTTTGGTCCTCTCAAAATTGGTCCCTGAACTAGCTTTTCCTTCAATGTCTCAAAGGACTGTTGGCAAGCTACAAACCAATAAAACTCACTATCCTTAGCTAAAAGTCAGAAAAAGGGGGCATCTATCCTTGAGAAATTTTCAATGAATCTCCTATAGTAGCTTGCATGTCCTAGAAAACCTCTCACTTCCCTTTGAGTTTTGGGTACAGGAAGACTCAAAATAATTTCTATTTTTGGAGGCTCAACCTAGATACCCTTTTCAGAAATAAGATGGCCAAGAACCACTTTTTCCTTGGAGATTAATCTGCATTTTTTTCTCACTCAAGGAAAGATGAGCTTCTTCGCAATGAAGAAGTGCCTTTTCTATATTTTTGAGGGCTTCATGAAACGAATCATGAAACACAGAAAAGTCATCCATGTAGATTTCCAGACACTCAAGGTCAACAAAAATGGCCAAGGCTACCCTTTGAAAGGTAGCCAGGGCATTACATAGACCAAAGGGAAGCACTCGGTAAGAAAATGTACCTTGTTATCACTCAGTAATTTCTCAAGGTTAAAGAAAGAAATCACTGAGGTAACCACAAACCAACTTTTAAGCATAGGCTTTAGCCAACCTATGGCTCAAAGAGGGCTCTCTCTATATGATTTAGCTATGTTTGCTGGGATTTTAGGCTAGATCTGAATGTTCAAGGGGTTTTTGATTTTTATTGAAGATTGGGTGGTGGAACCCTTAAAAAATATGGATAGAATGATGTCTTCATACCAATGGGATATGGAGTCAACAGAAGGGCATTAGAATTGGATCAACTCACTAAAGGGAATGTTTAAAGGGCCAACTAGCAAAGTAAAGTGCAGGTCTTGGGGGCAGAGGGGTGAAGTGGTTTGAACCAGGGTGAGAGAGCAATTAAGAATTCTCAGAACGAGATTTAAATGAGGAACATAGGGTAATTGGAAACAAAGGGAAACTAAGAATCCTTTGCTATAGATTATAGAGAGACAACCTAAACTAACGAGCAATTAAGAATTCCTTAACTTAGATATGAGTTGAAAACATTTAGATGCCTAACAGTTAAAACAAAGTGTAATTAAGCAAATTATGAGATATAATTCCATGTTATAGAATTCAGTTTCAGATAAACATTACGGAAAAACATTAAAGAAGATAACAATAACGTGAGAGAATACTTGTCTACACTTTGCTCAACACATGAATCCTTTGAAATATCTGGTCTTTATTCATTAATCCAACTTGTTGGTTCAGTCGATGCTCCAATGGCTTTAAAATATTTTGATCAAGAAGTCTATGGAAATGTCAAAGAATCCACCCCAATATACTTCAAATGAAGAAGTATTTTTACAAATTCTAAACTGAAATATCTTGAAAAAATATCAAGATTGGTTTTACAAATATCTCAAACTGTTTTACAATAATAGAACTTAAATAAAGGACACCCAAAACTAATGAATATATTTGGCACAATTTTTATGGATTGATGGTGACAAAGAAGAGAAATTCGAATTTTATAGCAACTCTTAATTGATTATGAGGCTTCCAAGTCACTAACTGCCTCCTTTATTTGAGCATTTTTCCACAGAAATTCTGAAAACTTAGGTTCCAGTGATACGTTTGTATATCTCAATCCAAGATAGATATGTAAAAAGTGAAAGGGGTTATTGTAGATAATTATGTTATTGAGATAAACGACTTTCCGTTTCCCAAACTTTAGCTCCGGACGTTCACAATACTCTCTATAAAAAGATGTCAAAAACAGGACTTTGCACAGTCCAAAAAATAGGGTCTAAAGATATGCATTTATATACCTTTTGTAATGCCCATGTAAAACATGAGATAGGTTTTTGTAACATAAACCTCCTCCCGTTTCTCAAAATGTAGCTTGGATTGGCCACAATAGTTTCTGACAAATTATGAGTTTAAACAGGAAATTTATGGAAAATGTACAATTTCTACTATGTTTTTCATCTATCTTCACTTTGATTCTTCAATTTGATAAAATTTTATTAATACTCTTTCATCTGATACACTTTTACTTTGATGACCTGTCAATATCCTTTATTGTGTTTTTACTTTTACTGTAAATTCTAACCTTTTACTGTGTATTTCAACAGTAAATTCTTTTATTTTTATGTGAATCAGCATCAGGAAGTGGATTTTGATTAATTCTTAGAATTTTTCATCTTTTGTCTTCTAACTGCTATAGAAATTCCCAACGTAGATCAACATATTATGCAATATACTAAAGAAAAATACAATATCTACTTCTACAAGAAACTTTCTGGAAGTTTAATCGAATATGAGAAAGATGAAATAAAACACATATAATTGAGAATGAGAAATCAATCACAAATGAACACAGAAGAATAACTCGGGGAAAGCCTCAGCCAAACAACCCCGATCTATATATTATCATACAAGTGGAAACATGTCTGTATTACACAAAGCTTTAGCTCACAAGCTATCTTGCTCTCAGTACAATCCCTCTGCTGCTCATAGACAGTCAAAGGCTTCTCACAAACCTTCTCCTCTAACCTCCAAGCCTCCTATTTCCTTGCACAGTTTTTCCTAGGTTCTAGTGCTTCCAGTTCTATGAATTCCCACCTCACACTGTTCACTTGGCTCAGAAATAACTGCACAAACCTCAAGGAGATAATTCCTTCTACATGGATGAGTTTCCTACATAGGAAAAATCCTCCAACTAATAGTACATTGTCCCTTCCTCTGATCTCAATAGGGTATCTGACTGAACTGACATGCATGAGTTATTTATGAGAGAATATTAATTTATCTGGAGAGTAGTAGTTACATTCATGCAAGCACTAACTGACTGAACTCACAATTAATTCAACAAATTGTTGGAACTAATCTAATTGGACTTAAATCAATTAACTGAGCTAACTAATTACAACTCAATATTACAACCCATCCTTATATATTTAACTAAGGAATAAATTCCTCAATTAATGGGATAACTGTTGCATGTCCCCACATAGACTTTGTTAGAGTCGGTCTAGTCAGTCCTCCGTCAGAGATCAAAACTCTTTATGCATTTCGTTTTTAGGTGTCCCACTCCATTCACTCAGCTGCATTCTGTTAGGGGCATGCTATGATCTAATGAAGAAGCTCATGCTAGTCATCTTCCCTCATGTCTGGCTCCTTCTGGATTATGTCTTTGTGTCAAATAATCAAAAAGGTCCATAATAGTCAAGGTTTGGTCCTTTAACAGACAAAAGTCATTTTTGGTCATTAGGTCTAGGGATTGATCAATTTGGTCTTTAATATGTCCAGTAAAGCCATGTAGGCCAGAGTGATGCTCTTGCAAAGTAATGATCCGTAGAGTTTCGTCATCATATTGATAGAATTCGACTGTTCTTAAAAACTCTGTTCTGAAGAAAAGTCAAATAGTGTCATTTGTGACAAAATTTTCAAAAAAGGGTCAACAGTTGATTTCTTCAGGTGCAATCATGGTTTCTGTAACCAGATGCTCTGTCACGCAATCCCTACAAAAAGTGTCGAAAATTTCATCGTTTGAGCCAAAATTCCAGAGGAAAAGTGAAAATTAGGGTTGTTTTAAAGTCAGTGAAAAAAGTGCCAAACATGACATTAGAAAGGTTGGTTTTTTGAAAAAGTAAATTTAATCATGACCTCCAAGTCTTATACACAAGTTTCCATCACAAATCAAACTCATTGTGCAATCAATGCATAGGAAAAACGTTACAAGGTCGAGGAGTGAGCAATTGCATGGTTTGGAGCAGTTTGGAGGTGATTACAAGGGTGTGGCACACACAGAACCCGCCCATAGTTCAAACTTATAACTAGCGTGGCGCAAACCCAGGGCGCGGCACACTAGGCTTTGCGTGTGGTGCACAGAGACAAAGCACCTAGAATGTGCCAAAACTCCCTCAAATGTTTGGTGAAGCACCTCTAATTGCAAGGTAGGCTCTCAAACTCACTTGTTCATAAAATTGGATAAAGAGATGGTGGTTTTTATGCCCATGCGTGAAATGAAACAAAACTCTTAAAGCAACCACAAAAAGACACCAAGAAACCATCTTGCTAGGGTTGTGTAACAGTGTTATTGCTGCCAAGGCTTATTTTTCCTACCCTACTCCTATTCCTTATTCCCCTATGCCATTTTTCCTACTATCACTACCCTAACACTACAGAACTCATATTCACTTATCCCTCCTCTTATTACTCAATACAAACCCTAAAACCCTACCTTACCAAAAAACCCAAACCCTACCCTATCAAAACACCCAAAACCACCTACATATCCCCAAACAAAATTCTCCTATAACCCCTATCCCATTTCATTACTCCCCTCCCAATACTCCCTTGTTTCATTGTCCCCCTTGGTGGCAGATTATCAAAACAACACCCAGCTTCACCATCATCAAAGGGGCAGCCTAAATAAAGTTTATAAATAGCAGTCATGGCATCCGAGGTTTCATCAGAGTATAAGGTAGAGACCCAAAGTGATACAGCTTCAGGAGAACAGGCCCCCAGGAGACATCACCTGAGTGGCAAACATGTTAGAGATGAGCCAAACACCCTCACTGAGTTGCAGGCATGCCCTCTTGCTATGTCATGTTTCCAGCACCTAGCATGTTTTGAATTTTGTCAAAGGGTGGCAAATGTCAGAGTTCATCATGAGTTGGCCCATATTTTTGCGCTTCACCTACATGGAGGTCAGTCTATCTTGGTTGGGGTCACTTTCACATTGACACCCCAAGCCATATTAGTGGCAACAGGCATACCAAATGTTGGAAAATAATGGCATAAGAAGAAGAAGGTGGAGAGGCATCATTATGAGCCTTACATTAAGGCCAGTTGTTTGAGTCAGCTCACGAGAGTTTTTCCATTCAGATTTTTGAGAGATGAGTATGCTCTGCTAATGAAATTGATCATGAAGTACTTCAGTTGTGAGGGGAGGTTTTCTCACCTTTACACCTATCACATCAGGTTTCTCATGCACTTTACCAGGGTGCGGATGATGAACCTCCCATTTTTAATTTGCAGGAACATAGAGAGGATACAAATTTCATCCAGCATAAGACCCCTCGGCAGCAGCTCAACAATGTTTATCACTTTTCTCTTATCCAGATTTTGGTGGATCATCAGTTGGGGTTGCAGAGCATTGCTTGGGAGGACTTCATCTCCCATTACTTCTTCAGAACTCCACAAGTAGTATCAGAGGTAGAGCATGAGATAGGTGGTCCTTCACATCAGTATGAGTGCTACGAGACTGCTACTATTCCAGTATTCATCACCTATCAGAGAGGCAGTAGGCATTTGTTTGCAGTGGAAAAGCGAGTGTTATCTCCACCCGGGGTGGAAGGGGCCTCGCTTTCTACATCAGCATCACAGGATCAGGGCAAGGGTTAGGAGCCAGTGCAGGAGGAAGGGCCATCAGGTGAACAAGAGACTGAATTTTTTCTCCTCCATGATGATGAGACAGATACAGAACCAACAAATGTAGAGCTTACAGAGATCATCCAGGAGCAGCAAGCAGTGATTGAGGCCTTATCCCTTGACTTGAGAGGGCCAAGTGGAAAATGAAGTACCTGGAGAAGAGAAACAAATAGCTAGAGGATCAGCGGGTGATTACGGAGCTGTAAAACATTCGTGACCATCGCCAAGTTGCTCAAAGGAGAAGAGTTGAGCTCACATCATTGGAGCAAGAGATCAACGAGGATTGGGAGGCCCATCTCAAGAGCATTAACATGCACTTGGAGAGGCTACTGGACAAGGCCGATCAGGACCTTGCCTTGCTGAGACACATGGCTTATCATTACAGGACACGAAATATGAGTGCAAGGGCCCGGATAAGGAGCTTGAAGGCGAAATTGAGGAAAGCAACAAGAAAGGCAAAAGAGGCAAAAGAGCAAGATCAGCTTCGAATCTTGGTTGAGGCTTCCTTGGCCCATCATAACACCCCATAGAGAACCTCTAGCCCAAATTTCAAGAAATTTGGGGAATTTTTGGTCACATGACAAATTTTTGGGCAAAACACAGGGTTTTTCTCCCTAAAAATCGGGAGCTCAAAATGAGTATGGTTTGCATTTTTGGATTTAGCATGGAAAATCACGACTAATGGTGCTCGGAAAATAAATTTGGGCAAGATATAAGTCTCCAAAAGGTCAAAAACACCCAAAAATGGCCTCTCTGCCCCTTTTTTGACACACAGGAAGCAGTCTTGGGAGAATGGAGATTTGGAGGGGCAAATGAGTACCAAAATCAAAAATTCCAGTGGGGTTAGAAAGTAGACAGGAGAGGATATCCAACAAGACCACTTGGGTACATTTTGGACACCTTCAAGTGTCCCAAAACAGGTCCCAAAGTAGCGCAGCGCACAGAAAAAATGGCGCGGCGCACAGAGGAAAAATTGCCAAATTTGCTTCTGTTTCGCGAAATTTCAACTCGCGACTTCTCCAAGTGGGACTGCTCATCTACACTTCGGTTTTTTGGCACCTAAGGTGGAATTTAAAGTATTTTTTCCCCAGATTGGCTTCTATCCAAGTGGCGAAGGAAGGAAAATGGTCACCCAAGCCATTTGTCATGTTTGTAATGCTACACCTATAGTTGATGGTTGGCTCTTCATCTCCATTTTGTAATGATTCGAGTAACTCCCCAAACCTTGGGCGTTCTCTCTCTTCATGGCACATTCTATATATTGTATGCAAGATATTTGCAAAGGGTTGGTTAGTTTGTAACTTCTGGGAGACTGTGGGAAAGAAACTCTGTTTCTTCACTGTGTATTTTTTACAGAGAATTAATGAAAGACAGTGGCTTTGTTTCATGAGATTCTTGTGGTTGTGAGTGTAGCAAATGTGTCTCTTATGTTTCCATATGTACTTCGTTATGTTTCATAATTCAATTCATGTTCATTTCCAATGAAATTTTCTGAGTGAGATTAGGTAGAATTCAATTTTATTGCTTTGCCTGTGGGAAAATTTCATGTTCAGTGTTCTTCTTCTGTTGAAAAGGATTCATGCTCCTATGCCCTTTTCACACTCCTCAGCAATCTCTCCGTTTCGTGTTATTCCAAACTAAATTTCTACACTTTCCGCCTACCTTGCCTCATGAAGTAATCTGTGCCTTTGTATTAAATTCTATGTTCTTTGCTGACCGTTGGTCCCATACCATCCCAGAAGCTCGGTCATTCATAAAATTGTTTCTTGTATCCATATTCACTTACTAGCCTAAGATCAATATTTCATTGTAAGTCATCTCAGACCGTTTCTTCTTATCTATTCACTAACTGTGACTCGGAGAGAGCCCTCTCCTATTCTGGTAGGCTAGCTACCAGACTGAGCGTGGTTTGTGGTTAACCTGAATTTTACCTTCCTTCAGCCTAGGGCAGATTTAGGTGCTAACATAGTGGTGACTCCACTGGGGAATGAAAATGGTTTGCTTGAAGATTTTTTTTCCCTAGTACATATCTCAAGTTCAAAGCTGATTGTTGATGGTGAATAACAATCAGACATAAGAAGACGGTTGAAATCATTCACCTGGCAACTCCTTTCTTTGAAGAATCCAGCAACTGGTGCTTCATGGTGACTCCACTACAGAGGGATCAGTAGCTTTGAGATTTTTTAAAATGGAGCGGATTGCAAGAAGATACACTCCCATGATCCGAGATCACATTCCAGGCTTTCCAAATAAGATTTCGAAAGTAGATTGGTCAAGGAATTTGCCTATGTTTAAAGATGATGGTAAGAAGGATGTTGCTTTACATCTTGTTCGATTTCACATGCATATTCGCAAGTTGAAGGTTGATTTTCCTGAAGATTTCTTGATGAAGATATTCCTGGCCACTCTGGAGGTGAAGCCCAATCTTGGTATGAAAGTTTGCCGCCTGCTTGTATTTACTGTTTAAAGGATTTTCATGCCTTGTTCATTGAAAGATATCAAGAATCTTATCCATCATTAAATCTAGTTCATGACTATTGCAAACATGCTTCTACTTTTATTGAAAGCCTTGAAAAATACTATGAGGATGATAATTATGGATGATGAGATCATGGAAGCCTTGTACGAGAATCAATTTCAGAAACATGAAGAGAAACTAGAGGAGTCCCATCAAGATGCTCAGGAAACGTTGCAGCAGAATCAAGATCTTTGTACGGTGGAAAATGAGGGAATTTTGCATCTTGACAGTCAACATGAATTACATGAAATGGATCAGCTGTATAAGGAAAATTTGTATACACCTTCACTTGAAATTAATGAAGAAAATCATTGTTTGAGCAAGAAAAAACAAAAAGTATTATCTCCTCTGTCTGAAGATGAGATAGACCAACTCTTGCAATGTCATGTTACAGCTCAAGTTAACGTAGATCTGCAGTGTGCACTTGGTCAAGACGGTGATGGTGGAACTTCTTCCTCTTCTGAAAAGGTTGACAGTCCTATAAGTAGCTTTATAGATCAGCAGGCTGAAGATTTCCATATGGCTGAAAATGATGAAAGAAAAAATGTCGTTTCAGATTTGTCCATAGAAGAAGACAGCATGCAGGGAAGTCAAGTTTCAAATTCAGAATGTGATAATGTTAAGATAGCCATTTAAAATGTAGATTTAGATTGTGATGACTAAGAAAAGCTTGTACTAAGTCCCATGAAAGAGAACTCTGAGCTGAAATCATCTGGGATGAAGAAGACAGAGTTATGGATCCAAATGTTCTCATGTCATCAGAACACAGTCTTCATAAAGAGGTATTCCAGTCCGCTCATGAACAACAAGGTGAGAGATTTGTTCAAGTAATTGAAAAGGTTTCTCTGGATGAATCGTTGGTAGATGATAGAAATGTCATGCTTGAGTTTCACGAAACATCTGAAGTTTCTTTTCTCATGATTGATGAATGTAATGAGAATCTGGCTGTCATATCATATGAAGATGACCTACCATATATTCAGACTTCAGAAGATCAAATCATTCGGGATTCTCTTTCAGATTCTTCTTCATATGTCTCATGTTTTGAAGTGTTCTTTGAAGAGGAGATCTGCTCATCTACTTGTCCAAAATCTTTTAAGGACCAGGGGCATACTCTTATTGAAGTACAGTGTGAAGAAAGATCAGTATCAAAGGAGAAAGACGCCTTGCTCTTTCAGCAGGAGGTCAATCTTCATGTTTTTCAAGATCCAATGGCAAATCTGTTGCAGTCAGTAGTGAAAGTGATTATTGCAGTATTCAGTGATGAAGGGGATCATGGTCAATTATGTTTTTGGAGGTCCAATTACCAGTATCTGTTGTTGACCAGAAGATCTGATCCGGAGAATCAATCAAGGAGGCATCTACTCGATTAGTTACATTCGAAGACACATTACACATGATTGTACATATTGCATTAGTACGCAGGTGGCTATCACCATGATTTGAAACCCTCGAATCTTGATGGACTACTGCCATTGAACAAGTTCTGTAAGTTCTTGTTTTAGCTGTCCTTCATGAGTCATTTCCTTTTGCATTGAGTCAGTTTTTTCAGTCATGTTGGTTCCATAATTGAGTCAGTTTCAGTCAAGTTTGAGTCAATAAATTGAGTCATGTTGTTTGTCTAAATAATGACTCCATAGCACAATGGATGAAGGCACTAGCTCTTCCAGAGATCTTCTGTTCTTGGCACCTCCAAGGAGCTACCATCCAACATTGGAGCCAATGTTAGAGTCAGTTTTGTCAGTCCTCTGTCAGAGATCAAAACTCTTTACGCATTTCATTTTTAGGTGTCCCGCTCCATTCACTCAGCTGCATTCTACTAGGGGCATGTCATGATCCCACGGAGAAAGTCATGCTAGTCATCTCCCCTCATGTCTGGCTCCTGCTGGCTTATGTCTCTGTGTCAAATAATCAAAAAGGTCCATAACAGTCAAGGTCTGGTCCTTTAACAGACAAAAGTCATTTTTCGTCATTAGGTCTAGGAATTGATCAATTTGGTCTTTAATATGTCTAGTAAAGCCATGCAGGCCAGAGTGATGCTCTTGCAAAGTAATGATCCGCAGAGTTTCATCATCATATTGATAGACTTCGACTGTTCTTCAAAACTCTGTTCTGAAGAAAAGTCAAATAGTGTCATTTGTGACAAAATTTTCAAAAAAGGGTCGACAGTTGATTTCTTTAGGTGCAACCATGGTTTCCGTGAGTAGATTCTCTGTCATGCAATCCCTACAAAAAGTGTCGAAAATTTCATTGTTTGAGCCAAAATTTCAGAGGAAAAGTGAAAATTAGGGTTATTTTAAAGTTAGTGAAAAAAGTGCCAAACATGACATTAGAAAGGTGGGTTTTTTGAAAAAGTAAATTTAATCATCACCTCCAAGTCTTATACACAAGTTTCCATCACAAATCAAACTCATTGTGCAATCAAAGCGTAGGAAAAATGTTGCAAGGTCGAGGAGCGAGCAATTGCATGGTTTGGAGTAGTTTGGAGGTGATTACAGGGGCGCGACGCACACAGGCAGGGGCGCGACGCACACAGAGGGCGCGGTGCACACACAGGGCGCGGCGCACACAGAACCCGCCCATAGTTCAAACTTATAACTAGCACGGTCCACACCTGGAGCGCAGTGCACTAGGTTTTGCACACAGTGCATAGACACAAAGCACCTAGAACGTGCCAAAACTCCCTCAAATCTTTGGTGAAGCCCCTCTAATTGCAAGGTAGGATCTCAAACTCACTTGTTCATCAAATTGGATAAAGATATGGTGCTTGTTATGCCCATGGTTGAAATGAAACAAAAATCTTAAATCAACCACAAAAGGACACCAAGAAACCATCTTGCTAGGGTTGTGTAACAGTGTTATTGTTTCCAAGGCTTATTTTTCCTACCCTACCCCTGTTCCTTATTCCCCTATGCCATTTTTCAAACTATCACTACCCTAACACTACCAAACTCATATTCCCCTACCCCTCCTCCTATTACTCAATACAAAACCTAAAACCCTACCTTACCAAAAAACCTAAATCCTACCCTATCAAAATACCCAAAATCCCCTACATATCCCCAAACAAAATTCTCCTATAACCCCTATTCCCATTTCATTACTCCCCTCCTAATACTCCCTTATTTCATTGTCCCCCTTGGTGGTAGATTATCAAAACAACACCGAGCTTCACCATCATCAAAGGGGCAGCATAAATATAGTTTATAAATAGTAGTCATGGCATCCGTGGTTTCATCAGAGTATGAGGTGGAGACCCACAGTGATATAGCTTCAAGAGAACAAGACCCCAGGAGACATCACTGGAGTCGCAAACATGTTAGGGATGAGCCAAACACCCTCACTGAGTTGGAGGCATGCCCTCTTGCTATGTCATGTTTCCATCACCTAGCATGTTTTGAATTTTGTCAAAGGGTGGAAAATGTCAGAGTTCATCATGAGTTGGCCCGTCTTTTTGTGCTTCACCTACATGGAGGTTAGTCTATCTTAGCTGGGGTCACTTTCACATTGAAACCCGAAGCCATATCAGTGGCAACAGGGATAACAAATGTTAGAGAACAGTTGCATAAGAAAAAGAAGGTGGAGAGGCATCATTATGAGCCTTACATTAAGGCTAGTTGTTTGAGTCAGCTCATGAGAGTTTTCCCATTCAGATGTTTGAGAGATGAGTATGCTCCGCTGATGAAATCGATCATGAAATACTTCAGTTGTGAGGGGAGGCTTTCTCGCCTTTACAGCTATCACATCAGGTTTCTCATGCACTTTACCAGGGTGTGGATGATGAACCTCTTATTTTTCATTTGTGGGAACATAGAGATGATGAAAAATTTCATGCAGCATAAGACCCCTCGACAGTAGCTCATCAGTCTTTATCACTTTGCTCTTATCCAGATTTTGGTGGATCATCAGTTGGGATTGCAGGGCATTACTTGGGAGGACTCCATCTCCCATGACTTCTTCAGCACTCCACAGGTAGTATCAGAGGTAGAGCATGAGATAGGTGGTCCTTCACATCAATATGAGCACCACGAGACTGCTACTATGCCAGTATTCATCACCTATCAGAGAGGCAGTAGACATTTGTTTGCAGCAGCAAAGTGAGTGTTATCTCCACCCGGGGTGGAAGGGGCCTCGCTTCTGACATCAGCATCACAGGAGCAGGGCAAGGGTAAGGAGCTAGTGTAGGAGGAAGGGCCATCAGGTGAACGAGAGACCGAATTTGTTCTCCTCCATGATGATGAGACAGATACAGAACCAACAAATCCAGAGCTTATAGAGATCATCTAGTAGCAGCAATCAATGATTGAGGCCTTATCCCTTGACTTGGAGAGGGCCAAGTGGAACATGAAGTACCTGGAGCAGAGAAGCAAATAGTTAGAGGATTGGCGGGCGATTACAGAGCTGCAAAACATTCGTGAGCATCGCCAAGTTGCTCAAAGGAGAAGAGTTGAGCTCACATCATTGGAGCAAGAGGTCAATGAGGATCGGGAGGCCCATCTTGAGAGCGTGAACATGCACTTGGAGAGGCTATTGTACTAGGCTGATCAAGACCTTGCCTTGCTGAGACACAGGGCTTATCATTACAGGACATGAAATATGAGTGCAAGGGCCCGGATAAGGAGCTTGAAGGAGAAATTGGGGAAATCAACAAGAAAGGAAAAAGAGGCAAAAGAGCAATATCAGCTTCAAATATTGGCTGAGGCTTCCTTGGCCCATCATAACACCCCATAGAGAACCTCCAACCCAAATTTCAAGAAATTTGGGGAATTTTTGGTCACATGACAAATTTTTGGGCAAAACACAGGGTTTTTCTCCCTGTGGCACGGCGCTAAAAATCGGGAGCTCCAAATGAGGAATGGTTTGCATTTTTGGATTCATCATGGAAAATCACGACTATCGGTGCTCAGATAAGAAATTTGGGCAAGATATGAGTCTCCAAAAGGTCCAAAACACCCCAAAAATGGCCTCTCTGCCCCTTTTTTGACACAAAGGAAGCAGTCTTGGAAGAATGGAGATTTGGAGGGGGAAATGAGCACCAAATTCAAAAATGCCACTGGGGTTAGAATGTAGACATGACAAGATTTCCAACAAGCCCACTTGGGCACATTTTGGACACTTGAAAGTGCCATAAAACAGGCCCCAAAGTAGCGTAGCGCACAGAGAAAATGGCGCGACGCACGGAGGAAAAATTGCCAAATTTGCTTCTGTTTCGCGAAATTTCGATTTGTGACTTCTCCAAGTGGGCCTGCTCATCTACACTTCAGTTTTTTGGCACCTAAGATGGCATTTAAAGTATTTTTTCCCCATATTCGCTTCTATCCAAGTGGCGAAGGAAGACAAACGATTACCCAAGCCATTTTTCATGTTTGTAACACTGCATCTGTAGCTGATGGTTGGCTCTTCATCTCCATTTTGTAATGATTCGAGTAAATCCCCAACCCTTGGGCGTTCTATCTCTTCATGGCACATTCTATATATTGTATGCAAGCTATTTGCAAAGGGTTGGTTAGTTTGTAACTTCTGGGAGACTGTGGGAAAGAAACTTTGTTTCTTCACTGTGTATTTTTGACAGAGAATTAATGAAAGGCAACTGCTCTGTTTCATGAGATTCTTGTGGTTGTGAGTGTAGAAAATGTGTCTCTTATGTTTTCATATGTATTTCATTATGTTTCATAATTCAATTCATGTTCATTTCCAGTGAAATTTTCTGAGTGAGATTACGTAGAATTCAATTTTATTGCTCTCCCTGTGGGAAAATTTCATGTTCAGTGTTCTTCTTCTGTTGAAAAGGATTCATGTTCCTATGCCCTTTTCACACTCCTCAGCAATCTCTCCGTTCCATGTTATTCCAAACTAAATTGCTACACTTTCCACCTGCCTTGCCTCACGAAGTAATCTATGCCTTTGTATTAAACTCTGTGTTCTTTGCTGACCGTTGGTCCCATACAATCCCAGAAGCTCCGTCGTTCATAAAAATTGTTTCTTGTATCCATGTTCACTTACTAGCCTAAGATCAATATTTCATTGTAAGTCATCTCAGACCTTTTTTTCTTATCTATCCACTGAGCGTGACTCGGAGAGATCCCTCTCCTGTTCTGGTAGGGCTAGTTACCAGACTGAGCGTGGTTTTTGGTTACCCTGAATTTTGCCTTCCTTCAGCCTAGGACAGATTTAGGTGCTAACAAACTTCATGTTTGATTTTCTCCAACTAATTAACTCAAGATGAATTAATTAATTATTTGACAAATAGCTGCTAAGATCAAATTTGAAACTTACTTCTCAATTTTAGTTCAGGGACTAACTAAAATTTGAATATATCATAAAATACTATTTATAGCAATGATATTTTTAGCACTTCCATTTTTCATTCCTTGTTGCTATGTTCAACACTTGTACCCGAAATGCTATTTATAGCAGAGCTATTTTTAACACTTCTATTTTTAGCATTTCTTGTTGCCGTTTTCAACACTCCCTCTCAACAAGAAAGGCATTCAACTCGAATCCGATCCTAAACCTTTGGGATGTTCTGCATGCAACACTCCTCCCAAGTGTTGTTGCTCCAGCAAATATAGAAACAAAAAATCTCCCAACTAGCCTCCCTGTTGGGCTAGAAACGTCCTCTGATGTTGAAGCTTCCTCTACTACTAACAAGTGCTCCCTCTATGACCTATAAACTGCTGCAAAATTCCATGCATCCCGCACCGTTGCACACCTCTCTGTGCCATACTGCACCGGTGCAACACTCTTGTGCCTCTCCCATTATTATGGCCTACTAGCTTCGCATTGTCTTAGGATTCCTACATTGTAGCTCTCTTTACTACTCCATCCACATCTACCTCTACCCACTGAGCCAGTCCTGCTACTCCTCGTCGGGGCTCTTATAGCAAGGTCTAATCAAAGAGGTTGGGTACCTCAATGATCCTACCCCTATTCCATCCTTCTTGGGACTATCACTCAACATCGCCTCACCTCCGACTTCGAGGTATGGATGCATGTGATCCCTCTACCCATATGGCTCAAAATTTTCCCCTACCAGAGGTCTCTGAATGAGTGGATGTATCTACTCGATCTCATATTGGCTTCTCTAGTTGCGGCTACTCCACATCCTCTTGAAGTTGCTTCACCAATTGTGGCTCCTCCACAATTTTCTAAGACTTCTTCTAGCATTGCATGTTGAAAGGTAGTGTACTCTCCATTAGTTGCATTGCTCCTCAAGGCTTTGCATGCATCTTGAACCTGAAGAGCATACAGGTTCTTGACTCCTGAACCGATGCGCTTCACCTATCTCTTGGTGATGTGCTAAAGGAAAACTTTTCCCTTACTGAAGACTACATCATAGCCTTTGCCTTCCAGCATTGCGATCGACACCAAATTTTTCTTTAGTCCTAGTACATACTTGACATCAGTCGAGGTAATGCGAGCTCCATGCTCTATCTGAAAAGAAATCGTGCCTACACCTGAGACACTATACTTTTCATCATTACCCATCGCTATGAGTATATGGAGATCTTTCTCCTCCAAGGTACTAAGAAAAACTCTTGTCACCGTCATGTGGAAAGAAGCTCCACTATCAAGAAACCAACCACATCCTAGCATGGATGAAACCATGCATGCGAAGAGTGTGAAATCCAACTTGTACTGTGAGGCCAATGCCTGACCTTCAGATCCTTCCTTGGATCCCATCTTGGATTTCTTCAGTGGACAATTTGTAGCAAAATGGCTGACCTCATGACAACGAAAGCATCACACTTTTGATTTGTCAAACTTCTTCCCACCATAGGAAGAACTTGATTTGGGATGAGAATCCTTTTCCTTCCCTTTCATTGCCTTACTCACTAAGGCTAGATTTTCCTCATCATCTTGCTTCGATGAGGATCCATCTCTGGTGCTTCTTCTAATCTCCTCCTGCATCAGATCCGACCAAAGTCATTCCGATTAACCGAGTCTTGGTAACTATGCCAACTCTTAGGAAGATCAAGGAGTGCAAGACTCACCATGTCATCATCAGCGGTCATGATCCCTACACTTCCAAGCTCATCTCTGTAGTTGGTAAGCTTCTTCAGATATGTAGAGATCGTGTCACCCTTTTCACACATGATTTTGCAAAGCTTTTCTTTTAGTGCCAGCTTCCTCTGATTGTTGTTGTTCTGATATAGATCTTTTAATGTTTTCCACATCAAAAATGGTGTCTCCTTCCCATCGAGGATCGAGACTATGTGGTCTCAAACTCCCTCCAGAAGGTTTCTCCTTGCTCTAGCCACACATTTCTTCCATTCCACCAATTCTTGATCAATGAAGTCCTTTAGACTGTTATCCTCTAATACTACTTCCATGCGATCCTTCCAGGCTATATAATTCAAGATGCCATTAAGGGCATACTTGAGTCTTAAACCGTTGAACACCATTGGTGAAATTGGGATGTGATAAGAACTTGATTTCTATATTCAAGAACTTCAACCTTCAAACTTCTCCCTTCTTCTATACAATTCTTTGATTTGATCACCTTTGCTCCGATACCATGTAGAAATTCCCATTGTAAATCAACAAATTATGCAATATACTAAAGAAAAATACAAGATCTACTTCTACAACAAACTTTGCAGAAGCTTAATCGAATATGAGCAATATCAAATAGAACACATATAACTGAGAATGAGAAATCAATCAGACTTGAACATAGAAGAATAACTCGGGGAAAGCTTCAACTAAAAAACCCTAATCTTTGTATTATCATACAAGTGGAAATATGTCTGGATTACACAAAGCTTTAGCTCACAAGCTATCTTGCTCTCAGTACAATCCCTCTGTTGCTCATAGATAGTCAAAGGCTTCTCACAAACCTTCTCCTCTGACCTCCAAGCCTCCTATTCCCTTGCGCAGTTTTTCCTAGGGTCTAGTGCTTCCACTTGTGTGAATTCCCACCTCACACTACTCACTTGGCTCAGAAATAACTGCACAATCCTGGAGGAGATAATTACTTCTGCATGGCTGAGTTTCCTATATAGGAAAAATCCTCCAACTAATAGTACACTATCCGTTCTTCTGATCTCAACTGGGTATCTGACTAAACTGGCATGCATGAGTTATTTATGAGAGAATATTCAGTTATCTAAAGAGCAGCAGTTACATGCATGCAAGCATTAACTAATTGAACTCACAATTAATTCAAAAAATTGTTGGAACTAATCTAACTGTACTTAACTCAGTTACTTGAGCTAAATAATTACAACTCATCCTTAGCTCTTTAACTAAGGGATAAATCCCTCAATTAATGGGATAACTGTTGCATGTCCCCACATAGACTTCATGTTTCGTTTTCTCCAACTAATTAACTCGAGATGAATTAATTAATTATTTTACAAACAGATGCTAAGATCAAATTTGAATTTTACTTCTCAATTTTAGTCTAGGGACTAACTAAAATTGGAATCTATCCTGAAATACTATTTATAGCAATGCTATTTTTAGCACTTCCATTTTTCATTCCTTGTTTCTATGTCCAACACTGGTACCCGAACTACTATTTATAGAAGTGTTATTTTTAGCATTTCTTGTTGCAATTTTCAACAACTACATCTCTAGTCTATTTCCTCTATTCTGACTGTCAATGCTCTTTCTAGTTGTCTTCATCTTCTATTCCTTGTATAAGGGTCATCATGTTCGTAATATATGATTTTAACAGATTTCTTGGTCCGGGTCTTGGAGTAAATAGCATCTGTCACTAGTATCAGAATTGTTTATCCAAGCTCTAGCTTCGGCTGATAACTTGAAAAATTCAATCATATTTAAGAAAGCACCGGTCTGCATGGAAGGTCACATGATGGTTCTTTGGCACCGGGATGCTTGGGAAATGGGTCGCAGTAGAGTATTAGAGGTGAATGGGGGTGAAATTGCATCACAGATGTGCAGGGTGGCGCTAGAGGTTTTCATGGGCTTATATAGTTTAAACAGACGAAAGGCTTAAAAACACGGGTTTTCACAGCATAAAACTTTAACAGACATATTTTGAAATAAGGCACAAAATTTATATTTATGAAGGATGGGTGGTTTATCAAAATGGCGGGGAGGCCATTTTAAGGGTTGTCCCACCGCTTTTATGTCATGGGTAGTTTTGAGGAGGGGTCACCTTATCTACGTTGGGGCTTGACACGTAGCAATTGAGGGTTGGGGTGAAATTTGCCTTATCGGGTGGGTAAAGGCAGTCCATTAGGTGCGACCGATATGGCTTTGGGCCATAGGATCTAGGCAATTGCGATGTGATGGTAGTCGAGCGGAAGAGCTCCGTAGAGGAAATTAACGGGAATTCAAGGGAGGGCCCAGGGGTTTAATCATGGTGGTTTTGGATTAGCTTGGGAATTAATCGCAGGATCAAAGTGATCTGGTCGGGCTTAATGATGGATTAGGGAGTTAGGTGAGGTTTTTGCCAGGATCAACATAGGTTTACCGGGATTAGGTAAAGTAAGTAGAGTTGTACTGGGATAGGGGTGATTTTTATAATTTTTATTTAAAACTAATGAATGGGGTATTTAAATAGGGATTTAATTTAATATAGGACAAGGTTTATATCGGGGCTATACTTAATAAAATTAATAATTAATATGAAATGAGCGGAGTGAATTTTTTTCCTAAGTCAAAAAGGTAAAAGGCATGTGATTGCACATTTAGCTTCATACTTATGATAAAAGGATTTTAGTGGGGTTTTGAGGGGAAAGGGATTTAAATGGGGGGGTATTCATTTTTCCTAGGTAAATAGTGTTTAACCTCAAGAAAATGTGTTTTCTTAAGGTAATGAGGGGAAATGGTTTTTATGGAGGGGGGAATGATTTTGTGAAGGGGATTCAAGCACTTGAGTCCATAAGTCATTAAGTCGAGGGTTTGGTCCCTCTAAAAGTCAGAGAAATGCTTTGAGTCTCTTTGAATTGTAGGGTTAAAAGTACTTAGAACATATTTGTTGATAGGAAATTAGTAAGTAAAGGGAAAAAATGAATGAGGGGGAGTTAATCACATAAAATTGTAAACCCTTGTCTTTGCCTTCATAGTTGACCATACATGTTGAAATATGTATCTAAGCATGATGCATGAGTTTTTTATTCAATTAACTTTGTAGTTTAGCAACCTTTCTTCTACTTACCCATTTCTTACCTCTAACATATTTTCTTAATTTCTTTGGGTGGATTTGGGCTAGCAAACCTTTATTCATATATTTTTTCTTTTGAAGAGTAATCTATCTATTCTAACCTTATATCATCCAAGGGCTCATATTAAGCTTATGAGCTCCTTTTATTTTCTCTACCTAACTATGATCTGCCAAGGTTAAACTATTTGGTCAAATTTTATTCTCTAATATATGAACATAAAATTCGAAGCATGGAGTAACCAAGAGTAAACAGTTTGATTACCATGGACCGTGGCATGAATAACAAGTTGTACACAATCATTCTTATCCATAAAAATAAATAGTAGTGGCATTTAGACTTGCACACTTTCATGGTCTCTTTTTAATTTGGGGTTCATATATTTTCACTTTTTGACGTTCTCTTATTCTTTTTTTCCTTTGATATTTCTTTTAGGACATACCCTCTTTACATTTTTTATTTTTTAATATGGAAAAAATTTGTAGAAAGCAAAGGTATGTACAATATTACAAAGCTTAACCTTAGTCATTCAAAATTATGACTCCTATTCGTATAGGAACCTAACAGTCGCTCCAGTTAGGGATGACATCTTCTGAAAAGATGTCAAGAACTAATGAAGATCAGTGTCCTTTGACTTAAGACTGTGGTTACCTTGTAACTATGCTTCTGTGATTTCTCCCTTATTGTATAATCTCTACGATTTAAAATCTTGATTTGAAATCATAGCCTTTTCTGCAAACTGAAATTTGACACATGATGTATTGAAATTGGATTTGACATAAACTTGCTGCTAGAAAACTGAATTTATTCAAACTGAAATCCTACCTACGTACACTAATCAACTGTCCAACTACTGGTTAGGTGAAATGAAATAGCCAATGAAACCATTCAAGCATCATATACATTGGTGAATTTTGTTGCTTGTGCTTGTTTGTGATTAAAAATGATATTCTAAAGCCAATTATAACCTTGTCAACAAATGAGAAGATAAGGAAATACGTGATTCCTTTGTGGACTCTAAAAACTGTACAAAAGGATCTTCCAAAATATATACTCTATTTTTGAACTGATTTAAGAAACTTTACATCTATTCTGGTTGGCCTCCATGCCATGACACTGAAATATCACTTTCACCTTTATCACCGTGCATATTTTTAGATAAGCTTTGTGATGATATTTTGTTAAGATTAGGTATGTTCTATGCTAGAGAAATTTATTTAAATTTTCACAGTTAGCAATCACATCAGCATTAAGATAAACTGCAGATAGAAAATAAATATAAATTGCAGAAGACAAGCCAAGGCAAGAGGACACAAGATATGGCGCGAGCCATGGAAAAACCCCACAATGTGTGGGGAAACCCTTTGATCAAATCTTCTTTTATCTTCAAATTTCAGCAGAGAGAGAGAGAGAGAGAGAGAGAGAGAGAGTACAATTACAATAGAAGTCAACACTTTGACTTTTGATATTTGAAGACATATTGCTTCAACTGATTCTCTAAGGTGACTTCTTCACCTATCTTAGAGCTACATCTCGTCCATTTGCTGCACCTTGATATGTAGCACCATCATGCTATCCTTATGTTGTTCGTACATCATGCTGCCCTGTTCATCATTATGCTGCTCCTTACTTAATGTGCCCATTATGCTGCATCATGCAGTCTCATTACTTATCATGTTGCCCTTTATATCATCATGTAGTCTTACTGAACATGCTGTCCATTACATTATTATGCTGCCCTTTATTAGCATGCCCATTATTCCAGTGCTGTACTAAAGTATCACTAAGCAGTTCTAATTCATCGAAGAGAGGTTCTAGCATTGTTAGTGCAACCCTCTTGCCACTTGCATAGATTGACCACTGTTATATCCATGCTATCTAAAGTTCTTCTATGACAGCACTTAGTCACCGACTCGCCATGAATAGCGTATAATAGTCTTCATGACCTGTATATATATGTCTCCATGATTAGCACATAACTGTCTCCATGATCAGTGTATATGAGCAGCGTATAACTGTGGATAGATGTGATCCTCTTGACAACAGTTAAGGCTCCTTTTAGAGCTTTATTTTAGAGCATATTAAGGCAACGTATTAAGCCTGTACTTGCAGAGATATATAATTTAGTACATGTATGACTATGTATAATATCAGCGAATGGTTCACATTACCTTACGCTGAGATGAACCCTTTTATGACTGCGGCTTGATGATAGAGGCACCCAACGTATGTCAGCCCAGCGTATATATATAAGACCATGATGCAGCGTATATAAGACTGTCCAGTGATTAATTTATTGCCCAGCGTCTAGCATTTATATAAGTATATGATATGTATGTGTTCCAATGAATGTGTTTCATCCTTACCTACTTCCGAGGTGAACGTATAACAGCGTATCACATACACACATTGACTGTGTCTCATATATGATAAGACCTGCGTGGTATATCACCATGACTGCCCAGCGTATTTAGCGTATACCTGTACATGGATTTCAGAGAGCTTATTATATATGACTGCGTGTTCTTCTTTTGATACAACAGTTCCGTGTGTTGACTGCAGTTGCACCTCAGGACTGCGGCCTTCGTGACTACAGCTCCATATGTTGACTGTGATTACACTTTATGCCTGCGGGTTGTAGCTTGACTGCGGCCTTTTATTGCTGCGGCCACCATCTATGTTATAGCATGATGTGTATACATATCTTCCTGACCTGTGCATATATTATTGTGTATGTTGTTTCAATGACCAGCATATTAAGCTCCATGTTACCGCGGCTAGGTATCTTCCATTACTACGTTGGATCATCTTAGGGCATCATAGCAAATACTCTTAGTGTTTTCTCCTTCTCCAAAAACCCAGACGGGAGACGAGATCACCTAAAGAGTGTGTCTAAATGACAGCAAATCCTCTTATATTTATACTAAAATGAGGGTGATGAATACACACGTCGGTTGGGCTTCTAGAGCCTACATAAGAGCTGGTCTGCTTGATAATAATTACATAAACAAAATAAATTCATATCTCCATAAATACTTATCGGAATTGTATGATATTTGGATCAATCCTACACCTCTCGACGAGAGGGATCCAATAAAAATATCAGCTGCCATAAATAAGCTGACCCACATGGAGTTTGGCCCTAGTTGCCAATTTAACACTCCCTCTCAACTAGGGAGAACTCCGTTCATTGATCCATAACTCCGACTGTACTATCTCTGCCATCAATGCCCTGCACTGTTCTGCCCAACTCTGCTCAGTTCTGCTGGCTCTGGTAGCTCTGCTCTGCTGTCTCTGCTAGCTCTGCTCTGCTTAGCTCTGCTGGCTCTGCTAGCTCTTCTCTGCTAAGCTCTACTGGCTCTGGTAGCTCTGCTATGCTCAGCTCTGCTGGCTCTGGTAGCTCTGCTTTGCTCAGCTCTGCTGGCTTTGCTAGCTCTGCTCTGCTCAGCTCTGCTGGCTCTGGTAGCTCTGCTCTGCTCAGCTCTGCTGGCTCTACTAGCTCTGCTCTGCTCGCTCTGGAAGCTCTGCTCTACTCAGCTCTGCTGAACTATGAAGAAGAAGAATTGATCGAGAATGAGTCATATCATTCTCCACTAACCTGAATTTAGTCTCAAAGTGCGTACCACTGGTCCCAGACCAGTCTCAACCGACCCAAAGTCAGCTTCATAGTATGTACGACTCTCACTGGTCCCAGACCAGTACTGCACTGACACGAAGTCAGTCTCGGAGTATGTACCACTGGTCCCAGACCAGTCTCAGCCGACCCGAAGTGAGCATCATAGTATGTACAACTCCTACCACTGGTCCCAGACCAGTATCGCAGGCTCAAAGAGTGTACTACTGGTCCCAGACCAGTCTCAACCGACCCAAAGTCAGCGTCATAGTATGTACGACTCTCACTGGTCCCAGACCAGTATCATTGATCCCAGATCAATGGAGGTCATCCTAGCGTAGGGAGTACGGTAGATACAACGATGCATCCATCGGTAATACTATGGTCCCTAACTTCATTTCCCTACTCATTGATCAGATGAGAGGTACTTCCCATTAGTCCCAGACTGCATGGGTAGGATGCCTCAACAGGAGAATTTAATCAATCCTATCCTCACAGGAGAACACATCAATCTAGGCCTCACAGGAGAACACATCAATCCTGCTACAATCGCCATGGAGAACACATCAATCCAAGCCTCACAGGAGAACTAATCATCCTGCTACACAAGAGAGCGTATCATCTTGTCCCACAAGAGAGCGAATCATCTTGTTCCAGTATGCACCACCAGGGGAGGGTGAGTCACCCTGTGGTCGTATGTTGCTCCAATAGAACTGCAAGCCCCCCAGAGCTCCCAGAGCTCAATGTATGCAACATGCAGGACCCTTTTACAAAGGTCTCTCGATGACTCCAAGTCATTCGGGAAAATCACAAATTTGATCTTTCCTTAGGGCTTTGTCCTGTACATCATCTTAGTGTGATGGAGGCTCCTTGATCATCGACTTACCATATCCCAGATAAGGCAATATTTGATGTCTATCTGCTGGAGCAATTGTCGAATATGAGATTCCTCAATAATCGAATCCCACCTCTAGTTGTCACAGAGAATCACAGTGGTATTCATCATGTGTACAAACAGCTCATTGAAGAGTTTCAACAAGTAGACTACCTCACAGAAGGCCATGCTATCAGCAATGTATTCTGCTCAGAGTCACCGACTTCTGCTTCCTGCTCATCCAGGATATGGAGGCAGATTCCAAAGAGAAACAACACTGGGAAGTGCTCTAGTGATCCTCCATACTGGCTGCCCACTCATCATTCGAATAATCATGTGGTTTCGTATTTCCGCCACTGTATCTCAATCCATGAGAGGTTGTGCCTTGAAGATATCTCAGAAGATTCTTGGCACCAATCCATTGAGGCTCAAATATGAGCTCACCATGCTAACTGCATCCCATATGTCCAGACGGAGGTTCTCCAAGTACATCAATGTGAATTAGTTTATGAAACTCAAAGGCATTTCCCAAATCTGGTCTGACATCATTACCATATAACTTCTGAAAGTTAAGATCCTCGAGGCAGTCACAAGCTTGCAGCTTATCTTCTCACATTCAGAATCCAACTCCCTATGTCTCCTATAAATGAGAGGGTCTACACCTGTCAGACATAGGTGCTGGTATGAGACGTTTATCATCCACAACCTTCGAGTAATGGTTTGGATAGGTTTCACTCGTAGTGAATCTCAGCTGCATTAAACAGCTATCAATCCTCTCATACTATGCCCAAGGTGTTTTTCTTCAAGCCATAGAGGGCTTTCTTCCATCAAACTCCTCGAGTTGTTCCAAACCTGTGAACCTGTTGCATGAGGGGAAAGGTCCCCTTATAATATTTTCCTTCGGTACATTTCAGACATGTACCTTCATGCTTCTTTTTGAATTCAGGCATCCTAGTCACCATCTGACTCACAGAACTCCAGTGCTGAGTCAATGGACATGGTCCCTAGTGGACTTCCTGCAACTTGATACAACCCTGAACTCAAAAAATCTTTAAAAGATCTATTTTCAAACACATACCTTTCATCGATAAGTGCCACCCTATAACCTTTGACTCCCATTTCCGAGATGGACATCAGGTTCGATCAGGTACGTAAAAGAGATTTTCGGGTTCCTTGCTTTCCTGGAAGAGTCGACCATTTCCTTGATGACCTGCATTACCAGTCATTCTTTTGATCATTGAAGATGTCCCAAGAATGATTGTTATCTTCATCAAGAGATGGGTCTTTGTCATTCGAACACTCCTTCGCATAACGGCTGAACTTATTTCAACAAGGCATCCACCTTTCCTTCCACCCTTAGATCCAAACTTCCCAATGAAGTGATCTTAAGATGGACCATCATAATCTTCCGCGGCGCCATTCTGATAACATTCTCTGCTTTGACTTCACCTTAGGTGAATTATCAGGAACCCATTGATCCTTCTGTCTTGTCCCAACTGTCTTCGGTGATTGCTCTATCACTCTTGCTTGGGCATTGTCTTAACCTCAGCTCCGATACCATGTTAAGATTAGGTATGTTCTATGCTAGAGAAATTTATTTAAATTTTCACAATTAGCAATCACATCAGCATTAAGATAAACTGCAGATAGAACATAAATATAAATCGTAGAAGACAAGCCAAGGCAAGAGGACACAAGATATGGCACGAGCCAGGGAAAAACCCCACAATGTGTGGGGAAACCCTTTGATCAAATCTTCTTTTATCTTCAAAGTTCAGCAGAGAGAGAGAGAGAGAGTACAATTACAATAGAAGTCAACACTTTGACTTTTGATATTTGAAGACATATTGCTTCAACTGATTCTCTAAGGTGACTTCTTCACCTATCTTAGAGCTACATCTCATCCATTTGCTGCACCTTGCTATGCAGCACCATCATGCTATCCTTATGCTGCTCGTACATCATGCTGCCCTGTTCATTAGTATGTTTCTCCTTACTTAATGTGCCCATTATGCTGCATCATGCAGTCTCATTACTTATCATGTTGCCCTTTATATCATCATGTAGTCTTACTTAACATGTTGTCCATTACATTATTACGCTGCCCATTATTCCAGTGCTATACTAAAGTATCACTGAGCAGTTCTAATTGATCCAAGAGAGGTTCCGGAATTGTTAGTGCAACCCTCTTGCCACTTGCATAGATTGACCACTGTTATATCCATGTTATCTAAAGTTCTTCTATGACAGCACTTAGTCACCGACTCACCATGAATAGCGTATAACAGTCTTCATGACCTGTATATATATGTCTCCATGATTCGCACATAACTGTCTCCATGATTAGCGTATATGAGCAGCGTATAACTGTGGATAAATGTGATCCTCTTGACAGCAGTTAAGGCTCCTTTTAGAGCTTTATTATATAGCATATTAAGGCAACGTATTAAGCCTGTACTTGCAAAGATATATAATTTAGGACATGTATGACTGTGTATAGTATCAGCGAATGGTTCACATTACCTTACGCTGAGATGAACCCTTTTATGACTGCGGCTTGATGATAGAGGCACCCAACATATGTCAGCCCAGCGTATATATATAAGACCATGATGCAGCGTATATAAGACTGTCCAGTGATTGATTTATTGCCCAGCGTCTAGCATTTATATAAGTATATGATATGTATGCGTTCCAATGAATGTGTTTCATCCTTACCTACTTCCGAGGTGAACGTATAACAGCGTATCGCATACACACATTGATTGTGTCTCATATATGATAAGACCTGCGTGGTATATCACCATGACTGCCCAGCGTATTTAGCGTATACCTGTACATGGATTTCGGAGAGCTTATTTTATATGACTGCGTGTTCTTCTTTTGATACGACAGTTTCGTGTGTTGACTGCAGCTGCACCTCAGGACTGCGGCCTTCGTGACTACAGCTCCATATGTTGACTGCGATTACACTCTATGCCTGCGGGCTGCAGCTTGACTGCGGCCTTTTATTGTTGCAGCCACCATCTATGTTACAGCGTGCTATGTATACATATCTTCCTCACCTGTGCATATATTGCTGTGTATGTTGTTTCAATGACCAACATATTAAGCTCCATGTTACCGCGGCTAGGTATCTCCCATTACTACGTTGGATCATCTTAGGGCATCATAGCAAATACTCTTACCGTTTTCTCCTTCTCCAAAAAACCCAGACGGGAGAGGAGAACACCTAAAGAGTGTGTCTAAATGACATCAAATCCTCTTATATTTATACTAAAATGAGGGTGATGAATAGACACGTCGGTCGGGCTTCTAGAGCCTACGTAAGAGCTGGTCGGCTTGATAATAATTACATAAACAAAATAAATTCATATCTCCATAAACACTTATGGGAATCAGATGATATTTGGATCAATCCTACACCTCTCGACGAGAGGGATCCAATAAGAATATCATCTGCCATAAATAAGCCGACCCACATGGAGTTTGGCCCTAGTTTCCAATTTAACATATTTCTTCTGATTGAAACATTTGACTGATGAAACCTTTATCATTTTGATCCTGAATCTAATTGTTAGTTAATGAAGAACAATTCTGATTGCATTCACTATCCAACCTATCAGTTATGGGATCATGAAAAACTTGGAAGCATTGTGCAACTTATTACTCATAGGTTTGAATGGGACTTCAAAAATTTCTACAAGATTCTCATCCTTTTCTTTAGAGTTTTCATACCACATTTCCTTTAAAATTTGAAATGATTCAGAACATAGTGGTAAAGAAGCTTCACTTATTTCCAAATTTTCTATACTTTCTTCCTCACTTTCATAGCTGATATGGATAAGATGATCACTATTTTCAAGATGCTGAAACTGAATTCCTTTATTTCCCAAACTAGTTTTTGATTGCTTTGTAAGTTAGATTGGATTTGAAGAACATAATTATCATCATACTGATCATATTGAGGGAAATCATTAAAAGAAGTAATGCCATTAAAGATACACATTATATTAAGAGATTGCTCCTCCACATATTGCTCTAGAAATCTATCTTCTGATCTATGGTAGTTGGAATTAGCAAGAATTTGTTCATGACTCCCAATCTCTTCTTTTTGTGGAATAAACGTATCATGGTAATTTTGAGCAAAAAAATTATCCTTCATGGTGATATTTTGTATCCTTTCCTCTATCCTTCTTACCAAAATGTCAATTTTTACCTCTCCAATGTTGTTTTCCTCCACTTCTGCTTTCAACTTTTCTCTTCTAATCTGCAGATTAACTTCTACATCTACTGCAATGTTCTGCATATGTTCTAGTGTTGAGGGGTTTCTTTCTCTTAATTGAAGTTTTATCTCTGGATCAAATGCTTTTGGATAATGTAAAAGAATTGAATGAGGAGGAGGTCTTATATCTGATGGCATAGACTTCATTAAATCTATCATAATATTGTTGTATTGTTTCATTTGGCTGGATTTTTAACTGATTATATTCTTCTATTATCACAAAAATATTGACTTTGATTATCCATCTATCAAGGAAAAATATGACAAACTGTTGGAAATTTGAGATGCTTGCAATAGGTAAATTCTTGAACCAGCTCTTTACTTTAATTTGGAAAGAAAGAACAAAATGTCTGATAATAACATCATCTTCATCAATTTCAAATAAGTCCAGATAATTTCCAAAACCTTGAATATGTTTTTGGGCAGTGATACCATTCTCTCCATCAAACCTAGGGAGATACTTGTAATAATTGTTAGGGAAAGAATGTAGTGTAGGAGGTAAGATGAGTGGCTTATATCTATCATGAACTTTACAAGGTACAGGAATATGTATAGGGATTGTATGATTAGTCTTGATTGTTTGATGCTCCTCAATCGGAAAATCATCATCATAATATTTAGAAGAAAGCTGCTTAAATGGATGAGGAGGATATATATTTATAATTTTCAAAGCAAAATAATAAAAAATTAATCTAATATCTTCTCTAGAATACAATATACATTGAAAAACTTTCTTGATGAGAAAGAACATAATGTCTTGGAAAACAATTTAAGTTAAAAGACTGATATTTTCATATTGTTCTTTTAGGTTCATTCCTCCAGTGGACTCTTGATTGTGAAATTGATTTGGAGTTGCCAGGTGAATGATTTTAAACTTTCTGTGTCTGATCATTGTCCACCATCATAGATCAGATCTAAACCTGTAAAAGATTTATGAAGAAAATGTTAGATTCCCCAGTGGATTGCCACTATGTTATCACTCAGTATTTTCTCAAGGTTAAAGAAATAAATCACTGAGGTAACCAAAAACCAACTTTTAAGCATAGGCTCTAGCCAACCTATGGCTCAGAGAGGGATCTTTCTATATGATTTAGCTTTTTTTGCTAGCATTTTAGGGTAATTCTAAATGTTCAGGGGATTTCTGATTTGTATTTAAGATTAGGTGGTGGAATTCTTGAAACAGATGGATAGAATGATGTCTTCAGGCCATTGGGCTATGGAGTCAATAGAAGGACAGTAGAATTGGATCAACTCACTAAGGGGAATGTTCAAAGGGCAAGCTAGCAGAGTAAAGTGCAGGTCTCTAGGGCTGAGGAGTGAAGTGGTTTGAACCAGGGTGATAGAGAAATTAAGAATTCTCAGACTGGAATTTAAACGAGGAATAGATGGTAATAAGAAATAGAGGGAAACTAAGAATCCTTTGCTATAGATTATAGAGAGACAACCTAAACTAAGAAGCAATTAAGAATTCCTTAACTTATATATGATTTGAAAACATTTAGATGCCTAACAATTAAAACAAAGTGCAATTAAGCAAATTCTGAGATATCATTCCATGTTATAGCATTAGATTTCAGATAAACATTATGGAAAAACTTTAAAGAAGATAACAATAACGTCAGAGAATACTTGTCTACACTTTTCTCAACACATGAATCCTTTGAAATATCTGGTCTTTATTCATTAATCCAACTTGCTAGTTCAGTCGATGCTCCAATAGATTTACAGTCTTTTGATGAAGAAGTCTATAGAAATTTCTATGAATCCGCCCCAAAATACTTCAAATGAAGAAGTATTTATACAAATTCTAAACTGAAATATCTTGAAAAAATATCAAGATTTGTTTTACAAATATCTCAAACTGTTTTACATTAATATAACTTAAATAAAGAACACTCAAAACTAATGAATCTATTTGGCACTATTTTTATGGATTGATGGTGACAAAGAAGAGAAATTTGAATTTGATAGAAAATCTTAATTGATGATGAGGCTTCCAAGTCACTAACTGCCAACTTCCTTTGTGGATTATGCCCCATAAATTATGTAAATCTAGGGTCTAGTGATACCTTTATATATCACAATCTGAGATATATATGTAAACAATGAAAGAGGTTATTATTGATGATTATGTTATTGAGATAAACCTCTTTCAAGTTCCCAAAATTTAGCTCCAACTGTTCACAATATTTTTGCAAAAAGATGTCAAAAATAGGACTTTGCACAGTCCACAAAATAGGCTCTGAAGATATGCATTTATCTCCTTTTTTGTAATACCTGTGTAAAATGTGAGATAGGTTTTTTATATTATACTATCCTTTATGGAACACAAACCTCCTCCCATTTCTCAAAATGTAGCTTGGATTGGCCACAATAGTTTCTGACAGCTTATGACTTTAATTAGGAAATTTATGGAAAATGTACCATTTCTGCTCTGTTTTTTCATCTATCTTCACTTTGATTCTTCAATGTGATAAACTTTTACTGATACTCTTTCATCTAATACAATTTTACATTGACGATCTTCCAATATCCTTTCCGTGTTTCTAATTTTACTATAAAGGATATTAGAA
Organism: Pinus tabuliformis; assembly: GCA_031772625.1. Classification (NCBI taxonomy): domain Eukaryota; kingdom Viridiplantae; phylum Streptophyta; class Pinopsida; order Pinales; family Pinaceae; genus Pinus; species Pinus tabuliformis. Next base: position 1,337,760,161 of record CM062820.1, read on the forward strand.
ACACAGAATAAGAGAAATTGTATCACAGAGATGTAGGGTGGAACTGGAGGGTTTCATGGGCTTATACAGTTTAAACGGGCGAAAGGCTTAAAAACATGAGTTTTCACAGTTTAAAACTTTAACGGGCATATTTTTGAAATAAGGCGCGAAATTGATATTTTTGAAGGATGGGTGGTTTATCGGAATGACGGGGAGGCAGTTTTGAGGGTTGTCACACTTCTTTTATGGCATGGACGGTTTTGAGGAGGGGTCAGCCAATCTACATCGGGGCTTCACACATAGCCATCAGGGGTCGGGGGAAAACCACATTGTCGGGTGGGTAAATACAGTCCATCAGGCAGGGCCGATATGGCTTTGGCCTATTAGATCTAGGCAATTGTGATCTAATGGTAGTTGGGTGGAAGAGCTACGCAGAGGAAATGAACAGGAATTCAAGGGGCGGCCCAGGGGTTTAATCACAGTGGTTTGGGATTAGTTTGGGGATTAATCACAGGCTTAAAGTGATTGGGTCAAGCTGAATGAGGGATTAGGTAGTCGGGTGAGGTTTATGATGGGATCAACTTAGGTTTACCAGGATTAGGTAAAGTAAGTAGAGTTGTATCAGGATAGGAATGATTTTTATAAATTTTATTTAAAGCTAAGGAGTGGGGTATTTAAATAGGGATTTAATTTAATACAGGAAAAGGATTATATCAGGGTTATATTTAGTAAAATTAATAATTAATATGAAATAAGCGGAGTGAGGTTTTTTCCTAAGTGAAAAGTGTAAAAAGCATGTTGTCACACATTTAGCTTCATACTTAGGATAAAAGGCTTTTAGTGGGTTTTTGAGCAGAAATGGATTTACATGGGGGGGTATTCACTTTTCCTAGGTAAATTGTGTTTAACCTCAAGAAAAGGGATTTTCTTAGGGTAATGAGGGGAAATCGTTTTCATAGAGGGGGAATGTTTTTGTGAAGAGGATTCAAGAACGTGAGTCCATAAGTCATTAAGCTGAGGGTCTGGTCCCTCCAAAAGTTAGAGAAATGCTCTTAGCCTCTTTGACTTGTAGGGTTAAAAGTACTTAGAACATATTTGTTGATAGGAAATTAGTAAGTAAAGGGGAAAATGAATGAGGGTGAGTTAATCACATAAACTTGTAAACCCTTGTCTTTGCCTTCATAGTTGCCCATACATGTTGAAATATGTATCTATGCATGATGCATGAGTTTTTTATTCAATTAATTTTTTAGTTTAGCAACTTTTCTTCTACTTACCCATTTCTTACCTCTAACATATTTTCTTCATTTCTTTGGGTGCATTTTGGTTAGCAAACCCTTATTCATCTATTTTTTCTTTTGAAGAGTAATTTATCTATTCTAACCTTATATCATCCAATGGCTCAGTTTAAGCTTATGAGCTCCTTTTATTTTCTCTACCTAACTATGATCTGCCGAGACTAAACTATTTGGTAGGATTTTATTCTTTAATCTATAAAGATAAAATTCAAAGCATGGAATAACCAAGTTTAAACAGTTTGATTACCATGGATTGTGGCATGAATAACAAGTTGCACACAATCATTATTATGCATAAAAATAAATAGCAGTGGCATTTAGACTTGCACACTTTCATGGTCTCTTTTTGTTTTTGGGTTCATATATTTTCATTTGTTGACCTTCTCTTATTCCTTTTGTCCTTCGATATTTCTTTTAGGGCATACCTTCTTTACATTTTTTAACCTTTAATATGGAAAAAAATTGCAGAAAGCAAATGTATGTAAAATATTACAAGGCTTAATATTAGTCATTCAAAATTATGACTCCTATTGGTATAGGAACCTAACATACCCCATGGACATGTAAAAATTGTTTTTTCTTGATCCTCAGGTGCAATCTGTATCTGGTTATAACCACTAAAGCCATCTAGAAAAGAAAAATACTTCTTACTAACAAGGGTATCGAGTACCTGGTAGATGAAAGGAAGGGGGAAGTAATCATTAAGAGTGGATTTGTTTAATTCTTCACAGTTAATGAAAATGCACCATCTCCCATCTCTTTTTGGGACTAATACCAATGGAGAGACCCACTTGCTATTAGAAATAGGATAGATAAAATCAGCATCCAAGAGTTTTCACAATTCTTGCTTTACAACATCTCTTAGAGCTAGGTTCATACGCCTTTGGGGTTATCGAATAGGTTAGGATCCATCCTCAATGTAGATATGGTGGATACCAGTTATAGGATGGATCCCTTTCATATCTTCATATCCACATGGAAAGGCATCAATATGGTTTCGCAACAAACTCACAAGCCACTCTTGCTGGGATGAATCCATGTATGAACTGATATGCAAGGATTTCCTTGGAATAATCTCAACAAGAGTGGTATCAGGCTCAAGAGTACATAGAGGTGTTGGTAGATATGGTGGAAAGTGAGGTAGAGATTCATGAATTTCGTGAAATTGTAGAATAAAAATCTAACTCAATGACTCTAAATTGGGCATGGTGTCTAGATTGTTGAGGAAGTCTTGAATCTCACCCTCCTTTGAAGAATCAACATACTGACGTATCAAGGAAACAGACTATGTCTCCTTATCACTACTGTAGTCTAACCACAAAGTGTCTCAGAGATCCTTAATAGATCTAGTGGGTGGATACAAGGTGACATTATTCCTAGAATCTCCATGGGAAATATACATGTCACTAGAATGACATCCAATATAAGCATCGGTCGTAGCAACCAATGGTCATCTGAAGATCAAGCGATGTCCTCCCACAATATTCTTTGTCTTAAGCACAATGAATCCTGTGAGGCATTCCCAAGAGTCTAAAGAAATGACCACATCATCCAACACCCCTTCCGGCTTGATTTTAGATCTATTTTCTAGTTCAAGCACGGTGGGAGTAGGATGACTATGGACTGTTGTGGGGAAAAATGCCTATTTAGGACGATCCTATCCACCTAAGGTGTGACAACGCCTTAGCAACAAACGAATACAGCTATTATGATTTCTTCCTTTATGAAATGTCAAAGAGTGGAGATTGGCAGACTTACCATTGTCCCTCGATCTAGATCCTCTTTCCCTTTGTGTGTCTACAGCTACTCGCCTCCTCGCTTGCTCAAGAGAACAACTACTTGAATCCCACGAGGTCACAAGAAAACAGCTACCTGTGACAAGAGAAGAACACAATACAAAGGCACATATACATATTCATAAATGATTCAGGATTAGAAGTAAATCAAATACACTAATGCAATCATACAAAATACACCAGCATATAGGAAAGAATCAAGATAGCTTTATTGAAAGTAACAGGGTTCAGGAAGAGATACAACCCATGGGGCTCCAATCCAGCATCCCCTTCCCAGCAGAATGGAATTTCCTCTTCAGCTCCCTTCAAAGCATAAACACCCAATGTATCTAGCCACAAACCAACAACAATTCTTTACTTTCACAAAATTCCAACCTCCTTGACCTCTTGCAGGAGAGATCTATATATAGGGATATTGGAGAGAGGATGAGTCAGCTTGAGACTGGTATGAAACTAACTAGTGTCCTCTCCCTCTCATAGTTCTTGAGTCCACTTGGAGGTTCTTGCTTCCACTTGGAGATTTGGAACCTCTTACTCATCACCAGTCGAATTCTCTGATCCAAGTGTCATTTTGGAAGCTTCCTGGGCATTGACACCTTGAGAAATGACTCTGCCACTTGTCCAAACTTGCTCAGTGCAGGTAGCCTTTGTTGCAGTTGACATTCAATGCAGGTAGACAGTGGAGCAGTTGACATTCAGCGCAGATGCTTAGTGGAGCAGTTCACATGATCCAGAATTGCCTTGTTTTTGAGTGTTTTCAGGTGGAGAACTTCAGTGAATTGCTGTGGTCAGTTGGCCTTGTTCCTCTAGGGGTAGGAACAACATGTTTAGGGACTTTGGATCCCTTTATTATCGACATTTCATGCTCAGTGATACAAGGCACAAAAATGTCTATAACAGTTGCCCCCTAAAGTATGAGGCCGTTTATCGGGTGAAATGCTTTATCCAGGAGGGTCTGAAGTTCATCCATCTGCTGGGAGGAGACCTGTAATAAAATACAATACGATACATTATGATTCATTCTGCTTTCATGATCTAGCTGAGGCAGGCATTCCCATGCTCAGCTTTATAAATACATTTTGGTACATAGAACAGACGATCGTCTGATGGTAGACTGATAATTTTGGCGAAACTATCATCCTTTGAGTAGGATGATCATCTGCTGCAATGATGTACATATCAAACGTCTTTATTTTTCCTGAATATATATCGCAGCTCAGATGGATGAAACTAGATCCGGGGTCTTCAGACTCGTTTGATCTTCACTCTAAGTACAAGTCAATCCATGTGAGAATTGCGCTGAAGTCGAACATGGAAAGACATCGCTTGATTACCGGTCAATGATGTAAACTGTTAACAAGCGCGAGAGGAATCACCGATAATGATAATGACCCTCAAGGTACTGCAGTACAATTCACGTGGTGTGAATAGAGGACTTGGCGTCGAACACCACGCAAAATCTTCTGGTCGAAGGTCATTGATGTATACCTGTCGTCGGAAGTGAGAAACTTGCCATTGAGGCATGCAAGCTTCAAAGTACTGAAGGGGGTGTTCCTAGATCAACTTCTTGGATAATGAGCTGATGTCGACAAGAAGTGATCCGTCACAGGAGGGCCTTAATGAATCCCACATCAGTGACACGGAATGGAGCTAATGACATTAATGGAGGTGAAAACGATCTGTGACATATGATTCAGGGTGGCGGTCATGAATGGATGAAGGATAATGTATGGTAGTGGATGGGACCCGGTTGACTCTTTCTGAACGACTTCTCTTGAACATATGGCGACACTGATGCGATGGATTGGTAGCATTACCCCAAATATGGATGGTATGGCGAGACCATGGTGATGTGACCGGTGAATGAAACAACCCAACCCGAATGTGGTACGGAGGAAAAGTGTCTTGTTCAAGAGCGACCTGCTACCATCAAAGTTTTCTTGATTTTTCCGAATTTTTCCCCAGTCATTACTGACCAGTACCTCTTTATTTTTGTCTAGCTTGAGGAGGATAACATATGCTTGTTCTATAACCTGCCCTTCGGGGAAGCCCATCGCTATGTTTTAACGAGCCTAGCGATAGGGAAACTCGTTCTCGTCTAAAGACAAGTTTGTCGCTATTTAATAATTTTAACGAGTCTAATGACAAGGATAACTCGGTTCTTTTCATCTTTAGAGAGTTTGAAAAGATACATAAAGTCAACTCCAAAATTCCTTTTTCGTCATCTAATCCCTTAAGTCCGAAAAAGTATAAAACAATACAGAAGGGATGAGTTTTCGATAACTTTAACGAGCCGAATAAAACAAGCGCTCGACCTTTTTGTGCAATAATCCCTCAAGTCCAAAAAGATTAAAATCTAGAGGAGGGATAGCTCTTCCCGTCACTTTAACGAGCTGGAAGGCCAAAACTCGGAAATCTTTTCATATTTTACGAGTCAATTGAAAAGAGCTTAAAGAAGACTCGTCTTTTGAGGAACGAGTGATAAACAGGGATAGCAATTGATTCCAGGTACAGGTTGGAATTTTCCAATCATAGCAGTGTTACAAGGATGGCTAGGTGAAATCACTCTTTGCAGCTGTTCCTCAAAATGGGTAAACAATCATATGGGGGTGAACGATCGGCCAAATGAAAAGTGAAGGTGGTAGGTGCACATACGACCAAGGCTTTTATGGCTGATAAATTTACGATCACAGTGGTTATTTACCGGGATAGGTTCATTTTTTAGTTAAAAATGAGCTTAAACACTGGAGAAAACTCTTCTCACTGCTTATATTTATTTTTTAACGAGCATGAAGACCGCGTTAAAACTGCTCGGATCTTGCGTTTATTTTTTAATGAGCATGAACTTTATGCTAAAACTGCTCAAATCTTGCGTTTATTTTTTAACGAGCATGAACTTTATGCTAAAACTGCTCAATTATATAGTCAAATTTTAATTTTTTATCATAACTAGCTTTTCTCTTTTCAACGATAGTACTGCATCCTCAATTGCTGCATCAAACTTAGTTAGAAATGAATAATATTTGCATGAAAATGAGATTATAACCCTAATATTTTGCTTTGAACTACGTAAAAAGCCATTAAAAGGTGTTTTTACCTCTCATTTTACCATTTCATTTGATCTTGGTTTGTTGGAGCTCTGGAGGTGCCTCTTCCCCCTTGATTTTCACCAGCTGATTTCGGGAGATTCTGTGGACGATTCTCGGCGCCGTCTGGATCAGGTAGGAGCTAAACCCTAGCTCTTTCTTTCCATGGTTTCCTTTTTTCATTCTGTGCCTGTTTTCCAGTCTTTCTGAGCCTCAGGGGTTTTGCCAGGGCGCCCTAACTTCAGCGCAGGTTGTCCATTCGAAACCTGCGTTGAATGTCAAGCTGCCTTAAGGCAGCCTGACCTTCAACGCAGGCAGGACACTGCCTGCCTGCGTTGGGCTCAAAAAACTGAGTTTTTAGCACATTTTTGATGAAATTTCGCCAGTTTCTCATCAAATTCAGGATCTTACTCATTCTCTTGTTTGTTTTGCAGGAACATTTGAGCAAAATGTCCCTTACATGGCGAGAACGAGAACATGAAGAAGAAGATATGATTGCTCTCCATGACCCTGTCACGGTAAACGCACTGCGGAACTGTGGTCTGCTGAAGTTCTTCCGTATCTCTAGTATGAGAGCACAGATTACTTTGCTGCAGTATATGCTTGATGCTTGGGATCCCCTTAACCAAGTATTCCAGATTAGGGGAAAAACCATCCCCTTGACCATAGTAGACATTTACTTCTTGACTGGGTTGTCAAGGCGGGGTGCCCCCATTTCTTTATTAGGTTCGGCCCGGGGGAATGACTCCGTGAGAGACTATGTTCGCCAGTACTGCAGGGAAGGTTCCCAGCCAAGCAGAGACGGCAAGGTTGTTATCCATGAGATTACTGATAGGTCTCTCAGGTCCATTCTGTATACTCTTGGTAGGATGGCCGGTAGCGCATCTCTACATGTTCCCAACAGGTCTCATGTGCAGCATGCCTTGGAGTGTCTCCAACCGAAAGTATTCAACTGGTGTGATGTAGTACTTGTCCAGATGAAAAGTCAATTGACCAAGGTAAAGGATGGGAAGCTGAAGAACTTTGGTTTTGGTTCTATTCTGACTGCCTTCGCCTTGGAGAAAATCCCACTGATGCAACCTCAGTATATTGTACTCGACTTGCCTTCTCCGACCGAGCCACGCATGCAGAGGTGGGTCGATCACATGTCTAGGCATGCTGGTCAACCTCAGATTACTTTCACTGATGCCTTCTTCAGGTGGTTCGAGCGCCAGGAGATGGTCTTTTCCGAGTATCCATATGTGGGTATGGATTTCCGAGGTGATCTGGATTTGGTGTTACCGGATGGCGAACAGTGGGGCGCTATTGGTAAAATCTTTGACCATATTACTGTTTACTGTTTTTATTTATAATGTTGCTGTGCTTTGTTCTATCAAGACTTTTAATCAAACTCTTAGGTGCATGCAGATGTTGGTCCTATTCATCCAGCAGTTCGTCCGAGACCGCCAGTTGCTGCCCCGACAGTGGAGCCTGCTGGGAGAGTTATTCTTCATGACCTTGACGACACTGAGACCCTTACAGCTGTGCAGGAGCAGGTTGAGAGCCTTACTCTTGGCATTCCGGATGTACGGATCGATGAGTTACCTTTACAGTTGTAGCAGCATACTACTGGTGTGCCTAGACGATGGACTCATCTCTTGCGCATGATTGCACAGGCCGTGACGTGCTATCATGAGCACCACTAGGCTAGGGTGCCCCCTGGATTTTTTGAGTTTTAGGTCATATGACCAATTTTTGTCTTGGTTACAGAACATTATGTATGAACGATAAACAGCTTATATATATTTTGATTTTCGAGTTTTATTCTGGTTGAGTTATGTGATCCGTATGTACAATCATTGATGATGTGTCCCTTTTATAAATGTTGCAAATGTCTATCTAACACATAGTTTGCTAATGAGTCAGTTAATGTGTTTAAGTTTCTGGAAATATGTTGGTATTGAATTGAATCAAACTGTCTTTCCAAAATCTTAACCCTTAGGAACATGCGATAAATAGCTGGATTACGAACGGAATATATACCATTGAGTTGTAGTATTACAAGCTGTGAGTCTAGCCTGACAATTAGTCGGCGTATGCCACGTGTAATGGCATCAGAGAGTAGTTCTATCAACGCGCTATACTCAGCGATGTTATTCGTTGATTGCCCAATACATACACCTCTGAAACTTACTAACTCGCCGCTTGGATAAAAAATGGCCCAGGCTGCGGAGGATAGATTCCGCGTACTACGACTCGCTCCGTCGGCATATCCAACACATGTCTCCAAAAGGTTTGACATCTGCAACAAATGAGAAAGGTGGATCACTTGACCAGGACAAATACTTTAGCGAAAACAAAATACAACAAAAGCATACAGGTTACTATTTAAGCATAGTAACGCTTGAGGTACAACCCGTTGCGGGGCTGCACCAGTGGAATTCCGTCATAATCCATTAACTCGTAGGCTCCTTTTGCTAACACCCTTTTAACAATATAGGGGCCCATCCATAAGGAATTAAATTTACCTGCTCCCAATTTATCGGATTCTTGGTCATAAAGCAAGACCAAGTCACCTTCTGAGAAGACACGGGGTTTGACATTTTTGTCGAACTGAGCCTTGACTCGTTTCTTATGGGCTTCGTTAGCCAAAGCGGCATCACGACGGGTTTCATCCAATTGGATTAATTCCAAGAAACGAGCCTCTTCTTCCGAAGTTCCGGGGAGGAGATCAATTGCGAGTTTAAGCGACGAAATTTTGCACTGGATTGGCAAGACTGCTTCCAGGCCATACACCAGTTGGAAAGGTGTGAACCTGGCCGCATTCTTTACCGACGTTCGGTAGGCCCACAAGGCTGAGTACAGGATTAGGTGCCACCTTCTTTTATGAACCCCGATCATCCTTTGCAACATACGCTTCAGGACCTTGTTGATTGCTTCAACTTGTCCGTTGGCTTGCGGATAATACGGAGTAGAGCTGTCGTGAGATAGCCCTAGTTTGGCAGCTAATTCGACCATCATGTGATTGCGAAAATGCGATCCATGATCTGTGACTATAGCTTGTGGTACGCCGAATCTGGCGACTACATGATTGAAAAAGAAAAGGGCAGTTGTTTCACCAGTATTATCCAATGTAGGCATCGCCTCGGCCCATTTGGTAAAATAGTCAACAACGACTATAATATACCCATGCCCACCGGTCGAGGTGGGGTTACATTGCATGAAATCGATGCCCCATTTGGCGAAAGGCCCAACAGCAACTATTGGCTGTAAAGGTGCGGGTGGTCTCCTGTTTTTGCTATCAAAAATTTGACAAGCATGGCAACTTCTAACTGCGATTATGCAATCTTTGAACATGGTTGGCTAGAAGTATCCTGCTCGTAAGATTTTCTGTGCTGTAGCATATCCAGATTGATGCCCTCCACATGCTCCTAAATGACACTCATTCAGGGCTTTTTCGGCCTCCTCATGGGTAAGGCACCTTCTTAGAACTGTATCGATACGACGATGGTAAAGCGTATCACCGACGATCATGTAGTCTTCAGCTTGGTATCGTATACGTTTTTGTTCTGAGTGAGAGGTGTTAGGCCTGAATTTTTGGGTTTGGAGATAAATTATGATATCTCCATACCAGTCATTGCTTGTAGATATCAGAAACAAACTTTCGTCCACGATTGACTCTTCTGATGTTTCATCGTTGGACGATGATGGGAGATCGCACAATAATTCTGCGAAAACTAGAGCTTTCTTTGATTTGGATTTTACAAATTCCAGATCAAACTCTTGAAGGATAGCTATCCATTTTGAATATTTGCCCCCAAGCAACTGTCGCGACAGTATATAATTCATGGGGTTGTAATCTGATAAAATGGTAGTTTTCCGAAAGAGGACATAATGTCGAAACCTTTGAATCGCTTGAACAGCTGCAAGCGCTAGTTTTTCAACATAAGAATATTTACTTTCTGTATCATTTAAGTTTTTACTTAGATAATATATAGGATGTTCAATTCCATCGACTTCTTGAACTAAAACCATTGCAATGGTCGTATCCGCTGCAGCCAGATACAGGTTAAAATCTCTTTGATAGTCTGGGCCGTACATTAATGATGCTTTTACTAGACAATCTTTCAGAGCATCAAAGGAAGCTTGCGCCACCTGGTCCCAGACAAAAGGTACATCCTTTTTCAAAAGACGAGTATAACCTTTAGCAAGTTCTCCATAATTTGGAATGAACCTCCTCAGAAAGTTTGCTTTCCCTTGGAGTTTCTGAATCTGAAGCAAATTTGAAGGTGGAGGCAAATTGATGATTGCCTGAACCTTGCAAGGGTCGAGACGAATCCCATCCTTAGAGAATACAAAGCCAAGTAAACGACCAGAACCGACGCAAAACACACATTTGTGCGGATTGAGTCTTATCTTGTAGTGTCGGCAACGTAGAAATATCGCTCTTAAATGCTGCGGATGATCAGTCCGCTTTCGCGAATGAGCCGGAAGATCGTCGAGATAAGGTTGAACGATGTTCTTGATGTCATGGAAGGCATAATTCATTGCCCTCTGAAATGTCGCCCCTGCGTTCTTTTAAACCAAAGGGTAATTTTTGATAAGCAAATGTGCCCCACGCACAAATAAATGCAGTCTTTGACTGGTCCTGTGGGCGGATATTTATTTGATTATACCCGGAAAATCCATCCATAAATGAAAAGATTTCACATCCGGCGCATTCATCAATTATCTGGTCGATGAAGGGTGTAGGGTAGTTGTCTTTTGGACAAGCTTGGTTTACATCCCTATAATCGACACACACTCTTATTGTCCCTTGTTTCTTCATAACAGGGACAATATTTGATACCCAATCAGTTAGAGGAACCGGGTAGATGAATCCAGCATGGAGGAGTTTTTCAACTTCCGCCTTAATGGCAGCGGCTTTCTTGGGGTGCACCTGCCGAAGCCTTTGTCTTACTGGATTGACATCAGGATACATTTTAATTTCATGTTCAATGATATTCGAGTCAATGCCTGGCATTTCATCATATGACCAAGCAAAGACATCTCTGAATTCGCGGAAAAGAGCGTTATATATTTCCAGCTCTGAAGGGGAACAACCTTTGCCGACATAAATATTCTCTACAACATTTGTTTTAGTCGAGATATTTATGGCTATAGTCTCTTCAATATTGGATAAGTTTCGCTCGGAATCCACCGTATTTACAGTATTTGATAGGAATTCAAAAACTGAAGGGTGATAAAGATCTTGTTGAGTATCTTCTTCATATTCCGGAAGAAGGGAACGATGGTGGTGATCACTCCATGGCGCCCCCTCAATCAACATTGATTGTAGGATTCCTTCGTCAATCCCATGTACTTTCGACCAAGGATCTAATGGGGTACCATATTCTCTAGATCTATCTACCCAAACGCTTGACGAGCGTTGATTTGGGTTCGCCTCCCATGCCCGAAACATTGATTGCTACAATATTTCTATAGGGCTTGGGGGCAAAACCATTGCATGATCCATGTCAACTTTGTCTTCTGCGACCTTCGTGGAAGATATCATGTTGCAGGTTGCTACAAACGGTATATTTCCTATGTAGATAGGAGGCGGTAGCGCGAAAGTTCCCATCATTGTGGGGTCTTTCAATAGGCCTACTCCGATATCTTGAACTGAATGGTCGCTTCCATGGATCATGGGAATGCTTCCTGTAACTTGTGAACCATTAGGGAGGAAGTTCTGTTGGTCGACGACCGTAATCCCTCCTTCAAATGGGAATGCGATCTTCCTAAAATAAGTCAACACAACAGCTGCCATGGCATATATCCATGGTCTTCCTAGTAGGATGTTATAGTCAAGATTCCCATCAATGACCTCAACATCAATTTCTACTGTTTTTCCTCCTAGTTCAACCTTCAAGTTATTAAGGATACCATACGGGGTATAAGTCCTTCCGTCGAAAGCTTTTAATGTCGTCGAAGATCGCGACAAGGTTGGAGATCCTAAAGTTTTCCAGCAACTCATCGACATGATACATGTAGATGCCCCCTCATCAATAATCGTTCTGTGAACAGTTTTGTTGAGGGCTTTCACTTGAATAAGGAAAGCTAGTTGAGCTGGTAACTGAGGATCGTATCCTTTGTGATCAAAAGATACAAGATTGGAATCCTTAGGATCAACCCCACCAATAACCGATAACAAAGCCTGCCTTTGGGATGGGCAATTTTGTAGTACCTCAAGAGTCGACATAGCGGATGGCGATTGGGCCAAATCTTCCACTATGTTATAATGCTGCGCCGCTCTGGCGCGAGGATTAAATGTCGACTTGTGTATTACTCCCTTAGGCGGTTTTATTGTTAATTCAGGAATGATGGGCGGTACAACTTCTGTCGAAGTTGTTGTCGAACTACTTGGTTGATCTTTACCTTTGTCGTTCGACTGCTGCGGATTCCCATAATCTTTGTTCCTTGTCGAAATCAAAGCATCATTTTGCTGTTTTGAAACCGACAACATAAGTACTTGCGACGGGGAAGCATTTCCACTATCAACCAGATTTTGACCTGGGTTGGGAAATGGATCAGTTAACACAGCTGAGGTTTGCGAACTTTTAAAGAACCTTTTTAACTCAGCTTTGAATGGACAATTCTTTGTCCAGTGATCCTCCTCGTCACATATTTGACATGGATAGTTTGGTTTCCCTTTCCCAGGAGGGTTTGAAGAAGTTTTTCTAGGAGATGACTCATCCTGTTTCTTCTTCTTCCCTTTGTTTTGCTTTTTCTTGCTTCCTGGTTGATTGGTTTCTTTGCCTTTATCTGCTGATACAGCATTTACTTCCGAAGCAAGAATTTCTTCTTTTTCATTTTGATCCGAATTCTTACGGGCTTTCTTAGATGAAGCCTTTGTCAATTTCGTGTTTGCTGTGCCAATCACGCCATCGCCGGCATGGGAGTCACTATTGGATTTAGGAGGAGGAGGAATTGAAAATTCCAGTCTAGGGGCATCAGGTATTTTGTCGTAGAGCGTGCCAGACTGAGTATAAACTAAGTCTAGATACTGCGCATGAGCGATAACTTGCTCCTCTGTTACGACTCCCCCTTTTGCCACATCTTCCGTTATAGTCGGAAGTAACGACTTTATAAACCATTCAGCTAACAGCTGATCGGGAACGTATGTTTTAACCATCCTACGACGACGACGCCATTCATGTATATGATCAGATATATGAGTAGCAGTTGTCTGTTTAAAGTTGGTCAATATTTCTGTTCCCGTTTCATACCTTATTGGTAATTGAAAATGGGTTAAGAAAGTCGTGGCTAGGGAGCTAAAATTGTCGAAAGAGGCTCTAGGTAATTCAATATACCATTTAGCTGCTGGACCTGTCAATGTCCTCTGAAAAAGGCGAAGCTTTATCGAATCATCGTTCAGGGTGTTCGACGAACACCACAGATGAAAAGTCATCACGTGATTCGATGGGTCTTCACCTGGATTTCCATTGAATTTAGGAATGTCAGATGGAAGTTTGTGAGGAATCGCTGGCCACCAAGGGGCATAAGCAATCGGATTGTTGGTTAACCGGTGTAAATCGGGTAACTCTAAAGTTGCCACAAATGGCAACTGTTGATTCAGGTTAGGCGAAGCATAACCAGGGTACGATGGAATCGCTTGAGCAGTGGGTCTTTGCATACCAGCATAATGTAATTGATGTTGGTATGACTGATACGGTTGGTGGACTTGACCACTGTAAAGTGGTTGGTTTTGACCGTTTTGAATATACGGTTGTCCACTGTTCGCAAAGATCTGCTGCTCCGAACCTTGGTACACTTGTTGGAATTGTGGTTGTTGGTATTGCACTAGCCACGGTTGTGAAGCCATGTTCTGTTGTGCTATGCTAACCATTGGACCAAGGTGTGGGGTAATTGTACCCGTTTGGACCTGTGTCGCCCCACCAGTTGGCGATTGTGGTTGTGACCCATGGTCAAGGGGCTGTTGCATTACAACCTGAGAAATCTGAGGTTGACATGCAACAGGCATCGCTTGAACTTGTGACACTGTTACAATAGCCGGTGTGGTTGGGATGTTCATCATAGGTACACACTGTTGCATAGAATGTACAACCCTTGTTTGTTGAGGTAGCATCGGTACCCAACCACTTGATGTAATTCCAGTATAACCTGAATACTGTTGAGAACTGCCGTATGGATATCCTCCCGGAGGAGGTAATGAAAGGGCATACTGCCCCCCATACGGTAGTAATCCGGAACTTAAAGGGATTGTTTGCCCTTGGGGACTGGATGGCCCAAATTGACCTCCATAAGGATCAATCTATCGAGTCTCAACATAAGAGTTGCCGGATATTATTCCGGATGAACAAACTGGAACAGACCACACTGTCGAAATAGTCCCTTGGTGGACTCCTTCTAGCTGTTGAGAGCTAGTCGGGACAGATGGTATGCCGGAAAACATTGTCGGAGTGACAGCAGGGGCTTCCGCTGTCGCTGTGTCATTTGACACAGTCCTAGATGTTGACGGTTGCTCAGACATTTTAAGTCTATCCAATAGATTGCCTAGCGATTCTACAGGAACTTCCACTTGTGGTGGATTAACTTCTGATGAAGGAAATAGAGTGACCGCGACTCCGAAATGAGTTGGAGTACTTGCTTGCGGATCCTCTGCAATTTCTTCTATCACAATCAAACCAGGTGGAAGAGGAAGACCGTCAGGTCCGTAAAATATTTCTGGTGCCGAAGAAGGGGTTGTTTCGACAGCGACAGTTGTTTGAGGAACAAAACTCTCTGGACCGGTTACAGATGGAACTGGTTCAGTTACACAAGTATTTTCCCCCAGACCAGGATCAGTATTATTGTCCCTCTATGGTTGTTGAACTTCTTCTATAGAGGCAGGGTTTCCAGAAATGCTTGGAGTAACCGGAATCTCAGATGTAGTTGGAACACTTGTTCTAACTTTGATAGGAGATTTCGAACCGGTTAAACGAGTTCGCTTTGTCTGTACTGTTTTCGATTCCGGAGACAAAGACGGTTGACTCGTAAGCCTCCGCGAACGACGGGGTTTCAATTGACTTTCTTCCACGATTGCGGATTACTCAACCAACCAAAATAAAAGGGGAAATTGGTGTTTCCAAATTGAATGAATTTTATTAGACGCTTTTAGACACAACTTGCTTTTTCACTTTTAAAGAGTCGAGAAAAAGCTAAAGATGACTCTAGTCTCCTTCGATGTTTTAACGAGCCCGAAGTGACAAATGCTCGGATGGAATTTTTCTGTTATAGAGTCTGAAAAAGGCCAAAAGAAACTGCTCTGGAGATCTAGGCAGAGGGTGTGCCAAACTTTTCGCAAAACCACAGAATACTTTTTACGGTACGGGTGGTCGATCTTCGTGAATGCTGTGTTCACTGCATTGCGATCAGTAGGGCGGCCGACACGGCTTCCTAAGGATAAAGGATATATGCCTATAGGGGTCTCCCAATATATACGCGACGGTATGTGGGAGCACAAATCTGTATTAGCACCACTGACTCTCAAGAGGAATCACCCACCTTCTTCGAGATCGACAGTCACTATGTTTAACGATGCCGGAACACGTCTCTAGCCTAGACCTCTATGTTGTGCGTTATGTTACAAAGCATTGTTAGGTTCATTCAGTTTATTTTAGGTTGATCTTTTTAAATTTTTCCTTTCAAGGTTCACCACGAGATGTATGATACAAATTCCTAAATGCAGTCTAAGATGATAAGCAAGCTTTATTATCTTTCAACTTTGAAAATCCTAGCTACTAAGGGAAAAGAATAACACTATCTTTTCTCAAAGAGCAATCAACACACTCTAATGCACTTTCCTTAAATCCAACATGCAAACTTATCAAATGCAAAATGCACAATGCAGGTGTTTGTTTTCCACTTTCTTAGTATAAATGCCTACAAAGAAAGCTTTTTGCACAAATTTCAATTTGCTTTTAAAATGATCAATACAAACAAGTTCACTCTTTTCGAAAACAACAAGGGTAGAAGAGATTACAATCACTTTGCTTCTTTTCGAAATAAAGACTTGTTTTGACACTTAAAAGACACAAATTCAAACCAATAAGCAAAAGTAAATTAATAATCAAACTACAAACAGCCAACAAATCTCTCTTCTAAGATTATAATCAAATCTGAATCAAAGGCTACAGGATGACTACTTTACTCATGTAAAGGAAGACTGTAAATGACACCACAAACACATAAAAACATTCACAATCTTTTTGTACAAAAAATGAGGCGGAATCAAGCAAAGAAAAGCTTATCAGACTGGTACCTATGCTGGTCAAACGCTGCAAAAAACAGAGATCAAAACAGGGCAATAAAGGACAAAGAACCCCAGCTGCACAATGCCACACTGGTTCAGCGTAGGTCCAACACTGTCAGTTTGACATTCAGCGCAGGTAGCCCCTTCGGGACCTGCGTTGAAATGCAGACTGCCTTCACAGTGTCTGCGCTGAAAGGGAAAACTCTCGTTTCCCTTGGTTTCTGGGTCATAAAATGCTCAAAAATCAACTGTTTCAGGCCAAATCAGAAACACAAGCAAGGTATAAACAGAGGGATGCTTTGATAGGGTACTAAAGACTATCACAAGGATCAATCAAATCATTTGTGGATCTAGTTTAGATCATAGACAAGTCCAACCACTAGCTCAAAGCAGCAACTTTTTACTTTGCAGTTCAAAGTTGCTGTCAAGTCTATGAAGTAAACAAATGACGGAAACACAAATGAAATGAATAAACAAGTTCCTCCCCAGCGGAGTCGCCAATTTGTTGTGGGGAAAAATGCCTATTTAGGACGATCCTATCCACCTAAGGTGTGACAGCGCCTTAGCAACAAACGAATACAGCTATTATGATTTCTTCCTTTATGAAATGTGAAAGAGTGGAGATTGGCAGACTTACCGTTGTCTTCCAGTTGTCCCTCAATCTAGATCCTCTTTCCCTTTGTGTGTCTACAGCTACTCGCCTCCTCGCTTGCTCAAGAGAACAGCTACTTGAATCCCACGAGGTCACAAGAAAACAGCTACCTGTGACAAGAGAACAACTACTTGCGACAAGAGAAGAACACAATACAAAGGCACATATACATATTCATAAATGATTTAGGATTAGAAGTAAATCAAATACACTAATGCAATCATACAAAATACACCAGCATATAGGAAAGAATCAAGATAGCTTTATTGAAAGTAACAGGGTTCAGGAAGAGATACAACCCATGGGGCTCCAATCCAGCATCCCCTTCCCAGCAGAATGGAATTTCCTCTTCAGCTCCCTTCAAAGCATAAACACCCAATGTATCCAGCCACAAACCAACAACAATTCTTTACTTTCACAAAATTCCAGCCTCCTTGACCTCTTGTAGGAGAGATCTATATATAGGGATATTGGAGAGAGGATGAGTCAGCTTGAGACTGGTATGAAACTGACTAGTGTCCTCTCCCTCTCATAGTTTTTGAGTCCACTTGGAGGTTCTTGCTTCCACTTGGAGATTTGGAACCTCTTACTCATCACCAATCGAATTCTTTGATCCAAGTGTCATTTTGGAAGCTTCCTGGGCATTGACACCTTGAGAAATGACTCTGCCACTTGTCCAAACTCGCTCAACGCAGGTAGCCTTTGTTGCAGTTGACATTCAACGCAGGTAGACAGTGGAGCAGTTGACATTCAGCGCAGATGCTCAGTGGAGCAGTTGACATGATCCAGAATTGCCTTGTTTTTGAGTGTTTTCAAGTGGAGAACTTCAGTGAATTGCTGTGGTCAGTTGGCCTTGTTCCTCTAGGGGTAGGAACAACATGTTTAGGGACTTTGGATCCCTTGATTATCGACATTTCATGCTCAGTGATGCAAGGCACAAAAATGTCTATAACATGGACCATTCAAATTTGATCCATGGTTTGCTTGGTCATAACATTAATGGCTATCCCTCCAAGTCTATAAGTACATTAGAGGTAAGGAAACCACCTATCTGAATAGAGACAACAAGGTTTCCAGGGTTGGTATATTTCTCCATGTGCATACACCCTGTCATTAACTCTGCTACTCTACCAACAAATTGAATAGTTTTAGGTTCTATTCTTCTCCTTCCTGGATTCTTGAGAGAGATTTCCTTAACAGTTTTTATGAAAATGGGGATCTCTTTGATAGCTTGGAGCAAAAGTACCTTTATGAAAAGGTTCTTAAACTCAGAGGCTAGGCTAGACTAAAGAATGGGGTCATTCTTCTACACAACTACCCTCTCCGGATGGGGAGGCCAGTTGGAAGAAGATAGAAAAGGATCAGAGGGTACAAGGATGGGCTAGATGGTGACATATTTTTCAGAATGGTCAGGAATTTCCTCCTCACCCTTCTCTTCGGTAATCACCATGGGTTACTTCTAATTTTTTGAGGTTACTATCTTCCCCGATCTCAATGGAGATCATTGACTCGAACTGGTATGGACTAATATTTGGATAAGGAAATCAGGTTTATAGAGTGGATCACTTGTACTATTTTGTTATTGGAGTTGGGTGAAGGTTGGGTAGGTAGCTGAGGAGGTCAAAATGGTGGAGGTAAAGGTAATGGTGGCATTGGCTGACTCTGCTGAGGTAATGATGGATGTGGCGTTGGGTAAGGTGCATATGTTGGTGGGTATGACTGCATGTGTGCAGGATAAGAATGGTGTGAATGTTTTGGCCCTATCCATTCTCATTGGCAAGTTTGGGAGGGTTTTCCATAATGATATTGGTTCCCATGCTGCCATTGTTGACATTTACTAGTGTTAGGATAGGAATATGGATGTGCATTATAACCAAAACAATGCGGTGGAAGTTCAGGATCCATACATGCACTTACCTAAGGATAGTTTCTTTGTGCTCCCATAGCATGCAATGATTCGACTTTAGGTTGTCCTCCTTCAAAAACAACTTTGAGCCTAGTTATGGAGGGAAATTTTTCTGTGGCATGGTTCTCTGTACAAATTGCACATCTATTAGTTCCTTTAATACGAGAGGAAATTCTCTTAAAAGATGCCTTTTTCTACGTTTCGGACAAAAAATAGAGAATGACTCTTGTTCCTATAGAATTTTTTGTTGAAATTTCAAAGAGTTTATTTATTTACTAACAATATTCATTATTTCAATTTTCATATTGTCCATTTTGTTCTCTAATCCAATAATCATAGCATTAGTAGATTCAATTTTCTTATTTCTATTTTGAATTCCTTTATTGGAGCTTTATTGGTTCCTCGAGAATTTCCTGCACAAGTCATAGATTTGATCAAAATATTTCTAAGCAATATCCCCTCCTCCTAAAAGATTTAGCTTAGTACTAGCATCATCAATAAGCCCACGTAAGAATAAGGTTCTAATGTTACTTAGATCAAATTTGTCCTTTGATGTCTGGAGGATGTATATGAATCTCTCTAAGTAGTCCTCTGGAGTCTCCTCATCATTTTCCACAATAGCAAATATTTCATCTTGACTATCTCTAGTTTTAAAATATTCCTGATGTTTTGACAAGAACACTCTCTTCATCTGTTCCCAAGAAGATATAGGGTTTCCTCCTAGTCCCATGAAGCAGCAGAGTGTTGCGTCCTTGAGAGTTGCAGGAAATAACTTTAACTTTTGAGCATCAGATGAATACTCATAACTTATACACAAAATATCAATCTCAAATAAGAGAGAAGTTTGGTCTTCACGTACCTTAACATAGAAATGAGGAAGAACTGATGGTGGAGCATTTTTTATTTGTACTTGTGTATCGAGATCCACAATTGGAAATCCAAAAGTGGATTGTTCCTCACTTACCTGATTTTCACCAATTCCTTCTGCATGGCTTTCATGATCTGCCATTGTCACTCCTCTAATCAAACCAATCTCAACAAGATGAGAAGGCTGACTATGGGTTCTAATAGTCTCCTTCTTCGCTTTTCTGGGTTGTGTCACACTTGGACCACTTGTTATAGACATTTTTGTGCCTTACAGCTCTAAGCATGAAATGTCCATAAACCAAGGGATCCTAAGTCCCTAAAAGTGTTGTTCCTACCCCTAGAGGAACAAGGTCAACCAATTACAGCTTCTCCCAGAAGTTCTCCACCAGAAACTGCTCAGAATGAGTCAAATCAGGATCATTTCAGCTACTCCACTAGCTAGTTGTGTTGCATAGCACCCCAGTACACTAGCTAGGTGCGTTGCAACGCACCTAAATGCACTACCAGGGTGCGCTGAGTGGGAAATGACAAATGGCAGTGTCATTCCGCGAGGTGGACAGACAATGGAAGCTTCCAGAATCTTCCCCAATGACACTTGCCTCACTGAGTTCGACCAAGGATGAGTAAGAGGCTCTCAGTCTCCAAGTGGAAGCAAGAACTGACAGAGAGAAGCCACTAGTCAAATCATAAGCTGACTCGTCCTCTTTGCATACATCTATATATGGATCCCTCATCCCAGAGATCCAGAGGCTGGAATTTTGTACATTGCAGAGAATTGTTGTTGGTTTTGAGATAGAGATCAGTGTATTGGGTTATTTATTCTTTGTTGGAGGTGAAGAGGGGATTCCTTTGCTGGGGGGTTGATGCTGGATCGGGAATCATCGGTTGTCACTCCTCCTGGACCTTCTTGTTATATCAATAAAGCTATTTGAGTTTCTCCTACATGCTTGTGTACCAATGATGTTTTGTTATATTTGTATGTTTAGCTTAAATCTGATCCTAAGCTATTTATGAATATAAATCCATGTCTTTGTGTAGTTTTCCTCTTCTGTGATCTTGCAGGAACTTGGTGAAGCTGGGCAAGTAAGGGAGCAGGTAGCTGGAAGCTGTCAAAGAGGAGAGAGATTGGATCAAAGGACTAGCGCAAGACACAGGTTGGTTCATCCTATTCCTCTTCGTTTATAGTTCATAAAGAAGAATACGAAAGTAGTTTTCCTTGTTTGTTTCTAAGGTATTGTCACACCTTAGTGGGATAGGGGCGTTCTGAGTAGACACTTTTCCCGTTAACAAAATGGCGACTCCACTGGGGATTGTGTCTAGTTAGTTTGTTTGTGTTTCTCTTGTTGTTTGTTTCATAAACACAGAAGTAGCAATCGAACTGCATCTCCCATTATCAAATGCAAAGTAGACACCTGCTACTTCAATCCATTCACTGGATTTGTTTATGATTTGAACAGCTGATTCACAAATGATCTGATTACCCTTTGTGATAGCTCTTAGACCTCCTTTAAATCCACCCTCTGATTGTGCATTACTGATTGCTTTTCCTCGGCCAAAATCCATAGATTAAACTGCAAACCGTGACCCAGAACTCGGATAGAATTCTCGTTTCTGCCCCAGCGCAGGCTCTGTGAAGAGATTCTGCATTTCAACGCAGTTCCCGAGAGGGCTACCTGTGCTGCAATCCAGTTTCTCTGTGTAACAGGTGCGCTGATTAGCCTAGCCCTGTGCAGCTGAGGTTCTTTGCTTCATTTTTTCAGTTTTGTCTCTGATTTTGCAGCCTATGATCAGTGTGTGTCTGTTTAAAAACCCCTTTTCTTTGCCTTAATTTCGCCTCCTTTGTACAAAAATACTGTAGATGTTCTTTGTGTGTTTGTTACATCATTTACAGTTTTCCATTGAAAGAGTAGAATAGTCATACTGTCGTCCTTGGATTTAGATCTATCGCAAGTGTCGATTTTGATCTTAGGAGAAAGTTTACTTGCTGTTGACAGTCGATTATGCTTTTAATTTTGTCTTTGGTTTGAATTTGTCACTTTCTAGTGTCGAAACGAGTGTTTATTTCAAAATCATAAAGTGTTGTAATCTTCTCTACCTTTTGATTTCGAAAAGAAGCTTGTTTGTGTTTTTCACTTGAAAGCAAATTCAGATTTGTACATCAACTTTCTTTTTAGGCATCAATATTAAGAAAGTGAAAACAAATACATGCATATGTGCATTTGCATATTGATAGTCTATTTTGCTTGATTTAGGAAAAGTGCATCTACAGTGTGCTCTTTGCTCTTTGAGAAAAGATTGTGTCTTTCTTTTCCCCTTGTAGCTAGGATTTTCATTGCTGAAAAGAGATAAAAGTTTGCTTATCATCTTTAGATTGCATTTTAGGAATTACATCTACATCTCGTGGTGATCCCAAAAGGAAAACTTCTAAGAAAGATCAACTTAAAATAAATTGAATGAATCTAACAACGCTTTGGAACTTAACGCACAACATTTAGAGGTCTAGGCTAGAGACGTATTCCGGCGTCGTAAATCCTGGTAACTGTTGTCCTCACTGATGGTTGGGTGATTCCTCCACTTTGAGACGATAAGTTCCAGTACGGACTTGTGCTCCCACGTACCGTTGAGTATATATTGGGAGACCCCTATAGGCTTGAAACCTTTTATCCATAGGAAGCCGTGTCGGCCACCCTACTGATCGCAATGCACCGAACACAGCATTCGGTAAGATTGGCTGCCGTACCGTAAAAAGTATTCTGTAGTTTTTTGATTGGTTTGGTACTCCCTCTACCTAGATCTCCAGAGCAGTCCCTTTCATTCCTTTTTAGACTCCTTAACGGAAAAGGTCCATCTGAGCACTTGTCACTTCAGGCTCATTAAAAATCGAAGGAGACTAGAGTCATCTTTTGTTTTTTCTCGACTCTTAAAAACTGAAAAAACAAGTTGTGTCAAAGCGTCTTAAAATTTATTTTAAATGGAATATTCACCCCCTTTTCCTACGTTGATCTTAGGTTGAGAAAATGGAGTCTACCAACCAAGGAATTCCCCTTGGTGGAAATCCTAGTCCCTTCTCCTCTTGGGGAGATGTTGGTGCACCCCATATGGCCACATTGTCACTTCCAGGACTGACAATTGGCTTGCCAGTCTGGCTCTTCTCAACCAATGTCGTTCAGAACACCATTATTCCTGAACAATCGAATCAGCAAGTAGACAAGTCCAGAGTTGCCCACCAACCGTCTACTTCCTCTAATTCTTCCTCTCCTCCTTCCTCTTCGCTTGATAGGGCTGGCAAAGCCAAAAGCCAAGTTCCTAAGGAGAAGAAGGAGAAGAAGAAGAAAGAGAAGAAGAAGAAGGAGCCAAAGGCGAATGGGGGAAAACGAGTGTCATCCAACGAAAATCCACACACTGCACCGACTAGGCCTAAATTGCCATGTGTCATTTGCAAAGGAGACCACTTTCACAGAGATTGTCCTTGCATCCCTCGGATACTAAGGGACTGGTCTCCTCGTTTGCACAATCCGATGTCATCAACCTCTGATGATCATGTTTAAAGCACACCGTCAACTAGCAAAAGTGAAGCCCCAGGACAAAAAGGGAAAGCTAGATTTCCCTGTAAACTGTGCGAAGGCAATCATGCCGTCCACCGCTGTCCCTTATGAGACGAAGCGAAAAAAGTTTTGGATGATCGTCTGGTTTCACCGTTATGACTTCCTCCTGGATATAAAAAACTCTTGCCGAGTCCGTCGCCAGTTGAGAATCCAGCCGGCCCGCTCAAGTGGTCGGCTGAAGCGCCTATCATCGAAGATAAACCATATGAATCCATACCAGACGAAAGTCAAAAGGTCGAGGCGGCAGTTGACCCGGTCTTGCCTTCAGAGGTTTTATCTTGGAATGATACAGTCACTGAAGAGAACAAGGATGACATTGTCCAAATTCTCTTCATCAACACAGACTCCGACGAACATGGGGGCAATCTACGCTTTCCCTTACCGCAGGAGGGAAGTTCGTCAGAGCCATACCCGGCCGTCTACTCTGTCCCACCTCCAAGCAACCTAGTTATCTCCTTCAACTGGAATCAACTAGGCAGACCCCGTTTACCAGCGAGCATACCATTCCGAATTATCGTTCAAATATATAGAATGGTCATGGCTGGTACCATCATAGATGAGGGGGCTTCTGTGAGTATCCTTTCCTCTATTGCTTGGAAAGTGCTTGGTTCGCCATCGTTGTTGCCTGAGATGAGAAATATGATAGGCTTTGACAAAGGAACCAGTCGACCTTTAGGGATCCTTCCCAATGTGCCCATAACATTGAGAGGGAAGACAGTTCAAATGAATGTAATGGTAGTTCAAGGACCCTTGGATTATAACCTACTCCTTGGACGAGACTATATTTATTGCATGGGAGCCATCGTCTCCTCACTCTTTAGAGTAATGTGTTTTCCGCACGAAGGAAGAGTGGTCAAGTTCGTGGACCAGCTTTCATTTCCTGGATCACGCATAGCAAATAGTCATATACCATCCCTGAATGGTCTCTTCATGCAAGAAATTTCTCAATCTCCAGTCCGTCCTCCCGATGAGCGCGAGTAATTCGGAGGGATATGACTGAAACCCAGGGGGCATGCATCCTGGTCTGCTTCGGCAGGAAAACTTTGGGTATAGGGTAGATTTCCACGGGAGAATATGACTAGTCTGTACCTCGTCCGTGATTGGAAGAGGGGTTATTCTAGAACAAGATTCTCTTGTCAAATTTATGTGAGTTGACAGAATTGAGTCACTCACCTTTTTTTTATCTCGGTAGACATCGGCGAAGAAGTGTTTTGTTTGCACCGCGAATCGAACAGTCTTTGGGTGACCTGTAAGAGGTAGGCCTCTCCCGATAAAACAAATGTTTTATTGGACTAAAGAAGGGGTAACCTTGAACCATACTTTATACCTGGGCGCATGCAAACCTTTTGGAGTGCAAGCGAGGGTGGGCTATTTATTTTTTAAATTTTTAGGACCTCTAACCCTTTAAACTCGTAGGATTAGTCGTCACCTAACTTGCATAAAGAAAGGATGTGGGGAAAAAATCTAAAAGTTGTCGTTTTATATGAGACATTCTTATCATATGACTGGATTAATCGAGCATTTTTAGCGCATAGTTCAAGCTCGTTAAAAAATAAACATAAGACATAAGCAAGTGTTTCCACCCGCGTTTAAGCTCATTAAAAAATGAACTATTCCCCGGTAAATAACCACCGTGAATGAAGCATTTCAGCCATTAAAGCCTTGGTCGTGTTTGTACCGTCACCTCCACTTTTCCATTGGCCGATCATTCACCTCCATTTGATTGTTTACCCATTTTGAGGAACAGCTGCGAAGAGTGATTTCACTAGCCATCCTTGTGACACTGCCGTGATTGAAAAATTCCAAACCTTACCTGGAATCAGCTGCTACCCATTTTATCACTCGTTCCTCAAAAGACGAGTCTTCTTTAAGCTCTTTTCAACTGACTCGTAAAATATGAAAAGATTTCCAAGTTTTGGCCTTCCAGCTCGTTAAAGCGACCGGAAGTGCTATCCCTCCTCTAGATTTTAATCTTTTTGGACCTGAGGGATTATTGCACAAAAAGATCGAGCGCTTGTTTTGTTCGGCTCGTTAAAACTATCGAAAATTCATCCCTTCTGTATTGTTTTATACTTTTTCAGACTTAAGGGATTAGATGACGAAAAAGGAATTTCGGAGTTACCTTTACGTACCTTTTCAGACTCTCTAAAAATGAAAAGGACCGAGTTATCTTTGTCGTTAAACTCGTTAAAAAGATTAATAGCGACAAACTTGTCTTTAGACGAGAACGAGTTTCACTATCGCTAAGCTCGTTAAAACATAGCGATGGGTTTGCTCGAAGGGCAAATTATAGAACAAGCATATGTTATCCTCCTCAAGCTTGACAAAAATAAAGAGGTACTGGTCAGCAATGACTGGGGAAAAATTGGGAAGAAACTCAAAGAATCTTTATTGGTAGCAAGTCGCTCTTGAACATGACACTTCCACTCCACGCCTACGTCGGGTTAGGTTGTTTCATTCACTGATCACATCGCCATGGTCACACCATACCATCCACATTTGGGGTAAATGCTACCAATCCATCACATAAGTTTCGCCGACATGTTCAATAGAATTCATCTAGAGAAGTCATCTGTGTCCCATCCACTACCATACATTATACTTCATTCTTTCATGACCGCCATCCTGAACCATATGTCATCAGATCATTTTCACCTCCATCAAAATCATTTGCTCCGTTCTGTGTCATTGATGTGGGATTCATCAAGGCCCTCCTTTGACGGATCGCTTCTTGTCGACATCAGCTCATTATCCAAGAAGTTGATCTAGGAACACCCCATTCAGTACATTGAAGCTTGCATGCCTCAATGGCAAGTTTCTCACTTCCGGCGATAGGTATACATCAATGACCTTCGACCGAAAGATTTTGCGTGGTGTTCGACACCAAGTCCTTTATTCACACCATGTGAATTGTACTGCAGTACCTTGAGGGTCATCATCATTATCGGTGATTCCTCTCGCGCTTGTTAACAATTTACATCATCGACTGGTAATCAAGCGATGTCTTTCCATGTTCAACTTCAAAACATTTCTCACATGGATTGACTTGTACTTCGAGTGAAGATCGGACGAGATTGAAGACCTCGGATCTAGTTTCATCCATCCACGCTGCGATATATGTTCAGGAAAAATAAAAACATTGACATGTACAGCATTTCAGCACAGATAATCATCCTAACAAAAGGATGATGACTTCATCAGAATCATCAGTCTACCATGAGACGATTGTCAGTCCTGTGTACATAAAAATGAATTTATAAAACTGAGCATGGGAATGCCCGCCTCAGCTAGATCATGAAAACAGTATGAAGATAATGTATTGTATTGTATCTTATTACAGGTCTCCTCTCAGCATTGAAATAACTTCGGATCCTCCTAATAAAGCATTTCACTCGATAAACGGCCTCATACTTTAGGGGGAAACTGTTATAGACATTTTTGTTCCTTACAACTCTAAGCATGAAATGTCCATAAACCAAGGGATCCTAAGTCCCTAAAAGTGTTGTTCCTACCCCTAGAGGAACAAGGTCAACCAATTACAGCTTCTCCCAGAAGTTCTCCACCAGAAACTGCTCAGAATCAGTCAAATCAGGATCATTTCAGCTGCTCCACTAGCTAGCTGCGTTGCATAGAACCCCAATACACTATCTAGGTGCGTTGCAACGCACCTAAATGCACTACCAGGGTGCGCTGAGCGGGAAATGACAAATGGCAGTGTCATTCCGTGAGGTGGACAGACAATGGAAGCTTCCAGAATCTTCCCCAATGACACTTGCCTCACTGAGTTCGACCAAGGATGAGTAAGAGGCTCTCAGTCTCTAAGTGGAAGCAAGAGCTGACAAAGAGAAGCCACTAGTCAAACCATAAGCTGACTCATCCTCTTTGCATACATCTATATATGGATCCCTCATCCCAGAGATCCAGAGGCTGGAATTTTGTACATTGCAGAGAATTTCTGTTGGTTTTGAGATAGAGATCAGTGTATTAGGTGATTTATGCTTCGTTGGAGGTGAAGAGGGGATTCCTTTGCTGGGGGGGTTGATGCTGGATCAGGAATCATCGGTTGTAACTCCTCCTGGACTTATTATATCAATAAAACTATTTGAGTTTCTCCTACATGCTTGTGTACCAATGATGTTTTGTTATATTTGTATGTTTAGCTTAAATCTGATCCTAAGCTATTTATGAATATAAATCCATGTCTTTGTGTAGTTTTCCTCTTCTGTGATCTTGCAGGAACTTGGTGAAGCTAGGCAAGTAAGGGAGCAGGTAGCTGGAAGCTGTCAAAGAGGAGAGAGATTGGATCAAAGGACTAGCGCAAGACACAGGTTGGTTCATCCTATTCCTCTTCGTTTATAGTTCATAAAGAAGAATACGAAAGTAGTTTTCCTTGTTTGTTTCTAAGGTATTGTCACACCTTAGTGGGATAGGGGCGTTCTGAGTAGACACTTTTCCCGTTAACAACACTGCTACGAAACTTCAAGTAGATTGTTCTTGCGTGATGAGTCTGGGTCTGTTTGGACTTTCTTCCTGCAAAATAAGGCCCAACATGTGATTGGATTTCAAATTTATTAGTGTTTCCTCTATCCCTAGTGGACTTCAGACCCCTACCTCTTTTAGGCATTCATTTCAAAAATGACAAAATAAAATTCCAACAAAATGCTACAATTAAGAAATAACTAAACACCGATAAATTCCCTCAAGAAATAGAAGCACATTGCAGGAAAAAAATAATAGCATACTTACCCTTATTGCGAAAAAAGAAAAATTCTTACCAATTCAAATCGCTTCCTTGACAACGACGCCAAAATGTTGGGTGCAAGAAATGCACTTAAGCAAGCTCCTTCAAGACTTAATTGTCAACCCAGGGGTTTCGTAAACTTAGAGATAAAGCACAGGTAATGGAAAAAGTGGTATGAATTTTTCCTATTTATATTCCTACATATCAATTGAAATTTTGCAGAATCAAACAAAAAAATCTCAAAGGAAACTAACACCAAAGTAATTCTAGTGTTGGATTCTAAAAGAATGCATTTGAAAAGAAATCAAATAAAAGAAATTTCACATTGTTGTAAACAATCTTAATTGCTGAAGTGACACTCTATGTTTATCCTCAGTATAGGTGGTGACAATTTAACAAGTGGGCCCTTGAAAAGATCTACCTTCTAAATTATTTTCCTTCTGACACTGAGTGGTCATTCCTGTACTCTTGCAATCTTCTTGCACTAGTGCATCTACAAAACTTATGTGAGAAGTATATTTTACACTTATGCTGAAGACTTATGTTTTCATGTAGGGGCTCTAAGCCTTAAGGTTTGGAGCACTCTCTTCCTGTGAAAAGACACTAGTCCTTGTACCAGAACAAAGCTTCCTACACCAAGTATTCCAACTTACTTTTGGGAAAAACAAAAGAGCTTGTTAACTATAAAAATAATAGCAAATGAGAGAAGAATATGAAATAATCTTGCACATGAAAAATAATGCTTTAATAAACTAAATCTCGCATATAGAAATAAACTTTTAAGAAAAAAAATAATCTTCAAAAGTTAAGGCAAACTTTCTTTAGTCAAAGGGTTTTGCATGCAATGAATCTAACTCGAAATTATTCACTATAGTATTCCATATTACTTTTAATCATTTTCCTTAAATCGTGAATTGCAAATACAAATTAAGATATGAAAGAGCGTTCTTTTCTATTTCATGAAGTTATCCTTAATCTTTAAGAATTTAAATTTTAGTATTAGATATGTCTGCTTCGGATGATAAATGATTGCTTTGTAGAAATAAATTAAATCATATAAAGGAAAAGAATGAAACACTTACTGTAGATAAACTAGAAAACCAGAGTGAAATATCCCACATGCACTGGTGTAGTGATGATCGTATCTGCACGATCCAAGCGAAAGAAAACCAGAACAGGAAGTAAAGTAATTTAATTTTACTTTTACACAACAAATATGTTCACACTTGATTGCTTTAATAAAATAAATCATAATTTGTAAGCAAGCACGAAATTAAGATTCAAACCACGCTTTTATAAATAAATCGAGTTAACACACCTTTAAGATAACAAAAGCAAGAGGCTAAACAAGTTGGGTTGGTTGGGCCCTAGCCAACCACCTCGTTTCCCATTTTAAGAAATGAAAACCTTTAGCACATTTTTTTTTCTAAGTAAGTCTAAAATCTACTATTTTAACAAAATAATACAAGGAGGCTTTGGCCTTTGCAATTCCTAGCCAGAGTTCATGTCATATTGTAGTACAAATGAAATGAGGACTGCCCAGAGATGGGAAACCAGTCCAAACCGTAATAAGTTTGTTGCCCTCACAGGGGAAACCAGCATATAAGCATATGATGATGTTTTCATGAAATTGTTTTCAAAATTAACTGTTCTCTTTAAAAAATCAAAATGAAACCTGGAACCTGGAACCATATGATGCGTGAAGCCTAGACCTTGATGATGCATGCAGTTTTAATTGTCATTTTTTATGATTGGCTACTCTTCAATGATGAAACATCTATATTCGTCGATGTCCTCCTCATCTTCCTGGATCCGACCCATGTCTTCTTGCGTTTGATGTGCTTGAATATGCTCTATGGTGGAAGGCTCACCTTGAGCTGTATCTGCCTCGCCTTGTGCAGTGTCCTAGTTCTTCGGCGCTTGAGTGGGAGGACCTCCATCATTGGAGGACTCCTCCTGAAACAAAATTGTGATGGTCACCCTAATAATGGGTCGATTAAGAGTGCTTTGGTAGGTGAATTGTGTCGAATGAGGAGTTGGCTGTGAATTGGAAGGGGAAGTTGTGGTAGAAGGACGGGAATGCGGGGACAGGGGATGAACAGCTTGAGTGCAGCCTCTACGGCTTCTGCCATTACGCGTATTAGGATATTGGCCTGAGATGGGAGTTGATGAAGGGGAATAAGAATCAGAGACCGGGGAAGGGGAGGAGCATTGCAGTCTCCCTCTACTGCTGCCTCCTCGGCTACGCATTCTCTGGCGTAGTCTCGGCAAGATGCTTTAGGGAGGAGGGGCTTGCCTAAATGAGGTCTGCTCTATGCGGAGATTGGGATCAGAAGGCTCAGTGGGCTCGGACGAGAGAATGAAATTGCAAAGCAAGCTGTAAGAGTGATGGATGCTCGTTCCAAAATCAATGCAACATAGAGAATTGCAATTCCTACCTATTGTAGTGTGTATGCTAGGCTTCACAACATCCATAGAGAAATTTTAGTTCAAAGGCAGAGGAGCTAAAATAGAGGAGGTGGGCAGAATATTACTTGAGGCCTCCATGGTGCAGATCCAAGGTGGGTAAACACTACTGAATTGGTTTGAGTGCCACATTGAATGGCAATTACGCTGGTTGAAAGATGAATTAACTACCATCTATGCGAGCTTATGGGAAGCTTTGTGGTGGTGCCACTTGCTACCCATCCCTCTACCATCTTGTCAATTGTTGTATACACCTGCATCTAGGAGTTTTGCTTCTTTGTGCACCAGGTCAATGCATTCCTGTAATTGAGTGCTATCATAAGGATATTGAATGATCATGATCTAAATATTTGATCGTGATCTACCCCTATATTTGCCAGTATATCAACTATCTTGTTTCCTTTTCTTTTGCTATGATTAAAGGTGATAGCCCTTCTGTTTTTTAATCCTTGATCTATGAGTTCTAATCTAGTTGCCAATCTCCAGCTAGTCGCCACTTTAGTAGTTGGGGTTCCTTGTTGAATTTGTATAACCATATTGATGAGGATTTGGGAATCCCCTTCGATTATGATAGGTTAAAAATTGTGTTGGTTAGCTAAAGATAGTGCCTGCTAAAGTCCTTCCAATTCTACTGAGTTTTTTGTATCCTAGCCAATTGTTCCATAATATAACAAAAGAGGGGTGGCTTCATGATTCCTAAAGATACCTCCATGACCAGCCTTGCCCGAATTACCTTCTGAGGCCCCATAAAAGTTTAGCTTGATTACTCTTGCTAGTAGGGGAACCCACTGAGTGGGAGGCCTAGAAATGATGGTAGAAATGTTGTGATCATCCAGAACTTGTGAGATCCAGATATTCCAATTCTCCCAAATGCTCCTTTCCTGTGCCTTAGTGGGAAAATCATCTACCTACCATTTCTTGAGAGCCAAGGTTTCTTGAATATTCTGGCAGAAATTGTTCCAAATGGTGTCCAGGGGAGTGCATTGGTTCTTAAAGATTTTCTTATTTTGATCCTTGCAGATTGTCCAAATAAGTAGACCCGGAAGGATCTGCCATAGGGAATTGAGTATTTTTCTGTTATAGGGAGCGGATGCCCTTTTATTGATGGTGCTTATGATGTCCCCTAAAGTTCTGCAAGATATTTGGCATCTACAGCTGAGTTTTTCGAATAATTTATTTACTAAGTTACATGAATCCATGAGGTGTTGTATGGTTTCTCTTTATTGCTTGCAATTGGGGCAATATGAGGGTCCTTGGAATACTCTTTTAATGAGATTGTCCCATGTGAGAACACTTTTATGGCAAAGCAACCATATGAAAGTAGATACTTTGGGCAAAATTCCCGGGGTCCATATGCATTCCCAAATTGGGTTTATTGAGGCCTGGGCTTGAATCATCAATCCATATGCCTTTTTTGTAGAGAATATTTCTTTCGAAGTGTATCCCCATCTTAAAATTTGTTTTTCTCCTAAATATCTTATTTTCATATTGTTTAGCTTTGTGTGCATTGCTTTGTAGAAATCTACCGTTTCTTGAGGAATAATCTACTCGGCCTTTTTCCATTGTATGTAGCTGTGATTGTTATGTTGAGTCTAGTGTTGAGATACGTTTTCATTCTGATGAATAGCATTTTCCTCATGATTTTGGGGAGGGATAACATCTAGTAGTTTGGGTTGTTGTTTCCAGGAGTCCGCCCAAAATTGGGCAGTGTCACCATTTCTTATCTCCCAAAAACTGTGTTGTTGTATCATTGCTCTGTGTTGTTTTGCTGCGTTCCAAATTAGAGAGCCTACATCATTATTTGTGAGTCTGATAATTTCTTACTGCGATCGATTATTTCATATTTTTCAGCCCATATTTTGGCCCATGGTGTGTGTGGAGCAGATACCCATTTCCACCATAATGTTTCCCCCATCATTACATTACTATGCTGAGGATCCCGTAATCCAAGGCCTCCCTACTTTTTTGGCGTACAGACTGTCGACCATTTCACTATTGCCCATTTTCAATTGTGCCCAGATGATCCCCATAGGAAGTTGCACTGTAGATTCTTAATCCTTTTGAGAACCCATTTTGGCAGTGTGAGAGTAGAGAAAAGGTATAGAGGCATAGTTTCTTGTACTTCTTTGACCAAAACAAGTCTGCTTGGCATATTAAGGGCTCTATAAGTCCAAGAAGATAGACAAACTTCCAATTTCTCTAGAAGTAAATGCCAGGATGTTGATTTATAGAAGAATTTATCAATGGCACTCCCAGATATTTGGAGGGAAGATTGGCAACAGAAAAACCAAGGATTTTGGCAATATTTCTTTGGGTTACTGGGGGAGTGTGAAAGAAGAAGATTTGAGACTTAGCAAAGTTTATGGTGGTTCCTGATGCTTCATAGAAGGTATCTAATAGGGATTTGAATGAATGAGCTTCTTGGACTGAAGGGTGCCCAAACAACATATTGTCATCCACAAATTGTTGATGGGTAATGGCAATGGTTCTGTTGAGAGAAAGGCCTTTAAGATTTTGAGAGTGAAGAGCATGCTTTATGAGGTGACCTAGGCCTTCTTCCATGAGTACGAAAATAAAGGGGGAAAGAGGATCACCATGAAAAATGCCTCTGAAGGGGGAGAAAGGTCTAGATGGGACACCATTTACTAAGATGGAAAAAAAAGTGGATGATATGAGATTGATGACCCATCTGACCCATGGAGGGCTAAAGCCAAAGGCTATAAGCATTTGTTTAATATATGTCCAACCTAATTTGTCAAAAGCTTTTGATAATTCAATTTTTAGAAGCATAACTGCCTATTTATTGTGCTTCAGGGAGTGAACGGTCTCATGCGTCAGAATTTTGCCATCAAGGATTTGATGTCCCTCCATGTATCCTGATTGTTCCTGCGAAAAGAGAATTGGAAGAAGCAACTTGAGTCTGTTGGTGATGACTTTTGAGATGACTTTATATTTAAAATTGCATAGTGCAATGGGCCTAAACTTCTCTGGTATGTTTGGGTATGTTTGGTTGTTCTTCTTTGGGGATGATAGCTATGAATGTTGCATTTAGATTCGGAAGGATCCAGTGCATGGTTCGAGATTCTTCCACCACTTTCCAAACCTCTAGTTTGATGAGATCCCAGAAGTGATGGAAGAATTTGGAGGTGAATCCATTAGGTCCAGGGGCTTTCCCATGTCTTAGTTGAGCTAGTGTTGATTCTAGTTCCATAGGAGTGATCGGTCGCAGTAATAGCTGATTGTGCTCTTCTGTTATAATCTTTGGCACATGATGGAGAATTTTGTTGATGGCTGATTGCCTGTATACTTGAGGCTCTTGATGAACAAATTTAAAATGGGTGAGGATTTCTCTCTCAATGTCAGCATGTTCCTCCATTCTTTCTCCCTGTTGATTTTGAATCTGTGCAATCTTATCATGCATTCTTCTTTGAATGGTTGTTCGATGGAAGAATTTGGTATTTGTTTCCCCCTCTTTTAACCATCTGATTCTCGATTTTTGTTTCCAAAGCATCTCTTCTTGCTTCCTTTTTTCATCTAGCTATGTGAGAGGTTCTTGTTCTTGATTTGCTAGTGTCTCAGTTCTCCATTCCCTTATAATTCTTTGCTGGAGCTCAGTCATGTTGTGCTCAAGCGTTTTTTGAGCTTGGAAAATATTAACGACGGTGGAGTGATTCCATTGTTTAATTTTCCTTTTGATATTCTTTAATTGTTGTTGGAGTTGATACATTGTTGAGCCGACTGGAGGGGTGAAGTTTTTCCAAGCTATTTTGACAATATTTTTGAAGTCTGGATGTGAAAGATAGAAAGCTTCAAATCTAAATGGCCTTTTGGTAGGATATCCCAGTCTTTACCATTTGAGTGAGATGGGCCATTGATGTGAACCTAACAGAGGCAAGATTGATGTGGTGATATCTCCTCTTAGGTGAATAGCATTGTCTGAAATTAGAAATCTATCAGGTCGAGATGCATTTTCTTGGGATCCTATCCTTTTGTTATTCCAAGTATAGATGGCATTATTGAATGGAAGATCTATTAGCTAGTTGGTTTGTATATATTCTCTGAAGCGACTGCTTTCAATGTCCAGTTTAACTTTCCCCCCTTTTTTTCCTTAGTTTGGTAATCATGTTGAAATCTCCGCTTGTGATCCATAGTGGGTGGGTCTTGGTGGATTTAAGAGCTTCCAACATATTTAGCAGTGCCATCTTTTGTAGTGAGTCCTGAGGAAAATATACATTTGACAGATGCCCATGTATGTTGGTTCCTATAATATGGAAAGTGGCCTGTATGAGATGATGGCAGGCATGAAAGCATATAAGTATGATAGCTTGCATATTCCAAGCAATAGCAAGTCCTCCCGAAGTGCCAGAAGCATCCACCATGACTGTTTGACATCTTGGCCAAGCTTTGGATAATATAGAACTCAAAGTCTTATTGTTGTCTTTTGTTTCTTGCATGAAGAAGATTTGTGGTTTTTCATTCTGTATCATGTTTTTTATCATTATGTATTTCCCAGGACTGTTTAGCCCTCTTAAATTCCATGAGATGAGCTTCATAGTTGACCAGTAGGTAGTGGTCTATAGTACTTGGTTAATTTTGAACATCTGCCTGATTCCACCAGCATCTTCCCAATAATGATGGTTCTTTGTAGATCTATCTTTCTTCCCATTTTCTTACCATCTTTGTGGACGTTTTTCCCATCCCAACTACCGCCTGGTTCTATGCCTAAGGTACTCTGCTAATGCGCTCTTGAAAGGACTACTTCCAAGTTTTCAGGTTGCCTCTTCTAAATTTTGTCAAACTCTTTCTTTTTGTAGGCTTGTTCAAGACTAAATATGTCTAGGTATCCGAGGTCAAAGCTTTCTAGTTCTTCTTCCATGTGGCTTTGTTGGCTATTCTTAGGCAATGATTTAGTTGCCTTCGTTGAATCTAATGAAAGGTTGTTGATGTCCATTTCTTTTGCCAGCCCAGGGATTTTATCTATCTCTTTGACTAAGGTGGGTGGAGAGGCTACTCTCTTTGGATAGATTTTTTGATTGTGCACTGGCATACTAGATTCATGGAGATGCGATGAGGTGGATGGCATAGTGGATGGCATGGTGTTTGGTTCAATGGTTTTGGATCAATCTACTTCATGCATGGAGGGTTGTGACAGAATATCAAATCTATTGCTGGTGGAAGGTGCGGAGGAATTAGACAGAGGGTTCTTGAGAACAGGTGGGGACTTTTTGGTATGCCTATTTCTATTGGCAACCTTAGTGAATCCTTCAGAGTCAGATTTATCTAGGTTATCAGTATTTGTGGGGGAAGTGTTTAAAGGATAGTCATGGAATAGATGGCCATGAGCATGGCATTTTTTGTAGCGAAATGGCACATGTTCATAATCAATAGGTTGGATCCATTCAAATTCATCATGAAGAAGGCTTATCGAAACCATGAGGGCTTTGCCAAGTCGCATGTAGATGCAGATACAAGCATACGAGGTGTACCTTTGGATCTTTGTTTCCTCTGCAATCTTTATGAATTCCCCAAGACTGTTGCCAATGAATTTTAGAAATTCTTCATCCCAATATTCTAGAGGCAAAGAGTACAATCATATCCAAACTGGCACCCAGTTGAAGTCTTCTTTCTCTGGATTAAATCTTCCAATCCAATCCCTTATATACAGACCTACTGCATTGAAAAAATATGGGCCTCCGTCTAAGATTTTGTTCCTCTCTTCTATGCAATTGAATATAGCAGTGAAGAAACCTTTTGGCCTTAGCTGTAGGGTAATGTGTACTTTTTGTTTCCATTTTGAAATAATCCATCCTTGCAAGGCTTTCTCAGTTGGCTAGAAGCCAATGAACTTACCTATAAGTGCATGATCCTTCATGAACTGTATTTGGGCCTTGATCCGATGGCTTAGTAAGTCAATCTTAGGGCAATCTTCTACAATGGGCTTGCATCTAGATGAGGTCACCTTCATAAGTACATCATTTTTCGTGGGGGTACTCTCTGTTTGTTCAAATTTTCTGTTTCTTGATACTGGGCAGGTTGGTTCTGCATCGGCTCCTCTGTTGCAGATGATGGAATTTCAGTTTCGTTATTATTCACTTTGAGATTTCATTTGTCATTGTAATCTGTGGGGGGAGGCCCCTGGCCTCCCCCATATGAATATTCATGATATCAACTCCGTCTGTGCCAATAAGCTAGTGCTTGAGAAACTATTTCACTGCACTGGATGACTGACACACCTGTGCTTCTACCATTGGTAGGGTTTGTCAGAAACCCTAGACTGTCTTTCTGCAGAGCCCAATCTATTATAGTTTAGTTTCTACAAATCATACTTTTGGAAAACCTTAAACACATTGCTAACACATCAATCAAGAATTAGAACAAAGAATGAGAAAATCATGGTGCAACCCTTTTTATTAATTCCGATAAGCAAATATACATTTGAGCTCAAGTCCAGCCCTGAACAAGGGTGACAATGAAACAACAAATAAACCGGAAATTACAACTATACTAATATCTCTATTTCTCACTAAGCTAGTTCTATATGAAAGCTACATTTTATACAACCCTTTAGCTTGTGGCCATAACAAAAAATTACAGTCGTTCCAAATCAAGCCTTTCAGCTGAAACAGAATATCAAACAAAATTAGAAAAATTAAGCCATTAGGTATAATAAGGTGTGAACTATTCATTGGCCATAGACTTGGTCCTCAACCATATCCCTGACTATCCTCCACTTTGATTTCAACTTCGGATGACCACAACCAAGCTAGACGATGTGGACCAAGATGCTCGCGTGAAGTGATTGAACTGTTGAGGAGATCGCGAAATGGATAGTTGTTGGTGGTGCCGGAATCTACCTGCACTAGATCAAGATAGTATGACGATTAATACATTAGCTTATCAAATAATTTAGGAAAGTAAATATAAATAACAAGGAATATTAAAGGCATGAAATCTATTTAAAATGATTAATTAAGCACCTAATAAACCTTAAACATGAGATATGAAGTTTATGTAGGAATAGACAAGATTCTTGGACTAGTGCAGGAATGAGGATGTTTATGTAGATAAATAGAGGTTAATGATTGTGGTTTTATAATATGAAGGGGGTAAAAATGGAGCATTTCAGCCTACCAACAGAACTACTGAGATATATTTCTTTACGAAAATCTATATGTGATTACTTTTATGCTATCATAACTATTATGTTAGTTTCTTTCAAAATAAGATCGTGTATATTCATGTAATATTTGTATTATCCTTTCTTGGAAATAATATACATTTGTAAGTGGGAAACAATAGAATGTTGTGTTAGCCTACATTAGAAAATATTCTTTGGGAAAGAAGATGAATTACATGCACAGAAACCATAGTACTGTGTTGGTTTCCTTGGAATATATATATATATATATATATATATATATATATATATATATATATATATATATATATATATATATATATATGTTTAATGTTGGTAAGCTTTACTGCATTATTTTTATGCATAATAAAACATGTTTTTGTATGGCCTATTGTGCTATATTTCCTGAAAAGGAAACACATGTTTGCATGCTCTATGGTGTTAATAATTCTTTTCGAAAGTGTATGCATTCGCATAGTAACAACGTTTGTTGTGATAGCTTTCTTTGCACATTTCCATGCACCAAAAGCAATAGCTAAGGGGTTGGTTCTCTTAATAACAATTATGTGATTCCCATGCACGAAGATCATAACTGTTGTGTTAGTTTTCTTAAAAGGAATGTATCGACAGTTGTAGTGATTTGTCATGCGAGAATGCGTGCTTGTGGGAAATATTGGTTAATGTGTTATATATTTTATAGACATGGTTTGATGGTTACATTCTTATAACTACTGCATATGCAGTGGTGTTAAAGGAAGCATGTCACAATATTTTTCTAACATTTCATGAAT
Organism: Pinus tabuliformis; assembly: GCA_031772625.1. Taxonomy (NCBI): domain Eukaryota; kingdom Viridiplantae; phylum Streptophyta; class Pinopsida; order Pinales; family Pinaceae; genus Pinus; species Pinus tabuliformis. The sequence goes on from CM062820.1 coordinate 1,337,798,756, forward strand.
GTATATGAATAGATGGTGGATCATCATATAGTATAGATTTATGAATTGGTTGATTAGTAATTTATGTAATTAGGATATTGATGCATGTTGAAAATAAAAATGACAAGAAAGGTTATGCTTAACATGGTGGCATGTAAATAATTAATGGTCCATGTAGATGTGTGTAAGTTGTAGGACGGTCCACTCAGGGAACAACTAGGGCACAAGGATACGAAGATTGGATATTTTCGGGCAAATGATGTCACAATGATTGTAATAGCTTATAACAAGTTATTTTTTTTGAGATGATATTATTTGTAATATTTTATAACAATGGTCAAGGGATGGACTCCCTTATAACCATTCTGTGAGGGTTGAAAACTCTCATGATATTTTAATAATAAAATTAAACGTTTGCTAGTTTTCACCCCACAGGGTTTGTAGGATATATGAGTGTCTATGGTTACAAGTTGTCCCATTTTTATGACGTTGATTCTTTGCATGATGTGACACTTATATTGTTAAGAATATGATTATCTAATAGAAGTAAAATAATCATGGAATTTATGCAAGGTTACATTAAAAAGTTTATGTTATAATGCTAGAATAGTGATTGTTAATGATTATGTAATTTAATATTCCCTTTATAAAGTCACTCTATGTAATGATGAAGATTCTAACTAATGGTTAATGAGGAATTTGGAATAGTAACATGGATAGCTAGCTATCCACTGGTGATATGCTACTAGTGAGCATCAAATCAATTATGAGCGTAACAATCAACATATTTATATATGTAGTAGACTACTTTTGGCTTGAGATGCATAATGCATGTTTATAACTACATTGAATAGTAATAAGTAATAGAGTCTATTGCAAAACTATGTTCATGAAATTTGAAATATATTAGGGATAAAATACAATGAAATGTTTGTTGCACCTATGAACAACCTAAGTAGTCACTAGTGAGGGTGGGAATCAACTACCTATCTTTGAAAATATGAAAATATTAATGATACATTTAAAGAACATGACTAAAGTTACAATGCACTAATGATAGAGAATAAAGGCATGAATAAAAATTATGGAGAATTTACTTGGAGATGATGATAGTGTTTTTTAATAAGACATTGAAAGAAACCCTCTCAACATTAAAAATAAATCCTGAGTCGAGCAGTGAGACTTGACTTGAAATAACCCCTCTCGATGTTAAAAGTAAAGCATGAGTTGAGTAGTGATGGATTGTTAATTAGTATTGGAGGACTAACTTTTAAAACTTATATGCATGGATTGGATTTGATTTAATATTATTGCAAGTTGTAGACAAGTGATTATGGTGGTTACTTCATGTACTAGTCTATTCGTAAAAGTACACTAGGGGAATTGGAAATGTCGGATTTCTAACCTAACTGTTATTTCCATTTACACATTAATGAATATTTTCATATGCTTTTATGCATGACATTATTGTACACATGAAACTAAAATAATTGTGAAAGTGAATACTTATTTATGATTAACGTCGTTGAGGGGATTAAGTAGGGATAGCTTAATTGTAACAAGAAAAACTATGAAAGTAAAACATTGAAATGTGAATTACAACTGTAAATGAGAAAGTATATAATTTTATGATATGTATTATTAAGTTATTAAAATTAATATCACATGTATGTCAGTTATGTTTCCTGTCAATCTAGATATTGTGGACACATGCTGAGGGTCTAAATTCATTATATACATAAATGTTTCTTTTGTTAATGATGATGTGCATATGGTTCGTTATGTAAATCAATGTGGGAAAGAGTCATAAAATATCATTTTACATGTCATGTAGTTGGGGATAGTTGTGAAAGGCTAGGAGGCCTTGGTTTGAGGCGATTTCCTGCCCAGAGGGGTTGATGGCACTTTCTTGCCCGGATTTCTTCTCCCTAGAGATAAATGATCTTAGTAAGGGAAAAAAGTTGGCCAATTTGGTGAAGGGGAGAAAAATCTTGAGGGAACCTTGTTGATTTGAAGCATATTGGAGGAGACCTAAAATTCCTCACAGACAGGACACTATCAAAGGAATAGGAAAGACTACTAAGAGGAATCCTGTATTGGAGCCTATTGTAGTAGGTGCAACAACCTCCAAAAAAATTTCTTGCATCCAATTTCGGAGCCTTCCTTGGATTTTTCCTTGATGTTTGCAGGCACTTAGGCTCATACCATGAGCTTGTGTTAAGTCTTCGAACCCTCCTCTCTTGACCATTCACCAGACATCTTTTAACATGTTGGTCACAATATCATGCTTGCAGTTGTGTTCTAGTTTTGTTCACGACTGTCTTCGTGTGTACAAGTTGTATTCACTATGCAAGCATCTATCACACTCACGCATAGAGTTGTATTCAATGTCATCCAAGTATCGTCATGATTGTTCAATGATCTATCACAAGTATCACACTTGTCAGGTGCACCCATCTATTAATCACATTGAGTGTATGTTATCTTGCTGATTTGAGGTGTCTTGTCGCTGAGTCATCTTGAATGTGTGTTCGAAATGACATGCATGTACGAATTTAGTCCCTCACACCCTTAGTCATTTTTTTGAAGCAATGTCGACCGGACAATCCCTAAACAATTGGACCTTCATTGAGCTGCACTGTGTTGTCTCAACTCTCAGTGATCATGTATTGCTACCCAAAATTGTGGAGAGCTTGAGGTTGCCTCCCAAGCATTTTACACTAGCAATCCTCGAGTCAACCTAGCTGAATGTCACCTAGAACATCATAGAAGTTTCTCAGTAAGCCATCAAGGTCTGCATAGCTAGGAAGTGAAGACATCAAGCCTCTAGCCTGTCAACTAGAGATTTTGACCAGGCAGTGACCCTAGGCCTCACTTCTCCAAAAAATTGTGCATAAGCTGCCATACATGCTCACTTCTGCAGACTGGAGAAATTGCATGGACATGCCAGATAGACACTCACTACCTGTGATTGTACTATCCTCGAAATTTACACAGTTGTGTCAGCCAATCACCCTAACAATTGCTTGCTACTCTGCCTAAAAACTATGTAGTTTTCATGGGCTGCCTCCCAGCTGTGCAACTTCCTGCACTGCCTAGAAACTACACAGGGATTTCCTATAGTCCAACCTCCTAACTCTGCACAATTTTGGCCAAAATCTCTTGAAGCCCACTACTAGCCTCCCTAGGCAATCTACTTAGTTTTCACTACCAATGTCCCCTTACCGCCTACACTATCTCCCTGGAAAAATTGCATAGATCTGCCCTTGAGCCGAGCCAGATCCTACAAACAGTCACTACTAATCCAGACTTCCCATCTCAGCCTCCCAGTGGCCTCTTCGTAATTTTCATTAACAACTCCTAGAGCCCACATCCTAGCATGAAATGTGCTCTTCGTAGTTTCAGAGCCTTTTCCTCTCTCCCCTTGCCTGCACCTGAAAGAAAAAAGATAATGCGTCATGGTAGACTACGATATTTCTGGATTCGATGTCGTCTCATCATGACTAATTGCAAATATGAGTACATGTATGAGACATGGTGCAAAGACAAATAGGATGAACATTGAGCACATGTTAGGAGAGTTTTTCATGAACGGATGAACACATGGATATTTCCAAGCATAATCGAAGGAGAGACATGCACATGCAACATCAAGTGAACTCCAAGATCATCGAAGACTCCGCACACCTTTTCATGTAAAGGTGAAGTTATGATACACCAAGATCACATTCATCACTCAGCAGCATTGCAACTCAACATGGACACCACCAACAACATGAACATACCAGGTCTGTCGTGTCGAGTCATGTAATGAGTCATCTTGGCCACATCACTACTGTGGGCCATACTGTTGTAATCAATGTAATGTAATGTGGAATTCCAAGATACCCACATCTAACATTTAAGATTTATGTAAGTTAAATAGCCATGAGGGAAGTCGAATAGTCACAAGGGTGAATTTCACCCTTGGCTATATTTACACATCATTTGTACATGCAAAAGAATTTTCACCTTGGCTCCTCCCACATCGCCTTGAGATTCTGTAGTCTTTCCATTGAGGAGTGAGCAGTGGCTCCAACTTCCCACTATCATGGTTAGTCATGTAATGGTGTACCGATGTGTCTTGGAAATTTCTCTTAATTGAGAAGCCTAATAACATGCTAACACATTTTCACACATGTATCGTATTTGTTTGTATGACTATTCTTTGTGTACTTATGATTCATGTTGATTTAAACTGTATTAAGGCAGTTGAATGATTTCGATTGTTGTAATACATATGCTTATGAAAATTTGTTGTATAAGTTGTTAAAATTTTCTCGCCTGTGTGGACTATTCCGCCCGACACTTGACATAACCATTCTCATAAACTTGTTACAATGACCATCACACTCATGTGGACTATTCCACTCGGTGTTGTATGTGCTATACGTTCACTGTGTGTTTGTGACTACCGCATCTGTGTGGAGTACTCTGCTGGAAGCTGCGCATGTCCTATTGTCTTTTGTGTCTCTGACAATGTTGGGACTATTCCATTTCAACTTGAGACTCACTTCCACCCTCTCCCTCTGTGGTGAAATAACCTTGACAGAAGTAACACTAAGCACACACTAGGCATGTGAACCTCGTTGTTTGAACATAAAGAAGACCACTCTCATGTGCTGACAAGCAAGAGCTAAGGCAAACCTTCAAGACAATGGAAATTGGGCCATCATACCAGATGGGACTCCTACACCAAATGTTGTGAGGTCTAGTTGGGACTTCATACTGGGGAGATCCCCTAAATAATGGTGGGTCCAACACCATCAACATTTTTGGAACTAAAAGGAGACCCACCATTTTTTTTATGGCGAAATGTCCTTTCACCCTCACTCCTCAATCATCTGGAAAATGCAATAACTCACACTCCCTCTCACCTATGCACAACTCTAAAGTTGGCTACACCTCACCTCCCAGATGCAAAGATGAAATTCCATATCAGCACCTTCGCTTTGTCTGTCACATCAACCGTCAGTTTGCAAAGGCAGTTGGACTGATCCCAAGAATACAAGATATTCCATATGCATCAAGAAAGCTAAAGCCCACTCCCACATGAGTTGTTGTATCATTAATGGAAGAAGTAGTTCTTTCCAAACTTGAAGGTCTCAGGGAAGCTTTTAAGAATGCAGACGAACCTCCAGTATTCAAACAGGGAGAATGAGACACACTCTTGATATTTTTCTCATATTCCAGTATAGGAGGTGGAGGGGAAGGCAATAGAAGAGGCGAAGGCAAGAAACTCGGATCTAGAACCATTAGATTCTGAAGAAGAGGAGGAGGACGAAGAAGAATAAGACATGGCTGACCAAAACATGGAATGGATGACTCCAGGACCATTAGCTCTCACGGGTGCTTTGCATAGGATGACAAATCGCTACGAGATAATTCTCACTAAGTATGACCCTGACAACACAGTGAAGGTAGAAGACCACTTGGACAACTTCTACCCACAGCTACAGACACTTAAGGCATGGTACAAAGATTTTGCATGTAGATTGTTCCCATGTGCCTTGGATGGTTGCACCACAATATGGTATCACAACCTTCCTGTCAACTCCATCCATAACTGTTTCATGTTCAAATGGATGTTTTTGGAAAAATTGTTGATGACAAGACCCTAGCCATGTTGCTGAAATAGTTGGGCAGTCTGAAGATGGAGTTGAAAGAAAAGGTAAAAGATTTCAATCATATTTTTTTGTGCGTATTAAGCAAGTTTGCAGCTGGCATGAAACCTCATGATTCCATCATTGCCGACTACTATACGTCCGCACTACTAACCAACATTGTGCGGTTTGTCAAGAGAGCTGCGAAGCAAACATTATTAGAAAATTGGGAAGAGGAAATCACTGTAGGGAAATACCTGCATGCAATTGGAGTCATTAAGGACGATGAATTAATGAAGGACTCTAGAGATGCGAGTAATAAGTCGAAGGCTACACAAAGCAGGAGTAAGGACGAGGAAGTAAGTGACATTGTAACCCTTACTCGTCTTGTCAAGAACTTGACGACAAATATTTCTGAGCTGAAAAAATGAAAGATCTCTGCGAGCAGCCAGCCTCCTAGAAAATAGAAAGGAAGCATGTCATCATGCATCAACTGCTTCCCGGCTAAAACTATATAGAGCTCTAACTCAGCTTTCTAGATAGAACAATGCACAAAGAATGACTTTTTCTCATTCCATGAAGACGATCACCCAGAAGGGTTTTGTTCAGAATGGAAATGAGTTGCAGGCTTAATATACAACCACACACTAAACATAGTAAGTAGTACGCAGTGGTAGCCAAGAGACACAGATGATGATGAAAATGATGCACCTGATGAGGCACCCACCTTTGGGAAGGTGATTAATATGTATCAGTTATCATAAGAAGTGTAGAAAATGAAGGCCGAGAAATAACCCAAAAAGAAAAATGGTCGATACAATCTCAAAATTTAAGGGGCTCCCCCTACATTTAGGGAAATGTGAGAAAAAATTGAATTGTTGAGGAGGTTGATCCACCCGTTTTACAAAAGAAGAAAATAGAAAGCAAGCTTGGGAGGAAAGCATCAGAAAATAGTACATTCATGAGCAACAAACTGCAGAACACTCTACCAGATAATACAAACACGATTCTGACCCCGAACATCTTAGTGAGTCTATTGCCTCTTAACTACAACATTCTGGAGGACATGAAGAAAAGTCACGTAAACATTTCTTTGTTCGAGTTGGCTAAGATTGAAATTCAATAGGATATTCTGTTGCGTGCACTTGGGAAAACATCTATACATAATGCAACCTCTACCAACAAGGGAGAAAGAACATCTCCCAGTTCACCCACAACTGTGCTCAACACACTCTAGATGGAAGAAGAAAACTATGTTTTCCCTCCATTCTTTCTTTCATTTGAAATATTTAACTGCAATGTTCACAACTGTTTGGTTTATTCTAGCACATCCACCAATGTCATCCCATTCTCAATCGCCATGAAGATTAATGCGGAATGGAGCAAGACATCTGCAAATATCATCCAACTAGATCGTGCATGCGTACCAACCATTGGTGAACTTTAGGATGTGGTCATTTGATTATCTCATGACGGTCAAGTTCACCAGTGGATCCACATTGTCATTGTCGACATACGAGAAGCATATGGATTACTACTAAGCAAAGACTGGTCCAACAAATTGAATGGGTAGTTTTCTACAGACTGGTCACACTTGTGGCTTCCCTACTTGGGCAAAAGCAATAATATCTGGGTGGTATCGATAGATACATGAGACACAATATCCCTCCCATCAATGGTAAGAACAAACCGTTATCCTTCACAAAGTTCATGTTCGGCAACTGCCTCTTGGAAAAAATGTTGGGGTGTTATCTCGCACAGCTCGCTCCCACCCCACCAGACATGTAGTTGGGTTTCCTTCCTTGCCTAACTGATGGAAATGATGTAGGTTTTAACCCCGTACAGAAATTATTTACATACGAATTTTAAAACACAGAAAATAAACAATGCAAGAGCATAACACATAAAACACATATACACAAAGATTTTCCCCTGGATCCCAAAACCAGGACTACAAGCTTGATTTTTCATTATGTTCCTTTCAATGTTACAATACATATTTATACATTCTGAAGCATCCTATACCATGGACCGAAAAAGCATCGCGTCCAAAACCATGGACCAAAAACCATCGCATCCAAAAACATGTGTGAAAATCATGCACAAAACCATAATGGGTCTGCCCAACCTAACGTAGGGTCCAAAACCAAAATTTTCTGAGGCGCTACCCTAGACTGCATAAAGTGGGGTTACGGGTACGCCTAAAACCCCCTATGACCCCCCCTCTACACAATCGACGCAACGAAGGGGGGGGGGTCCACCCCCCCTCTAACCCCCTAGTTAACTATGTGGGCTAGTCGTGGAAAGAATATAACACAACCAAACATTCTCCCACTTGTTGTTTTCTTTCCACAAGGGGCCACAAGATAGCTCAGTGATTTTTTTAGCCCTGAAATGCCCATTGTCTCTCTACACCAAGAGAACTTCTCAAAGCTCACAGATTTTTTTAATGCATCTACAGTATTCTTCAAAGTGTCCACCTTTACCAGCAACACCTTTCTGTCTTCTATCATATCCCTCGCAAAGTGATACTAAAAATAAATGTGCTTTGTCTTTGAATGATATGCGAGGTTCTTTGCCAAGAAAATTGCAATTTGGCTATCGTAGTCTATCCTTATAGCTCCTTGTACTAACCCCATATTTGAACACAATCTCTGCAACCAAACTGCTTCCTTGCTTGCATGAGTGGCTTCCATGTATTCTGCCTCTGTATTTGATAATCCCACTATAGATTGTTTCTTACTCATCCAACTGACTGCACCTCCAAATAGGTTAAACACATACCCACTTGTAGATCTTTTCTTATCCAGATCTCCAGCCTAGTCTGCATCAAAAAAGCCACAAATATCCAACACTCTATCGAATCCTGGTCTTCCTTGGTAGCACAAACCATAATCACTAGTGCCACGTAGATACCTGAAAACACGCTTCACTGTTGTCTAATGCTCCTTCCCTAGTTTTGATATAGACCTACTCAATACTCCCACTACATGTGCAATGTCTAGTCTGGTACAGACCATTGCATACATCAGGCTACCGACTGCACTTTCATATGGAACATGAGACATGTCCTCTTCCTTTTCTTGTGTCTTGGGAAATTGTTCAATAGATAACTTTACATCTACAAGAATAGGAACCTTCATTGGTTTACTATCTTGCATATTAAATCTCTGCAATATCATCTCGACATACTTCCTCTGGTTTAACCAAAGCTTCCTCTTTGTTCGATCTCTTCTAATTTCCATGCCCAAAATATAGTTTGCAACACCAAGATATTTCATGTCAAATTTGGAGGACAATTGGGTATTCAAATCCTTGATAATTTCTTTGTCATTTCCAACTAGCGACATATCATCCACATACACGAACAAATATATAACACGGTCACCAATTAATTTAAAATATACATAGTGGTCTTATTTTCTTCTGGTTAAGCCAAGTTCCCATATAAATGTATCAAATTTCTGATACCACATGCTTGGTGACTATTTTAACCCATACATAGAGTTGTTTAACTTTCACACCAGTTCTTTCTTATCCTTCATCGCAAAGCCTTTAGGTTGCTTCATGTAGATTTCCTCTTCTATATCCACATGAAGAAATGTTGCCTTCACATCCATTTGTTCTATCTCAAAATCAAAAGCAGCAGAAATAGATAAAAGTAATCTAATAGACGTTACCTTGGCAACAAGAGAAAAAATATCACCAAAATGAATTCCTGGCACCTAGGAATAACCTTTTGCTACCAACCGAGCTTTGTATTTCTCCACCTTTCTTTATGCATTTGTCTTCTTCTTGAACACCCATTTGCTTCCAATTGGTTTCCTTCCAACCAAAAACTCCACTAGATCCCAAGCCTTATTTTGGTGTAAAGATGGCATTTCATCAACCATGGCCTCTTTCCATAGTTTTCCATCCTCTGAATCTACTACCTCCTTCACATTTCTCGGATCATCATCAGTAATAGACAAAGAAAAATCTGAACAGAAAGAAGATGGACTATACCTTTTTGGCTGCCTTCTTTCTTGAATTTATCTTCTCACACCTAGAGTTTGTGGCTCTTAATCTTCTAATTCCTCCTCTATTGTAGACTTTGATTCTTTCTCCTATAGCTCAAAGTCTATCTCCTCAGTTCCTTTGGTTGGACTTCATGTTTAATAACATCTTTTACCTCTCTGAACACCACATCTCTGCTATACACAACCATCCTTGATATTGGGTTCCAAAGCTTATAACCCTTTAAACCATCCTTATACCCAATAAAGATGCACTTTTCAGATTTACAATCCAACTTGGTTCGTTTCTCCCTTGGAACATTTACATATGCATCACATCCAAATACCCTCATATGTGAAGGAGAGGGTTTCTTACCAGTTCATGCCTCTTGTGGAGTCTTATCCTCCAACACTGATGAAGGTGATCTATTAACCAGGTAACATGCAGTATCCACTGCCTCTGCCCAAAATTTCTGGCCTAACCCAACACCACTGAGCATGCTTCTTGCCCTTTCCATCAATGTCTTCTTCATTCTTTTGGAAACTCCATTTTGATGAGGTGTATATGGAGTAGTCTTCTACTACGCTATACCACACTCCTTCTAGAATTCTTCAAATTCCTTGCTGCAAAACACTCCACCATTATCTGTCCTCAGAACCTTTATCTTATTCTCTATCTGATTTTCCATGAGAGCCTTAAATTCTTTAAACTTGTCAAAGACTTTAGATTTCTTCTTAAGGAAATATATCCATGTAATCCTTGAGAAGTCATCTATAAATGATACATAGTACACAGACTTACCTAGTGATGGAACCTTCACGGGTCCAAACACATCACTGTGCACAAGTGTTGTTGGGAAAAGTATCCATTCGGAATGCCCCTATCCCACTCTAAGGTGTGATAGTGCCTTAGCAACAAATAAGGAAAACTAATTGAGTATTTCTTCTTTATGAAATGTAAATGAGGAGAAAGGATGTAACTAACCTGTGTCTTCCGCTAGTTTGTTGATCCAATCACTCCTCTCTTCAGTAGCTCTCAGCTCCTTGCTCCTTCACCAGCCAAGCTTCACCGAATTCCTGCAAGATCACAAGAGAGAGAAACTACATGAAGATATAGATATACATTCATAAAAAGCTCAAGATCAGATTAAGCTAAACATGTAAGCATAACAAAACATCATTGGTACACAGCGTGTAGGAGAAACTCAAATAGTTTATTGATAGAATAAGAAAGTCCAAGAGGAGATACAACCAAGTGAGTTCCGATCCAACATCTACCTCCCAGCAAAGTAATCCCTTCCTCTCCTCCAACAAAGCATAAATCACCCAATGTACTAATCTCAATCTCAAACCAACAGCAATTCTCTGCAAAGTACAAAATTCCAGCCTCCGGATCTCTTGGATGAGGGATCCATATATAGATGTAAGTAGAGAGGATGAGTCAGCTTATGTTTTGACTTGTGGCTTCTCTCTGTCAGTTCTTGCTTCCACTTGGAGGTTGAGAGCCTCTTACTCATCACTAGTCGAATTCATTGAGGCAAGTGTCACTGGAGAAGATTCTGGAAGCTTCCATGGTCTTTCCACCTCATTGAATGAGCTTGCCATTTGTCATTTCCCACTCAACGCACCTGGGTAGTGTATCCAAGTGCGTTGCAACACACCTAGCCAGTGCATTTTGGTGCTTTGCAACGCAGGCAGCTAGTGGAGCTTCTGAATTGATCCTGAATTAACTGTTTCTGAGTGGTTTTTGGTGGAGAACTTCTGGGAGAAGCTGTCATTGGTTGACCTTGTTCCTTTAGGAGCTGTAACAACATATTCAGGGACTTTGGATCCCTTGGATTATAGAAATTTCATGCTTATAGCTGTAAGGCACAAAAATTTCTATAACAGTTGCCCCCTAAAGTATGAGGCCGTTTATCGGGTGAAATGCTTTATTAGGAGGATCCGAAGTTCATTCAATGCTGGGAGGAGACCTGTAATAAGATACAATACAATACATTATTTTTCATTTTGTTTTCATGATCTAGCTGAGGCAGGCATTCCCATGCTAAGCTTTATAAATTCATTTTTATGTACATATGACAGACAATCGTCTGATGGTAGACTGATGATTTTAATGAAATCATCATCCTTTTTGTAGGATGATTATCTGTTTGCAGTGCTGTACATGTCAATGTCTTTATTTTTCCTGAATATATATCGCAGCCCGGATGGATGAAACTAGATCCAGGGTCTTCAATCTCGTCTGATCTTCACTCTAAGTACAAGTCAATCCATGTGAGAAATGTTTTGAATTCGAACATGGAAAGACATCGCTTGATTACCAGTCAATGATGTAAACTGTTAACAAGCGCGAGAGGAATCACCGGTAATGATAATGACCCTCAAGGTACTGCAGTACAATTCACGTGGTGTGAATAAAGGACTTGGCGTCGAACACCACGCAAAATCTTTCGGTCGAAGGTCATTGATGCATACCTGTCGCCGTAAGTGAGAAACTTGCCATTGAGGCATGCAAGCTTCAAAGTACTGAAGGGGGTGTTCCTAGATCAACCTCTTGGATAATGAGCTGATGTCGACAAAAAGCTATCCGTCAAAGGAGGGCCTTGATGTATCCCACATCAGTGACACGGAATGGAGCAACTGATTTTGATGGAGGTGAAAATGATCTGATGATATATGGTTCAGGGTGGCGGTCATGAAAGAATGAAGGATAATGTATGGTAGTGGATGGGACACGGTTGACTTCTCTGGATGACTTCTCTTGAACATATCAGCGACACTTATGTGATGGATTGGTAGCATTTACCCCAAAGGTGGATGGTATGGCGAGACCATGGTGATGTGACCGGTGAATGAAACAACCCAACCCGACTCAGGCACGGAGTGAAAGTGTCATGTTCAAGAGCGACTTGCTACCAATAAAAGTTCTTTGAGTTTCTTCCCAATTTTTCCCCAGTCATTGCTGACCAGTACCTCTTTATTTTTGTCAAGCTTGAGGAGGATAACATATGCTTGTTCTATAATTTTCCCTTCGGGCAAACCCATCGCTATGTTTTAACGAGCCTAGCGATAGTGAAACTCGTTCTCGTCTAAAGACAAGTTTGTCGCTATTAATGCTCTTAACGAGTCTAACGACAAAGATAACTCGGTCCTTTTCATTTTTAGAGAGTCTGAAAAGGTACATAAAGTTAACTCCGGAGTTCCTTTTTCATCATCTAATCCCTTAAGTCCGAAAAAGTATAAAACAATACAGAAGGGATGACTTTTCGATAGTTTTAACGAGCCGAACAAAACAAGCGCTTGATCTTTTTGTGCAATAATCCCTCAGGTCCAAAAAGATTAAAATCTAGAGGAGGGATAGCTCTTCCGGTCACTTTAACAAGCTGGAAGGCCAAAACTCGGCAATCTTTTCATATTTTACGAGTCAGATGAAAAGAGCTTAAAGAAGGCTCGTCTTTTGAGGAACGAGTGATAAAAATGGGTAGCAGTTGATTCCAGGTAAGGGTTGGAATTTTCCAAGCATGACAGTGTCACAAGGATGGTTAGTGAAATCACTCTTCGCAGCTGTTCCTCAAAATGGGTAAACAATCATATGGAGGTGAACGATCGGCCAATGGAAAAGTGGAGGTGACGGTGCAAACACGACCAAGGCTTTAATGGCTGATAATGTTACATTCACGGTGGTTATTTACCGGAGGATAGTTCATTTTTTAACGAGATTAAACACGGATTGAAACACTTGCTCAATCTTATGTTTATTTTTTAACGAGCATGAACTATGTGCTAAAACTGCTCGATCTTATGTTTATTTTTTAAAGAGCATGAACTATGTGCTAAAACTGCTCGATGATAAGTTTGTATGCCCCCAGCATAATAACGCAAATCGAGGTGCATGCCCTCGAAGCTTCATTGCATTCAACTCGGTGGTTGGAATGAAGGTTTACCTTTGAGATTTAAAAGGGGGATTTGTTTCATTTTTTAATGAGGTTGACACAATAAAAGAACTATCCTCATGACTCCTTGTTTCATTTTTTAACGAGGTTGACACGAGATAAGAAGCGTCCTCGGAGTCCAAATCCATTAGATATTGAAGGTTTCATATTCCACTGTGGCCACTTCCGCCAGATTACTCAGAGGCGGTAGGGCAAAAGTACCCATTAAGGCAGGGTCTTTTAGGAGACCTACTCCGATATTTTGGAGCGAATGATTACTTCCATGGATCATTGGAATGCTTCCCGTAACTTGTGAACTGTTGGGGAGAAATGTTTGTTGGTCGACGATTGTAATTCCTCCTTGGAAGGGAAATGCAATCTTCCTGAAGTAGGTCGACACAACTGTGGCCATGGCATATATCCAGGGTCTTCCCAATAGGATGTTGTAATCAAGGTTTCCGTCGATTACTTCAACATCAATTTCTACTGTTTTCCCTCCTAGTTCAACTTTCAAGTTACTTAGGATACCATATGGTGTATATGTCCTTCTGTCGAATGCTTTTAATGTCGTCGAAGATCGCGACAAGGTTGGAGATCCTAAAGTTTTCCAGCAACTCATCGACATAATGCATTTAGATGCCCCCTCATCAATAATTGTTCGATGAACAGTTTTGTTGAGGGCTTTCACTTGAATAAGGAAAGCTAGTTGGGCTGGTAACTGAGGATCGTATCCTTTGTGGTCGAAGGATACAAGATTGGAATCCTTAGGATCAACCCCACCAATGGCCGATAACAAAGCCTGATTTTGGGATGGACAGTTTTGTAGTACTTCAAGAGTCGACATAGCGGATGGCGATTGGGCCAAATCTTCCACTATGTTATAATGCTGCGCCGCTCTAGCGCGAGGATTAAATGTCGACTTGTGTACTACTCCCTTTGGCGGTTTTATTGTCAATTCAGGTATGGTGGGTAGTACAACTTCTGTCGAAGTTGTTGTCGAACTACTTGGTTGATCTTTATCCTTGTTGTTCGACAGCTGAGGATTCCCGTAATCTTTGTTCCTTGTCGAAATCAAAGCATCATTCTGCTGCTTCGAAATCGACAACATTAGCACTTGCGACGGGGAAGAATTTCCACTATCAACCAGATTTTGTCCTGGATTTGGAAACGGATCAGTTAACACAGCTGAGGTTTGCGAACTTTTAAAGAATCTTTTAAGCTCAGCTTTGTATGGACATTGAGATGTCCAATGATCCTCATCACATATGTGACATCCTGCGGGGGGTTTCCTATTTCGAAGAGGGTCTGAAGAAGTTTGTTCAGGAGATGACTCACCCTGTTTCTTCTTCTTCCCTTTGCTTTGTTTCTTCTTGCTTCCTGGTTGTTTGGTTTCATTGCCCTTATCTGTCGTTACGGCATTTACTTCCGAAGCAAGAATTTCGTCTTTTGCATTTTGATCTGAAATCTTACGGGCTTTCTTGGACATAGCCTTTGTCGATTTCACGTTTGTCGTGCCAATCACGCCATCGCCGGCATGAGAGTCATTATTTGATTTAGGAGGAGGAGGAATTGAGAATTCTGGTCTAGGGGCGTCAGGTATTTTATCGTAGAGCGTGCCAGACTGAGTATAGACCAAGTCCAGATATTGTGCACGAGCGATAACTTGCTCTTTTGTTACAACTCCCCCCTTTGCCACATCTTCTGTTATGGCAGGAAGTAAGGACTTGATAAACCATTCAGCTAATAGCTGATCGGGAACGTACGTTCTTACCATCCTACGACGACGTCGCCACTCATGTATATGATCAGATATGTGAGTGGCCGTTGTCTGTTTGAAGTTGGTTAAGATTTCCGTTCCCATTTCATACCTTATCGGTAACTGAAAATGGGTTAAGAAAGTCATGGCTAAGGTACTGAAATTGTCGAACGAAGCTCTAGGCAATTCAATATACCATTTTGCCACTGGACCCGTTAACGTCCTCTGAAAAAGGCGAAGCCTTATCGAATCATCATTTAGGGTGTTTGATGAACACCATAGATGAAATGTCATCACGTGATTCGATGGGTCTTCACCTGGATTTCCATTAAATTTAGGAATGTCTGATGGAAGTTTATGAGGAATCGCTGGCCACCAAGGGGCATAAGCAATTGGATCGTTTGTTAACCGGTGTAAATCGGGTAACTCTAAAGTTGCCACGAATGGTAACTATTGATTCAGGTTAGGTGAAGCATACCCAGGGTACGATGGAATTGCCTGAGCAGTTGGCCTTTGCATACCAGCATAATGTAGCTGATGCTGGTACGACTGATATGGTTGGTGGACATGACCACTGTAAAGTGGTTGATTTTGACCGTTTTTATGTACGACTGTCCACTGTTCGCAAAGATCTGCTGCTCAGAACCTTGGTACACTTGTTGGAATTGTGGTTGTTGGTATTGCACCAGCCACGGTTGTGAAGCCATGTTCTGTTGTGCTATACTAACCATTGGACCAAGGTGTGGGGTAATTGTACCCGTTTGGACCTTTGTCGTCCCACCAGTTGGCGATTGTGGTTGAGTCACAGGGTCAAGGGGTTGTTGCATTACAACTTGAGAAATCTGAGGTTGACATACAACAGGCAGCGTTTGAACTTGTGACACTGTTACAATAGCTGGTGTTGTCGGGATGTTCGACATAGGTACACATTGTTGCATCAAATACACAACCCTTGGTTGTTGGGGTAGTATAGGCACCCAACCACTTGACGTAATTCCAGTATAACCTGAATACTGTTGTGAACTCCCCTATGGATATCCTCCCGGAGGGGGTAATGAAAGGGCATACTGCCCCCCATACGGTGGCAATCCGGAACTCAAAGGGATTGTCTGCCCTTGGGGATTGGATTGCCCAAATTGACCTCCAAATGGATCAATTTGGCGAGTCTCAACATAAGAGTGGCCGGATATTATTCCGGAGGAACAAACAGGAATGGACCATACTGTCGAAATAGTCCCTGGATGGACTCCTTCTAGCGGTTGAGAGCTAGTCGGGACAGATGGTATGCCGACAAACATTGTTGGATTTACGACAAGGAGTTCTGCTGTCGCTGTGTCATTCGACACAGTCCTAGATGTTGACGGTTGTTCAGACATTTTGAGTCTATCCAAAAAATTACCTAGCGATTCTACAGGAACTTCCACTGGTGGTAGACTAACTTCTAATGTCGAAGGAAACACAGTGACCCCGAATCCAAAATGTGTTGGAGTGCTTGCTTGCGGATCTTCTACAATTTCCTCTATCACAATCAAACCAGGTGGAAGGGGAAGACCGTCAGGTCTGTAAAATATTTCTGGTGCCGAAGAAGGGGTTGAATCGATAGCCACAGATGTTTGAGGAGCAAGACTCTCCGAACCGGTTGCTGATGGAACTGGTTCAGTAACACAAGTGTTTGCTCTCAGACTAGGATTAGTATCACTGTCCCTCTGTGGCTGTTGAACTTCTTCTATAGAGGCAGGGTTTCCATAAATGTTTGGAGTAACCGGAATCTCAGATGTTGTTGGAACACTTGTTCTAACTTTGATAGGAGATTTCGAACCGGTTAAATGAGTCCGCTTTGTCCGTACTGTTTTCGATTCCGGAGACAAAGACGGTTGACTCGTAAGCCTCCACGAACGACGGGGTTTCAATTGAATTTCTTCCACGATTGCAGATTACTCGATCAACCAAAATACAAAAAGGGGAAATATGTTTCCGAATTAAATGAATTTTAGACGCTTTAGACACAAATTGCTTTTTCAATTTTAAAGAGTCGAGAAAAAGAAAAAGATGACTCTAGTCTCCTTCAATTTTTAATGAACCTGAAGTGACAAGTGCTCAGATGGACCTTTTCGTTAAGGAGTCTGAAAAGGAATGAAAGGAACTGCTCTGAAGTTCTAGGTAGAGGGTGTGCCAAACTTTTCGCAAAACCGCAGAATACTTTTTAAGGTACGGGTGGTCAATCTTCCCGAATGCTATGTTCAGTGCATTGCGATCAGTAGGGTGGCCGACATGGCTTCCTATGGATAAAGGTTTTATGCCTATAGGGGCCTCCCAATATATGCTCGACGGTACGTGGGAGCACAATCCGTACTGGCGCTTATCGTCTCTCAAGAGAAATCACCCAACCATCAACGAGATCGACAGTCACCAGGTTTTACGACGCTGGAACACGTCTCTAGCCTAGACCTTTATGTTGTGCGTTAAATTACAAAGCGTTGTTAAGTTCATTCAAATTATTTTAGGTTGATCTTTCTTAGAAGTTTGCCTTTTTGGATCACCACGAGATGTATATACAATTCCTAAATGCAGTCTAAAGATGATAAGCAAGCATTTATCTCTTTTCAACAATGAAAATCCTAGCTACAAGGGGAAAAGAAAGACACAATCTTTTCTCAAAGAGCAAAGAGCACACTGTAAATGCACTTTTCCTAAATCAAAGCATGCAAACTATCAATATGCAAATGCACAAATGCATGTATTTGTTTTCACTTTCTTAATATTGATGCCTAAAAAGAAAGCTGTTGTACAAAATTTGAATTCGATTCCAAGTGAAAACACAAACAAGTTTCTTTTTGAACTCAAAAAGACGATTACGACACTTTATGATTTTGAAGTAAACACTTGTTTCGACACTAGAAATTCATAAATTCAAACCAAAAGACAAAAGTAAAAGCGCAATCAACTGTCAATAGCAATAAACTTACTCCTAAGATCAAAACGACACTTACGACAGGTCTAGATCTAAGGGCGACAGTATGACTAGTTTACTTTTGTAATGGGAAACTGCAAATGATGTAACAAATACACAAAGAACAAATACAGTTTCTTTATACAACTGAGGCCGAATTGAGGCAAAGAAAAGGGGTTTCAGATAGGTACACACACTGATAACTGGCTTGTTATAGACATTTTTGTGCCTTACAGCATTGAGCATAAAATGTCCATAATCTAAGGGATCCAAAGTCCCTAAACATGTTTTTCCTACCCCTAGAGGAACAAGGCTAACAAACCATAGCAATTCACAGAAGTTCTCCACCAGAAACTGTTCAAAAACAAGTCAATTCAGGATCATTTCAGTGGCTACACTAGCTGTTTGCACTGAATGTCAAATCCAACACTGGCTACCTGCGTTGAATGTCAAAGGGAACACTAGCTACCTACGCTGAACGAGAGTGGACATGTGGCAAGTTCATTTCTCAAGGTGTCAAAACCCAGGAAGCTTCCAAAATGACACTTGCCTCAGGGAATTCGACTGGTGATGAGTAAGAGGTTCCAAATCTCCAAGTGGAAGCAAGAACCTCCAAGTGGAATCAAGAACTGACAGAGGAAGAGGACACTAGTCAAATCTCAAGCTGACTCATCCTCTCTCCAAACATCTATATATGGATCTCTCCTCCATGAGATCTAGAGGCTGGAATTTTGTTATTGCAAAGAATTGCTGTTGGTTTGAGATTGGAATCATTGGGTGCTTAGTGCTTTGAAGGGGGTGAAGATAGGAATTCCATTTGCTGGGAAGGAGATGCTGGATTGGAGCCCTCTGGGTTGTATCTCTTCCTGAACCTTGTTATTCATCAATAAATCTATCTTGGTTTCTCCTATATACTGATGTATTCTTGATGTATGATTGCATTAGTATGTTTAGTTTATTTCTAATCCTGAACTAGTTATGAATATGAATCCATGTCTTGTGTAGTGTTCTCTTCTTGTGATCTTGCAGAAACCTCTTGAAGCCGGGCGAGCGAGAAGGCAAGTAGCTGGGAACTCTCCAAGAGAAGAGAAGCCGGATCGAGGGACAAACGGAAGACAACGGTTAGTTCATCCATCTCTCTCTTCATTCTTAATTCATAAAGGAAGAATACTAGAATAGCTGTCTCTGTTTGTTGCTAAGGCACTGTCACACCTTAGGTGGATAGGATCGTCCTGCATAGGCATTTTTCCCCACAACAAATTGGCGAATCCACTGGGGAGATCTGTTTAGTCATTTTATTTGTGTTTCTATCATTGTTTGTTTCATAGACTCAATCGAACTGCATCTGCTATTCCCGGATGCAAAGTAGACAGTTGCTGCTTTGATCCAATCACTGGACTTGTCTATGATCTGAACGATGGAATCACAAATGATTTTATGATCCTTTGTGATAGATCTTAGTACTCCCTCAAAGCATCCCTTGGATTGTACCTTGCTTGTTGCTTTTATTTGGCCCGAAACAGTACATTAAATAGCAATCTGTGACCCAGAACCCAGTGAGAAACTCTCGTTTCTCCTTCAGCGCGACAGCTGTGAAGAGGTTCCGCATTTCAACTCAGGTCCTGTGAAGTCTACCTGCGCTGAATTTCAAAACCCCTGTGTTGAGGTTGCGCTGAACCAGTTTGGCCTTGTGCAGCTGGGGTTCTCTATTCTGTTGTGCCCTGTTTTGATCTCTGATTTTTGTAGCCTGTAACCAGCATAGGTACCAGTCTGATAACTCCTTTTCTCTGCTTAAATTCTGCCTCCTTTTGTACAAAAAGACTGTGAGTGTTTTTATGTGTTTGTGGCGTCATTCGCAGTTTTCCTTTGCATAAGTGAAATAATCATCCTGTAGCCCTTGATTCAGATTTGTTGATTGTGATCTTAGGAGAGAGTTCATTGGCTGTTTATAGTTGATTATACATTTGCTTTTGCTTATTGGTTTGAGTTTGTCTCTTTTAAGTGTCGAATGAAGTATTCATTTCGAAAATCGTTAAGTGTTGTAATCTCTTCTACCCTCTCTAATTTCGAAAAAGTGAACTTGTTTGTATTTGTCATTTAAAAGCAAATTCAAAGTTGTAAAAAAAGCTTTCTTTGTAGGCATCAATACTAAGAAAGCGGAAAACAAACACCTGCATTGTGCATTTGCATTTGATAGTTTGCATGTTTGATTTAGGAAAAGTGCATTAGAGTGTGCTGATTGCTCTTTGAGAAAATATGGTGTCTTTCTTTTCCCTTAGTAGCTAGGATTTTCAAAGTTGAAAGGATATAAAGCTTGCTTATCATCTTTAGACTGCATTTAGGAATTGTATCATACATCTTGTGGTGAACCTTGAAAGGAAAACTTCTAAAAAGATCAACCTAAAATAAATTGAATGAACTTAACAACGCTTTGCAACATAACGCACAACATAGAGGTCTAGGCTAGAGACGTGTTCCGGCGTCGTAAAGCCTGGTGACTGTCGATCTCGTGGATGGTGGGTGATTCCTCCTGAGGGACGATTGCGCCAGTACGGATTGTGCTCCCACGTACCGTCGAGTATATATTGGGAGACCCCTATAGGCATAAAACCTTTATCCTTAGGAAACTGTGTCGGCCGCCCTACTGATCGCAATGCACTGAACACAGCATTCAGGAAGATCGACCGCCCGTACCCTAAAAAGTATTTTGCGGTTTTGCGAAAAGTTTGGCACACCCTCTGCCTAGAACTCCAGAGTAGTTCCTTTTGGCCTTTTTCAGACTCTATAACAGAAAAAGTCCATCCGAGCATTTGTCACTTCGGGCTCGTTAAAACATCGAAGGAGACTAGAGTCATCTTTAGCTTTTTCTCGAATCTTTAAAATTGAAAAAGCAAGTTGTGTCTAAAGCATCGTTAAAATTTATTTTAAACGAAAAAATCACCCTTTATTCCTGCATTGATCTTTAGGTTGAAAAAATGGAGCACACCAACCAAGGAATTCCCCTTGGTGGAAATCCTAGTCCCTTCTCCTCTTGGGGAGATGTTGGTGCGCCCCATATGGCCACATTGTCGCTTCCAGGACTGACAATTGGCCTGCCAGTCTGGCTCTTTTCAACCAATGTCGTTCAGAACACCACCATTCCTGAACAGTCGAGTCAACAGTTAGACCAAACCAGAGTTGCCCACCAGCCCTATACTTCATCCAATTCTTCCTCTCCTCCTTCCTCTTCTCTTGACGGAACTGGTAAAACCAAAAACCAAGTTCCTAAGGAGAAGAAGGAAAAGAAGAAGAAAGAGAAGAAGATGAAGGAGCCAAAAGCGACTGGGGGCAAACAAGTGTTGTCTGACAAAAATCCACACACAGCACTGACCAGGCCTAAATCGCCATGTGTCATATGCAAGGGAGACCACTTCCACAGAGATTGTCCCCGCATCCCTCAGATACTAAGGGACTGGTCTCCCCGTTTGCACAATTCGGTAGCGTCAACCTCTGATAGCCATGTTGACTGCTCACCGTCAACTAGTGAAAGTGAAGTCACAGGACAGAGAGGGAAAGCTAGATTTCCCTGCAAACTGTGTGAAGGTGACCATGCCATCCACCGTTGTCCCTTCTTAGATGAGGCTAAAAGAGTTCTGGAAGATCGCCCAATTTTACGAGCGCAACTTCCTCCTGGATATCAAAAACTGCTGCCAAGTCCTTCACTAGTTGAGAACCCGGCTGGCCCGCCCAGGTGGTCAGCCGAAGCACCTATCATTGAAGATGAACCGTCTAGATCCATGCCTGACGAAAATCAAAAGGTTGAGACGGCAGTTGACCCGGTTTTTCCTTCAGAGGCTCTATCTTCAAATGATACCATCACAGAGGAGAATAAAGAGGACACCGTCCAAATTCTCTTCATCAATACAGACTCCTGAGAACAAGGGGGCAATTTGCCCATTCCTTTATCGCAGGAAGGAACTTCGTCAGATTCATACCCGGCCGTCTATTCGGTCCCACCACCAAGCAACCTGGTTGTGTCCTTCGACTGGAACCAACTAGGCAGACCCCGGTTGCCAGCAAGCATACCATTCAGAATTATCATTCAAATATACAGAATGGTAATGGCTGGCACTATCATTGATGAGGGGGCATCTGTGAGTATCCTTTCCTCTATTGCTTGGAAAGTGCTTGGTTCACCAGCGCTTTTGCCTGAAATGAGAAATCTATCAGGCTTTGATAAAGGAACCAGTCGGCCTTTAGGGATCCTCCCCAATGTACCTATTACATTGAAAGGGAAGACCGTTCAAATGAACGTGATGGTCGTTCAAGGACCCTTGGATTATAACCTACTCCTTGGACGAGACTATATATATTGCATGGGGGCCCTCGTCTCCTCACTCTTTAGAGTAATGTGTTTTCTGCACGAAGGAAGAATGGTCAAGCTCATGGACCAACTTTCATTTCCCGGATCACGCATCGCAAATAGTCATGTACCATCGCTAAATGGTCTATTCACGCAAGAAGTGTCTCAACCCACGGTCCATCCTCCTGATGAGCGCGAGTAATCCGGGAGGATATGACTGGAACCCACGGGGCATGCGTCCTGGTCTGCTTCGGTAGGAAAACTTTGGGTATAGAGTAGGTTTCCGCGGGAGAATATGACTAGTCTGTACCCCGCCCTTGCTGGAGAGGGGTTATTCTAGAATAAGATTCTTTTGTCAAAGTTACGTGTTTGGCACTAAGGTCATTCACCTTTGTCTATCTCGGTAGACACCGCCGAAGAAGTGTTTTGTTTGGAAGATTAATAGAACAATCTTTGGGTAACCTGAAAGAGGTAGGCCTTTCCTGCTTATACAAATGTTTTGGCGGACAAAGTAAGGGTAACCTTGAAATCAAACTTTATGCCTGGGGGCATGCAAACCTTTTGGAACGCAAGCAAGGGGCGACTATTTATTTTTTTAAATTTTTAGGTCCTCCCTTTAAACCTGTAGGTCTAACCCTTTAAACTCGTAGGATTAGTCGTTTCCAAACTTGCATAACGAAAGGATGCGGGGCATAGCTTTGGTAAGGCGCAAGCTCCATAAAAAATGGAATCTTACATGAGACATTCTTATCATATGACTGGTAAGTTCGAGCAGTTTTAGCACACAGTTCATGCTCATTAAAAAATAAACGCAAGATCTGAGCAGTTTTAGCACATAGTTCATGCTCGTTAAAAAATAAACATAAGATCGAGAAAATGTTTCCGCCCGCGTTTAAGCTCGTTAAAAAATGAACTATCCCGGTAAATAACCACTGTGAATGTAATATCATCAGCCATTAAAGCATTGGTCGTGTTTGCACCATCACCTCCACTTTTCATTTGGCCGATTGTTCACCTCCATATGTTTGTTTACCCATTTTGAGGAACAGCTGCGAAGAGTGATTTCACCTGGCCATCCTTGTGACACTGCCGTGATTGGAAAATTCCAACCTGTACCTGGAATCAACTGCTAACCCTGTTTATCACTCGTTCCTCAAAAGACGAGTCTTCTTTAAGCTCTTTTCAACTGACTCGTAAAATATGAAAAGATTGCCGAGTCCTTGGCCTTCCAGCTCGTTAAAGGGACAGGAAGAGCTATCCCTCCTCTAGATTTTAATCTTTTTTGGACCTCAGGGATTATTGCACAAAAAGATCGAGCGCTTGTTTTATTCGGCTCGTTAAAACTATCGAAAACTCATCCCTTCTGTATTGTTTTATACTTTTTCGGACTTAAGGGATTAGATGACGAAAAAGGACTTTTGGAGTTAACTTTATGTACCTTTTCAGACTCTTTAAAAATGAAAAGGACCGAGTTATCCTTGTCGTTAGACTTGTTAAAATCATTAAATAGCGACAAACTTGTCTTTAGACGAGAACGAGTTTCACTATCGCTAAGCTCGTTAAAACATAGCGATGGGCTTGCCCGAAGGGCAGGTTATAGAACAAGCATATGTTATCCTCCTCAAGCTTGACAAAAATAAAGAGGTACTGGTCAGCAATGACTGGGGAAAAATTGGGAGAAACTAAAGAAAACTTTGATGGTAGCAAGTCGCTCTTGAACATGACACTTTTCCTCCGTACCACAATCGGGTTGGGTTGTTTCATTCACCGGTCACATCCATGGTCTCGCCATACCATCCATATCCGATCCATCGCATCAGTGTCGCCATATGTTCAAGAGAAGTTGTTCAGAAAAGTCAACCGTGTCCCATCCACTACCATACATTATCCTTCATCCTTTCATGACCGCCACCCTGAATCATATGTCACGGATCGTTTTCACCTCCATCAAAATCATTAGCTCCGTTCTGTGTCACTGATGTAGGATTCATTAAGGCCCTCCTTTGACAGATCGCTTCTTGTCAACATCAACTCATTATCCAAGAAGTTGATCTAGGAACAACCCCTTCAGTACTTTGAAGCTTGCATGCCTCAATGGCAAGTTTCTCACTTCCGGCGACAGGTATAGATCAATGACCTCCGACCGAAAGATTTTGCATGGTGTTCGACGCCAAGTCCTTTATTCACACCACGTGAATTGTACTGCAGTACCTTGAGGGTCATTATCATTATTGGTGATTCCTCTCGCGCTTGTTAACGGTTTACATCATTGACCGGTAATCAAGCGATGTCTTTCCATGTTCGACTTCAGAACATTTCTCACATGGATCGACTTGTACTTAGTGTGAAGATCGAACGAGTTTGAAGACCCCAGATCTAGTTTCATCCATCCGGGCTGCGATATATATTCAGGAAAGATAAAGACATTGACATGTACATCATTGCAACAGATAATCATCCTACTCAAAGGATGATAATTTCATCAAAATTATCAGTCTACCATCAGACGATTGTCTGTTCTATGTACAGAAAATGAATTTATAAAGCTGAGCATGGGAATGCCCGCCTCAGCTAGATCATGAAAGTAGTATGAAAAATAATGTATTGTACTGTATCTTATTACAGGTCTCCTCCTAGCATTGGATGAACTTCGGATCCCCCTGATAAAGCATTTCACCCGATAAATAGCCTCATACTTTAGGGGGCAACTGTTATAGACATTTTTGTGCCTTACAACATTGAGCATAAAATGTCCATAATCTAAGGGATCCAAAGTCCCTAAGCATGTTGTTCCTACCCCTAGAGGAACAAGGCTAACAAACCACAGCAATTCACAGAAGTTCTCCACCAGAAACTGTTCAAAAACAAGTCAATTCAGGATCATTTCAGTGGCTGCACTAGCTGTTTGCACTGAATGTCAAAGCCAACACTGGCTACCTGCATTGAATGTCAAAGGGAACACTGGCTACCTACGCTGAACGAGAGTGGACATGTGGCAAGTTCATTTCTCAAGGTGTCAAAACCCAGGAAGCTTCCAAAATGACACTTGCCTCAGGGAATTCGACTGGTGATGAGTAAGAGGTTCCAAATCTCCAAGTGGAATCAAGAACTGACAGAGGGAGAGGACACTAGTCAGATCTCAAGCTGACTCATCCTCTCTCCAAACATCTATATATGGATCTCTCCTCAATGAGATCTAGAGGCTGGAATTTTGTTATTGCAAAGAATTGCTGTTGGTTTGAGATTGGAATCATTAGGTGCTTAGTGCTTTGAAGGGGGTGAAGATAGGAATTCCATTTGCTGGGAAGGAGATGCTGGATTGGAGCCCTTTGGGGTGTATCTCTTCCTGAACCTTGTTATTCATCAATAAAGCTATCTTGGTTTCTCCTATATACTGATGTATTCTTGATGTATGATTGCATTAGTATGTTTAGTTTATTTCTAATCCTGAACTAGTTATGAATATGAATCCATGTCTTGTGTAGTGTTCTCTTCTTGTGATCTTGCAGAAACCTCTTGAAGCCGGGCGAGCGAGAAGGCAAGTAGCTGGGAACTCTCCAAGAGAAGAGACGCCAGATCGAGGGACAAACGGAAGACACCGGTTAGTTCATCCATCTCTCTCTTCATTCTTAATTCATAAAGGAAGAATACTAGAATAGTTGTCTCTGTTTGTTGCTAAGGAACTATCACACCTTAGGTGGATAGGATCATCCTGCATAGGCATTTTTCCCCACAACAAGGCTGCAAAAAAACAGAGATAAAACTGAGCAAAAGGAAGCAGGGAACCACAGCTGCACAAGGCAAAGGCTGATCAGCGCACCCCCAGCACAGAGAAACTAAACTTCAGCGCAGGTAGCCCTCTCGGGACCTGTGTTGAAATGTAAAACCTCTTCACAGAGCCTGCGCTGAAGCAGAAACGAGAATTGTCTCTGGGTTCTGGGTCACGGTTTGCAGTTTAATCTACAGTTTTTGGCCGGATAAAAGCTATCAATTAGGTACAATTAGAAGGATGATTTAAAGGAGGACTAAGATCTACACAAAGGGCTGTTAGAACACTTGTGGATCAGCTGTTCAGATCATAAAAACAGGCCCAGTGAATGGACTACAGTAGTAGATCTCTACTTTGCATTTGTAAATGGCAAATGCAGTTCGATTCGGCACTCCTGAGTTTATGAGAAGAACAACAATAGAAACACAAATAAACTAACAAGATACGATCCCCAGCGGAGTCGCCAATTTGTTGTTGGGAAAAGTATCCATTCGGAATGCCCCTATCCCACTCTAAGGTGTGATAGTGCCTTAGCAACAAACAAGTAAAACTAATTGAGTATTTCTTCTTTATGAAATGTAAACGAGGAGAAAGGATGTAACTAACCTGTGTCTTCCGCTAGTTTGTTGATCCAATCACTCCTCTCTTCAGTAGCTCTCAGCTCCTTGCTCCTTCACCGACCCAGCTTCACCGAATTCTTGCAAGATCACAAGAGAGAGAAACTACACGAAGATATAGATATACATTCATAAAAAGCTCAAGATCAGATTAAGCTAAACATGTAAGCATAACAAAACATCATTGGTACACAGCATGTAGGAGAAACTCAAATAGTTTATTGATAGAATAAGAAAGTCCAAGAGGAGATACAACCAAGTGAGTTCCGATCCAGCATCTACCTCCCAGCAAAGGAATCCCTTCCTCTCCTCCAACAAAGCATAAATCACCCAATGTACTAATCTCAATCTCAAACCAATAGCAATTCTCTGCAAAGTACAAAATTCCAACCTCCGGATCTCTTGGATGAGGGATCCATATATAGATGTAAGCAAAGAGGATGAGTCAGCTTATGTTTTGACTTGTGGCTTCTCTCTGTCAGTTCTTGCTTCCACTTGGAGGTTGAGAGCCTCTTACTCATCACTAGTCGAATTCATTGAGGCAAGTGTCACTGGAGAAGATTCTGGAAGCTTCCATGGTCTTTCCACCTCGTTGAATGAGCTTTCCATTTGTCATTTCCCACTCAGCGCACCTGGTTAGTGTATCCAAGTGCGTTGCAACGCACCTAGCCAGTGCATTTGGGTGCATTGCAACGCAGGCAGCTAGTGGGGCTTCTGAATTGATCCTGAATTGACTGTTTCTGAGTGGTTTTTGGTGGGGAACTTCTGGGAGAAGCTGTCATTGGTTGACCTTGTTCCTTTAGGAGCTGTAACAACATATTTAGGGACTTTGGATCCCTTGGATTATAGACATTTCATGCTTATAGCTGTAAGGCACAAAAATGTCTATAACAACAAGCTCTAATACCTGTTTCACCCTCTTATTACCAGAGGGGAAACTCACCCGATTCTGCTTCCCATATACAAAATTTTCACAGAAATCAAAATGTAGAGAGCTATTACTCATACCTTCTACCATATATTTACCATGAAGTATTCGAAGGTCTGTCTCTCCACTATGTCCAAGCCTTTGATGCCACATCATGGTCTTCTCTCCCAAAACCACTATATTTTCTTCTCCACTTTCAGGAACCACAGAACTAGTGGTCCCTGAACCATCTTGTAGGTATCCTTCTCGAACACTGTTTTTACACCTACATCATCCAACTTTCTTATAAAAACCAGATTTCTGGCTAATGCAGGAATATGTAGAACACCTAGAAGCATTCTAACCTTTCCACCTTACAACTTCAACTTTAATCTTCCATGACCAATGATTCTAGCCTTCCTATCATCACCCAAGAAGACATCACCACCATCATATTTCTCATACTCGCAAAACCACTCTCTATGGGGAGTGAAGTGAAAGGATGCACCTGAATCAATCAACCATGCCTCATGATCTACATGTGTGCTTGAAGAAGCCAAGTACACATACCCGCCTTCATCTAAGGTGGTTTTCACCTGTGCAGAAGGAGCATCATCAGATCCCTTTCCATTATCAGGAGATTTAGGTTTAAAGTCCCTTTTGTAGTGCCCTTCCATTCCGCATTTCCAGCACACCACCTTTACAGGTTTTCCTAGAGATTTAGATCTCCCACTCGATGACTTATTTTTGTTTCTATTCTGGGACAATCCTCATACAAACAAGGCATCACCATTCTATCTCTCCATATTTTTCCATCTCATCTCCTCCGTCAGCAAGGATGATACTATTTCATCAAACTTTAAGGTAGTTGCATTACTACTTATTCCAATAACTAGATTATCCCACGAATCTGGTAGATAACACAACAAACTGATGCACTTATCTTCATTTGAAATTTTAATATCAACATATGCTAACTGAGTTACCACATTATTAAATGTGTTTAGATGCTCTGTCACTGAGTCTCCATCTTTCATCCTCGGGTTAAACATCTTTTCCCACAGGAGACTTAGATTGGTATAAAGTCCCTAACTTGTCCTACAAAACCTTCGTCGTAGCTTCCCCTGATACATTCAACAATACTGAATCTAATACACACAATCTTATTGTGCTCTTTGCATTCCAATCCAACTTCTTCCATTCTTCATCGAACACTCCCATTGGTTTAGTAACCGAATCTTCCATGATCAACTGATCTTCTGTTGGAAATAATATTGAGAGGGGGGGTGAATCAGTATTATCATATTAATAAAACTTTTTCATTTCCATAATCAGATTCATATATGCTACTTCCACAACTTCTTATGATTAAGTTAATCGATCTTCAATGAGTGCATTAGAACATTATCAACCATATTATCAGTTAACAGATGCAGTAACATAAAGTAGATCATCACACATAAGGCACACATATGAACACAATGATGTAAGGTGGAAACCCAATGCGGGAGAAAACCACCTGCTGCAAGTCATCTCAATCTTCTTCTTAATAAGAAAATTCTTTTACAATATTTGTACTGGTGCAGCCTTATACCAGTACGGGAGCTACAACCCCCTTTGCTCTTGTACTAGCCGATCCATTTACTAGTACGCAGGCTACTACCTGCTACAATACTCCAAAGATTTCCTTTAGCTCTTGTACTAGCTTAGATACTAGTACGTAGGCGCCGGCCTACAAGCTTCTCTCCTTCATGTACCACGTTTCATCAATTTTCATACTGGATACACTGAAGCACAACCCATAAACTGAAAGGCCACATTTCATCCAATTTTCATACTGGACCCAACAACAACATTGAAGCTCAAACAACCTTCTGAAACACCCAATCAACTGTAGTAACTAGATCAACAATAATAGGACCAAACCCAGGATGCAACAATGATAAACAAAGATTTTAAGAGAAGGAAGCACCCTGCTCAACTGCTAGCCTGAGTCCGGACTCACCCTGCTCAACTGCTAGCCTGAGTCCCGGACTCACCCTGCTCAACTGCTGGCCTGAGTCCCTGGACGCACCCTGTTCAACTGCTAGCCCGCGTCCCGGACGCACTCTGCTCAACTGCTAGCCTGCGTCCCTCGCTCTGAGTCTTTTGAACTGCCTGCGTCTCGGCGCACCTGAACCCTTCTGCGCCTGCGTCCGGCGCACCTGAACCGGTTCGCTCCTGCGTCCCAGACGCACCTGAACCCTTACTGCACCTGCGTCTCTTTAGGTATGAAAGATATAAAGACTTCAAGACTAACCCAAACAGTCAGATCTACAGATCTGATCGTGCGCCATAGCGATCATAGTCCATTAGAAGATTCGCCTTCATAGATCTGGACTAGATCTCACCAAAAGATATTCAACAAAGATGGTTCTTAATCCAAATGAACTCCTTTGCTTTATATAGGCAAGCTTCTCCCCAAAACATGGAACAATACCACGAGCCGACACCATAGAAATGCAAAACCGTCGGCTAGATACCACACAAGAAACCCCCACGTGCTTTCCTCTGCCTTGATATGTGTGCACTGGGTGGACGCACCCCCTAAACGACTGGCCTGCGTCTCTGGACGCGGGTTCTGCATGGATTACCTGCGGGGACGCACTTTCTGTAAGGTGTACCTGCGTCCTTCATAATTTCAACAATATTTGAACCTCTGCTTACAAAGAGCTTGCCATTTGATTCCTTTGAGCTATCCTGTAATATGTCACATCTGATATCTTTTCTGTAGATTCATCTGAATGTATATAAGTGAGATGATCTTCTATGAGAGTGTTGCCATCAAGTACAACATATGCATCATAATGCCAACATCTTCATCCACCAACAAATCCTCCATCTTGAGTTTCCACAACTCAAAACTTTGACCATTAAATTTCTTGATCTCTATCTTTCCACTACTCTCCATATTCTTTCACCAATAGAATAGATCTTGCATATCTCCCACTAAACAGGGTCTACCACAGGCCCGAGCGAAACCCCTCAGTAACAAAGGCATCCCCTTGAAGCCAAAACAACTCTGATACCAAATGTAGGTTTTAACCCCGTACAGAAATTTCCTGCACACCAATTCTAAAACATAGAAAATAAAAAATGCAAGAGCATAACACATAAAACACATATACACAGAGATTTTCCCTTGGATCCTAAAATCGGGACTACCAACTTGATTTTTCATTATGTTCCTTTCAATGTTACAATACATATTTATACATGCTGAAGCACCTTGTTATCACTCAAGTTGTTCCCAAAAGTTGTAAGAAATGGAATACGACTGAGGTAACCACAGACCAATCTTTTAGGCATAGATCCTAGCCAATCTGTATCCAGAGAGGGCTATCTCTTTATAATTTAGCTTTGTTTTAAGGTGTATTAGGCTAGTTATGAACTGCAAAGGTTTTGGTTTTGAGTTTGGTTGGAAGGATGGGAACTCAACAGAATTGTGAGGTAAAACTGAAACATTTCAGTCCATTGGGCATGATGGAGTCAAGAAGGATGGCTTCCTAGGTTAAGTTTCTTATCAGAGGATTTATCACAGAGCAAGGTACTCAAAAATGGAACAATTTATAGGCTGAAATCTGATGGAATGGAGTCAATGGGTGAAGGGAAATTAAGAATCCTTCATCATGTTGACAGAGGGAAAATGGATGATTATTGCTATGGAGCAATTAAGAATTCCTTAGCTAATATTCAAGATGAAAGAACCAGGGGAAACAAAAGCAATTAAGAATTCACTGTTTATGCTAATTCTGAAGAAAACATTAATAATAACAGAGACTGAACACAGAGTGCAAACAAGCAAATTCTGGGCTATTCTTTTTCTCTATTATTTAGATCATGAAATATAGATGATATAATAAACACAGAAACTATAAAACAAAAGTTAGAAGAGACTTATTGATCCATAAAATGATTCAAGAATTTTGCAACATGGTCCTTAGCATCAATTCTTCATCCAATAAGCAAGAAAAATGGTTCAAACAGCCTTTTATTCCAAAAATTGTTCAGTATTACAGTCAAAACTATGAACATCCACCACCAACCAACCCCAAATACTTCGTCTTAGGGGAATTTATACAAAAATGTCAACATATTATGCAAAATATCTAATAGAAAATAAATATATGCTGATAATTAATGTTTCTTTTACATAGATAGAGACAGACAATCTCGAAAATAGGGAGACAATAAATGGTGCAATAAATTCATGCTGCGTTGGTTGATCCGAATTTATGAGAAGTACAGGAGGTAGATGCTGCAAGTCAGTTTCCCAGCTATCTTCCACTGATCCTCTACGCTGATTTTCTACTTTGGCTGGATTTTGTTTAATGCTGATGTGATACGCTTTGATTTGCAGGACCGTGATTATTTTCTGTTCTGCACATTGTAACAGGTGGTGCACAATTTTGATTTGACCAATGATAAGTTTACAGGATCTCTAGCATGCTTTGCCACCACTCTGGTCCTGGTATTTTATGTCTCTGTAGCTTCCTTAAAGTCTCATCAGTCTCTGTGTACCTGTAGAAGTTAGGAGGGATGGTGAACAGATGCTTCACCTCATGCTCTATGTAAAAAAGATTTTCTAGGCTGTCATACAGGGACTGGCCAGATGGAAGTGCTTTTTCTATTGAAGTACTTGAAGATGCACTAGCTTGATTGACAAAAAATGTATTTAGTTTGTGTATATATTCCTTGTGCTTCATCAAATGATCATTATCTCCCAAAGGACTTGGAAAAACTCTTTGATGCAGGGCTGTAAATTTTTCTGTGAAAGAATCAATTTCCTCCTGCATGTCCTGACATCTTCTGTCTAATTTTTACATTAGATTTCTCATGGTCAGAACTCTATTCATGTCCAAAATCGTACCTATTCTATCTATAGTATCCAGTGCTTCCAATTCTTCACTGGTCTTGGTATTCAAAAAATGGATTAGCCTGTTATCTTTCTCAGGCATCTGCCCCAATACGGCCTTTGTTTTCTGAATTTCTACTTGGGATACTTTTATCAAATCAATCTATTTATAAATGGTATGAATAGACCTCCATACACCACTAAGTGATTGAAGGATGTTGGTCCACAAAATTCCATTGATTTTTGCTAGAGGCTTATGTAGAGAGAGATCCTTTTCTAACGATCTTACGTTATTTTCTAATGCTTTGACTTCCCTTGTTTTCTCTGCCACATTCATTTTAGTTTTATCATAGCTTTGCTCAATCTTTGCCAGTTTTTCTTTGACTTGCTTCAATTCAGATACTTGTAGTTTCAACTCCTCCATGGCTTTTACTAATTGCTCTGTGGTCATAGTAGTGTTGCTGCCTAGTGTTGTTGATGTTGATGTTTCTCCTGTGATGATTTCTACAGTTGATGCTGGGATAGTGGAAGGCACTACTGTTATAACTGTGGGATGGGCAGCTGTGACTGTTGGAGTTACTTCAGGTGGTTGGGAGGTCGACTCTCCCTGCTTATCCTGTAGTGATTTCTCCAATGCCTACTCTGTCTCACTCAATCTTTCATTCAACCTCATGAGCAGGTCCATCATGTCCTCTTCAGACTTTTGATGTACAACATCTGTTATCTGTGGATGCATAGAAGGAGGCATTTTGAGCTGTTTTCTAAGGGAAACAATGTCCTCTTCATTTTTCCTCATTAGTGCTTTTATGCCTTTGGCATCTTTGGGATCATGTCCCAGTTCAATGATAATATCCCCCAAAGATTTTATCCTATTGTCCTTTGCTAGAGAAGAAGCTTTCTCTAAGTCTAGCTGAGCAGAGGTGTTATCCAATGAGTTTTGCAATTTATGAGCCAACATTGCTTTGTCAACTAGTGTGGAATACACCATTTCTCTGGTTTGTTTGTGCAGCTCAATATGGTCTATTAGATGAATGTCTTTGGCCAAGACCTCCAGATTTGTCCTGATATAATCAGCTGCCAATTGTGGTTGCTGCACCTTTGGCTTGAAGTATCTCATGATCATTTCCCTTCTTTAATGGCATATGATGACATTAATCTTTTCTGTTTTGTGGGGGCCATCTTGAGATATTGATCATAAATTTGCAGCCTCAATGGATCATTTCTAGCCTTTATCTCTGGGAATGTTCTTTTGACATTAGAGGTCTGCTTGCTTGGTGGCCTTGTGGATGAAACTTCCACACTATGCTGCCTTTCTAGCTCCTGCCTGTGTGAGCTGGTTGATGTGTCTACCACTGGGGATGTCTGTGGGCTGTTTGCCCTCTCACCTCTTAGGCTTTCTATTGTCTCTTCAATGATTTCCTCTTCATATAGAGGATTCAGTCTTTGCGTTTTTGCACCTGGCTATTCTACAGGTCCACTGATGGGTGTGGCCTCTTCTCTGTCCCTTTTCTTGCCTTTTTCATCATTTAGAGGAGTTTGTAATGCTGGTATCACTGGTGCTTTGGTTTGTACTGGAGGAGTTTTCTCCTGCTGATCAGTCATTTCTTGTTGTTCTGTGCCTGCCACTTACTTTCCCTTTGAAGAATCTGAAACTGGTGTGCTACCCTCTTGTATAGGTTGTTGTGAAGTCCTAGCGGAAGATGTACCCACTCCAGCTTGTTGAGGCATCTTGAAAGATACCTGTCCAAAAGAGTCCAGGTCAAGGGTATTTTCTAAATCTTTCATAGCTTGTTCCATTTTTTCTTGCTGAGTCTGTTCTTCTACTAATGTACCCTCTATCCACTCATCCTG
The DNA here is from genome assembly GCA_031772625.1 of Pinus tabuliformis. NCBI lineage: Eukaryota > Viridiplantae > Streptophyta > Pinopsida > Pinales > Pinaceae > Pinus > Pinus tabuliformis. Next base: position 1,337,833,393 of record CM062820.1, read on the forward strand.
ATTAACATATTGTTCTACTTCCGGGATCCTATGATGTGTGTAAGCTGACAGCCGATTTTTTACTTTTATTTCACTTATAAATCCATTTGGGTCATATGGTACCCACCAGAAGCTTTTCTTCAATTTAAGGTCTTCCTCTAATATTTTATCAGCATCTTCCCATGCTTCGCTTTTGTTAATGATAAAGGGGCCTAATTGGTTTCTTATCCTCAGTTGAGATTTTTTCTTCACATTGCAAAAGTGAGTCAAATATGCATTAATAAGTTTCCTGAAATACTCCAGAGCAAACAGTATCATGCACACATATTTGGGCAGCTTATAAGGGCACAACTCATAGCCATATATCCTGATTTCAGTGTGATCATGGTAGAAATACCAGTCACCTATCCTGTAGTTCTTGGAGAGTTGTAAAATCTTCTTTGTGTCACCAGAGAGTCTAGCAGGAGGAGCTCCTATCAATAGAGTGGAGGCTGGATGTATAAACAGGTCAATGAATTTACAGTAGGTATAAGGGATTCAACAATTGTTTGGAAGATCGAGGTCCAAAAGATCATAGACCTCCTCTCTCCTTTAGCATCCAATTTCCTGATGGGAAATATAAAAATGTCTAGGTGATAATACTACAACAGATGGTATATGAAAGTTGTGTATTTAAACACTCCTCTTTCCAAATTCATAAATTGACCATGGATTTTGTCAGCAATGAAAGAGGCATAGTCATACTTAATAGCAGGGGGTTGTCCTCGAGTAAAGCTGGATAACAGAACTAGGACCATCTCATCCACAAATTCACTGGACCTAAATCCCAAGATCACTGATATCATGTCAACAATAATTCTTCCAGTCTCATTGAAGGAGACATATAAATAAGGAGGTGGGCCTTGGGGCTGGCATTCTGGTTTCATGAATAGCTTAGCAATCCGGGCTATTTCTGCACTGGACAGTTGAGAGCCTTGCTCCAGCAAATATCCCATGGAAAGAGGAGCAAGAGGCTGAGCTGGAAGGAAGTGCAACATTTCATTGATAGACTCAGTAGTTATGTAAAAGAGCACAGTTTGTGATGGAGAGATAACTGCTTTACTAACAGGGTCATAATTGGCACAGCAGTGGCGAATAATATTTGGGAATATATTGACTAAGGGAAGATAGTATCTGGGGAGATTGGATTCCCATATTCCATAGATATCAGAATTGTTCAAATGACTGTTTCTGATTAGGCAAAAAGTATGAAGATGATTTTGGCAACCAATTGGGTCTTTTATTTGGAAATCTCTGTTGGCCAAGGGTAAATGATGCTGGTCTATATGAGGTGCATTGAGAGGCGTGACATTGAGGGCTATAGGGGCTTCCATTGTTCAATTCGTTGTGTTTTTGAACTGGAGGTTGAATTTCTGTGGATAAAAAGACAAAAAAGCAGTTCTAAATGGGCTGGTATGGCAATTATGGACTGTTTTGGCTTGAATTTGGCTCTTACAGGTACAATTTTGTAGAGGAAAACCAAAAACACAGGTTCGGGAGGTGGGATAGGGTAAATACCTATGTTTTCGAAGTGCACGAGTGCAATTCACAGGTTTATTGACGAGTTGAGCAGTAGGATGCTGGTCTTTGCTTGGCCGGGTGGCAGACTGGAGCTTCTACAACTGCTGGACGTAATTTTGCATGCAACAGTCTTGTGAAACAATGAATGAAAATGAACAAAAATGACGACTTTTACGGGGTTTTTAACAAAAATTGGCTTCACGAAGCTTTTTGGCACTTTTGGGTTGGCTGACATCATCGGGACATGACGTTTTGTCGTTGCGCTGGGTACGGATGCTGAGGTGGATGTGACGTGGCGATGACATCAGCGGGCGGGGTTAGCGAGAGGGCAATAAGTGGTATAGGCCCTCACCGCTTATGTGCTAAGGTGGTATCGGGAGGAGGGGCCACGAGCATGGTAGGAGGGTGCCATGTGTCCCTTGTACGACAGTAATACCGTTCGCTCCCCGGGCGCTAAACTACAGATGATGGGGAGTGCGCAATATTATCTGGAGCTGTCCGATCAACAGGACCAGATCCAACGGTTGGCGGTATGTCGGAGATGGGTCAGGGCTATGGCACGGGACCCATGTAATAAACAATGTTTTTAAATATATCGGGGCGATTACTATTGGCTTTTGGGGGGATTAGACTGTTAATTAACCAGGTGTTAATTAACTTTTGAATATTTGCACGGCGGAGGTTTTTAATGCATTCCAGCTGAACCATTAAACCCTCATTTATATAGTGTTATGGTTATATATTAACCAGGGGTAGGATACTTAAATTTTTGGGGTTTTTCATATGTTTACATAATATGGGGGGGGAAGGAATATAGGGATTTATATAGTAATGTTAATGGTCACAATGGATCTATGAAGGGTGAACGCCAAGTTATAAAGTTCAAGAACTTAGGCTTAGGGAACAAGAGGATTTTACACAAGAAATGTGGTTTCTTTGCCCAAGGCAAGCATGTTATACTTCTCAGGATTTTTCATGAAATGGAGTGATTTAGGAATATTGAGAAGACATCAATATCCTTAGGGGGAGGTTAGTAAGTGATTTTGGGAGAAGTGTGAGGGGAAGTTAGACATGCATCACTTGACTTGTAGCCAAACAATTGCCATTGTACTTATGATAACAATAAGATGAACATATTTGAGGAACAAAATTAATCATAAGCCTGCTTTTGCAACACCAAAACTACTTACCCAACCTATTATACGTAAAAATTTTCTTCTTCTTCCATGGGTGCACTTGGACTAGAAAACCCTTACAAATTTTATTTTCCTTTCATAAGCATCTTATCTAAGTCTGCCCTTATTTCTTCCAAAGGCTCAGATTCAACTGTTGAGCTCCTTTGCTTCTCTACCTAGCTACCTATCTGCCAAGATTGAACTATTTGGATAGATTTTATTCTCTATCTCTAAAACAAGAAATTTAAACATGAACTGGCCAATATTAAGCTGTTTGGCCATCCATAAACCATGGCAAGAGTCAACCAATTGCTCACAATGAGATTCTTTTGCAAAAATAGAATAGTAGTGGCATTTTGGACTAGCACACTTTCATTGGTCTTTTTATTTGGGGTTCATTTCTTTTCTTTTTTCTCTTGACCATTTCATTCTTTTTACCCTTTGATCTTTCTTTTAGGGCATACTCTCTTTTCGTTTTTTTAATTTTTTGATATTTTCAAAATATGGAAACATTTGCAGCATGGAAGGGATGAACATATTTGGGATTTTAACCAGTCAATCATGAAATATGACACCTATTGGTATAGGAGCATAACACATCCAATACCATGGACCAAAAAAGGATCGCGTCCAAAAGGATGGACTGAAAACCATCATGTCTAAAAACATGTGAGAAAATCATGCACAAAACCATAGGTGGGTCCACCGAACCTAACATAGGGTCCAAAACCAAAATTTTCCAAGGCGCTACATCGGACCCCATAAAGTGGGGTTATGGGTACACCTCAAACCCCCTGTGATGCCCCTCACTACACAATGGGCACAATGAAGGGAGGGGGTTCCATCCCCTGTCTAACCTCCCAATTAACTATGTGGGCTAGTCGTCCAAAGAATATAACACAACCCAACAAGTGAAACCCGTAGAGCATATTGTAACACTAGTAGTAGTAGTAGCAGTATAAATAGTACAAGTGTGTCGAATTATCTGTGTACAGATGTGTTGTGGACCATGTACTTTGAAATATCAAAGAGAAAGGATGTCTCTCAAGCTGGGTGTGTCTTGATTGACCCAAAACACATTTAACATTTGATCTCGAGCCACTTGGAGTTCAAGTGCATGAACAAGATTACTGAATACAAAGCACTCGTGTTGTGCTTGCAAAAGGCCATCATCTTCAAAGTTGTTCTCAAAGTGGTAGGTGATTCAGAAATTGTGGTACAACAGACACATAACACCATACAATGTTTATCACCTCATGTCAAAACTTACCAAAAAGAGGTATGGAAACTAATCTCTAACATCCAAGCATTTAATATCACTGTTGTGACAAGAATGTGTAATGTAGCTACCAACTCTTTAGCAAACACAACTTCTAAGACATCACCACTTAGGGATAGATTTACTATTGAATTTTTGTACAAATATTCTATCCTTGATAACATAGCTAATCTACACATTTTGGACGATCATCAACAGATGTGGCACTTCATGGACAACGTTGATGCCTTCAAGGACACAACGGCTGAGGAAGATATGCATGAGAAGTCTCTACAAGCTTCATCTGATGACAAGAAAGGTAACCTCATCACCAAGGGTGTGGTATATCTCAAAAGGCTCCATGACTTGTAGGACTACTTTCAATGGTCAAGAAATAGAAAAACCCACTATTCCACCATGATGTATGAATGAACCAACTTGGGAATAGACCAAGGTCCAAATTTCATCACTCTCGATACATGTTACACACCGCAAGAGTGACAAGCTTCTGTCTGCTTGTTCAAATAGTTCTGGCATTCCAATCAAAGAATGGGTCAAGCCATTGCAGCAAAAACTGAGGAAAGTACATCTGTCACTTTAACCCATTACACAGAAAGAACTGACTAAGTTGTTGGATGGTCAGATCTCTAGAGAGTTCATCATTTTACATGGATTTATAATTTAAATTTTTTATGTAAGAAATCCAGTGAAATTTTCTTATGCATTGATTTCTTAAATTAAAACCACTCCCATAACAAAAAAAACTACCCCGTGCAGGCTACATGAAATATCTAGAGCAGGAATGTTGTCTCCGCTTAATGGTCTTTCAGGATACAACTAGGTTGCGGTAGAGGAACCTCATAGTTTGACACTAGTTCAAGAGAAGTTTGGATGATATGTGTACCATCTACAATCACTTGACGTGAGGGTTGAAAACCTTCCTGTCAACAACCAAGATCTCAAACTCTATATTCAATAAGGCCAATCCATGTCCCGCACCATGTACATACTCTGTTTACTTCTTATGGTTTTTCTGCCTTCCTTAGTATTTTTGTATCATTTTTTTTGTTCCCTTACTATGATGATATTTTTGGCTTTGTTAATAAGTGCTTCCCTCTACTGACACTGTAGCACTTGGCCAGTCCTTCTTCTCCCTTCTCTGTTCTTGGTTGTAACCTTCGACTAATGACATCTTGACGAAAAATATGAACCATATACAAGGGAAGCTTGTGTCCATCCATGAACTTGTGTCCACACTGGGAAACCCCATGCCTATACCTAGCCTTCTGCTTCGTTTCTTCAAGTTCATCCAACTAGTAGAAATGGAGAAGGGGAAATCTAAACAAGTAAACCTATGTTAGAGATCTTACGTGTTTCTCTTAAGGAACAACCTATTCTTCTCTCAATATGTCAGGATCCCTCTTCCACCCTAAGAATAAATAAGTGCCTATGCACAATTCTCTCAAAAAGCACAAAGGAAAAATATCATAAAGCCTTCGTGCGTAGAGAGGTAAAGCATGAAATTCCATCAGGGTACCAACCAAGCTTGTTGGGAGTGGAACAATGTGTGTGTTCCCACGTGACACTGTCGGGGTATTGTCTAGGCCTACTGGTAGTGGAGGAACACCAGAGATGAAAACTTATACTATGATTTCCTTTTAACTCGTGAGCCAAACTACCCTTTCCGATTTCGAAACACTATGATCAAGCTTAAAATTATTGTTGTGTTTGAATAAGTTGGTGAAAGGTTAACCATCTCTATCCATGGGGTAAGTGGGGAAGGTGAAGTAACTCGCACAATGACTCAATAGTCCTTGAAATACCAAGGCCCTGTGATTTCAATGGACCAAAACAGAGAACTTGGAATTCAATGAGTGTGTCACCAAGTGTTGTGGCAGTTGCAATAACCTCCAAAATTTTGGCCTGCATCTAATTTCAGAGACTTCCTTGCATTTTCCCCTGATGTTTGCAAGAACTGAGGCTCATCCCATGAGCTCGTGTTGAGTCTTCGCACCGTCCTCACTTGACCATTCACTAGACATATTTTAGCATGTTCATCACAATGTCATTCTTGCAGTTATGTTCTGTATATGTTCACGATTGTCCGTGTGTGTACAAGTTATATTCACTATGTAAGCATCTGTCACACTCACACACAAAGTTTTATGCAATGTCGCACAAGTATTGTCATAGTTGTTCAATGATCTATCATAAGTGTCATGCTTTTTGTGCACACCCATCAGTTAGGCACACTCAGTGTATGTTGTCTTGTTGATTCGAGGTGTCTTGTCATCAAGTCATGTTGAGTATGTGTTCACAAGTTCATGCATCTACGAAGTCACTCACTCACACACTTAGTCATTTTACTAAAGTTGTATCAACCAGACCACCCCCAAACAGCTAGACCTCCGGAGCTACACTACGCATTCTCAGCTCTTAGTGATCATATTATGTTGCCAAGAAATTTGCAGAGCTTAAGGCCGCCTCCTAGGCATCCTGTACTACGCAATTGTGGAGTTGACCCTACTGACTGTCACTGAGAACATCAAAAAAGTTTCTCAACAAGCCATCTCAGTCTACACTACCTGTAAGAAAAGTCATCAAGCCTCCCGCTGGTAGAACCAGAGACTTTGACCAGGAAGTGACCCCAGGCATCACTCATCCAAAAAATTTCACGGAAGCTATCAAGCATGTCATCTCTCGCTAAATGAAGAAATTTTGTAGGCATGCCGGAAAAAACTCGCTGCCTATGACTCCATTCTCAAAATTTGTGCATTTTTTCATCCATCCACCCTGGCAGTTGGCCTCCTTCTCCTCCTGAAAATTTCACAATTTTGATGGGCTACCTCCGAGTTTCCTAGCATCCTGTTCAGTCAAGAAATTTCACAGAATTGTCCTGCAGGCTAGCATCTCAACTACACATAGTTCTGGCGAGCAAGCTCCAGCAACCCACTGCCAGCCTCGGTGGGGAATCTGTCCAGTTTTCACTACCAGTGTCGACTTGCTGCTTGCACTGTCTCCCTGGAAATATTGCATAGATTTGTGCTTCATTCCTAGAGACAGTCACTAATGATCCTGAGTACCCATCTTAGCCTCCGAGTGAACTCTATGCAATTTTCATGGATAATGCCTGGAGCCTGCATCCCGTATTGAAATGTGCTCTGCGTAGTTTTAGAGCCTTGTCCTCTCTCCCAGTAACCTACTCCCGAAAAAAAAGATAATTCATAATGGTAGACTAGGATATTTATGGATTTGATGTCGTCTCGTCATGATTGATTGCAGACACAAGTACATGGATGATGCATGGCATGACAACGAATGAGATGAACATGGAGCGCATGCTAGGAGACTTGTTCATGAATAGATGAACACATGGATCTTGCCAAGAAAAAGTGAAGGAGAGACATGCACATGCAACATCAAGCGAGCACCAAGATCATTGAGGAATCTACACACCTTGTCATGCAATGGTCAAGCTACAATACACGAAGATAACATTCATCACTTAGTAGCACTACAACTCAACATGGACACTAGCAACAACATGAACATACCAGCTCTATTGTGTCTAGTCATATCATGATTCATCTCAGCCCCATCACTACTATGGGCCATAATGTTGTAGTCAATGTAATGTAATGTGGAAGTTCAAGAGACCCACATCTAAAGTTGAAGAGTCATGTAAAGTTGAAGAGTCATGTATGTTAAATAGTCATAAGGGTCAGTCTCACCCTTGGCTATATATAAACCTCATTTGCACATGCAAAAGAGTTTTCATCTTGGCTCCTCGCACATAGCCTTGAGAGTCTGTAGTTTTTTGTTTGAGGAGCGAGCAGTGGCTCTAATGCCCTACTATGGGGGTTAGTGATGTAATGGTGTACTGATGTGTCTTGGAACATTCACTTAATTTAGAAGCTTGATAATAGGCCAACACGTTTTCACACATGTATTATATTTGTTTGTAAGATTATTCTTTGGACACTCATAATAAATGTTGCTTTAACCTATATTAAGATAGTTGAACTATTTCTACTATTTTAATACATATGCTTACAAAAATGTGTTGTACAAGTTGTTGAAATTGTCTCACCCATGTGGACTATTCTGCCAGACACTCGACAAGACCATTCTCATAAAATTGTTACAACGACTATCACACTCATGTGGAATATTTCACTGGGTGTTGTATATGTTATTTGTTCACTGTTTGTTTGTGACTGTAGCATCCATGTGGACTACTTCACCAGAAGTTGTGCATGTCCTGTTGTGTTGTGTGTCTATGATAGAGTTTGGACTATTCCCTTTCATCTTGAGACTCACTAGCACCCTCTCCATCTACGGTGAAATAACATTGACACAAGTAACAATAAGCACTCACCGGGCACACAAACCTCATTGTTTGAAGACAAAGTAGACTACTCTCATGTGCTAACAAGAGAGAGCTAAGGAAAACCTTTAAGACAATGGAAATGAGGCCATCATACTGGATGGGATTCCTACACCAAATCATGTGAGGTATAGTTTGGATTTCATACCGTGGAGATCCCATGCATGTTGGTGGGTCCAACATTGCCAACATACCCTTTGTGACCATTGGAATTCTTGAGCTGGTTGGCCAGTGGAATTCAAGAATGGACCTAGTATGGTCTCTATCAGATATCAGTCTAGATGTGAAACTGGATCAATTTGGTTCTTGAAACTAGTTCCCGTTGGTTGGGTGTTAAGGGATAAATTCCCCTAGGGTCTTGGGTTGATAACCTAGCAGATCAGAGGTTATTTACAAAGAGAAACACACACTCCATACAGCCATGATGCTAATATAAACAAACTATACGAAAAAGGGGTGAACCTGAGGGTCCTTCGTTTGATAAGATCCAGTTAGGGTCCAAACCCTCTTGGAGTTCCTTTTCTTCCTTCAACCTGCAAAACAAACAATTCCAGAAAGTATAGTAGTATATTGACCAAGCATCATAAAGAAATCATCCTCATAACCTAAGGAAAGGTAGTTAGTTATACAATTAAAAACAACCATTGACATATGAAATATAACATTGACATCATGAACATGAAGAAGATTTATATCAGGAACAAGACAAGTGTTTCTTTTATTACAAATAACTAAAGTACAGAATGGAATGATTTCACCTGATTCGTCCTTTCACAGGCTCCAAGTGGAGCTGTCCTCCAAATTCGTCCAGTCTCAAGCCTTCAACAAACTCCTTCCATGACTTACTCCATGATCTCTCAAGTAGAAAGGCATCATCACACAAGGAAACAAGGGCTTCTTCTAAATGGGGGAAGTGCTGGAAGCACAAGGATCTTTAGACCTGCTCAGGGAAAATCTCAGTAGAGTGATCTTTCTCTCTATTCTCTCCTCTCTTAGGCCTTCCCATTGAAGCCTTTTTATACTTCTCCCAAAGTAGTTTTTTAGTTGGGAATACATTCAGAATAGTTGGGCCATGGGCACTAATAGGTAATCAGTAGGTAAAACCCGCCATCTCTGCCCGAAATTGAGGAGTTTTAATTAGTTTAAGTGTTTTAATACATGTAAGCGGGTTGGGTGTACACAGATCTGCGTACAGACGCGTTTAGCTCAGGGCAATGTCACGTATAGGGAGCAAAACATTATTTTTTGAATATTTGGACCAGGTCTAGAAGGAGGGCTTGCCCTAGGCCATTAGTGCATCATCACAAACATCAAGAGTGAGGTTTGGAGCTATAACAGATGCCCCCTAATATATGAGGTCAGAAGGGGTACATGATGGCCGAAATGTATTAAGCAAGTTCATGGATAGGAAATCTGCCAAAAACTGAGACGGACTTCAACAGTGTTCAGCCTGCCAAGCCACAAAAGGAGATCAGAAAGAAACACTACCTAAGGTGGGCATACCCATGCTGAGAGAAAGTAAATCTTGTCCGCATATCAAGTACAAGTGGATCCACTAAGTATACAAGTATAAAGAACTGGAAAATACATAATGGATCATCTAATCACGATCGAACAAGTACATGTATGAATATCGCATATAAGAACGTCAATGATGTTGAAGAATGAACCGGATCACTGATATCAAGGACTGATCATAAAAGGTATAAAATGGACATGATGGAGTAGCATGGTACTACACTGCAAACTTTGGTGCCATCATATTATTAACGGGAAAAGTGTCTATTCAGAACGACCCTATCCCTCTAAGGTGTGACAGTGACCTTAGAAACAAACAGAGAAAACTACTTTTGTATTCTTCTTTATGAACTATAAACGAAGAGGAATAGGATGAACCAACCTGTGTCTTGCGCTAGTCCTTTGATCCGATCTCTCTCCTCTTTGACAGCTTCCAGCTACCTGCTCCCTTACTTGCCCAGCTTCACCAAGTACCTGCAAGATCACAAAAGAAGGAAACTATACAAAGACATGGGTTTATATTCATAAAAATCTTAGGATCAGATTTAAGCTAAACATACAAATGTAACAAACATCAATGATACACAAGCATGTAGGAGAAACTCAAATAGTTTTATTGATATAACAAGAAGATCCAGGAGGAGTTACAACCGATGATTCCTGATCTAGCATCAACCTACCAGCAAAGAAGCCCCTCTTCACCTCCAACAAAGCATAAATCACCCAATTCTCTGATATCTATCTCAAAACCAACAACAATTCTTTGCAATGTACAAAATTCCAGCCTCTGGATCTCTGGGATGAGGGATCCATATATAGATCTATGCAAGGAGGATGAGTCAGCTTATTATTTGACTAGTGTCTTCTCTCTATCAGTTCTTGCTTCCACTTGGAGACTGAGAGCCTCTTACTCATCCTTGGTCGAACTCAGTGAGGCAGGTGTCATTGGAGACGATTCTGGAAGCTTCCGTTATCTTTCCACCTCGCGGAATGGCACTGCCATCTGTCATTTTCCGCTCAACGCACTCTGGTAGTGCATTTAGGTGCGTTGCAACGCACCTAGCTAGTGTATTTGGGTGCTATGCAACGCAGCTAGCCAGTGGAGCAGCTGAAATGATCTTGATTTGACTGATTCTGAGCAGTTTCTGGTGGAGAACTTCTGGGAGAAGCTGTAATTTGTTGACCTTGTTCCTTTATGGGTCGGAACAACACTTTTAGGGACTTAGAATCCCTTGGTTTATGGACATTTCATGCTTAGAGCTGTAAGGCACAAAAATGTCTATAACAGTTTCCCCCTAAAGTATGAGGCCGTTTATAGGGTGAAATGCTTTATTAGGAGGATCCGAAGTTCTTTCAATGCTGGGAGGAGACCTGTAATAAGATACAATACAATACATTATCTTCATACTGTTTTCATGATCTAGCTGAGGCGGGCATTCCCATGCTCAGCTTTATAAATTCATTTTCATGTACATAGGACAGACAATCGTCTGATGGTAGACTGATGATTCTGATAGAGCCATCATCCTTTTGGTAGGATGATTATCTGTGCTGCAATGCTGTACATTTCAATGTCTTTATTTTCCTGAATATATATCGCAGCCCGGATGGATGAAACTAGATCCGGGGTCTTCAATCTCGTCCGACCTTTACTCGAAGTACAAGTCGATCCATGTGAGAAATGTTTTCAAGTCAAACATGGAAAGACATCGATTGATTACCAGTCAATGATGTAAATTGTTAACAAGCGCGAGAGGAATCACCAATAATGATAATGACCCTCAAGGTATTGCAGTACAATTCACGTGGTGAATAAAGGACTTGGCGTTGAACACCACACAAAATCTTTCGATCGAAGGTCATTGATGTATACCTGTCGTCAGAAGTGAGAAACTTGCCATTGAGGCATGCAAGCTTCAAAGTACTGAATGGGGTGTTCCTAGATCAACTTCTTGGATAATGAGCCGATGTCGACAAGAAGCGATCCGTCAAAGGAGGGCCTTAATGAATCCCACATCAATGACACGGAACGGAGCAAATGATTTTGATGGAGGTGAAAACAATCTGATGATATACGGTTCAGGATGGCGGTCATGAAAGAATGAAGTATAATGTACGGTAGTGGATGGGACACAGGTGACTTCTCTGGATGACTTCTCTTGAACATGTCGGCGACACTTATGTGATGGATTGGTAGCATTTACCCCAAATGTGGATGGTATGGTGTGACCATGGTGATGTGACCGGTGAATGAAACAACCCAACCCGACTCGGACACGGAGTGGAAGTGTCATGTTCAAGAGCGACTTGCTACCAATAAAGATTCTTTGACTTTTCTTCCTAATTTTTCCCAAGTCATTGCTGACCTGTACCTCTTTATTTTTGTCAAGCTTGAGGAGGATAACATATGCTTGTTCTATAATTTTCCCTTCGGGCAAACCCATCGCTATGTTTTAATGAGCCTAGCGATAGTGAAACTCGTTCTCGTCTAAAGACAAGTTTGTCACTATTAATCTTTTTAACGAGTTTAACGATAAAGATAACTCGGTCCTTTTCATTTTTAGAGAGTCTGAAAAGGTACGTAAAGGTAACTCCAAAATTCCTTTTTCGTCATCTAATCCCTTAAGTCCGAAAAAGTATAAAACAATACAGAAGGGATGAATTTTCAATAGTTTTAACGAGCCGAACAAAACAAGCGCTCGAACTTTTTGTGCAATAATCCCTCAGGTCCAAAAAGATTAAAATCTAGAGGGATAGCACTTCCCATCGTTTTAACGAGCTGGAAGGCCAAAAATCGATAATCTTTTCATATTTTACGAGTCAGTTGAAAAGAGCTTAAAGAAGACTCGTCTTTTGAGGAATGAGTGATAAAATGGGTAGCAATTGATTCCAGGTAAGGTTTGGAATTTTCCAATCACGACAGTGTCACAAGGATGGCTAGTGAAATCACTCTTCGCAGCTGTTCCTCAAAATGGGTAAACAATCAAATGGAGGTGGATGATCGGCCAATGAAAAAGTGGAGGTGACGATGCAAAACACAACCAAGGCTTTAATGGCTGAAGTACTACATTCTCGGTGGTTATTTACCAGGGAATAATTCAGTTTTTAACGAGCTTAAACGCAGGTGGAAACATTTTCTCATGTCTTATGTTTATTTTTTAACGAGCATGAACTATGTGCTAAAACTGCTCGATTAATCCAGTCATATGATAAGAATGTCTCATATAAAACTGCAACTTTTAGATTTTTTCCCCACATCCTTTCTTTATGCAAGTTAGGTGACAACTAATCCTATGATTTTAAATGGTTAGAGGTCCTAAAAATTTAAAAAAATAAATAGCCGCCCCTCGCTTGCACTCCAAAAGGTTTTCATGCCCCCATGTATAAAACAGAGTTTCGAGGTCTCCCTCTATTCGAGCTGACAAAACATTCGTTTTATCAGGAAGGGTCACCCTTTATTTGTGCTGACAAAACATTTGTTTTATCAGGAAGGGTACTACCTCTTACAGGTTACCCAAATATTGTTCTATTTATGGTGTAAACAAAACACTTCTTCGGCGATGTCTACCGAGATAAACAAAGGTGAACGGATGATATAGTGAGACCATCCCTGACATAACCTTGACAAGAGAATCTTATTCTAGAATAACACCTCTTCCACTGACAGACGGGGTACAGACTAGTCCTATTCTCCCGCGGAAACCTACCCTATACCCGAAGTTTTCCTGCCGAAGCAGACCAGGACGCATGCCCCCTGGGTTTCAGTCATATCCCTCCGAATTACTTGCGCTCATCGGGAGGACGGACTGGGGATTGAGACATTTCTTGCGTGAAGAGACCATTTAGGGATGGTATATGACTATTTTCTATGTGTGATCCGAGAAATGAAAGCTGGTCCACGAGCTTGACCACTCCTCCTTCGTGCGGAAAACACATTACTCTAAAGAGTGAGGAGACGATGGCTCCCATGCAATAAATATAGTCTCGCCCAAGGAGTAGGTTATAATCCAAGGGTCCTTGAACTACCATTACGTTCATGCAAACTGTCTTCCCTCTCAATGTTATGGGCACATCAGGAAGGATCCCTAAAGGTCGACTGGTTCCTTTATCAAAGCCTGTTAGATTTCACATCTCAGGCAAAAGCGATGGCGAACCAAGCGCTTTCCAAGCAGTAGAGGAAAGGATACTCACAGAAGCCCCCTCATCTATGATGGTACCAACCATGACCATTCTATATATTTGAACGATAATTCGGAATGGTACACTTGCTGGTAAACGGGTTCTGCCTAGTTGATTCTAGTCGAAGGAAACAACTAGGTTTCTTGGAGGTGGGACCGAATAGACGGCCGGATACGGCTCTGACGAACTTCCTTCCTGCGGTAAAGGAATGGGTAAATTGCCCCCATGCTCGTCGGAGTCTGTGTTTATGAAGAGAATTTGGACGGTGTCATCCTTGTTCTCTTTAGTGACTGTATCATCCGAAGATAAAACCTCTGAAGGCAAGACCGGGTCAACTGCCGCCTCGACCTTTTGACTTTCGTCTCGTATGGACTTAGTTGGTTTATCTTCAATGATAGGTGCTTCAGCCGACCACATGAGCGGGCTAGCTGGATTCTCAACTAGTGATGGACTTGGCAAGAGTTTTTTATATCCAGGAGGAAGTCGTAATGGTGAAACCGGACGATCATCCAAAACTCTTTTAGCTTCATCTAAGAAGGGACAACGATGGACGGCATGATTGCCTTCGCACAGTTTACAGGGAAATCTAGCGTTCCATTTTTGTCCTGGGGCTTCACTTTCACTAGTTGACGGTGTGCTTTCAACATGATCACCAGAGGTTGATGACACCAGATTGTGCAAATGAGGAGACCAGTCCCTTAGTATCCGAGGGATGCAAGGAAAATCTCTGTGAAAGTGGTCTCCTTTGCAAATGACACATGGCGATTTAGGCCTGGTCGGTGCAGTGTCTGGATTTTCGTTAGACGACACTCGTTTTTCCCCATTCGCCTTTGGCTCCTTCTTCTTCTTCTCTTTCTTCTTCTTTTCCTTCTTCTCCTTAGGAACTCGACTTTTGGCTTTGCCAGCTCCATCAAGCGGAGGAAGGAGGAGAGGAAGAATTAGAGGAAGTAGAAGGCTGGTGGGCAACTCTGGACCCGTCTAATTGCTGATTTGATTGTTCAGGAATAGTGGTGTTCTGAACGACATTGGTTGAGAAGAGCCATACCGGCAAGCCAATTGTCAGTCCTCGAAGCAACAATGTGGCCATATGGGGTGCACCAACATCTCCCCAAGAGGAGAAGGGACTAGGATTTCCACCAAGGGGAATTCCTTGGTTGGTAGACTCCATTTTCTCAACCTAAGATCAACGTAGGAAAAGGGTAATGAATATTCTGTTTAAAATAAATTTTTAGATGCTTTGACACAACTTGTTTTTCAGTTTTTGAGAGTCGAGAAAAAATAAAAGATGACTCTAGTCTCCTTCGATTTTTAATGAGCCTGAAGTGACAAGTGCTCAGATGGACCTTTTCCATTAAGGAGTCTGAAAAGGAATGAAAGGGACTGCTCTGGAGGTCTAGGTAGAGGGAGTACCAAACCAATCGCAAAACTGCAGAATACTTTTTACGGTACGGCAGTCGATCTTCCCGAATGCTATGTTCGGTGCATTGCGATCAGTAGGGCGGCCGACACGGCTTCCTATGGATAAAAGGATTTAAGCCTATAGGGGTCTCCCAATATATACTCGACGGTACGTGGGAGCACAAGTCCGTACTGGCACTTATCGTCTTAAAGTGGAGGAATCACCCAACCATCAGTGAGGACAATAGTTACCAGGCTTTACGACGCTGGAATACGTCTCTAGCCTAGACCTCTAAATGTTGTGCGTTAAGTTCCAAAGCGTTGTTAGATTCATTGAATTTATTTTAAGTTGATCTTTCTTATGAAGTTTGCCTTTTGGGTTCACCACAAGATGTAGATGTAATTCCTAAAATGCAATCTAAAGATGATAAGTAAACTTTTATCTCTTTTCAGCAATGAAAATCCTAGCTACAAGGGGAAAAGAAAGACACAATCGTTTCACAAAGAGCAAAGAGCACACTGTAAATGCACTTTCCTAAATCAAGCCAAACAGACTGTGAATATGCAAATGCACATGTGCATGTATTTGTTTTTCACTTTCTTAATATTGATGCCTAAAAAGAAAGTTGATGTACAAATCTGAATTTGCTTTCAAGTGACAAACACAAACAAGCTTCTTTTCGAAATCAAAAGGTAGAGATGATTACGACACTTTATGATTTTGAAATAAATACTTGTTTCGACACTAGAAAGTCACAAATTCAAAGCAAAGGCAAAAGTAAAAGCATAATCGACTGTCAACAGCAAATAAACTTTCTCCTATGATCAAAATCGACACTTGCGACATATCTAAATCAAAGGACGACAGTATGACTATTCCACTTTTGCAATGGAAAACTGTAAATGATGCCACAAACACACAAAAACATCTACAGTCTTTTTGTACAAAGGAGGCGGAATTACACAAAGAAAAGGGGTTTTTAAATAGACACATACACTAATCATAAGCTGCAAAAATCAGAGATAAAACTGAAAAAATAAAGCAAAGAACCTCAGCTGCACAGGGCTAGGCTGATCAGCACACCTGTTACACAGAGAAACTCCATTGCAGCGTAGGTAGCCCTCTCGGGAAGTGCGTTGAAATGCAGAACCTCTTCACAGAGCCTGCGCTGGGGCAGAAACAAGAATTCTATCCGGGTTCTGGGTCACGGCTTGCAGTTTAATCTATGATTTTTGGCCGAGTAAAAGCAATCAGTAATGCACAATCAGAGGGTAGATTTAAAGGAGGTCTAAGAGCTATCACAAAGGGCAATCAGATCATTTGTGAATCAGCTGTTCAGATCATAAACAGATCCAGTGAATGGATTGAAGCAGCAGATGTCTACTTTGCATTTGTTAATGGCAAATGCAGTTCGACTTTCTACTTCTAAGTTTATGAAACAAACAACAAGAGAAACACAAACAAACTAATTAGACAATCGTCCCCAGCGGAGTCACCATTTTGTTAACGGGAAAAGTGTCTATTCAGAATGACGCTATCCCACTAAGGTGTGAGAGTGACCTTAGAAACAAACAGAGAAAACTACTTTTGTATTCTTCTTTATGAACTATAAACGAAGAGGAATAGGATGAACCAACCTGTGTCTTGCGCTAGTCCTTTGATCCGATCTCTCTCCTCTTTGACCGCTTCTAGCTACCTGCTCCCTTACTTGCCCAGCTTCACCAAGTACCTGCAAGATCACAGAAGAAGGAAACTATACAAATACATGGGTTTATATTCATAAAAAGCTTAGGATCATATTTAAGCTAAACATACAAATGTAACAAACATCAATGATACACAAGCATGTAGGAGAAACTCAAATAGTTTTATTGATATAACAAGAAGATCCAGGAGGAGTTACAACCGATGATTCCTGATCCAACATCAACCTACCAGCAAAGAAGCCCCTCTTCACCTCCAACAAAGCATAAATCACCCAATACTCTGATATCTATCTCAAAACCAACAGCAATTCTTTGCAATGTACAAAATTCCAGCCTTTGGATCTCTAGGATGAGGGATCCATATATAGATGTATGCAAGGAGGATGAGTCAGCTTATTATTTGACTAGTGTCTTCTCTCTGTCAGTTCTTTCTTCCACTTGGAGGCTGAGAGCCTCTTACTCATCCTTGGTCGAACTCAGTGAGGCAAGTGTCATTGGAGAAGATTCTGGAAGCTTCCATTGTCTTTCCACCTCGCGGAATGGCACTGCCATTTGTCATTTCCCGCTCAACGCACCCTGGTAGTGCATTTAGGTGCGTTGCAACGCACCTTGCTAGTGTATTTGGGTGTTATGCAACGCAACTAGACAGTGGAGCAGCTGAAATGATCTTGATTTGACTGATTCTGAGCAGTTTCTGGTGGAGAACTTCTGGGAGAAGTTGTAATTTGTTGACCTTGTTCCTTTAGGGGTCGAAACAACACTTTTAGGGACTTAGGATCCCTTGTTTTATGGACATTTCATTCTTAGAGCTGTAATGCACAAAAATGTCGATAACACATATAGAATGTCTCCATGAATGACTGCAACATATAAGGTAGAATGGTATCAACTAGTAGCAACAGGAAAAACTGTCAAGTGACCCAATGAATGTTGATGCAACCTGAGGTCTTCACTGACCACTGTGGTACATTTCTACACTATGGGAATAAATGATCTGGAGTCGACCATGTGAGAAATCATTTGATTACTGGTCATTGATGTATACCATTAACAAATGTGAGACTACTCACTGATAATGTTAATGAGTGTCAAGGTACCCAGTACAATCTAACAAGTGTGAATAGATGAGCTATAGTCAAACACCTGTATGAATCTATCAATCAAGAGACAATGATGGTTTCCCACTATCAATAGCATAGGATCTGCCACTAATGACTGCAAACCCTAAGGTGCTGTCAAATGGACTCTAGATCTTTGCCCCAAAGCAATGAGTTGTAGTCGATGGGTAAAGAACTACTAGAAGGAAGGCATTAGGGCATCCTTCATCAATCTAGTGCGAGTGTAGCCCGTAGGCCAATAATGTGGAAGGAATCAGATGAAAAAAGATGTAGTAACCCAACCGAAGCACTTTTCTGGCATACACAAGATGTGGCTAGCACACGACAGAAACCCTCTAAACCAACCAATAATGAAAGCTGAGACAGAGGCAACATATCCACCAATAGAGTCAAATTGAAACCAAGGCATTGCATGAATCCCAATGTGTGATAATGTAAACTGATGTCGAACACAAGGGAAACCACTCAGTCAAAGACCCATGATACTAATCGATGCTGAGCATAAGGTGACTTATCAATAATGAGAATAGGGCCACAGTGTATCTCTAGGCATGCGCTCAGACCAAGATGTCGTTGTCGATAAGGACAAGACCTGCCAACAAGAAGTTGATGGGGACCTTCTCAAACTAGCATGAGTAAAGGACCAATATAGTTGATGTGATGATAGACATGATACTGACAACTAGGGATGGCTGACTGAAAAATGAGTCAAGAGACACCACAGAGAGGACTACTCAAGCTAACTTCCCTTGAACAAAAGCACGACTCAATGTGACTTTGTGGCAGCATATGATGACTCTGTATAAGTTTTTCATGTAGGAGACATGAACGAACCCTTCATATGATTGGAAGAGATAACCAATCAGGGGAGGACTAACTCAATAACAAGGTTAAGGCGTGCCTAGGTCAAACTAAATCCTGCCCAAATGGAGGAGACTTTGCTTTGAGTGATTTGTTCAAGGGTAACATGACTGAATCTAGCTGCCAACAATAAGTGGAAATATTGTCCCGTTCCCGCTCCTTTTCTGGAATATATATTTTTTTGTCTTTTTCTTTAAGCTGGAAAAATAATAAAAGAATGTTATAGTACAGTGGAAAGAAAGAGTGTCGGTGAAACAGATGATCTAGTTCTTGGGATTGGAATGTTCCTATGCTCAATGTAGGGGGGTGAAAATTGGTCAAAGGCACTCAAAGGTGTGTTCCTTCCATGGATCAAGGTGTGTCAAGTTACAGAAGGCAAAGGCATGCAAGTTTGATTTTGCAGTAATGATTGTCAAAAGTTGGCTTAAACACAAGTCCAAGTGAAGCTGGCTTAAGGCCAAAATGGCGCACATGGTCAAAATGCAATGCAGTAGTACAACTCAACACAAAGGAGCCTCTAGGGTATAAGGTCAGAACGAAGTGAAGAAGCAAAGAGAAATGAGTCTTCATCACATAAGTCATGGCGGGACTACAGAGGACTCCCGAGTCTACTCAGATCGAAGCAGCATGGGAAACAAATGTCAGTGAGGTGCTAACTACAATTCCCATGAAAAGGATGGCTCTACCATCGCGTCATGAAAAAAATCGGCGAGTGAAAGTGGTTTACAAACCATAACACGATGGGATTGACCCTATGGCAAGTGTATCGACAAATGGAGGCTAGTGTGCATAATGCAATGGAAAAATGGCTTCCCCAACCTATATGTCAGTGAGAAAATGATATCTGCCATGATGGGTCAGTAGTCATGGAACCAACTCGAAACTGTCGAAAAACATCCAAAATGTCCTGAAAATCAAGCCATTCTTGACATTCCAAGCTCCCCAGGTAAAAGTTACATGAGGCCAAACAAAATCAAGCTTTGAAAAAAAAATTCATTTTCAAAGCCTATAAAATAGTTTTTGGACTCACCATTTTCACCATTTTAGTTTGAGAGTAGACGAGTGGAGAAAAATAAACAAACTTTTCCATATGCCAAATTCAATAGTTTAGATCCTTCCAAAATCACCAAGTAACCTTTATACTTGTCTTGCATTCAATTGTGACGAGTTTTAGAATTTTTAATTTAAGTTTTACCATTGAATTTTTCATCAAAAAATTCACCAGAGTGTATATGCTGGTTGGATATATGAAACCTGTGTACACGCAGGCCCTACACGTGACTGTGTGTAAATGGACCTGCGTATGAGCCATGAACATTTCTAACAAAAAAGCTAACGGTCTAAAACCATTTTTTCTTCAGGATGCCAGTCACTTGGTGAGAAAGAGAGCATACCTTAGTGGATA
Organism: Pinus tabuliformis; assembly: GCA_031772625.1. NCBI lineage: Eukaryota > Viridiplantae > Streptophyta > Pinopsida > Pinales > Pinaceae > Pinus > Pinus tabuliformis. The sequence goes on from CM062820.1 coordinate 1,337,853,938, forward strand.
ATGAGGTTATGAACGATCCCAATGCTTTGGATCCCTTACGGGGATGTGGTTTGCTAAAATTCTTGAAAATGCCAAATATGAAAGAAAACACACGCCTGCTTGAGATGCTCATTCACTATTGGAGCATCGAGGATGATTCATTTATAATTGACCAGATGCCACTCAGGATAGAAGTGGAAGACATTTATTTGATCATAGGCCTTTCCCGAAGGCGAGAGGTAGTACATTCAAGGGGCAGGACATGAGGCAGTCTCTCGATCAAGGACTACGTACGGATATATTTCCTGGGACATCCAGAGAAGATTGGAAGTCAAATTTAAGTCAAACATGTAGAGAGTCTATCGCTGAGGATAATCTTGTTCACTATAGCTAGAGTGAATGGATTAGCTTTTCTGCACCAGGCGTCATGGCCAACCATGAGCTTGGTGGTAGATTGTCTCACCACCATATTTGACTGGTGTACTCCTCTTCTGGCCAACCTGAAAAGCCAGCTTACTTCCATCAAGAGAGGGTAGACCAAAAACTTCGGATATAGGACTATTTTGTGTTCTTTATTTTTTGAGAGGGTCACTGCGCTTCGACCTAGAGTACCGGTTTCAATCAGCGCCCCATGAGATCCATGAATGGGCAGGTGGGCGACTTGATGAAACATCTAGGAAATGGGGATGTCCCGCGAACTGCATTTGACGATGACTTCTTCTCGTGGTGGGATCAGTAGATCATTGCCATAGATGACTACCTTTATGCTGGGTTGGATTTCCGAGGGGATCTCGATCTAGTATTACCATCGACCGCAGCATGGGGTGACATAGGTAAGTGTTTTTATTTTTTATGATTTTTTTGTGATTTTTTCGAATTAATGAATTTTGAAAAATATTTTTGGGAGGATTCAAATGATTAATATGATGACCATGTTCCAGATATTGGGCCGGTAGTACCAGATGAGTTCCCACGGCACAAACATCATGGCCGAAGGGTCGAAGAGGCAGTTATAGACACTACTCACAGTTCAGCGGCACTTGGTGAGACTCACTCACGGAGTACTGATGGTGGTCGTAGAGGATCTTCCTGTAGATATGCAACGTCATGTGGTTGGCATGCCACGTGACTAGGATCGCACTCTTAGGCATGTGGCCAATGCGATAGTTACCTATTTAGTGGCTCATCCTGAGCTGGGGCATTAGATGTACTGGACATGATTATGGGCATTTGAGTCCCAATTTTTGTATATTATTTTCGACACACTTATGTACACTCCAGATGTTTTATGATATATATATATATATATATATATATATATATATATATATATATATATATATATATACAATTCGACTTTTTGATGCTTGATTTTATTGTGATGAATCATTGATGTGCCAGTTTAACGCTTGATTAGCAATAGAATCAGCTAACCAATTATGAGATCTTGGAATGTGCAAATAATTAATGTAAGTAAATGATCTTTGCAACAACCTCACCCTTAAATACTTGCGATATAAACATGGATCCCTTACCTGATAAATGTTATTCAATTGTGACACTATCAATTATGAATCAAGATAGACTACTAATGAATCAATTTCATAAGAAATGGCTTCAGATAGTAAATTAATGATGACAATATACTCAGCCATATTATTTGAAGCGGGACTAATGCATACTCCCCTTGACACCAACAATTGACCAGTTGGATAGTAGAGTACCCAAGTTGCGGAAGCGAGGTTCCGAGTGTGCTGACTAGCACCATTGGCGAATCCAAAATAGACCAAGTCATCCATCAACTCCTGCCACAGAAGACCAAAAGTATCGATATCAAAAAATCTCGATGAGATATGTACAAATATACAAAATGTACAAAGAAGCCATTGCCCAGTTACTACTTAAGCAAAGTACTTCTTGAGGTAGAGCCTATTTCGGGGCTCCGCCAACTTGTTTCCTTCAAAATTGATTAACTCATATGCCCCTTCTTCTAAAATTCGTTTAACAATGAAGGGAATGTACCAAATAGGCTTGAACTTGCTTGCCCCCAAGGTATCGTTATCTTGTTCGTAGACCAAGATGAGGCCGCCTTCAGAAAAGACTCGAGGACAAACAACTTTATCATAATGCATTTTAACCCTTTTCTTATGAGCCTCATTGATTGTGGCGGCATCTCGACGCTGCTCATTGAGATGTTCCAAATGAAGGAGGTGCTCTTTGAGACTAGAAGTCTTTGAAAGGATCTCAACAGCTAACTTAAGAGACAGAATTTTGCATTCGATAGGAAAGATAGATTCCATCCCATAAACTAACTGAAAAGGTGTAAAACCAGTAGCAGTCTTTATAGAGGTTCGGCATGCCCAAAGAGCCAAATACAACATAAGATGCCAATTGGACCGATTTTTGTTGATTATCCTTTACAAGATCGTCTTAAGATTTTTGTTGACTGCCACAACCTATCCATTGGCCTGAGAATAATAAGGAGACGAATGTTCCTGGTGGAAACCCAATTTAAGAGCTAATTCAGACATTAGTTGATTCTGGAAATGACTATCATGGTCGGTGACAATCTCTCTCAGGATACCGAATCTTGAGATAATCTAATTAAAAAGGAACAATGTTTCCATTTAGCTATCCTTTTTATAAGTGGGCATGGCCTCGACCCACTTTGTAAAGTAGTCTACAACCATGATAATGTACTTGTGATTTACCACTGAAGGCGAATTACAAGTTGTAAAATCAATACCCCACTTAGTAAAAGCACCAACAGTGACAATGGGAAAAAGAGGAGCTAGATGTGCGCACATCTTCTGAGTATAGATTTGATAGGGGTGACAACATTTGATCGCTTCAACAAAATCTTTGAAAAGTGAAGGCCAAAAATAGTCGGCATGTAAGATACGCTGGGCTGTAGCAAGCCTTGAAATATGACCACCACAAGCTCCACTGTGGTAGTCATTGAGCACTGACTCTGCTTCCTCTACGGTTAAATAGCATTGAAGGATTGAATCAACCCCTCAACGATATGATGTATCACCTATGATAACATAGTTCTTGGCCAAGTGATGTAATTTCCGGTGTTCATCCTTAGAGAAAGTAGAGGGAAACTTCGAAATCTGGAGATAGACAATGATATCTCCATACCAAGGGTTGAGTGAAGAGATGAGGAATAAATGTTCGTTGGGAAAATTTTCCTCATAAATAGTATCCTCTCCTCAAGGCAGCTCAAAAATTAGCTTGGCAGAAACCATGGATTTCTTAGACTTGGCGGACGAGAACTCGAGATCAAATTCATGTAAAATGACTATCCATTGATTATATTTGCCCCCAATCACTCACCTACTAAGGACAAATGGAAATGGATTGATCTCCGCTAAGACAAAAATTTTGCGTAGCAAGATATAATGACGGAGCTACTGGACAACATGGACAACTGCCAAAGCCAACTTCTCCACTAGAGAATGGCGAAGTTTAGGACCTATCAAGCCTCGGCTCAAGTAATAAATCACATGCTCCGTGAGAGAATCATCTTCCTAAACGAGAACCATACAAATGGTTGATTCTACTACAGTGAGATATAAAAGGAAGTCCCTACCATAATTCGGTGGACTCAAAAGTGGGGCAGAGACTAATGCCTTTTTCAAAGCATCGAATGATCGCTGCACAAAGTCATCCCATAAAAATGGAACTCCTTTACGTAGCAAACACATAAATCCTTTAGTGATCTCGGCATAGTTCGCTATAAGGCTTCTTAAGAAATTAGCTTTCCCTTGAAGACTTTGAAGTTGTCGAATTGAGGACGGTGGAGGCAACTAAATTATTGCCTCAAAATTGAAGGGATCAACTCAAGTCCATTCATTTGACACGATAAACCCTAATAACTGACCAGATGTAACTGCGAAAACGTACTTATTGGGATTCAACTAGATCTTATAAAAATGTCATTGCTCCAAAACCAATTGAAGCTGACTATGATAATCAGTTCTCTTTCGAGAATGAGCAGCTAGATCATCCAAGTATGCTTCAATGATATGTTTAATGTCATGGAAAGCATATAACATGGCCCGCTGGAAAGTAGGTCCAACATTTTTAAGACCAAAAGGCATCTTTCTATATGCAAAGGTACCCCAGGGACATATAAAAGTTGTCTTCTGTTGATCTTCAGGACGGATAGAGATTTGATTACAACCGGAAAAACCGTTCATGAAGGAAAAAATCTCATTACCCGCACACTCGTCAATAATATGATCAATAAATGGTGTGGGGTAATTATCTTTGGGAAAATCCTTATTTACGTCCCTAAAGTCAATTTAGACTCGGATTATTCCTTTCTTTTTATCCACAGGGACGGGATTAGAAACCCAATTTGTAAGAGGAACATGGTATATAAAACCCACCTTGAGAAGCTTCTCTACTTCAACATTAATGGCTGTTGCTTTCCTAAGATTAATCGGCCGAAGCCTTTCACGAACTGCTTTGGTGTTTTCATACGTCTTCATCTCATGTTGAACTATAGATGGATCAATGCCAAGCATTTCTTCATAAGACCAAGCGAATACATCTCGAAATTCCTTGAAAATGTCGGTGTAAACTTGATTTTCTTCAGGGGAACATTCAACTCTGACGAAGAGATTCTCGATCATGTTAAGGTTCGTAGAGATGTTTATATATATCTTCTTTGAAATCACTAACATATTACCTTCAGCACGAAAGTGTGTTGGAGCCAAAGGATTTGATACCGTACAAACATCACTAGTAAAGAGCTCAGAGAACCTAGATTCTACTTCCTGCAATGGAGGAAGAAAATATGAACGATGGTGTAAGTCTTCCCAAGGTCGATCTACGCCCATCACTACTTCTAGGATTGCTTCTTCTGAAGGTAAAACCATATCTAAGAAGTCCAAGGTGGAGGTAGAATCAAGGGTTCAGGCCGGGGACACATCACCATCTAACTCCTCCTTAGAAAAAGGAGTAGAGTGGTCATCTGCAGAGTTAACGATAGAGTGGTATCTAAGCTCAACTGCAGACATAGGGAATGTCATTCCATTCACTTTTCTTTCAGCTAATGTGGTCGTAGGTGAAGGCAAGTTCTAAGGATCTGAAAAATAATGAGTTTGGAAGAACTCTTTTTTAGGAGACTCCTTAGATGATGAAACGACATTGATTATAGCGATAGGAGAGGAAAGATCAAAGGTACCCATCAATGAAGAATACATCCCAACTCCTAGATTCTCAGTAGGTGGACGAGGGTTATCCACTAAAGGGACAGTAGAGTCAGAAGTTGCTTGAGGATCAACTGGACAATAATCCAATTGATCAACCTTAATGATTTTCCCTTCATGAGGAAAGCAAATGACACGAAACAGAGTCGAAGCAATGGTGTCCATTTCATATACCCAGTTCCTTCTTAAGAGGAGATTATAGTCTAGGTTAGCATCAATGAATTCTACTTCAATATTAAAGACCTTCCCCCCAACACATATGGGAAGGGCTTGGATAATCCCATGTGATTTATGAGAATGTCCATCAAATGCAGTCAGGAGGGTAGGTGAAGGAACAGCTGAAGGCGATCCAATAGCCTTCCAGCATGACATCGACATGATGCATGTGGAAGCTCCTTCATCAATAATGGTATGAAAAATGTTAATTTTCCGGTATGTAGACTTTATTTGGAAAACCATATGATGAGGGAGTCGCTTTTTGACATTTAACATGTCGAAAGTGAGCACTAAAGAGTTAGTTGGATCAACTGCCCCAATCGTTGAAAGTAAAGCACTTTGTTGAGTTATACATGACTAGAAAACCTCTAAAGCAGACATGGCGCATGGACTCTAAGCCAGATCCTCAACAATGGAGTAATTCTGGCCAGCCCTAGCATTAGGATTAATAGTTGTGCATTTAGTGGAACCTTTCGGTATCCGTGGTATTCTCTTGACAAGGGGTCGCTCAATATGAAGGTCGGTATTTCTAGGAGCAGTTTTGTCCTTCGAAGTTTCTGCTTCGCCATAATCACGTGATCGAGTGGTGACATGGACATTGGAACCCATCATGAAAACATTTGATGAATTTTCCCCTTCCTGGTTGCCCCCTACAGAGATACCAGGGTTTGAACTCGCGCCAGCAAGAAGTTTCTCCCCTTGGGGAGAAGGGTTAGTTAACACAGCTTGAGAGCTAGAAGTCCCTTGTTGCCCTAACAAGCACTAAGCATCTTGAATCTTGGGGCAGAGATGAGTTAAATGGTATCCACTACATAACTTGCATGGAAACTTGACTTTGTTTTTAGACTCATTTCTACCACCACCAGCATTATTTCTAGATTTATTTGCGTTAGTCTTCTCATCTTGACTCTTTTTGTTACCACTTCCTTTCTTCTTCCCATTGGAATTTTGATTTCCTTTGGGGTTGGTAGATTGGACGACATTAACTGAAGAGGGTTGGGAAGACTAAGGGTTAGCCGATGTGACCTGATTGTTAGAAGCAGTTTGTAAAGACAACTACAGCAGTTGACTCAACAGCTTCACCGCATTTGTGTCTACCGATCCAATGATACCATCTGCGTGGGGACCTGGCTTCGACTTGGCTATATCAACCTTAGTCCCAGGAGTCTCAGGCAATATTTTTTGTAGAATCCCAGACTAAGAATAAATAAACTCTAATTGTTGGGCTCTAAAAATAGCTTGCTCCTCAGAATAGAGTCCGGACAGGGAGACATCCTTAGAGATTTTAGGTTGCAAAGATTTCAAAAACCATTCGAGACAGTATTCCAAAGGAATCTCAGCTTTAATAAGCCTCTTTCTCCATCTCCATTCCTGAATGTGGTTAGAAATGTGAGTTGCCGTGTCCTGACGGAAATTGGCCAGAAGTTCAGTTTCGGCATCATAACGGATGGGCATCTGGAAATGATTTAAGAAAATATTAGCTAAGTGAGTGAAAGATGTAAAGCTGCCCCCTGGCAACTCTATATACCACTTGACTACATTACCAGTCGAGGTACGTTGAAAAAGTCTCCACCTAATTAAGTCATCAATAAGGGAGTTTGATGAGCACCACAAATGGAATGTGGTTACGTGGTCACCCGAGTCTTCACCGCCCTTCCCCTTGAACTTTGGAATGTCTAAAGGGAGTTTGGTTGGGACAGGAGGCTAAGCCAGATTGTATTTGATTGGATCATTTGTTAATTTCGTGAGATCTGGCAAGTTCAATGTTGCCAAGAAGGGAAGTGTAGGAGGACCTTGGGGATTCCGCCCAGACTGGGCAGAGTTCCTAAAGATATGAAAAGATGGGCCTAGATTTTGGAAGGCAGCAGGCTCCTGAAGTAACCTGCAGAACTAGCTGAACCAAAAGGCAGAGCTTGTGATCTAGCAAAACTTGGAGTTTGACCAACTTCGGCAGAAAAACCTCCATAATTGACGAAGCTCCCTCCTAGAGGATTATAAGGAGTCGATAACCCCTGATAAGGATTCCAAGCAAAATTTAAGGGAGGAATACGTTGAAATGAACTAACTGTGGAGTACAGCTTGTTCCCTTGTTGGCCAAAAAATGGATTCCTAGTTCCCATGCCACTAACCACAGGGTTAGTCTAAGCTTGAAAGGGATTACTACTTTGTCCTATAGTGGAAAAAGGCATAGATCCTATCGTCGGGTTGGAATGTGGTATATGACCACTTCCAAAAGGAAGGCCCTAAAAGGAAGCCGATCCACCCGTCATGGATGTGGAGGCACTAAATCGAACTGATGGAATACCCTATGAATGGGTGCAAAATGGAAAGAATCTAGTATTAAAAGCATTGGATTGGGAATTTCCACTTGTAGAAGGAATGGAGGTAGACCCAACTAAAGATGTGCTAGCAAAAGACCCAAGTAAAGATGCAGAGGGGATGGAGATAGTTCCTCCCCCTTGTACTAATGTTGGAGTTTGCATAGTTGTAGCACTTGTGGTAGAAGCCATGCTTCCAGTAGTAGCCATCAACGGTAAGTGCGTAATATGACCTGGACTTGAGGGTCTATGTGTCGGAGACCCAATGTATTGTAATACTTCTGGATAACTAGAAGGTAAGGGAGAATTCAGAGCCACTAACAACTCTTGAAATTCTTCTACTTCTATGTTATCTTCCGATTGAAAGAAAACTCGAGAAAGAACTGGAGTGTTCCTCTCTTGTTCCGCAGAAGTACTAGGCCTGTTTTGAACACTAATGTCCTTGTGAGGAGGATCAATCCCTGATGCATCAGCTGCCACGGGATGAAACCCATCGGCAGTATTACCTCTGTGCCTTCTAGGAGAAGGCTCTAAACTTGGTGGTGAAATACCATGAAGTCTTCGAGACCGTCTAGGTGATCGATCAACCACTTTGAATTTTTTATTAAGTTCTAGCTAAAGACTCAAGAAAAAATGAAATCTAGGCCAACTAAGAGCACAAAGCACGCACTAAAAGGTCCCTACAAGATATCAGCCAGTCAAACAACTTTTGAGTATTTCGACTCCGAGTGATGAGGACCGAACACCAAAATACAAGAAAGTGAAGTAAGGGGCCTTCCGAAGATAGTCTAGGATAATGATGGCCCAGTCCTACCAGCGAGGGTAACAAAGGAAGTTACGCTGACATCCTAACAACAGCCTGCACCGGTGAAAGCCCCAAGCTTCACAAGGGTGCCCTCTAGTAGTACCATTGAGAGTGATACAACATCGTCCTCAGGTGCCACGAGATTCCCCTCCACAACCACCTATGTAGATCCCTAGGAGTAGAAACTAAGGTTACCAACTCATATCAAAAGTAAGGCACAATAGTCTTGAGGTTAGATTCGACAAGTAGGAGACGAGGTATCTCTCTTCCTTATCTTCAAAAACCCTCATGCTTAACTCCCAAATCTAGAGCTTTCTTGGTCTCCCTAACGCTATTGGATTTTCACTTACTATTCAGACTCCTATTTTTGACAGTTTAAATGGCCTTGGAGAGTTTTCTCTCCTCTCACCTAATCTAAGGCCCTAAAATATCCTAAAACTTGTTGGTGTGTCTAACTTGACAATTATGAAAAGTTCTAGTATATTTTAATTAGCGCTTGTTTTCAAATGGACTATTATTAAGTCACGGGATAAGTGGAAATGAAACTTGTGGTGTTTTGATGTAAAATAAATTAATAAAAACCAAACTAATGCAAATGCACTCGTTTTGTTCTTCGATGAAAGAAATTTCTACTAGGTTCAAAGGAACTTCAAAGAAAGCAATAGATTTTTCTTTTCTTTTCTTTTACTCAAGCTTCACACTCACAAAAGTTAAAAAAACTATGGATGTCCTAAAAAGATGTGCAAATTTATCCTAATGCAATGAGTACATGCTGATGCAAGACCTAAGACTACTCTAAATTGAGAAATGAAAGTAACTTGTTTATCAATATGATTTTCCACTTAAAATATTTAGATGGAATATGAGTTGCTAATGCACATTTTCGTCTCTACACTAAAAGAAAGTTTCTAGAGAAACAAAAATGCACTTTCATTCACTAAAGGAAACTAAATCAAAACAAAGTTCAAGAAAGAAAAACCATGTTTTTCAAGAAGTTTTCTTCAAAAGAAAAAACAAAAACGTCTTTTCAAAAGTGTGCTCAACAAGACTAAAACTTTACAATTGAAAAATCGACAACAAAATGCTTTGAAAGCTAACAACACAAAATGGATGAAAACTCACCAAAAAAATGGGTTTCAAGATGATCTTAACAATCAAAAGCAGCAATAAGAGCTTGGCAACAAAGACCAAAAGATCAAAAAGACAATTTTCAAGAAAGTGTCAATCAACAGCTTTTGGAAAGCAAGAAAGGTAGATGGTCACAAAAATGTAGTTTCGACAAGAAAGAAAAAATGTCACCAAAACAAGATTTGACACAAAGATTGAGATCAATCTTCCTGCCCTGATGAATCAGAGCAGCCAAGATTCCCAGCAAGAGATCTTGCATGCTTAAACAAAAACGACAACGCTTGCAAAAACAAATAAGACCGAAACTTTCCACAATTAGAGAGAATTTGAAATTAGATACTTGCTATAAAACTAAAGACTGACACAGAAAAGTAACTATTCAAGACTGAATCAAACTAGTAGACAGACCTTCAGGAACAAAAAAATTTGAAAAATCTTGAAAATTACAAGATATACGCGACTCAGCCTAAGGAAACATGCATATACGCAGGTTTACTTAAGGAAACATGCGTATCTACGCTTCTGTAAACTGGAAAAACAACGTATATAAAAGATTTAAAAAAAAAAGCAAAAAGCAGTCTGAAGGAACTGATCAAACTTACAATTCAAGTTCCAACAGGAACAGACTACACATTAACAGCAAGCAAACAGACAGTTGAGCCCTGATTGGCTTGAATAAACCCAAACTAAGAACAACAATAATGTTGTCCCCAGTAGAGTCGACAATTCTGTTAAGGGATAAATTCCCCTAAAGTCTTGGGTTGATACCCTAGTAGATCAGAGGTTATTTACAGAGAGAAACACACATTCCATATAGCCATGATGCTAATATAAACAAACTATATGAAAAAGGGGTGCACTTGAGGGTCCTTCGTTTGAGAAGATCCAGTGAGGGTCCAAACCCTCTTGGAGTTCCTTTTAGTCATTGAACCTGAAAAACAAACAATTCCAGAAAGTACAACAGTATATTGACCAAGCATCATAAAGAAATCATCTTCATAACATAAGGAAAGGTAGGTAGTTATACAATTAAAAACAACCATTCACATATGAATTATAACATTGACATCATGGACATGAAGAAGATTTATATTAGGAACAAGACAAGTGTTTCTTTTATTATAAATAACTAAAGTACAGAAAGGAATGATTTCACCTGATTCGTCCTTTCGCAGGCTCCAAGCGAAACCGTCCTCCAGATTCATCTAGTCTCAACCCTTCAACAAACTCTTTCCATGACTTACTCCATGATATCTTAAGTAGAAAGACATCATCACACAAGGAAACAAGGGTTTCCTATAAATGGGGGAAGTGCTGGAAGCAGAAGGATCTTTAGACCTGGTTAGGGAAAATCTCAGCAGAGTGATCTTACTCTCTATTCTCTCCTCTCTTAGGCCTTCCCATTGAAGCCTTTTTATACTCCTCCCAAAGTAGTCTTTTAGTTGGGAATTTGTTGGGAACAGTTGGGCCACGGGCACTAATAGGTAATCAATAGGTAAAACCTACAATCTCCACCTGAAATTAAGGAGTTTTAATTTTTTTAAGTGTTTTAAGACATATACGTGGGTTGAGTATACACAGACCTGCGTACACATGTGTTGATAGGGAGTAAAACATTTTTTTTTGAATATTTGGACCAGGTCTCGAAGGAGGGGTTGCCCTAGGCCATGAGTGTAGCATCACAAACATCAAGAGTGAGGTTTCAAGCTATAACATTGGGAGGAGAATTATTTTTCCATTGTTGTTCTCCTAGCATAACAAATTAACTAAGTAGTTATGTTCTATATTAAAAATGAATTTTATATATAAATGTTTAAACATGCTATGTTCATCTTAATAGGAACGGAGCCTAGTGCTCGGTAAGGAATTATTGTTAGTGGAGTTCCTTTATTGTATTATTGATATTTTGAATGTCTTAGCATGGGTTAGGACAGTATGCACTTAGTGCAATTATTTATCATTTTGTTGATTTGAGAGCTAGGTGCTCTATGAGTACTTTTAAAATTATTGTGTCGATGTCTTTACAGATCTAAGACATTGTGTATGAGGTGCAATGATTTATCATAATGATGATTAGAGTGTTGGTGCTTTCTAAGTACTTGTAGAAGTGTTGTGATTAAAATATCAACTAAAATTACATAATTGATTGATAGTTAAAAATATTTCATTTGATTTAAAATGTTGTGACTAATATGATTTTGTTGGATTTGTTAGTCATATATTAGAGAGTGATTGCCATGCAGTGTGGATGGGTTGTCAAAACATTCTTAGAAAACTTGCATAAATGTGGCCATGAATTTCAAGAGTAATTGGTAAGTAATGGTAAGTTGATATAGAGATTTTGTTTTCTATTTTATGAATTTTAGTAATGGATATGTGATGGAAAATAGAACTTGCAAATTTTTCCATTTGTAAATTCTTATGACTACTGATAAAACAAATTTTTTTTGGCTTATTGATATTTCCTAGAAATAGCCCACGAGGCTTTGGATTGATGGTGAATGGGTGCACTGTTAAGGCACTCCTTGCGATAGGTCACTGGATAAAATCCCTCGTGGGTACTTACCTACCAAAAAAAAGATATCTCCTAGAATTAAAATCCTCCATTTTAAATGCAAAGTTTTCTGTTTTGGTTATTTAGATCACTATATCATGAGCAAAAGTTAACAATAAACACCAAGGACAACATTTACTTCAAGGGGGGAGTATTTAATATCCCCATAAATTTCATTTACGTTGACATTCACAATGGAAAAGATTGTTTTCATCATTTTTAACAAAATGGTTGAAAACAAGAACTGCTATGATTTAGTTGGAAACTAATTTGAATCAATAAGAAAATTGATAACTCATTGAGAAAAAAAAACTTGTATAGGTTCTTTAAATTCATAAGTAAACTCAAAAAACAACTTTCATCTTGATCAACTGGAGTTTTCATCATGTGAAGTCATGAGACATTGATCATCACTACTTTGGTGAGGAATGTTGTGGCTCCAACGAAAGGTATTCCTGAACATGAAGTATTCACATGGGACTTCATGTTTATTACACACAAAACAAAAGTAACCTTGACTTCTTTAAAACCTTTACTTCTTTGGAAAGAACTTGCATGTATTTTTTCAAAGAATGATAGGTTATTTTATTAATTGGAAATATTTCTCTAGACTCTTGAACGTTGCAGGGATTTTTGTGTAAAGAAGTTAATTATTTCATTGGAAGGTTTTGCATGGTTTCTATGCAATGATTTTGTAAAAACATGCATGAGGAATTCAAATACTAAAAACAAAGAAGCCATTTTGTTTTATTTAAAAAATATATTAAACGGATGTTGTTACTCTTGAAAAGAGAATGCATGTGAATCCTCCAAACAAAAATATTTAAGAAGTCATACTACTTTTCATAAAGAATGCATGCAAAATTTCCATGGTAAAATATATAGAAACTATGTTACTTTCTTGAAAGAAAATTGCATGGTAAAAGGTAAAGAAATCATATTACTTTTTGAAAAGAAAATTGCATGGTAAAAGCTAAGCTAGGGATGTTGTTTTCATGGAAAGAAAACATAAGTGAACCAAACAAAAATATTAAATAAATTATGATATGCTTTCATGAAAAGAATGTATGTAGACTTTTCTTATGAAAAGAGAAAGAAAATAAGTTATTTCATTAAAGAAAAAATTGCCAAGGAATTATGAGAGACAATTAGATTATTAATTTCCTTGCAGATATTAGCATGATTTCTAGAGAATCTTAATAGGAATATGTGCACAATAATAATATCCATTATATTGGAATTCTTGAAATAAACTCGTATGTTAATTCTTGAGAAAATTTCATGCATCATTGTATTAGATTTGAAAGTCAAATGTATTTACATACATTATCAGATTCTTGGAAAAGAGAACAATGAATTACATTATTTATCTTGGAAGGGTTTTGATGAATCTGTGTTTATATATTACCCATGTTATTTATTTAAATAATGCAAGGATTTGAGTGTAGAAAGACATGCATAGGAGTTTTGTTTATGAATTGATGAAAAATAAAGTTTGTTTTCTTAAAATATGCATATGAATCTCATTCATGCAAGAACCAAAACACATGCTTGTTTCTTAAAAAATGTTATGCGCATTGAAGTAAGGTTATGTGCATTGGAGTAAGGGTCATTTTGTTAGAAAAAAAACACATGTTGCATGTATAAAAATGTTATTCATTGTGATATAGAAAATATGTCTTTGCATGTAGATAGAGAAAGTTATTATGTAAATATTCTTGAAAAGAATAATTTCTTGAACATATTGTCTGACTAGATGAATTATGTTGATTTATTGATGTAGGTTTATAAAAGGGTTTTATGCATAAAATATGGTTACTTATGGTAATTTATTGAAACGGAAGCCCGAGAAACTTGCATGTGGAAAGATAGAGAAAAGAAGTATGTATTTGTTTACTTCAAAATAATAGTTAATGACGGTAGAATTCTACAGAAGGGAATATGTGTTTCGTACATTAAAGAAGGGTTATTATGATAAGCTCATGGATATGCAAAGAATAGTCATTGTGTTATAGAGATATGTTCTTCTCATGGATAGAAGAACTATTGAGCTATATTTCTTTAGGAAAAAAATATATGTGATTACTTTTATGTTATAATAACCATTATGTTAGTTTCTTTTGAAATAAGGAAATGTATATGCATGAAAGATTTGTATTAGATTTGGTTGGAAAGAATATACCTTTGTATGTGGGAAATGATAGCATGTTTTCTTAGCCTACATTGGAAAATATTCTTTGGGAAAGAAGATGAATTACATGCGCAAAAACAATAGTATTGTGTTGGTTTCCTTGGAATATATATATGGGTAATGTTGGTATCCTTTATAGCATTAGTTTTATGAATAAGAAAACATTTCTTTGTATGCCCTATTATGCTAGATTTCCTTAGAAAGGAAACATGTCTTTTCATGCTCTATTGTGTTAAGCATACTTTTGGAAAGTGTATGCATTCACATAGGAACAACATTTGTTGTGTTAGATTTGTTTACACATTTTCATACACCAAAAGAAATAGCTAAAGGGATAGTTATCTTGATAAAAAATATGTAATTCGCATGCACGAAGGTCATCACTGATGTGTTAGTTTCCTTTAAAGGAATGTCTTAACAATTGTAGTGATTTGTCTTCCAAGTACATGTGCTTGTCTAAAGGAAATATTAGTTAATGTAGTATTTATTTTATAAACATACTTTGACGGTTATATTATTATAACTAGTGCATATGAAGTGTTGTTAAAGGAAGCATGTCACATTATTTTGCTTGCATTTCGTGAATGTATATGAATAGATGGTGGAGCATCATCTAGTATAGATTTATGAATTGGTTGATTAATACTTTATATAATCTTGATATCAAAGTATGCTGATGACAACAATGGCTGAAAAGGTTATGCTTAACATGGTGGAAGGTAAATAATTAATTGTCCAGGTAGATGAATGCAAGTTGCAAGATTTTCCACTGAATGAACAACCAGGCTACAAAGACATGAAGATTGAATATTTGTGGGTAAATGATGTCATCATGTTATAATAGCCTATAACAAGTTATGTTGTTTTTCATATGACATTTTTTGTAATATTTTATAAGAATGGTCAAGGGATGGACTCCCTTATAACCATTCAGTGATGGGTGAACACTCTCACGAGGGTTTAATAATAAAATTAAGCATTTGTTGGTTTTCGCCCTACATGGTTTCCATGGTATATCGATGTCTAATGATGTAGTTGCATGTTGTCGCATTTTTATAATGTTGGTTCCTTGTATGATGTGACATTTATATTGTCAAGAATATGATTAACTAATAGAGTTAAAATAATCGTAGAATTGATATAAGGTTACATTAGAAAGTTAATTTGTGAGTACATTATGTAAAAAAAGTCTAACTCCATACATAGAAATGTTACAAATATCTTATTATGAGAGGATAACCACCTAAAAATATCTTTGGATATTATAGATTAACCAATTACCACGGAAAAAAATTATATCTATTTTTTATGGTAAAAGTTATTTAAAATTGATGTGAAAAACACACTTACCATTGCTTCTAATGATAATTGGTATCCATTGTTATTAACATAAAGTAATTGATGACTCACATCAAAATAGATATTTTAAATTAAGTTTTAGGGGTTTTTTCTAATTATATTTAATTATAACTAAAATATTTAATTATTATAAGTAAAATATTTATTTATCCAAATTAAGCTTTTATTTTTCTTATAACTAAATGTAAATAGAAAATTCTGCATTAAATAATACGTATTTTTTTATCAATAACAAAATAATGAAAACAAATTTATAATTGATTTAAAGTTATATGAATTTAGTTTTAAAATATTTTTCAAGTGAAAAATACTAAAATATTATAAAAAATAAAATTTAATTTTATGAATACAAAATTTGAAATATGATGTAAGATAATTATTAATGATTATAAATGAATATATATAAATATATTAATTTAATTCATTATTATATATGGAAAACAATATATCCAATTCTATGTTAAAAACTTATTTTATATGGTTTAGATCTCTACAAAAGAAAACATAAAAAAGTATAATTAATTCAAATTGATTTACACTTGAGTTTTTGTTTTTAATTGTCATAAAATATATTTAATAAAATATTAAATAATAATATGAATTATGTGCCACAGAATGACTGTTCTTTTCCGATGTCTCATATTGTCCTTCAGCTCAAGTTAAGAGAATTTTAAGTATTCATTTTGCTTGACGAAGCAAAGCATTACATTTTAGTTTTAGATTTGGTTGGAAAATTTATACAAGTGTTCAGTTTAATGGCGGAAGGTTTGTTATTTTAATTTAAGGTGGATCAGAATTATTTTTTATTTTAATTTTTTAATTAAGGATTGATGGATAAGGAATATGTTCAATATATATTTAGTTTCAATGATTATCAATGGCTATAGCATATTAAAGAGGTTGTTAGGTTGCATTAAATCTTAATAAATTTAAAAAATTAGATTCGTGTCACATGGCTCTTAGTCCACCAATTTCTTAGGGATTTGAGATTTTTACAATTCATCATTATCATTTATAACATTCATTTATATATAAGAAAATTTTATTTAGAAAAATGGTCCATTACTTTTAATAAATTTAGAAAATTAGATTCATGCCAAATGGCTCCCCATCCACCAATTTCTTAAAGATATGTGATTATTTCAATTCATATAAATTCTTTCATGATAGGTTCCTCATTATTTTTTATAACATTCATTTATAAAAAATTACTTTCGTCATTATTATATATTGTAACATACCCCGGTAACCTTACATGTAGTTAGAATTTTTTACACAAACTACCCACAAGTAATTATCCAAATCACTACTCCACATTCCTCATTAACCATTAGATATAATATTCATTAGTACATAAGTAAATTTCAATAGAGGACAGTAATTTGCATGACCATTGACAACCACTGTTGTAGTATATTAACGTAAATTGTCTCATGAACCTTGCATCCATTTCATGATTCCCTAAACCATATTAATTAATCACATACTTGAAATTATGATTATCACATCAAATAAGGAATCAACATCATCAAGGATTCAACCTCATCAAACTGATGCAATAAGTAATCACATCATTGAACACCGATATACCCTGGAAACCCCATAGGGTGAAAACCAGCAAACGTTTAATTTTTATTATTAAATTCTCATGAAATTTTTCACCCTTCACTCAATGGTTTATAAGGGATTCCATCCCTTATCCATTGTTATAAAATATTACAATGAAATATTATTAAAATACCACATAACTAGCTAAAATCTATTAAATTTTTCATGAAACCATTTACCTACATATCACCACTCTCTACATCCTTGTGGCATGATTTATCTATAAATGTATGATCTCGTGACTTGTACTCATGAGCATGGACCATTAGTTCTTTATCTACCATAATGTTAAACATAATTTTTCTTTGGCACAAACCACTATCGTTTCTTGTCATTGTTGTCATCAGCAAGCTTTGGCAACAAGATTAGATACAATATAAATCAATCAATAATTAGTCTCTAAAATCAATCTTTTAACATCTACTCATGTGCATGAGTTGTAAATATAATATCACATCATGCTTCTTCTAACAACATTGTGCATGTATAAACAAATAATTATCAAGCATGTCATAATAATTACCATGTTGCTAGGATCATTCTCCCAGTAGCACATGTTCATAATCCAAATGATACCACTGTAGCCATTCCTTTAATTAAAGGATACCAACAACTTATCTTTTTTTTTCGTGCATGTAATTAGATAATGACATATTCAAAGAGAACTAACCCCTTACCTTCTTCTTTGTGCATGTATCTAAGTAATCTTTCCAATACAATAGATATTATTATAATACATAAAAATACATATCTCTTATAAGGAAGGACTAACATGATAGACATTATTATCGTGCAAGCAATTACAAGTCCCTTTTCGAAAAGCATCTTTCCCAAGATAGAGCTATTTACAAAATCTATTGTATGCACAAAGATATGCATTGCTCTAAACTAGAACTAATGTGTTAGTCATTATTTCTTGCATGCAGATATATGTATTCTACAAAGGAAAGCTAGTACATTTATTCCAAGTATCTACTTGTTTTACTTTCTATGATACTTATTCTTTTTTGCACACAAATCCATGTTTATCTTTAAAATATCTAACGCAATAGTTCTACAAATCCATGTTTATCTTTAAAAGCTCTAACAAAATAGTTCTAAAAATCCATGTTTATCTTTAAAAGCTCTAACATGATAGTTGTATATTCATACATGTAAGCAACTAATGTTTCTATGTTTTTTCATATGTGTTCATTTCACATAGTTTTGTTCAAGAAACCAACATAGTTTCTCTATCATTTATGTACAAAGTTATTATACATTTGTTTCGAAAAAAGTACCATAACAAAGTTCTCATGCATTTGTTTTCAACAAAGTATCATAATCAACCTTTCTTTTGCGCATAAGAACTAAGATAATAATACTAGTAACCGTTTATGCGTTAAGCCATGAAATTAAATCAAGCTATCCAATATACAACACACAAATCAGTTATGTCTTTTCTCACAACATGTAAGTCTTGCAAACTCTTGCAAATGAATTAACACAATTAACCTATCTTTCACACACAATTAAAACATAATCTTTCCAAAGAAGATTCCTATGACTTATATTATCTCTGTTCATTTCATCTATGCACGGGTTATTGTATTTCTCATAACTAAGTATTGTTTTCAAAAGAACTCTCTTACCCATGAGAATATTTCACAAATTACCCTCTTTAATTTATGTTCATTTCCAAGAAAATGACTTGGATTTGTTATTCCTTTTTAAGAAAAAAGCATACATACATGTTATCGTTTCTTAATAGGATGCATATGAAATGTTATATAAAGACAATAAAGTTTACTTATCTTTTAATGCTGCATATAGCAATCTTTCTCTACCTGTAATAATATATTTTCTTTACTAAGGAAAATATATAATAACAATCTTTATCTACATGTAGTAATATATTTTCTCTACAAAGAAGAATATATAATCTTTATCTACATGTAGTAATATATTAAATTACCCATACTAAGGTTAGTTAGGCAAAAATCCTCTTCAGGTTATTCAAGTAAAAACCCTTCTCTTCTCTACATTCTACGCATTCTACTCATCCATTAGAAGAGAAAACTAGAATTGGAAAGGGTAAAATGCTCATTATTTAGTTTGCAATAATTTAAACCATTAAAAAATAAAAACATTAAAACTTACCTCTGCATCATAAATTTTCATAACTCTGCACCTCAAATTACAAGGCACCATTGAATCCAAGGCAAATCGCCATTGTCAAAAACCATTTCTCTTTGGTGTTTGTTGTCAGTCGCATGGTATCTGTTTACAGTCCCCCACACAAATAGTCCCATGGTCACGCCTGCTTGGTGTTTTTTTATTGTCCCCCACGCAACCAATCCACACAAACAGTTCCATTCCTGGTGTCCATGTTCAGCACCATGCAAACCTCTTCTTCCCCAATTGTTGAGTTAGTGATAGAGATAAGTATCATTCTCCCACGGTTTTTCCTCCTTTTCTTCCCTGTCTCCCGTAAAATATCTTCAGTGAATAAAGAATGTTAAGGGCAGTTATCAAGAAATGAAACCTAACTAAAACGGTTAAAGATAAACTTCATTAATAATATTCTATTCATATTGAAATTGCAAATAAGGATATTTTATTTTACTTAAGTTTTTACATGAGTATTTACGATAAAGTTATTACATACTCCCCCCCTTAACAAGAACATCGTCCTCGATGTTCATCTCTAGTTGGAACTTTAGATTTTACTCAATATATAACCATCTAAACCACACAAAAAATGATCCTTCCTCTTTAAACTCAAAGATTTCATTCCAAGAAATGACAACAACAAAAAAAATTGTAATGTTATGACATAAGAAAGATCAATAGTCACAAACATTTATAACTGCAAAAATATGCAAGTTCTAATTCCCATCACTTGGCCCTTATTCAAATTCATAATATACAAAAACAAATTTCTATATCAACTTACCATTACTTACCAATTACTCTTAAAAATAATGAGCACTTTCACGTAAGCATTTTAACAGTGATTGGACAATCCATCAACACTCCATGGTAAGTAACCTGTAATGTATGACTAACAAATTCAATCACATTAGTCACAAATATTTTGAATCAAATGAAATAGTTTTAACTATCAATTAATTGTGCAATGTTAGATTATATTTACATCACAGTACTTTTACATGTACTTAGAGAGCACTAACACTAATCATCAAAATGATCAATAAATGCACAAAGTGCATACTGTCCTAACTCGTGCTAAGACATTCGAAAGACTAGCAATACAACAGAGGAACTCCACTGGCAATAATTCCTTACCGAGCATAAGGCTCGTTTCCTGTTAAGATGTACATAACATGTTTACACAATTATATATAAAATTCATTTTTAACAAAACATATAGCTGATTAGTTAATTTCTTTAGCTATGAGAACCATAATAGGCTAAAGAATTCTCCTCCCAACCCATGGGAACTGGTTTCAACAACCAGATCGAGTCATTTTCACATCCAGATAGTTATTTGACAAAGGAAATACTAAGTCTAGTATGGAATTCTACTGGCCAACCAGCTCAAGAATTCCAATGACCACATAGGGTCCAATATAAGATAACTCTTAGCAGTGTCACGCCTATTCCTCTGACAGTGTCCCATCTATGAGGAATTTTGGGCCTCCTCCAATAGGCTCCAAATCAATAAAGTTGCCTCAAGATTTTTACCCTCTTCACCATCTTGGCAAACTCTTTTCCCTTATTGAGATCATTTTCTCTAAGGAGAAGAAATCCGTGTAGGCAAGTACCATAAACCCCTCCGGACAGGTAACTACCATCAACCGAAGGCATTCTAGCCTTTCACATCTATCCACAACTGTTTGCATGTTAAATTTCTCTTTTATCACTCTTACCCATAGTAATTTACATAGTCAAACATATTCACATTATGATTAACAAAAGAAATATACATGTACACCATGCATTTATACTTAACATGGGTCCACAATATCTAGATTGATAGGAAACATACATGTCATATTCATTTTGATTTTCCAAGTAACACAATCATGCATATCATATAACATTATACTTTCTCATTTATGATTTTAACATTTTACGTGACGAGTTTTCTTGTTGCCATTAAGCTACGACTACTTAATCCCATCAGCAATTTTAGTTATAACTATGCACCATTTAACAAGTATTCACTTTTCAAATCATTTTAGTTTCACGCATACAATATTGTTATGCATAAAAGTATATGCAAATATTCATTAAAGTGTAAATGTCAATAATAGTTGAGTTTACAATCTAAACATTTCCAATTTGCCATAGTGTATTGTCATCAACAGACCGATACATGAAGTAACTACCATCATCACTTCTTTACGAATTGTAATAATCTTAAACAAATTCAATTAATGCATATACGTTCTATTAGTTAGTCATACAACACTAGTCAATCACAACTACCAACCATCTTAATGCATCCATGACAAGACTTAATCAAAAATTAGTTATTATAGTCAAGTCTCATTACTCGACTCATTGTTTATTTTCAATATCTAAAGGGATTCTTACAATGTCTTTTTAAAGCACTATATCATCATATTCAAGGACATTCCTCGTATTTTACATTCATGCACTGATTCATTAAAATTAGTTCATTGTAACTTCAATCATGTTCACTAAATGTATCATTATTATTGCCATATTTGCAAAGCAAAAGTTGGTAGTTGATTGTCACTTTCCTTAATGAGTGTTCAATATTGTTCATAAGTGTAATGAGTGTTCAATATTGTTCATAAGTGTGACAAAAGTTTTACTGTCTTTTATCCTCATCAAGAATCCAATGTCATGAACATAGTTTTGTAGTAAACTTTATTACTTACTACTCAAAGCAGTTATAAACATGAATCACACATATCATGTCAAAAGTAGTGTACTTCATAAATCAATATGTATATTGTTAAACTCATACTAAGTTAATGCCCACAGGTGGCATACCTCAATTTATTTTCTGCTTACTAATTCCCAAAGGCGCGAGTGCTGCAACCTTTGGCTTTGATACCACTTGTAACATACCCCAGTAACCTCACATGTAAAACCAAGGAGTTAAAATTTTTTACACAAGTCACGCACAAGTAATTATCCAAATCAGTACTCCACATTCCTCATTAACCATTAGATATAATGTTCATTAGTACACAAAGTAAATTTCAATAGAGAACAGTAAGTTGCATAACCATTGAGAACCATTGTTGTAGTATATTAACATAAATTGTCCCATGAACCTTGCATCCATTTCATGATTCCCTTAACCATATTAATTAATCACATACTTGTCATTATGATTATCACATCAAATAAAAAATCAACATCAATAAGGATTCAACCTCATCAAACTGACACAATAAGCAATCACATCATTGAACACCGATATACCCTGGAAACCCCATAGGGTGAAAACTAGCAAACGTTTAATTTTTATTATTAAATGCTCATGAGGGTTTTCACCCCTCACTCAACGGATTGTAAGGGATTCCATCCCTTATCCATTTTTATAAAATATTACAATGAAATATCATTAAAATACCACATAACTAGCTAAAAGCTATTACATTTTTCATGAAACCCTTTACCTACATATCACCACTCTCTACATCCTTGTGACATGATTTCTCTATCAATGTACGATCCTACAACTCGTACTCATGAGCATGGAGCATTAGTTCTTTATCTACCTCAATGTTAAACATAATTTTTCTTTGGCACAACCCACCATTGTTTCCGGTCATTGTTGTCGTCAACAAGCTTTAGAAACAAGATTAGATACAATATTAATTAATCAATAATCAGTCTCTAAAAGAAATCTTTTAACATCTACTCATGTGCATGAGTTGTAAATATAATATCACAACATGTATCTTCTAACAATGTTGTGCATATATAAACAAATAAATATCAAACATTTCATAATGATTACCACGTTGCCATGATCATTCTCCCAACAACACATGTTCATATCTAAATGATACCACTGTAGCCATTCCTTCCATTAAAGGATACCAACAACTTATCTTTGTTTTTCGTGCATGTAATTAGATAAAAACTTATTCAAAGAGAACTAACCCCTTAGCTTCTTCTTTGTGCATGTAACTAAGTAATCTTTTCAATACAATAGATATTATTATAATACATAAAAATGCATATCTCTTATAAGGAAGGACTAACATGATAGACATTATTATCATGCAAGCAATTACAAGTCCCTTTTTGAAAAGCATTTTTTCCAAGATAGAGCTATTTACAAAATCTATTGTATGCACAAAGATATGCATTTCTCTAAACTAGAACTAATGTGTTAGTCCTTATTTCTTGCATGCAGATATATGTATTCTACAAAGGAAAGCAAGTACATTTATTCCAAGTATCTACTTGTTTTACTTTCTATGATACTTATTCTTTTCTGCACAAAAATCCATGTTTATCTTTAAAATCTCTAACACAATAGTTCTACAAATCCATGTTTATCTTTAAAAGCTCTAACATGATAGTTGTATCCTCATACATGTAATCAACTAATGTTTCTATGCTTTTGCATATGTGTTCATTTCACATAGTTATGTTCAACAAACCAACATAGGTTCTCTATCATTTATGTACAAAGTTATTATGCATTTGTTTTGAGAGAAGTACCATAACAAAGTTCTCATGCATTTGTTTTCAACAAAGTATCATAATCAACCTTTCTTTTGTGCATAAGAAATAAGATAATAATAATGGTAGCTGTTTATACATTAAACCATGCAATTAAATCAAACTATCCAATCTACAACAAAAAAATCATTTATGTTTCTTCTCACAACATGTATGTCTTGCAAACTCTTGCAAAGGAATTAACACAATTAACTTATCTTCCACGCACAAGAAAAACATATTCTTTCCAAAGAAGATTCCTATGACTTATATTATCTCTTTGCATTTCATCTATGCACGGGTTATTATATTTCTCGTAACTAAGTATTCTTTTCAAAAGAACTCTCTTACCCATGAGAATATCTCACAAATTACCCTCTTTAATTTATATTCATTTCAAAGAAAATGACTTGGATTTATTATTCCTTTTTAAGAAAAGAGCATACATACATCCTATCTTTTCTTAATAGGATGCATATGAAATGTTATATAAAGACAAGAAAGTTTACTTATCTTTTAATGCTTCAAATAACAATCTTTCTCTACATGTAATAATATATTTTCTTTACTAAGGAAAATATATAATAACAATCTTTATCTACATGTAGTAATATATCTTTATTACCAAGAAGAATATATAATCTTTATATACATGTAGTAATATATTAAATTACCCATACTAAGGTCATTTAAGTAAAAACCCTCTTTAGGTTATTCAAGTAAAAACCCTTCTCTTCTCTCCATTCTAAACATTCTACTCATCCATTAGAAGAGAAAACTCGAATTGGAAAGAGTAAAAGACTCATTATTTAGTTTGCAATAGTTTAAACCATTAAAAACAAGAAACATTAAAACTTACCTCTGCATCATAAATTGTCATAACTATGCACCTCAAATTACAAGGCACCATTGAATCCAAGGAAAATCGCCATTGTGAACAACCATTTCTCTGTGCTGTTTGTTGTAAGTCCCATGGTATTTGTTTACAATCCCCCATGCAAACAATCCCATGGTCACGCCTGCCTAGTGTTTATTTATTGTCCTGGACACACAACCAATCCACACAAATAGTCCCATTCCTGGTGTCCATGCTAAGCCCCACGCAAACCTCTTCTTCCCCGATTGTCGAGTTAATGACAAACATAAGTATCATTCTCCCACAGTTTTTCCTCCCTTTTTTCCCTCTCTCCCATAGGAGATCTTCAGTGAATAAAGAATGTTAAGAGTGGTTATCAAGAAATGAAGCCTAAATAAAACAGTTAAAAATAAACTTCATTAATAATATTCTATTCATATTGAAATTGCAAATAAAAATATTTTATTTTACTTAAGTTTTTAAGTGAGTATTTACGATATATATATATATATATATATATATATATATATATATATATAATAATAATCTTTTTATATATAATTAATAAAATAATTGTGTATATTAACAAAATATTTTTAATATTACAATAAAATATTTTATTATATTTATAACACTTTTTGATTATATTAATCATATTAATATTTTTAATAAGATTATACTAATATTATAACACATCAAAATTATTTTAAAATATTTTCTAATACTTTTGCCTCTCACTATTATGTTTCATCTTTTAAAATATGAAGTAAAATTCAGTCCCTTATGATTGCCCGTTTTTACGTGAATGTTAAGTACTAAAAAAGTTTGTTGGACAAAGCAAAGCATTCAATTCTAGTTTAAGATTTCTTTACATAGCTATTGAGTTTAATAATACAAAATATTTTAGAATATCTTTTTCTAATGTTTTTTAGAATATTATGTTTTATCATTTAAAGTATGAGGTAAAATTCAATCCCTATGCTTAACCGTTTTAGAGTTGTTGAATCAATCTTCTTTTAAGGTCAAAGTATTTAAGAATTTAAGAATATCATGTTTTATCATTTAAAGTATGAGGTAAAATACAATCCCATATGCTTACCCGTTTTAGAGTTGACGAATCAATCTCACTTCTTTTAAGGTCAATGTATTTAAGAATCCTATATGATTTAAAAATTATTTATATATAAATGAATTTTAAATTTTAAAAATATAAAACAGAAATATTTAAATAATTAAAAAATAAAGTTATAAAGTTCATATAACAGGGCTCAATTTTATTCATCTTTTAAAATATGAAGTAAAATTCAGTCCCTTATGATTACAGATTTTAAGTGAATGCTAAGTACTAAAAAAGTTTGTTGGACAAAGCAAAGCATTCAATTCTAGTTTAAGATTTCGTTACATACCTATTGAGTTTAATAATACAAAATATTATAGAATATCTTTTTCTAATGTTTTTTTTAGATATTATGTTTTATCATTTAAAGTATGAGGTAAAATTCAATCCCTATGATTACCCGTTTTAGAGTTGATGAATCAATCTTCTTTTAAAGTCAAGGTATTTAAGAATTTAAGAATATTATGTTTTATCATTAAAGTATGAGGTAAAATTCAATCCGCTATTGATGAATCAATCTCACTTCTTTTAATGTCAATGTATTTAAGAATCCTATATGATTTAAAAATTATTTATATATAAATGAATTTTAAATTTTAAAAATATAAAACAGAAATACTTAAATAATTAAAAAAAAGTTATAAAGTTCATATAACACGGGTAATTTTTATTCGTATTCTCCCTCTCATGAGAGGTAAAATCATTGACGTACTGCGAAGGGATGAGAGATGACAGGAATGAGAAGTGTCGGGCCGCTAAAGTAATTTTGTCGGTCAATGGGGAATATATTAAACCATGGCCAACCTCATGATATTCTCGTTGGACAATTAGGTTGCCCAATTATGTAGATATTTGTGAATTCACTTGTTTTATCGATTCCAGCGCATCGGGAATAATATAAAAGCATTGGTGAGCACATTATATTTTCGTGGGACAATTAAAGCGCATTCAATTTTTGCTCAGACAATTACGTGGATCTTTCGGATTTCACTTCATTATTTTTATTTTCTACGTTTATGGGACGTAGAAAGCTTTCGCAATTGTCAACATACGCTGTTATGCGTGTCAATTCGGTGGAATTCTCATTATGCGCGATAAACAGACACTTCGATAACAATGTGGATCATCCAAGGATTGTATGGTACGCTCAATCTTTATCAGTTGCAAAATCTTTTCCTACCGCTTTAAAACTCCCGGGATTCGACATGACGCTCCTGTGGGACACAATTTCTTTCATAATAAGGAAAAAAAACAAAAAGAAAAAGAGAACAGAAACCCACTCGTAAATTATTGAGGTGAGGAAATTTCTCTGTCGAAAGTGACGGCAGGTGCGCGTACTGTTCGACGTGGATAGTTCACCCTACAGACGCAAATTGACGTGAATAAAAGATTTCGTTGGTAGGGTAGAACCAAGTAACCCTCACGAATGTAACATTTTTGGAAATGAAAATAAAAAGATTTCTTTATTCTGAAGTTATTTGAGTTGTAAAGTCATTTTAGATAAATTATAAATTGAATTTGTTTTGGGTTATGTTTTAATTTTGTTTTAGTTGAGTTAAGAGTTTGGTGTTTTTTTTTTGGGACTTAAGGAGTATTAGGTAAATTATAATGAATAACAATGATGACATAATCTATATTAGGGGATAATCACAATGGTGGGCTGGACAATTGATTTATGGTAGGTTTTTTTTCTTTGTTTAGGAAAAAAAGATTATAAATTAAATTGGTCCTTAAGTATACTTTACAACTCTTTTTCTTCAATTAAGATTTTATCTTAATTGGACTTAAGGAAATAGGTTGATTGACCTATAGACATCTAGCACCAGTGAAAGCCTACTAAGACCATTGGATGTAGTGGTTTTCTTTAACGTGCATTCACATAGCAACCAATGAGCACCCTCCTCAGTGCTCATTTGAGAACTAAATTGTCATAAATTTTCTCATTGTGAAAATAATTATAAATTAAATATTTAAAACAATAATAAATAAACAAGTTAATTGTTTGCTTCATTCATATTAATTAAAATTATAAAAACAAGTATAAATTAAATATTAAAAAAAATAATAGATAGACAAGTTAATTGTTTGCTTCATTCATATTAATTAAAATTATAAAATATTTTGGAATTACAAAATAATAATTGGATACAAAGACAACGATGACAAAGAAATTAAATTGTAAAATATTATTGAATTACAAAATAATAATCGGATACAAAACAACCGATGACAAAAAATTTCATTGAAATTTTAAACCTTAAATCTTCTTTGAAAAAAATTCAAAAATTTTAAAATTTTCAATTAAATTATATAATCAAATTTATATCAATTTTTTAATTACATAAAATTGCAATAGAATTTTATATAAATAAATATAATTATCATAATCACATTAATAAAGTAATTAATATATGTTAATAAACATTATTTCAAATATGGCTGGTTTGATAGAAAAATGAATATAGAAATATATTTAAAAAAAATACATAGCATAATCAAAACTCAAAGTATTATTTAAGAAATAGTAGTTGTTTACATTTTTTTTTAACTTTGTATTTTGAAAATTAAACATTTAACCTGAAAAAAATGGTGAAATTAACAATCCATAAACAAAAATAAAAAACATAATTCCTTGCTAAAAATATGGTTAAGATTTAATATTTTAAAATGTTATAATTAGATTAATTTTAAATTGTAATTAAATGCAATATTAGATTTTATAAATTAACATTATTTGTATTGCAACATAGAGATAATTATTAATAGTTTACATTTGGTTTTTTATAGTTTGTTAATATGGTGCTATGGAAATCTTATTATTAGACCTAAGTATAGAGGTTTTATCATAAATTTCTATTATGTCTTGGTTAGTGAACATGGGGAATTTTGTATTTATTAGTATTACAAACATCTTATTATTATGAATGTCATTCATTCATTAATAGTGCAAAATATATTATATGTGTTAAGTTGGCACAAAAACCTAAGTGACCTCTACATCTTAAAAATATAATGTAGAAATAAAGATATATCTCTAACATACCATTACCAAGTCTTTTTAAATTACATATGTGATGTTAAATAATAATTTTTAATTATATATGTAATTTTAAATAATATTTTTTTATTAATCATTAACCATTTTTATAAATAGGAATATAAAATGATTATACTCATTAGCAATAATTTTATCACCTTCCCAAAACAAATTGTATCATAAATGCCTCTCTTACATCTTAATGTGATTTATGTACTTGTAGTTACTTAATAGAGGTGATATGTACATTAATAGAGACAAAAAAAATAACATGTTCAATTTAATATCCAATCAAATCAAACATAAATACATAAATAAATTAAATTATTTTAAAAAATTCATATATTTCAATGTGTAATGTTATACTGTAGATTTTTTTACAAATTTTTTAATTAAACCAAAACTAATATAAATTTGACCAAAAACTCATTACAATATCCTCTCCATATCATAGTTATCGATGTGTAGGAGGATTCTTATAAAAATACTAAAATAACACCATGCGTTACTGTTATCAATACAATATAACCAAATTATGAAATTGTAATACAGCATCAAAACCTAATGCATTTCATTCCTCAAAACGGAACGACTTGATTGTGTAATGATTAGGCATTTATGGTAAAGGTGACAATGAAGTTGTCATTCCACTGATAGTATAGCAATTTTGAAACTCATTGTCAGGTAAAATGAATCCGTGAAGTAGGTAATGGAGGCCGTGAATATTAGTTGAAATTTTTCTGTTAGGTTTTGACACGCAAGAGATAAGGTTTTCAGTTTATTTCATTCTTTAAATATAGGCCATTCATGAAATATTATAATTTAATGTACATAAATTTTAGCGTCTAACGAAAATGTAAATTCAAAACAAAATCAATTACAAGGGCAAAAAACATTAGTCATATCCATAAACAACTCTTACATAATGCATTAAAATGGTTATCTTTTTATTTAAATTATATTAGGCCCAACTACTTAACACTATTTAACCATTATAATAATTACATTGAAAAATATGACTTTTAAAATATGTATAATCATCACGTTTACCTCCTCCACCAATACCACACTTCCTAAGTTGAATAAAATAAATTATATCCAAAATTGCTTTTTATGTGAGTCACATTCTATGAAGGCAAAAGCCTAACTTCAAAAGTAAAGTTATAATATACATTCGCATATAGTCAATGAACTAATCCCATGTGCAAAGATGCTCTATTTCCGATGTTTCGATTCAAAAATATTTAAATTGTGCTCATCATTGTATTGAAATGAGAAAGATGCTATACAGTTTATTATGACCCTCTTTTTTTTCAATATTTGCACATTAGTCCAATCATATAATAATTGTTTAATATGACTATCATGTCTCATGAAACCTCAGTGGTCCATAGCTAGCTCGAGAAGACGTTAATGTATAATGATCTTTTCTATAAAATAATATTTATAACATTTACATGAAGGAATTTAATATTTCTTTTTATAAAGTTGCCAAACCTACGGTGAAACTAAAATTGTTCTTGTTCATGTCTAAATGAATGCTTATTTCATAGCGGTAGAAGAAATAAAATTAATCTAAAGCATTATTTTAATAGTTATATTCGGTTTTGATGATGAACCAGATTGGTTGGTTCGTAGACCAAAAAATTCTTTTATATAATTTCTATCAAAAAATTTTAGTAGTTATATAATTTTATTTATATATTTTAATTAGTAAAGTTTAAATATATTCACTTAATATATTTTAATGGTAATTATATTTAATTAAAAAATAAAATAAATAAACATTATATTTATGTGTCGGAGTTTATTTCTTAGATTAATTATGCCAATAAGTGTATCTATTTTCAAATAAAGATGTCATAATTTTAATTTAATTATCAATAATTATTAGGTGAATGATAGAGATTTAACTGACATGGAATATTCATAACAAGATACATAAATTAATGGTTGAGATCTATCTCCAAAGTTGTTATGCCATTTTTTTTAGTTAATTAATTATCTGAAAAAATGTGATATGAACAAGTGTCATATGAATCAAGCTATGGTTTTTGGACAATAGAGTATGGATATGCCATTTATTGTAATAAAGCCTATTATAGATTAAATATGTTGAGAAGAATTTAGGGGCCAATCTCCATGGTTAAGAATCTTATTTCATGTTTTATGAAATGTATATATGTTTAACTTATATGTTAATTCTTTTTATAATTAATATTAATCGAAAATAAAGTTATAATATAGTTAGTTTTTATGAGATTTTTAAGATTTTGGCCATGTGAGATGTATCATGAAATAAGATTTTTGATGCTTATTATGGATTAATTTATATCATTGCACTAGCATATTACTATTTCTCATTTTGAAATTGTGAAAAATAGAGTAAGTATGTTGAATGTTTTATCAATTTTATGGGATAGGGAGTGTAGGTATGAGAAAATATACTTGGAGGTGGAGGATGTGTGGGACACTCGGACATCAAGTACTTAACATTGGAGTCCATTTCCAAATGATCTTAACAATCACAATTTATCCCATGAAAATTCACCATTGTGCAATCTAAATACTAAATAGTAAAGAAAACAATACAATAGTGTTAAATTCAAATTTATAAATGCTTTAGACATGAGTAAATGTAGGGTTTAGTACTGAAATATATTATTTTGAAAACCATAAATAAAACATATATAGTAGAATACTGATATGCATTTATTTAAATTCATTATTCTAAAATCTAATTGGTAAAAAGAAATTAGTAAATACTAGAATTTAAAATAGTAAATTAAAATTATCCAAACTAAAATTAAGCAAACTTAAAATAGTAGAAATTGAAAGTTAAGGTCATCGTCTGTTCTTTTCTATGTGCTTCACTAACGCAGGAGATATGTCAATAGAATAATATTTTTACTCAATAGATCCATCCAAGGGGATCACTTCCTAGTGCCTCAACCATGGATCAAGGGTGCTTTATAAATGAGCAAGGGTGATTTATAAATGGAAAATCCACTCGAAGGGATCACTTCGTACTCATTCAAATAAGGAGAAAGGGTTCTCTAATAGCCTAGATGCTAACCCTCATGTGTTTTTTATTTTTACATTATGTACCACCAAAGGAAGAAAGTAGACCTCCCTTGTTGGTACTAGGCTAGCCCTTACTATAAACAAAATTAAGAGTGCAACATAATTACTGTACTCCATAGCATAAATATGTAACTTACAACACTTGAATGTGTGATAACAATTATTCCACCCAACCACCCAAGGTAAACTCAATTTTTACCTATAACCTATCTTAGATGCTTTGTTATTTTCTTATAAAGGGATTTTAGGTTACTTGTGAGTGAATTTCACCTTCACATTCCTAAGAGCTTCTAACATTGATTATTCATTTACTTATTTAATGGTGGAGTCAATATGGAACATTAAAAGTGTTTCCTATGAAATTTTTTCTAATCCAACCCAAAATTCATGTATCATCTTATAGGAACCTTCTAACTTCTCAATTTGCCTATAAATGATAATATCCATAATCTTTCCTTGAAATATATTTTTTGTTTAAAACCAAAAAGATGTTCTATTTGTTAGGTTGGTGATGCATGCTTGCTTATTGTATACTAACATGTTTTGTTCCTTAGTGGTGCAAAAAGATCCATTTAATGTGTCGAGAGGCATAGTATACAACCCAACATGAGAGCAATGTGTGTGTATGTATGTCAAGTCTTCAAAAATTAATAAAAAAAAATTCATTAATATCAGCCAAAACTAAATTCTAAATAACCATACCATATAAATAATGTTTGTTTAAAAAAGTCATTTAAATAAAAATATAAATAAACAAGTATAAATCAATTAATAAAACAATTGCCTAATTGAGTTCAATTTTCTTGGAACTTCTTTAAACTCACTCGATCCTATTCACTTTACTAAAATTTGAACATTATTCTTAGTCAATGAATTCATTTATTATATGCATGTAAATATCCACATCTTTAGTGTAGTATTTCAAAACAAATTTTACAAAGTATCAAATATCCACCAATGTGACTTACACATGTTCTATTTTTCTATTTTTCAGGCCTCCAAGGTATTCTTTCTTAAATTTCACTTTAACAGATACCCCAATTTAACTCTTCCTTCTAATATAAAAGGATATAAAATCTTGGTTCGACAAATTTGTGTATAAATGTTGTAGTGTAACATATTACCAAACAACATAGCTCACATTGAATAAATGAGACAATTAATATATTGGATACAGTTACGTTATCAATACTTTCAGTTATGCCAAAATGAATAGTAGCATGTCATTTGATAGAAAACCTAGAAAAGTATGTATATTTTTTAGTAACTCTTCCCATTGTACACTTTTGGAGGTTGATCTTTAATATGTTTTCAATTAAGATTCATCTAACCCGAAAGCATATAAAACTTTGGATCAACAAATGTGTGTATAAATGATGTAGTATAAGATATTACCAAACAACATAGCTCACATTGAACAAATGAGACAATTAATATGTTTGATATAGTGATGTCATCAATACTTTCAGTTATGCAAAAATGAATAGCGGGCATCATTTGGTAGCAAAACCTACAAAAGTATGTATATTTTTTTAGTAAACATTTCTGCTATACCCTTTTGGAGGTTGATCTTTAATACAATGGGTATAATGTTTTCATAGGAGAGCACATAAAATTATTTTATTTAAGTTTGGTGGTGGTGGTGGCGGCATTTAATAGAAGGACCTTCCATTTCTACAATTGGCGACCATCAATGCATGGTTTTACAAATGATAACATTAATGATAATGGTGATTATGATTGTGCAGAAACTATTCTAAGAGCACCCAAGAACACTAAAGTTCCAATCCCATCAATGAAATATGAGAATTTAGAACATGTGGATGTTAATCTAAACATTCTAGGAACCCATTAGCGTGATAATGCTCCAATATTTGAATCTTTGAATACTCCACTCAAATATGGGGGAGAAAATGTGAATATCAATCAAAATGTTTTAGGCCCCCTAGGTGCAATGAAGATCCAACCTTGGATCTTCTAACATTTCAATGAAATATGAGGGCGAGAATGTGAATTTCAATGTCAATGTTTCAAGAGAACCCCATGTGATGAAGTTATCCGTTGGATCTTCTAATGTTCTATTCAAATTTGATAAAGAATATGTGGATGTCAAACTTAATGACTCAGGAGACCCCTAGTGCGATGAAGGTTAAACCCATTCCTCTTGTAGTGGTGCAAATAAATTAGACGTGGATAAAGATATTGCTCAAGTCAATGGGAAAAATGTGGATATCAATTTGGATGACCTTATGGAGGACATATAACTGACAGAGGATGCAGATCTAATTTTTTCAAGATGATTTCAGTTTTTGTAAGTACTTTAAGATATTTAGGATATTCAAATTTTTACTCAACATGAACCAAATTTAGAGTAGTTACCTCATTCGAGTGAGCCTCAATCAAATTTACCACCATAAATATTCCTCGTAATTTTTCAGAAATTGTAATTATAAATAGTTAACTGTAATAATGCCTAACAACTCATTACCACATCGCGTAATTAAATCTTTGAAGGATGAATCTTTAACAGGATAACCATCTCTTCTCGATATATTAAAACTTTTAAAGACAAAATATTTCTAGATCAAAGTTGTAATATTTGGAAATATTAGTTTTCTATAGTTTTTATAGTTTTTGTTATTATGTCACGTGGAAACATCATTAAATATAATAATATTATTAAAAAAATAATATTTATACCATTACTATTATTATTATGAAATCTGATATTAAGATTAAAAATTTAATATAATATATCATAATATTGATATTATTAAATTTATTAATTTTGTATTAATATAATATTAAATTTAATATATAACAATTATTTTATATTATAATATATATTAATATACTAGGATATACATTAACTCTAAATATATATGGGAGGGAAGAATAAAGACATAGAGTGATAAAGGTGGAGACATAGAGGGATAGACAAGGGAGAGATGGAGATAAAGTGAGGGATAGAGGAGATGAGGAGTTAGTAGATGAAAGAGATAGGACTTGAGAGAGAGGAGGAGAGAGAGAGAAAGAGAGTGGAGGAGGGATATAAAGTGAGAGAGATTGAGCTACAGGGAAATATAGGGATGGAAGAAGAAATACATAGAGAGAAAAAGGTGGAGAGAGAGAGAGATAGTGAGTGAGAAGGGAGAAATGGAAAGAGAATGTGTATGTTTTGGGGTGAGATAGAGAGAACAAGAAGAATAGATGGAGAAAAGGCAAAGAGAGAAGGAGAGAGAATGAGAGAGGGAGGGAGATAGTGATAGAGTTAGAGATTGAAGAGAGAGAGAGAGAGAGAGAGAGAGAGAGAGAGAGGTGGGAGAGAAAGGAAGGAAAAGAGAGGAAGGAAGAGAAAGGGGTCTTGGGAGAGAGAGGAGAGGGAGGGAGAAAGAGAGGGAGGTAATAAGAAGGAAATAGAGAGATAAAGGTGGAGAGAGAGAGGGAGTGACAAGGGAGGTAAAGAGAGAGGGAGAGAGGAGTGCACAAGGGAAGAGAGATAGAAGGGGAGAGAGAAGGATAGAAGGGAAAGAAAGAGAGAGAGGGAGAGGAAGACACGGGGAGATATAGATAGATATGGAGAAGTAATGTCTATGTTTGTGGGGTGTTATAGAGAGACAAAGGAGGAGAGGAAATGGAGATAGAGATTTATATGGAAGGGGAAGAGAGGGAAGAAGAGAGAGAGATAGCGAGAGGGAGGTAGGGGAGATAGATAAATATGTAGAGAGAGATCATGTGTGTTTCGGGGGTCATATAGAGAGAAAAAGAAGGAGATATGGAGGGAGATATAGTTCTATGTGGAGGGGGCAGAGAAAGGGAAGCATATTGTTTGCACTAGATGCATTGATTTTAGTGTAGATGTTGATTTCTGATTTGGTGTAAGTAGACGTATGTTTTATATTAATTCAAGGTAATTAGATTAACAATGTTTGTTGATTTAAGTGTAAGCACAAAAATATTATGGACAACATGCATTGACTACATTCTTATTATTCCTATTTTCTATCATTCAACATTGTATGCCATTTTGCATTCAAATGAGGTAATAGAAAGCAACTACTATTGAATACTACTTGTGGTTTAACACTCCAAAATTAGCAATGATTGAGTTTGGTGAAATCTACTATTAGTATTAGAGAGAAAGAGAGACAAGTTATGTAATTTACTAGAATAACAGGAGCTAAAGGTTTGAATGGTCTATGATTTCAACCTCCATTTTCATATGAATGATATGTAAATATGGCAAAACTAATAGGTGTGATAATAAGAATAGCATAAAAGAATAGTTTGAGATTGGTCACAATGAAGACTATTTGTAATTGACTACATTCTTCTTATTCACACTCACTATCATTCAACAGTGTTACATTGTCACTTTATATTCAAAATTTTTATTTCATCAATATTCATCACTCAAGTTAGTAGTAGTCTCTATCATCTCAACAAACATATGTAATTGGGAAAATTTAAAATTAAAATGGGCAGATTAACCTTAGACATATTTAACATTTTCAAAATGTTGAGAAGAATTAGATGTTCCATGTATTATGTATGGTCATGCACGACTGAAACCAACTTAGATCCATCTTAACGCCACATCTATCAAAAACCAAGAAGGATCAAATCTGTTAAAGTGCAAACCTTTCACCAAGTTTTGCACCTTGAGAGATTTGATCTCTCTTGATGTTTGATAGATCCAGAATTAATATGAATTTAAATTGATAAAAAACACCATGATTTGTATGATTTTGCCTTATTATTCTCCTAACCTTTGCAAAATCTATAACATATAAATTCCAATAAAATAAAATCCTACTTTATCAACAAATGTGTGAACCCTTATACTAG
The DNA here is from genome assembly GCA_031772625.1 of Pinus tabuliformis. NCBI lineage: Eukaryota > Viridiplantae > Streptophyta > Pinopsida > Pinales > Pinaceae > Pinus > Pinus tabuliformis. Next base: position 1,337,890,920 of record CM062820.1, read on the forward strand.
TGCAAAAAAACTTATGTCACAATGCATATATAAACCCACCCATAGCATGCATTAGATCATACCATGCATTAGATTTAAAATAAATAATAAATTGTACATTAATTCCAACGTTCTTTTACTAAATTACATACAGGTATACTCCACCATTAATTATAATATTGTATTTTTTATAAAAATACAATAGTAAAAACCTTAAAACCAAAGATATACTCCACCATAAATTATAATATGTATAAAAATACATTCATTCCTATTTAAAGTAGATTCCCTTAATATTAATTAATATATAAAATAAATGATACTATCTACAAATTCTCAAGCCTTATAGTTGAGCTATACACCTACCTAATTATTCTGATTGAAAATTTCACTTGAATGTTTGTTGCTTTACCTCAATCCTATTATATTATTTCCAATATAATATGCTACACAACACCCATCATTTCTTTACCGTTACACATTTGTGAATAATTTATAATAAATAAACAAAATAACTTTTATAAAAAATAATATTTTATTTATTTTTAAATATTATTAACTTTTGTTTATAAAATATATTTAAAATTTACATTATTTCATATATCATTTCATTATTATAAAAAGAAAAAGAACTTTCATAAATATTTAGTGTTGCATAAAATTCTAATATTATTTTAAAATTTACTTTATAAAAATACACTTCAAAGTAACTTTATAAATCGTGTCCAATAACCATCCTTAATCATTCATCATAATTACCATGTGTTAACGAGTCACATTTCAACTTTCCATAATTACTATAGTTGAAAACCATAAAGCGAGGAATATATAAAGTGAGTGAATCATAGTTGAAATTAATGCATTCAAGGAAAACTGGAGAAAAATATGAACGCTAAGCGATGTGTTGCATTTGTTCGACTCCAAGTGGAGTGCAACACTTTCAAAGTATACTGTTCCACGTCAAGTAGTTTTCATGTATTATGTGTGGTAACTTTTTCAGTACGTTTGAGAACTATCAATTCCGTTAAGCTATCAGAATATTATCTATCTTCATCATAGCATTGTATCGATTAACAAGATTTTGTTCAACACCTAGCCGCCCATGTGTTTCCTTCCTAAGGTTTCATAAAATTTTGATGTCGTTAATTTTGACAATATTAATAAATATAAATTTATAATAACTTTCACGTTATTATATTCAAAAATAATAAAATAGGTTTTACATTAATGAATTAAAAATTAGTAATAACAAAATAATAATGTTTATTATAAATAATAAATTTCAGTTAAATATTAACTTTGTATATTAATTTTGTATTTTTTAGTAATACATAATTAAAAAAACGTTCTTTTCTAATACACGTGAGATATGTAATTTGTTAACTATTTAATATGAGGATAATAGATGAGATGCAAAAATAATAGTATTGATATTATATGATGTGTAACTCATTTTTATGTTCAGTGCATATGTAATATTTAAAATAAAAATGTATTTACTTTTAACGTTTTTTGTAAGTTTAAGTATTTTTCTTTCGAAAATCATGCAAAACGTATACATCTATTAATTCTCATAGGGACGTATGTCATTGAGTAAGCGGTCTCAATCTTCTGAGCGAAAACAAGATATTTTTCATTGTGTACCAATGGAGTAATTAGTCCAAAATTTAAGAATTATCAATACTCGTAACATGGCCAAACTATCTATGCATGAACAATAAAAACAAAAACTAAATATAATCATGTTATATGAGATAATTGGAACAATATCCTAAGCACTCAATCCTAGAGGATAATGTGGAGCTAGTTTACACTAGAGATAGAGCTCAATATCGAAATCATATCTTCAATTATGTTTAGGTGGTAATTGTGGTTATGTTGGTATCTTTTAATATCCTCGAGATTAGCAAATATGTTGTATCTCTCAACTTACTTTTCTATTAAAATCATGGCCAACAAAGTCTTCATTTTCCAATAAAAAGTGATAACAACTTCCCAAGCTTGCTCATGCGTTGCACTGCAACCTTAAAAACTATGAAATCCTCTCCCATGCCTATTATGCATTCTATGCCATTCCATATTCAATCAATTAAGTAAATCATGGAAATAAGGCTCCCATGTCACAACCCTCAGACATCAAAGGGATCGTAATTATTAGACTGGAGATGTTCTATACTAGTAATTGCAGACCATCTAGGAGGAATCAAACTCAGATTAAGGTGATAACACAACCAACTTAGGATAATGCTATATCGCTTTGTCGTTCGTCTTTATGTAAATCCGCGTATGAATGGTCACCCAGGTTGGACACAAACAATAAACTCACGCCCACCCAGAACTCTGGAATTTATCGAACACAAAACATGTAAAGTAATGCAATGAAACAGAGGGAACCCGATCGAGAATGACTCAAAATAACCTAGGGCAACACAACTAGGAGTATAGGTAATGATTTTTAGTGCATATACTAAATCACAATTATTTCTCTGATAACAACACAAGTTTTTTTTCAAATGGTGTTGGATCAAACAGATAATAATTTTTCCAAGAAAACACCAAACATACTTGAGACGAAAAACTTTAAGGTTGAGTACTTAAAAGTGGTGAGGGAGCTCCCTTACCTCATATTCCAGGGAAGTCGAGTCATGGTGTTTTAAATTGTCCGTGACGAGGATTATATACTCAACCTTGCAAAGAAATCCTCCTCATTCCCCTTTATCCATGTCTCCTATACATTTTTCTCGTGGTTTCCTCTAATGAACCCACCATGAAATATTCAAACTAGTGGCCTTGGTATTCCATGCAATAGTTACCCTCTACAAAGTCTAGTTCCTTTGCAAATTTTTTTGCTTTAATCTTCATGTGGCAAAACAGTAATCCTCTACCATCCTAGATAGTTATTTGAACCCTTGGATCCCTTTCTCAACACTTTCCATTTTCATTTGATTGTATAGGGTATTAATTTAACCTGCAGGGTTATGCATACGAGGGGGAAACGATGCCACCCCTTGAATTAGTTATTCTTTCATTATGTGGGTGGAGGGTTCTTCATTGAATCTTCATGTGGCAAAGAAATAATCCTCTACCATCCTAAATAATTGGTTGAACCATTGGCTCCTTTTCTCAACACTTTCCATTTGCATTTCATTGTATAGGGTATTAATCTAACCTACATGGTTATGCATGTGACGGGAAACCATGCCACCCCTTGAATTAATTATCCTTTCATTTTTGGGGTGCTAGAAGAACACCCTAACCTCCTCTACTTTTGGATATTTACCCCCATCCTTAGAAAAATAAGGTATATATATATATATATATATATATATATATATATATATATATATATATATATATATATACCCATTGTGAGGGAGAGGTGTAATATATTTCATTTTCATATGTAGTTGATATGTAACATTTAAAAAATATCAATAAAGAGAACAAATTTTACTCTAGTTATAAATAAAATATTCCAATATGTATGTTGAATAAAACAATTTAACCTTAAATATATATAGAGATAGAAAGAAAAAGAGAGTTCTTAAAAATATAGAAATGGAACATTATGAGGGGGCACGTATTAACATTTTAATGCAAAGAATATAAATAATAAATAAAATATTTAGATTTCAACTAATTATATACTATATAAAACAAATGAAGATAAAGATATATTATAATTAAATAATTGCATTAGTGTGTTTCTCAAACCAACATGGATCCACGTTAACTTTGAATATATTGAGAGCTAAGAGGAATCAAATATTTGGAGGTGTAAGCATGTCTTAAAGTATTACACTCAAAAAGAGGTATGCATTTTGAGAAATTGCACTTGGTAGATATTCAATTAATTTTTTTACCAAAACACCTAACAAACTTCATTTTGTGGATTTATTCTTTCATGGGCTTCATAAAATTTTCACGTTATTAAGCTTATAGTAATCTTCACTTTACCTAAAAGTTAAAGGGATTAGATATATCTATCTATTAATATAAATTTTATTTGATTGATTATATATATTATAATGATAATAAGTATTAAAATAATAATATATATTAAATATTGATGATGAATTATAGATGTAATAAAAATTAATTAAATTATTTATGTTGTAAGAGTATTACAATAAATTTCCTTTTACATTTTATTGGGAGGAGCATTTTTAGTATGAGGGAGATAGTGTAATTTGTTCTATCCTTAATCTAGATTTCACATATGTTTCTTTTAAAATGATAATAAAAAAAACATTATAAAACATCAAGAATGTCACTTTCATTGTGTTGGCTCAACTTGTTGTCGAGTATGAAGGAGATGTTGTAAAGATATTTTACCCCACTCTCAACCATAGATAAAATATTTAGATGTCCATGTGAGCTAAAACAATTTTATATGAACTTGAAAAAAAATAAAATAATTAAAAGTTAAAAAATTTATACTTTTACTTTTCAATGTGAGAATTAAAAATTTTAAAAATATTTCAATATAAGACTTAACGAAATTGTTTGAGCACTCATTTTATTGATTTATTTTAATAGCTTTATATATACATATAAATATAGAGAAGCTCAATGAGAACTAATTAAATGTAAAAAAAAAAATCAATTACTTCTTACTAAACTAGTTGTGCAATTCATTCATTTCTTAATACAAAATTAATATTTAACATCTAAAAAATACAATTAATAATAAAAAATTCATTATGCATCATAAATAAAATATTTCAACACTTGGGGTTAAGTAATATCGAAAAGTATTTGTAATATGCCAAACCCATAAAACTCGTATATTTACATATAATAAAAAACTATCAAATTTATGTTTAACCATTTTAGTTAGGGTTTGATTTCATGCCATATGTTCCATAACATAATCTTGAGGCAGAAAAAAAAAATTACTTGAGGGAGGGATTTATGATATTAATGTTCTTCATTCATGTATTTCAGGGTGATATTGTTGCTTTAAATTAATTTTTATTTACGCAAGTGACAATTCTGCAGAATGGTGAAGTGTTGCTAAACTTCCTTGCATCTAAATAGTTTCAATTGAGCACACAAACTTGGAGTAGATGAAGTTGTCAAAAGTTGTCATTTTCTACACCGAGGACCTGTTGGTTCTGTTATCACATTAACTCTTTTCCTTTCAATTTTTAGAAAATGCTGACAGTTTAAGTGTCAACATTTTAGTTGTAATAAATTGGGAAGTCATTGATAGCAATGCTATTAGCATTTTAATGATCCCATAATGTTTTATGAAGAAATTAGTTGACAACGGGCTTATTGGCATTTCCGATATAACTGACAGGCCCATTTTCCATGCCAAAAATAAATTTTGGAAATATGCTGACCATGTCAGCATCAATGATGAGTCCTTGAAAGCATGCCACGGGTAAGTGTGATATTAAATCATAGTTTTTTTAGCCACCATCAACGTATGGTTTGTCGATTAATCATTCTTTTAAACTTGTTTTCTCCGAGATTGTAATTGTTTCCCCGAATTATAATGATTTCCCCTCTCTACCAATTAAACTCATTTAACTTTGTAAATTGGTTATTTTTTTGGTAAGTTTGGTTATTTTTCTTTGAAATTGATAATGTTTGACAAGAAAAATGCTAACATTCCCAATGTTAGCGAATTCTAAAAAATAGGCAGAAATAAAATGTTAATTGTCAGTCTGTTAACAAAATCGCAAGTTAAAACTCTGTTTTTCCTGTACATCATACTAATTTTGGGCAGACTTTCTAGACAAATGGGAACTAATTTTACAATACTGAAAGATACTTTTTTCTACAACAAAATCATCTAGAAAAACATCTCTCTATTTTCTAACAACTGTCCCGTTTTTGGATTTTCAAAGGAATCACTCGACCCTATTTTTCAGTTGAGGAAAAATCTCATGGATAGTTGTTGACTTGGATAGCACCTCATTAAATTCAACTTGTTGATCCTTATCTCCAGCCATGACTTCAGAAACAATATGATATTTAGATGCAAATATGATTAGAAAGATTTGTATGCATGCATTTGAGATGTACGTAATTAAATAGCCATTAAAAACTTGTTTTTAGTTAGTTTTGTCCTTTCTATAAAGACAGAGACTACAAAAGAAGTCTAAAATGTTGGCTTCTATTGTAAAAACATTAGCGTTTTAGTGTATTTGAGTAGATCTTAAATATATTGCAACTTTAATGAGTATTTGCTGAAAATTCATGTGTTGTAGTTCCCCGTCTGTTATTTCTCTATTTATGAAAAATTTTCTTCATGTCTAGAAAATTTAGCATCTGAGATTGGGATTCATTCATGCTCCTTTATTGTATTTCTCAGTCATTAGTACTTGTTTCTTCTGTCAGCTATAATTATGTTTTCTTCAGTTTTGTTCTTCCAAATTTCTCAAATTGTCAAAGGATTTATTTCTACCCTGATTTTTGTGTCTTGCTCATTAGATCTATAGCATCATTTAATAAAACCACACTCCATGCACAATGGTGTGTTTTATATACAACCCAACCAAATTTCATTATACAAAATAAACGTAGCCACAAAGCTCAATTGCAGAACCTATTACTATATTGACCTAGAGTAGTTGCGTTTTAGGGAGAGATCCCTCTCCAAGTTAAAGGGTCATCTTTCAACCTAAAAGAGGTTTGAGGTTAGCTTCGAGGTTTTACGACAATTGGACTTCCTGTAAGTGATAACATTTTGGTGTCGTTGTTGGGGAGGTGAAATTTCATGTGAAATCATCCTTGTGAGGAGAGCTAAGATCATATATGCTCCTTGTTGGTGAACATAGGACATACACGGAAAGGTTGTGCATCATTCAACTAGTGACTCCATTCTCAACTGAATGTAGAGCTCAAAAAATTAATGACTATGCCACTGGTCAAAGACTCAGTTGTCTGAAGAATTATTCTCACATTCCTATTTTTTTTAATCACATCCATTGCATAGATTGGAAGACTTGTCTTCCAAAGTTTAATGATGAGGAAAGGGATGATGTCAGTTTACATTTGATTAAATTTCATTTTCATATTCATAAGTTAGGAGTTTACTTGCCTAAACACTGTCTCATGAAGATGTTTATGGTTACCTTGGAAGAAGATGTGAGATCATGGTATGAAAGACTACAACCTGGTAGCTTGTGTCATATGAAGGATTTCCACACAACATTCTTTGAGCATTATAGAGAAAATTACCCACCCTTATTGTTGTTTGAAGATTGTTGTGAAAACTATGAAAATTTCATTTAGTATCTAGAAGATGGGCATGGTAATGAAGAATTAATGGATGAGGAAATCTATGAAATGCTATGTGAATATTCGTCCCAACAAAAAAATTAGTTTCCTCCTTGGATGAAAGAGAATTAGATTGGGATCTTAAATCTAAAAAATTTAATTCTTCCATTCAATTTGATGAAAATGTTCAGCTTTTAAGTGACCAAGAAAGGGGTACTGATATTTGGTCAGTAATTTCTATAGATTATTTACCTGATAATTTAGTCATGAAAGAAGAGAAAGTTATTGGGGATTGTTTCCAAAATGGAGAGATCATTTACGATCTCACATCTCACATCTCAGGATGAAGATATAAAATCATAAAATTCAGGAAGTGAAGATGAATTTTTTTTTGAAACATATCAACAACCATCCTCAGTCTCTTTTATTGTCTAGAAAGTGTTTGTTTGCAACATTATGACAGTCATGAGATGGATGTATCTGAGAAAGAAAATGCAACTGGAGGAGTTCCATATCAGCGTGAAAAAAAGTTGGAAAAACTATAAAACAAGTTTCAATTCTTATGATGATCCTTTCACAATAAGCTTGGCGTCTGAAAATAGTCTAAAATTTTCAAATTTTGTAAATATCAAATTTTTTTTTAGATATGCTTTTGAGTTATCATTAAATACATTTTTTCAGTTTACTCCACAATAAATTCATGCAAGGTTTTTAATTCATGGACAAGATTCTTGCATGCTTTCACTAGGTGCTTGAATTCACCTAACAACAACTCATGGTTTAACTGAGAGTAGGAAATGGAAATAACGAATTTCAATTTTTAGTTTGTAGCAATTGGAATTCATATTGAAACCAGAGTTCAAGTATGGATCTGATTGTAATAAACAATTTTCATCTTTCACATTACACTAGAGTTTCCAGTTTCTAATTTCAGTATGGACTTCAGTATAATACAGTTTAGGAGTTACAGGGTTAATGGTTGGAAGTCACGCAATGCATCAGGTCTTTAGTATAAGGGGCTCTTACTACCATCTATGATCGATACCATTCACATGGAGCCATATGTTATCACAAACTTTTTTTGTTAATTTTGAGAAAATGTTGACACTTTCAGTCTCAACATCTTAGTTGTAATAAACAAGGAAATCATTGATAGCAGGTCTATCGGTGTTTTAATGATCCGATAATGTTTCCTAAAGAAATTCACTGACAACAGGCTTATCATCCCTTTTGATTAAATTGGCATGAAGATTGGTAGTGTTAAAAACAATTTTCAGATTTAAATTTTGGAAATATGCTCACCACGTCAGCGTCAATGATGAAGTCTAAAAGCATGCCATAGGTAAGTGTGATGTTAAATCATAGATTTTTGTGTCACCATTGGTGTATGTTTTGTCGATTAATCATGCTTTAAAGTGTGTTTCCCTTGGATTGTAATAATTTCCCTAAATTGTAATGATTTCCCCTCTCCACCAATTAAACTCATTTCACTTTGTAAGTTGGTGATTTTGTTTGTAAGTTTGGTTATTTTTCTGTGAAATTAGTAACATTTGGAAAGAGAAATTCTTAAATTCCCACTGTCATTGAATTTTAAAAAACAGGCAGAAAGGAAATGCAGACAGTCAATCTATCATCAACATCATGAGTTGAAACTTTGTTTTTTCTGTATAAAATAGTAATTTAGGGCACGCTTTCTAGAAAAACCAGAATGAATTTTATGAAACAGAAAGAAGTTCTTGTTTGAAACAGACCCATTAGAAAAACCTCTCTCAGTTTTCTAACAGAAATCACTGTTTTGGATTTTCAAAGGGATCAGTGGACCCTATTTTTCAGGATTTCGTGAGGAAAAAGCTCATGGACAACTGTTGACTTGGATGCGACCTCACCAAATTCATCCTTATCTCTAGCCACGAATTCAACAAAAGCAGGATCTTTAGATGCAGATGCGATTAAAAAGTTTTATATGCATGTATTTGAGATGTATGTTGTGATTATTTAGACTATGTAATTGAAGCTTTGCTTAAAACTAGTTTTTAGTTAGTTTTGTCTTTTTTATAAAGACAGAAACTGCAGAAGAAGAAAAGGTTGGATTTTATTGTAAAAGAATTAGCATTCTCGTGTATTTGAGAAGCTCTTAAATATATTACATCTTTGATGAGTATTTGCTGAAAATTCATGTGTTGTAGTTCCTTGTCCATTATTTCTCTGTTTATGAAAAATCTTCTTCATGTCTAGAAACTTTAGTATCTGAGATTGGGATTCATTCATGCTCCTTTCTCGTATCTCTTAGTCATTATTATTTGTTTATTCTGTCATTTATAATTATGTTTTGTTCAGTATTCTTCTTCAAAATTTCTCAAATTGTCAAAGGAGTTATTGCTACCCTTGTTTTTGTGTCTTCCTCATTAGATTTGTAGCATCGTTTGATAAAATTGGACTCCATGCCCAATGGTCCGTTTTATATACAACCCAACCAAATTTCATCCGACAAAGTAAATTTGGCCACAGATCGCAATTGCAAAATCTAATACTATAGTGACCTAGAGTAGTTGAGTTTTAGGGAGAGATTTCTCTCTAGGTTGAAGGGTCAGCTTTCAACCCAAAAGAGGTTTGAGGTTACCTTGGAGGTTTTCCCATAGTCGATTTTCCTCTATGTGATAACAAGTTCTACACTAGATAAGGGAAGGGATGTCATGGCTAGACCTTGACATCTAAATGGAATCTAAATGGCAGAGAGATAAATATCTTTGCCAATTTTCTTGAAAGAAGATAGATATACCCTTATTTTTCCCTTTTTTAAAGAAAACAAAATGAGTTGTAGCAAAAATATTCATTTTATTTGATTTTATTTAGATTAATTATTGAAAATAATTTTAGGTCTTCAAATATAAATTAAGCATGCAACTGTTGATAAGTTTTTATTGGTCCTCAAAAAAAAGAAAATTAACTAGATTAATTTCTTGGAAATAATTCATGTGTTGTTATTGTTGTCCTGAAGGAACCGGATGTTCTAGCATGAAATGAATTAGACATTATGTTATATTTCTCGGAATGAAATGTATCTCTTTATCTCTCTCTCTAGATATATATATATCTATATATATATATATATATATATATATATATATATATATATATATATATGTATGTATGTATGTATGTATGTATGTATGTATGTATGTATGTATGTATGTATGTATGTATATATATATATATATATATATATATATATATATATAGTTGCATGCAGAAAAAAGGAAAACCATTATTTCTTTAAATTAATATAGGACTATTTTTATTAGCCATTGAAAAGAATTTATTGAAAATGAAAATATGTAAATTTGCATGCAAGGAATAGTTGTTGTTCATTTAATTTTTTAGGAAACAAAAATATAATTTTGCATGCAAGAAAAATAGCTACCATGTATTTGAGTTATTGCAAACAATATATGAAACCTTGCATACAAGAAGATAAAAAATCCACAAATGCGTGTAAACCTTGTTTATGAAAGGATAAAGAAACTATGTTATTTCATTAAAGAGAATACTGATATGCGCATGATTCGTAGCCATTAGATTTGTAAAGAGAAACATTGGAATCTTAAAGAGAACATGTTCTTATGGGAATAACATATATCTATTATATTTGATCTAGTAGAAATGGACATGTGAATTTACATGCATGGGAAGATTGATTCATGTTGAAAGAGATAAATAACTTTCTTGAAAGACGTAATAAAAGACCTTTGTATAAAAGATAATTGTTTGTGATAATTGAGAAGGATTTGTTATTCATGTTATTTCTTCAGGAAAGATTGCATATATATCTTATGTGTGAAATGATAGAAAAATATTTTGTGTTTGCATTGTTAATAGTGAGTTAGCTATCTTTTGGAAAAATAATAAATAGTGTGGGGGGAAATAAACATATATTTATATGCAAGGAAAGAAAAAAATAGAAGAAGAATATTTGTTGTATTAGAACTCTTAAGAAAAGAAGAGAAGAAAACATGTCCTTGCATTCTTGGAAAAGAGAACTTGTAATCACATGCTCTATGGTGCTAAGCTTCCTTTTGGAAGATTATTTAGACATATGCACTTTCATGCATGAAAAAATAGTTTTGGTTTTAGACTTATTGAGGACAGAAAGGTGAAATCACATAATATTTATTATGTTATCCTTATTTTGGGAAGAAGGAATATGCATCACTATGGCATTAACATTCTTTTGCGAGAAAATTATGTATAGCTATTGGGTTAGATCTTTTAGTGAGAGGAAAATATATGTTTGTATGCATGAAAGAAATGTTGTTATGCCTTTGATCTCTTGGAAAATAAATGTGTTTTTCCATGAAAGATTCAATTAGATTCCTTTGGAAGGAAATATATGCTTCACATGCAAGAATAATAAGCTATCATGTCATTTTTTGTTGGAGAGAATAACTAGTCGCATGCAAGAAATTATAACTATTATGTTAGCTTTGTTTGAAATGGAGCTTGCACTTTCATGTATAATATCCATTTTCAATAACCCTCCCATAAAATAAATGTTGTTGAGAAATAACATACATCCACATGTATAATAATAAAACCTATTGTATAAATTCTTTTGGGAAAGATTACACAATTGTATATAAAGAAATAATTGAGGGGCTACTTTATTTTGAATAAAACTTATATAATTCCATGCATTAACTATGGCACTAGTTTTCCTTTGAAAGGGTATTTATTTACACACCCTAATATTATGGTTGATGGGCTAGTTCTCTTGAAAGATTGTTATGCATAACATCCATATTAGCTTTCCTTTGGGATGATTATGTATTTACACATACGACTATGTTAGCTTTCCTTTTGAAGACCATGCATTTGCATGCAATATTATGTTAGCTTCCTTTTGAGAAAATACTAACAATTATTATGAAACGTTTATGTATTGCATGAGAAACCATAACTGATGTGCTAGTTTTCCTTTAAATAAATAAGGAAAGTTGAAGAAGTTTTCTTTGGAAAATAATGTGGACCTATGCAAGGGGAATAATAGTTAGTATTAAATGCTTGAAAGTTTATGCTTCTATTAATGCATGCAAAATGTTTTTAAGCAAGGCATGTCATTATCTTTTGTTTATGTTTTATATCTGCACATGAGTAGATGTTGAAGTAGCATTGATAAAGATTGAGTATTGGCCGATTAATACTTAAACTAATCATGATATCAAAGTCTGTTGACAATGTAAATGGTAGGGGAGGATGGTGAAATATGCAAAGGATACATTATTCTTACCATTGTGACTAATAAAATATGCATGTATATTCAAGAATGTTAGCTGTAGGACGATCGATTAATGGGTACAGTAAGGTCACAAAGACATACCAATTGACAATTTATGGGTAAACGATACCATGATGATTGTAATAGCCTATATCTAGCTATGTGGCATTTTAGATGATATTGCTTTGTAATATTTTATGATAATGGTCAAGGAATGGACTCCCTTATAATCATTGAATCAGGGGAGAACACCCTCACAAGCATTTAATAATAAAATTAAACGTTTTCTCATTTTCACCATATGGAGTTTCCAGGGTATAACAATGTTTCCATGATGTGTTTTCTCATTGTTCCATTCTTATGATGGTGATTCCTTGCATGACAAGTCATTTATATTATAGAGTATGTGATTAAATAAACTAGTTAAAGGAATCTTGAAACTGATTGAAGGTTACATCAGAAAGTTTATGTTAATGTGCTACAATAGTGGCTATTAATGGTTGTGCAACTTACTATTCCTTTACTAAAGTTATTCAATGTAATGATGAAGATTCTATCTAACGGTAAATGATGAATCTAGAATAGTAATTTGGAAAGTAACCCATTGAAAAATTATGTAAATTTGTTATAGTACTATGTGGTTTTATGCAAGGATATCAAGGGATGTTACAAGTGGTATCACAAAAAGGTCATAACACTGGCGCCTTTTGGGAATTCGTAAGAGGAAAATAAATAGAGATATGATATGAGTGGACATCAACTCATATATGATTCCGAAAAACTACATAATGATATATGCAATAGACTACTTGTGACATTGGATGCATGATGGATGTTTATAACCAAATTGAAGAGTAGTGACTAATACTGTCTATTGTAAAACTGTGCTCATGACATTTGATCTATAAAATAAAATAAAATATATGTTGCACCTATGAACAATCATGAGCACTCACTAGTGAAAGTTAGAATTGACTACTAACCTTTTGATATATGACGATATTGATGATATATTTAATGAATATGACTAAAGTTACAATGCAATACTTGAAAAAATGAATGCATGGATGTAAAAGGTGGGGGTGTTGCCCTTGATGAGTACAATCGAATGTTTTAAAATACACTGAAAGAACCCCTTTAGATGTTAAAATGAACAATGAGTCATGTGGCAAGACTTCACTGTAATGGCTAAAAGATGATTGAGACATGTTATGATTGAATTTGAGATTGTTGGTAGCATGGATTAGTTAGTATTGCATGATTAACTACTAAAACTTATATGCATGAATAAGTTTGATTAAAGCTTATTACAAGTTGTAAACAAGTGATTGTGCTAATTTAATTCATCTTAATGGTCTGTTCGTAACAATATATTGTGGAAATTTGGAATGTGTGGATTGTTACCACAATGGCTATCGACACTTACACATTGCTGATAAGTAATTGTATTTGAATGAATAGAGTTATGTTCAAGACTTTATACACATGTAGGAGAAGTACAATGATTGAAAAAATGAATAGTACTATTCTAACCATCCATACTTATGATTGCAAGTTCTTAAAGGTGATAAAGAACTTGGATTATGATACAGTAGTGTCATTAAAATGTTTAATTTGATAGGTCTATCAACTTAATGATGGTAGTAATCAAATGATGTTGATTACCTTATCTTGTTAAATTTCATAAATCTACAAATTAATGATTCAATGATGATGTTAGCTAGTATGCATTAATTATTTTTTATTAGATACATATGCATAGATGAAATGACATGTTGCATCCATTAGAAACTATGTGAATGTTAAATGTGGAGGAATTGTTCCCTTTATTGTTGTTTTGAAGAAAAAAGTTTATGGAAACCTCATTTCAACATCTAGAAGATGCATCCTTACTTGTTATATTACTTTTTATGCACAAAATTGGTTTATGGAAAGTAACATGACCGATACCTTTCTACATTGATATTGAGAACATAGATGCATGTGAAAGTGAAATTCATTATGAATGTATTTGAAAAATATTGTATGCATAACCGTATTTTGTAGAAGGTATGGTTTTATGAAAAACAATAGTGATAAATGTTGTTAATGTGATTAAGCAATGGTAGTTTAATGACAACATAAGAGCCTATGTAGGTAAAACATTGCGATGTGATTTGCAACTACAAAATAGAAAGAATAATGTTATGATATGCATAATATGGTAATGTTTGAAATGACTATTACCTTTATGACATATGATGTTAGTTATGATTTCCTATTGACTTACTTTTACAGATTATGTGACCAAAGTTAAGGGTCATGTATGAATGCATGATGTACATGAATGTTCCTTTGCTTTAATGATAATATGCAAATGGCCAGTTATGTAAATTACTGCGGGAAAATGTGCTAAAGAGAACTTCATCTTCCAAACAATTATGGATATTTATGAAAGGGAAGAAGGCCTTGGGTTGATGGTGATTTGCTTCCCATAGGGGTTGATGGAAGTTTCATACCTGTATTTCTTCTCCCTATAGATTAATGATCTCAGTAAGGGAAAAGAGTTGGCCGAGATGGTGAGATGGGAAAATGCTTGAAGCAACTCTGTTGAGTTTGGAGCCTCTTGGAGGAGGCCCAAAATTCCTCGTAGGCAAGATGCTGTTAGAGGAATAGGTAGGATGCTACTATGACGAATCATCTAATGGACCCCATATTTTCATTGGAATTCTTGAGTTGATTGGTGAGTGGAATTCCATACTGGACTTGGTATGGTCTCTATTAGAGAACTGTTATGAAACTAGCACAAGAAAAGGATAGAAAAGATAGATCAATGCCTTAGAATTCAACCTCTTCGAGGGGGCAACCTCCTTTACATTACATAAATGAGAAATTCTTGGATGATACAAATGAAAAGACCTCCTTTCTATATATAGGAGTCTAAGGGGTCATAACATAATCAAAGCCGACATAACAATAATAATGTAAGGGCACAATAATAACGATAGTGGGCTTCTATGGGGCACAATAGTAACAATATGGGCACTACATGGGTACATCAATATAATAAGTGGGTTGTACTAATACAATAAGGGGTTACACTAGTAGTATAGGGGCCTAACATGCCCCTCTCCTTCAAAAATCATTGTCCTCAATGCTTGAGTAGTTCTTGATGCTTTTGTATAAAATTCTTGTCCTCCCATGTGGAATCTTCAGCGGGTAAGTTCTTCCACTTGATGAGATACTCTAAAATTGATCGATTTCATAGCTTTTGTGTTCTTGTTTCTTTTACTGCTCCAGGTTCCAATATTATTTTTCCTTCCTCTTCAATTTCTAGAAATATTTTTTTAATTGGGATCTTTTGCAACTTCTGAATAAGTGGCCATACTTCTTCATCCTTCTTCCATTCATCCCTTGCTTCGTTTATCCAATCTAGTTGGATAATAGAAATAGTACAAAACAATGCTTCCACATCCTCATCCTTGAAGAGTCTTCCCATTCGGTAAGGTCACCATTTTTTAAGTGCATGTAGTATTGCCAACATTTCCTTCTCATAAATAGCATGCTTGAGATGTAGCAGTAAAAATACCCAATCACCTCCATCAAAACATTTTTCACTACGATGTTGATCTACCTGTTGTTTCGTTTGATTTTTCATCGAAGTGGCATTATCCTTTAAAAGTTGGAGAACTTGTTGTTGATGCTCGATGTGATCTTTCATTGCTTGAACCTTTTTCTTCTTGATATGTCCTTCTATCTCTAGAGTTTGAGGAGTGGTAATTTATTCCAATCCTTTACAAGATATGGTCAGATTCATTTCTTGATGCTCGATGTGATCTTTCACTTCTTCAACATTTTTCTTCTTGATATGTCCTTCTATCTTGATAGTTTGAGGAGTGGTAATTTCGACCAATGAATTACAAGATATGGTTAGATTCATTTCTTCTTTCTCAATGTGATATTTCACTTCTTCCACCTTTTTCTTCTTGATATGTCCTTCTATATTGAGAGTTTGAGGAGTGGTAATTCTTTCCAATGCTTTACAAGATATGGTCTAATTCATTTCTTATTTCTCTGGGGTGGGGTCCTGACATATATCTTCTTCTTTTGATGTTTCTTGATCCTTTTATTCCTCCTTTTCATATTTGATGTAAAATAATTTCTTCTTAGCTCACTTATGACCTTTAGTGCATTTGCTATCACAATTGTAACAAAGCCCTTTTTCTCTTTTTTCTTCCTATTTTTGTGGTGTAACCCTTGTAGGTTGTGGAAGGCTAGGAGAAACAACACTTCCATATTTGTAGTTGTGATGGGTATGCTTCCTGGTTTCCATAATTTTTCTTTCCACTATGTCACAAAGCCCTTTTACTCTTTCCAATTGTTGTGGTGTTGCTCTAAAGAAGGTGTTTCTCTTTGTATCCTCATAATGTGCTAACATTTCCTCTGTGAAAATTGACCACGTAACAAGTTGTTTTCGAGAACAAAGCCCTTCATACCATAAAAATTGATCTGGTTCTAAATATGAAGATGCAATACGTACCTTTTTTAACAGTGGTACACCATGTACATCAAAATAATGCTCCATCTAAAGTATCCAATTTACCAGATCCTTGCCATCAAATTTACTCATCTTGCCTTTTCTTGATTTTAGGAGCTCGATCTTGAAATGACTGTAACTCTGTGATTTTGGATCTTGAAGTCTTGAAATTGTGACCTGTAGTAGCCCTCTGTGTCTTCTTTCCAATGCCACCAGTCTGATCCAAACTGGATTCTTCAAGAACGAGTTATGCACAATCTCCCAAGATGACCTGATTATAGACTAGCTCAGTAGAGCGAACTTGTACGACGTGCCACGAGTCATTGTTTCAACCTTTGGTTACAAAAAATATCTACAAGAAACTACAGTCCGTCCTCTTTCTGTAACTTCTTATGCAATTTCAATCCGATGCTCAGAGAGAAAGTTATGACAGTTTTCCCCAGGTCAGCTATTTGGAATGTAATTTAGGAGTCTGTAAAAAGACCAACTTCCTTAGATAATATCTCCAAAAATATACCGCGAAGGGCTCTAAAATTTGGACCCAAGGTTTCGCGCAATGTCTTCTCAAATGGGTATTTTTTAGCTTTTGAAACATCGCAGAAAAAAATTTACAGCAAAAATTCCACGATGACCTATTTGGAGCAGTGAAACCCCAGAATCTGAAGCTCTGATACCAAATGTTATGAAACCAGCATAAGAAAAAGATAGAAAAGATAGATCAATGCCTTAGAATTCAGCCTCTTCAAGGGGGAAACCTCCTTTACATTACATAAATGAGCAATTCTTGGATGATACAAATGAAAATACCTCCTTTCTATATATAGGAGTCTAAGGGGTAATAACATAATCATAGCCAACATAACAATAATAATGTAAGGGCATAATAATAGCAATAATGGGCTTATATGGGGCACAATAGTAACAATATGGGCACTACATGGGTACATCAATATAATAAGTGGGTTGTACTAATAACAATAAGTGTTTACACTAGTAGTATAGGAGCCTAACAAGAACTTTCAAGATGTGAAAATGGCTCAATCTGGTTATGGAAACTACTTCTCGTTGGTTGGGAGGACCATTTTTTTCCACTGTGGTTCTCATAATAGAACAAGTTGTTGTCATAATAGAACTGTGGTTACAAACGAATTTTCTATATAAATGTGTAAGAATTTTATATACATATTGATAGGAAAGGATCCTAGTGCTCGAAAAGGAATTACAAGAACTGTAGTTCCTTTATTGTATTACTATTTTTTTGAATGTCTTGGCAGGGGCTAAGAGAGTATGCACTTGGTGCAATTATTGATCATTTTGATGATTAGAGAGCTAGGTTCTCTCTAAGTACGCGTAAAATTATTGTACAGATGTCTTTAGCGCGGGCCTAAGATGATATGCAGTTGATGTAGTTATTAATAATTTTGATGATTGAAGAGCAAGATGCTCTCTGAATATTTGCAAAAGTACCATGATTAAAATTTCACCTGAAGTTGCACAAATAATTGATAGCTAAAATTATTTCATTTGATTTGAAATGTTGTGATTAACATGAATATGTTGGATTTGTTAGTCATACATTATAGGGTGCTTTCCATGGAGCATTGTTGGGCTGTCAAACCAGTCTTAGAGTTCTTGCGTAAAAGTGACCATGATTTTCAAGAGTAATTGGTAACTAATGGTAAGTTGGTATTGTGATTCTGATTTGTTTTTATGAATTTGAATAATGGCTAAGGAATGGGAATAGGAAATTGATTATTTTACAATTAAAAATGTTTATGCTCATTGATAAAGTGTTATTTCTTTTGGCTTATTGATATTTCCTAGAAATAAAACCTTCATTTTGAATGGAAAAGTTCCTCTTTTACTTGATTAGATTATTACATCATGAGTAAAAGTTAATGATAAACACTAAGGATGATGTTTACCTCAAGGGAGGGAGTATGTAATATCCCAAACCCTTAAAGCTCATATATTTACATATAATGAAAAATTATCAAATATATGTTTAACCATTTTAGTTAGGGTTTGATTTGGTACGATATGTTCCATAACATAATGTTGAGGTGGAAAAAAACACTTATTAGAGGGAAGGATCTATTATATTAATGCTCTTCATTCACGTATTTCATGGTGGTATTCTTACTTCTAAATTAATTTTTATATAACTTAAGTGAGAATCCTACAAAATGGTGAAGTGTTGGTAGACTTTGTTGCATCTAAATAGTTAGAATTGAGCACATAGACGAGGAGGAGATTAAGTGGTCGGAAATTATCATTCTCTACATCCAAGACCTGATGGTTTGACACTAGAGAGGGGAAGGGATATCATGGTTGTGACTTGACATCTAAATGGAATATAAATGGAAAATATATAAGTATGTTTGCTAATTTTCTTGAAACAAGATAGATATATGTTTACTTTTCCATTTTTGAAAGAAAAAGATGCAAGGTAGCATAAGGATTTATTTTATTTAATTTTCCTAAGATCAATTCCTGAGAATAATTTAATGGTTTCAAAGATAAATTAACCATGTAACTCTTTACAAGTTTTTAGGGGTCATGAATAAAGTAAAATTAACTAGTTTAATTTCTTGGAAGGATATATATATATATATATATATATAGAGAGAGAGAGAGAGAGAGATGAATGAATAAAAATATTAACTATTATGATAACAACTATTTAAAAGAATAGATGAGAGAGAGAGAGAGTTGAATGAATAAAAATATTAACTATTATGATAACAACTATTTAAAAGAATAGATGATTATTTTTATTAGTCAATGAAAAAAAATATTGGAAAAGGAAACATATAAATTTGCATCTAAATGGAATATAAATGGAAAATATATAAGTATGTTTGCTAATTTTCTTGAAACAAAATAGATATATGTTTACTTTTCCATTTTTGAAAGAAAAAGATGCAAGGTAGCATAAGTATTTATTTTATTTAATTTTCCTAAGATCAATTCCTAAGAATAATTTAATGGTTTCAAAGATAAATTAACCACGTAACTCTTTACAAGTTTTTAGGGGTCATGAATAAAGTAAAATTAACTAGTTTAATTTCTTGGAAAGAACTGATATGTTGTTGTCCTAAAGGGACTGTAGGAAATTTATTGTTCTTTCATGAAATGAATAAGCCATTATGTTGGATTTCTTGAAAGGATAGATATATATATATATATATAGAGGGAGCTTGGAAGGATATATATATATATATATATATATATATATATATATATATATATATATATATATAGAGAGAGAGAGAGAGAGAGAGAGAGAGAGAGAGAGAGAGAGAGAGAGAGAGTGAATAAAAATATTAACTATTATGATAACAACTATTTAAAAGAATAGATGATTATTTTTATTAGTCAATGAAAAAAAATATTGGAAAATGAAACATATAAATTTGCATCTAAATGGAATATAAATGGAAAATATATAAGTATGTTTGCTAATTTTCTTGAAACAAGATAGATATATGTTTACTTTTCCATTTTTGAAAGAAAAATATGCAAGGTAGCATAAGTATTTATTTAATTTAATTTTCCTAAGATCAATTCCTAAGAATAATTTAATGGTTTCAAAGATAAATTAACCACGTAACTCTTTACAAGTTTTTAGGAGTCATGAATAAAGTAAAATTAACTAGTTTAATTTCTTGGAAAGAACTGATATGTTGTTGTCCTAAAGGGACTACTGGAAATTTATTATTCTTGAATGAAATGAATAAGCCATTATGTTGGATTTCTTGGAAGGATATATATATATATATATATATATATATATATATATAGAGAGAGAGAGAGAGAGAGAGAGAGAGAGTTGAATGAAGAGAAATATTAACTATTATGATAACAACTATTTAAAAGAATAGATGATTATTTTTATTAGTCAATGAAAAAAAATATTGGAAAAGGAAACATATATATTTGCATGCAAGAAAGCTAGTTGCTAAAAGTACATTTTTTCATCCAATAAATAGTTGTTGTGCATTTAATTTGTTAGGAAGAAATAATATAGGTTTACGTGCAAGAAAAATATCTACCATGTATTTGAGTTCTTGAAAAGAATACATGAAACCTTGCATACAAGAAGATAAAGAATCCATAAATGCATGTAAACCTTGTTTATGAAAGGATAAAGAATCTAAGTTATTTCATTTAAAAGATTGTTGAGGATATGTGCATGATTCCTATGCATTAGATTTTTAAATAGAAACATTGGACTTTTAAAGAGAATATGTGCTTATGTGCATAGGAATGATACCTATTATATTTGATCTACTGGAAATGAATATGTGAATTTACATCCATGGGAAGCTCGATTCATGCGAAAAGAGATAAGTAACTTTCTTGAAGTATTTCATGTAAGTATTTTGCATCAAATGTAATTTTTTTCATTGTTTTAGAAGGATTTATTATTATTATTCATGTTACTTCTTGAGGAAAGATTAGATATATATCTTATGTGTAAAATGATATAAAAATATTTTGTGTTTGCATGCATAAAATCTAGTGAGTTAGCTACCTTTTGGAAAAGGTATAATTAGTGTGGAGGAAAATAAACATATATTTGTATGTGAGGAAAGGAAAAAAAATAATATTTGTTGTCTTAGAAGTCTTAAGAAAAAAGAGAGAAGAGAAATAATATCCTTGCATTCTTGGAAAAGAGAACTTGTAATCACATGGTCTATTGTTTTAAGCTTCCTTTTGGAAGGTTATTTAGAGAAACATGTGCACTTGCATGCATGAAAAACTAGTTTTGCTTTTAGATTTATTGAGGAAAGAAGGTTGCAATCACATAGTATTTATTGTGTTGGCCTTCTTTTGGGAAAAAAAAGAATATGCATTACTATGGTATTATCATCCTTTTGTGAGAATATTATGTATAGTTATTTGGTTAGACCTTTTGGTAAGAGAAGAATGTTTGCTTGTATGCATGAAAGAATGGATGTTATGAATTTGATCCCTTGGAAAAGAAATGTGTTTTTCCATGCTAGATTTAGTTAGCTTCCTTTGGAAGAAAATATATGCTTCACATTCAAGAATGATAAGTTATCATGCCATTTTTTGTTGGAGAGAGAAAGTAGTTGCATGCAAGAAATTATAAATATTAAGTTAGATTTGTGTGAAATAAAGCTTGTATTTTCATGTATAATAGGCATTGTGAATAGATCTCCTTTGGAACAGATGTTTCTAAAAAATAACATACTTTCACATGTATACAAATAAAACTATTTTATTAATTATTTTGGGAAAGATTAAATAATTGCATATAAAGAAATAGTTGAGGGGCTAGTGTCTTTTGAATAAATATTATATAGTTTCATGCATTAACTATCACACTAGTTTTTCATTTGAAAGAGTAATTTTTTACACACCCTAAGATGATGGTTGATGGGATAGTTCTATTGAAATATTTCTACGTATTTGAATGCACCACTATATCATCTATATGCTAGATTTACTTTGGGAAGATTATGTGTTTACATACGAAACAATGTTAGCATTACTTTTGAAGATCATGCATTTAGATGCAAGATTATGTAAGCTTCCTTTGAGAAAAGATTAACAAACATTGTGAAACATTTATGTATTGGAAAAGAATGTGGGTTTATGCAAGGGGAATAATAGTTAATTTGCCATGCTTAAAATTTTATGCTTCTATTAACGCGGGTGCAATTAAACAAGGCATGTCACGATAATTTGTTTATGTTTTATATATCTACACGAATAGATGTTGAACCATCATTCGTAAAGATTGAGTATTGTTTGATTAACACTTTAACTAATCATGGTATCAAAGTTTGTTGATGATAGAAATGACATGGAATGATGGTGACATATGCAAAGGATATATTATGCTTAACATTGTGACTGATAAAGGATCCATGCAAATTGAGGAATGTCATTTGCAACATGATCCATTAATGGGTACAACAAGGCCACAAAGGCATAGAGATTGATGATTTGTGATTTTACGATATCATGATGATTGTCATAGTCTATAGCTATCTATGTTTAATTTTATATGATATTTCTTTGTAGTATTTTATTGAAATTGAGAAGGTATGGACTCATTTATAACCATTAATTGAGGGGTGAACACCCTCACAACCATTTAATAAAAAATTAAACGTTTGTTGGTATTCACACTACAGGTTTTCTAGGGTATATCAATGTTTCCATGATGTTTTTTACCATTGTGCCATTATTATGATGTTAATTCCTTACATGACATGTCATTTATATTATCATGTATGTGATTAACTAAAATAGCTAAATAAATCATGAAAATGAGGTAAGATTGCAATCACAATGTTTATGTTAATATGTTATAATAGTGGTTGTTAACGGTTATGTGACTTACTATTCCTTTACTAAAGTTACTCTGTGTAATGATGAAGATTCTATCTAATGGTTAATGAGGAATCTAGAATAACAATTTGGAAAGTTACCCTTGGGAAAATTACGTAATTTTTTTTAATCCCATGTGTTTTATGTGAGGATATCGGGGGATGTTACAAGTGGTATCAAAGCCAAGTTGTAGCATTGACGCCTTTTGGGAATTAGTAAGAAGAAAAGAAGTAGGCGTATGATACTAGTGGGCATCAAATCAGATACGATTCTAACAAACTACATAATGGTATATGTAGTGGACTACCTTTGACATGAGATGCATGATGCATATTTATAATCTCATCGAATAGTAGCAAGTAATAAAGTGTGTTGTAAAATTGTGCTCATGACATTTGAATATTACTAAGGACAAAAAACAATAAAAATTCTATTGCACCTATGAACAATCTTGAGCACTCACTATTGAAAGTGAGAATTGACTACTAACCTTTGCATATATGACAATATTAATGATATCATTAAAGTCGTTGATTTGATGGTACCATCAACTTAATGATGGCAGTAATAAGATGATGTTGATTACCTTGTTTGTTTAAATTACAGAACTTTACGAATTAATCATTCAATGAAAATGTTAGTCAGTATGCATTAATGATTGCTGATTAGATGCATAGAAATAAATGAAATGACATGTTGCATAAGTTAGAAACCATGATAACGTTAATGATTAAAGTATTGTTCCCTTAAATTTTGATTTGGAGAATTTTTTTTATAAAAACTCTGTTTTAACATTTGGAAGATGCATCTTTACTTGTTATATTACTTTTCATGCACAAAATTGGTTTATGGAAAATAACATGACCAATACCTTTCTACATTGATATTGAGAACATAGATGCATGTGAAAGTGAAATTCATTATGATTGTATTTGAGAGATATTTTGGGCATAACCATGTTTTTTAGAAGGTAAGGTTTTATTAAAAGCAATTATGATTAATGTTGTTTATGTGATTATGCATGGGTAGCTTTGTGGTACAATAAGAGCCTACGAATGGTAAAATGTTGCAATGTCATTTTCAATTGAAAATTAGAAAGTATAATTTTATGGTATACAAAATATGGTAATGTTTCAATTAAATATTACATTTATGACATGTGACGTCAATTACAATTTCTTGCTGACTTACTTTTACAGATTATGGGACCCAAGTTAAGGGTCAAGTATGAATGCATGATGTACATTAATGTTCATTTCATTTAATGATAATATGGAAATGGTTAGTTATGTAAGTTACAGTGGGAAAATATGCTAAAGATAATTTCACCTACCATAAATTTATGGATAGTTGTGAAAGGCCAGAAGGCCTTGGGTTGAAGGTAATTATCTGGACAGAGGGGTTGATGGAAATTTCCTACCCATATTTACTCTCCCTAGATATTAATGAATTCAATAAGGGAAAAGCGTTGGGCAAGATGGTGAGAGGAGAAAAATCTTGAGGAAACTTTGTTGATTTTTTAGCTTCTTGGAGGAGGCCCAAAATTCCTCATAGACGGGGTGTTATTGGAGGAATAGGAAGGATGTTGCCAAGATGAATCTAGTATTGGACCCTTGTGGTCATTGGAATTATTGAGCTAGTTGGCTAGTGGAATTCTATACTCGACCTGGTATGGTTTCTGTCAAATAACTGTCAAGATGTGAAAATGGCTCAATCTGGTTCTGGAAACTATTTCTCACTGGTTTGAAGGAGAATTATTTTACCACTATGTTTCTCATAGTAGAAAATGTTAACTAATGATATAGGATATGAGTTAGAAATGATTTTTTTATATGAATGGGTAGGAATTTTATGTACATCTTGACAGGAAAGGAGCCTAGTGCTCAAAAATTAATTACTAGAAGTGTAGTTCCTTTACTATATTTTGAATGTTTTGACAATGGTTAAGACACTATGCACATGGTGCAGTTATTGATCATTTCTATGATTGGAGAGCTAGGTGCTCTATGAGTATTTGTAGAAGTATTGTATGGATTTATTTAGTAGCGAGCTAAGACAATATGCATTTGCGGTAGTTATCGATCATTTTGATGATTGAAGAGGTAGATTCTCTCTGAATGCTTGTGGAAGTACTGTGACTAAAATTTCACCTAACATTGCGTAAATAATTGATAATTAAAAGTATTTCATTTGATTGCAAATGTTGTGATTAACATGACTATGTGGATTTTCTTAGTTATACATTATAGGGTGCATCCCATGGAGTGTTGGTGGGTTATCAAACCATTCTTAGAGTGTTTGCGTAAAGGTGACCATGATTTTCAAGAGTAATTGGTATGTAATTGTAAGTTGGGACAAGAAATTCTAATTGTTTTTATGAATTTGAATACCAGCTAAGTAATGGAAATTAGAAATTGCTTATTTTACAGTTAGAAGTGATTTTTCTTACTTATTAAACATTATTGCTTTTGGCTAGATATTTCCTAGAAATAAAACCTTCATTTTGAACGAAAAGGTTCCTCTTTTAGTTGTTTATATTATTACATCATGAGTAAAAGTTAATGTAAACATTGAGGATAACGTTTACTTCAAGGCAGGGAGGGGGGGGGGGGGTGTATGTAATATCCCAAACCTATAAAAACCGTATATTTACATATAATGAAAAATTATCAAATTTATGTTTAACCATTTTAATTAGGGTTTTATTTGGTGCGATATGTCCATAACAAAACCTTCATGCTGAAAAAAAAAAAAAAAAAAAACCTTACGAGAGGGAAGGATCTATTACATTATTATTTTTCCTTAACGTATTTCAGGGTGATCTTGTTTATTTTAAATGATTTTTTATATACCATAAGTGGGAATCCTGTTTTTTTTAAGTTTGTTTATGTATTTGTGTGTTTTTATTTTTCTTTTCAATTTTTTTTAATGAAATTTTAATTCTTTCGCATAGTTAAAAAAATAAAAAAAATGGTCAGTATTTTAAAGTTAGTATTTTCTATATTTTTATGTAATGTTAATTAATATTTAAATCTACATCAATTGTTTGTCACTAAAAGAACAATAATTTTAAACATTTCACAGAAAATTACACATTTTCAATATAAATATAATAAAAAAAACACACACTTTCAGACTTTTTGTCAAAAATGGCATGTCAAATAAATTATTTTTATGGGAAAATCCTAACAAAAAATCTTAAAAAATAGCATTTTTTATGAATTTTATGTTAAAGAATAATAGTAATCATAGGTTTTTTACAAAAAAAATGATTCACATAAAAATTAAAGTGAAAATTAGATAATACAAATATTGAACATATAACAACAATAATTGAATGCCCATTCTTCTCATAAAACCTCGAAGTCAAAACATTACAAGTAAAACTAATGAAGATATCTCAAAATTGAGCTTGATTTGCAATCATAACTTAAATGTCATCAACAATATCATATAATCCATGTTCATCATCTTCTACAACTTCATTATTTTCTTCTTCCAAAATATTTTCTGCTTGAGTTTCCTCATTTTCCTCTTCTAATGGATCTTTCATATCTGGAAATCTCCCAAAGTGTCATTTTCCAATCATTCCATATAAAGGTGGTTGAGGTTCATTTTCCCTTTTTTCCACACGTGATTCATTAAAATATCATTTCCTCAAACCAACTTCTTGATTTGCATCTAAAAGAAATTGAAGATCATTAATTCTTTGTTGAATAAAATTGCATCATAGTGGGTCTCTTTCAATGGCAATGTAATTTCTTCATTTTTGTAGGCAACATGCTAGTGTTGTACCTAAAATTGAATTTTATATAATAAAGCTTACTTGAACCTGAAAGTAAATCCAAAACCCAGTCTCCTTCATTTGAACATAAATCTATAAGATATTTAATCAATGTTTGTTGTTTTTGATAAATTTTAACTACCTCTCCTTTTGCATCTTTATCCTCATATGTTAACATTTTTATGACAACATCATGAACCAGTACATGGCTATGACTCTTTCCATCTACTTGATTCACAAGAATAGACTTATAGCTATCATCTTTTGTCGAACATTCAACATGGATAAACTCACAATCACTTATAATTGGTTGATCTCCAGAAGAAATGTGATTTTACTTTTGCTTGTAAAATGACACAGTAAAAGTTCAATTAAATTGTACATTAAAAAAAAAAAAATTAACATTAATCAAACATACAATTTAAATGTCTTACCATGTAAGATGCATCCTTGAGTTTTCCTTTCCCATGAAGATTGTTAATAACATTGCAAATTGTGTGTCTGAATGAAATGTCACATATCTCCCAAAGTGTTGATGTTGTGACTTCTTGAAATCCTATAACCACTTTATTAAAATCTTGATAATTGTAAGGCTCACTATCATATCCAATGTCTGGGAAATTGAAACCATGAGGAATTTCTGCAATAACCAGGGCATATTCCCTTTTATGTATGAGATTTACAATGTCGTCACAATGACCTTGTATTATTTGATATTGGATAGTGTCCATCCCATTCCAAATGAAATGAGTAAGAGTAGGATCAAGTTCAACATTCCTAAGATGCTGCTTTCACAGCCTTTCCAACATAATTTTTTTAATGAAGCTTTTGAAAGTATTTGGTACTCCACTCGTATCCTTCTTCGACATATTTAATGCAATAAACAAATATAAGTATAAGTAATAAAGTAAAATAAACAAATGTTAGAAATAATACTAAGAAGGGGGGGTGAATTAGTATTTACAAATCAATCAAATTTTCTTTTCATACTCTGATTTATATACGCTACTTCATTGAAGGTAACTCATGTGTACATGCAACTGTATTTAAGGAAACAAGCCTATATCCATCAAACTTATGATTAAGTTAATTCATCATATGTTGTTCTTTAATCAATGCATCAATACTTCATTAACCATATAAAGATTAGCCATGTGCAGTAATAACATAACAAACCATCACACATAAGAAACACAAATGACCACCAAGATTTAAGTTGGAAACCAATGTGGGACAAAAACCACCTGTTGTTGTCTTCTTTCAATATAAGAAAAACCTATTTACAATCTTGTACTGGTGCAGACTCATACCAGTACGCAGGCACCCACTTGTAGAAGGCTAAAACCTTCTCACGTTCTCTAGCTTCTACTAGAAGGGAGCTACAACCCCCTAACTCTTGTACTGGCCGATCTGTTTACTAGTACGTAGGTTCCGACCTATAGAAGGCTCCAATCTTCACTTGTTTTCCAGCTACTACTAGAAGGGAGCTCCAACCCCCTGGCTCTTGTACTAGTCGGTGCATTTACTAGTACGTAGGCACTAGCCTGTAGAAGGCTCCAACCTTCGCTCATTTTCCAGTTGTTATTGGAAGGGAAATCCAACCCCCTGGCTCTTGTATTGGCTGATATGTTTACCAGTATGTAGGTGCTGGCCTACAGAAGGCTACAACCTTCTCTCTTCCTCCAGGGACCACATTTCATAAATTTTCAGACTAGATGCTCCTGGTACACAACAATACACATGAAGGCCTCATTTCATCAAATTTTCATATTAGACCCATCAACAACATTGAAGCTTATAATCAATCACCACTGCAATACAACCATCAAACACATCTGCATCAACCATTCACTGAAACTCAATCATCAATATCTGAATAAACCACAACTCAATCAATCACTGAAAACCCATCATCATTGAAGCAAATCACAATCAATCGATCTGAACATTCAGATCACTATCACAAGAACACAATCACCAGAACACAAAGAAAAATCCAAAACTCTGCATTAACAATCAGAACAAACTGCAACTTCAAACATCATATTTCATTATGTATACGCTACTTGGATGTGCCGAACCAACGTGTATACGCACTTTTATCAAAGTGCACCACCGTATAGATCTGCAAATACTAACTTAAAAACTTCACAGCTATTCCAGACTTCATTCATACCCAGATCATAACATTTCTAGAATAAAACATGCGTAAGTATTCAGGTCTATACTATCCATGATCAAACCACATGTTTCATATTTCTTCTATAGTAGTTAATGGTTTTGTCACCAAACATATTGCAAGAAAAGCAATATCCCTTAAAGTACCTCGAAGCTGATGATCTTTCTGTGTGATGGTCTTGAACCATTCTACTTCTACATCTCATTGCAACGTGTCCAAAATTATGAGATATAAAACATTCAACATTATTCATCAGAGAAAATAACCGACTATCACTTCCATAGTTATGAGTAAAATATTTTCTTTGAAGACTTTCTTTCTTTGGTTGTTGATGGGGTTGACCTCTCATCTCCTTGTTGAGCATTTCAAATTTTGCATTAGATTTCCTTGCCTCATCTTTTAAGCTAGATTCACCTTCAATGGATCCATGAAAACCAAGACCAGTTTTGATGGTAGAATACCTTTGACTACTAAGAATATTATCCAAAATCTTTGTATTGTCTTGAAATCGTAATCATTTATCCTTTTCTTCTAATTTACCCTTTAAGATATTTAACTCAACCTGATATTTCTCTTCCTTTTCCAGATATTTCTTCTTCTAGATTTCTTCAGCCTTTCATCCTTCTTCCACTTGTTGCCTTAATTTGACAATCTCATTTTCTTGTTCTTCATCTGCTTGAGGTAGTTCTTCATTCTACTTATTTTCAAGATCTTCTTTTAGAGAGAGGATCTTAGGTTCAAGACTTTCATAGTAACTGGATCTACCTTTAAGTCTCTTGATTATTGTACTTTTTACATTTACTTCATTTCTTAATGATGCCACTTCATCCTGTAGTTTTTGACATTGATATTCCTTTTCCTTGTATTGCTTCCTTACTTTGTTTCCTTCCTCTAGCTGAGCTTTTAATCTGATATCTTCTTCTTTGAAGGCACACTCCCTTTTGCTAAATAGATCTTTTTGATCTCTGATTTTATCTGTGAGTACTTCAACTTCTGCCCCTATGTTTCTTTCACAATTACTTCCAATATCTTCAACATTGCATGAATAGAGAATAGTATCACCAGAAGACGAAAATTTTGTACCTGATACTTATTTTTCTTGTTCATCTTCAATCTAAGGCAATTTTGAATCTAAATAATTCATTTTACTTGATGGCCCATTGTCTATCCTGTTGTCACTGTTCATTTGAGATGTCTTCTTCTTCTTAGGCACTTTCTTCTTTAGCTTCTTTCCCATTGTTTCAACGGATCTCCTTCAAGCGATCAATCTTCTACCAAAGGACCTTCTCTAATACCAATTGTTGGAAATAATACTAAGAGGGTGGGGGGTGAATCAATATTTACAAATCAATAACTTTTTCTTTTCATACTCTGATTTATATACGCTACCTCATTGAAGGAAACTCGCATGTACACACAACTATATTTAAGGCAACCAACGTATGCCCAACAAACTTATGATTTAATTAATTCATCATATGTTCATCTTTAATTAGTGCTTCCGTACTTCATTAACGATATAAATAGTAACCATGTGCAGTAATAATAAAACAAACCATCACACATAAGAAACACACATGAACACCAATATTTAAGTTGGAAACCTAATGTGGGACAAAAACCACCTGCTATTGTCTTCTTTTAATATAAGAAAAACCTGTTTATAATCTTGTACTGGTGCAAACTTATACCAGTCAGCAGGCACCCACCTACAGAAGGATACAACCTTCTCTCATTCTCCAACTTCTACTGGAAGGGAGCTACAACCCCCTATCTCTTCTACTAGCCGATTCGTTTACTATTATGTAGGCGCTGACCTACAAAAGGCTCTGACCTTCACTCATTTTACAGCTGCTACTAGAAGGGAGCTCCAACCTCCTCGCTCTTGTACTAGCCAATCCATTTACTAGTTTGTAGGCGTCTGCCTATAGAAGGCTCCAACATTCACTCATTTTCTAGCTGCTACTAGAAGGGAGCTCCAACCCTCTGGCTGTTGTACTAGCCGATATGTTTACTAGTGCGTAGGCACTAGCCTACAGAAGGCTATGACCTTCTCTCTTCCTCCAGGGACCACGTTTCATAAATTTTCAGACTGGATGCTCCTGGTACACAATAATACACATGAAGGCCTCACTTCATCAAATTTTCAAACTAGACCCATCAACAACGTTGAAGCTCATAATCAATAACCACCGCAATACAACCATCAAATAAATTTGCATCAATCAATCACTAAAACTCAATCATCAATATTTGAATCAACCACAACTGAATCAATCACTAAAAACCCATCATCACTGAAGCAAATGACAATCTATTAATCTGAACATTCAAATCACTATCACACAAACACAGTCACTAGAACACAAAATAAAACCCAAAACTCTGCATTAACAATTAGAACAAACTGCAACTTCAAACATCATATTTCATAATGTGTATGCTACTTGGATGTGTTGAACCAACATGTATATGCACCTCTATCAAAGTGAACCAGCATACATATCTGCAAATACTAACTTACAAACTTCACAGCTATTCCAGACTTTAGCCATACCCAGATCATAACATTTCTAGAATAAAACATGTGTCAGTATTTAGATCTAGACTATCCATGATAAAACCACATAATGATGATAGGTCTTATGATCTTGATCCATCATCCATCATCAACCACATAGGTGCATCCTTAGCTAAGATCAAGCAAAGCATTAGAAACCCATAACCTTCATATTTGATCTAACACTTCATAGCATATCCAATACTTGCACTCCTTGGCCTAATGATCTTCTCCTCCTTATATAGTTTTAGGCCTTTCTCAATACCTTTGACCAAAACCACTTAGGACCAATACCTTGGACCAAAGAGCTACAGTCAATACCTTGGACCAAATACCTCAGATCAAATACCTTGGACCCAATGCCTCGGACCAAAACCTTGGTTTTCCAACATGTGCATGCTTTTCGTCCTGTGGGAGTGTGTGTATATGTATATGCCCCTTTTGTTCTGTTAACTCGGGTGTATATGCTGCTTGGACAAAGTGAACCAGTGTATACTTCTTAAACCACTCTCTTTCTTCAATCTCTGGAGTTAGATCTATAAGTTAAGTTGTTGCACTGTGAACTGTCATATTAGTGAGTTGCCATCAAGGACAACACCTGTATCATAATGCCAACAATTTTCAATGTCGTCACAATCACCTTGTATTATTTGATATTGGATAGTGTCCATCCTATTCCAAATGAAATGAGAAAGTGTAGGATCAAGTTCAACATTCATAAGATGCTCCTTTCTGAGCCTTTCCAACTTAATTTTTTCAATGAAGCTTTTCAAAGTATTTGGTACTCCACTCACATCCTTCTTCGACATATTTAATGAAATAAACAAACATAAGTATCAGTAATAAAATACAATAAAATTACATATGAATAAAATGAATGTAAAAATCAACATACCTTTTTGAATGCAAGATAAAAATCTTTAAGTGTTGTTGTACAACTTGATTCTGGGTAGTTGCATACAACATCATTCCAACTCTCTTCATTCAACATTCTAACCATATGTTCTTGTATTTTCATACAAGTTTGATGACTAGATAAATAAAGTAAAAATTGTTAATATAGTGATATGTATAACAAATAATATCAACAACAATATGCTATATCTAAAAGAAAATTATAATGCAAGAAAAAGTAAAAATAATTCAACAAACTTACTTTTCCTCTAGTGACAATTCACTTGACTTCACACAACATAATATTGATTTCACTATTTTTTCATCCTTCACTCCTTGAAATGTTCTCCAAGGTGTGATGGTAATATCATTATGAAGTTCCTTCATTTTAGGACCCACCTTATTATTGGTACATATTATGGGTTTAGAATTTTTAACCTTCTAATTTTTTATGGCCATATTCTTCGGCATGTCGAAAATGTCATCAACCAATTCCCATATCTCCCCTATTCTAAATGCTAACTGGAAAATGTTATCTGAGCCTTTGATATTTCTAAATTTACTTTGCCACCTCTTGATATGATTTTATCCTCAATTTGATAACCTCTTTCCATACAACATTCCTTCTGAAATATTAAACTAACTATTGTCTTATCCCCACGACATTTTTCTACAAATTCATTATGAATAAATCTAACCCCTTGGATGAAAGTCATATAAATTCTATACTCATTATTTTCACTACGATCCCATGTCAATAACTTTTCCTTTGCTTTTGTTAAACCCACATAAATGATGCATTTCACTCTTTCAAAAAAATAGTTTCCGGGATATTCCTCGATGAATTGTCTTTTGGCATCGGTTGAATGGTTCCCTCCAATTACATAATATCTATTGTTAAAACAATGTATCCTATCAAATGCCTCTTTGTTGGGAATTTGATTTGGATCAACATGAACCACATAATCCACCACATGTGCATATGGATTGTACCTGAACAATGTTTTCAAATTATGGGCATGTAAGTGATGTGCCTTTCTAATTTGATATTAAGATTGTCCTTCATCTGACCTATAGAATCGGGTGGCATTAAGCTCAAATGTTTTGTGACCATTAATTAATTTATTCTTCCTCAAGTGATTATGAATGATATTTTGTTTTGTTTGCATAATTCCATCCTCTAAATTAGCACCTCGTGTTATGATTTCTTTGCCGCCTTTAGAACTTTCACTTTGTTCTCCACTACTGCTTATAATTTTAAAAAATTCACCAACTTTTTATTTCTTCTTCTTCGTAGTTAGCATATCTTCTTCTACATAAAAAATATCTTCATCATCAAGTGGAAGAGAGACATCCATGGGTATTTTGTTTTTGGTGTTTTATTTTTTTCTCCTTTTCAACAATAGTTCTAACCTTCTCATCACTAATGGTAACATATTTTTTAGCTTCAACTTCAGCTACAACTGTCACATCTTCAAAAGAAACATGTTTACCTCTGTTATATTGACCCACCGTATGGATTCTTTGATGATCCCCTATATGTACTATTGCAGTGTCATGGATTCTTGATCTTTGTTTCATTCTCCTCTCTTCTTCTAAGTTTGTAGGGAAAATGCTGATCACATTGATAATATTTGGCTCTATATAATAAATACCCTCCAACATTATTGAAAGACTCTCAACAAAATCCTGTCAAAGAAAATACAATATGTCAAAAATCAGTCAGTTATAAAACGTTTAATGATCCTTACAATAATACATAACACGTAAATATAAATAAGCATACTTACAATGTTATCTGAAATGTTGCATGATATTTCTTCACACAATAGTGTAGATTCTTCATCTATGTCATACTTGACCTTCGAGAGACGATATCTAACCTTTTCATTTGACTAGGGCAATTTTGGAAGAACATAAATAGTGTTTGAATTCGACACCAAACATATGTCTTTTACTCTGCCTATCACCTCATATGGTTCACCCATGTAAATCATACCATAGTATAGATAGATATGTGTACTATCATTAGATTCAACATCTTTAACATGCCATGTAAAATTTTCTTTATTTATTTCTAATCAATTCATCCATTCAGAAATAATCTTTGGTGCCCTTTATGGGCCAGTTGGTCAACTTTTACAATGTTTCTTAGGTCAAGTATGTTCACTAGTATTCATAGCGCATCCACCTGCAACTTTAGATGACGGCAATGTTGTCCTTGTTCGAGACATATTCACAGAGATCTTCCTTGATGCCATCTTCATATATATATATATATATATATATATATATATATATATTATATATATATATATATATATATATTATATATATATAGATATATATATATATATATATATATAGATCTATATATATATATATATATATATATATATATATATATATATATATATATATATATATATATATATATATATTTATTAGTTAATTTAAAAAACATATATATTACTTAAAAAAAATAAAAATAAAATAATAGTCATAATAATAATAACAATAAAAAATAAAAATGTTGGTGTTGATCCTAATATTTTTAAAAATAATGTTGAGGAGTTAATAAATAATAATAATGTTAATAATTATTATCCTCCTCTTCAGGAGGCAGAGCGGGAGACACGTCTAGCCAGCATGCAGTTGCAGGTAGCTTCGCTGGCATTCAATCCGCTCGTGGACTTAAGATCGACATGTCAGTAGAGGAGGATGACTGGTACTAGTACGTGTGTCTCATCGAGGAGGATCTTGACCTAGACGACCTCTAGAGTTGACACTTGGCAACCAGGAGTCGCCCTTCTGCGTGTTTCTTCTGCTGACTAGCTATTTTCTGAAATGATTTGTTCTGTTAAAACTTTCCTGGTTATTCCTGCCATGTTTGTTATTTTTTGGTTTAAAATTGATAACCCATGTGTGGGTTCTTTTTGCCTTCACAGACTGGTTTCCCCATCGATGGGACAGTCGAGATATTTTTTGATAAATGATGTTCAATACTGCTAAGGCTCGAGCCTCGATGTAATCATATTTTGTTTCATATTAATAGAATAGTTTTACTTAGAAAAAAAAATTATTATCCACCTCTTAATAATAAAGTTGTTAACCTGTCAAGTTTTTCCTTTCCCCCCTGGTCTTTAGACTTTTGCAGAAGGGATTGAATTTTTCCCTTGCTCCCACAAAAAATTTTGGTAAATGAGATTATGTGTGACAATCAATTTGGGACAATACTAAACAAATTATTAGGAAAGAATGCATAGTTATTCTTAGGAGAGCTAAGCCCCTTAAGAATAACATTAGCACGGATGAGTTCGAGGCCCTCAAATATTTGAACAAGAACCATGACATTCTTGTCTTGAGAGTTGACAAAGGTGGGGCCATTCTAATCTTTGATAAGGTGGATTATTGGAAGAAGATGATGGATCACCTTGAGAATAGTGGTAGCTATAGAAAACTTGACAAGAATCCCTTGAAAAAGATCTCTAGAGTGACTACTCTTGCTATAAAATCCAGTAGAACAGTTGACTCTTTTAGCTACAACCTGAGAGAGAGTAGCCCCATCACTCCTAAGATCTATGGACTTCTGAAAATCCATAAGGAGGGAGACCCCCTTAGACCCATTGTCAACATCATAGATGGGCCAACCTATCTTCTTGCTAAATATCTAGCCACAAAGCTTAAACCCCTTGTTGGCCTCATGGAATATTTTGTTAAAGACTCCTCGTTGTTTGTCAATTACTTAAGGGATATGAAATTTGATCCCAGATACAATTTGGTCACTTTTGATGTAGTATTCGTATACACTAATATCCCCATCAAGGAAGCCATGGATGTTATCTTTCGCCTCACTAATCCCGACACTGCTAGATTAGTCGAGATCTTCCTCACTTCTACTGTTTTCTGTTTTGTAGGGGAGTTTAATGAACAAACCTGTGGTGTGGCCATGGGTTCCCCCCTATCCCCTATTGTTGCTAACCTGTTTATGGAAGACTTTGAATCCAAATATTTGGCCTTAGATATTTTTAAACCTAATCTTTGGAAATTATTTGTAGATGAAACCTTCGCTATATGGCAGCACGGCCTGAATAAGGTAAATCTCTTCTTCGAGCATCTTAATAATTAATCTAACTCCATAATGTTACCATGAAGAAGGTAGTTAATGGTTGCCTTCCTTTCTTGGATGTCCTCATTTCAAAGAAAGATGATGGCTTGTTCTCCCATTACATGTTTTGGAGGAGAAATAATACTGAACAATATCTTCATGCTAGGTCCCCTCATTTTCCTACCTAGAAGTTAGGTCTTCTTTGCACTTTAGCTACTCAAGATCTGAGGGTTTCTGATGACGACCATTTTTGTAAGAGTAAATGCCATCCCCTGAGGGTTTTTTTTAATAATGGTTATAGTAGGAAACAAGGTCTTAAAGGTTTCCTCAAATCTAGAAAGGGTCCTAAGGTCAAGAAATACCATAGTGATTGTAATTCTAGAGTTGACCTCCCCTTCATCCAAGGGACGACAGACAAGATTGTGAGAATCATTAGGAAGAATAATGTTTGCTCATACTTTATACCCCTAAACACCATCAAAATTTCCTTAAAATTGGCCAAAGACCCTGTGGACCCTAAGGATATGAAAAGTGTTTATTTCATCCCATGTTCTCGTGGAACATCATACATCGGTGAAACGTGTTCGTCTATTAACCAAAGGATTAAGGAACATGATGTCGATATCAAGCATGCGAGGACCCACTCTTTAGTCTTACCAGAGCATGCAAAGAAGACCAAACATCGTATATGCATTAAGAAGGCTAAGGTCATTGCGAATATTTCTCATTTTCATCACCGTAAATTTAGTAAAACCATAGAAATTGAGAGGAGGCCCATTAATCTTAATAGGGATGACGGTTGGAAAAATAGTAGATTCCAGATTCCTACCCTTTCCTCTTAGTTTCTTTTCCTTTTCTTTACTCTTTTTCATCTTATTGTTTCTTCTTTCCTCCAATTCCCCCCGGGGTTTATTAATCCTCCTTTGTCTCTATTCTCCCTCTTGGTTTTATTTTTCACTTTTTATTCCCCTTCAACTTTAAAGGTTTTTTAGTTATTTTTCTTATAGAATAATGTTTCCATTGTTTTAATAACTATTAATTCCACACACACACACACACACACACATATATATATATATATATTTTCTTTCTCCATATTGTGCCTAAATTCAAATCTTCTAAAAAATATTAAAAAATAAAAACAAATTGCATATATATTTATTTATTTTATAACCGAAGATTAGATTTTTATCTCTAATTAGTTTATAATTAGTTAAAAAAATTATTTATATTATATCATCTCTATTAGTCTATAATATTTTATATTCACCCTTTGACTAATGAAATGATTTTTCTTAGAATAATGTTTACTATATTTAGGAGTTTGTTATAATCCTTTGTTTACTTATATTTATTTATATATTCATCGTCATGTTATTTTTATATAATTCTATATATAATGTTTTTTTTATATAATTATATAAACAATTAAAAATTTGAGTTAAAATTTAATTTAATTTAATTATTTTAAAATCAATTAAAAATAAGTTTTCAATTATTTATATTATTTCTTCCCCTTTTTCCTCACCAAGTCAAATATAGTTGTTTTCCTTATAGCTATTAGAAGGTCTTATCTCCCTATTTAACTTGCCACTATGATCTGATTATTCATCTTGTCCTGACAATGAACCACAAAGGTTGGTTCGAAATGCGTGGACTTAAATCTTCCAATGTGATTTCTTCTAAAAATGTTTCAAATAAACAATATAATTGTTATTTAAAAAAATATAAATATGAAAATAAGTTAAATTATATGTAAATTTTTAAAATTGTTATAAAAAATTTATTATATAAAAATTTTATATATGTAATTTTAAAACTATTAAAAAATGTTATTAAATATAAATTATATATATATATATATATATATATATATAACCTTTTTATTTTAATTTGTATCAAAACCTTTATAAAAATATTATTTTATATGAAATTTTAAATTATTAATATATATAAAATTTAACATTAAAATTTTCTTATTAAAAGTTATATATATATATGAAATTATATTTAAATTTTATTATAATATATAATATATTAAAATTTAATTTAATTGTTTTTTCTTTTATATATATATATATATATATATATATATATATATATTTATATATTTTTTTATTTTAATATTTTAAATGTTATTTTATATTAAAAAATTAACTTTATTTTGTTCCCCATCCCTTTGGCCTTTGGCTAGGGCCCTGAGTGGACAGGAGGCTGGCTGCATGCAATGCCCCCCTGCCTGTCCCGGCCCCCGACAACCGGCACGAGGGTTGGTGGCCATTTTTTTTTAAATTCAAATGTTTAATTAAAAAAAATAATAAAAAATTCAATTTATTAAAAAGAAAAAACTACAACCATTTTCTTAAAATTAAATTTGAATTAAGCAAATTACAATTTTTAAAAAGAAATTTTAATTTAAAAAAAATAAAATTCAATAAATAAATAAATATATATATATATATATATATATATATATATATATATATATATATATATATATATATTAACTTTATCAATAAAGTGTAATAAAAATAAATCAATTTAAAAGGAAAAACAAAAAATTCAAAAATAACAAATATATAACAAATATATATATATATATATATTTTCCTAATTGAACAATTCTTTTTTCCATGCAAGAATTCTAATTCTCCCTAAATGAAATTAAAAAAAAAAATATTAAAAAAATATAGAAAAAGGTTTAAAACCGCTTTTACATTTCAAATGCGTAAAAATTAAAAAAATTATTTAATTTTTTTCCTAAAAATCCCACAAATTTCAGTTTTTTTTTCTTTTTTGTTTTCTTCACTCTAAAAATATATATAAAAAAAGAAAGAGTTCTTTTATGTGGTTTTTCCTATAAAACAACAAATTTTGCCCAAACTTCTCTTTAAATAGCCAAAATAGAAATGAAACTATCCTTTCAAATGCATAAAACACCCATTGAATGTGCTATCAATGACAATGCAACTCCTCCGCAAAATCGCTCCAAATTTTTTAACAACAATCAAAAGACTTGATGTGATGTGATGAATAGAAATAGTGAATGTGATGAGCCACGGTGTTGCGACAAGAATGTTGCAACTCCCAAAGCTACCAACTTTAATTATCAACCCGCGGTTCGTACAAACTTAAGAGGTATTGACATTACATGTGCAACATACAATATGTGCTTCCTTTGTTTTAATGATGTAATAGAGTGCATGTACTGAAGTGAAATTCTAAACTAATTGTAGAAAGTGAAATGCTCGAAATGGAAACCTCAACGTATTGCAAGAAAGAGAGTACAAGGAAAGAAACCTATTCAAATTGCAGAAAATAAAGATCATGAACTGAACATGAACTATTACATTTCAAAGACTTTATATCTATTAACAAAATTCATTCGATATGAAAATCAATAAAATCATCGGTGTATTACCCATTTCATAAATCTGTCCATTAAAACAAACCACTGAAATCTTTTGCATGGGTAAAAAGGGAAATCCTAAGCGGTCTTTAGTCTTCCCTAATAATTTATTTAAATGCTACAGGTCATGATTCAACTCGACAAGACCAAAACCAATCTTTTTGAGCAAATATGGGAAAGTATATACACGTTGGAAGAGTAATACAGGAAACTACAGGATGTTACAAATTTACTACAGGAAGTTATAATTCATCGAATGAACAAGAAAATCAAATCCAAATTGGATGGGACAAATATTTTTATTGACTAGGATGTCTTAGGTCTCCATTCCAAGTGGAATCACTCAAAAAGAACTCTGCTAACCCATGCTAAAATATGTCAGAAGATTACTAGTCTAAAATATAGAAAATCGACAACGAGTGAGCTAGTAAATCTATCAAATTCCTAACCTAATGAAGTGAAAATATAATGGGGTAGTTTTTGTTATTAACTAAATGTTTTTGTGATCTAATGCAAGTGGAACCAACTCAATTGAAGCTTGTTAGCATGCTATAAAAAATAGCAGAAATTACTGCTATTTTCCACAAAGGAATTCGAGAAATTTAGATTTGGGGATAAGAAATATAATCCAAGTAGCTCAACGATAACTATTACCTTACAAATATTTTACAAGGATTAAATTATGCTTCTGATCCTTCAAAAGAACCTTCATCAACCATTTAACTCAATCCTACAACAAGAAATCATTAATACTAAATGAAGAAATAGAAAGAAACAAGAACAAGAGATGCATGTGAATAAGAAGTGAAAAGAAGAAACGAAAATGATAGAAAAGTGCTCTGAGACTCCTAGGATGTCCAAGCCCAAGGAAAATCATAGTATTATGAAGGAGACCAAGATCTAGAAGCTGAAAATGTCACCAATCTTCATTATTTTCATCGATACAATTACAATCCTGCAAGAAATGAAAGTGGAGCCGCAAAAATATTAGTTCTCTCCACAACAAGACTAATAAAAATCCACCCTAGAGGAAATTTCCACTTGGTACTTATACAAAATGATTAGGAAGAATTCCATATGAAATGAGTAATCTTTCCCCACCAAAATCCC
Source organism: Pinus tabuliformis (assembly GCA_031772625.1). Taxonomy (NCBI): domain Eukaryota; kingdom Viridiplantae; phylum Streptophyta; class Pinopsida; order Pinales; family Pinaceae; genus Pinus; species Pinus tabuliformis. The sequence continues at coordinate 1,337,932,330 of CM062820.1, forward strand.
TTGATTAGTGGCTTTGGCGCGCAATACTAGGAATCTGAATTAAATGGCACAGAACACATTACTAGATTTTCTCAATCATTGGAGCTCCACAATCTATTCCATAATTCCATAATATATTGTTTATTTATTACTTAATGTTGATCCTCCTATAGTAGGGAGCATGTCCCTAAATTATGTCCTCCTCCAAATATTCATAATCTACCCAAGATTCTCACAATATTCCATAAAAATAAAGAATATTAGGCACAAATATGCAATTATTCATAAACATTCCTAATGAACGTATTAAAGTGAAAAATACATTATCTAATGCAAAAAGATAGGTTTGATGTGTTGAAGGATTGTCATATGTGCCTTAATTTATGTCTAATTTAGAGGCCCATCATACCCCCTACTGAAAGTGTTGCTCATCCTTTGAGAAACTTAGTGACCTCATTGTGCCTCATTCATCACCCTGGTGGCCTCTCTCTTGTGCATTCTTTAGTCCTTTATGTTGAGAATATTGGTTGTAAGTGCTGCAAGAACAAGCCTAAAGATGTAGTTGTTCTTATCATGATTGTTTAACAATCTTTCAAGCAAAAAACATAAATTTCATCTTTGCAAGTGAACTCTATTGGCTTGTAGATCCATTTCATTCATATCCTCTCCCTTAAAACATTCATTCCATTTTCACTGATTCTTCCAAAACTGCTTGTGCAATGAGAAAATCCAGTGTTTCTTGAGACCATTAGCTCGCCTTCTTCCCCTTATTCAAGATGGGTTCTTGAATATTTCTTTCAGTTTGGCAAGGTCTTCCACATCCTTTTACAACCTTATGCTACCTTGTTCCACCATTTGGACACCTATGAAACCTTGAAAACACCTTTAGATGTGAACTAGTATATCCTATAGTAATTACTGTAAAAACTACAAGAAACCCTGCTAAAACTACAAGAAACCTTCTTAAAACTATAGGAAACCCTGTTTAAACTCATTCTGAGCATAAATGAAAGTCCGAGCCTAGGGTACGCCCTCAACTTGACTTCCATGTCTTTCCCCAATTTCTATAATATCTTTCAGGCATTGGACAAATGCTAGAATGATATTAGAGCCCTCTTGGAAAGCCTCTTTTCATCACTGCAATTTAAGTTCTCTTTTGATGGTGAATGTCTTCTTTCCTTTGTTTCCTTTTTTTCTTTGCCTTGATTATTTACTAATGTCTCTGGAGTACTCTATTTTGATTAGGACTCTCTTAGGCACTCCCATTTTTGGTTTTAGCACCACTTGTTCCTTTCTTTATTCTTGTAGCAACATTTTTTCTTCCTATAGTAGTCATTCCTTCTGTTTTATAGTCTTCTAACTATATGGTAGTGATGGGAAATGATGTAGAGGTTTTGGAGGATGATGTTAGGGCTTCAGGGGGGTACTGTAGGTTTGTAAAAATGGAGAGGATGTGCTCTGTGTGTTTTTCCAAAAAATTTCAGGGTGTGATAGATTGTAGGGTTTGTTCTGGAAAAATATCATTTTTTTATTATGAAAGGGGATGGATGAATGATGGATAGATAGTGGATATGAAGTGGATGTAGGGCTTGGAGTGCTATGGTGACTTGGCCTTTGCAGAAATTTTTACTTTTAACTACCATCCCCATTCCTCAAAATCATCACCCTTCTTAATGTGACTTTTCCACACTGCATGAGTGAAGGAATCAATTATAATTAACTAGTTGAAGGTGCTTGAAATTGTTGACCCATCCTTGGCTTATGAAACCTCATCTCCCATCCATTAACAACAAATTTATAACTATAATATGCTCAAGAGAAGAGGTAAATAATATTGCATACCTGTACCTACCTCATGGTTGTTGGAGAGGCATGCATGGTATTGTTGAGTGGATGATTGATCCCTGCTTCCCTGGAGGTGCTAAATTCCTTTTCTTGTTTCTGCACAGGTCTTCATAGCTTGTTGATTCTTTGACTGATAAGGCTGTTGTGTGAAATTTTCTTTCGAGTTTTCAATATTTTTCTGGTTGAGTGGATGGACTGCTTCCTAAGGAGGGTATTCCCCCTTTTCAATAGTTAGAAATGGCTTCATGTTTCTCAATATCGCTAGATCTTCTGCTGTGTGAGTGAAAAAATAATTGATGTTGAAATTTTTTGTAACTGTGCATGCTGCTTACAAAATGAATCCTCTTCCTATAGTAGTCATTTAATTCCTCTTCAAGACCTCATTGATGCATGTAGGATTGATGTAAATTCATAAGAGGTATAAGGACATAGTTAAAATCATGCAAAGGTGATGTAGTGGTGGAAATGTTGATGACAATTTTTATTTTATTTTTTTATTTTTATGTAAGGTAGAGTGAAATTTGAAGATGGATTTTGGTTAGATGGAGTGGATGAGTGATGAAAGTGGTGTTGGGGAACCTATATCGACCTTCCATAAATAATACATGACCTTTTGACCCATTTCTCTTATCATATTTCCTCTTGTAGCTTCTTCTCGACCATCCTGTAGCACTACACGATCTTCGTGTAGTCATTCAGGACAACCTCTTATAGCAGAATGGTTTTGCCCATATCTCCCAAACGATAGAATGGATTGACCTAAAATATTTTGAGCGTGTTTCCATCATCCTTATGCACCTCCCCATAAAACATCTTGGTCAATGAATGCACGAATCACGAGAAAAATAAAAAATGGCTGTAGGTGATGAAGGTCTATTTCTCGAAAACTGTGCCCTGGAATTTTCTTAAATCTCTTTAGCATGTTACTATCATCCATATGCATCTTCACCTGAAACATATTGGAAAATGGATTCATGGTTTTCAAGATATGATTTTTTTCTTCTCTATGTATTTCTCTTTCCTGTAGTAAAACAGAGCATTCCTGTAGTATTTTAGGACAACAAGGAAACTGAGTGGTAAAATCTTTGGAATGATGAGTGGATGGTGGAAATAGATGATGGTGATGGATTTTCATTGCCTTGGTCCTTCTGGAGCATCTGAGCAAAGGAGGAGAAAGTCCAACTTTGATTTCCTTTGACCAGATTTTCTTTTCTTTGGTGTCAACTTGTTTTTGTTGCTTGCAAATGTTGGAGAGAACATACATTCATCAGAGACATAAACGCAACAAAGATTTTTTATTTTTTCATTTTTGTTCTTCTAGGCCTACCAGCTGCCTCAATGAGGTTTTCAACTAGTAGGTTTGCCTAGGTGCCTCAAAGGAGCTTTTCACCTAGGATATTTTCTTTTCTCTTTTTTCCATCTCATTGACCATCTCATGGAGGTTTCCAATCAATGAGCCGATCTCAGTCACCTCAAAGGAGGATTTCACCTGAGAATTATATTTTTTCTCTTCTTTTTATCTTATTTTTTTTCTACCCTACTCTACTTGAAAAGAAAAATCACTTTCAAGTATAAGAATACTTCCAATGGATCCATGTGCACATCAAGATGATAGACAAACTGATGTATAGGCTTAAAATGTATGCTTTGACATGTGCCTTAATTTGAGAGATCAAATACTTTGACTTTCATGATATCAAGCATAGTTGAAGAAGAGAGTATTGTTGCAACTTAGTGACTATCTGAAACCATATTTCAACATATTTTTGATGTCCTTCACTCACTTTCTAATTGGGATCATCTTGGACATCTTCTTATTACATGAAATTAAAATCTTCTTCTTTTTGTTGGTTGTTCACTTGAACACATGGAGGATTTGATGGTAACCATGATGGGGCTTTTTCAATCTCTAATTTTGATATTTTCTCTTCCTCAACTACAACTCATGATGCATTGGTATTCTCATTTGAATCTTCTTCTTCTGGATGTGGTCCTTCAATGATATCGAGAGAATCTATTTTCTGCAATACTCTTGTTGGGCTATGGTGAATACCATTTAGCTCAAGAGGAGATGCTTGAAAGTGTTGTACCTCAACATTGTAAGTGGGTTGAGCTACTTCAATATGTGGGTTTGGAAATGGTGGTACAAGTAGTTGAGTCAGAGTGGATATTTGAGATGAATGTGGTTTGGTTTGTGGTTGTGGTGGAGGTGAATGGTAGGGATAACATGCAGTTGGGTATGCACAATATTGAGGAAAATATTAAGCATATTGTGGAGGGATCCCATAAGTTCCTTGCCAGCCTTGTTTCCAAGATTGGTTTTCAGGCTGAGATGGCCAATGTTGCCAAGGAAAGGGTGTGTTCCGATTACTTTGAGATGGATTTTCACAAACATAAAATTATGAATTAAGCTATTGCATCATATCAGGTTGAATAGGCTGCCATGGTACTCTTGGAGCTACATAACATAACTGTATTGGCAATTGACTTGCTCCATTGTCCTCTTGGTAAACTTCCTTCAACCTTGGTAATGAGGGGCAATATTTAATAACATGTGATTGTGCATGGATAACACAAATACTAGCATCTTCTTTTTCCTCATCTTTCCTTCTTAACATTTCTACTTGTTTGGTTAGATTGGTAAGAATTTCTATTTTAATGTCATTAAACTAACTTCCAAGTTTAGCTTGACTTACCGATGTTGATGTTAATTGACTTACTCTAGCACTTCCTCTTGATATGTGTTTGCATGTTTCACAAATTTCTTCAAATGATAATTGGTATACATCACCTCTACCCATGAGATCAAGGAGATCAATCCACTCATCCCTAATTGTTCTAAGTAAGAGGATTTTTAGTGTGTCGAACCCCAAATGATGTAGTTTTTCCCTCTTAAAATTATAAATGAACCTCTCTATTACATCATGTATACTCTCATATTGTTTTTGATTCATTCTAAGGCTTTCTTCTTTAAGATCATGATCTTTGTATTTTTCTAGAAATATCCTTTGCATCTTACTCCATGATCTTATTGAATTAGGCCCTAAACTCAAGAACCATTTAGGAGCTCTATCCTTCAATGTTGTTGGAAAAAATCTCAGATTTTGAGTGTTTAATAGGTAACCATAAGATCTACAAACAATTTGAAATTCAAAGAGAAAGGTTTTAGGATCCTTTCATCTTAGACCATGAAAGTTTGGAAGAGAAGATGGATGGATGTTCTTCGTATGGACATTGAGATCAGTATCTTCAATGGGAAATCCAAGAAGATCTTCTTCATTGTCACAATATCCATCCATTTCCTCTACCTTCTTTTCCATCTCTTATTTTTATACCTGCAAAAGTGGATGGTGATGTGGCTCTTACTGTACCACGTGATCAAATGGGGGTGTGGGTTGTTGTTGGAGAAATTTTTGTATTTATGATTGAATGAAAACACTAATACAATTCATTTTTTTTTGAAATGAAATATGACTAATGCAAATATTTTTTTGTTTTTGCATGAAGTAAAAATAAATGAATCAACTAGGGAAGAAAACAATGCATACTTTAACTCCTCCCTAGCAACGACGCCAAAAAGTGACAAGCCTCGGTATTGCAATAAGAATGTTGCAACCCCCAAGGCTACCAACTTTCATTATCAACGTAGGTTTAGTAAAAAATTAAAAGGTGTCAACACTATATGTGCAACATACAATGTGTCCTTCCTTTCCTTTCATGATGTAATGGAGTGCATGTACTGAAGTCAAATCCTAAACTAATTGCAGAAGATGAAATGCTCGTAACAGAAACGTCAACCTATTGCAAGGAAGAAAGTACAAGAAACCTATTATAATTTCAAAAAGTAAATATAATGAACCAAATGTCAACCATTGCATTTCAAACAATTTATATCCATTAACAAAGTTCATTGGATGTGGCAATGAATAAAATCATCATTTTGTTACCCATTTCATAAATCTGTCCATTAAACCAAATCGCTGAAATGTTTTTCATGGGTAAAAAGGAGAATCCTAAGTAGTCTTTAGTCTTACCTAATAATTTATTTAAAGCCTAGGGTTTGTGATTCAACCCTACGGGACCAAAAACAATCTTTTTGAGAAAATTTGGGCAAGTATATCCACGTTGGAAGAGTAGTACATGAAACTACATGATGTTACAGATTTAGTACAGGAAGTTATAATTCATCGAATAACTAAGAAAGTCAAATCCAAATTGGACGGGACATATTATTTTATTTACTAGGATGTATTATGTCTCCATTCCAATTGGAATCACTCAAAAATACCTCTTTTAACCCATGCTCAAAAATGGCAAAAAAATTTTAGTCTAAAATCTAGAAATTTGAGAACTAGTGAGCTAGTAAATCTATCAAATGAATAACCTAATCAAGTGAAAATCAATTGGGGTGATTTTTCTTATTAACTAGAAAATTTTTATGATCTAATGCAAGTGGAAAAACTCTATTGAATATCATTAGCATGCTCTAAAAAATAGCAGAAATTTACTGCTATTTGCCACAAAGGAGTTCCAGAAATCTAGATTTGGGAATAAGAAAATTAATCCAAGCAACTCAATGATTACTATGACCTTCCAAATATTTTCCAAGGATGAAATGATTCTTTTGATCCTACAAAATAAATTACATCAACCATTTAACCCAATCCCAAAACAAGAAATCATTAATACTAAATGCAAAAATAGAAATAAACAAGAACAAGAGATACATGTGAATAAGAAGTGAAAAGAAGTAAAAAAAATTGATATAAAAGGGATCTAAGACTCCTAGTATGGCCAAGCCCAAGGAAAATTAGAGTCTTATGAAGGAGACCAATATCTATAAGTTGAACATGTCACCAATCTTGATTATCTGCATCAATACAATTACATCCCTGAAAGAAATGAAAGTGGAGCTCCAATAATATGAGTTCTCTCCACAAGAAGACTAAAAAAAGTCCACCCTAGAGGAAAGTTCGACTTGGCAGTTATAAAAAATGATATGGAATCATTCCCCATGAAAGGAGGAAGCTTTACCCACAAAATTCCCTTGATTAGTGGATTTGCTTCCCAGTACTATGAATCTGCATTAAATGGCAGGGAACACATTCCTATATTTTCTCAATCATTGGAGATCCACAATCTAAGCATAATTCCATAATATATTATTGATTTATTATTTAATATTGATCCTCCTGTAGTAGGGAGCAAGTCCCTAGATTATTTCCTCCTCCAAATCTTCATAATCTGCCCAATATTCTCATAATATTCCACAAAAATAAATAATATTAAGCACAAATATGCAATTATTCATAAACCTTCCTAATGAATGTATTAAAGTTAAAAATACATTATGTAATGAAAAAATAGAGGTTTAATGTGCTGAAGGATGGTCACATGGGCCTTAATTTATGTCTAATTTAGAGGCCCATCAGAATGTTATTTTATAGCGATGATTGTGGGATTGCTTTAGCATTTCTCAAATGTGAGATTAAATTTAAAATTAAAAAAATAATTTATAGTTAATATTATAGGTTTAGGTTAGTTTTCATTCATTATGGGACAGAAATAAAATATTAATTATAAAAATTAATTTAGTTACATAGCCAATGTGAAATACTTTGAATAGAAAATTTATTTTGATTTCAAAGAAATGCATTAAACGAAAATTCTTGTCAATATTTTGAATAGAAACTAGGGTGAAATTTTTTAAGACCAAAAGTTTAGTAATATGTTTTAAAGTAGATTTTAGATGAAAATTTTGGAGGGAAATATTTCAAAATGAAATTTTTGAAAGGAAAATTTTCAGTGAATGTTTTTGGGGGGGAACTTTTAAGGGAAAATCTTCGGCAAAAAAATTTGGGGGCAAAATTTAGAGGGAAATTTTCAATTTCTAAGCTATAAATTTTCATTGGGAAAGAGTGAATCTGTATTAATCGACATCTTTTGGTTGAAGGTCGCGGATTCTTCTGATAGTGAAGTTTTTATTTCTTTAGCATCGACATCTTCGTCATGCAACAGATCTATTCATTTTGATTTATGTAACAAGAATTATTTCACTATGAATAGAGAGACAAATTTTCCACTTGGTCTTAATCCTAATGATGATGAGAGCAGCATTGATGAAGGGTAGAAAAAGTAATTTCCTATGAATAGAGAGTCAATTTTTCCACTTCCTCCTAATCCTAAGGATTATGAGAGCACCACTGATGAAGGGGGGGATGAAGAATTTCTAGATTCAAAGTTTCCACATAGTCCTAATCCTAAGGATTACGAGAGCACCACTGATGAAGGGGGGATGAAGAATTTCCAGAGTCAAAGCTTCCGCATAGTCCTAATCCTAAGAATTATGAGACCACCACTGATGAAGGGGGGATGAAGAATTTGTAGAGTCAAAGTTTCCACATAATCCTAATCCTAAGGATTATGAGAGCACCAATGAGGAAGGGGGTGGTGAGGAATTTCCAGAGTCAAATTTTCCACATATTCCTAATCATAAGGATTATGAGAGCACCACTGATGAAGGAGGGGATGAAGAATTTCCAGAGTCAAAATTTTCACATAGTCTTAATCCTAAGTACTATGAGAGAGTCACTGATGAAGGGGGGATGAAGAATTTCAAGTGACAAAATTTCCACATAGTCATAATCCTAAGGATTATGAGAGAACCACTAAGGAATTGGATGGCAAGGATGAATAATTTCCAGTAACTAGAGATTCAAAGTTTCCACTTAGTCCTAATCCTAAGGATTATGAGAGCACCATTGAAGAAAGGGAGGATGAAGAATTTTCATTAAATAGAAATTCAATGTTTCCACTCATTCCTAATCCCAAGGATTATGAGAACACCAGTGTTCAAGGGGAGGATGAATACTTTCCTATAAATGATAATTTGACTATGAATAGAGAGTCATATTTTCTACTTATTCATAATCCTAAGGATGATGTGAACATGAGTGATGAATTGGAGGATGAAGAGTTTCTTGCAAATTATAATTTTAGAGGCACACATGTGAATAATGCATTTCTCTAAGTGAGTGTTTGAAAGGAATTCATGGTGATGACGAATTGAATCCTCCAAGGGGGGTTTTCAAATGTAGGGATAAAGATGGTGAAGAATTTTGTCTGAGTCAGTATTTCAAAAGCATAGATGTTGGTAGTGAATAATTTCCATCAAGGATGGTAATGAATATTTTCTAGGTAATGATTGTGATGAATTTTATAACTATGTTCAAAATGATCATAGCCAGTATAATATTCCTCCTAATGATGATGAAAATTCTTCTACATAGAATAATGAAGTGAGGAAGACATTGCAAGAAAATATTGTATCTTGGAGTAGGAGTAGACCTTTTCATATCAATCCAAAATATTCCAGTTATACAAGGTTTAGAACAGAATATCTCATAAGTAAAATTTCTATCGGTGATTTTATTTCAAGTGAATGTTGTCAAAAGGATTGCTTGAAACATATCGATTTCAAGTTTTATTTAAAGCAAAGGAAGAAATATTTGTCAATGAATAAAAGCATGCAAAATTCAATTTTAGTGGGTTACATGAAATCTACACTAGAAAGTTATGATTATCATATTGGGAATGTATGGATATGCAGAAACAATTTCAAAATGTTGCATTCAATTGGTAATTTTCGTTTGTCAAGAATCCAAGAAAGAATGGAAAAGATCCTACATATTATTCAAAAGTACATTATAAAGGAGAGGTTGGACCATCAACAATTATTGCAATGTCATGGATGAAACACTTCTTTTCAAAGCATGGAGAGTGCATGCGAAATAAAGACACAATATGTATTCCAGATAATTTTCAAGATGAGAAATCTACAACTTATACAGATAACATGCAGAAGGTGCTGAAGGAGATGATAATTTTATTACATATTCATGCTTTACAAGGATATGGAAGAATGAATTAGAATTTCTTGTCCCAACTTACAATTACATACCAATTACTCTTGAAAATCATGGTCACCTTTACGCAAACACTCTAAGAATGGTTTGATAACCCACCAACACTCCATGGGATGCACCCTATAATGTATAACTAAGAAAATCCACATAGTCATGTTAATCACAACATTTGCAATCAAATGAAATACTTTTAATTATCAATTATTTACGCAATGTTAGGTGAAATTTTAGTCACAGTACTTCCACAAGCATTCAGAGAGAATCTACCTCTTCAATCATCAAAATGATCGATAACTACTGCAAATTCATATTGTCTTAGCTCGCTACTAAATAAATCCATACAATACTTCTAAAAATACTCATAGAGCACCTAGCTCTCCAATCATAGAAATGATCAGTAACTGCACCATGTGCATACTATCTTAGCCATTGTCAAGACATTCAAAATATAGTAAAGGAACTACACTTCTAGTAATTAATTTTTGAGCACTAGGCTCCTTTCCTGTCAAGATGTACATAAAATTCCTACACATTCATATAAAAAAATCATTTGTAACTCATATTCTATATCATTAGTTAACATTTTCTACTATGAGAAACATAGTGGTAAAATAATTCTCCTTCAAACCAGTGAGAAATAGTTTCCAGAACCAGATTGAGCCATTTTCACATCTTGACAGTTATTTGACAGAAACCATACCAGGTCGAGTATAGAATTCCACTAGCCAACTAGCTCAATAATTCCAATGACCACAAGGGTCCAATACTAGATTCATCTTGGCAACATCCTTCCTATTCCTCCAATAACACCCCGTCTATGAGGAATTTTGGGCCTCCTCCAAGAAGCTAAAAAATCAACAAAGTTTCCTCAAGCTTTTTCTCCTCTCACCATCTTGCCCAACGCTTTTCCCTTATTGAATTCATTAATATCTAGGGAGAGTAAATATGGGTAGGAAATTTCCATCAACCCCTCTGTCCAGATAATTACCTTCAACCCAAGGCCTTCTGGCCTTTCACATCTATCCATAAATTTATGGTAGGTGAAATTATCTTTAGCATATTTTCCCACTGTAACTTACATAACTAACCATTTCCATATTATCATTAAATGAAATGAACATTAATGTACATCATGCATTCATACTTGACCCTTAACTTGGGTCCCATAATCTGTAAAAGTAAGTCAGCAAGAAATTGTAATTGACGTCACATGTCATAAATGTAATATTTAATTGAAACATTACCATATTTTGTATACCATAAAATTATACTTTCTATTTTTCAATTGAAAATGACATTGCAACATTTTACCATTCGTAGGCTCTTATTGTACCACAAAGCTACCCATGCATAATCACATAAACAACATTAATCATAATTGCTTTTAATAAAACCTTACCTTCTAAAAAACATGGTTATGCCCAAAATATCTCTCAAATACAATCATAATGAATTTCACTTTCACATGCATCTATGTTCTCAATATCAATGTAGAAAGGTATTGGTCATGTTATTTTCCATAAACCAATTTTGTGCATGAAAAGTAATATAACAAGTAAAGATGCATCTTCCAAATGTTAAAACAGAGTTTTCATAAAAACAATTCTCCAAATCAAAATTTAAGGGAACAATACTTTAATCATTAACGTTATCATGGTTTCTAACTTATGCAACATGTCATTTCATTTATTTCTATGCATCTAATCAGCAATCATTAATGCATACTGACTAACATTTTCATTGAATGATTAATTCGTAAAGTTCTGTAATTTAAACAAACAAGGTAATCAACATCATCTTATTACTGCCATCATTAAGTTGATGGTACCATCAAATCAACGACTTTAATGATATCATTAATATTGTCATATATGCAAAGGTTAGTAGTCAATTCTCACTTTCAATAGTGAGTGCTCAAGATTGTTCATAGGTGCAATAGAATTTTTATTGTTTTTTGTCCTTAGTAATATTCAAATGTCATGAGCACAATTTTACAACACACTTTATTACTTGCTACTATTCGATGAGATTATAAATATGCATCATGCATCTCATGTCAAAGGTAGTCCACTACATATACCATTATCTAGTTTGTTAGAATCGTATCTGATTTGATGCCCACTAGTATCATACGCCTACTTCTTTTCTTCTTACTAATTCCCAAAAGGCGTCAATGCTACAACTTGGCTTTGATACCACTTGTAACATCCCCCGATATCCTCACATAAAACACATGGGATTAAAAAAAATTACGTAATTTTCCCAAGGGTAACTTTCCAAATTGTTATTCTAGATTCCTCATTAACCATTAGATAGAATCTTCATCATTACACAGAGTAACTTTAGTAAAGGAATAGTAAGTCACATAACCGTTAACAACCACTATTATAACATATTAACATAAACATTGTGATTGCAATCTTACCTCATTTTCATGATTTATTTAGCTATTTTAGTTAATCACATACATGATAATATAAATGACATGTCATGTAAGGAATTAACATCATAATAATGGCACAATGGTAAAAAACATCATGGAAACACTGATATACCCTAGAAAACCTGTAGTGTGAATACCAACAAACGTTTAATTTTTTATTAAATGGTTGTGAGGGTGTTCACCCCTCAATTAATGGTTATAAATGAGTCCATACCTTCTCAATTTCAATAAAATACTACAAAGAAATATCATATAAAATTAAACATAGATAGCTATAGACTATGACAATCATCATGATATCGTAAAATCACAAATCATCAATCTCTATGCCTTTGTGGCCTTGTTGTACCCATTAATGGATCATGTTGCAAATGACATTCCTCAATTTGCATGGATCCTTTATCAGTCACAATGTTAAGCATAATATATCCTTTGCATATGTCACCATCATTCCATGTCATTTCTATCATCAACAAACTTTGATACCATGATTAGTTAAAGTGTTAATCAAACAATACTCAATCTTTACGAATGATGGTTCAACATCTATTCGTGTAGATATATAAAACATAAACAAATTATCGTGACATGCCTTGTTTAATTGCACCCACGTTAATAGAAGCATAAAATTTTAAGCATGGCAAATTAACTATTATTCCCCTTGCATAAACCCACATTCTTTTCCAATACATAAATGTTTCACAATGTTTGTTAATCTTTTCTCAAAGGAAGCTTACATAATCTTGCATCTAAATGCATGATCTTCAAAAGTAATGCTAACATTGTTTCGTATGTAAACACATAATCTTCCCAAAGTAAATCTAGCATATAGATGATATAGTGGTGCATTCAAATACGTAGAAATATTTCAATAGAACTATCCCATCAACCATCATCTTAGGGTGTGTAAAAAATTACCCTTTCAAATGAAAAACTAGTGTGATAGTTAATGCATGAAACTATATAATATTTATTCAAAAGACACTAGCCCCTCAACTATTTCTTTATATGCAATTATTTAATCTTTCCCAAAATAATTAATAAAATAGTTTTATTTGTATACATGTGAAAGTATGTTATTTTTTAGAAACATCTGTTCCAAAGGAGATCTATTCACAATGCCTATTATACATGAAAATACAAGCTTTATTTCACACAAATCTAACTTAATATTTATAATTTCTTGCATGCAACTACTTTCTCTCTCCAACAAAAAATGGCATGATAACTTATCATTCTTGAATGTGAAGCATATATTTTCTTCCAAAGGAAGCTAACTAAATCTAGCATGGAAAAACACATTTCTTTTCCAAGGGATCAAATTCATAACATCCATTCTTTCATGCATACAAGCAAACATTCTTCTCTTACCAAAAGGTCTAACCAAATAACTATACATAATATTCTCACAAAAGGATGATAATACCATAGTAATGCATATTCTTTTTTTTCCCAAAAGAAGGCCAACACAATAAATACTATGTGATTGCAACCTTCTTTCCTCAATAAATCTAAAAGCAAAACTAGTTTTTCATGCATGCAAGTGCACATGTTTCTCTAAATAACCTTCCAAAAGGAAGCTTAAAACAATAGACCATGTGATTACAAGTTCTCTTTTCCAAGAATGCAAGGATATTATTTCTCTTCTCTCTTTTTTCTTAAGACTTCTAAGACAACAAATATTATTTTTTTTCCTTTCCTCACATACAAATATATGTTTATTTTCCTCCACACTAATTATACCTTTTCCAAAAGGTAGCTAACTCACTAGATTTTATGCATGCAAACACAAAATATTTTTATATCATTTTACACATAAGATATATATCTAATCTTTCCTCAACAAGTAACATGAATAATAAATCCTTCTAAAACAATGAAAAAAATTACATTTGATGCAAAATACTTACATGAAATACTTCAAGAAAGTTACTTATCTCTTTTCGCATGAATCGAGCTTCCCATGGATGTAAATTCACATATTCATTTCTTGTAGATCAAATATAATAGGTATCATTCCTATGCACATAAGTACATATTCTCTTTAAAATTCCAATGTTTCTATTTAAAAATCTAATGCATAGGAATCATGCACATATCCTCAACAATCTTTTAAATGAAATAACATAGATTCCTTATCCTTTCATAAACAAGGTTTACATGCATTTATGGATTCTTTATCTTCTTGTATGCAAGGTTTCATGTACTTTTTTCAAGAACTCAAATACATGGTAGATATTTTTCTTGCACGTAAACCTATATTATTTCTTCCTAACAAATTAAATGCACAACAACTATTTCTTGGATGAAAAAATGTACTTTTAGCGACTAGCTTTCTTGCATGCAAATATATATGTTTCCTTTTCCAATATTTTTCTTCATTGAGTAATAAAAATAATCATCTATTCTTTTAAATAGTTGTTATCATAATAGTTAATATTTCTCTTCATTCAACTCTCTCTCTCTCTCTCTCTCTCTCTCTCTCTCTCTCTCTCTCTCTATCTATATATATATATATATATATATATATATATATATATATATATATATATATATATATATATATATATATATATATATATATATATATCCTTCCAAGAAATCCAACATAATGGCTTATTCATTTCATTCAAGAATAATAAATTTCCAGTAGTCCCTTTAGGACAACAACATATCAGTTCTTTCCAAGAAATTAAACTAGTTAATTTTACTTTATTCATGACTCCTAAAAACTTGTAAAGAGTTACGTGGTTAATTTATCTTTGAAACCATTAAATTATTCTTAGGAATTGATCTTAGGAAAATTAAATTAAATAAATACTTATGCTACCTTGCATATTTTTCTTTCAAAAATGGAAAAGTAAACATATATCTATCTTGTTTCAAGAAAATTAGCAAACATACTTATATATTTTCCATTTATATTCCATTTAGATGCAAATTTATATGTTTCATTTTCCAATATTTTTTTTCATTGACTAATAAAAATAATCATCTATTCTTTTAAATAGTTGTTATCATAATAGTTAATATTTCTCTCTCTCTCTCTCTCTCTCTCTCTCTCTCTCTCTCTCTCTCTCTCTCTCTCTCTCTCTATATATATATATATATATATATATATATATATATATATATCCTTCCAAGCTCCCTCTATATATATATATATCTATCCTTTCAAGAAATCCAACATAATGGCTTATTCATTTCATGAAAGAACAAATAAATTTCCTACAGTCCCTTTAGGACAACAACATATCAGTTCTTTCCAAGAAATTAAACTAGTTAATTTTACTTTATTCATGACCCCTAAAAACTTGTAAAGAGTTACGTGGTTAATTTATCTTTGAAACCATTAAATTATTCTTAGGAATTGATCTTAGGAAAATTAAATAAAATAAATACTTATGCTACCTTGCATCTTTTTCTTTCAAAAATGGAAAAGTAAACATATATCTATTTTGTTTCAAGAAAATTAGCAAACATACTTATATATTTTCCATTTATATTCCATTTAGATGCAAATTTATATGTTTCCTTTTCCAATATTTTTTTTCATTGACTAATAAAAATAATCATCTATTCTTTTAAATAGTTGTTATCATAATAGTTAATATTTTTATTCATTCAACTCTCTCTCTCTCTCATCTATTCTTTTAAATAGTTGTTATCATAATAGTTAATATTTTTATTCATTCATCTCTCTCTCTCTCTATATATATATATATATATATATCCTTCCAAGAAATTAAACTAGTTAATTTTACTTTATTCATGACCCCTAAAAACTTGTAAAGAGTTACATGGTTAATTTATCTTTGAAACCATTAAATTATTCTCAGGAATTGATCTTAGAAAAATTAAATAAAATAAATCCTTATGCTACCTTGCATCTTTTTCTTTCAAAAATGGAAAAGTAAACATATATCTATCTTGTTTCAAGAAAATTAGCAAACATACTTATATATTTTCCATTTATATTCCATTTAGATGTCAAGTCACAACCATGATATCCCTTCCCCTCTCTAGTGTCAAACCATCAGGTCTTGGATGTAGAGAATGATAATTTCCGACCACTTAATCTCCTCCTCGTCTATGTGCTCAATTCTAACTATTTAGATGCAACAAAGTCTACCAACACTTCACCGTTTTGTAGGATTCTCACTTAATTTATATAAAAATTAATTTAGAAGTAAGAATACCACCATGAAATACGTGAATGAAGAGCATTAATATAATAGATCCTTCCCTCTAATAAGTGTTTTTTTCCACCTCAACATTATGTTATGGAACATATCGTACCAAATCAAACCCTAACTAAAATGGTTAAACATATATTTGATAATTTTTCATTATATGTAAATATATGAGCTTTAAGGGTTTGGGATATTACATACTCCCTCCCTTGAGGTAAACATCATCCTTAGTGTTTATCATTAACTTTTACTCATGATGTAATAATCTAATCAAGTAAAAGAGGAACTTTTCCATTCAAAATGAAGGTTTTATTTCTAGGAAATATCAATAAGCCAAAAGAAATAACACTTTATCAATGAGCATAAACATTTTTAATTGTAAAATAATCAATTTCTTATTCCCATTCCTTAGCCATTATTCAAATTCATAAAAACAAATCAGAATCACAATACCAACTTACCATTAGTTACCAATTACTCTTGAAAATCATGGTCACTTTTACGCAAGAACTCTAAGACTGGTTTGACAGCCCAACAATGCTCCATGGAAAGCGCCCTATAATGTATGACTAACAAATCCAACATATTCATGTTAATCACAACATTTCAAATCAAATGAAATAATTTTAGCTATCAATTATTTGTGCAACTTCAGGTGAAATTTTAATCATGGTACTTTTGCAAATATTCAGAGAGCATCTTGCTCTTCAATCATCAAAATTATTAATAACTACATCAACTGCATATCATCTTAGGCCCGCGCTAAAGACATCTGTACAATAATTTTACGCGTACTTAGAGAGAACCTAGCTCTCTAAAGGTGACCATGATTTTCAAGAGTAATTGGTATGTAATTGTAAGTTGGGACAAGAAATTCTAATTGTTTTTATGAATTTGAATACCAGCTAAGTAATGGAAATTAGAAATTGCTTATTTTACAGTTAGAAGTGATTTTTCTTACTTATTAAACATTATTGCTTTTGGCTAGATATTTCCTAGAAATAAAACCTTCATTTTGAACGAAAAGGTTCCTCTTTTAGTTGTTTATATTATTACATCATGAGTAAAAGTTAATGTAAACATTGAGGATAACGTTTACTTCAAGGCAGGGAGGGGGGGGGGTGTATGTAATATCCCAAACCTATAAAAACCGTATATTTACATATAATGAAAAATTATCAAATTTATGTTTAACCATTTTAATTAGGGTTTTATTTGGTGCGATATGTCCATAACAAAACCTTCATGCTGAAAAAAAAAAAAAAAAAACCTTACGAGAGGGAAGGATCTATTACATTATTATTTTTCCTTAACGTATTTCAGGGTGATCTTGTTTATTTTAAATGATTTTTTATATACCATAAGTGGGAATCCTGTTTTTTTTAAGTTTGTTTATGTATTTGTGTGTTTTTATTTTTCTTTTCAATTTTTTTTAATGAAATTTTAATTCTTTCGCATAGTTAAAAAAATAAAAAAAATGGTCAGTATTTTAAAGTTAGTATTTTCTATATTTTTATGTAATGTTAATTAATATTTAAATCTACATCAATTGTTTGTCACTAAAAGAACAATAATTTTAAACATTTCACAGAAAATTACACATTTTCAATATAAATATAATAAAAAAAACACACACTTTCAGACTTTTTGTCAAAAATGGCATGTCAAATAAATTATTTTTATGGGAAAATCCTAACAAAAAATATTAAAAAATAGCATTTTTTATGAATTTTATGTTAAAGAATAATAGTAATCATAGGTTTTTTACAAAAAAAATGATTCACATAAAAATTAAAGTGAAAATTAGATAATACAAATATTGAACATATAACAACAATAATTGAATGCCCATTCTTCTCATAAAACCTCGAAGTCAAAACATTACAAGTAAAACTAATGAAGATATCTCAAAATTGAGCTTGATTTGCAATCATAACTTAAATGTAATCAACAATATCATATAGTCCATGTTCATCATCTTCTACAACTTCATTATTTTCTTCTTCCAAAATATTTTCTACTTGAGTTCCTCATTTTCCTCTTCTAATGGATCTTTCATATCTGGAAATCTCCCAAAGTGTCCTTTTCCAATCATTCCATATAAAGGTGGTTGAGGTTCATTTTCCTTTTTTTCCACACGTGATTAATTAAAATCTCATTTCCTCAAACCAACTTCTTGATTTGAATCTAAAAGAAATTGAAGATCATTAATCCTTTGTTGAATAAAATTGCATCATAGTGGGTCTCTTTCAATGGCAATGTAATTTCTTCATTTTTGTAGGCAACATGCTAGTGTTGTACCTAAAATTCAATTTTATATAATAAAGCTTACCTGAACCTGAAAGTAAATAGAAAACCCAGTCTCCTTCATTTGAACATAAATCTATAAGATATTTAATCAATGTTTGTTGTTTTTGATAAATTTTAACTACCTCTCCTTTTGCATCTTTATCCTCATATGTTAACATTTTTATGACAACATCATGAACCAGTACATGGCTATGACTCTTTCCATCTACTTGATTCACAAGAATAGACTTATAGCTATCATCTTTTGTCGAACATTCAACATGGATAAACTCACAATCACTTATAATTGGTTGATCTCCAGAAGAAATGTGATTTTACTTTTGCTTGTAAAATGACACAGTAAAAGTTCAATTAAATTGTACATTAAAAAAAAAAAAATTAACATTAATCAAACATACAATTTAAATGTCTTACCATGTAAGATGCATCCTTGAGTTTTCCTTTCCCATGAAGATTGTTAATAACATTGCAAATTGTGTGTTTGAATGAAATGTCACATATCTCCCAAAGTGTTGATGTTGTGACTTCTTGAAATCCTATAACCACTTTATTAAAATCTTGATAATTGTAAGGCTCACTATCATATCCAATGTCTGGGAAATTGAAACCATGAGGAATTTCTGCAATAACCAGGGCATATTCCCTTTTATGTATGAGATTTACAATGTCGTCACAATGACCTTGTATTATTTGATATTGGATAGTGTCCATCCCATTCCAAATGAAATGAGTAAGAGTAGGATCAAGTTCAACATTCCTAAGATGCTGCTTTCACAGCCTTTCCAACACAATTTTTTTAATGAAGCTTTTGAAAGTATTTGGTACTCCACTCGTATCCTTCTTCGACATATTTAATGCAATAAACAAATATAAGTATAAGTAATAAAGTAAAATAAACAAATGTTAGAAATAATACTAAGAAGGGGGGGTGAATTAGTATTTACAAATCAATCAAATTTTATTTTCATACTCTGATTTATATACGCTACTTCATTGAAGGTAACTCATGTGTACATGCAACTGTATTTAAGGAAACAAGCCTATATCCATCAAACTTATGATTAAGTTAATTCATCATATGTTGTTCTTTAATCAATGCATCAATACTTCATTAACCATATAAAGATTAGCCATGTGCAGTAATAACATAACAAACCATCACACATAAGAAACACAAATGACCACCAAGATTTAAGTTGGAAACCAATGTGGGACAAAAACCACCTGTTGTTGTCTTCTTTCAATATAAGAAAAACCTATTTACAATCTTGTACTGGTGCAGACTCATACCAGTACGCAGGCACCCACTTGTAGAAGGCTAAAACCTTCTCACGTTCTCTAGCTTCTACTAGAAGGGAGCTACAACCCCCTAACTCTTGTACTGGCCGATCTGTTTACTAGTACGTAGGTTCCGACCTATAGAAGGCTCCAATCTTCACTTGTTTTCCAGCTACTACTAGAAGGGAGCTCCAACCCCCTGGCTCTTGTACTAGTCGGTGCATTTACTAGTACGTAGGCACTAGCCTATAGAAGGCTCCAACCTTCGCTCATTTTCCAGTTGTTATTGGAAGGGAAATCCAACCCCCTGGCTCTTGTATTGGCTGATATGTTTACCAGTATGTAGGTGCTGGCCTACAGAAGGCTACAACCTTCTCCCTTCCTCCAGGGACCACATTTCATAAATTTTCAGACTAGATGCTCCTGGTACACAACAATACACATGAAGGCCTCATTTCATCAAATTTTCATATTAGACCCATCAACAACATTGAAGCTTATAATCAATCACCACTGCAATACAACCATCAAACACATCTACATCAACCATTCACTGAAACTCAATCATCAATATCTGAATAAACCACAACTCAATCAATCACTGAAAACCCATCATCATTGAAGCAAATCACAATCAATCGATCTGAACATTCAGATCACTATCACAAGAACACAATCACCAGAACACAAAGAAAAATCCAAAACTCTGCATTAACAATCAGAACAAACTGCAACTTCAAACATCATATTTCATTATGTATACGCTACTTGGATGTGCCAAACCAGCGTGTATATGCACTTTTGTCAAAGTGCACCACCGTATAGATCTACAAATACTAACTTAAAAACTTCACAGCTATTCCAGACTTCAGTCATACCGAGATCATAACATTTCTAGAATAAAACATGCATAAGTATTCAGGTCTAGAATATCCATGATCAAACCACATGTTTCATATTTCTTCTATAGCAGTTAATGGCTTTGTGATGAAACATATTGCAAGAAAAGCAATATCCCTTAAAGTACCTTGAAGATGATGATCTTTCTGTGTGATGGTCTTGAACCATTCTACTTCTACATCTCATTACAACATGTCCAAAATTATGAGATATAAAACATTCAACATTATTCATCAGAGAAAATAACCGACTATCACTTCCATAGTTATGAGTAAAATATTTTCTTTGAAGACTTTCTTTCTTTGGTTGTTGATGGGGTTGACCTCTCATCTCCTTGTTGAGCATTTCAAATTTTGCATTAGATTTCCTTGCCTCATCTTTTAAGCTAGATTCACCTTCAATGGATCCATGAAAACCAAGACCAGTTTTGATGGTAGAATACCTTTGACTACTAAGAATATTATCCAAAATCTTTGTATTGTCTTGAAATCGTAATCATTTATCCTTTTCTTCTAATTTACCCTTTAAGATATTTAACTCAACCTGATATTTCTCTTCCTTTTCCAGATATTTCTTCTTCTAGATTTCTTCAGCCTTTCATCCTTCTTCCACTTGTTGCCTTAATTTGACAATCTCATTTTCTTGTTCTTCATCTGCTTGAGGTAGTTCTTCATTCTACTTATTTTCAAGATCTTCTTTTAGAGAGAGGATCTTAGGTTCAAGACTTTCATAGTAACTGGATCTACCTTTAAGTCTCTTGATTATTGTACTTTTTACATTTACTTCATTTCTTAATGATGCCACTTCATCCTGTAGTTTTTGACATTGATATTCCTTTTCCTTGTATTGCTTCCTTACTTTGTTTCCTTCCTCTAGCTGAGCTTTTAATCTGATATCTTCTTCTTTGAAGGCACACTCCCTTTTGCTAAATAGATCTTTTTGATCTCTGATTTTATCTGTGAGTACTTCAACTTCTGCCCCTATGTTTCTTTCACAATTACTTCCAATATCTTCAACATTGCATGAATAGAGAATAGTATCACCAGAAGACGAAAATTTTGTACCTGATACTTATTTTTCTTGTTCATCTTCAATCTAAGGCAATTTTGAATCTAAATAATTCATTTTACTTGATGGCCCATTGTCTATCCTGTTGTCACTGTTCATTTGAGATGTCTTCTTCTTCTTAGGCACTTTCTTCTTTAGCTTCTTTCCCATTGTTTCAACGGATCTCCTTCAAGCGATCAATCTTCTACCAAAGGACCTTCTCTAATACCAATTGTTGGAAATAATACTAAGAGGGTGGGGGGTGAATCAATATTTACAAATCAATAACTTTTTCTTTTCATACTCTGATTTATATACGCTACCTCATTGAAGGAAACTCGCATGTACACACAACTATATTTAAGGCAACCAACGTATGCCCAACAAACTTATGATTTAGTTAATTCATCATATGTTCATCTTTAATTAGTGCTTCCGTACTTCATTAACGATATAAATGGTAACCATGTGCAGTAATAATAAAACAAACCATCACACATAAGAAACACACATGAACACCAATATTTAAGTTGGAAACCTAATGTGGGACAAAAACCACCTGCTATTGTCTTCTTTTAATATAAGAAAAACCTGTTTATAATCTTGTACTGGTGCAAACTTATACCAGTCAGCAGGCACCCACCTACAGAAGGATACAACCTTCTCTCATTCTCCAACTTCTACTGGAAGGGAGCTACAACCCCCTATCTCTTCTACTAGCCGATTCGTTTACTATTATGTAGGCGCTGACCTACAAAAGGCTCTGACCTTCACTCATTTTACAGCTGCTACTAGAAGGGAGCTCCAACCTCCTCGCTCTTGTACTAGCCAATCCATTTACTAGTTTGTAGGCGTCTGCCTATAGAAGGCTCCAACATTCACTCATTTTCTAGCTACTACTAGAAGGGAGCTCCAACCCTCTGGCTGTTGTACTAGCCGATATGTTTACTAGTGCGTAGGCACTAGCCTACAGAAGGCTATGACCTTCTCTCTTCCTCCAGGGACCACGTTTCATAAATTTTCAGACTGGATGCTCCTGGTACACAATAATACACATGAAGGCCTCACTTCATCAAATTTTCAAACTAGACCCATCAACAACGTTGAAGCTCATAATCAATAACCACCGCAATACAACCATCAAATAAATTTGCATCAATCAATCACTAAAACTCAATCATCAATATTTGAATCAACCACAACTAAATCAATCACTAAAAACCCATCATCACTGAAGCAAATGACAATCTATTAATCTGAACATTCAAATCACTATCACACAAACACAGTCACTAGAACACAAAATAAAACCCAAAACTCTGCATTAACAATTAGAACAAACTGCAACTTCAAACATCATATTTCATAATGTGTATGCTACTTGGATGTGTTGAACCAACATGTATATGCACCTCTATCAAAGTGAACCAGCATACATATCTGCAAATACTAACTTACAAACTTCACAGCTATTCCAGACTTCAGCCATACCCAGATCATAACATTTCTAGAATAAAACATGTGTCAGTATTTAGATCTAGACTATCCATGATCAAACCACATAATGATGATAGGTCTTATGATCTTGATCCATCATCCATCATCAACCACATAGGTGCATCCTTAGCTAAGATCAAGCAAAGCATTAGAAACCCATAACCTTCATATTTGATCTAACACTTCATAGCATATCCAATACTTGCACTCCTTGGCCTAATGATCTTCTCCTCCTTATATTGTTTTAGGCCTTTCTCAATACCTTTTTCCAAAAGAACTTAGGACCAATACCTTGGACTAGATAGCTACAGTCAATACCTTGGACCAAATACCTCAGATCAAATACCTTGGACTAAAATACCTTGGACCCAATTCCTCGGACCAAAACCTTGGTTTTCCAGCATGTACGCGCTTTTCCTCCTGTGGGAGTGTGTGTATACGTATATGCCCCTTTTGTTCTGTTAACTGGTGTGTATATGCTGCTTGGACAAAGTGAACCAGTGTATACTTCTTAAACCACTCTCTTTCTTCAATCTCTGGAGTTAGATCTATAAGTTAAGTTGTTGCACTGTGAACTGTCATATTAGTGAGTTGCCATCAAGGACAACACCTGTATCATAATGCCAACAATTTTCAATGTCATCACAATCACCTTGTATTATTTGATATTGGATAGTGTCCATCCTATTCCAAATGAAATGAGAAAGTGTAGGATCAAGTTCAACATTCATAAGATGCTCCTTTCTGAGCCTTTCCAACTTAATTTTTTCAATGAAGCTTTTCAAAGTATTTGGTACTCCACTCACATCCTTCTTCGACATATTTAATGAAATAAACAAACATAAGTATCAGTAATAAAATACGATAAAATTACATATGAATAAAATGAATGTAAAAATCAACATACCTTTTTGAATGCAAGATAAAAATCTTTAAGTGTTGTTGTACAACTTGATTCTGGGTAGTTGCATACAACATCATTCCAACTCTCTTCATTCAACATTCTAACCATATGTTCTTGTATTTTCATACAAGTTTGATGACTAGATAAATAAAGTAAAAATTGTTAATATAGTGATATGTATAACAAATAATATCAACAACAATATGCTATATCTAAAAGAAAATTATAATGCAAGAAAAAGTAAAAATAATTCAACAAACTTACTTTTCCTCTAGTGACAATTCACTTGACTTCACACAACATAATATTGATTTCACTATTTTTTCATCCTTCACTCCTTGAAATGTTCTCCAAGGTGTGATGGTAATATCATTATGAAGTTCCTTCATTTTAGGACCCACCTTATTATTGGTACATATTATGGGTTTAGAATTTTTAACCTTCTAATTTTTTATGGCCATATTCTTCGGCATGTCGAAAATGTCATCAACCAATTCCCATATCTCCCCTATTCTAAATGCTAACTGGAAAATGTTATCTGAGCCTTTGATATTTCTAAATTTACTTTGCCACCTCTTGATATGATTTTATCCTCAATTTGATAACCTCTTTCCATACAACATTCCTTCTGAAATATTAAACTAACTATTGTCTTATCCCCACGACATTTTTCTACAAATTCATTATGAATAAATCTAACCCCTTGGATGAAAGTCATATAAATTCTATACTCATTATTTTCACTACGATCCCATGTCAATAACTTTTCCTTTGCTTTTGTTAAACCCACATAAATGATGCATTTCACTCTTTCAAAAAAATAGTTTCCGGGATATTCCTCGATGAATTGTCTTTTGGCATCGGTTGAATGGTTCCCTCCAATTACATAATATCTATTGTTAAAACAATGTATCCTATCAAATGCCTCTTTGTTGGGAATTTGATTTGGATCAACATGAACCACATAATCCACCACATGTGCATATGGATTGTACCTGAACAATGTTTTCAAATTATGGGCATGTAAGTGATGTGCCTTTCTAATTTGATATTAAGATTGTCCTTCATCTGACCTATAGAATCGGGTGGCATTAAGCTCAAATGTTTTGTGACCATTAATTAATTTATTCTTCCTCAAGTGATTATGAATGATATTTTGTTTTGTTTGCATAATTCCATCCTCTAAATTAGCACCTCGTGTTATGATTTCTTTGCCGCCTTTAGAACTTTCACTTTGTTCTCCACTACTGCTTATAATTTTAAAAAATTCACCAACTTTTTATTTCTTCTTCTTCGTAGTTAGCATATCTTCTTCTACATAAAAAATATCTTCATCATCAAGTGGAAGAGAGACATCCATGGGTATTTTGTTTTTGGTGTTTTATTTTTTTCTCCTTTTCAACAATAGTTCTAACCTTCTCATCACTAATGGTAACATATTTTTTAGCTTCAACTTCAGCTACAACTGTCACATCTTCAAAAGAAACATGTTTACCTCTGTTATATTGACCCACCGTATGGATTCTTTGATGATCCCCTATATGTACTATTGCAGTGTCATGGATTCTTGATCTTTGTTTCATTCTCCTCTCTTCTTCTAAGTTTGTAGGGAAAATGCTGATCACATTGATAATATTTGGCTCTATATAATAAATACCCTCCAACATTATTGAAAGACTCTCAACAAAATCCTGTCAAAGAAAATACAATATGTCAAAAATCAGTCAGTTATAAAAAGTTTAATGATCCTTACAATAATACATAACACGTAAATATAAATAAGCATACTTACAATGTTATCTGAAATGTTGCATGATATTTCTTCACACAATAGTGTAGATTCTTCATCTATGTCATACTTGACCTTCGAGAGACGATATCTAACCTTTTCATTTGACTAGGGCAATTTTGGAAGAACATAAATAGTGTTTGAATTCGACACCAAACATATGTCTTTTACTCTGCATATCACCTCATATGGTTCACCCATGTAAATCATACCATAGTATAGATAGATATGTGTACTATCATTAGATTCAACATCTTTAACATGCCATGTAAAATTTGCTTTATTTATTTCTAATCAATTCATCCATTCAGAAATAATCTTTGGTGCCCTTTATGGGCCAGTTGGTCAACTTTTACAATGTCTCTTAGGTCAAGTACAGGGAAAATTTTAAGAACCCCCCCTAAATTTATAAATATAATAAATGGGCGAATCTCCATGGTATATAGGAAAAATGGAAGGCGATTTTATCAATAATATAATATGTATATATAATTTTTTGGCGAATCTCTCACCAGGCATGGCGAATATTTTACTCAATTATAAAATCTTGTAAGATCTTGGCGAGTCTTTCACTAAATAATAAAACTTTGTAAAGTCCTAGTGAATCTTAACATAGGCTACATGCTGGTTTAATTCCCCCATTTAAATAGGCTACATTCCAGGTGAATACCATGGGTCAATACCATGTTCCATTTTGGTGAATACCATGGGTCAATACCATGTGCCATTTTTATTTTTATTAATTCTAATATTATGGTTAATAATGGTTTTTTGCATGGTATTAATAACAATCTAGTCCATGGTATTTGTCCCATAGTATTTTGGCCATAGGTTTCACCTAAATATAACCCATTTTTTGAGTGTTCGTAAATATAAGGTGACTTATGAAGTAAATATAAAAAAATGTTTTATTTGTTTACCATACCTCTCGTTTATTTATATTTTTATTAATTTACCATACCTCTTTTACAAATATGGTATTTGGCCCATAGGATTCACTTAAATAAAACCTCTTTCTTGAGCCTTCATAAATAGAATGAGGTTTATGGACTAAATATAAAAAGAGGTTTTATTTATTTACATACCTCAAGTTTATTTATATTTTTATTTATTTACCATACCTTTTGAGTAAGTATAAAAAGACGTTTTATTTATTTACCATACCTCCACTTTACTTATATTTTTATTTGTTTACACCCTTACATGTATATAAGGTGACTTATGGAGTAAATATAAAAAATGTTTTATTTATTTATCATACCTCTCATTTATTTATATTTTTATTAATTTACCATACCTCTTTTATAAATATGGTATTTGGCCCATAGGATTCACTTAAATAAAACCTATTCTTGAAAATGGGCGAATGGAAGGTTGTAAGTCCTAATTTCAAGGGCTAAATTTACCTTTTTTACCCTCTCCCTTAAAATAAGGTGGGCTATTTGAGGTGATTTGTAAAAATGTACTATGATACAAAATATTCGCCCACTAAAAATTTAAAACCCCTTAATTTCGCCAAAGGGCGAACATTCGCCCCTAAAATTATCCTTGGTCAAGTATGTTCACTAGTATTCATAGCGCATCCACCTGCAACTTTAGATGACGGCAATGTTGTCCTTGCTCGAGACATATTCACAGAGATCTTCCTTGATGCCATCTTCATATATATATATATATATATATATATATATATATATATTTATTAGTTAATTTAAAAAACATATATATTACTTAAAAAAAATAAAAATAAAATAATAGTCATAATAATAATAACAATAAAAAATAAAAATGTTGGTGTTGATCCTAATATTTTTAAAAATAATGTTGAGGAGTTAATAAATAATAATAATGTTAATAATTATTATCCTCCTCTTCAGGAGGCAGAGCGGGAGACACGTCTAGCCAGCATGCAGTTGCAGGTAGCTTCGCTGGCATTCAATCCGCTCGTGGACTTAAGATCGACATGTCAGTAGAGGAGGATGACTGGTACTAGTACGTGTGTCTCATCGAGGAGGATCTTGACCTAGACGACCTCTAGAGTTGACACTTGGCAACCAGGAGTCGCCCTTCTGCGTGTTTCTTCTGCTGACTAGCTATTTTCTGAAATGATTTGTTCTGTTAAAACTTTCCTGGTTATTCCTGCCATGTTTGTTATTTTTTTGGTTTAAAATTGATAACCCATGTGTGGGTTCTTTTTGCCTTCACAGACTGGTTTCCCCATCGATGGGACAGTCGAGATATTTTTTGATAAATGATGTTCAATACTGCTAAGGCTCGAGCCTCGATGTAATCATATTTTGTTTCATATTAATAGAATAGTTTTACTTAGAAAAAAAAATTATTATCCACCTCTTAATAATAAAGTTGTTAACCTGTCAAGTTTTTCCTTTCCCCCCTGGTCTTTAGACTTTTGCAAAAGGGATTGAATTTTTCCCTTGCTCCCACAAAAAATTTTGGTAAATGAGATTATGTGTGACAATCAATTTGGGACAATACTAAACAAATTATTAGGAAAGAATGCATAGTTATTCTTAGGAGAGCTAAGCCCCTTAAGAATAACATTAGCACGGATGAGTTCGAGGCCCTCAAATATTTGAACAAGAACCATGACATTCTTGTCTTGAGAGTTGACAAAGGTGGGGCCATTCTAATCTTTGATAAGGTGGATTATTGGAAGAAGATGATGGATCACCTTGAGAATAGTGGTAGCTATAGAAAACTTGACAAGAATCCCTTGAAAAAGATCTCTAGAGTGACTACTCTTGCTATAAAATCCAGTAGAACGGTTGACTCTTTTAGCTACAACCTGAGAGAGAGTAGCCCCATCACTCCTAAGATCTATGGACTTCTGAAAATCCATAAGGAGGGAGACCCCCTTAGACCCATTGTCAACATCATAGGTGGGCCAACCTATCTTCTTGCTAAATATCTAGCCACAAATCTTAAACCCCTTGTTGGCCTCATGGAATCTTTTGTTAAAGACTCCTCGTTGTTTGTCAATTAATTAAGGGATATGAAATTTGATCCCAGATACAATTTGGTTAGTTTTTATGTAGTATTCCTATCCACTAATATCCCCATCAAGGAAGCCATGGATGTCATCTTTCGCCTCACTAATCCCGACACTGCTAGATTAGTCGAGATCTTCCTCACTTCTACTTTTTTCTGTTTTGTAGGGGAGTTTTATGAACAAACCTGTGGTGTGGCCATGGGTTCCCCCCTATCCCCTATTGTTGCTAACCTGTTTATGGAAGACTTTGAATCCAAATATTTGGCCTTAGATATTTTTAAACCTAATCTTTGGAAATTATTTGTAGATGAAACCTTCGCTATATGGCAGCACGGCCTGAATAAGGTAAATCTCTTCTTCGAGCATCTTAATAATTAATCTAACTCCATAATGTTACCATGAAGAAGGTAGTTAATGGTTGCCTTCCTTTCTTGGATGTCCTCATTTCAAAGAAAGATGATGGCTCGTTCTCCCATTACATGTTTTGGAGGAGAAATAATACTGAACAATATCTTCATGCTAGGTCCCCTCATTTTCCTACCTAGAAGTTAGGTCTTCTTTGCACTTTAGCTACTCAAGATCTGAGGGTTTCTGATGACGACCATTTTTGTAAGAGTAAATGCCATCCCCTGAGGGTTTTTTTTAATAATGGTTATAGTAGGAAACAAGGTCTTAAAGGTTTCCTCAAATCTAGAAAGGGTCCTCAGGTCAAGAAATACCATAGTGATTGTAATTCTAGAGTTGACCTCCCCTTCATCCAAGGGACGACAGACAAGATTGTGAGAATCATTAGGAAGCATAATGTTTGCTCATACTTTATACCCCTAAACACCATCAAAATTTCCTTAAAATTGGCCAAAGACCCTGTGGACCCTGTGGACCCTAAGGATATGAAAAGTGTTTATTTCATCCCATGTTCTCGTGGAACATCATACATCGGTGAAACGTGTTCGTCTATTAACCAAAGGATTAAGGAACACGATGTCGATATCAAGCATGCGAGGACCCACTCTTTAGTCTTACCAGAGCATGCAAAGAAGACCAAACATCGTATATGCATTAAGAAGGCTAAGGTCATTGCGAATATTTCTCATTTTCATCACCGTAAATTTAGTAAAACCATAGAAATTGAGAGGAGGCCCATTAATCTTAATAGGGATGACGGTTGGAAAAATAGTAGATTCCAGATTCCTACCCTTTCCTCTTAGTTTCTTTTCATTTTATTTACTCTTTTTCATCTTATTGTTTCTTCTTTCCTCCAATTCCCCCACGGGGTTTATTAATCCTCCTTTGTCTCTATTCTCCCTCTTGGTTTTATTTTTCCTTTTTTATTCCCCTTCAACTTTAAAGGCTTTTAAGTTATTTTTCTTATAGAATAATGTTTCCATTGTTTTAATAACTATTAATCCATATCCACACACACACACACACACACACATATATATATATACATATTTTCTTTCTCCATATTGTTCCTGGATTCAAATCTTCTAAAAAATATTAAAAAATAAACACAAATTGCATATATATTTATTTATTTTATAACCAAAGATTATATTTTTATCTTTAATTAGTTTATAATTAGTTAAAAAAAATATTTATCTTATATATCATCTCTATTAGTCTATAATATGTTTGATTTACCGTTTGACTAATGAAATGATTTTTCTTAGAATAATGTTTACTCTATTTAGGAGTTTGTTATAATCCTTTGTTTACTTATATTTATTTATATATTCATCGTCATGTTATTTTTATATAATTCTATATATAATGTTTTTTTTATATAATTATATAAACAATTAAAAATTTGAGTTAAAATTTAATTCAATTTAATTAATTTAAAATTAAGTTTTCAATTATTTATATTATTTCTTCGCATTTTTCCTCACCAAGTCAAATATAGTTGTTTTCCTTATAGCTATTAGAAGGTCTTATCTCCCTATTTAACTTGTCACTATGATCTCATTATTCATCTTGTCCTGACAATGAACCACAAAGGTTGGTTCGAAATGCGTGGACTTAAATCTTCCAATGTGATTTCTTCTAAAAATGTTTCAAATAAACAATATAATTGTTATTTAAAAAAATATAAATATGAAAATAAGTTAAATTATATGTAAATTTTTAAAATTGTTATAAAAAATTTATTATATAAAAATTTTATATATGTAATTTTAAAACTATTAAAAAATGTTAGTAAATATAAATTATATATATATATATATATATATATATATATATATATATATATATATATATATATATAACCTTTTTATTTTAATTTGTATCAAAACCTTTATAAAAATATTATTTTATATGAAATTTTAAATTATTAATATATATAAAATTTAACATTAAAATTTTCTTATTAAAAGTTATATATATATATGAAATTATATTTAAATTTTATTATAATATATAATATATTAAAATTTAATTTAATTGTTTTTTCTTTTATATATATATATATATATATTTTTTTTTTTTTTAATATTTTAAATGTTATTTTATATTAAAAAAATTAACTTTATTTTGTTCCCCATCCCTTTGGCCTTTGGCTAGGGCCCTGAGTGGACAGGAGGCTGGCTGCATGCAATGCCCCCCTGCCTGTCCCGGCCCCCGACAACCGGCACGAGGGTTGGTGGCCATTTTTTTTTAAATTCAAATGTTTAATTAAAAAAAATAATAAAAAATTCAATTTATTAAAAAGAAAAAACTACAACCATTTTCTTAAAATTAAATTTGAATTAAGCAAATTACAATTTTTAAAAAGAAATTTTAATTTAAAAAAAATAAAATTCAATAAATAAATAAATAAATATATATATATATATATATATATATATATATATATATATATATATATATATATATATATATATATATATATATATATATATATTAACTTTATCAATAAAGTGTAATAAAAATAAATCAATTTAAAAGGAAAAACAAAAAATTCAAAAATAACAATATATAACAAATATATATATATATATATATATATTATATATATATATATATATATTTCCTAATTGAACAATTCTTTTTTCCATGCAAGAATTCTAATTCTCCCTAAATGAAATTAAAAAAAAAATATATTAAAAAAATATAGAAAAAGGTTTAAAACCGCTTTTACATTTCAAATGCGTAAAAATTAAAAAAATTATTTAATTTTTCTCCTAAAAATCCCACAAATTTCAGTTTTTTTTTTTTTTGTTTTCTTCGCTCTGAAAATATATATAAAAAAAAGAGTTTTTTTATGTGGTTTTTCTTGTAAAACAACAAATTTTGCCCAAACTTCTCTTTAAATAGTCAAAATAGAAATGAAACTATCCTTTCAAATGCATAAAACACCCATTGAATGTGCTATCAATGACAATGCAACTCCTCCGCAAAATCGCTCCAAATTTTTTAACAACAGTCAAAAGACTTGATGTGATGTGATGAATAGAAATAGTGAATGTGATGAGCCACGGTGTTGCGACAAGAATGTTGCAACTCCCAAAGCTACCAACTTTAATTATCAACCCGCGGTTCGTACAAACTTAAGAGGTATTGACATTACATGTGCAACATACATTATGTCCTTCCTTTGCTGTCATGATGTAATGGAGTGCATGTACTGAAGTGAAATTCTAAACTAATGCAGAAAATGAAATGCTCGAAATGGAAACGTCAACCTATTGCAAGAAAGAGAGTACAAGGAAAGAAACCTATTCAAATTGCAGAAAATAAAGATCATGAACTAAACGTGAACTATTACATTTCAAAGACTTTATATCTATTAACAAAATTCGTTGGATATGGAAATTAATAAAATCATCGGTGTATTACCCATTTCATAAATCTGTCCATTAAACCAAACCACTGAAATCTTTTGCATGGGTAAAAAGGGAAATCCTAAGCGGTCTTTAGTCTTCCCTAATAATTTATTTAAATGCTACAGGTCATGATTCAACTCTACGGGACCAAAACCAATCTTTTTGAGCAAATATGGGAAAGTATATACACGCTGGAAGAGTAATACAGGAAACTACAGGATGTTACAAATTTACTACAGGAAGTTATAATTCATCGAATGAACAAGAAAATCAAATCCAAATTGGATGGGACAAATATTTTTATTGACTAGGATGTCTTAGGTCTCCATTCCAAGTGGAATCACTCAAAAAGAACTCTGCTAACCCATGCTAAAATATGTCAGAAGATTACTAGTCTAAAATATAGAAAATCGACAACGAGTGAGCTAGTAAATCTATCAAATTCCTAACCTAATGAAGTGAAAATATAATGGGGTAGTTTTTGTTATTAACTAAATGTTTTTGTGATCTAATGCAAGTGGAACCAACTCAATTGAAGCTTGTTAGCATGCTATAAAAAATAGCAGAAATTACTGCTATTTTCCACAAAGGAATTCGAGAAATTTAGATTTGGGGATAAGAAATATAATCCAAGTAGCTCAACGATAACTATTACCTTACAAATATTTTACAAGGATTAAATTATGCTTCTGATCCTTCAAAAGAACCTTCATCAACCATTTAACTCAATCCTACAACAAGAAATCATTAATACTAAATGAAGAAATAGAAAGAAACAAGAACAAGAGATGCATGTGAATAAGAAGTGAAAAGAAGAAACGAAAATGATAGAAAAGTGCTCTGAGACTCCTAGGATGTCCAAGCCCAAGGAAAATCATAGTATTATGAAGGAGACCAAGATCTAGAAGCTGAAAATGTCACCAATCTTC
Source organism: Pinus tabuliformis (assembly GCA_031772625.1). Lineage (NCBI taxonomy): Eukaryota > Viridiplantae > Streptophyta > Pinopsida > Pinales > Pinaceae > Pinus > Pinus tabuliformis. Next base: position 1,337,966,206 of record CM062820.1, read on the forward strand.
ATTATTTTCATCGATACAATTACAATCCTGCAAGAAATGAAAGTGGAGCCGCAAAAATATTAGTTCTCTCCACAACAAGACTAATAAAAATCCACCCTAGAGGAAATTTCCACTTGGTACTTATACAAAATGATTAGGAAGAATTCCATATGAAATGAGTAATCTTTCCCCACCAAAATCCCTTGATTAGTGGCTTTGGCGCGCAATACTAGGAATCTGAATTAAATGGCACAGAACACATTACTAGATTTTCTCAATCATTGGAGCTCCACAATCTATTCCATAATTCCATAATATATTGTTTATTTATTACTTAATGTTGATCCTCCTATAGTAGGGAGCATGTCCCTAAATTATGTCCTCCTCCAAATATTCATAATCTACCCAAGATTCTCACAATATTCCATAAAAATAAAGAATATTAGGCACAAATATGCAATTATTCATAAACATTCCTAATGAACGTATTAAAGTGAAAAATACATTATCTAATGCAAAAAGATAGGTTTGATGTGTTGAAGGATTGTCATATGTGCCTTAATTTATGTCTAATTTAGAGGCCCATCATACCCCCTACTGAAAGTGTTGCTCATCCTTTGAGAAACTTAGTGACCTCATTGTGCCTCATTCATCACCCTGGTGGCCTCTCTCTTGTGCATTCTTTAGTCCTTTATGTTGAGAATATTGGTTGTAAGTGCTGCAAGAACAAGCCTAAAGATGTAGTTGTTCTTATCATGATTGTTTAACAATCTTTCAAGCAAAAAACATAAATTTCATCTTTGCAAGTGAACTCTATTGGCTTGTAGATCCATTTCATTCATATCCTCTCCCTTAAAACATTCATTCCATTTTCACTGATTCTTCCAAAACTGCTTGTGCAATGAGAAAATCCAGTGTTTCTTGAGACCATTAGCTCGCCTTCTTCCCCTTATTCAAGATGGGTTCTTGAATATTTCTTTCAGTTTGGCAAGGTCTTCCACATCCTTTTACAACCTTATGCTACCTTGTTCCACCATTTGGACACCTATGAAACCTTGAAAACACCTTTAGATGTGAACTAGTATATCCTATAGTAATTACTGTAAAAACTACAAGAAACCCTGCTAAAACTACAAGAAACCTTCTTAAAACTATAGGAAACCCTGTTTAAACTCATTCTGAGCATAAATGAAAGTCCGAGCCTAGGGTACGCCCTCAACTTGACTTCCATGTCTTTCCCCAATTTCTATAATATCTTTCAGGCATTGGACAAATGCTAGAATGATATTAGAGCCCTCTTGGAAAGCCTCTTTTCATCACTGCAATTTAAGTTCTCTTTTGATGGTGAATGTCTTCTTTCCTTTGTTTCCTTTTTTTCTTTGCCTTGATTATTTACTAATGTCTCTGGAGTACTCTATTTTGATTAGGACTCTCTTAGGCACTCCCATTTTTGGTTTTAGCACCACTTGTTCCTTTCTTTATTCTTGTAGCAACATTTTTTCTTCCTATAGTAGTCATTCCTTCTGTTTTATAGTCTTCTAACTATATGGTAGTGATGGGAAATGATGTAGAGGTTTTGGAGGATGATGTTAGGGCTTCAGGGGGGTACTGTAGGTTTGTAAAAATGGAGAGGATGTGCTCTGTGTGTTTTTCCAAAAAATTTCAGGGTGTGATAGATTGTAGGGTTTGTTCTGGAAAAATATCATTTTTTTATTATGAAAGGGGATGGATGAATGATGGATAGATAGTGGATATGAAGTGGATGTAGGGCTTGGAGTGCTATGGTGACTTGGCCTTTGCAGAAATTTTTACTTTTAACTACCATCCCCATTCCTCAAAATCATCACCCTTCTTAATGTGACTTTTCCACACTGCATGAGTGAAGGAATCAATTATAATTAACTAGTTGAAGGTGCTTGAAATTGTTGACCCATCCTTGGCTTATGAAACCTCATCTCCCATCCATTAACAACAAATTTATAACTATAATATGCTCAAGAGAAGAGGTAAATAATATTGCATACCTGTACCTACCTCATGGTTGTTGGAGAGGCATGCATGGTATTGTTGAGTGGATGATTGATCCCTGCTTCCCTGGAGGTGCTAAATTCCTTTTCTTGTTTCTGCACAGGTCTTCATAGCTTGTTGATTCTTTGACTGATAAGGCTGTTGTGTGAAATTTTCTTTCGAGTTTTCAATATTTTTCTGGTTGAGTGGATGGACTGCTTCCTAAGGAGGGTATTCCCCCTTTTCAATAGTTAGAAATGGCTTCATGTTTCTCAATATCGCTAGATCTTCTGCTGTGTGAGTGAAAAAATAATTGATGTTGAAATTTTTTGTAACTGTGCATGCTGCTTACAAAATGAATCCTCTTCCTATAGTAGTCATTTAATTCCTCTTCAAGACCTCATTGATGCATGTAGGATTGATGTAAATTCATAAGAGGTATAAGGACATAGTTAAAATCATGCAAAGGTGATGTAGTGGTGGAAATGTTGATGACAATTTTTATTTTATTTTTTTATTTTTATGTAAGGTAGAGTGAAATTTGAAGATGGATTTTGGTTAGATGGAGTGGATGAGTGATGAAAGTGGTGTTGGGGAACCTATATCGACCTTCCATAAATAATACATGACCTTTTGACCCATTTCTCTTATCATATTTCCTCTTGTAGCTTCTTCTCGACCATCCTGTAGCACTACACGATCTTCGTGTAGTCATTCAGGACAACCTCTTATAGCAGAATGGTTTTGCCCATATCTCCCAAACGATAGAATGGATTGACCTAAAATATTTTGAGCGTGTTTCCATCATCCTTATGCACCTCCCCATAAAACATCTTGGTCAATGAATGCACGAATCACGAGAAAAATAAAAAATGGCTGTAGGTGATGAAGGTCTATTTCTCGAAAACTGTGCCCTGGAATTTTCTTAAATCTCTTTAGCATGTTACTATCATCCATATGCATCTTCACCTGAAACATATTGGAAAATGGATTCATGGTTTTCAAGATATGATTTTTTTCTTCTCTATGTATTTCTCTTTCCTGTAGTATTTTAGGACAACAAGGAAACTGAGTGGTAAAATCTTTGGAATGATGAGTGGATGGTGGAAATAGATGATGGTGATGGTTTTCATTGCCTTGGTCCTTCTGGAGCATCTGAGCAAAGGAAGAGAAAGTCCAACTTTGATTTCCTTTGACCAGATTTTCTTTTCTTTGGTGTCAACTTGTTTTTGTTGCTTGCAAATGTTGGAGAGAACATACATTCATCAGAGACATAAACGCAACAAAGATTTTTTATTTTTTCATTTTTGTTCTTCTAGGCCTACCAGCTGCCTCAATGAGGTTTTCAACTAGTAGGTTTGCCTAGGTGCCTCAAAGGAGGTTTTCACCTAGGATATTTTCTTTTCTCTTTTTTCCATCTCATTGACCATCTCATGGAGGTTTCCAATCAATGAGCCGATCTCAGTCACCTCAAAGGAGGATTTCACCTGAGAATTATATTTTTTCTCTTCTTTTTATCTTATTTTTTTTCTACCCTACTCTACTTGAAAAGAAAAATCACTTTCAAGTATAAGAATACTTCCAATGGATCCATGTGCACATCAAGATGATAGACAAACTGATGTATAGGCTTAAAATGTATGCTTTGACATGTGCCTTAATTTGAGAGATCAAATACTTTGACTTTCATGATATCAAGCAAAGTTGAAGAAGAGAGTATTGTTGCAACTTAGTGACTATCTGAAACCATATTTCAACATATTTTTGATGTCCTTCACTCACTTTCTAATTGGGATCATCTTGGACATCTTCTTATTACATGAAATTAAAATCTTCTTCTTTTTGTTGGTTGTTCACTTGAACACATGGAGGATTTGATGGTAACCATGATGGGGCTTTTTCAATCTCTAATTTTGATATTTTCTCTTCCTCAACTACAACTCATGATGCATTGGTATTCTCATTTGAATCTTCTTCTTCTGGATGTGGTCCTTCAATGATATCAAGAGAATCTATTTTCTGCAATACTCTTGTTGGGCTATGGTGAATACCATTTAGCTCAAGAGGAGATGCTTGAAAGTGTTGTACCTCAACATTGTAAGTGGGTTGAGCTACTTCAATATGTGGGTTTGGAAATGGTGGTACAAGTAGTTGAGTCAGAGTGGATATTTGAGATGAATGTGGTTTGGTTTGTGGTTGTGGTGGAGGTGAATGGTAGGGATAACATGCAGTTGGGTATGCACAATATTGAGGAAAATATTAAGCATATTGTGGAGGGATCCCATAAGTTCCTTGCCAGCCTTGTTTCCAAGATTGGTTTTCAGGCTGAGATGGCCAATGTTGCCAAGGAAAGGGTGTGTTCCGATTACTTTGAGATGGATTTTCACAAACATAAAATTATGAATTAAGCTATTGCATCATATCAGGTTGAATAGGCTGCCATGGTACTCTTGGAGCTACATAACATAACTGTATTGGCAATTGACTTGCTCCATTGTCCTCTTGGTAAACTTCCTTCAACCTTGGTAATGAGGGGCAATATTTAATAACATGTGATTGTGCATGGATAACACAAATACTAGCATCTTCTTTTTCCTCATCTTTCCTTCTTAACATTTCTACTTGTTTGGTTAGATTGGTAAGAATTTCTATTTTAATGTCATTAAACTAACTTCCAAGTTTAGCTTGACTTACCGATGTTGATGTTAATTGACTTACTCTAGCCCTTCCTCTTGATATGTGTTTGCATGTTTCACAAATTTCTTCAAATGATAATTGGTATACATCACCTCTACTCATGAGATCAAGGAGATCAATCCACTCATCCCTAATTGTTCTAAGTAAGAGGATTTTTAGTGTGTCGAACCCCAAATGATGTAGTTTTTCCCTCTTAAAATTATAAATGAACCTCTCTATTACATCATGTATACTCTCATATTGTTTTTGATTCATTCTAAGGCTTTCTTCTTTAAGATCATGATCTTTGTATTTTTCTAGAAATATCCTTTGCATCTTACTCCATGATCTTATTGAATTAGGCCCTAAACTCAAGAACCATTTAGGAGCTCTATCCTTCAATGTTGTTGGAAAAAATCTCAGATTTTGAGTGTTTAATAGGTAACCATAAGATCTACAAACAATTTGAAATTCAAAGAGAAAGGTTTTAGGATCCTTTCATCTTAGACCATGAAAGTTTGGAAGAGAAGATGGATGGATGTTCTTCTTATGGACATTGAGATCAGTATCTTCAATGGGAAATCCAAGAAGATCTTCTGCATTGTCACAATATCCATCCATTTCCTCTACCTTCTTTTCCATCTCTTATTTTTATACCTGCAAAAGTGGATGGTGATGTGGCTCTTACTGTACCACGTGATCAAATGGGGGTGTGGGTTGTTGTTGGAGAAATTTTTGTATTTATGATTGAATGAAAACACTAATACAATTCATTTTTTTTTGAAATGAAATATGACTAATGCAAATATTTTTTTGTTTTTGCATGAAGTAAAAATAAATGAATCAACTAGGGAAGAAAACAATGCATACTTTAACTCCTCCCTAGCAACGACGCCAAAAAGTGACAAGCCTCGGTATTGCAATAAGAATGTTGCAACCCCCAAGGCTACCAACTTTCATTATCAACGTAGGTTTAGTAAAAAATTAAAAGGTATCAACACTATATGTGCAACATACAATGTGTCCTTCCTTTTCTTTCATGATGTAATGGAGTGCATGTACTGAAGTCAAATTCTAAACTAATTGCACAAGATGAAATGATCGAAATGGAAACTTCAACCTATTGCAAAGAAGAAAGTACAAGAAACCTATTCTAATTTCAAAAAGTAAATTTAATGAACGAAATGTCAACCATTGCATTTCAAGCAATTTATATCCATTAACAAAGTTCATTGGATGTGGCAATGAATAAAATCATCATTTTATTACCCATTTCATAAATCTGTCCATTAAACCAAATCGTTGAAATGTTTTGCATGGGTAAAAAGGAGAATCCTAAGTAGTCTTTAGTCTTACCTAATAATTTATTTAAAGCCTAGGGTTCGTGATTCAACCCTACGAGACCAAAAACAATCTTTTTGAGAAAATTTGGGCAAGTATATACACGCTAGAAGAGTAGTACATGAAACTACATGATGTTACAGATTTAGTACAGGAAGTTATAATTCATCGAATAACTAAGAAAGTGAAATCCAAATTGGATGCGACATATTATTTTATTTACTAGGATGTATTATGTCTCCATTCCAATTGGAATCACTCAAAAATACCTCTTTTAACCCATGCTCAAAAATGGCAAAAAAATTTTAGTCTAAAATCTAGAAATTTGAGAACTAGTGAGCTAGTAAATCTATCAAATGAATAACCTAATCAAGTGAAAATCAATTGGGGTGATTTTTCTTATTAACTAGAAAATTTTTATGATCTAATGCAAGTGGAAAAACTCTATTGAATATCATTAGCATGCTCTAAAAAATAGCAGAAATTTACTGCTATTTGCCACAAAGGAGTTCCAGAAATCTAGATTTGGGAATAAGAAAATTAATCCAAGCAACTCAATGATTACTATGACCTTCCAAATATTTTCGAAGGATGAAATGATTCTTTTGATCCTACAAAATAAATTACATCAACCATTTAACCCAATCCCAAAACAAGAAATCATTAATACTAAATGCAAAAATAGAAATAAACAAGAACAAGAGATACATGTGAATAAGAAGTGAAAAGAAGTAAAAAAAAATGATATAAAAGGGATCTAAGACTCCTAGTATGGCCAAGCCCAAGGAAAATTAGAGTCTTATGAAGGAGACCAATATCTATAAGTTGAACATGTCACCAATCTTGATTATCTGCATCAATACAATTACATCCCTGAAAGAAATGAAAGTGGAGCTCCAAGAATATGAGTTCTCTCCACAAGAAAACTAACAAAAATCCACCCTAGAGGAAAATTCGACTTGGCACTTATAAAAATGATATGGAATCATTCCCCGTGAAAGGAGGAAGCTTTACCCACAAAATTCTCTTGATTATTGGATTTGCTTCCCAGTACTATGAATCTGCATTAAATGGCAGGGAACACATTCCTATATTTTCTCAATCATTGGAGATCCACAATCTAAGCATAATTCCATAATATATTATTGATTTATTATTTAATATTGATCCTCCTGTAGTAGGGAGCAAGTCCCTAGATTATTTCCTCCTCCAAATCTTCATAATCTGCCCAATATTCTCATAATATTCCACAAAAATAAATAATATTAAGCACAAATATGCAATTATTCATAAACCTTCCTAGTGAATGTATTAAAGTTAAAAATACATTATGTAATGCAAAAATAGAGGTTTAATGTGCTGAAGGATGGTCACATGGGCCTTAATTTATGTCTAATTTAGAGGCCCATCAGAATGTTATTTTATAGCGATGATTGTGGGATTACTTTAGCATTTCTCAAATGTGAGATTAAATTTAAAATTAAAAAAATAATTTATAGTTAATATTATAGGTTTAGGTTAGTTTTCATTCATTATGGGAGAGAAATAAAATATTAATTATAAAATTTAATTTAGTTACATAGCCAATGTGAAATAATTTGAATAGAAAATTTATTTTGATTTCAAAGAAATGCATTAAATGAAAATTCTTGTCAATATTTTGAATAGAAACTAGGGTGAAATTTTTTAAGACCAAAAGTTTAGTAATATGTTTTAAAGTAGATTTTAGATGAAAATTTTGGAGGGAAATATTTCAAAATGAAATTTTTGAAAGGAAAATTTTCAGTGAATGTTTTTGGGGGGGAACTTTTAAGGGAAAGTCTTCGGCAAAAAAATTTGGGGGCAAAATTTAGAGGGAAATTTTCAATTTCTAAGCTATAAATTTTCATTGGGAAAGAGTGAATCTGTATTAATCGACATCTTTTGGTTGAAGGTCGCGGATTCCTCTGATAGTGAAGTTTTTATTTCTTTAGCATCGACATCTTCGTCATGCAACAGATCTATTCATTTTGATTTATGTAACAAGAATTATTTCACTATGAATAGAGAGACAAATTTTCCACTTGGTCTTAATCCTAATGATGATGAGAGCAGCATTGATGAAGGGTAGAAAAAGTAATTTCCTATGAATAGAGAGTCAATTTTTCCACTTCCTCCTAATCCTAAGGATTATGAGAGCACCACTGATGAAGGGGGGGATGAAGAATTTCTAGATTCAAAGTTTCCACATAGTCCTAATCCTAAGGATTACGAGAGCACCACTGATGAAGGGGAGGATGAAGAATTTCCAGAGTCAAAGCTTCTGCATAGTCCTAATCCTAAGAATTATGAGACCACCACTGATGAAGGGGGGAATGAAGAATTTTTAGAGTCAAAGTTTCCACATAATCCTAATCCTAAGGATTATGAGAGCACCAATGAGGAAGGGGATGGTGAGGAATTTCCATAGTCAAATTTTCCACATATTCCTAATCATAAGGATTATGAGATCACCACTGATGAAGGAGGGGATGAAGAATTTCCAGAGTCAAAATTTTCACATAGTCTTAATCCTAAGTATTATGAGAGAGCCATTGATGAAGGGGGGATGAAGAATTTCAAGTGACAAAATTTCCACATAGTCATAATCCTAAGGATTATGAGAGAACCACTAAGGAATTGGATGGCAAGGATGAATAATTTCCAGTAACTAGAGATTCAAAGTTTCCACTTAGTCCTAATCCTAAGGATTATGAGAGCACCATTGAAGAAAGGGAGGATGAAGAATTTTCATTAAATAGAAATTCAATGTTTCCACTCATTCCTAATCCCAAGGATTATGAGAACACTAGTGTTCAAGGGGAGGATGAATACTTTCCTATAAATGATAATTTGACTATGAATAGAGAGTCATATTTTCTACTTATTCATAATCCTAAGGATGATGTGAACATGAGTGATGAATTGGAGGATGAAGAGTTTCTTGCAAATTATAATTTTAGAGGCACACATGTGAATAATGCATTTCTCTAAGTGAGTGTTTGAAAGGAATTCATGGTGATGACGAATTGAATCCTCCAAGGGGGGTTTTCAAATGTAGGGATAAAGATGGTGAAGAATTTTGTCTGAGTCAGTATTTCAAAAGCATAGATGTTGGTAGTGAATAATTTCCATCAAGGATGGTAATGAATATTTTCTAGGTAATGATTGTGATGAATTTTATAACTATGTTCAAAATGATCATAGCCAGTATAATATTCCTCCTAATGATGATGAAAATTCTTCTACATAGAATAATGAAGTGAGGAAGACATTGCAAGAAAATATTGTATCTTGGAGTAGGAGTAGACCTTTTCATATCAATCCAAAATATTCCAGTTATACAAGGTTTAGAACAGAATATCTCATAAGTAAAATTTCTATCGGTGATTTTATTTCAAGTGAATGTTGTCAAAAGGATTGCTTGAAACATATCGATTTCAAGTTTTATTTAAAGCAAAGGAAGAAATATTTGTCAATGAATAAAAGCATGCAAAATTCAATTTTAGTGGGTTACATGAAATCTACACTAGAAAGTTATGATTATCATATTGGGAATGTATGGATATGCAGAAACAATTTCAAAATGTTGCATTCAATTGGTAATTTTCGTTTGTCAAGAATCCAAGAAAGAATGGAAAAGATCCTACATATTATTCAAAAGTACATTATAAAGGAGAGGTTGGACCATCAACAATTATTGCAATGTCATGGATGAAACACTTCTTTTCAAAGCATGGAGAGTGCATGCGAAATAAAGACACAATATGTATTCTAGATAATTTTCAAGATGAGAAATCTACAACTTATACAGATAACATGCAGAAGGTGCTGAAGGAGATGATAATTTTATTACATATTCATGCTTTACAAGGATATGGAAGAATGAATTCAACAATGTTTGTATTCCTGAAAAGGCAATGATGGGGGTTTACAATACATGTGCTTCTCTTAAATAAAAAAGGGATAAATGTCAAGGGGAATAAAGAGGTATGCATTGATAACATTAATTTTAAAAATTGGATACTTATCAACTATGAAGATATATTTGTTAATAGATTTATTTTATTTTATCTATGGATTCAATTGTCCAAGCACTTCAAGGGCATCACAATCAACAAACAAGTGAAAGACAAAAATTGTATAAGAATAAAAAAAAGTGTTATGATGATCCAAATAAATATTTGGTTTTGATAATTGATGGTATGGACCAATAGAAAACACTTCTACCACATTTTGTCTGCACAACAAAAAATTTACAGGAATAAAATTTTATTCAATTTCAGTTAGTTGGTTGTATGGTCTTTAATGGGAAGATGTTGCCAAGGGTTTACTTCACAGCTCCAAATATTCATAATTATGCAAATATTACCATAACTATAATCCATGATGTGCTTTCTCATTGGTTTGTTATTCTTCATGAAGTTTTGTATCTGCAATTGGACAACATGGACTGTGAAAATAAAAATAAAGTTCTTTTTGGATATCTAAACATGCTTGTTCAGTTGGGAATTTTTAAAAAGGTAAAGGTTGGTTTCCTTCTTCTTGGGCACACTGATGACCATATTGATCATACGTTTAGTGATTTTCAGTAACATTGAGGAGGAAGGATGTTAGGAGCTTGCCATCATTAATTGGATGTATCAATAAAACATACATTCCAGAGCCTCTTTTTCATGTGCTAGAAGAAACTATTGACATGCCAAGGTTTATTCTAGGATCACATGGTGAGGAGAAATGCATTGAACAACTTAATGAAATTAGCTTCTAGCATCAATTTCGTATCAAAAGAAATGATGGAAAAAATCAAATATGGCGCATGAAGTGATCCAAAATGGATCTAACATAGACTTCTAAGTCTATGAATTTTCCTCATAGAGGAAATATGAAAGTCACTAGATGATTTTGAAAATAATCTCATCTTATAGATTGTTTCATTCTAAATCCAACACAATTTGAATGGGCCAAAACAAACTCCGGATGAAGGAGTTATTGTAAAAAGAAGATTTGCCCAATGTCCTTAGAAAAGGAGGCATTTCTTATTAAATGTGGCCTAAAGGGTTAATATTAGCCTTATGCACTAAAAACATTTGTTAAGCACTAAGCCTTCATCAAAGTGCATTTTACATTGAAATTCGGATAAATCACATGGGCAGTGGCAGCCAGATGGACCCAAAGAATTTATGGAAAATAGACTAAACCTTATGAGTTCTGGAAGGAGGGCAGTAAGCGATATTTCAGACGGGCTTCAAGTAGTAAGCGGTATTGGACAAGCTCCACCGTATTCCATACATTAGTTGACATGTGGCACGGCGCAGGAGAGAGAAAACCGCTTTTTCAGGCAGGTAATCTCTGCGGAAGTAGGTCACCCGAAAATGCTACCAACCATTGGATTGGAGATCACAGGATCAATGACAGAGATTAAGAAGACTGTTTGCTATTTTGGGTTCAGTGTGAACTATTGGATTAAAATACAGATCAATGGTTTTGATTGAATCAGTGATCACTAATCGGGAAGGTTGAAGGACCAAGACTTGTGGCCATGTGACCCGCCGATATGCGATAGCGCCGATGTTCGATGCGCCGATAACATTGATCGGCGATTGGTGAATCGTGAGGCCACAATACAAAGGGGCCAATGCACATTGTGACTTTCGATTGCGATATGCCGATAAAGGGTGAACCCAATGGGAATTATAAGCGCGAATGCATAAAATTTGAAATCCGGTTTATTCAGATTTTCTTTGTATTTCCCGTATATTAAGGTTTTGACCTCCTGCCTAAGTGATTACAATATGTTGATAGAAGGTGGACCCGATGGGAATTATGGATGCAATTTCATAATATTTGAAGTCTGGAAATAAGGGATTTCTTTGTATTTCCTGTGTTTTGGGGTTTTTGGCCAATATGCCATGTGATTGCGATTCTCGATGGAATGGTGAACCCAATAGGATATCAAGCATGATCCTATATTATTTGAAATCTGGTTAAACTCCCATGATGGGTTTTTCATGCGTTTCCTGTGTATTTCCATTATTTGGCTATTTCGGCCAAACGAAGGCAAAACGATTGGGTTTCCCATGATGACGGTTCCTTTCCATTGTAAAGGGATTCTTGTGGTTAAACAATCGAGTTTTCCATGATGGAGGGTTGTAACTGATGTGTTACAAATACACAGAGAATGTTGGGTAGCAGAGGGCCCGTGTAACAATTTTGGGGCTTAAAGCCCGTAATTTTGGCAAAGGTATGGTAAGGACTCCGTGAAGTGTGCAGAGCACGAATCGTAAATGAGTCAAGTCAAAGGGTTGTCCACCCAAGAAATAATATAGAATAATAGGAATTAAGTCAGCTTGCCCATGGTCTACGGACCATGGGAATGTATAAATAGAGCGAGGCTCTAAGGGTAGAAAGTAGCTTTTTATATGTAGTTTTGGATTTGAAATGTAATGGGTTTTTGAGGAGCGAAGTCTTGAAGCATCTGTAAGTCCAAGTCAAGGGTGTTGGTAGGTAGATAGAGGCTCTGCAGCTGTGTGCACAGAGGCCTAGTAGAGTCTACAGCTATGTGCGTGGACCCTTGCAGCTGAGTGCGCAGGGCGGATCTAGATGTATTGGTGGAAGAATTGAATAAAGATAAGTTGATTCTGAATTTTTGTGTTAAATCTGAATTGTTGTGGATCTAGCTAATTTATGGTTGATATAACTATTGGATATATTCATGTCTGCTTATGTTATGAGTTTAAGCAAATCTATATCTTGCTAGGTGCGCAAACTAGTTATTTCTGTTAAAAGTTTGCTTAAAGACCATAAAAAGTAGATCTAATCTATAAATAAGAATTAAGGATTTTCCTGGGTCCAGATCTACACAGAGCAGAGTGGCACGAAGCCACAGAATAGTGGGCAAACCTTCCAGACCACATCAAGACATCCCAAGGGTGTGGAAACTTGGTTCCAGCACGCTCCCATGTTACCAAGGGTGAGACCTTAGTTCGTGCTCCGTGGGTTGTTACCGAAAGGGTCGGTAGCTGCAGGATTTGTTTGGCTAAATAACTCTTCCGAACCCAGGTCAAGCCCATATCAGCCAAAAAATGGTTCCATTGTCGGGACCGGGATCTGCCTAAGGGATGTCTGATGTCGTAACACTGGAATCCTACAAAGAAAGAGCTTGAAGATGACCTGGATTAGAAGCTTCACGAGTTCGTGGTTCAGGAAAATAGAAACCCGCAGATATTGGAGGAAGGGTGGTTAGATCATTAGATATAGATAGATACCCATGAAATATTCTTAGTAACATTCCTGATAGAGTTGTACGAGTGGATCGCAAGGTTAGCCGACAGTGTGGGAAGGTGCAGACTAGATCAAGCTATAGTGTGGACCCCAGAATTGGTGCACGGGCTAGAAGCATCGAAAGATAAAATTGCATGCGCAGTAGATCACTGGTTGGATCAGGTAATAGGAGGGTTTATTAGCGAGTTCACGATAGACACAACTGTGAGTTATAGTGAAGCAGAAAGGTGCTTTCTCTAAGGACCCCAGGGTAAGTATATTAAATCGTTGAGCACTTGGATTAAGATTCTTTTGTGTGAAAAATTGATTATGCGCATTTATTGATGTTTGCCATAACATGGAGTGGAAGAGGCTACCGAGGAATCGAAGGAATAGAGAACAGTCTACTAATTTCTATTTCATGGGAGAGCGAGGAGGAGCTCGCGAGGTTCTCTCCAAGAAGTGCAGTCTAGTTGATTAAGTAGTGCTTTCCACTGATACCACCTTTATCTATGCCATCACCTACATCACTGACATCAAATCCATCTTCACCCACTCCACCGGACCACCTCTACCACCACCGAAGGTTGGGATGGAGAGCACAGTCAAGTTGCTGGTATTTAAGGGTGTAGGAAATGAGGAACCAGGTCAATTCTGGTTTGTGGTAAGGGCTATATGGGAAGCCCATGGAATAATAGATGATAACATAAAAAAGGCTACCATGGTTAGCATGCTGTAGGACCGTGCATTGACGTGATATATAAAGTACTCAAGCGATCATCTGAATGCAGGAATAACAACAATCCAGGACGCCTTGAATAAAGAATTTGGTCGACCAAAATCAGAGACACAGTCAGTCATTGGGTTCAAAGAGATAGTGATGCTACTGGGTGAAACCCCATGGGATCTGGATCAGAGATTAAAGAGCACAATCCGTGAGGCTAACATGACATTGACAGATGCACAACACTACATGTGGTTTGTGGCATCCTTGACACCACATCTAAGGATGGCGCTATCACAACAAAAGATCTCAACCCAAGTCGAAGCATTAGAAACCGCGATGAGATTGCATGAAACCCCAATACAGGATCCGGGGTTGGGAGTTTAGCAAATCCACGTGCAACTACAAAACCTAAGCTTAGAAATGCAAAGCTTGAAGAAAGAAAGGGCGACTCGATCAAAGGCATGTACAGAGGTAGGATGCATTAAATGCAAAAGTCAAGCACATGACAAGGACCATTGCCCCATATTCGCAAAATATTCGGGGGGGTGATGCCACTAAAACTGGATGTACAAGTAGGGACAAGTGGAGCACCCACGCTCTGGTGCACAATTTGTCAAGTGGGTGGAAAGCACGCAACAGATAACTTCCACCTGTTGCAGAAGTATACCTAGACCCCGCAACAACTGTATTGCAACTTTTGTAGATCAGTGGGTCATGATGAGCAAACATGTTTGAGCTACGACTTAATGATGGAAAGAACCCCAGCTTATCGAGTGCAGACTGAAGCACGGGGGTTCGACCCAGCCATAGGGCCACGCAGGGGATTTCAAGGATGCGACCGAGGAAGAGGAATGGGGCCTAAGCGAGGGCATGCACAATTGATCTATTATAACTGTGGAGGGTCAGGACACTATGCTCGCGACTATACTAACCCAACAAGGATATCTTGCCCATACTATGAGCAATTCAACCATGAAATGGTAGATTGCCCAACGTTAATTGCCCAGATGCATGAAAAGGGAGTATTACAGCCCACTCCAACTCAAAATGTCCAAATGATGAGGTCAGAACCACGCGAAGAAGACCCCAACATAAATATGGTATTGAGGAGCGGCGCACCCACGGGAGGAGATGTGCGGAAAGAGTTTGCAAAAGATGCGAAGGGTTGCAATACCCCTGTAAGGGAACCCAAATTTGAAGTGGAACAAGGGATGAAGATGCCTAAGAAAGCGTCAAAGAGCTTCATGGAAGACTCTACTCTAGGTAGGAGGGACCCAGTTGAGCCGGGGATGGATCCCTTTATGCTTACTACCATTTTAGAGATGTGTATGAAGTTGTTGTGCAATAGTATAGTCGTTAAGGGACTACAAGAGCTTATCACTAAGTGCACAGGGTTGGGCGAGCCACGAGTAGTCCGGAAACTGGGAAGACATGCTCTACGTATTAGACGAGAGATGCATATGACAGAGAAAATCAGTGAATACGAGATGGACCAGGTCATTCTGGATTTAGGGTCGGATGCGAATGTGCTACCTAAGCAAACATGGGAACGCATGGGTAGGCCCGCACTGCAGTGGTCTCTTATTCAACTATGTATGGCCAACCAACAAAAGATCCTACTGATGGGTTGATTACAAGGGGTGACAGTGGACATTGAAGTCATAAGTAGGCAGACTGAATTCGAGGTAATAGAAATTGTGGATGACACTAATCCCTACCCTGCGTTGGTAGGAATTGATTGGGCCACATACATGAATGGGGTCATCAACTTGAAAAGGCAGAAAATGATGTTCGAAAATAAGTCACTACAGGTAATTGCCCTATTGGACCCAGCTGAAGGAGAGCACTACACTGAGGCAGTGTATGATGAGGACAATGACGATGAATTGGACTGCATATACCAGATAATAGCACAAGATCAGGGTCAGGTGAATCCCTCAGCAGACAGAAGATTCTCATAGGAGTCGGATAGTTCGTGTACATCAGATACAGATGAGGAGATGGAAAGATGATAGAATAGATTGCAGGAAGTCACCACATTCAACTGTAATATGATGATTAGATCATTGTTGCCCGTAACCACTGAGGTAAGGAAATGGTCAGTAGATAGCGGCGCCAGTGAGGGGCAGTTTGCCAATCTTGGCACTATAATCTTTACCCAGAAGTAGCATGGTGTGTCGGGTGAAGCAACGTGCACACAGAGGAAGCTGAGAAAGAGAAGATGGTTCCATGTATAGATTGGAGGACGTGCACACTGGAGCAGGGCAGTCATCCATTTACAACAAAGGGCATGGCCATATGTTGCGTGACCATCGCACCAACTGAATTTGCACATAGCAAGCGTCTACTAGGCCAATACAACCATACCCAAAGCAGGGTATGTGAACAGAACTCTATCCATGACTGGATGGGCAATTTCCCCCATGGTACGACCTACAGTCAAAGACCTCCGTGACGGGATTCGACAGTTATGGGAAGTTGTTTAGTGTGGAAAAATGAGACATCGCAAGTTAGCGGAAACGGGGGCCAGACTACAAAAGAAAAGTGTGAAGCTTGATGAAGAAATTGATAAAATCAAATTAGAACTCACCCACACAGATGGCGTGCGAGAGCTATTGAAGGAACTGACCTAGACGGCTCTCCTACACTATTAGGACAAGCCACAACCCTGCTAACATGGTTGCGCCTGCACCCTAGGACACACGGAAACACAGACTGCGATACGCCATCAGACTCAAAGGAATGTAAATGGTGTGACCACCTAACTATCTGTAGAAGGCCCAGTCCTAGCACTCCACGTAGTTCGAAGAGTGTGTGGGACTATAAAATAGGCTGCAAAAAAGCTGCACAACGATGGTCAAATGCATAGGATGCACCTACACACCAGAGGCTGCGCTATTGTGGGGAGGGGATGGAAGGCAACCATTGTAGGTACTGTTCATGACAAGATGTACCATTTAAGACACGGAGGAGCGGGTGGCGGGTAATTAAGGCGTAAGGATAACAGCCAAAATCACATTTATGAGCCACAAGGGGGGCGAACTGCACACTTTGAATTTGAAATCATATATATCAAGCAAGAAAAGGGGCATACCACCAAATTTGATCTTTCGAAGAATAGGACACCCTGGGTTCTAGCCAAAAGGAGCAAGATGAATGATAAGGTACTAAAGGAAAGCCCGTGGTTTTAGGCACTGCCAAAGGAATACCGAGATTCATTCCTCAGGTCAATAAACCCTACCACAAAGAGTCCACAGAATCCCATGCTGTAGGCAGCCGAACTCCCTACATCACCCAGGACATTGCGGACCAAAAAGGACCCCTAGATACCAGGACCAGTGAGGCGGTCGCCGCGAAATCCACGCTTTAGCAAGATCACAATGGAAGAAAAGGGAAAAACTATTACCATTGAAAGCGACGAGGAGGACGAGGGATCCCCGACATATGTCGAAGAAATAAACCCCGACGAGGAAACTGTCCAGCCAGTGCACATCCCAAGTATGTTCCTCCAAGCAAAGGGAAGGCTAAGGTCCCTACCAATCTGGATGATGTTGACAATATAATCACCACCCCGTCTCTTCCGAAAGGGGTTCCGGTTGAAAGCATGGTGACTGGCCATATTGCGACGACGAAATTTGAAGATTGGGACCTTGCAGATACAACAAAATTTCCCCATTTGGTGAATAGCGAATTGATGGAGCAGAGCGCGAAAGGGACGGTTACGACACTTCAACCAAAGGAATGGCTCCGAAAGGTGGAGAACATTGGGTTTCTTTGTCTCCTGTCCATTCCGCACTTTCTTCGGCCCCGTATTACAATCTTGGTCATCAGACAGTTGCTGTGTCTGGTTCATGAAGGATACTTATGGCTTAGCAAACCCATCCAAATCACGCCATAACTCATACATAAGATCTCACTACTTCCCTACGAAGGAAGAGACCCCTGGAAAAATATCGATAACAGCAACGATATGATGATGACCAAAGCCATGAAAAGGAAATATAAGCTAGAGAAAGGGCAACGAGGCTACATTATTGATAGTATCTCAGATAGAGAAGTTCGTGTTCCTATCCAGTTGCTGGCCAGGAAAGTGATGCGAAAATGTCATGGCACCAAGGTTCCAACGATCGTCATTGCCCTAGCTAAGTAATGCGCAGTTAGGGAATGGTTCAATTGGGCATAGTTCCTTTGTGAAGAATTCTTGACCAACTGTAGAGAGGTCCAAGAGGAGGGAAAGACCTTCCACTATGCGTGGTTGTTGTTGTCCATTGTGCTGGTTACCACTGACCTACCTGAAGACAGTTAGTTTCCCTCCTTTGATCTAGATTAGCCATAAGCCACCAAATTTGCATCACTTTGGGTGACCAGGGATGCTAAAAGAATCTTGGGCATCAAGATTTTTTGGATATTGATGGAGGGAGACGTTCGAAACTTGGTCACCTAACAACCCTAGTTGTCCACCGAAATCTATGACAATGTGAAGCATATAGCTGAGTTTAAAGCAGACATGCACTTTGTCTACATCCGGGCACATAAGGACCCCGACCAAACATGGACTACACTTCCTCTCCTTGCCATTGACAAAGATATAGATGCAGTATTGGATACTTGGCCATCAGAATGGCGCGAACCTGAGGCGATGTGGTGCGATGAGGCCGCCATCAGGAAACAGAAGGCTGAAGAAAAGATTGCCGCATAGTAGAAGCGCAATGAACAACACACTACAAAAGTTCGAGCGACCCATGAAGTAGCACATACTTCAACAACCAAACCACTAGCTGGCATGGCTACAATGGACGAAAGCCATCAGAAGGTGCCCACAGATCTGGCCACAGAGAAAGCAATGGAAGGAACACCATCAAACACCACGTGTGTGCCCTTAAAATGGCCGCTGCCGACATAATGGATGAAGCCACGATAGAAGGCTAAGGTGTCTAAATGGGTTGGCGAACTGACCACCTTGACTAAGGGCGACCTAGGTGACATAGGGTACACCATTCCCGAAGCCACTCAGGATGCAATAAAAGATGCCATGTCATAGCAACAGAATTGTGCTGAGGGAGCTCCGTGCATAGCTACAAGAACTCAGGACACGGACAGCGTAGATGGGAACCACCTCTACTCATGGGGTTACAGGTATGTTAGCTAATAAGTAGCTGCTGAGGGCCCAACTGGCTCAAACTATTGTGATTCCAGCAGGAGCATTGATAACAGAAAATGAGGGAGACAAAGCTATGGTAGGACAACTTACGGGGCTGGGACTCAATTTGGCTGCCCTCCCGCATGAAAGCTTGTACCAGCTCTAGGACAATGCCACGATGGAGCTCCGTGCTAGGGAGAGGCGCACGGAATAGGTACTCAATGAACAGAGAATTAATATAGAATAGTTGAGCCTCCAACAGGACGAAGCCATCGCATAGAGTCAACAAGTGGAGCAAGTGGTAGGGGAAGCATGTTCACATGCCCCTGAGTTGGAGATTGCAGCCGATTTACCTGTTGGCATACGAATCCACAAGCTGGCTAGTGGGTTCCATGAAGCAAAGGAGGAGGCCGCGAAGATTCAATTGGAGCTCAGTTTGCATTGCAGAGCTGAAGCTGTAGGCACAACCTTTGATGCCACCAGAGGTCACCGAGTAGCGCAAAAGCATCATTAGCTCCGGCCGGGAAAAGATCACACATTCCATGAAGGAATGCACTGACTTGTTGGCTCAGTTGCTTATTATGCTCACTTCACTCTAGGAAGATCCTACCCTACAGTGACTGGAAACCGAGGCAAGAGAGCTCCAGCAAGCTTATGATAATATCAGAGGGACCACATAGACGGTTGTGGTTACGCAGTGCTTGGCCAAGATGAAGGAGGCCCAGGCTCTGAAAATCCAAGCTGATGCTGCCTGCCAGAAAGAAGTAGTGATTAAATAACTTCTCTAGCCATGGATTGATGAGGCATTCGTAGTTTCCACTGCCATTGAGCGCAAGTTGGCACACATGCAGGTGTAAAATGAACCTGGGGTAGAAACTACGATAGAGACTGACGTGTCGGTGACACACGTTGAATGAGTACAACAAATGGCGGATGAGTTTGCTTAAAGTACCAGTGAAGCATAGAAATTTCTGTCTGACCTGCCTATGAAGATTGTCACAATAGATGAGTCACTCGAGACGAGTCACGATGATTGTGTTGGGGGACTATTTGGTAGTAGAGGGCCCACGTAACAGTTTTTGGGCTTAAAGCACGCAATTTTGGGAAAGGTATGGTAAGGACTCCGTGAAGTGCGCAAAGCGCGAATTGTAAATGAGTCAATTCAAAGGGTTGTTGTTATCGAGAAAACTAGTGTCTATTCAGAGCTGCTAGCCACACTAAGACGGGTAGCTATCTTAGAAAAAAATAGATTAAAGTCACTTGTTTTTCCCTTACGAGAGAGACATGAGAAAGAAGCAGAGAGTACGAACCTCAGTGTTCCGCTTGGCTCCTTGCTTGTTTCCTTTCTCCTTCGACAGAATCTTGCCACTACTTCCTTACTTGTCCTGCTTCAAAGAGCACCTGTAGATTCACAGCAGCATAATACCATCAAAGCATAGAGATCTTTCACTGTAAACAATATAGGATCAGATATATATTGACCATACCAATGCATATATCAACACAATATTCAGAGATACATAAGAATATGGAGGAAAAATCAAATAGCTTTATTAGTAAAAGTAGTAGAAGAGAGGATTACAACCACTTGGTCTAACCCAGCACCATCCTCCCAGCTTGAAATCCCTCTTCACCTCATACAAAGAAAGATCACCAAACAATGTCTTCAAAGAGAAACCAACAACACTTCCTTGCAAATTACAAAATTCCAGCCTTTGGATCTCTTGGATGAGGGATCCATATATAGACATTTACAGGGGAGTGAGTCATCTTTTGGGATTTTGATTAGTGTCATTTCACTGATAGTTCTTGGTTCCACATGGATATTTTAGATCCCTTACTCATCTCTGGGCGAACTCAGAGAGGCAAGTGTCAAATGAGCAGTTTCTAGAAGATCCTTTGGGTTTCCACCTAGCAAACTGCTTGTGCCATTTGTCTGCTCTCGCTCATTGCACCCTATAGAAGGGCTTTCCGGTATGAATCACACTTTTTGCATGTGACAAGTGAGATGCATTGCACCTTTAGCATTGGGCAGTCTGTATGGTCCTACTTTGACCAGTTCTGGGTAGTTTTTCATGGAGAACTTCTGGGAGATGATGTAATCAGCTGACCTTGCTCCTTTAGGGTATGAAACAACACTTTTAGGGACTCAAAATCCCTTAGTTTATGAACATGTATGATTGGGTTTGTAGTGCCCAAATATTTCTATAACAGTTGCCCCCTAAAGTAGGAGGTCATAAATCCTTTTTGATGTCAGGTAAAATGCTTTGTAATGAGGATCCGAGGTTTTTCGCACTGGAAGGTGACCTGTAATAAGATACAATACAATACATTATCTTCATAACATTTTCATGATCTAGCTGAGGGGGGCATTCCCATGCTCAGCTTGAGAAATTCATTTTCATGTACATAGGATAGACAACCGTCTATGTGCAGACTGATGATTCTCGTAGAGCCATCATCCCTTAATTTGGATGATCGTCTCTGCAACAATGATGTACATTTGATGTCTTTATTTTCCTAATTATATTGCAGCCTGGATGGATGAAACTAGATCTGGGGTCTTCAAAACTCGTTCAATCTTCACCCGAAGTACAAGTCGATCCATGTCAATAGATGCTCTGATGTCGAACATGGAAAGACATCGCCTGATTACTAGCCAACAATGTAAGTTGTTAATAGGTGCGAGAGGAATCACCGATGATGATGATGACCCTCAAGGTATTGCAGTACAATTCATGTGGTGTGAATACATGATTTGGTGTTGAACACCACGCAAAGTCTTTTGGTTGAAGGGCATTAATGTAAACCTGTTTCTGGAAGTGAGAAACTTGGCATTGAGGCATGCAAGCTTCAAAGCACTAAAAGGGTTGTTCCTGGGTTAGCTTCTTGGGTAATGAGCTGATGTCGACAAGAAGTGACCCATCGTAGGAGGGCATTGATGGATCCCACATCTATGACATGGAACAGAGAAAATGATTTCGTAGAGGTGAAAACGATCGGATGATACAAGGTTTAGGGTGGCAGTCATGAAAGAATGAAGCGTGAAGGTATTGCAGTGGATGAGACATAATCTTGGTAGGTGAATTCTCTGAACAACTTCTCTTGAACATATCAGTGACACTAAAATGGATTGGTAGCATTAACCCCAAAAGTGGATGGTACGGTGGACCAATGGTGGTATGACCGGTGAATGCAATAACCCAACCTAACTCAATCATGGTGATGGAGTGAAAGTGTCATGTTTAAGAGTTACCTACTGCAAATAAAGTTTCTTCAAGTTTTCTTCCTAGTTTTCCTCAGTCATTTCTGACCAGTACCTATTTATTTTTGTTAAGCTTGAGGAGGATAACATATTCTTGTTCTATAATTTTACCTTCGGGCAAACCCGTCGCTATGTTTTAACAAGCCTAGCGACAATGAAACTCGCTCTTGTCTGAATGGACAAGTTTGTCGCTGTTGTTTTAATGAGTTTAATGACAAGGATAACTCGTTTCTTTTCAATTTTAGAGAGTCTGTAAAGAGACGGAAAGAAGACTCCAATATTCCTTTTTCATAATATAACCCCTTAAGTCCGAAAAAGTATAAAACAATGCGAAAGGGATGACTTTTCGATAGTTTTAATGAGCCGAACAAGACAAATGCTCGATCTTTTTGTGTAATAATCACTCAGGTCGAAAAAGATAAAAATCTAGAGGAGGGATAGCACTTCCAATCACTTTAACGAGATGGAGAGGCCAATTTCTTGGCAATATTTTCATATTTTACGAGTCAGATGAAAAGAGCTTAAAGGAGACTTGTTTTTTGAGGAACGAGTGATGTTTTCAGATAGCAGTTGGTTCCAGGTAATGTTTGGAACTTTTCAATCATGGCAGTGTAAAGAAGGTGGCTAATAATATCACTCATCGTAGTTGTTCCTCAAAAGGGGTAAACAATCAAATGGAGGCAAATGATCAGCTAAAATAGAGTGGAGGTGATGGTAAGAACACGACCAAGGCTCAAAAGCTGAAAATAATTCGATCTCAATGGTTATTTACTAGTGGTGGGTTCATTTATTAATGAGCTTAAACTTTGGTGGAACATATGCTCATTGCTAGGTTTAACTTTTAATGAGCTTGAACTTCATCTAAAACTGCTCGTGCTAGTCGTATAAGAAGGATGCCTCATCGATAGGTTCATTTTTTAGGGAGCTTGCACCATTCGAAATTATGCTCCGACTCCTTTTATTATGTAGGCTAGGAATGACCAATCCTACAAGTTTAAAGTGTTAAGAATATACAAACTAAGAAAATAAATGGTCGCTTTTCACTTTCATGCAAAAATGTTTGCATGCCCCCAGGTATAGCGAAGTAGAGTTTCCTAGGTTACCCCTCAATTTACAGACAAAACCTTTGTTCTATCAGGAAAGGCCTAACCTTTCCAAGTTACACTTCAATTTGCAGACAAAACATTCATTCTATTGGGAAATGCCTACCTTCTAATAGAGGTATCTTGTTCCGGTCTAATCCCATTTTCCTAAATGGATGGGTGTGTCAGACCAGTCATATATCCTCTATGGAAGCCTACCTTATACCTAAATTTTTCCTGCGGAAGCAGACCAGGGTGCATGCCCCCTGCGTTTCAATCACAACCAACGAATCACTCACGCTCATCAGGTGGACGGATTGGAGATTGATGAGACATTCCTTGCGCAAAACGACTTGTCAGGGATGGCATTTTACTATTAGCTATGTGTGAACTGAGGAATGAACGCTTGTCTATGAGCTAGACCACTCTGCCCTCATGCAGAAAACACATTACTCAAAAGAGTGAGGACACAATGGCTCCCATGCTATAAATGTAGTCACGTCCAAGGAGTAGACTGTAATCTAAAGGTCCTTGGACTACCATTACATTCAAATAAAAGGTTTTCCTTCTGAAAGTTATAGGAAAATCTAGAAGGATCCCTAACAGTTGACTGGTTCCTTTGTCGAAGCCTGTCTAATGTTGCATCTCAGGCAGAAGTGATGGAAAACCAAGCGCTTTCCAAGAAGTTGAGGAAAGGATACTCACAGAAGCCCCTTCATCTATAATGGTACCAACCATGACCATTCTGTAAGTTTGCACTATGATTCAGAATGGTACATTAGATGGTAAACGGGGTCGGCCTAGTAGATTCCAATCGAAGGAGACAAATAGGTTGCTTGGAGGTGGGACTGAATAAATGGCCAGACACATCTCTGACAAAATTCCTTCCTACGGTAAAGGAATGGGTAGATTTCCCCCCTATTCATCAGAGTCTATATTTACGAAAAGAATTTGAACGGTGTCGTTCTCATTCTCTTTGGTGACTGTATCATCTGAAGGTAAATCCTCTGAGGATAAGATGAGGTTGACTACTGTCTCGACCTATTGAATTTGGTCCAATGTGGACTTAGAGGGTTCATCTTCAATGATATGCGCTTCGATAGGCAACAAAGGAGTGTCAGTCAGATTTTCAACTAGCAATGGACTCGACAAGAGTTTCTTGTATCCAGGAGGAAGTCGTTGCGGTGATGCAAGACGATTATCCAAGACTCTTTTAGCTTCATCCAGGAAGGGACAATGGTGGAGGGCATGATCGCCTTCACACAGTCTGCAAGGAAATTTAGATTTTCCTTTTTTCCCGGTGACTTCGTTTTCACTAGTTGACGGTGTACTCTCAACATGATCGTCAAAGGTTAACGACACGAGATTATGAAAGTGGGGAGACGAGTCCCTTAAGATCCATGGGATGCAAGGACAATCTCGATGATAATGGTCCCCTTTGCAGATGACACAACGAGATTTGGGTTTGGATGGTGTAGTTTGTGGATTTTCACTAGATGATGCACGGTTGCCCCTTTTTGCCATTGGTTCCTTCTTCTTCTTCTCCTTCCCTTTCTTCTTCTTCTTAGTTACTTGGTTTTTAGTTTTACTAGTTTCACCAAGTAAAGAGGAAGAAGGAGAGGGAGAAACAAACGAAGTAGAAGGTTGGGGGGTGACTCTAGTATCATCTAGTTGTTGATTTGATTGCTCAGGAATCATGGTGCTTTGAATGACAGAGGTCGAGAAAAGCCATACTGGCAGGCCAATTATCAATCTAGGGAGGGACAATGTGGCCATATGAGGTGCACCAACATCTCCCCAAGAGGAGAAAGGA
The DNA here is from genome assembly GCA_031772625.1 of Pinus tabuliformis. Lineage (NCBI taxonomy): Eukaryota > Viridiplantae > Streptophyta > Pinopsida > Pinales > Pinaceae > Pinus > Pinus tabuliformis. The sequence continues at coordinate 1,337,991,517 of CM062820.1, forward strand.
CTAGAATTTCCCCCAAGGGGAAATCCTTGGTTGGTGGACTCCATTTTCTCAACGCAAGACTAGCGATGGAACAGTGACGTTATTCCATTTAAAATAAATTTTAGACGCTTTGACACAACTTTCTTTTTGACTTTTTAAGAGTCAAGAAAAAGCTAAAGATGACTCTAGTCGCCTTCGATTTTTAATGAGCCTGAAGTGACAAGTGCTCAGATCGACCTTTTCCTTTAAGGAGTCTAAAAAGGAATGAAAGAGACTACTCTGGGAATATAGATAGAGGGACTACCAAACCAATCGCAAAACTGTAGAATACTTTTTACAGTACGACAATCAATCTTCCTGAATTCTGTTTTCAGCGTATTGTGATCGATAGGACAGCAGACATGGCTTCCTAAGGATAAAAGATATAGCCTATTATGGTCTCCCAATATATACTCGACGGTATGTGGGAGTACAAGTCCGTACTGGCACTTGTCATGTCAAAGAGGAGGAATCACCCAACCTACGATGAAAGAGACAGTTACCAAGCTTTACGATGCCGGAATATGTCTCTAGCCTAGACTTCTAGATGTTGTGCGTTAGGTTCCAAAGCATTTTTATGTTCATTTAATTTATTTTATAGTTGATCTTTCTTAAGAAATTTGTCTTTCAGGTTCACCGTGTGATGTAGATATACAATTCCTAAAATGCAATCTAAGATGATAAACAGTCATTTAATCTTCTTTTTGCAATGAAAATCCTAGCTACTAAGGAAAGAGAAATGAAATCCTTTCAACATAGAGTAGAGAGCACACACTAGATGCACTATCCTAAATCAAAATAAACAAGCAGTCTAAATGCAAATGCACATGTATGTATTCGTTTTCCACTTTCTTAATGTGTGAATGACAAAAAGAATGCTGAATACAAATTTGAATTATCTCTTCTTTCAAACCGATAGTAGTAATGATTTTCCTTTCAAAAAATGATAGGAAGGCAAGACAACACTTTGTGATTTTGAATTGAAAACTACTTTCGACAATTGAAATACTGTAAATTCAGATCAAATACAAGAGTAACAATGTAATCGACTATCAAAAAGAGAAGTATTATTTTCTTTGACTGAAAACGACACTTGCAAAACTTTCAAATCAAAATACGACAGTTCGATTAAGCTACTATTTTGTAAATGAGAACTGTGAATGGCAAAATGCATAAAAAACATTCACAAATTTTTGTATAATGTAGGCTAAATGATGCAAAGGAAGGGGGTTTCTACAATGGTCTACTGATCATAGACAACAAAACTCCTGAATAAAACTGAAGACAGTGAAGAAAAAACCAAAATCTGGAGGCAGAAACAGTCTTACCTGATCATCGCACCTGTAACACAGGGAAACAGGGATGCATCTCACCTACTGCACATGGGAGGTGCGATGCATCCAATCTGCCTAAAGGAGAGAGTGCGATGGTCTAGGAATGAGACTTTAACTTGGTTTTTGGTCATAGTTTACAGTTTAGTTCATGGATTTAGGCCGAGAAAATGATAGTCAGTAACTACAAAGTATAGGGCTGATCTAATGAGGTTACTCAAGCTACCTCTAGGGCACTTAGGATGTTTGCAAGTCAATTGTTCAGTTCATAAACAAACCTAGAGATTGACTGAAGCAACATTGATCTACTTTGCACTTGCATAGAAATGTAGTTCGAAGGCTAGCTGACTTAACTTCAGGCTCTGTATGTGGTTTATGAATCAAACAAATAGAGACAAGCAATCAAACTAATCACTCCCCAGGGGAGTCGCCATTTTTTTATTAGGAAAACTAGTGTTTATTCAGAGATAGTAGTCCCACTAAGACAGGTAGCTATCTTAGAAACAAACAGATTAAAGTCACTTGTTTTTCCTTTACGAGAGAGAGATGAGAAAGGACCAGAGAGTACCAAACTTAGTCTTCCGCTTGGCTCCTTGCTTGTTTCCTTTCTCCTTTGACAGAATCTCACCACTACTTCCTTACTTGTCCTACTTCAAAGAGCACCTGTAGATTCACAGCAGCATAATACCATCAAAGCATAGAGATCTTTCACTGTAAACAATATAGGATCAGATATATATTGACCATACAAATGCATATATCAACACAATATTCAGAGATACACAAGAATATGGAGGAAAACTCAAATAGCTTTATTAGTAAAAGTAGTAGAAGAGAGGATTACAATCACTTGGTCTGCCCCAGTGCCCTCCTCCCAGCTTGAAAGCCCTCTTCACCTCATACAAAGCAAGATCACCCAACAATGTCTTCAAAGAGAAACCAACAGCACTTCCTTGCAAATTACAAAATTCTATCCTTTGGATCTCTTGGATGAGGGATCCATATATAGATGTTTACAGGGGAGTGAGTCAACTTCTGGAATTTTTATTAGTGTCATTTCACTGATAGTTCTTGGTTCCACATGGAGATTTCAGATCCCTTACTCATCCCTAGGCGAACTCAGCGAGGCAAGTGTCAAATGAGCAATTTCTAGAAGATGCTCTGGGTTTCCACCTAGCAAACTGCTTGTGCCATTTGTCTACTCTCACTCATCGCACCATATAGAAGGGCTTTCCAGTATGTAGCGCACTTTTTGCATGTGGTAGGTGAGATGCATCACACCTTTAGCACTAGGCAGCCTGTGTGGTCCTGCTTGACCAGTTTTGATTAGTTTTTCATGGAGAACTTCTGGGAGATGATGTAATCACGTGACCTTGCTCCTTTAGGGTATGAGACAACACTTTTAGGGACTTAGAAGGCTTTGGTTTATGGACATGTATGATTGGGGTTGCAGTGCCCAAATATGTCTATAATAGTTATCCACCCAAGAAATAATATATAATAATAGGAAGTAAGTCGGCTTACCCATGATTCGTGGACCATGGGAATGTATAAATAGAGCAAGGCTTTAAGGGTAGAAAGTAGCTTTTGAAGTATACTTTTGGATCTAAAATGTAATGGGTTTTTGAGGAGCGAAGTCTTGAAGCGTCTGTAAGTCTGAGTCAAGGGTGTTGGTTGGTAGATAAAGGTTCTGCAACTGTGTGCACAGAGGCCTGGTAGAGCCTGTAGCTGTGTGCGCGGACCCCTATAGTTGAGTGCGCAGGGTGGATCTAGATGTATTGGTGGAAGAATTCAATAAAGATAAGTTGATTTTGAATTTCTGTGTTAAATCCGAATTGTTGTGGATCTGGCTAATTTATGGTTAATATAACTATTGGATCTATGCGTGTATTCTTATGTTATGAGTTTAAGCAAATCTATATCTTTCTGTGTGCACAAATTGGTTATTTCTGTTAAATTTTTGCTTAAAGACCATAAAAAGTAGATCTAATCTATAAATAAGAATTAAGGATTTTCCTGGGTCCGGATCTACGCGGAGTGGAGTGGCGCAAAGCCACAGAACAGTGGGTGAACCTTGCAGACCACATCAAGACATCCCGAGGGTGTGGAAACCTGGTTCCGGCACCCTCCCCTGCTACCTCGGGTGAGACCTTAGTCCGATCTCCGCGGGCTATTACCGAAAGGGCTGGTAGCTATGGGATTTGTTTGGCTAAATAACTCTTCCGAACCTGGGTCAGGCCCATATAAGCCAACAAAGAGCACAAAGGCTGAAAGCTGCTGAGAATGTGTGTAGAGGCCTAGAGATAACGTAAAGAGTAGAGCTAACAGAGGGTTACTTGGAGGTTGGGTGAACCCAGAAGCTCATGAGAGCCAGATCCAAGAGTTAGAGCCAGAGCCAGAGCCAGAGCTGAGAGCTAGAGCCAAAGCGAGAGAGCTCATAGCAGACTTCTAAGAGCCATGGAGCTATAATGAAGCTACAAAACAGCAAAGAGATCAAATGATCAAGCTGTTGCTAGTGTCCAGAGTGTGATGAAGGCAGAAGGAGGAGTTCCAGAGACAGTTAAATCAGAACTGGTTACACCAGAGCAGATGGTCATGGTGGAAGTGGTACCAGTATATGCTTACTGACTCGAAAGGTGTTCAAACAGTATAAAGGATTTTGTTGTTTGATTGTTTGTAAACTAACTGTAGTTTGAGTTTGCAAAGGTTTAGGGAAATCTTCTGTTAGCTAAGTCCAGGAGAGGACAAGAAGGAAGGAGGGCTGAAGGCATTCTTCTTATCCCAAAGGACCTCAAAGCAATCCTTGAAGCACAAGAGGTTTGTTGCAAAAGGTTTCTTGTATAAGCTCTTTGCTAATCTTGTTTGAAGTTCTTTTTTCCATTTTGATAATGACAACTTCTACAAGTGAGTCCCCAAATTCCTCCTTCATCACAAGATTTCTTAATGGAGACATGAAGCAAGACTTGTTCATCATGATGGACAAGGTGAGAGAAATGTATGAGGATGAAAGGAAGAGAGACATACTTAGAGAGTAGTTGAATTCCATGGATGATCTGGATTTAGATAGGAATGCAATAGATTACAGAGATAACCATAAATACAGAGATGCGATAACCATAAATACAGGGATGCAGCGGAAATAATACTTCATTTCATTAATGGAACATACTGAAATATGTTTACAACCAGAAATGGAAATAAACCAGCTAGGGCGATGGTAGCTTATCTCTGAGAAGAGATGTGCGGCTACATGCCTCTGAACTGTTCTCCAAAAACTGTGTTACAATGAGGCTCGAGGGCCTATTTATTGTTGAGAAACAATGGAAAACCTTTCACATTCCAAAACCTAACCCTAGAAGATGAAACGCCAAATTGTGGGCGCCATTTTTGGGTAAGTTGGTACATCAACTTCCCGGGGTTGCGAATTGGTCGTACTATCTCCGTTTCACGCGCATGATAGCCCGTTGGAAAGATCTCTCCGAGGACTGCGATGGAAAAGGCGATTTTTGGTCGAAAAATTCACTGGCGATGGATTTCCCAAAAAACGTCGTTTAGGGCCTCAAAACGGCTCCGGAAGTTTAGGACCCGAAAAACTGCTAAAAATAGTAAACTGTGCTATAATTAAGGAAACAGAAAAACTGAAAGAGACAGTTGTGGGGGTCCAAATGGGATAGGTGGGTGGCCACCAACATCCACTTGGATCATTCCTCCCCCCTTAGGAAGCAATGGTCCCCATTGCGTTGAGTTCCTCCCTGAGATGAGGAAGCTTCTGCTCAGTTGGGTCTCTGGTGAGCTGTTCTGTAATCTCTGATGTGTCCAAAAATTGTGGGGGGCATGGTCGGCGATGGTCCACATTGAACACTTGGTGCAAGCGAAGGAATGGAGGAATGTTGTGTTTCAAAGCATTGTTTCCCATAGCCTTGTTACTAGTGTAAGGACCATGTCGAAGTGGTCTGAGTTTCTGATGGGTTCTGGTAAGGCGCTCCCTCTGCAAATGTAACCAAACTTTGTCACCCACCTGAAACTTATGTGGTACCCCTCTGGGTAAGGAGAAGTTGTTCCTGTGTTCTGTCACGATTGTATCCCTCTGTTGCTGCTGCTATGTGGAGGAACCCTTCGCGGGGGTCATGGATGTAGCAACGATCTTCCCCTTACTTTGGGAGCGAACCAGACAGAAAATAAATTTCCTAGTCTATGAGATGAGCTTGCTTCCTTTCTTAGCAGTGATCAAAGAGGTGGCGGTAGGTGGGGTTACCTCCGGTATCCTGTATAATGAATTATCCAAAGAAATGATGACAGCGCGAGGCCTTGACTCATACACAGCATGTAGCCTCCACAAGTATGGCTGGCCTAATAGTACATCACAAACATCTAGAGGTGTAACATCACACAATACCTCATCTGTGAAGGGCTTGATGCTGTAGGGAAGGTGGCACTACTGGCGAACTTTGAGATCGCGTCCTTCGTGAAGCCAACCGATACTGTATGGCTGTGGGTGCGGTGTAGTTGGTAGGCCCAACTGCTTCACGACCTCTACTGAAATGAGGTTCTTTTTGCTGCCACTGTCGACAATGAATTGCAGTGGCGAACCCTTCACCCACATCTGTGAGTGGAAAAGACGTTCCCCCTCTTCTGGATCTTCGGGCTCATTTTTCTGGATCTTGGCAGTAGCAACAGTGGCGCTGGGATCCGTATCAATGATCTGCTTCCCTTTGTCATTCCCCTTGTCGGGTTCTAACTCAGAGTCGGAACATGCATTTGATTCAGAAGCCTTCAACTCGGCCACCAGTGACTGCTTGGTCCGACAATCACTTGTGTTATGAGTGGGACTCTTATGGAACTCACACCACTTTCCTATGTCCTTCTTCGGCTTCGTGGTGTTGTTCTTTTCTTGCGGCTTCGACGGGTTGTCTTGGGTCAACCCACCTTGAATTTGTCCTTTGGGCTTTGGATTTGCAGATCCAAAGTCTCGCTTCTTTTGTTTGAACTTTTGCTCGATTTTGACAGCGTATCGGTATGCTGTGCCAAGTGAGGAGATGTTCAAGAACTCCATCTCTTCCTGCATGTACCTGTGTAGGCAGCCGCGGTATTTGAGTACCAGATGCAACTCAGAATCTTTGATACCCAATTGTGTGCGAAGGGTATGAAAAATGTTTGTGAACTCCGGCACATCTTGGTCTCGTCCCTACTGCAGTGTGGTCCATTTGATGTATTTGTCCTCATAGCTTTTGACAGGGTAGTACTGCTCCTTGATGGCATCCCGGAAGTCATTCGAAGTGGGTGCGGCTGAAAACAATGAGCCTGTACTTTCATCCTTCTATTCGTAGTAGGTTTCCCACCAGTCCTTGACGTGGGGGGCTTCTTTGAGAAGAGCGAAAACAATCTTTTCCCGACTTGAAAATTCATGAACAGAAAAATACCCATCGAGCAGATTTAACCATTTATCTACGGCATCTGCGTCTATTTGACCCTCGAAGATGGGGATTTCAAAATTAACTTGTACCTTAAATGGTGTGGCGTTTCCAGAGTAGCTGTTGGAAGCCAATGCGTCACCTCTGGGTAGCCGCTGAAGGATCTGCGCAAAGCTATCCATCATCGCGTTCCTTTGCCGCTCGAGGGCTTCTTTGAGCAAGATTCTGATAGGATCTCCTACCCCCTCCTCTTTCTTCTCATCCGCCATGGGAGGTCGTCGAGATTTGCGAGGCTGGTCTTGCAAAGGTTCGACCAATTCAAGCCCTAACTCCTTATATCCCGACCTCGTTGGGGACATGCAAAGAAAAACAGAGAAAAAGCAGACCGCTCTGATACCACTGATCCGGATTTAGACATGAATGCAATAGATTACAGAGATATCCATAAATACAGAGATGCGATAACCATAAATACAGGGATGCAGTGGAAATAATACTTCATTTCATTAATGGAACATACTGAAATATGCTTACAACCAGAAATGGAAATAAACCAGCTAGGGCGATGGTAGCTTATCTCTGAGAAGAGATGTGCGGCTACATGCCTCTGAATTGTTCTCCAAAAACTGTGTTACAATGAGGCTCGAGGGCCTATTTATTGTTGAGAAACAATGGAAAACCCTTCACATTCGAAAACCTAACCCTAGAAGATGAAACGCCAAATTGTGGGCGCTGTTTTTGGGTAAGTTGGTACATCAACTTCCCGGGGTCGCGAATTGGTCGTACTATCTCCGTTTGACGCGCATGATAGCCCGTTGGAAATATCTCTCCGAGGACTATGATGGAAAAGACAATTTTTAGGTAGAAAAATTGATGGCGGTGGATTTCCCAAAAAACGTTGTTTCGGGCCTCAAAACGGCTCTAGAAGTTTAGGACCCGAAAAACTGCTAAAAATAGTAAACTGTGCTATAATTAAGGAAACAGAAAAACTGAAAGAGACAATTGTGGGGGTCCAAATGGGATAGGTGGGTGGCCACCAATATCCACTTGGATCAATGGAGGAAGTCAAGTAGTTTCTTTCTAACAAATTGCAGGAAATGGAGAGGAAACATCAGATTGCAAATATGGACCTGAAAAGGATGCATGAGTGGGAGACATAGCTCTTTGTTGTCAAAGAAGCCTTAGTCAAGAATCAACTTGAAGAAGAGGTAAACGATTCCTGTTTGTCTTCAAATTCCTCTAAGAATATTTATATTGGTTCTTTTGAAAAACATACCAGAGGCATAGGTTCCGAGTTAATATCCAAGATGGTATATGGAGGAAAAGGATTGGGTAAACATGCACAAGGTATTGTTGAGCCAATAATGATTGAGGAAAGGCCTAAGTATTTGGGTCTTGGCTATGGATAGTCTTATGGAGGGATTTCCAAAGCTACCATGAAGGCCATTGAAACAGTTCCAAGATGGGGTTTTATTTGAGGTCTTCTACCTCAAGATTTTGAAGATTGTATTCTTGGGGAATGCAATAATGTGAAGCATACTTTGCAGAAAGAAGGTGTATATCAGCATACACTTGAACCAGAGAGTTGTGGAAATTCTGAAACCATTGAAGAGGTTGATGGTCTTCCAAAGGGAGCTACCTCTTCATTCAATTAACCTCCTTAGGAAGGTAATAAAGGTGAAAAAGAAATGTATAAATATGGTTCTAACCATATTCCTTTTGATTATGCAAAGAATGATAAATTTCTGTATAAGTATGGGAAAATAATTGCATGTTTCTTTTGTGGTTTGGATAACCATCACGTTTCTAGATCTTGAAAGAGAATGGCAACATACATGAAAATTTTGAAGGAAGAGAAGCAAGAAGCCAAAGGTCCATTGGACAAGGCAAATCATGTTGTCAAGAGGATGCACATGTGTTGCACTTACTGCCATAAGCAAGGACACGTTACTGAAAATTGTTGGACTCTGAATCCAACAATGCTTCAACGAAACTTGAAGAAGGTGGAAAGGGAGAATGGCAGGAATGGAAAGGGAGTTTCTATGGATGATGTGTTTCAAGATGATTCACATGTTGATGTTGATGTGAAAACAAAGTAGACACCTTTGAAATGGGTTGGTAAGAAATGGTTAGAGTTCTTATCCAATTAAGATTGCATGTCTATTGATGCATCTATTTGCATTTCTTTGTTAATGGAATGCAAGTTGCAGGTCTTTACCAAGAAGGTGAATGGAAAAGGTTGAGTAGGAGACTCACTTTATTGCTACAACATTATGTTCATTTCAGCTTCGAAAGTACAGTGTGCTTAAGTGAAATTTGAGAGATGAAATGCATGCATAAGAATGATATGCATGAACACAGGGGTGCTGATGATTTCCTTGTATTTGAACATGTATGTGTAATTAACTTCAAGGGTTGATTGCTTTGTTTGAAACATGCATGTAATATTAACTTGAGAAAAGTTGATCTGGTCTCGTAGATGGAGATGATAACGAAGCATTTCGTCTTTGAAAAATCATATAGAAAAGATGTAAAGACATGCTTGACTTGAAGGGTCACCTATTTTAAAGGCATGTTTTGTGGGCTTGTCATCTAGTCCATCATTTCTATGCAGATGTAAAGACATGGAGATGTTCACAAGATGTGAAATGTGTTTCTTTTGTTGAGGTAGGAGTTTAGGCCATCCAGTTGTTGTGTTTAATCCTGTTGTTGTTAACAACTTTTGTTGATAGCATGTCAAACAGGTAAAAATGAAAGTTTTTGTGAAGCAGATGTAACGTCACATTGGTTTGGGCCACCTTGGATCAATGATCAAGGTAGAGAAGTTCAAACTACCTTCTATGACCATCTCAACAGGAGTTTTGCATGAAGTCAAGGAGGAAAACAGTTCTTCCTAGGGGGACCAGCACATCCAGGAAGGAAAGTGGTCAAAGGCTTTGGTTCAGAGGCACTATGCAAGGAAAGTTTATGGAGGCTGAAAGAAGAGGGTTTTGTTACTCTCATTTACTGTTCAGATAAGTATGTCAGTCTTTTACAGACCAAAAGTTCTTTTAATGGGAAGGTGTGATCCAAAATGGATCTAAAATAGACTTCTAAGTCTATGAATTTTCCTCGCAGAGGAAAAATGAAAGTCATTAGATGATTTTCAAAATAGTCTCATCTTATAGATTGTTTCATTCTGAATCCAAAGCAATTTGAACGGCCAAAATGGACTCCGGACGAAAGAGTTATTATAAAAAGAAGATTTGCCCAATGTCCTTAGAAAAGGAGGAATTTCTTATTAAATGTGGCCTAAAGGGTTAATATTAGCCTTATGCGATAAAAACCTTTGTTAAGCACTAAACCTTCATAAAAGCACATTTTACATTGAAATTCAGATAAAGCACATGGGCAGTAGCGGCCAGATGGACCCGAAGAATTTATGGAAAATAGACTAAACCTTTTGAGTTCCGGAAGGAAGGCAGTAAGCGGTATTGGATGGGCTCCACCTGATTCCATACATTGGTTGACACGTGGCACGGAATAGGAGAGAGAAAACTGCCTTTTCGGGTGGGTATCTCTACGTAGGTAGGCCACCCAAAAATGCTGCCAACCGTCGGATTAGAGATCATACAATCAAAGATGGAGATTAAGGAGACTGTTTGTTTTTTCGGGTTTAGTACGAACCATCATATTAAAAGACAGATCAACGATTGTGATTGAATTAGCGATCGCTAATCAGGAAGGTTGAAGGACCAAGACCCGTGACCATGTGACTCACCGATATGCGATATCACCGATGTGTGATGCACCGATAGCGCTAATCGGCGATCGACGAATCGGGAGGCCAAAATACAAAGGGGCCAATGCACATTGCAACTTGTGATTACAATATGCCGATAAAGGGTGGACCCGATGAGGATTATAAGCACGAATGCATAAAATTTGAAATCTGGTTTATTCAGATTTTCTTTGTATTTATTGTATATTAAGGTTCTGACCTCCCGCCTAAGCGATTGTGATATGCCGATAGAAGGTGGACCTAATGGGAATTATGGACGTGATTTCATAATATTTGAAGTCTAGAAATGCGAGATTTCTTTGTATTTCCTATGTATTGGGTTTTTTGGCCAATACGCCATGTGATTGCGATTTTCGATGGAATGGCAGACCCGATAAAATATTAAGCATGATCCTATATTATTTGAAGTCCAGTTAAATTCCCAAGATGGGTTTTTCACGCATTTCCTATGCATTTCCGTTATTTGGCTATTTCGGCCAGAGGAAGGCAAAACAATCGGGTTTCCCACGCCGGTGGTTCCTTTCCATTGTAAACGGATTCTTGTGGTTAAAAAGTCAGGTTTTCCATGATGGAGGGTTGCACTCAATGTGTTATAAATACACAGAGAGCACAAAGGCTGAAGGTTGCTGAGAATGCGCGCAGAGGCCAAGATATAACACAGACTTCTAAGAGCCATGGAGCTATAATGAAGCTGCAAAAAAGCAAAGAGATCAAATGATCAAGTTGTTGCTGGTGTCTAGAGTGTGCTGAAGATAGAAGAAGGAGTTCTAGAGACAGTTAAGAGAATTTTGAGGGAGTCATAGAAGCCAGAAGCTCAAGAAGCTCAGAGCACTGACTGAAGGAGTCAAGTCCATAAAAGCCTAGATCTGTCTACAGAGTGAGGGTAGCTAGGGGTAAGATGGCATTCTAAACCCATGGGTTCAATTGTAAACCAATGGAGTTGAGCATGGAGCTTGTAAAAGAATTTATGCCATAATCCCAAAGAGCCTAGTTGAGTTGACTAGAGCTTAAGGAGACGTAGCCCAAGAGGTTTGGGTGAACTCCATATTATATTGCTGTTATGTGTGATGCTCATTTGTTGCACTGTTTCACTATCATATGTTTTTATATTGGTTTAAGCAAATCAAATTAAAGCACATAAATAGTTCAAAAACAAACACAAGCATAGACCTATTTTCAAGCACTTTTTAATTCCACAATTGGTTAATCATAAGGTCTTGGAAATATATAAGCTTTGGAGTGGGAGAGGTTCTTATAGGATTGACAGGAAGCCTTTAGTGCCCCATTTCAGATCAAGAAGTATTCAACTGTTGCAGAATGGGGGACATAATAAGGTTTAGCATTTTTTAAGTTCATTCCAGATCATCCAATATTTGCAACAAATATAATATGATTACAATTAGTTTTTGACATCCATAATGCATGAAGGAATAAGAGAGAGATAAATTATTGTGAATGCCTAGAAGAAATAAAAAGATGTATTAGAGATACATATGATTACTTTGATGTCATTGATTTAGTTTGGTGGGAGTCTTTTTTCAATGATTAAAGTGATATCATTTCAAGATCAGGAAATGAATAGACACTTTTGAAGACTCCATTTATTTGGCCTCAAAATATGCCAAATGAATAGGAGGAAAGACACGTTGTTGAACAACAACAATCTAAAGGAATTATTAATTCTCTAGAGGAAGAGGAAAGAGAAATCCATGTTGGTTCTAGAAGATCATGTGCACAATGTGAAGGCATGGAAGACCTTTACAAGGGTTTTATGCACGCTGTTAAGAAGGGTTGCATGATAGTAGTATTAGCATATGCAGATCCACTTGGCTATCAATTTTGGGTTGCGAAGGTTATAAAATTCATTAAAGAAAATGAAGATATTACAATTGTTGAGGTACATTGGTATTCCACAAATACCCACACATTTAATGGTGTGTACAAGGCAAAGATGGTAGTTGATAAAAACATTCACAGAAAGAGAAAACGAAAGGGTGCAAATATAAATAGTCACCATGCATACCTCTTAAAATTGGAGGATGTTGACATACTTGTCTATGACTTCAATTTAACAAAGAGAGGAACTCTTTGCTTCAAGACCATAGATATTTTGAGGAAGTTTCTACCAGAATGAACAACGCTGAGATGGGAGCTTGTTGAACCTAGTCGCAGATCTAGAAGACTTTTGAAACCTGAAATAATGGGCCTGCATGTTGACTCAGATGGGGATCTAGTTGATGAAAGAGAAGAATATGGGTCATATTCATCTACATATAGTCATTCATCTGAAGATGTGGATTCTGATGGTGTGTCAGATCCTATGGACGATTTTGAATAAATGTCTAAGACATTTTATGTAAATGATATTTGCATGGTAACTTGAAATAAATATTTTGACTTCCATATAATCTTACATGAAGTTATGAGTCATTCCTATGTTTGTTGGATTATATGTTTTAATAATGAAAAAGACATCTCTTTAGAGATGTTTGCATGGTAACTTGAAATAAATATTTTGACTTCCATATGATCTTACATGAAGTTATGAGTCATTTCTATGTTTGCTGGATTATATGTTTTAATTATGAAGAATACATATCTTTATAGATGTTTGCATGGTAACTTAAAATAAATATTTTGACTTCCATATGATCTTACATGAAGTTATGAGTCATTTCTATGTTTGTTGGATTACATGTTTTAACTATGAAGAATTCATCTCTTTAGAGATGTTTGCATGGTAACTTGAGATAAATATTTTGACTTGCATATGATCTTATATGGAGTTATAAGTCATTTCTATGTTTGTTGGATTATATGTTTTAATTATGAATAATACATATCTTTAGAGATGTTGGCATGGTAACTTGAATTAAAGATTTTGACTTCCATATGACCTTACATGAAGTTATGAGTCATTTATATGTTTGTTGGATTTAATGTTTTAATTAAAAGAAATTCATAACTTTAGAGATGTTTGCATGGTAAATTGAAATAAATATTTTGACTTCCATATGATTTTACATGAAGTTATGGGTCATTTCTATGTTTGTTGGAATATATGTTTTAATTATGAATAATTCATCTCTTTAGAATATCCACAATGCAATCGGGGGCGCTTCACTAGGGGAGAAATATCATACCACGTGGGTTTATATTGGGGGATATATATTCAAGAAAAAATGACATAATATATTGGGGGATATATAGGGGGTAAAGGGTTTTCATAATGGCAAATATAAAAAAGGAGCTTAAAGTTAGTGAGAAAATATAAAGGGGTATAAAAAATGTTAATGAAAAAATAGATACGTACAACATCTAGTGAATCCCCCGTGAATGCAATAATGAATTACAAAAATAAAATGTATTTGATATTCAATCTATGAAAGTTGATATTTTTATTGAAAGTAAAAAATATTAGAAATTAATGTTGATTTTTTAAGTTATACAATGATATCATCATGATATTATTTATGTTATCATTTGGTATAAGATAGTTTTAAAATTTTTGAAATTTTAATGCCTCATTAAAAGGGACACTTCATTTTGATGGTTGACTTTTAGGTTTTTGTTGCAATAAGATAAGTTTTCTTAGGCTAAAGTTTGAAGAGAGCTATAGTTTTAGCCTTTGAAATAAAATTTTATCTTGGAATAATGAATCTTTCATTTACTTGTTCATTTTTAAAAATTGTTTGTCATATAATTTGTCCATAATTTGATGGTTGAAATATGTTAAAAACTTAAGTTTTTTAAATACATGGTTGAAAGTTTGTCAAAATCTTAAGTTTTTTTATGAATTATTATATTTTATATTTAATGTTATTGTTGAAAGAAACTACAATTTCAAGGTTTTTTAGAGTCAAGATATTTTATCTTTAACGTCATGTTTGAGAATTGTTGAAACTTTACAGTTTTACAAAGTCCTGATATTTTATCTTTAATTCCATTCCTAAAAAGTGTCAATATTGTGAGCCATTTTTTTTTTGTTCTAACATCAACAGTTATTTTTTTCAGGATGTTTTTTTCATCCATTTTGCAAAAAAAAAACTAGTTTTTACTTCCATTTAAAAAAAAAAATGTTGAAACTTTACCCTAAAAAAACATCATTCTAGCATACAAAAATTTAATTTTTGGGTTTTTCTTCATGTTTTTAAGGGGTTTTTGGGCTAGAGTACCCATTTTGAGGTAATAGTTCCGATTTGATCGGTAACTATGTTACTTATCCGCCAGGTCAATATTAACATAACTATAATTAAATCTAGGTCAATCCAAATAGAAATAACTTAATCAGAAAGCTTAGCATCCATCTTGATAATAGATTCCTGGTGATCTACCTATCTATTATCCAACGTTGGATAGATCCGAGGAATACTCTTTCCAATATCCCCAACTGTCTATGCTTCTTGACCATTGTAAATCTGTGGTCTACCACCCTGATGTTGTGGACAATCTCTGTTGTAATGATACTTTCCACAAGTCCAAAAATATATAGGTTTCCTATCATCACCCTTATTCTTCTCCTCCGACCAAAATCCCTATCCTCTATAAAATGCATTTAACTTCTTAGGCAATGCTGCATTTTCTATGTTACCTGTGCCTTGAGATATTCCTTGCTTCTTATCCCATTTTCCTTTATTCTTATCATTACCTTTCCAATCCTACTTAATCTCAGATATATGCTTTGATTTCTCATAAAAATTCTTTAGCTTTCTGTTGGCTTCCTCCAATGATTTAAGCTCATCAAATGCAATCATGTCCTTGAATTCTACAGGAAACCCCCTGATGAACCTCTGAATCTTCGCTTTCTCCCCCTTAAGATAAAGCACATACCTTAACTCTAAGAATTTGCTTATGTACTTCTCATCGTTAAAAGGTCCTATCTTCAGCTCATACAATTAATTTTCCCTAACATCGTAGTATCTATGTGATAGATACTTCTCCCAAAAAGCTCTCTTGAACTCACTCCAAGTCAACTCCTCTTCGTAAATTCCTCTGACATTCTGTACATATTCCCACCAAATGTCTGCTTTACCTTTAAGATTGAAAGTAGATATTCTGGTGTTCATGTTCTTTTAGTAATAATGTAATATGAAGAACTTATTCATCCCAAGAAACCATGTTGTGACATCTTATGACTTCTTCTTTTATCCATCAAATGTAGGTGGATTTTATTTCTTGAACTCACAGTCTTCCTATAAGGATGATAACGATGATGACCATGATACATGTCAGAACCAGGAATAGAGTAAAGCCCGTGTCTAATGCCTCTCATATCAGGTGCATCCAAGAATTTTCCATCTCTAACAGTATCATCCCTATCCAACCTATGCCCACCATGTTACCTACTATCATATGATCCATTAGTCCTATCCTCCTATCCATGACTAATTCGAGGTGGTCCATGCCTCTCCAACTCTGACCAGCTCTGAAGAATAATTGCACTAAGCTCTACTTGTTTCTCCTATGCCTGAATTATTCTGTCATTATCTTCTTCACAACTTCTTATCTCTATCTGAAAACTTGTCAATCTTTCTGTTATTCTAGGAGAGTTCCCATCACCATGCTGCTAATTTGATGCATAGGGAGAATCTCATGAACTGTAGTCTACCATCTTGCTAGTCATCTTTGATCTTCTTCCTGCAAGTATATCATGTTAGGTAAACCAAAACATAAACATAACCAACATACCTCAACATAGTTCAGGGGAGGATATCCCATCTACAAGATCAAATAGATTAGCAAAATACATGTATAAACATATTCATATCAGTATATAAGAATCATCTTAATCGTTGTCAAGTTACCATGCATGACACTACCAACTACATACCATGACCTAATTCATGAAAAACATAATGATGACAATGTATGCATAACAACATATAGACAATGACATGCATAACCAATGCATATAAATACTGACATGCATTCATGGTGAACACATCCCAAAAAAAACCTCATCAATGTTTGCATGACAACACAAATTCAACAATGTACCTTACCATGCATACATAACAAACACATAGACCACAAGCATAATGACATTGAAACAAGGCTAGTAATGCAAAAACTTGAACAAGGACTTGACCAAACCCCTACCAGCCATGACACACATTCCATCAAACTTATCATAAACATGTAATCTAAAGGTCATAAATAGACATCTGAATATAGGGGTCTCATACTTATATGAGAATCATCAAGGAGGACATAAGTCGCCTCACAATATTTTCATTGTTATCTATTAGGTAATTTATTCATTAACATTTCATATACTAACCAAAACATGATGAGAGCCATACATCAAGACTGTCATAAAACATGCATATAAGCAACACATAACCATATATATATCAATGATTAAACAAACATTACAACAACATAATGACAGGCACATTTACTCATAAAATACCAAAGGAAAGGGAGCTCTTATTAACATATGAAAATCCAACCAAGTCAGAGACTTCCATGTACCACCCGACCATAGATTGGGATGAACCAAATATCTCTTTCATCCAATCAATCCCATGCCATATTCCAAGCATGAATGTGGGATCTCATCGAATAAACCAAGAAAACCAAACTACATCTCCGAGAGGCCAAACCACCTCAACCCTCAAGCAATAATTGCACCTCATGGTCAGACATCACTAACCATCAGCATATCAGTCTCTACCCAAGATTTCCAATGCCCTAGAGTGTTTGTTCCAACCAA
Source organism: Pinus tabuliformis (assembly GCA_031772625.1). Classification (NCBI taxonomy): domain Eukaryota; kingdom Viridiplantae; phylum Streptophyta; class Pinopsida; order Pinales; family Pinaceae; genus Pinus; species Pinus tabuliformis. Next base: position 1,338,008,773 of record CM062820.1, read on the forward strand.
GGCTTTAATAACTAGTAACTCAACCCACAACTATTGTGGGCTCCAAATCGTTTGTCCAACTAGGAATTCTAGGACTAGTAACTCAACCCGCCAAGGGATCTAAATCGTTTGTCCAACCACGACTTACAGGACTAGTAAATCAACCCAAGATGTTATAGGGCTTGTAGAGTGTTTGTCCAACCAAGGCTCTAGGAATGAATATCTAAATCCATAGCCATAAGGAACATGAGAACAAACGAGAAAAAAAAAGGTAGAATCTAGAACACCATGACTATTGATGAGCTTCAGTATTGCGGCATAAATGTTGCAACTCCTAGGGCTACCAACCTTACTTCATCAACCTGAGGTTTGTACAAACTTGGAGGTGAGAGTGTTGTATACACAGTAGATGCAATGGTCTACTCTTGTCACTTTTCAACTCGGGCGATAGACCACTAGGGTTTTTCAAACCAGTCCTCTATTAACTATAAGGAGTCTGGCTACCAAATAGCAAAGGGAAAACAATTCTTAATGTGAAAAGGAAAGGCTATGTACCCTAGGAAAAGAAAGTGCTAAATTGGAAAGTGCTATAAACTGACATGAAATCATCTAGCTAAGAATCTAGACAAATTTCTTGCAAAAGAGACCTAACTTAACCTTGCATCTAACATCTAGTTATCTAGACTAAATAAGCATGGAAATTATCCTAAAACTATTATGATTGTTGCATGCATGTACTAACTAGAAATTGCAGAAAAGCCTTTTTGATTTTAAATTTTATGAATGTAAATTCTAAATGAACCAATTTAATTTTTGGTAGGGGAGACAGATATGAAGAAACATGTCTGCAATGATGTTGAGGGTATGAAGGCCAAGTGGAGGCCTAACCTAAGATCAGATGACCATTTATGCTCAAACCAGGCTTAAAATAGACTACTACAGGGTTTCCTGTAGTACTACAGGATGTCCTAGTTCTACTACAGGATGCCCCATTTTACTACAGAAAACAAGCCAAAAGCTATAGGAAGGTAGGTGTTAGGGTCCTATAATTTATAAGATCTCAAGGTGATTGAGTATTTTACCTCAAAAATTTCAAATTGTAAATAATATTTCATACTACAAATGATTTCCAATGAGTAGATAGAAAAATGAAAATAAAATAAGGGTTTGCACATTAGACTACACCCTAATTAGGTTATGGTGTATCAGTTCAGGAGAAAATGAGAAATTTAATATGTCTTAGATCATGTATATGGCAGAATCATCCTAAGCTTTAATTTTAAAAAGTGCTCCGCCCAAAAGTTTGATGGGGACCACTAACGCTAATCCCCGGGAGATTACCACTGCAGATCTCAAACTCCGCCCACATCCGATGGCCCTCGAAGCTTTTTGGACACCCCTCTATGATACTACTTAACATAGAGGGGGGTTCTGAAAAGGTGGTTTCCCACAGTTATGTGTCCGCTCCTCAACATTTCGGACCCCCCTTCACTAATACCACAATCCACCTCTACCCTCCTCCCAAAGCGGTATCTGCTCCTTGCCACAAACTTCTTTACCAGTTACATCACCCCCCACTTCCACTCAACCACCACTTCACTACCACCACGTATTCTTTGCCTATTATTCTTTTGCTAACTTCCACCCACCATGTCACCTTTCGCCTCCACGTCATATATGTCTGTTATGGTTAGTTAAATTATGTTTTTTCCCTATACAACACAATACTTTCAAACCTGGTTTACGAACAACTGAGAATGAATTTTCAAAATGTGATAGAGGATTTTGTTTCTAACATCCTCATGCACAAAAATTTCTCTCAGTCTTGTAACAGCTATTATGGTTTGGGAGACTCAGATGAATCTTTGCAGGTATATTTTTGCACATTTTCCTGTTTTTAGTTAGTCTTTTCAAATGCGGTTTCCGAGCAGGTGGAAATGAATTTTCAAAAACTGAAAGAGGTTTTTGTTTCCAAAATAATAATTTACAAAAATATTTCTCATATTTATACCAAATATTATGGTTTTGGATATACAAAGGGATTACAGGACCTTATTTTTCATAATTTCAGGAAGAAAAAATTCAAAGACAGTTAGTGACTTGGTTGCCAACTCATCAAATAAGAGTTGCTATCAAATTTGAATTACTCTTCTTTGTCACCAAAATTCCACAAAGATAGTGCCAAGTGTATTTATTAGTTTTGAATGTCCAATATTTTAGTTCTATTTGTGTAATACAGCTTGATATATTTGTAACAAATCTTGATATTTTTTCAAGATATTTTAGTTTAGAAATTTTCTAAATACTTCATCATTTGAAGTAAGAGATGTTGAATGTTGAATATAATTTCCTCTACAAATTTTAATTTTCTAAGTGCTGGAAGCATCAATAATACAATGACATTCTTCACAGGATTCATGTGATGTATGAAATGGTGATGTTTTTCTTCAGTTTATGTGTTTAATCATTGTTTCCTTTCTCTGTCATTTCTGAAAATCTTAATTACATAACAGAAACTGTGATGAATAGGATATGTTATACAGAACACCCTACTGTGGTTGTTAGTAATTTATATCTTTTCTTCTTGAAGTCGAATTAAGGAACCCTTCATTGCTCCTTAGTTTCTACTGAATCTTTCATTTCTTATGTTTCATAATCCATTTAAATTTCGGAAAGATCCAACTAGTGCAACCTATCTTTCCCCGTGAAACTCCTTCAAAATTTGACGCAGATCTAGTTAATATTTAGACTCCGTGACCTAATGGAATTATAGCAATTTAATCAATTAAACAATCGAAATGAAAAATAGTCAACACAGTAAGAACTCGCCTAAAATTCAGATAAAACATCGCTAAATTTTACAAAGAGATCCCTCTCTGGAGTTGGTAGGGTTAGATCCATGCTTCCAAAGTGGTTTTGATGTTGTCATATGTGTTTACTCCCTCAACCTAAGAAATACAGAATGAAAACATAGTGTTGACCATATTGGGGACCTGAACATTTCAAAATCCTAAGAAAAGCGTATCAAGTTCCAGATTTGATTACTGATGGTGGAGAGTAATCAGACACAAGTAGGTTGTATCATTCACCTGACAACTCCCTGGTTCAAGAATCTGGAGCTCAAAGTTTGCATGGCGACTCTGTTATCAAAGAAAGAATAATTGTAAAGCACTTATGGTGACTCCATTCCATTGTTGATTGTTTTCAAAATGAGTTCAAGAATACAATGCAAGTATGCTCCTATGGATAGATCAAGAATTCCTGGTTTTCCAAATTCCATGCCTAGCACTGATTGGTTAGCTTATCTTCCATTTTTTAAAGATAAAAAAGGAGATGATGTTATTGTACATTCATTGAGGTTTCATATGCACATTTGTAAGCTTAAAGTCAAATTTCATGAAAATTGTCTTATGAAAATTTTTATGGCAGCTTTGGAGGAAAAGGCTAGATCTTGGTATGAAAATTTTCCTGTTGTTAGTATATGTTCGTTAAAGCATTTTCATACCTTTTTTATGAGAAATTCAGAGAGTATTATCCATATTTGTTACTAATTCAAAATTGTTGTGATCATTTTGAATGTTTTATTCAATATCTGGAAGATTACTATGATGATGATCAATTCACAAATGATGAAATACTAGAGGCTTTAGATGGAAATCCTTTCCAACATTATGAACAAAATGTAGAAGTCTTACTTGAATTCTCTTCCACTCAAGAAGAAACAAAGAATGTATGTTGTCTATATATTAATGAATATTCCCCACAGGAAATAACTCTTGCAACACCACAACAAACTGGTCAGGCAGAGGTTAAGGAATAAATTCAGTAGCTTAAACCCGATTAAGAAGAGGATAACAATGAAAATCAGTAGGATATTTCAGATACCATGGATGAACACATTAACATTGTGGTTGTCTCAATTGCAGAAGATCAAATTGAAGGAAATTTTCCTTTTCCTAATCAGAAAGTAAAGGTAATTGAGCATATTTTTGAATATTCATTTGTTGATTTACAACATCCTTGTGGTCCAAAAGAAGAACCAATAGAGTGTAATTCTCTTCATCAACAAGAATAGTTTCAACAAGCAGTGTTTTCTTCAATGACTAAAAACCAATTGGATTTACATGATGATGAGCTTGTCTCCAATTCTCTTTCATGTTATATCTTGTCTCAAGTTACATACCTTAAATATAATAAAATTTCTCAATCATTAGCTTCTTCCTTGGATGTTAATGAAGAAAGGAAAAATATTGATGTAAGTCATATTCATTCACTTGAAATTAATGAGTGTTTGTAACTACCTTCTAAGATTTTGTGTGACCAAGTGAAGGATAAGGATTTTCCTATTGCATATGATATTGTTGTCATATTTGAGGAGATTCAAGAGAATTCAGAACACTTGACTACAGTGGATAATAAAAAGGAAAAACAATTTCCCATTCTTTTTGAAGAGAATTAGTTTCAACACATAAGCAAAACGACAATTTGGAATGAGGTTTGTTTTCCTATTTTAAATCATCCTGAAGATATTATGTTTCATGTTTTCCATGATCCTTTGCTTAGTTTATTGTAGTCATTGGTGAAGGGAAAATTTTCCAGATTCATCAATGCAGTTATCAGACCCAGTGGAAAAGTTGAGTTTCCACTTTCTGAAATTATTTTTCCACCTAAAGAAGTGGAATGTAAACTTCAGTTAAGTATCCATTTTCTTGGATGGTTGTATTGGATGTTTGTTATCACATGATATGGCAGTCATTTTATCATATTAGAGTAGGTAGCAGAGTGTAAATAAGCTCATTGCCTTGAGCATTTTTTTTTTCAAAGGTTTCTTTCCAGTTTCAGATTGCAGTACAACTTTGAGTTCAGTGTATATTTCAGATTTCAGTGTGTAGAATGATTTAGATTTCAATATGAAGATTTTCAGTTACATAGGTTTTTATGACAGAACAAGTTGTAGATTCAGAATCATCCCAATGGGCCAAGCTACTAGTCTAATATGTTCTTGGAACCTCCAAGGAGAGTGCCATCCCAAGCTTGAGCCATTGTTAGGGTCCTATAATTTATAGGATCTCAAGGTGATTGAGTATTTTATCTCAGAAATTTCAAATTGTAAATAATATTTCATACTGCAAATGATTTCCAAAGAGTAGATAGAAAAATGAAAATAAAATAAGGGTTTGCACATTCAAATGCACCCTAATTAGGTTAAGGTGTATTAGTTTAGGAGAAAAGGAGAAATGTAATATGTCTCAGATCATGTGTATGGCAACCTTATCCTAAGTTTTAATTTTATTCATAAAGTTATCTACCAAAAAGTTTGATGGGGACCACCAACGCTAATCCCCGAGTAGATTACCGCCGTGGATCTCAAACTCCGCCCACATTCGACAGCGCTCGAAGCTTTTCAGTCCCCCCTGCTATAATTCTATTTAAAATGGAGGGGCAGTTACAAAAAGGTGGTTTATCGCTGCTACATGTCTACTCCTCAACATTTCAGACCCCCCTTCAGTACTACCATAATCCACCTCTACACCCCTCCGAAAGTAGTATCTTCTCCTTCTCGCAAACTACCTTCCCGGTTATGTCACCCCCCACTTTGACTCAACTGCCACTTCACTACCGCCACACATCCTTCACTTATTACTCTTGCACCAACTTCCACCCACCATGTCACCTTCCACCTCCACATCATATGTTTTTTTTATGCTGAGTTAAATTATGTTTTTTTTCCTATACAACACAGTACTTTTAAATCTGGTTTAGAAATAGCTAAGAATGAATTTTAAAAATGTGAAAGAGGTTTTTGTTTATAACATCCTTATGAAAAAATAGCCCCCTCATTTTTGTAACAAATATTATGGTTTGGGATATTTAGATGAATCTTTGCAGGTATATTTTCGAGAAATTTCCAGTTTTTAGCCAGTGTTTCCAAATATGGTTTCCTAGCATGTTGACATGAATTTTCAAAACCTGAGAGAGGTTTCCATTTCCAACATCATCATTTACAAACACCTTTCTCAATTTTCTAACATCTATTATGGTTTATGATATACAAAGGGATTATAGGACCTTATTTTTCAGAATTTCGGGAGGAAAAAGCTCAAAGACAGCTAGTGACTTAGATGCCACCTCATCAGCTAAGAGTTTCTATAAAATTTGAGTTTCTCTTATTTTTCACCAGAAATCCACAAATATAGTGCCAAGTAGATTCATTAGTTTTGAATGTCATATATTTCAGTTCTATTGGTGTAATACACTTTGAGATATTTGTAACAAATCTTGATATTTTTTCAAGATGTTTTAGTTTAGAATTTTCATAAATAATTCATCATTTGAGGTAAGAGATGTTGATTATTGAATATAATTCCCTCTGCGAATTATAATTTTCTAGTTGTTGGAAGCATTAGTAAGACAAGGGCATTCTGCACAAGATTCATGTGGTGTACAAAATGGTGATGTTTTTCTTCAGGTTATGTGTTTAATCATTGTTTCCTTTCTCTGTCATTTCTGAAAATCTTAATTACATAATAGAAACTATGACGAATAGGATATGTTATACAGAACACCCTATTCTGGATGTTAGTAATCTATATGTTTTCTTCTTGAATTCAAATTAAGGGAATCCTTCATTGCTACTTAGTTTCTACTGAATCTTTGATTTCTTCTGTTTCATAATCCATTTAATTTTTTGAAAGATCCAACTAGTGCAACCTAGCTTTCCCTATGAAAATCCTTCAAAATTTGATGCAGATCCAGTTGATCTTTAGACTTCATAGCCCAATGGAGTTATAGCAATTTAATCAACCAAACAATCCAAATCAAAAGTAGTTAGCACAGTAAGAACTAGCCTAAAATTCACATAAAACATAGCTAAATTCTATAGAGAGACCCCTCTCTAATGATGGGAGGGCTAGATCCCAGCTTCCAAAGTAGTTTAGATGCTGTTCTATGTGTTTACTCCCTCAAAATAGAAAATGCAGAATGACAATAGTAGGAAATCTAGAATAAAGTGTGGGAAGGGTGTCTAATGGGGGAATAAGGTACAAAATAGATGCACACTACCCAAATCTCAGCCCAAGTCTGTAAGATGGTTGTACTTGCTCAAGGAAGATGTCCACTTTGCTACAAAAAAAAAATTAGATTAGGGTTTGGTGGTCTTTACTAGCATAGGTGGAGAATAATTGGATGAGGATGGTGGGATGAGGTCTCCCTGCAGATTATAAACTCCTACAACAACATGCATTCTTTTCTTCATTTATGCACAACTCCATTTATATTTGGTAAAGACGAGTTGAATTTAGGAAAAACAGAGTTTTTAATGGCTAATGGTTAAGTCTATGAGTGGAAATGCATATAAACCATAGAAAACTCAAGAACCAAAATGACAATTGTATGTACTTCTAAGGAATTAAACAATGATCTATGAATGAAGAAATCCTAAGTTATGCAGTGATCAAATAATAAATCTGTTTTTCAGTTGTGAGAATGAAACCCTCAAACCATGATCCCATAAGGGAGATGAGGCATAGGCCACTACCACAAGCTTTTTTGAAGTATTTACTTTCACTATTGTACTAATGATCTATATGTTCACAAATGGAAGAAAACCAAGTAATCATCCAAATACTTGTAGATTAAACTAAACATAAATGGCCTCATAAGCTAACTATGAATGTAATATAACCATACATATACAAAAAGAGGAACCTCTAATTCTAGAGTTGAGCCCTAACCCAATAGTTTCAGCCCTCTAAGTCAACTCAGTGCAGGATCAAGGGAATGCTTCTCATTCTCATCAAAATGTCAAAAATACATAAGAGTAATCAGCCACAATGTCTTATCTCGAAAATTCCTCTTGGCTACAACATAAAAACGTTGAATCCTAATGAGGCCCTAGGAATTTTTATTTATATAACTGAATCTACCAATGACTTCCTTCACATTAAGGAGGCTTGGCTCCCAAACTCAATACTAACTTGTCTTCAACTATCTCTAGATTGGTCACCAAGGACCTTGGGGGGTTTGGTTGCTTGTAACTCCGACATGATGAGATCTGGTGGAGGATCCTTCAAGTGATTAAGGAGGTAAGGAGGGAGATCCAATCTCCTAAAATCCCTCTTTCATGTCTACTTTGGCTTCCTACACTTAAATTAGCCAAAATTGCTCCAAAATCGACAATTAATGCACATTATACCACATGACATAACATCTCATATTTACCCTTATCACTAAGAAAAATATAATAAAATATGCAAAGAAATGTGTGAAAAGTTGATTTAAATAAGTTGGAGAAGGGCATTAAGGTCCATATAATTTACTTATTGATGAGCCTCATCATCACCTCCGTACTAAAAGTGTTGCTCATCCTCTGAGCAACTTAATATATTTCCATGTCTTTCATTGCTCTTGTGGCCTCTCTGACACCCCAGGCTTCTGTTGTTGTAGTCTCCTCTTATGGATAAAATCATACATGCTTCTCTATTTCCTCCCACTACTTTCTTTCCTCTTCCTCCTTTCTTCCTTCTAACATACCCAATAGGAATGGTGGACTGAGTTTCAAGCCAATCTAGTTGATTTTGAGTCTCTATAGTGCCTTGTTATATAGTGGGGTCCTTTCTAGTGCATCTCTCATTCTTTCAGTGGAATGATACTATCTGAACCTTAGGTTGTATGGTAGGGTGCCCCATCTCCTATGGCATGCTTGTTGGATCTCATCCCCTAGAAATCTCAAGATGTCTTCAAAATGAGTGACTTCTTTCTCTTTTGTAGATAGGTATCTTGGTGCAATTTGGGGATCATTGGCGATGATGTTGTGGTTGCTAATGACAACCATGGAATTGATTTGTTCTGCTCTAATGTAAAGGGGTGCTTTTTCTTATCTTTCCAACACCCTCTTTACTTCCTTAGCACTGGCCTCCTCATCACTCTTCCATGATGTAAGGGCCATTAGTTGTAAGTCCACCAACTTTCCATTGGGGTCCCACACATTCAAGTCTATTAAGGCCAAGTTGTGTAAGTAGCATTCAGATATCATGGCCTTATCTTCCAGGGTGCTTTTGTCATAGATGAAAATGAACTACCTATAGTCTTGGAAAGCCATATTCCCTCCTTGTGCTAGGGTCTTTATCTGAAATTGCAGCCATTTATCGTTTAGGTACAAGGCATATAACTTTGGTGGCATCCTGAACTAGAGTGCCTTCATAGAGAGGCTTTCTATAGTGGCCAATTGGCTCTCTCTTTCTTGTACGTGCCTCCTGAGCCATGTGCTTTCAACCTCTAGTTGAGATTTCATAACTCTTTCCCTATCACTTATCCTACTCAACTCTCTTCCCATCTCTAGTAGCTTCTCTTCCATTTGGCCCACATCCTCTACATTCTTTGAATTAGCAATTTGCATCTAGTGATGTGTCCTTCCTCTCTCCTTATCAAGCTCAAAGAAGAGAGGGACGACAAATTTTAGTGGTATTACTCTGCCTCCCTCAATGAATCTCTAATGGGAGCTAAGACTGGGTTGTGGGCTAGGTTCTTTCATCTCTTGGGATTCTTAGATTAATGTCTTTGCAACATCTACCTCCTCCTATACTTTTGTTGTTGCTTCCTTGCCTTTCCTCTATCCTTATTATCCTTTATATTTATTTTTCTATGTTTCCTATAGTTCTAACAGAGTTTCCTGTAGGATTGTCTATGTTTCCTGTAGGAGGATTTTTCCTTTCTTAAATGGGGTCAAAATTTCTTTGATTTTCTTTGCTGAAGTTGACCTAGTGACAGGCCTCCTAGCATAGGTGATTGGAAGCTTTAGGGAAGCATGTTTTGGTGTGCCCTCTTCACCTTTCATTTCCGAGGACACTATTTTTTCTTGTCCTTTTGGTGAGTCATCAATGAAGATAGGAGTCTTGGTAGGTGTTTGTGGTCTGTCCTGTTCGATCTTGGTGCTCCTCTTTGTTTTGAAATATTGGGGAATTTGTCTCTGCCTTTTTCCTATTAACTTTATGGGTGTGCTTAGGGCAATGAAGGCAATAACTACCTTCTTATCTGTGGGTTCAGGAGACACACTTAGAGAGTCCTCCTGTTGTTTGGTATTTAGGGCTTGCCTCATCCTTCTATTCTTCTTCTCCACTTTTCTCTTCTCCTTCCTCTTATTCGTCTGTTTTATTTGTGTATACCTCCTCTTCTTCTTCAGGTTATTCCACTTCTTCTTTAGGTTCTTCTATAAATTTCTACATCTTTGTCTTCTTCTTCATGTTCTTCCTCTTCCTCCTTAAGTTCTTGTTCTTCCTCCTCACCACTAGAGGTTGGATTCCTGTCATACTCAATTGATTCAATTACAACCTCCCTGTCCATGTCCCTAAATGTGGACCATAGAATAGGGACTCTTAACTGGCTCAAATCATCTTCTAGTATGAGCATGATTAGTCCATGATGTACCAACTACTGACGTTTTCTTTCCTGTACCTTTATTCTCATGTCTATTATTTATTACAACAAGAATTCGAGCACCCTAAGTCTTCTGTTAACGGGTAACTCTTCTCCAAATCTCAGCTCATGGAGGAGTCTAAATTGCTAACCATAGACTATACTAATCCTTCCTTCACAAGAAATATATTTGAGAATGTGATAGCTTACTTCATCCCAAGTATAAGGAAGGCTCCCCCTTCTAATCCCCTTTTTTTTCCTCAATTGGATCTTCATCTCTCAAGAAAAGGTTCTTCTTAGAATAATTATTGCTATCTTTATCCTCCTTTCTCCATTGCATGCCTAGAGGAAATGTAGTGATTTTGCTAATGATTTCAGGGGTAATTGTTACTAACAATCCTCTTACCACATAAGTACCACTAACTCTAGCTTGAGGGGTGAGTGACATGGAAAATTCTCTAGCTACATCATCATCATATCCTCTAAGAAGCTCGAACAATCCCAACCATTGATGCCTTCTAAATATCTCTACGACAGAGGCATGGAGGTGTATTCTAGATGACCCCATGGGATGCCTTTTGTTGAAACCTCCTATCATTTTCTCCTATCTGGAAAGCTGACTATAAGTAGTTTGGTGTCTTAGCTCTAGAGATTTCTAAGGTGACTAAAGGTTTAGAGTTTAGGAGGGTGATGACTGAAATTCTGTCTTTATCCCCACCCCATTCCTCCATACAATTCTGTCTATCCCCAAACCCATTTTAATTACTAGAAAAAAATGCAGAGTTCTTTTTCTTTTTCTCTTTCCTAGCTATCAAGTCAAAACACAGAGGATATGGGCCACCTACCTTTCACTGTGATGCCCTGGGTGAGGAGAATTTCTGAATAGTTGGGCCCTAGGCACCCCCTTGCAGATTTTTTTGACAATTCCCACTATTTCCTCTAGTTCTCTGTGTTTCTTGTAGGTGTTCCCTGTAGGATGGTTGAAACTAGTTTGCTTCTTTGATGTCCCTTCTAGGTGGTCCCAGTTGTCTAAATCTCGAAATGAATGACGTCTGCATGAAAGTTAGGAATTTTTTCTATTTATGGTAGATTCCTTGGAGCATTGAGATGGATGGCAGTGTATGTGATTTCCCCTTTTGGACCATTGGCCCACTGTTAGTTATCATGCAAAATTTCCTCATAATCATCACCCACTCCTATACAACTTAACTCAACCACCTTTTTGACTTATTTTCTTTAATGTTACACTTCCATGTGCCCTACTAACTAAGAGTTTACTTTTTGTTTTTGAGCTAAGGGTGGCCAAGTTAACTTGCCACCTTCAACTTATAAAATCAATTTTTTCATATTCCTACACTTTTATCATATTCATATATAGGAAGGAGTGTGTATGAGGTGCCATACCTATGCATTCCTTTGCTTGGTTGATGCATGCTGGAGGGTGGCTTTGTTGTGATTCTTCTTGTTCAAGTACATGTTTTCCTTGGCTCTTGTTTTGTTGATTTCACCGAGCTGATATGTTTGTCTTCTTTATTGTGGTGTGCAGGTGCTTGGCCTATTTTGCTACTACTAAGCTCTGGATATGTTTCATAGTGCCTAAAGGGGTGTTGATACTCTTTCTCTTACTCAATCTTGAAGGAGGAGCATGGAGATTGTTGCTGTCATAACACACGCGGCTACAGGGTTTCCTATAGTACTACGGGAAATCCTATAATTTCCTCTTTCTTAATTTTTTTTTTTTTATTTCTTGGAGGAGGAATAGGCAGTGAGGTAAGAGTTTAAGGGGTGGAAATGGGGAATATGGAGTGGTAGGTGAGGGAGGCCACTGATGGTATGGCCCTTGGAATTTTCTATTTTTTTTCTTTTTTTTTTATATATCTTTCTTTTTGAGTGGTTTTTTTTTTATGGATATAGAGGGTGGCATGGTCATGAGTTGGTGTTTGGTGAGATGTGATGAGGTCAATGGTCCCATATTTCAACCCAAAACAAGCCTGAATCATAATTTCTCAACTGAAATTCCATTCCTATAGAGTTTGACGATGTCCTCCAGTACTACAGAAACTCCTGTAGTAACTATAGGAAATCCTGTAGAAGTTAGAAAATTGCATGAAAATTGGTTTTTGATGCTGGGAAATGAGGATGTGTGATGGAGACCTCGTAGGCATGGGATATATGAAGTGAATGAATAAATAAGGGGGTGTTTCATGGCTTGCTTCCCTCTGAACATAGTGTCCCTTTTATCCTTGAAAACCTGCAAAAATCACATAATTTTATTAGTGGGCGAGTTTGAGGTCCCTGCCATAGTATTTTTTTCTCCTTATTTATTTTTCTTTGAAAGACACACGGGTAACCTCAAAGGAGGTTTTCAACCTATTTTCCTTCCCTAGGCGCTTCAAGGGAGGTTTTCACCCAGGGATATTTTATTTTCCTTTTTGCACTCTTGGGCTTCCTCAAGGAGGTTTTCAACCCAAAAGTTGGCCTCAAGTGCCTTATGGAGGTTTTCACCAAGGTCCCTTATTTATTTATTTATTTTTCTTCAAAAATAAAATAGTCTTCAAGAATTCGGTGAGTTGGAAGCTAACACCCTTCTAATCACATTCACTTCCTTATTGATAGTACTGATAAATTATTCCTTTGAGAAAGGTCTTTTCTAGGCTTTCAATCTGTACCCATTGAAAAGCAAGGGGATACCTTCTTCATCAATGGTTCTTACCTGAACAACCCCATTTTCATGGCACTCTTCTATCATGTATGGGCGCAACTATCTTGTCATCAATTTGCCTTTGAAATCCTTGAACCTAGACTCATATAACAGAGCCCAATCACCCTCTTGGAAAGCATTGTCTTTGATGTTTTTTTCATGCCAAAGATTTCTTTGTACTTAACTCACCTCTATTTGTAGGAGGGTCTGCACCCTAAATTCATCTCACCCGTTGAGATGGACAAACCTCTCTTGTTGTACCATTGTAACATCCAAATCGAATTGTGCTGACATTCTCAAAGTGTTATAATCAAACTCAATGGAGAGCAAATCCTTCTCCCCATAGACCAAATCGTAAGGGGTGAAGCCAGTGGTTGCCTTCGAAGTTTTATTACAGGCCCAAGTGGCATCCACTAGTCAGTCATCCCAGTCTTTCTTGTTTCTAATCACCATCTTTGTGAGAATTCTTTCCAATTCTCTGTTGGTAACCTCTACTTTTCCATTGACCTGAGGATGGTAAGAAGTTGACTTCATGTGCTTGATCTTGTGTTGCCTCAACAAATTCTCAATCAGGTGTGAGGTGAATTGAGCACCCTTACTAGTGACTAGCTCTCTAGGGTACCCAAACTTGTAAAAAAAATTCTCTCTTAAGAGCTCAACCACTTTCTCTTCTGTTGCTACCTTGACATCCTTGATTGCAACCCACTTTGTCAAGTAACTAATGCACATAATTACGTAATTTTTTTCCCTAATGGTGGATCAATGGGCCCAATGAAATCCATGCCCCACTTTTCAATTGCCTTAAGATTCACTTAAGGTTGCAAAGGCATTTAATCCTTGGGAGTATGTTTCCCCCTTATTTCGTACTGGTCACATCGATTGGTATATCTTTTTGTATCTTGGTGGAGAGTGGGCCAGTAGAAGCCAACTTGTAGTACTTTGAAGGTTGTCCTCTTTGTTAAAATGTGACCTCCATAAGGCCCATCATGATGAGCCAAAAGAATGTGAAAAAATTCCACCTCCCTAACACATCTTCTCAGAATTTGATATAGGCCTAGCTTGAAGAGATTTCCCCCAATCCAAGTGAATGGTTCTTCTTTTCTTATATTCTGTTATTTTCCTTAGAGGATAGATTTGGAGGGAACTCTGCAGCCACTGAATAGTTGGCTATATCAGAAAACCACAGAGAGAGAACTGAAATAGCGAATAAATGATCACTTGGAAGCTGATCATCAACCATTCCTTCCTCACCAGCAAGCAAATTCAATCTAGACAAAAAATCTGCAACTACATTTTCTCTACCAGACTTATCAATGACAGGTAGACCAAATTGTTTTAAAAAAGAAACCATATAATAATTATGTCATTCACATTAGGCTTGTTCATCAAATATTTAACAACAACATGGTCAGCATGTACAAAGGTCTCGTATTCAGTGATGTAATTTCTAATTTTATTCAAGGAATGGACAACATTTAGGAGCTCTTTTCCAGTCATAGTATAGTTCAATTTAGCCTACGACATATTTTTGTTGACGAAGTAAATGAGATAAGGTAACTTTTAATATATTTTGTCTAGAGGTGCTCCTATAGCTTTGTTAGAGGCATGTGCATGGATGTGGAAAGGAAGAGCCCAATTTGGGCCTCGGAGTATAGGTGCAATAGTCAACTTGTCCTTTAGGGTTTCTAGGGCCTCTTGGCATCTTTCTGACCATAAAAATTCAGAGTCGTTGGCCAACAGTACAAACAAAGGTGAGGCTACTTTTCTGAAGTCCTTTATGAATCTCCTATAGTATCCACCTAAGCCCAAGAAACTTTTGACATCTCTTTGCTTCTGAGGGTTAAGGATCCTCTTTATGATGGAAATTTTATTTAGGTACGCTTGCAGTCCTTCCTAGGATATTAAGTGACCTAGAAGAGTCCCTACATTCATAAAGAACTCACACTTCTCAAGACTAAGGGATATGTTCATTTCAATGCATTTGTTTAATACTTTCCCCATGTTAGAGAGAGCCTCCAGGAAATCACACCCATAGCGGGTGAAATCATCCATACAAATTTCCATAGAGTCATGGAATAGCTTTGCAAAGATGATTAGGACTACCCTCTGAAAAGTGGTAGGTGCAATGCATAATCTAAAAGAAGGCAGCCTATAAGAAAAGGTACACCAAGGAAAGGTGAAGGTGGTTTTATATTATCCCTATGGGCTGATCTGGAACTGATTGTAACCACTGAATCCATTGAGGGAAGAGAAGAACCTCTTTCATGCTAGATCATCTAATACTTGGTCAACGAAAGGTAGAGGGAAATGATATTTTTTTGTGGATTTGTTTAGCACTTTTTAGTCCACATAGATCCTTCAATTCCCATTATTTTTTGGGACTAGAACTAGAGGTGACACCCACTCACTATTTTAGATGGGGTAAATGAACCTTGCATCCAACAACTTCTGCAGTTCTTCTTTAACTACATATTTGAGGGTTAGGTTCATTCTCCCCTGAGGTTGGCACATTGATTTGCGATCTTCCTTGATGTAAATGTGGTGAGTACACACTAAAGGGTGCACTCCCTTCATTTCCTTATAAATCCAGGAAATGACATCCAAATGCTCTCCTAGCATGTCGAATAAGTGATTTTCTTGATGTGCAGAGGAAGATGGTTTTATTTTCAATGTTCTTTCTAGACCAAATTCTATCATCTTAGAATGAGTAAGACTTGAGTTAGCTAGGCACAATTCTGTCCAAGTGTTAACTTCAACCTTCTTTACTAACTCCTCAAGAGACATGGTGTTGGGGGGCTGATTCTAGAGGATTTTCTCAATTAGTTCATCTTCATCGGGTTACCCCCCTCCTATGATATCGTCTAGGGTACATATTGGGGAAGAGTATACTTCATCTTCATCCTCCTCTTCTAACCATAAAGGTAAGTTATACTGTAGAGATGGTTGATGAAGAGGGTACAAGACCAATTTTTTGGACAAATGCCCATTTTTAATGGTCATATTCCTAGCCCTGCAACTTATGTAATTTCTAATTTTATTCAAGGAATGGACAACATTTAGGAGCTCTTTTTCAGTCATAGTATAGTTCAATTTAGCCTACGACATATTTTTGTTGACGAAGTAAATGAGATAAGGTAACTTTTAATATATTTTGTCTAGAGGTGCTCCTATAGCTTTGTTAGAAGCATGCACATGGATGTGGAAAGGAAGAGCCCAATTTGGGCCTCAGAGTATAGGTGCAATAGTCAACTTGTCCTTTAGGTTTTCTAGGGCCTCTTGGCATCTTTCTGACCATAAAAATTTAGAGTCCTTGGCCAACAGTACAAACAAAGGTGAAGCTACTTTTCTGAAGTCCTTTATGAATCTCCTATAGTATCCACCTAAGCCCAAGAAAATTTTGACATCTCTTTGCTTCTGAGGGTTAAGGATCCTCTTTATGATGGAAATTTTATTTAGGTACACTTGCAGTCCTTCCTAGGATACTAAGTGACCTAGAAGAGTCCCTACATTCATAAAGAACTCACACTTCTCAAGACTAAGGGATATGTTCATTTCAATGCATTTGTTTAATACTTTCCCCATGTTAGAGAGAGCCTCCAGGAAATCACACCCATAGCGAGTGAAATCATCCATACAAATTTCCATAGAGTCATGGAATAGCTTTGCAAAGATGATTAGGACTACCCTCTGAAAAGTGGTAGGTGCAATGCATAATCCAAAAGAAAGCAGCCTATAAGAAAAGGTACACCAAGGAAAGGTGAAGGTGGTTTTATATTATCCCTATGGGCTGATCTGGAACTGATTGTAACCACTGAATCCATTGAGGAAAGAGAAGAACCTCTTTCATGCCAGATCATCTAATACTTGGTCAATGAAAGGTAGAGGGAAATGATATTTTTTTGTGGATTTTTTTAGCACTTTGTAGTCCACATAGATCCTTCACTTCGCATTATTTTTTGGGACTAGAACTAGAGGTGACACCCACTCACTATTTTAGATGGGGTTAATGAACCTTGCATCCAACAACTTCTGCAGTTCTTCTTTAACTACATATTTGAGCGTTACGTTCATTCTCCCCTGAGTTTGGCACATTGATTTGCAATCTTCCTTGATGTAAATGTGGTGAGTACACACTAAAGGGTGGACTCCCTTCATTTCCTTATAAATCCAGGAAATGACATCCAAATGCTCTCCTAGCATGTCGAATAAGTCATTTTCTTGATGTGCAGAGGAAGATGGTTTTATTTTCAATGTTCTTTCTAGACCAAATTCTATCATCTTAGCGTGAGTAAGACTTGAGTTAGCTAGGCACAATTCTGTCCAAGTGTTATCTTCAACCTTCTTTACTAACTCCTCAAGAGACATGGTGTTGGGGGGCTGATTCTGGAGGATTTTCTCAATTAGTTCATCTTCAGCGGGTTACCCCCCTCCTATGATATCGTCTAGGGTACATATTGGGGAAGAGTAGACTTCATCTTCATCCTCCTCTTCTAACTGTAAAGGTAAGTTATACTGTAGAGATGGTTGATGAGGAGGGTACAAGACCAATTTTTTGGACAAATGCCCATTTTTAATGGTCATATTCCTAGCCCTGCAACTTATGTAAGAATCAACAATGGCTAACCATGGCCTTCCAAGGATGAGATGATAACCATTGAACTTGTTCTTAGGTTGGATAACTAAGAAGTCAGCAGGGTATTCCTAGGAATCAATGGATACCATCACATCCTCAACAACTCCCCCAGGTGCTATTGTGGATATGTCCGCAAGCTGCAAGACTATTGTGGTCTTCCTTAATGATCCTTGGAGATTCAATTTAATCATAGTGTCCCTAGTGATCACATTAATGGAAGCCTCAAGATCGATCAAGGTATGGGGGATAATGATATCATCGATGTGCACATATACCACAATAATTCCAGGATCTAGATACATGAGGAAAATCACTCGCCCTAACATTAAGTTAGAAAACTTTCCAATGACATTAATGGTAGGGGTGTCTTTCTTTCACCTCCTAGGATATTTGAATAATTTCTCCTTGATTAAATTTTTGAAGATTGGGACATCCTTGATAGCTTTGAGGAGCGGGATTTTAACAAGCAAATTTTTCAATTCACCGAGAAATTTAGTCTCTTCTGGGCTGTGTTGGATAGGATGGATTAATCTCTCAGGAAAAGGAGTAGGATTGGATTGAGGAACACTCTCCTCCTTTTCATCCTCAAGCTCTTGAGGTGGAGATGGAGGTTGGTTATCTAGAAGAACTCTTCCATACTTGAGGTTGATTTCATGAATTTCCATAGAATAGGAAGGGTAATATGTTTCCCCACTATAGAATTGTTATGCTTGTTTGTTGTTTAGGTTCATATTTGTTTAAGCACGCAACTAAGGTTGGTTATGTCGGTCAAGTTGAAGGAGTTATGGTTGAGATGGAGGTGGAGGAAGTAAGGCTGGATATTGGTTGTATGGGGGCCTCCGCCGGTGGGATGGTGTATTTGACCATGGTTGTGGAGGAGAATATGGCTGAAATGACTAATTGGTAGGTTGGGAATGGTATTGAGTGGCAAATGACCAGGGAGAAGGTGTGGACAATGAAGGATGAGCATGAGAACACCAAGGGGGAATGGATGCATTCTAGTTAGGGTTGTAATATGAATAGGACACCCCTTGCATGCCTTGCTAGTATGATCAAGGTCCTTGAGGCCTTATTTGGTTGATATAGCAAAGTTGTTCAGTGACCGCTTCAGTTTCTTCATACACAAATTTCAATCGGGGCAGAGAAGGGCACCTTTTTGTGGAGTGGTTCTCCTCATAGACCAAGTAGATCTCTATAATATTCAATGGACATTCATTTTTAGGGTGCCTTTTGTTGCATCTAGGGAGAAAGACAATTAAGTCTCTTTCTGCTTCCTCCTTCTTCCTCTTGATCTGCATGGTGTCCATTTGTAGAGCAAGCCTATGTAACATTTCACACTTGAAGTATTTCAACATGTTCCTGATTTCACTTTTGATGGTTGTGTTGGAGGAGGATGAACTGACCAAAGCTTAACTAACCCTACCCTTCTTTTTGGCTACCCTAGAATGATTTTCGAAAATTGTCTTGATATAATCATAAAATAACTCGTAGACGTCCCCTCTTGATATCAAGTTTAGGGTTTCTAGGAGATATTCCATGATCCCTCTAAGAAGGACTAGCTTGAGTGATCCAGGATTGAGGGTGAATCTAGCCCTTTTGTAGCTGAGTTATAACCTTTCCTCGTAATCTTCCAATGACTCATCATGTCCCAAGGTCATTCTAGAGATTTCCTCTTTGGTATCTTTGGACCTGCAATAATCTATGTACTTATTGTTGAAGGCTTGTTGCATTTGAGCCCAAGTAGTGATGATGTCCCTTGGTAAACCCATGAACTAGCGCAAGGCTACATCTTTGAGGGTGGATGGGAACAATTTCAACTTCTTGTCGTAAGAGGTATAATCATAAGTTTTGCATATGACAGCAAGCTAAAACAAAAAGGTATCCAGGTCCTCTAAGGTTAAACCATGGATGTGAGGAAGGGGGGAGGGGATTATGTTTTTCATCCTAGCATCTCCATTAGTTTCTTTTAGGGGAAAATCACCCTTATTTCTATTTTCATCTCCATCTCTGTTTCTAATCCCATTTCTATTTTTAGCCATGGTGTACGTTGTTGGAATGGTTTCTTCTTCTTCTCGCCAATAGGCAATTCAAAGATCTTTGGTTTTCCACCTAATGCGTCCTCTAGCTCATAGTCATTGAAGAAGAGGTAAGGTTGGTTGTTAGAAGTGGTGGGGGTATTTGGCAAAATTTTTCGTAAGATGTATGTACTCCTACGAGGCATGAATGGAGTTTATTTTTTCATTTTTCAGGATTTTTTAAGAATTACTCATAGAATGGAAACAAAGCAGGATTTACAACTATTTGCTAAATGGAACTACTTACAGAATGGAAAGAAAGAAAATATTTGGAACTAACTTCTAAATGGAACTACTTACAGAATGGAAAGAAGGACAAGATTTGCAACTATTTGTTGAATGGAAAGAAATCAAATATTACAACTATCTGTTGAGTGTAAAACAAAAAGGAAATAAGAAATCACATCTACATAGACACCTCCCTTCAAATTACGCCAAAAAGTGATGAGCTCTAGTATTACAGCAAGGATGCTACAACTCATATGGCTACCAACTTTACTTCATCAACCTGGGGCTTGTATAAACTTGGAGGTGACAGTGTTTTATACACAATAGATGCAATGGTCTACTCTTGTCACTTTTCAACTAGGGCGATAGACCACTAGGGATTTTCAAACTAGTCTTCTATTGGCTAGAAGGAGTCTAACTACCACTTAGAAAAGGTAAAACTATTCTTAATGTTGAAAGAAAATTCTTCCTACTCTAGGAAATGAAAGTGTTGAATTGGAAAGTGCTATAAAGTGACATGAAATCATCTAGCTAAGCATCTCCACACATTTCTTGGAAAAGACACCTAATTGAACCTTGCATCTATAATCTATTGATATGGACTAAATAAGCATGGAAATTATCCTAAAACTATTGTGACTGCTGCATGCATGTACTAACTAGAAATTGCAGAAAAGCCTTTTTTATTTTCGATTTTATGAATGTAAATTCTAATTGAACCAATCTGATCTTTGGCAGGGGAGATATGTATGGAGAAATGGGTTTGGAATGGTGTTTAGGGTGTTGAAGCGAAGTGGAGGCCTAATCTAAGCTCGGATGACCATTTCTACTCAATCTGGATGCCCTGTTTTACTAAAGGAAACATGTCGAAACCTATAAGGAGGTAGGAAACATAGAGTGAAGTGTGGGAAAGGTGTCTGATGGGGGAATAAGGCACATAGGAGGTGCACACTACCCAAGGCTCAACCCAAGTCTTCAATATGGTTGGACTTGCTCAAGGAAGATGCCCACTTTGCTACAAAACAAGAATTTGGATTAGGGTTTGGTGGACTTTGGCAGTGTAGGTGGAGAAGACTTGGAGGAGGCTGCTGAGATGAGATCTCCCTACATATTAGAAACTCCTGCAACAACATGCATTCTTTTCTTCATTTATGCACAACTTCATTTGTATATGGAAAAGATGAGTTGAATTGAGGAAAAACAGAGTTATTAATGGCTAATGGCTAATGGCTAAGTCTATGAATGGAAGTGGCTCTAAACCATAACAAACTCAAGAAACCAAAATGACAATTCTAGGTACTTCTAAGGAATTGAGAAACAATGATCTATGAAACTAGAAATCCTAAGTTATGAAATGATCAAACAATAAATTTGTTTTTGGTCTGTGAGAATACGACCCTCAAACCATGATCCCATAAGGGAGAAGAGGCAGAGGCCACTACCACAATATTTTCTGAAGCATTTAATTTCACTATTGTACCACTAATCTATCTATTCAAAAATGGAACCAAACTAAGTAATCATCCAAATACTTGCAGATTAAAAAAAAACATAAATCACATCAGAAGATAACTATGAATGTAATCTAAGCATACATATACAAAAGTAGGAAACTCTGCTACTAGGTTTGGTCCCTAGCCCAAGAGCTTTAGCCCTATGAGTCAACTTAGTGCTGGATCAAGGGAATTCTTGTCATTCCCATCAAAATGTAAAAAATACATAAAAGTAATTAGTCACAATGTCTTAGCTTGAAAATGCCTCTTGGCTACAACAAAAAAAGTTGAATGCTAATGAGGCCCTAGGCCTTCTTATTTATGCAATTGAAGCTACCCAAAACTTCCTTAAAAATAGGCAGGCTTGGCTTCCAGACTCGAGATTAACATCTCTTCAACTATCATTGGCTTGGCTGATTGTAACTCTGATCTGATGAGATCTGGTTGAGGATTCTTTGATTGATTAAGGAGTTAAGGAGGGAAAACCAATCTCCTAAAATATCTCTTTCTTGTCTACTTCGAGTTCCTGTACTTAAATTAGCCAAAATTTCTCTAAATCCTACAATTAATGCACATTAGGTCACATGACATAACATCTCATCTTCACCCTTCTCACTAAGCAAATTATAATAAAATATATAAATAAATCTAAGAAAACTTGATTTAAATAAGTTGGAGAGTGACATTAAGGTACATAGAATTTACATATTGATTAGCCTCATAAACTATCTAGGAAATGACAAGGCTATGCAAAACCACTATCAATCCAAGAAATCCTCCATGGTGATGACATAACATAACCAAGAAACCACATGCATGTGCCACGCATGACAAAATGTATAAGGAAATAATACACGCAATTGAGTACCTCCAAACAAAACATGTTGTAACTGCTGGTCCTATTGTTCCCTACCACTTTCTTGCTCTTCCTTTGCCTTCTTGTTCCAAATCCTCACTATGCCAGACACTTCCAAGAGTTCTCCAAGAAAAATCTAATTGTCCAAGAGTATGAGAGAGAGAATAGAATCAGAGCTCTAAGTTAAAATTGACAAAAGGTTTAATTGCAAAAAGTTGTGTACTGATCCTCATAAGCCTTTTATCATTGAGGGTTTTATTTTCTTCATTTTCCATTATTTTCCTTCATTTTCCTCCTCACATGCAACTTGTGACCTTTCACCTTCCTTTTCTCCTATTTCCCATTATTTTCATAAATAAAATGCCAATTAATGCCTGATGACTTCCAAAGCCATTTCCATTTCCTTTTCCAATTTCCATAGCCATTTATCAATCACAATTGATCCCAACCACTATGTTTCTTCTCGACATTGAGATTGGAATAAATTTCCCTTGATCTTGGTTATTGTTTTGATTTTATTAACTTTATTACAAGGAATTTTAACCAAGGTTTTTGCACCCATGAAGGAAATATCCCTCCTGCAAGAGAGTAATGTCACGGGAACAATAAAAGAACAAAGTGATGAGATTGCCTAGGTAGGAGCTTGCAGGTAGAGAATATACTATAATATTATTGTGAGGGGAATTAATATCACTTAACATGTGTGATTTCATGGGGTGGGATAGCCATGCCATCCCCTTCTTGAAAAATGGGAAGCGTGATCCCCTCATCTATTATTGTGAATTCCAACACCTTGATCAAAGAATATAAATACCATACTAAAAATATTTAAAATTGTACTAAATTTTATTATTTTTACTATACACATATATATTTAACTAATTAACTGAATTTATTTTTACTCTTTTAATATATATATATAAACACTTGAAGTTGATAGTTTACATATATAATTAATGTTCTAAAAAACATGCCAAGTCATAGTAATTAAGAACATTTAATGCAGCTTTGGTTTTTCATAATATTTTTTTTTTCACTCATTTTTAAATATCTTAAACAAAAAATTTATTTTAAAAATGGGTGAGTAGAATTTGGTGTATTGTATTTAATAGAAAAAAATTATATTATTAAAACAAGTTAAAAAATTATTTTACATGAACGTACTTATGGATCTCAAAATACGGAGTCCACATCAACAAAGAAAGCACCAAGATGTAGAGAATTGATTTGAAAACTATAAAAATAGTAATTAATGGATATTTATTAGGTAAGAATATTTTATAAATTGTAAAACATGAGGGGTTAATTCTAAAGGAGACTCTAGATCTATAATGATAATATCATTATATCCTAAAAAATGGTGGTATTCAATAATAACTATATAAAAAATAAATGAAGGTT
Organism: Pinus tabuliformis; assembly: GCA_031772625.1. Lineage (NCBI taxonomy): Eukaryota > Viridiplantae > Streptophyta > Pinopsida > Pinales > Pinaceae > Pinus > Pinus tabuliformis. The sequence continues at coordinate 1,338,032,552 of CM062820.1, forward strand.
TTAATTTAATTATGAATTATTATATATAAATAATATACAAATTTTAATTAGGTTGGTTATCTTACTCCTTGAATGTGTTAAACCTTGATTTCCTCATGCCTCATTTTTGACGTCGTCGATCTCTCTTGTCAGAATCTCCCTCTTTTCATGTGATTTTATTGCTTTTGGTCTCTGCATGTGACAAATGGAGTGTGAGAAACTAGAGCTGGTGGACTATTGCGTCAACCTATTCCATAGCTACATTTTCTGCACGTAGGATGAATACCCAACATACAATCCTTCAATCTCTGATCATGCACAATTTCCCCTTTTCGAATCTTCCCAATTTGTCATGATATATGGCTTTCTGGATGTGGGAGATGAAGATGCATCATTCATTTTTCTATACCCCCCTCACTCACCTATTCTCACTGTGCATTCATCACTTGAATTTTCCTCTATTTTTCTCCCTCGTATTTCATCCCTTTCTAGTTACGTCCTCCGCAACAATCTTGTGGCTTGTACTACGCTATCAATTGAAGGGCCAAGCGTAGCAAGGGTAGGCACATTCACTAGGAAAAGAAAGTTGCTACCTTAATAGTTGGTAAGGACATCAAAGTCTCCCAAGCCATGGATTCTGAAGGGAAGAAACTAGTTAGTAGATTGGGAGTAGAAATAGTTACAAAGGATTCTCTCTAAAAATGGGTTAGTTCATCATGGACGTCCTTTCTCTGTCATGCTACCTATATCCATGTGTTGTTAAGGAGTTGGATAGCTTTTATTTTCTAGTCTGATGATCACTGAAAGTGCATTCAATCATAAAATTTTAGTTGGGGGCATGATGGGCTGAAACTAAAATCCCTATCTTTTACCTTTGACTCAATCAGGGAGCATATGGATGAGCTCAGGGTCTAGGAAATTCTTCCCTAGTTTACTAATTCATTTCTAGAGTTCATACTCTTTTAAAGTGATAGGGAGGAAAATTCATTCCTTTGTGGATGTGGAAGAAGGGTGGGCTGAGAAAGTAGAACACCACTCAGCATAGATTTAAGTCTATTTCTATTCAAAGGTTGGATAGCTCACCAAATTGGAAATCTTTATGCGAAATGTGGCATGGGTGAAAAATATTGATTACTGGAAAATCCCATTTTGATTTGACCACTATCAAGAAGTATCGCATATCATGAAGACTTTTTCTAGCCAAGGTCCCAAGTGAGAATCCAAGGTGCATTGTTAGCATCTCCAAGATGACATGGATTTTTAATTTTCTACAATAAGCAGAGTAGAAACAAAGTTTCTGATCTGATATTTACTTCTAATGATTTCAATTAATTTATCTTATGACACATATTTCGTTAACCAATTATACATAGAAAATATTTACAGTAATGCAACTAGAATAATAGAAAAGGATAAGATCATAAAGAGATAGATATGCACAATATATACAAAAAAATTTTGCAGGTAAATCCAAAATTGCGAGAAAACCCAACAACTCTTCTTCTAGGAGAAATTGCTCTCCATCAAGGTATACAATAAATTGTCTAGAAATTTGTGCCAAAAAACAAGTCCATTTTTTTTCCATTTCATCCTTTTTCTCCTCCCACAAGTGTATTTTATATAAGAGAGATGATGATTGAGTGAGAAAAATGAATTGTCACATGATGTGTATATATATAAGTTGAATGGGTGGATTTACCCCAAAAAACACATCCTTTCATGTTGGATCCGACTTGTCCCCTTTCAAGTTATTCTCCTTGGTGTTATAGACATTTTTGGGCACTGCAACCCCAATCATAAATGTCCATAAACTAAGGGCTCCTAAGTCCCTAAAGGTGTTGTTCCAACCCCTAAAAGAACAAGGTCAACTGATTACAACATCTCCCAGAAGTTCTCCATGAAAAATTACTCAGAACTGGTCAAAACTGGACCATTTCACGTGCTCCATGGTCAAAGTGCATTGCATCCCACCTGAATACACACAGTAGGTGCGATGCATGTTGAAAAACCCCTCTATGGGGTGCGATGGGCGAGAGTGGACAAATGGCAAGGTCAATCCGCAAGGTGGAGGAGCATGTAATCTTCCTGAAACTTCTCCTATGACACTTGCCTCTCTGCATTCGACCAGGGATGAATAAGAGATCATCAATCTCCAAGTGGAATCAAGAACTATCAGAGAGAGGACACTAATCAAATCTCAAAAGATGACTCACCTCCCTTGCAAACATCTATATATGGATCCCTCATCCCAGAGATCCAGAGGCTGGAATTTTGTATCTTGTAAGGAAGTGCTATTGGTTTCTTGGTGCAACATCATAGTGTTGGGTGATCTAAGCTTCTCATGAGGTGAAGAAGGGCTTTCTTGCTGAGACGATGATTCTGGGTCAGAACAATTGGTTGTAATCCTATTTTCTCTTTCTTGAATATCAATAAAACTATTCAGGTTTTCCTCCACATTCTTGTATGATTGATGTTATATGCGTTTATGTGGTCAATATACATCTGGTCCTATATTGTTTATGATAATAGATCTATGTTCTTGGATAGTGTTATGCCGCGTCGATTCTACAGGAACTCTTTGAAGCTAGGTAGACGAGGAAGCAAGTGGTGAAGACCTATCAGAAGGGAGAAGTATCGAACAAGGAACCAAGTGTAAGACAGAGGTTGGTTTCCTCATTCCTCTCTTATCTGTTTCTCATAAAGGGAAACGAAAGTAGTTTTTAGTTTGTTTGTTTCTAAGGTAGCTACCAGCCTTAGTGGGACTAGCAGCTCTGCATAGACACTAGTTTTCCCAATAACAAAATGGCGACTCCACTACGGAGTGAATATATTGTTTGTTTATCTACATTTGTTTAATTTATAAACTTACAGACGGAGCCTGAAGTCAAGCCAGCTAGCCTTCGAACTGCATTTTCTATGCAAGTGCAAAGTAGATCAATGCTGCTTCAGTCTCTCTCTGAGTTTTATTTATGAATTAAATGACTGATTTACAAGCTCTCTAATTGCCCTCGTGGTGGCTCTAGTAACCTCTTTAGATCTACCCTTGTGATTGACTTACTGATTACTACTTGCTGGCCTAAATCCCTGAACTAAGCTGCAAACTACGACCCAGAACCCAGTCAAAGTCTCGTCCCTGGTCCAGCACACTATCTTTTTTGTGAACTCCAAATGCATCGCAATTCCAGAGTGTAGTAGGTGCGTTGCATTTCAGTTTCACTGTGTTACAGGTGAGCTGATCAGACAAGGCCTTGTTCCTAAATTTTGGTTTCTGTGTTCATTCTTTTCAGCTCTATTCAGGAGTTTTGCTGCCTGTAGTCAGTACACCTCTGTTTGAAACCCCTTTCCTTGATGTTATTATGCCTCCATTGTGCAAAGAACTGTAAATGTTTTTATGTATTTTTGAGTCATTTTTCAATTCTCCTTTACAAAGAAGTAACATAATTGAACTGTCGTTTCTTGATTTGAAAGTGTCGCAAGTGTCATTTTCAGTCATAGAAGAGAATCTGATTCTTCTTGATAGTTGATTACACTGTTACTCTTGTATTTGATTTGAATTAGTAGTTTTTCAAGTGTTGAAAGCAAGTTTTCAATTCCAAATAACAAAGTGTCGTCATTGTCTTCATTTTGTTTTGAAAAGAAACTTGTTAGTAATTGTCGCTTTGAAAAATAATTCAAATTTGCACTTAGCTTTCTTTTTATCATTCACACATTAAGAAGGCTGAAAACAAATACATGCATGTGCATTTTCATTTAGACTGTTTGTCGGTTTGATTTAGGACAATGCATATAGTGTGTGCTATCTGCTCTTTGTTGAAAGAAAATCATCTCTCCTTCCTTAGTAGCTAGGATTTTCATTGCAAAAAGAAGATTAAACGACTGTTTATCATCTTAGATTGCATTTTAGGAATTGTACATCTACATCACGCAGTGAACCTGAAAGGAAAATTTCTTAAGCAAGATCAACTTTAAAATAAATTTAATGAATCTAAAAGCGCTTTGGAACCTAACGCAAAACATTTAGAAGTATAGGCTAGAGATGTATTCTGACGTCGTAAAGCCTGGTAACTGTTGCTTTCACTGTTGGTTGGGTGACTCCTCCACTTTGAGACGATAAGTCCTAGTACGGACTTGTGCTCCCACGTACCGTTGAGTATATTTTGGCAGACCAAAATAGGCTTTATCCTTTATCCATAGGAAGCCATGTCTGCCGCCCTATCGATCGCAATGCACTGAACCCAGCATTCGGGAAGATTGACTGCCATACCGTAAAAAGTATTCTGTAGTTTTGTGATTGGTTTGGTAATCCCTCTATCTATATTTCTAGAGCAGTCCCTTTCATTCCTTTTCAGACTCCTTAATGGAAAAGGTCCATCTGAGCACTTGTCACTTCAGGCTCGTTAAAAATCGAAGGCAACTAGAGTCATCTTTTGTTTTTTCTCGACTCTTAAAAAATGAAAAAACAAGTTGTGTCAAAGCGTCTAAAATTTATTTTAACGAAATAATCATCACCTTTCCTACGTTGGTCTTAGGTTGAGAAGAATGGAGTCCACCAACCAAGGAGTTCCCCTTGGAGGAAATCCTAGTCCATTCTCCTCTTTGGGAGAAGTTGGTGTACCCCATATGGCCACATTGTCTCTTCCAGGATTGACAATCAGCTTGCCCGTATGGCTCTTCTCAACTTCTGTCGTTCAGGACACCGCGATTCCTGAACAATCAAGTCAGCAACTAAACGATACCAGAGTTACCCCCCAACCCTCTACTTCATCCAATTCTTCCTCTCCTCCTTCCTGTTCACTTGATGAAGTTGGTAAAGCCCAAAATCAAGTAACTGAGAAGAAGAAGGAGAAGAAGAAGAAAGAGAAGAAGAAGAAGGAGCCAAAGGCAAAATGGGGCAACCAAGTATCGTCTAGCGAAAATCCACACACTACACCGACCAGGCCTAAATTGCCATGTGTCATTTGCAAAGGAGACCACTATCATCGAGATTGTCCTTGCATCCCTCAGATCTTAAGGGACTGGTCTCCTCGTTTGCACAATCCGGTGTCGTCAACCTCTGACGATCATGTTGAACATACACTATCAACTAGTGAAAGTGAAGCCCCTGGACAAAAAGGAAAATATAAATTTCGTTGTAAATTGTGTGAAGGTGATCACGCCATCCACCGTTGTCCCTTCTTAGACGTAGCTAAAAGAGTTTTGGACGACCGTCCGGTTTCACCGTTACAGCTTCCTCTTGGATATAAGAAACTCTTACCGAGTCGGTCACTAGTTGAAAATGCGGCTAACACGCCCTTGTGGTCAGCCGAAGCATCTATCATTGAAGATAAACCATCTGAATCCACACCAGACGAAAGTCAAAAGGTCGAGGTTGCAGTTCACCCGTTCTTTCCTTCAGAGGATCAATCTTAAAATGATACAGTCACTGAAGAGAACAAGAATGACACTGTTAAAATTCTCTTCATAAGCACAGACTCTGATGAACCTAGGGGAAGTCTACCCATTCCTTTACCACAGGAAGGCAGCTCGTCAGAGTCATATCCAGTCGTCTATTCGGTCCCACCTCCGAGCAACCTGATTGTCTCCTTTGACTAGAATCTACTAGGCAGACCCCGTTTACCGACTAGTGTACCATTTCGAATCATTGCTCAAATATATAGAATGGTCATGGCCGGTACCATCATAGATGAAGGGGCTTTTGTGAGTATCCTTTCCTCAACTACTTGGAAAGCGCTTGGTTCGCCATCACTTTTTCCTGAGATGAGAAATCTAACAAGATTTGACAAAGGAACTAGTCGACCGTTAGGGATCCTTCCCAATGTGCCGATAACATTGAGAAGGAAAACCGTTCACATGAACGTAATGGTAGTCCAAGGACCTCTGGATTATAATCTACTCCTTGGATGAGACTATATTTATTGCATGGGAGCCGTCGTCTCCTCACTCTTTAGAGTAATGTGTTTTCCGCACGAAGTAAGAGTGGTCAAGCTCATAGACCAACTTTCATTTCCCGGTTCACACATAACAAGTAGTCATATACCAACCCTGAATGGTCTTTTCACGCAAGGAATGTCTCATCAATCCCAAATCCGTCCTCCTCATGAGTGCGAGTGATTCAGAGGACATGACTGAAAACCAGGGGGCATGCACCCTGGCCTGTTTCGACAGGAAAACCTTAGGTATAGGGTAGGTTTCCACGGAGGATATATGACTAGTCTGACACACCCGTCCGTTTACGAAAATGGGATTAGGCTGGAATAAGATTCCCTTATCAAAGTTATGTGAGTGGAGGTGTCTACGCCACTCACCTTTGTCTATTTCGGTAGACATCGCTGAGGAAGTGTTTTGTCTGTGACACATATGGGGCAATCTTTGGTAACCTGGAAATTTTTCGCTATACCTGGGGGCATGCAAACCTTTTGGCATGCAAGCAAAGAGAGATCATTTATTTTTTAAATTTATAGGTCCTCTAACCCTTTAAACTCGTAGGATTGGTTGTTTCCTAACTTGCATAAAGAAAGGATGCGGAGAAAAGCTTTGTAAGGTGCAAGCTTCTTAAAAATGGCATCTTAGATGAGACATCCTTATTATACGACTGGATCGAGCAGCTTTAACGCAGAATTCAAGCTCGTTAAAAGATAAACATAAGCAATGAGCAAGTGTTTCCCCCAGCATTTAAGCTCATTAAAAATGAACCAATTTCCAGTAAATAACCATTGTGAATGTATTACTTTAGCCTTTGAAGCCTTGGTCGTGTTCTCATCATCACCTTCACTCTGTATTGGCCGATCATTCACCTCCACTTGATTGTTTACCCATTTTGAGGAACAGCTGCGAAGAGTGATCTTGTTAGCCATCCTTGTGACACTGCCATGATTGGAAAATTCCAAACCTTACCTGGAATCAGCTGCTACCCGAGTCTATCACTCATTCCTCGAAAATGAGTCTCCTTTAAGCTCTTTTCAACTGACTCGTAAAATATGAAAAGATTGCTGAGCCATTGGCCTCTCCAGCTCATTGAAGTGACCGAAAGTGCTATCCCTCCTTTAGATTTTAATCTTTTTGGACCTGAGGGATTATTACAAAAAAATATCGAGCTCTTGTTTTGTTCGGCTCGTTAAAATTACCGAAGATCCATCCCTTTTGTATTATTTTATACTTTTTCAGACTTAAGGGATTAGATGACGAAAAAGGATTTTTTGAGTTTCCTTTACGTCCTTTTTCAGACTCTCTAAAATTGAAAAGGATCGAGTTATCTTTGTCATTAAACTCGTTAAAACTGAATAGCGACAAACTTGTCCATAATAGACAGGAACGAGTTTCATTATCACTGAGCTCGTTAAAACATAGCGATGGGTTTCCCCGAAGGGAAAATTATAGAACAAGCATATGTTAACCTCCTCAAGCTTGAAAAAAATAAAGAGGTACTGGTCAGAAATGACTAGGGAAAAATTGGGAAGAAAACTTGAAGAAAATTTGTTGGTAGCAAGTCGCTCTTGAACATGAAACTTTCACTCCGCATCCGAGTCGGGTTGGGTTGTTCCATTCACTGGTCACATCAACATGGTTCTGTCACACCATCCACATTTGGGGTTAATGCTACCAATCCATCATGTCAGTGTCGCCAATATGTTCAAGAGAAGTCACTCAGAGAATTCACCTGTGTCTCACCCACTACAATACATTTACACTCCATCCTTTCATGACTGCCATCCTGAACCTTATATCACCAGATTGTTTTCACCTCCATTAAAATCATTTGCTCCGTTCTGTGTCATTGATGTGGGATTCACTAAGGCCCTCCTATGATGGATCGCTTCTTGTCAACATTAGCTCATTATCCAAGAAGTCGATCTAGGAATAACCCTTTCAGTACTTTGAAGCTTGCATGCCTCAATGGTAAGTTTCTCACTTTCGGCGACATGTTTACATCAATGGCCTTCAACCGAAAGATTTTGCGTGGTGTTCGACGCTAAGTCCCTTATTCACACCACATGAATTGTACTGTAGTACCTTGAGGGTCATCATCATTATCGGTGATTCCTCTCGTGCCTGTTAATAGCTTACATCACTGGCTGGTAATCAGGCGATGTCTTTCCATGTTCGACTCCAGAACATCTCTCACATGGATTGACTTGTAATTTGAGTGAAGATCAAACAAGATTGATGACCCCGGATCTAGTTTCATCCATCTGAGCTGCGATATATATTCAGGGAAATAAAGACATCCAATGTACATCATTGCTACACAGATAATCATCCAATCTAAGGGATGATGGTTCTACCAGAATCATCAGTGTACACTCAGACGATTGTCTGTCATATGTACATGAAAATGAATTTATAAAGCTGAGCATGGGAAATGCCCGCCTCAGCTAGATCATGAAAATATTATAAAGATAATGTATTGCATTGTATCTTATTACAGGTCGCCTTCCAGCTCGAAAAAACTTCGGATCCTCATGATAAAGCATTTCACCCGACATCAAAAGATTAACGACCTTATGCTTTAGGGGGCAACTGTTATAGACATTTTTGGGCACTACAACCCCAATCATAAATGTCCATAAACTAAGGGCTACTAAGTCCCTAAAGGTGTTGTTCCAACCCCTAAAAGAACAAGGTCAAATGATTACAGCATCTCCCAGAAGTTCTCCATGAAAAACTACTCAGAACTGATCAAAACTAGACCATTTGACCTGCTCGATGGTCAAAGTGCATTGCATCCCACCTGAATACACACAGTAGGTGTGATGCATGTTGAAAAACCCTTCTATGGGGTGCGATGGGTGAGAGTGGACAAATGGCAAGGTCAATCCGCAAGGTGGAGGAGCATGGAATCTTCCAGAAATTTCTCTTGTGACACTTGCCTCTCTGCATTCGACCAGGGATGAGTAAGAGATCATCAATCTCCAAGTGGAATCAAGAACTATCAGAGAGAGGACAGGAATCAATTCTCAAAAGCTGACTCACCTCCCTTGAAAACATCTATATATGGATCCCTCATCCCAGAGATCCAGAGGCTGGAATTTTGTATCTTGTAAGGAAGTGTTGTTGGTTTCTTGGTGCAACATCATAGTTTTGGGTGATCTAAGATTTTCATGAGGTGAAGAAGGCCTTTCTTGCTGAGAGGATGATGTTGGGTCAGAACAATTGGTTGTAATCCTCTTTGCTCTTTCTTGATTAACAATAAAGCTATTCAAGCTTTCCTCCACATTCTTGTATGATTGATGTTATATGCGTTTATGTGGTCAATAAACATCTGGTCCTATATTGTTTGTGATAATAGATCTATGTTCTTGGATAGTGTTATGCCGCTTTCATTCTACAGGTACTCTTTGAAGCTGGGTAAACGAGGAAGCAAGTGGCGAAGACCTATCAGAAGGGAGAAGAATCGAGCAAGGAACCAAGCGCAAGACAGAGCTTGGTTTCCTCATTCCTCTCTTATCTCTTTCTCATAAAGGAAAATGAAAGTAGTTTTTAGTTTGTTTGTTTCTAAGGTAGCTACCAACCTTAGTGGGACTAGCAGCTCTGCATAGACACTAGTTTTCCCGATAACACTTGGTTGCAAGAGAATCTCCTTTAGTTGGAAATTCTTCTTCCTTAAGAAGAGTTTATGAGCTTACCATATTGATGCATGTCTATAATATCTCCATCTTGGAGTGGGCAATGTAACTCCTCATATATTTGGGTTTGGAAAAATTCATTTACGGCTCCTTAGGAAAATGTATAATCTTCCTTTAGTCATGACCTAGTGTAGGAATCCAATTTTTTCTAGCTTCTGGAGAGAATTTTCCTCGGGACCATTCACCTTTATGGTCGATGTTCTTTATAACATAGCCAAATCCTTGCACATTTGAAGGTGAATTACATATATCTCCTTAATTTGACATAGCCAATTCCTTATGGATTCTAAGGAGAAGATTTGTCCAATCCAATAATTTCCCTGGGACACTCATGTCTAGTCAACCTAGCGAAGTCATTTAGGATTCATTTTTGAATGTATCTTGTAATTTCCCCTGTATTTCACTTGGGCCATTCACCATTATGTTCAAAGTCCTTTAGGACCTACATAATTCATTCTGGATTTTAAAGTTTAATGTATTTACCTCCCCTTCGTTCAATGTCCTCTATGACCCAACCAAAGTCCTTTATGGCTTCAAGAGATAATCAACCCATTCCTACAAGGCCTCATCATTCCCTTCCAATGAGTGAGACATTCAACATAATACTAAGCTTGTAATTTGTGTACATATATTGGAGCTCTATTTCTCTTCTGCCTATCATGTCTCGGATGAAGTGTCCTAACCATGTCCTTGTGGCTTCTGAAGTAGGTCTTCCTATGATATTCATATCTTCTCCCTTTGTCACATGAGAATGTCCTTCTGCTACTTCTTTTCCCTTTATCATTTAAGTAGGTCCTCCTATGATTTATTATCCCTCTTACTGGAAGAACCCTCTTGTCACAAGCCATGGTTTGTTCTTCCTAGTGCTACTATTTTCTGCTAGAATTGTGGAAGCCTTCATGATGTACCTACAAACCTCATTGAAGAGGCCATGGAAGAAAAAATTATAACCAAGAAAATACAAAAGAAAAGAGGGTGACTAAGTAATAAAAATATTAATACTTTAGGTAGAAAAATATGAAGTACTTATCTCTTGATTAAGAGGGAAATTATTGAGTGTATTAGGGAATTGTCAACTCCCTCTTGATTCTTCCCTCCTTGCATAAACCATTGAAATCCATCTACTATGCTTATCCTTGTCCTCAACATAAACTATTAATGCCTGGATATTTCTTCCTTCATGACTTTTTACAACTATGGTTTCTTCATCCTATGGATTACCAAGCCATTTATCGAGGTATCTATCCACACCATAGGCTCAAAACTAGGCTAGAATCAAAACCAACTCTACCCTTGGATCTCTCACTTTCATTTACCACTCCAAGTCTTGCTCTAGGGCTTTCAAACTCTATGTATTCCAACTCATGTACCAAGCTATCCTTTTCCTTGTAATTTTTGTTCTTTAACTATCATTTCTATGCTAATACTTTGAAAATAATAATGATGCTTGATCCAACAACTAGTCACAGTTCTACTTTCGAATTGTAACTAGATATAACAACACACATAGCCAACATATTGCAATCATGATGACTACCATGAACCTACATATGTATGTCCAAGTTTATCAACCTCTCCAACAATTACGCTCATTATCGAATCATTTATTTTTTAGTCCTGTAAACTTACCATTGCTCATATTAACTATACAATGATTCCCATTACAAAGACCACATAGAAAATATGGAATCCCTTCAAATTTACAAAATAGAACAGACCTAGGTGGAACTTTTTCTCCAAACTCACAAAATGGGAATTTATCTCAACTTTTTTTATCATGTATAGCATTGTGACAACATAATGTCTCAGGAGTAATGAAAATTCCTTCTATTTCCATTTCTTTTAACTCATTCTCTAGGTTCATTAAAAGTACATGTCTCTCAACAATGAAGATTATGACCAAAAATAATCATAGATGTGAAGAGTTGAATATTGTAATGACCATATTTGGTTCCTAAAACTATTTCAAATTCCTTCTCATTGAATGCAATTCCATGCTTGACATAGAAGTCCATGATGGGTCTAATGTTTACAAATTTTTCTAGAACTTCCACATTTGAAGGTCTAGCACTAGGCCAAAGACATAGTTTCATAGGCTGTGAATTATCATTATGTGTTGTCACCCAACATGTATCTGGATTCATCAAATATTTCATAAGCTTTAGTGATAGTCATACACTTAGTTACCCTAAAAAATTGTGGTAGAAATATATGCATTGCAATAAACTATTTTGTGCTCAACAATAATAATAACCCCACCTAAAGGCATGGAAACTAGTATTAAGATACCAAGATTGTAGTCTACCTTGATCTACGACCAAGGCCCTTCATTACATCACTTTCCATTCAAGATGACCTCATGTTTCTTCACACAGATTTCATTTATATCTTTAGGAAAAAAGGTACTTGTTTGTTCGTATAGCACAACAATTACGGGTTTGCAATAACCACACAAGAACTTGATATCCAAACTATAATTTAATGAGGCCTAATATCAAAAGTTTCACTCAGTTGTGCATTATGATCCAATATTATTGCTTTGAAAAAACTATCATAGATGTGGAATCATATTACCTTGCAATTTGCATGAACGATACCAATCTCCCCATTCTCTATAGGACATTAAATATGATGCCTAATATCTCCCATCGTCGTCATGATAAAATTAATAGATTGATAATCATGTTTCTCCCTATTAGGTCAAAAAGGCTCAAGTGTCGCAATTCACCCATAGAATGGTACATTTATATTTTTTTGTAAAGTTTTTTAGGTTAGAGAATAAATCTCAATTTGTGTGAATTTTACTATGATGGGGTTAATATCATGAGGAGCAGTAAAGTTTTCAATGGAAGAATGACTGACATTGGTGGGATTATGAGTAGTCACAACATAGTTCCACATACTCATCTTCTTTCTTCTCAGGCTATTACTTATATTATGTCTCAACATTTTTATTTAATCCAAAAAAAACTTAATTAAATATTACTCCAAATTTGAGGAATGACACGTAAATACTTATAATTTGTAAACTATGGCCAAGATACTTCCCTCAATGAGTTCTACGACTTACGACCCTTCCACACAGCATTAGCCTCCTTTCTGCAAACATAATTCAAACACCATACTTCACTCGGCCTTCCTTATCAAACATAACTCTCCCAAGCTCATCATGAAAGAATCTTCTCTTCTAGGCTATCCCTTTCCTTCTAGGGATAATATTCAATGGATACGCTTGTAACAAGGCTTTGATACCATGTTGATTTTTTTACAATAATCAAGTAGAAACTAATTTTATGATCTAATAATTAATTCTAATGATATTCAATTAATATAGCGTGTTCTGTATATATCATTAACCAATTATACACATAATTTATCAACATTGATGCAACGCAAATAGTATAACAAACAATATCATAAGAATACAACCTGCACAATAGAGAAAATGAATTCTCCCTCGGAAACCCAAACTTTGAATGATTAGAAGGTTTTAGACCCCTTGAAGGAAATGATCAACACAACACCAGTACTAGCCTTGTCATACCTTCAACATGAATTTTTGATTGAGAAGAATTCCATTGGATATGCCATGGGTACAATATTTATGCAACATCGTAAGTATGTATGTTACCATTCTAATACTTTTTCGTAAGTTGTTGTTAACTAACACATGAATGACAAAGAGTTATATGCCTTGGTTTAAAGTATCAATAAATGGAGGCATTACTTGATAGGGAAGGATATTATCATACATATAGATCATCGACCCTTACAGTATCTCCAGTCACAAACCAATTTGTGGCAAGCTCATCACTTCAAGTGGATGTGATTCCTTCAAAAGTTCCATTCCCTAATCAAGTACAAGAAGGGTACAAGTAACAATGTGGTAGATATGCCTTCTATACCTCCTATTTATGCATTTATTGTTTTGAATAATGCTTCTTTATCTCATAATAGTTATGTTGAAAAATATGATACCAAATAATATTTTTAATATGTTTATGAGAGGATATACCATGGATCACAAGTGGAGAACTGTCATTTGTAGGACAAGCTACTCTACCATCTTGGAAAGTTTGTATTCCTACAAGTGAAAGAGTCCATATAATTTGAGAATCTCACAATTTTATGTCTGGTCACTTTGGGGTATGTAAAATTATGGTTCATTTGCAAAGGTTTTTTTATTGGCATCAAATAAAATAAATTGTAAGCCATGATGTAAAAGGGTGTTTGAAGTGCACTATTCATAATCACACTAATAGAAAATTATTGCTATGCACACCACTCCTTATTCCTTTTCATCCTTCAAAGTGTATCTCCATAGATTTTGTAGGTGGGCTTCCTTTGTAAAAAATGGGTCATGACTACTTGTATGTAGTAGTGGATAGGTTTAGCAATATGTGTGTCTTGATTCCATTTTAAAAACAAATTACTACTAAGAAGACCGCTCAATTTTTCTTTCAGCATGTATGGGTCCGTTTTGGACTACACAGATCCATAGTCTTGGATCAATATTTTGGACTCCTAGGATATTTTTAGACAATATTGTGGAAGATGAAAAACAACAAGCTAAAGAGGAGTATGATTTTCCATCCACAAACTGACAGATAGAGAAATATTTTCAAGAGGATAGTGGTTCATTTTCTCTAAGGGTATTGCAACAAGGATCCTAAGTTGTGGGATGATCATATAGATTATGTTCAACATCCATACAACATATATTTGAACTCTTCCACCATAATTTCACCATTTGAGAGTTTTTTTGGTTACCTATCATAGTCACCCTTAGATTTGTTCCTTTATAAAGATGATGATTCCAATGATCAAAGTGATGAAGTCAAAGCTCACAAATTCATTCAAAAGATATAAATGATACATCATTTAGTGTAGGAACATTTGGAGAAGAGTAAGGAACAATATAGTGCCCGACGTGAAAAGAACAAGGTTGATCATTAGTTCTAGGTTGAATACCGAGTATGGATTCACATAATTGAGGACATGTTGAAGGGAGAAATTAAAAAGTTGAAACTAATTATATATGGTTTATACACCATCTTAGAAAAGAATGGGAAAATTTCTTTTCACCTTGATATTCCATATTATATGTAGATGTATTCTATAGTCAATATAGATAACTTGAAATTTTATTAACCTCCCGTGATCATGGTGATGAGCCTCAGTATTGCAACAAGAATGTTGCAACTCCCAAGGCTACCAAATTTAATTATCAACTTGGGGTTTGCACAAAATTAAGATGTATCAGCAATATATGTGCAACATAAAATGTGTCCTTCTTTCACTGTCATGATGTAATGGAGTGAATTTAAAGAAGTAAAATACTAAACTAATTTCATAAATGGAAATGTTACTTGAAAAGAGATTAATCCTACAAAATAACAACAAATTGTAATTGAAATCCTAAGAGCATGAGTTCAAATAAATAGCCCTAATCTAATTTCTAAAAATGCATGTCTTAATTGGTTTTTATTCTTCCTCGATCATGGATTTAGAGCCTAGGGGTCATGATTCAACCCTAATGGACAAAAACAATGGTTTTTTAGCAAATCTGGGCAATTATATGTTGAAGAAAGTGTAACTAGGTTCGGTCTTCATAAATGTACTTTTGATATTTGTATTTATTGTAGAAAATAAATATTATTTTTGTTATATTTATCAATGAGTTTCTTGCTCACTAAAGTAGGTCCAGCACATATTTAAGTGCTTCTATGAAATCAAAGAGTGAGTGTATTTATTAAAGACCCTTAAGGGCATGTTACACTATGTATATACTTTGTATAAGAGTCAAAATAGATCTCTCTAAGAAAATTCAAGTGCTCTCCATGCAACGACATCATCTAAGAAGATAAAACGATGAAGAATCTCCAAGTAGGCCCAAAGACATCAAGCAGGCCTCAAGTCAGCCTAAAGGAGGGACAATCCTCTATATATAGAGGTTTTCCACTCCCTCATTGCGAAAATAAATCACTATGAAATCAACGAGGATGAAAGACAGAGAAAAGGTGAAGAAAATTAAAGTACAAGGAGCCTCTAGTGCAGCGAAGGAGGGAGAATTATAAGGGAAGTTTGGAGGACTGTTTCTAGGACTAAATAACGTCACACATGCGAGAGAAAGAGGGTTTAATATGGTCATATCCGTAGCAATAAAACAATCTAATATTTCTCATTGTTCGGGATTGAAACATAGACCTATAAGGCCTGCCACTAGAGAAAAGGAGAGACTCTCTCATACGAAGGAGAAAGGAATCAAATACACCATGAAATCTCCCACACGTGCAACAATTTAGGACTATAGGACTGTCATATCAAGTCTCCACCTACACATAGAAGAAAGAGTTTGGTTGGCTAAGAAGAAGGAATACATCATTTTAGCGAAGGGCCTCCATAGAGACCAAGGATAAGTGTCTCTTCTAGGGAAAAAACATCAAGGACTACCAACAATTTATAAGGAGAACAAAGTGCCAAAAGAAGGAGAACGAAGTGTAAGAAGAAGGAGAACAAAGTGTCAGGGAACGAAGTGCAGAAAGTAAGGACTTGACTTGTGCTTGGAAGACATTCTTGTGGAGGGTCTAGGGTTTGGCATTGATCAATAAAATATTCAATACGAGAAACTTACATAAGGCTTTTCCTCCCTAAGAGAGATATTTTTTTGCCCTAGAAAAGAGCCAACGTCTTATGTTTTTGGTAGCAGTTCGATGAAGTAAACACACATGCATTAATAATAAAAGAAGAAGATTAAGCTAACAAGATAAACTGTAAAAAGTGCTTCACAAATTGTTATCAATTCTAAGAATAATCCTATTATACCTTGAATATTCAACATTGTATTAGAGCTAATGTGACACATCAAGGAAAGGGAATCTCAAGAACACTCATAAGGTGATTCATGACGAAAGAACATCTCAAGGATATCTGGAAGCTTGAAGCATCAAGCCAAAAAGTCTCAATCACATCAAGGACAAGGAAGGACTACAATAATATTACAAATCAATAGGAGAATCATTTGTATAAAGTCACCTACAAGAAGGGCATATCAAGAAAGGACCTACGTCAAGCAACATCTTCTTCAAAAAGGAAAACCACTACAAGCCAAGTCATCAATCAAGTCCATATGAAGAAAGAAACTTGAAGAGCATCAAGAGATAAGAAATGAAAGCCATCAAGTCTTCAAGAAGAAATCAAGTCCACTACATCTCAAACTCTATCAAGTAAGTATATTTCCCCTTATAATTATACATCAATATATTTTTGCAATGAAAGCAACAAATTGGTTTGTACCACTAACTTCCTTCCCTGGAAGAAGATGATTGATTTAATTCTCAAAGAGAATTAACTTCTAGAACACATGAAAAGGAATATCACTATCCATGCTAAGGAGAAAAATCAAGCCTTAGCCAAGTACAATAAGGATGAGACAAGAGCTCAAAGTCTTGTAATAGAATCCATTATAGACTCTCTCATTCCTTATGTCTCCAAACTTGAAACATCAAAAGGAATATATTACAAGCTAATAGAGATATTCTCAGTAAGCACAACTGGAGAAGTGATATCTCTTTGAAATTATTTCTATAATATGAAGATATCAAACGAAGGAATATCTCCATATTTCATGAAGATCTGTGATATGAGGGATCAACTTCGAGGGTTGGGAGAAGTCATGTCTGACAAAGAATGACAATTGTAGTACTCAATACTTTACCAGAGGATTGGAGAAACTTCACATAAAGCATATATGCGAAGAAGTAACATAACCCACTAAGTGAATTATGGTCTCTATGAAAGATATAGGAAAATAGAATTAAATCAAAAGATGACGTGGGATCAAAGGAGCAAGCATTTGGAACCATGTCCAAGAGAAAGAAAAAATTTGGCAAATTTAGTCCATGAAGAACAAACCATAGAGATATTTTCAAAATCCAATGCTTTGGATGCCAAGAAATGGACACTACAAAAGTAATTGTCCTAAACTTAAGATGGATAAAAACAACAAAATAAAAAGAGAAGAATCTCACATGACTCAAGAAGTGAAAAAAGAAGGAAAGAAGGAGAAGAAGGAAGATCCTCCAGATATCTACTGTGACTAAGTCTACTTCTTTACTTAAAGTATTCTTTCAAATATTTGAGTAGTATATGAGCATGTATAAATAGAACAAAATTAATTACTGAAAATATGCTCAAGAGTATAGAAGAATGATCTACATAGAGCTCAAAATACTCACATAGAAGGAGCACATTGAAATAGAAAAAATTGCATGGTTAGAAATATCTTCTAGAATATAGGAGCATAATGTATATATAGCTCAAGATATTCACGTATAAGGGGCACACCTATTATAGGACCTCATCCAGGATAAAATATTAAGTGATCATGATTGAAAATCCTAGAAGGCCTCCATCATCAAAAGGAGGAGACATTTGCAAGATGAGGATCTTCAAGATCCTATGACAAGAATCTTCAAAAGAAGGTTCATAAATAAGAACAAATGTGTTAATAAGAATTCCATTCATGCAATACAAGGAAGAATGATGTGCATAAAAGGATGGATAAAGCAAAGAAATACTACATCAATCAAGAAGGACCATCAAATGAAGTTGAGATGATCAAAGAAGAATCAAAATGAGGTATTTATGCATCAATGATTAATTCATGTCACCATATATGTTATTGAGTCATGGGAATAGTTCTAAAACATGATCAAGTACCAAAAGGATCTCTTTCACCGAATACATTCTCAAGAGCATGTAAAAGTCAACAATAGAAATGCTCACATAAGGAGCATAAGGATGTTGACTACTCTAAAAAGAAAGTGCAGAAGAAATGCTGACTAGTCCAAGAAGTAGGTAAAGAAGAAAGTGCTCTCACGAGGAAGCATAAAGTTGTTATATAAACAGTTCAAGAAGAAGCAAATCGAGAAAGAGTTAAAGCATGTGAAGAACACCATAGTCATAAAGAATCATTATCTATCAAGATCCATTAAAATATATCTCCCTAGGGAAGGCATGACAACTCTAACAAAAGAAGGAAAAAGATCAAAGGACCATTGAGACCTATTAAGGCCTCAGAGATAGTAAGATACAGATAGCTGATTCAACTCTAAAAAGAAGCCATAATGAAGAGGCCATCCAACAGAAGAACTATCTAATGTTGAAGCACCATTAGGATGAAGTCATGAAGGGCTACCAAATCAAGAAAGGGAACTAGCAAGTAAAACTAAGAATCTATGTGATAAACACTCTGAAGCATAGACATATGACAAAGGAGTAGCCATATGATGAAATAACTTGACATACATCAAGAAGGCCACTTTCAACAAAGGAGAAATGAAAAGAGAAGCTAGAAAGGAAACTGATCAATGACTAGTGCCCTACCAAGAAGAAGTTTAAACAAACACTTCATGACATCAAAGGAACGAAGGATATCAAGAAGCTAAAGGACCCATGAAGAAGAAGTTGTTGATGAATGAAAAAGTCCCTAGCTAAGAGATAGTTATAGCAAGTTCCAAATTACAAAGGAGCTTGGACAAGTTCCTTTTTAGAGGAAACTTGGGCATGCCTTCCTTAACTAAGAGGAAGAGATAGACATGCCATTCTTTTCTTCACTTGGGAAGAAAGAATGGGAGGATTGGATAATCATCTGGCATCTGATACTCTTTGAGGATGTGTAGGAAATCCAAGACAAGTGTAGGCAATAGGACCAACATTATTTGAGGGCTGGGAACCCAAGACAAAAATAGTCCTAGAATGTCATACTGAGTTAACACATGGGTGGGTATGTACCTTGAGAGATAATGAATAAGGTATCTATAAGTCATTAGTATCACAAATATTTTTCTATGATCCAATTAGAAATAGAGATGTTAGTCAAGGCCTTCCTATGGATAATTTTGGTTACTATGATGCTATAACAGATGGATATCCAGTCTAGATTCTTTTATGTGAATTCTTCTAGATTGAAAAATAGACAAACACCTTGTAATGATTCATGAATACCTCCCTAGTTAAGAGGGACTCTTGAATAAAGTGTAACTTGGTTCAGTATTCATAAATATATATATTATATTTCTATTTATTCAAGAAAAGAAATATTATTCTTGTTATGTTTATCAATGAGTTTCTTGATCATTGAAGTACATCAAGCACACATTTAAGTGCTTCTATGAAATCAAAGAGTCAATGTATTTATTGAAGACCCTTAAGGGCATGTTACACCATGTATATACTTTGTATAAGAGTCAAAATAAATATCTCCAATCAAAGTAAAGTCCTATCCATGCAATGACATCATCCAAGAAGCTAATAAGATGAAGAATTTCCAAGTCAGCCCAAAGACATCAAGTCAGCCTTAAGTCAACCTAAAGGAGGGACCATCCCCTATATATAGAGGTTGTCCACTCCCTCATTATGAAAAGAACTCACTCTAAAATCAACAATCAAGAAAGATATAGAAAAGGTGAAGAAAATTGAGGTAGAAGCAGCCTCTAGTGCAGGGAAGGAGGAAGAATTATAAGCGAAGGTTGGAGGACT
Organism: Pinus tabuliformis; assembly: GCA_031772625.1. NCBI lineage: Eukaryota > Viridiplantae > Streptophyta > Pinopsida > Pinales > Pinaceae > Pinus > Pinus tabuliformis. The sequence continues at coordinate 1,338,052,696 of CM062820.1, forward strand.
ATTTCTACGATTAAATACAGTCACACGTGCGAGCAAAAGAGGGTTTATTGTGGTCATATCAATAGAAATACAATAGTTTAATATTTCTGATATGAAACCAGCTCAAGAAAAGATAGAAAAGATAGATCAACGCCTTAGAATTTAGCCTCTTTGAGGGGGCAACCTCCTTTACATTACATAAATGAACAATTCTTGGATGATACAAATGAAAAGACCTCCTTTCTATATAATAGGTCATAACATAATCAAAGCCGACATAACAATAATAATGTAAGGTCACAATAATAACAATAGTGGGATTCTATGGGGCACAATAGTAACAATATGGGCAGTACATGGGTACATCAATATAATAAGTGGATTGTACTAATAAGAATAAGGGGTTACACTAGTAGTATAGGGGCCTAACATGCCCCTCTCCTTCAAAAAGTGTTTTCCGCAACGCTTGAGTAGTTCTTGATGCTTCTATATAAAATTCTTGTCCTCCCATGTGGAATCTTCAGTAGGTAAGTTCTTCCACTTGATGAGATACATGGAAATTGATTGATTTCGTAGCTGTCGAGTTCTTGTTTATGTGACTGCTCCAGGTTCCAATATGATTTTTCCTTCCTCTTCAATTTTTGGAAATATTGTTTGAATTGGGATCTTTTGCAACTTTTGAATAAGTGGCCATATTTCTTCATCCTTCTTCCATTCATCCCTTGCTTTGTTTATCCAATCTGTTTGGATAATAGAAATAGCACAAAACAATGCTTCCACATCCTCATCCTTGAAGAGTCTTCCCATTCGGTAAGGTCGCCATTTTTTAAGTGCATGTAGTATTGCCAACATTTCCTTCTCATAAATAGCTTGCTTAAGATGTAGCAGTAAAAATACCCAATCACCTACATCAAAACAGTTTTCACTACGATGTTGATCTACCTGTTGTTTCGTTTGATTTTGAACCGAAGTGGTGTTATCCTTTAAAATTTGGAGAAATTGTCGTTGATGCTCGATGTGATCTTTCATTGCCTGAACCTTTTTCTTCTTGATATGTCCTTCTATCTCTACAGTTTGAGGAGTGGTAATTTCTTCCAATCCTTTACAAGATATCGTCGAATTCATTTCTTGATGCTCGATGTGATCTTTCACTTCTTCAACATTTTTCTTCTTGATATGTCCTTCTATCTTAATAGTTTGAGGAGTGGTAATTTCGACCAATGAATTACAAGATATGGTTGGATTCATTTGTTCTTTCTGGATGTGATATTTCACTTCTTGCACCTTTTTCTTCTTGATATGTCCTTCTATCTTGAGTGTTTGAGGAGTGGTAATTCTTGCCAATGATTTACAAGATATGGTCTGATTCACTTCTTCTTTCTCTTGGGTGGGGTCCTAGTGTATATCTTCTTCTTTTGATGTTTCTTGATCATTTTATTCCTCCTCTTCATATTCTATGTAAAATAATTTCTTCTTAGCACACTTATGACCTTTAGTGCATTTTCTATCACAATTGTAACAAAGCCCTTTTTATCTTTTTTCTTCCAATTGTTGTGGTGTAACCCTTGTAGGTTGTCGAAGGCTACGAGAAACGACACTTCCATATTTATAGTTGTGAGGGGTATGCTTCTTGGTTTCCATAATTTTTCTTTCCACTATGTCACAAATCCCTTTTACTCTTTCCAATTATTGTGGTCTTGTTCTGAAGAAGGTGTTGCTCTTTGTATCCTCATAATGTGCTATCATTTCCTCCATGAAAATTGACCACGTAACAAGTTGTTTATGAGAACAAAGCCCTTCATACCATAATATTTGATCCGGTTCTAAATATGAAGATGCAATACATACCTTTTGTAACAATGGTACACCATGTAGATCAAAATATTTCTCCATTTGAAGTATCCAATTTACCGGATCCTTGCCATCAAACTTCCTCATCTTGCTTTTTCTTGATTTTAGGAGCTCGATCTTGAAACAACTGTAACTCTGTACTTTCGGACCTTTAAGTTCTGAAATTTCAACCTGCGGTATCCATCTATGTCCTCTTTCCAATGCCACCAGTTTGATCCAAATTGGATTCTCCAACAAAGAGTTATGCACAATCTCCCAAGATGACCAGATTATAGACCTTTCCAGAAGAGTGAACTTGTATGAAGTGCCACGTGTCACTGTTTCGACCTTTGGCTCTAGAAAATATTTAAAAGAAACTACAATCCGTCCTCTTTCTATACCTTCTTACGAAATTTCAATTTGATGCTCAGAGAAAAAGTTATGATGATTTTCCCCAGGTCACCTATTTGGAATGTAATTTAGGAGTCTGCAAAATGAAAAACTTCCTCATATCATATCTCCGCAAATATAGCACACAAAGCTCATAAATTTAGAACCAAACTTCAGTGTGATCGTGTCTCCAATGGGTTTTTTTTTAAGCTTCTGAAACGTTGCAGAAAAAAATTTATAGCGAAAATGCCATGATGACCTATTTGGAGCAATGAAACCCTAGAATCCAAATCTCTGATACCAAATGCTATGAAACCAGCTCAAGAAAAGATAGAAAAGATAGATAAACACTTTAAATTTAGCCTCTTCGAGGGACGAACCTCCTTTACATTACATAAATGAATAATTCTTGGATGATACAAATGAAAAGACCTCCTTTCTATATATAGGAGTCTAAGGGGTCATAACATAATCAGAGCCGACATAACAATAATAATGTAAGGGCACAATAATAAGAATAGTGGGCTTCTATGGGCACAATAGTAACAATATGGGAACTACATGGGTACATCAATATAATAAGTGGGTTGTACTAATAACAATAAGGGGTTACACTAGTAGTATAGGGGCCTAACAATTTCTCATTGTTTGGGCTTGAAACATAGGCCTATAATTCCTCCCACTAAAGCGAAGGAGACACTCTCTCATACGAAGAAGAAAGGAATAAAATACACCATGAAACCTCCCACACGTTTCATAATTTAGGGCTTCATGATTTCATATGAAGTCTACACTTACACATAGAAGAAAGAGCTTGGTTGGTTAAGAAGAAGGAATAAATCATTTTTAGTGAAGGGCCTCACTAGAGACCAAGGATAAGTGACTCTTCTACGAAAAATAAATCAAGGACTACCAAAAAGTTATAAGGAGAACGAAGTGCCAGAAGAAGTAGAATGAAGTGTCAGGGAACGTAGTGCAAAAAGGAAGGACTTGACTTGTGCTTGGAGGACATTCTTGGCGAGGGTCTAGGGTTTGGCATTGATCAGTAGAAGACTCAATAATAGAAACTTACATAAGGGTTTTCATCTCTAAGAGAGATAGGTTTTGGCCCTCGCAAATAGCCAACATCCTGTGTTCTTATTCTTATGTTTTTGGTAGTAGTTTGATGAAGTAAACACACATGCATTAACAAGAAGAGAAGAAGATTAAGCTAACCGGATAAACTATAAAAGGTGCTTCAGAAATTATTATCAAGTCTAAGAATAATCCTACTATACATCATTTCCCTTAATTATTAAACAATATCTACGTGCTAGAAGAGTGCTATAAGAAGTCAAAGGTGCTGCTATAGGAAGTTACAGGCTACTACAGGAAGTTACAGGCTGCTACGAGAAGTTACAATATTTTCTACGTGAATATATAATTCACCGAATGTATGAGAAAATCAAATCCAAATTGGATTGGAATTTTTTATTTTTTTATTGAATATGATGTCTTAGGTCTCCATTCTGAGTGGAATCACTCAAAAATACCCATACTAACACATGTTAAAAAATAGCAGAAAATTACTAGTCTAAAATCTAGAAATTCGAGAACTAGTGAGCTAGTTAATCTATCAAATGCATAGCCTAATAAAGCGAAAATAAAATGGGGTAAATTTTTTTATTAAATTGAATTTCTTTATGATCCAATTCAAGTTTAATTAACTCAATTGAATCTCATTATCATGTTCTCAAAAATAGCATACAATTACTACTATTTGCCACAAGGGACTTCTAGAAATTTAGATTCGTGAATAAGAAAACTAATACAGGTAGTTCAATGATTATTGTGAGCTTTCAAAGATGTTCCAAGGATGAAACCATTTTTGTGATCCCACAAAAGAACTTACTTCAACCATTTAACCCAATCCTTCAATAAGAAATCATCAATACTAAATGCAAAAATAGAAAGAAAACAAGAACAAAATATGCATGTGAATAAGAAGCGAAAAGAAGAAAAGTAAATTATACAAAAGGGGTCTGAGGCTCCTCAAATGGCCAGGCCTAAGGAAAATCATATTCCTATGAAGGAGAAAAAGATTTAGAAGGTGAGAATGGTACCAATATTCATTATTTCCATCAACACAATTACATCCCTATAAGAAATGAAAGTGGAGCTACAAAAATACAAGCGTTCTCCAAAAGAGGACTAAGAAAAACCAATCCCTAGAGGAAAATTAGAATTGGTGCCAGTACATAATAGTTAGGAAGAATTATCCATTAAAGGAGGAAGCCTTCCCCTCCAAAATCCCTCAAATAGTGGATATGGTTCTCAACACGAGGAATCTGCATTAAATGATAGGGAACACATTCCTAGATTTTCTCAATCATTGTAGCTCCAAAATTTGTGCATGATTTCAAAGATATCTTGTTGTTTTATTATCAAATATTGATCCTCTTGTAGTAGGGAGCAGGTCCCTAATTTATGTCCTCCAAATCTTCATAATTTTCCTACTATTGTCACAATATTCTACAAAAATAAATAATATTAGGCACAAATATAAAATTATCCTAAGCATTCCTAATGAATATATTGAAGCTAAAAAAAAATATTATTGGTAGAAGGAGAGGTTTAAGATAATCTTCATGTTCCTAAGAGAGTCTAGATGGGCCTTAATTTTTGTCTAATTTGGAGGCCCATCATACCCCCTACTGAAACTACTGCTCATCCTTTGAGCTACCTATCCATCCTCCTTGCCCTATTGTTCTTTCATTATTTGTTTGCTGGTTTATTTGATGCACTTTCTGCTACTCTTATTGCTACTGCATGTTTTCCTTTTCTCAATTTCCCAAGGAGACCTAATGTAGGTTGAGGATGTTTCTTTCTCTTAGGTGATTCTTCAATTGTAATGAGTTATATTTTTTAGGTAAACATGTTTCTTTTGGTTCATCTTCATGGCCACTTAGATTTTGTAAATTGACTGCAAACTCAAGTGCAATCACATCATCATACCCCCTTACCTTTTGTTTGCACCCTTGCCATTTCCTATAACACTCTTATTAACTTCCTTTAGCAGTTTCTCGACCTTCCTTTGGCTTGTTGTAGTGCTACATGATCTTCGTTTAGAAATCACAGTCTTCCTGTAGCAATCTATAGAGGAGATGAAATTTTATTTGTGAGTTATTGGGATCATGGAGAGTGGTGAGTACATGAACTGCACAAAACCTGAATCGTTTAAAAACTAATATTTGGATGCCATGAGGTGGTGGGTCCACCTTCTATTTCTTATATATATATATATATATATATATATATATATATCTATATATATATTATTTGTATTGTTTCCCATTATTGTTTCTCGGTTTTTTTCAACTTTTCTCTATTTTTTAATTGCATGCAAAATAAATTCAAATTTCTTTAAGTTAACTAAGTTGGCGCTCACTTACCCTTTCCCACTCCTTGTCTTCCATCACGACTAAATTATTACATCCCACTTTCTCAAGTCCTATTCACTTTTTTCTTATCCTCTCCCCAATGTGCGAGTGTCTTGGTGGAAAAGTGAGGTTACTTTATAGATAAGGCTGAGGTTCCTTTGCTATTAATATTGGCTATAAAAACATTTTCCTTCATACATTTGCAATGTTTTTCAAGCTAAAATAAGTTCGTAGGAAAGGTTTAAAGGATTTTATACCTGAATGTTACCCTTGATGTGTTTTTGTAGGTGATATTGAGGCTTCTGATATGAATGTTGAAGTTTCCTTTGGTGGTCGTGAAGTTGCTGCTAATGATCTTGAGACTACAGGTGATAATATGTTGCAGGTCTTATTGCTGATATCCTTGAATCTAGAGGTCTCCTAGTTTTTTTTTTGCTTTTTTTGCTACTTCACATCCTTGGATAAAATTTTGTTGTTGAGCTTAATAACATGATTATTTCAGAGGTGTTTACTTCCTTTGTTTTTTAATGGATAGGTCTTCATAACATGAATCTTTTGTTGATTGATGAAATCGTTCTTTTGTGTACATGCCTCTTTCTAGTGTTCAACCTGTTGTTGTTGCAATTGATGGATGACCTTACATCTACTCTTCATGGATGGTGTGGCCCTTCTAAGATTTAGGATTGGCCTCATAATGCCTCAAGGTGGATGGATCTTCTATTTTGGAGCTCCAAAAATTCTTGTTCAAATCTTGTTGGAACTGTGCAGGCTGCTACAGGAGGAATCCTCCTCCTGTAGTAACCATTTAATTCCTCTTCGATACCTTATTATCGCATGTGGGACTGATTCAAAGCCATAAGAGGTATAAGGACAGGGTTAAAATCATTAATAGGTGGAGTAGGTGATGGAAAAGTTCATGACAAATATTTTTCATATTTTTTTTCATGTAAGGTAGAGTCGAATTTGAAGATGAATTTTGGCTAGATGGAGTGGATGAGTGATGAAAGTGGTGTTGCGGGACCTCCATCAATCTTCCATAAAGAATACATGACCCTTTTACCCCTTTCTCTTATCATATTGCCTCTTGTAGCTTCTTCTCAGCCATCCTATAGTGATACAGGGTCTTCATGTAGAAATTCAGGACAACCTCCTGTAGCAGAGTTGTTTTATCCATATCTCCCAAATGGTAAACTAGATTGACCTGAAATGTTCTTAGCATGTTTCCATATACCTTATGCACCTCCCCATAAAACATATTGGCCAATGGATGCAAGAATCTCCACAAAAATTAAAACTAGTTGTACGTGATGGAGGATGATTTCTTGAAAAGTGTTAATTGGAATTTGCTGAAATTTCTTGAGCATGCTATCATCATCCATATGCCTCTCCCCATGAAACAACCTGGAGAATGGATGCACAAATATTGAGAAAAATTGAAAAAGGGTAGATATGCACTGGAATTTTCTGAAATTGTTTGGGCATGTTACCATAATCCATATGAATCTCCCCTTGAAATACCTCTGCAAATGGATGCGCAATTTTCAAGATATGACAAAAATAATTTTCTTCTCTATGTATTTTTGCTTCCTATAGCAAAACAGATCCCTCCTGTATCATTTTAGGACACCGAGGAAAATGAATGGGAAAAACTTGGGAATGATGGGTGAATGGTGGAAATAGATAAAGGTGATGGATTGGCATGGCCTTGGTCCATCAGGAGCGTCTGAGAAAAGGAGGAGAAACTCCAATTTTGACTTCCTTTTACTAGAATTTTTACCAACTTTTTCTTTTGGTGCTAAAGTGTTATTGTTGCTTGGATATAACTTGCGTTCATGAGAGAGAGATACATGAAGAAAATCATTTTTTTTCTTTGTCATGTTTTCATTTCATTCTCTTTTCTTAGGCCTACTAGCTACCTCAATGATGTTTTCAACTAGTAGGTTTTCCTAGCTGCCTCAAAGGACATTTTCACCTAGGATCTTTTTTTTTTCTCTTTTTTTCTCTTTTTTCCAACCCATTGACCACCTCATGGATGTTTTCAATAAATGAGCCAATATTAGGTGCCTCAAATGAGGTTTTCACCTAAGATTTGTTTTTCTCTAATTTTTCAATTTTTATTCTATCATAGTCTACTATAATAAAAAATTCATTTTCAAGTGTAGGAATACTTCCAATGGAGCCACTTGCATAACAAGATGATAGATGAAGTCATGTGTAGGCTCAAAGCATATACTTTGACATGTTCCTGAATGTGGGATACCAACTTCTTTGACTGAGATGAGATAAAAAATTATTGAAGAAGAGTGTGTTGCTGCAACTTAAGAATTTTCTGGAACCATATTTCAATACAGTTGTGATCCCCCTGGTCCCCTTTCTCATTTGGATAATCTTGGGTGTCTTCTTCTTCCATGAAAATTAAATCTTATTCTTTCTCATGATTATTCTGTTGAACACATAGAGGATCTATTGGTGAACATGATGTAACTTTCTCATTCTCTAATTCTGATGTCTGCTCTTCATCAAGTGCAAACCATGATTCTTTGGTCTTCTCATTTGAATCTTCCTTTTATGCATTTTGTCCTTCAATGACATGAAGAGAAAATACTTTTTGTAATACTCTTTTTGAGTTAAGATTAATACCATTGAGATCAAGAGGAGATGTTGGGAAGTGTTGTACCTTAGCATTGTAAGTGAGCTGAGCTACTTCCTTGTATTGGTTTGGAAATGATAGTACATGTACTTGAGTGGGAGTGGATGTTTGAGATGGATGTGGTTGGGGTTGCACTGGAGGTGGATGGTAGGGATAACATGGAGTTGGGTATGGGGGATATTGAGGAAAATATTCAAGATATTGTGGATTTCTCTCATAAGCTCCTTGCCAACCTTGTTGCCAATATTGGTTTTGGGGTTGAGATGGTCAATGCTGCCAAGGAAAGGGTGTGTTCCAATTACTTTGAGATGGATTTACATAAGCTTGAAATTTTTAATTGAGCTCTTGCATCATACTAGATTTACTAGGCTGCCATGGTCCTCTTGGAGTTACATAACATAACTGCTTCGGTGATTTACTTGCTTCATTGTCCTCTTGGTAAAAATCCTTCAACCTTCGTAAGGATGGGCAATATTTAACAACATGTGATTATGCATGGACAACACAAATATCAGCATCTCCTTTTTCCTCATCTTGCACTATTCACATTTCTATTTGTTTGCCTAGACTGCTAAGAATTTATGTTTTAATGTTATCAAACAAATCCCTGAATTTATCTTGACTTTTCGATCATAATGCTGATTTACTTACTCTTACCCTTTCTCTTGATACATTTTTTCATGTTTCACAAATTTCTTCAAATGCCAATTGGTATACATCACCTCTACTCATGAGATCAATGATATCAATCCACTCATCTCTAATTGTTCTCTGTGGATTTTTAGTGTGTCTGATCCTAAATGATGTTTTTCCCTCTTAACATTATACATGAACATCTCTATTAGATCTTGAAGGTTCTCATCTTCTTTTTTATTCATTCTATATATTTATTCTTTAATATTATGATCCTTATATTTTTCTAAAAATATCTTGTGAATATCATTCCATGATCTTATTGAATTAGTCCCTAAACTCATGAACCATTTAATAGCTTTATCGTTCAATGTTGCCGGAAACAATCCCAATCTTTTAATATTTAGTAAGTAACCATAAGATCTACAAAGGATTTCAAATTCATAGGGAAAGGTTTCCAAATCCCCTAACGTTAGACCATGAAATTTTAGAAGAAAATATGGAGGGATGTTATTCATATGCACACTAACATCAATATCTTCAATGGGAAATCCAAGGAGATATTCCTCATTGTCCTAATCTCCATCCATTTCTTCTACCTTATTTTCCACCTACTCTTCTTCTACCTACAAAAGTTGATAGTGATGTGGCTCTTACTGCACCACGTGATTAAGTTGGGGGGTTGGTGTTGGAGATATTGTTTTTTGAATAAGAATACTAAGGAAACGCAATTTTCTGTTCTTGAAATGAAATATGCCTAATGCATTTTTTCATGTTTTTGCAGAAAGTAAAAAGAAATGAATCAACTAGGGAAGAAAACAATGGATACTTTGATATCTCCCAGAAATAGCACCAAAAAGTGATTAGCATCAGTATTGCAACAAGAATGCCTCAACTCTAAAGGCTACCAACTTTAATTCTCAATCCGGGGTTCGTACAAGATTAAGAGGTATCAACACTTTATGTGCAACATAAAATGTGTCCTTCTTTCATTGTCATGACGTAATGGAGTGAATGTAATGAAAACAAATCCTAAACTAATTGCATAAATGGAAATTTTACCTTAAAAATAAATTAATCGTAGGTCATAAAAAAAATTGTAATTGAAATCCTAAGAGCATGAATTCAAATAAATATGCCTAATCTACTTTTTAAAAAGGCATGTCCTAATTGGTTTTTATTCTTCCTCAATCATGGACTTAGAACCTAGGAGTCATGATTCAACCCTAAGGGAGAAAAAAAAATATTTTTGAGAAACGATGGGGAAGTGTATATGTGCTAGAAGAGTGCTAGAGGAAGTTAGAGGTGTTGCTACAAGAAGTTACATGCTGCTACATGACATTACGATCTTTTTTACAACAAGATATAATTCACCGAATTCCAAAGAAAATCAAATCCAAATTGGATTGGACACATTTTTTTATTGAGTATGATGTCTTAGGTCTTCATTCCACATGTAATCACTAAAAAATACCCATGTTAACACATGCTAAAAAATATAACAAAATTACTAGTCTAAAATCTAGAAATTCGAGAACTAGTGAGATGATTAATCTATAAAATGACTAACTTAATCAAGTGAACATGAAATGGGTTAATTTTTTTTATTAAATTGATTTTTCTTACAATATAAGGAAAGTGGAATGAACTCAATTGAATCTCATTAGAATTTTCTAAAAAATAGAAGAAAATTATTACTATTTTCCACAAGGGACTTCTGGAAATTTAGATTTGGAAATAAAAAAACTAATCCAAGTAGATCAATGATTACTGTGACCATCCAAATTTTTTCCAATGATGAAATCATGTTTTTTATCCTGAAAAAGAACTTAATTCAACCATTTAATTGAATCCTACAACAAGAAATCATTAATACTAAACGCAGAAATAGAAAAATAGCAAGAACAAGAGATCCATGTGAATAAGAAGCGAAAAGAAGAAAAGGAAATTATAAAAAAGAGATTTGAGGCTCCTAGGATGTCCAAGACCAAGGAAATTCAGATTCATATGAAGGATAACCATATTTAGAAGGTCAAAATGGAACCAATCTTCATTATTTCCATCAATGCAATTACATCCTTGTAAGAAATGAAAGTGGAGCTACAAAAATATAAGTGTTATCCACAATAGACTAAGAAAAACCAACCTGTTTTGGGAAGTTTTAGTGTGTACGGATAAATGCTTAAACCCCTAGACTAGTAGCTTAGTCTAGAACAAGAGTGCAAACCATTCTCTACTTTTTCTATGATCAACAAATTAAATAAGAGGTAAAGAAGCCTACCTGTAGCTTTCACCTACACCTTATATCCCTTGACCAATTATGTTGCTCCTCTTCGTACTTAATCCGCTTGAAGAGTACGTGCACACAAATAGAAGACAAAAACTAATCAAAGCATATGATAATGATCTATTGATTAAACATAGTATGGAATCAAGTACATAGTACACACATGAAAGCATCAATGAATAACACAAGCATATGGAAAAATCTATGAACACTTTATTAGTAAAAGGAAGAGTTACAACCCAATTTTCTTGATTCAGCATCACTCCTCCAGTTCAATCCCATCCTCTCTCATAACAAGCAAGGCATTTTGACATCATTACAATGCTTGAAATCAACTCAAGTCTCATACTAACAACATCTCCCTATAGTTCAATGATTTCCAGCCCCTGATCACTTCGATGAGTGGTCTTTTTGTAGGTGATTGACGGAAGTTATGACATAAATGGTGATAATGAATGCCCTCCCAAACATAGAATTTAGTTCCATGGAGGAAGGGATAAAGGGATTGATGTTCCTTAACTCCCTACCTCATCCAAATTCAAGCTCAAAGGAGTAGATAAACTTGGGAAACTTCTAGATGCATCCAATGAATAAGAATATTCTGAAACCCCAATGCACTTTCACTCAAATTCACCCAGTGTAGGCCAAAGAGGGCTTAAGTGCGCTTCATAGCAAGCTATTAGTGTAAGGATTGCATTGCAGTGAACCATAATGAAGGCCTACCTACGCTGATCTTCTTAGAGGCATTTTTGGATGATTTCAGTCATGGAACTTCTTGGGAAGCTAGGAATTCTGATGGTTGACTTCTTTAGGGAATGTAACAACTGAATTATGGTTTGATGGGCCCTAATAATATTGATCTATCAGTTGGGGTTGATGTGCCCAAATGGATCTGTAATAGTTGCTCCCAAAAGCATGAAGTTGTAAATATGTATGTCAAGTGAAATGCTTTATCAAGTGGAGAGGAGGTTTCGAAGTGGAAGGTGACTTGCATCAATTACAATACATATATCATGATAATTTGATTTTTTCTCATGAACTTGCTAAGGGAAGGCATACCCATACTCACCTTATAAACATTCATTACATGTATAAATATAGTCATCTATAGATATAGACCCATGAATGGATGACCATGAATGTAAGGCCATTGTACATTTGATTTATTACTCCTGAAAATATCACAGCTCGAATGGATGAAACTAGCTCTGGGGTCTTCAATCTTGTTCAATCTTCCACTCAAGTACAATTCTAACCATGTGAATATATGATCTGAAGTTGAACGTGGAAAGACATTGTTTGATTACGAGAGGAATCATCGATAATGATAATGATCCTCAAGGTACTAGAGTACATTTCACATGGTGTGAATAAACGAGTTGATGTCTAACACCATACAAAGTCTTTTAGTCAAATGCTAGTGATGTCAACCTATCGTCGGAAGTGAGAAACCTACCACTGATGTATGCAATCCTCAAGGTACTAAAGGGGTGTTTCTAAGTCAACTTCTTGGATGATGTGGCAATGTCGACAAGAAGTGACTCATCACAGGAGGGTCTTGATATATCCCACATCAACAACACAAAACGAGGTAAATGATTTTGGAGATGAAAAATCGACTGACGACAAAAGGTTTAGGAATGGAGATCATGAAAATGAAGGTTTACATTATTACAAAGCATGAGGTTTGAACTAAATGAATTCTCTTAAACATGTCAGTGACACTAAGATGAATTGGTAGCATTGACCCAAAATAAGGTAATGGATGGTATGATAGACCAACGGTATGATAACCATCAAGTTGAATGACCCAACCCACATAGTCATGGTGATGAGGTGAAAGTGTCATGTTCAAAAGAGACTTTCTACCATAAAGTGTTTTCCCCTTTTTCCAACTTTCCTAAGTCATTGCTGACGAGTACCTCTTTGTTTTTAATCAAGCTTGAGGAGGATAACATATGCTTGTTGTATAATTTCACCCTTTGGGTGAATCTATCACCACTTGATGCTTTAACGACTCTAGCGAAGGTGAAACTCGATCTTGTCTAGATGGACATTTTTGTCACTATTTGATGTTTTTAATGAGTTTAACGAAAAAAATAACTCGATCCTTTTCATGTTTAGAGAGTTTGAAAAGGGACAAAAATGAAACTCCACAAGTTCTTTTTCGTAAAATAATCTCTCAAGTCCGAAAAAGCGTAAAATAATACAAGAGAGATATTATTTCCAATCCTTTAACAAGATGGAAAGGACAAGTGCTCGACAACCTTTCCACATTTAGAGAGTTTGAAAAGAGCTTAAAGAGGACTCCAAGGGGGTTTCTTTTTCGTTTTTAACAAAGCTCGAAAGAGAGATAAAAGTTTTCTTTGTGGTCAAAGATGTTCAATTTATATTTGAGCACGTCAAATTTTGCATTTCAGTTGTTAAGCCTGCTCAAAACACCATCAAAATAGATTAAAAATACCTGTTTCATGGATAAAATGAATAAAAACTAATGTTTACTTGATTATTATGCAAGAAATAAACATAAAAACAAGTTTTACCATTCATTTTTACCATTTCACATTTACCCTTTGATTTTGGTGCTTTGGAGTAGTTTTTACCTCAAAGTTCACGAACTGATTGTGGAGGATTCAGTGGAAAATTCCTCATGCCATTCGGACTAGGTAGTAGCTATCTTTGTTCTCTTTCATTTCATTCCATTCATTCTCAGTTTCAAGAAAAAACTTTGAGTTTTTGAGGCCCTTAGGATTTCAATTTTGAACTCTGGGATCAGTGCACCCTCTCAACATCGAAAGCTACACTTCATTACACACACATCGAAGGATGCATGCATTGCAGCGCACTGTATCTAAGGCAAGGGTGCGCTAGGCACAAAACCAAAATTCACATAGTTGTTTTCTCCCAAATTTTGCTCTCCTTTTTGCAAGAAATGGATCCTAATCTGTGTAATGGTTGTATTGCAGACATTCATCAGATCAAAATGGTGATTATATGGAGAGAACGAGAGCACAAAGAACAAGATATGATTGACCTAAATAACTAGGGAACGGTTGAGGCCCTAAGGAATTGTAGGTTACTCAAGTATTTTTGACTATCTAGCATGTGACAGCAGATTGAGTTTTTACAGTTCCTTGTTTGTTCATGGGATCCTACTGATCAGGCATTTCACATTAGGGACAAAGTGATACCATTTACCATCGATGACATCCAATTTCTAATTGGACTATCGAGGCGAGGTGCCCCCATCTCACTATCTGGATTTTCCAAAGGAGGTGAATCAGTGAGAGACTACATATGACAGTTCTGCCAGGAAGGTGCACAACCCAGTAGAGACAGAAAGATTAACATCAGGGATGTTAGTGATTTACCATTGAGGATGATCCTCTTTACCATTACCAAATTGGCTGGCAGTGCGACACTACACTTGGAAAACAAATCATGCATGCAATATGCTTTAGAGTGTTTAGTGCCAAAACTGTTTAATTGGTGCGAGGCAGTACTTTCATCCATGAAAGAACAATTAATCAAGGTGAAAAGAAGAAAGACAAAGAAAATTGGCTATGGGTCGATCCTGATTTCTTTCGCCTTGGAGAGAATTCCACTTATGCAGCCACAACTTGTTTCACTGGGTGTATCTGGACCCAAGGATCCATGGATGTAGATATTGGTAGATCTTATCGCTAGGCATGTTGTTCAGTCATCGATCTCATTTACCCCTACATTCTTTGAGTGGTTTGATCGATAGGATATGGCCATCGCAGAGTATCCATATTCAGGAATGGATTTCTTTGGAGATCCAGACTTGATGTTAGCAATTGGAGCACAGTGGGGTGCTATCGGTAAATTGTTTGACCAAAGTGTTTTTGATTCTAAAGTTTCTACATTCTTTTGTATTTTTTTATTAACTCCAAGACTAAACAAAATCATTTTTTATGTATGCAGATGTTGGACCTGTTCGACTTGTGGAGCACCAACGAGAGGAAGGTGGGCCAGGACATAGGCCTATTGGGAGAGCAATTCTCCAAGACTTAGATTTAGCTGAGACATTGGCTGAGCTACAAGACCACATAGAGGGTTTAACCTTAGGCATTCTGGATGTCTGAATCGAGGAGTTTCCTATGTGATTGCAGCACCACACCATTGGTGTGCCGAGTTTTTGGATGAGACTTTTATGCATGATAGCACAGGTTGTGACCTGTTATCATGAGCACAACTAGTTTACTTAGATGTTTTTTGCATACATTTTTAGTTTTGGGGTCAGATGACCAATTTTTGTCTTGGACACAAACTGTTTGTAAAAACTTTAAAACAACTATCAATTTTACTTTCAGAGTTTTATTATGGTTAAGTGATGAAATCCTATGCAACTAATGATGTGAATTGAAAATATTTACGTTACATATGTCGAAAATGTCTATTTAACACATAATTTGCTAGAGAATCATTTAATGTTTCTAGATTTCTTGAAATATGTTGATATTAAATGAACTCAAAATACCTTTCCAAAATACAAACTCTAAGGAACATGTGATGAGTTGCTGGGTTTCGGATGGTACAAATGCTAGTAAGTTGCAGTACAACAAATTGTGAGTCTAGCCTAATGATGATTCGGCGTATGCCAAGTGAAATGGAATCAAAGAGAAGTTCAATCAATGCATTGTATGCAGCGATGTTGTTCATCGATCGACCAATACAAATCCCTCTAAAACTCACTAACTCACCACTTGGTTCGAAAATACCCCATGCTGCAGAGGATAGATTCTGCATACTATGACTAGCCCCATCGGCGTAACCAAAAAATGGTTCCAAAAAGTTCGACATCTGCAACAAATGCGAAGTGGATTACTTAACCAAATAAGAAGTCTAAGAGAAACATAGACACACATGCAATCAAAGCATATATATAATGAGTTTTACTACACTTAACTAAGCATAGTAACATTTAACGTACAACCCGTTTCAGGGCTGTGACAATGGAATCCCATCATAGTCCACTAACTCGTAGGCACCTTTCGTTAAAACACACTTAACAATATAAGGGCCCATCGAAAGCAGTTCAAATTTTCCTACACAAAGTTTATCAGACTCCTGATTATAAAGCAAGACTAGGTCACCTTCTGAGAAGACACAAGGCTTGAAATTTTTATCATATTGCACCTTAATATGTTTCTTATGTGCTTCGTTAGCTAATGCGACATCGTGATGGGTTTCATCCAGATGGATTAACTCCAAGAAACACGCTTCTTCTTTAGAAGTGTTGGTTAGCAGGTCAATCACGAGTTTGAGAGATGAGATTTCACTTTGAATTGGTAAGACTACTTGCAAACCATACACCAACTGAAAGGGTGTGAATCTAGTCACATTTCTCACCGAGGTTTGATATTCCCACAAAGCCGAGTACAGGATTCAATGCCAATTTCTTTTATGAACTCCAATCATTCTTTACAACATGAGCTTAAGTACTTTGTTGATAGCCTCAACTTGTCCATTATCTTGCGGGTAGTATGGAGTCGAACTATCATGTGAGAGTCCTAAGTTGGTGGTCAACTCAACCATCATGTGATTGCGAAAATGTGATCCATGATCTGTAATTATGGCTTGTGGTACACCAAACCTGGCAACCACATGGTTGAAGAAAAATAAAATAGTTGTTTTGCCACTATTGTTCAATGTTGGCATCGCCTCAACCCATTTGGTAAAATAGTGAACGACGACTATAATATACCCATGCCCCCCCGCCGAGGTGGGGTTACATGTCATAAGTTCAATGCTCCATTTGGCAAATGGGCCAACAACAATGACTGGATGTAGTGGTGTAGGTGGTAATCTTGTTTTTCAGTCAAATATCTGGCAAACATGGCAACTTCTGACAACAATAATACAATCTTTGAATATGGTTGGCCAGAAGTAACCAACATGGAGAATTCTCTGCACAGTAGCGTAACCAGATAAATGTATACGTGGAAAAGGATCTAAAGAGGTACCATATTCTAATGGCCTATATACCCATACTAAAGTTGAATGTGAATTTGGGTTTGCCGCACAAGCACGAAAGATTGATTTCTTTGATGATTCAATGGGGCTTAACAACAATACTTCCATATTACTATCATCTTCAACTTGGTTGGAAATCCTCCTTAAATCGAATGAGGTGGAGGAAATCATGTTGCAAGTCTCTACTCTCGCCACTTCCACCAAATCAAATGGTGTCAGGAGGGTAAAAGTGCCCATTAGGGAAGGATCTTTAAAGAGACCTACTCCAACACTTTGAAGTGACAGCGGGGGTCCATGTACCAACAGAATGCTTCCCATAGCCTGTGAACTATTGGCAAAGAAGGCTTGTTGATCAATGAATATGATTCCACCCTTAAAAGGGAATGAAATAGTATGAAAGTACATGGAAACCACAGCAGCCATAGCACATACCCAAGGCCTTCCCTGTAAAACATTGTAATCGATGGTTTCATCAACTAACTAAACTTCAAGAGTAACCATTTTACCCCAAAGTTCGATATGTAAGTTACTCAAAATCCCACATTGAGTATATGTTCTTCCATGGAAAGCTTTCAACGTGGTTGGTGATCATGATGATGGCAGTGAACCAAGTGTTTTCCAACAGTTCATGGACATAATGCAAGTAGATGCCCCCTTATCAATAATAGTTCGGTGAACATTCTTATTGAGAGATTTTACTTGGATTAGGAAAGCTACTTGCATCGGTAATTGTGGTGAATATCCTGCATGGTTAAAAATCAGAGGATTTGAATCCATAGGATCTATTCTGCCTATTGATGATAGTAAAGCCTGTTTCTGGGAGGGACAATTTTGCAACACCTCGAGTGTCGACATAGTGGAAGGTGATTGAGAAAGATCTTCTACTATGTTATAGTTTTGAGGTGCTCGAGCTTGAGGGTTGAATGTCGATTTGTGCACAACTCCTTTTGGTGGTTTTATTGTAAATTTAGGTACAATGCGTGGAACAACTTCAGATGAAGTTAAGTTCGAAGGATCAGGTTGATCAGTGGCCCGATTATTCAACGATGATGGATTTCCATAATCTTTGTTTCTTGTTGACACCAAAACTTCGGTTTGTGGCTTTGTGATGGATAACATGAGTACTTGGGATGTGGAAGCATGGACTATTGAAACCAAATGTTTCTCCGGGATTGGAAATGGATCAGTCAACACTTCCAATGTGTTTGAAGTCTTTAAAAGTTTATAGACCTCAGAAAAATGTGGACAATATCTTGTATAACTCTCCTCATTACATATCAGACATGGATAACGAGGTTTCCATGCTGAAGTAGAGGAATCAGATGATTTATCTGGAGGGGAATTTTCTTGTTTCTTTTTGTTTCTCCCCTTTTTCTTTCCTTCTAGTTGCTTTAGATTTTTTCCTTTGTCAGATGACATGGTGTTAATCTCTGAGGCAAGAGTATTTTATGATGCATTGGTAGTTTGATTGGAAACAACAAGATTTTGACCATACAGTCTTCCTGCTGACTGTGTGCTTGAAGAAACGATCACACCGTCGTCGGCATGAGAGTCCTTACTCGATTGTGGAGGAGGTGGAATAGTGAAAGCTGGTTGAGGTGGATTGGGAATTTTATCATAAAGCGTGTTGGGTTGTGTGTAAATCAAATCCAAGTATTGGGCACGAGCAATGACTTAGTCTTCTGTGACAACTCTAGATTTTATCACATCCTCGGTGATTGATGGCAACAAGGATTTTATGAACCACTCAGCTAAAAGCTGATCAGGAACATATGTCTTAACCATTCAATGACGACACTGCCACTCACGAATATGATCTGATATATGGGTAGCAGTAGTTTGTTTAAAGTTCGTTAGGAGTTTCGTTCCAGTCTTGTATCTGATAGGTAACTGCAAGTGGATCAAAAAAGTAGTGGCTAAAGTGGTGAAATTATCGAAAGAATCTCTTGGTAATTCAATATACCATTTAGCAGCTGGACTAGTAAGTGTTCTTTGGAAAAGATGAAGTCTAACCGAATCATCATTTAAGGAGTTAGATGAACACCACAAATGAAAGGTCATAACATAATTTGATGGCTCTTCTCCAGGATTTCCGTTAAACTTTGGAATGTCAGATGGTAACATATGCGGAATTACTCACCACCAAGGTGCATATAAGATTGGATCATTAGTGAGCCGATTTAAATCTAGTAATTTTAAAGTTGCTACAAAGGGAAACTGTCGATTCAAGTCAAGTTGAGCATACCCAGGATATGATGGAATTGCCTGTGCAATACATCTTTGCATACCAACATAGGGCATCTACATTTGGTAACCTTGGTATGGTTGTTGAACAAAACTAGTATAAGGTGGTTGTTGATAACCAGGTTGAATGTGTGGTTTTCCATAACCTACAAAGCCTTGTTGACCAGGACCTTGGTAAGCTTGAGATTGACCAAAACTAGGTTGAGCCTATGAAACAAGTCGAAACTAGGGTTGGAATTGCTAGAATTGGGGTTTTTGAAATTGAGGCTACCATGGTTGTTTAATCAACTGTTGTTGTTTTTGGTACAACTTTTGTGGATTTAGTGGTTGTTTTTGTCCATAAATGCAAGGTTGGCCAGGTTGTGAATAAACTATACCAGTGTAAGCTTGGGTCAGTCCGAATAAGGGTACACTAGCTCGGGGTTGTTTTTGAACTCCAGAAATAAGTGGTTGTTGTACAATAACTTGAGGAACTTGAACTTCTTGACTTGAAACTTATGATTGAATGGTAGAAGGATCAGTTTGAACAGGTTGAGATACAACAGTTTGAACTTGTGACTGTGGTATAGTAGTAACAACAGGGATAGTAGGAATAATTGATACAGTTTGCATTGGTTGTGTTGGATACACAAGCCTTGGTTGAACTGGAATTGTTGGTTGCCATTAACAAAATCTAATTCCAGGTTCACCTAAATACTATGGGATATTACCATATGGTAGTCCCCCGGAATAAGGAGGGAACGGTGAATAAACATATTTCTCTCCATATGGTGGCAGTCTAGTATTTAATGGATACATAGGTCTTTGTTAACCATATTTCCCAGCTTGATACTAATATGCAGGATCAAACTGTTTAGTTCCCATTAGACAAGAACCAGGTAAAATTCTGGTTGACGACATGGGTGATGACCATGGTATAGAAGCAACATCTGAGTGGGTTCTAGACAATGATTGGTAACCAATTGGGACAGACGATTCACCATATAGGTGCGACTCAGGTGTGGTAGAAAATATCGAAGAAGTTAAAATAGAAGATTTTGTTGCAGCTGCATAAGATGATACATTTTGAGATGTTGATGGTTGTTCAACCATAGTTAACTGACCCAAAAGTTGTCCTAAAGATTTGGAGGGTACTTGAAAAGAAGTAGGATCAAATGAAGCAAAGAAATTAGGATATTATGGTAAAGATAAAGCCCAGTTCCAAAGTGAAATGGGGTTCCAGGTGTGGAATCTTCTTCCAATTCCTCCTTTATAGCAATTAAACCTAGTGGAATAACTTCACCGGCAGGTCCGTAAAATAATTCTGGTGTTGATGAAGTTGAAGTTTCAATAGTTATTGATGTCTAAGGGGTAACCGGTTGATCATATTTTGGTAAAGTAACAACTTCTGAATGTTCAAATTCAAAGTCCAGATGTTCAGGTAAATGAACAACAGTTTCAGTAAGAGGTTCCTAAACAACTTCAACTTCAAATGTAACTTCTGTTTGAACTAGGATAGATTCTGGATTACCTTCTAGTTGAACTGATTCAAGTTTAGAAGTACTTTCTTGTTGAACAATCTCAAGTTGAGGATCAACTTGTTGTTAAACAACTTCGGTTACTGTTTCACTAGGATCAGTGCCAATGTCCTCAGGTAATTGTGAAACTTCCTTTTCAGGAATGGATGTACCATAAATAGTTGGAGTAATTAGAGTCTTTGTACTTACTGAAATAGATGATTTAGGTAACTCAGATGAAGAACTAGGAGTTCTTGATGTACTAGACTCAGTTAAGCGAGATCGCTTTACCCGAATTGGTGTCGCTTCGGGAGGAAAAGGTAGTTTGTTCGCTGTTCTCCGCAAACGATGGGGTATGGGTAGATGTTCCTCCACAGTTGTTGATTAATTTTATTATCAAAAAAGAAATAAACAAAAAGAGGTATACTAGGCAAAAGGTTTACCAAGCAACTGTGAACTACACAATACCTCCTGTCGAACCAAGAAGTACGGGCAAGCAATCTCCTCGAATGTTGTGTTCGGTGTATCACAGTTTACAATGTGGTGGACTCAGTTACTTAAGGATGGATAGCAACCTAGAGTTTTCCTTCCATATATACCCAAAGGTATGTGGAGGCCTAGTCCGTATAGCATTGTCTAATGCAAAACCGCACAGTGAGAGCATTCCCATATACTTTACATACTGTAACACCGCCCTATATACCCGGAGGTACGTGGACAAGCTACGATATACTCATGTACATGGAATGAGGTACCACACTCAGGATGTATTGTAGGCAAGTTAGTGACAAGTGCTTTGTTTTATGACAACGAAACATGTCTCTAGCCTAGAACCACTAAATGTTCTCGTTAATGACAATGCTCCATTAGGTAAATTGATTTTTATTTTAAGTTGATCTTGCTTAGGAATTTTCCTTTCAAGTTCACCATGTGATGTATTCTGAAATTCCTAGGAATGCAACTATCATGATAAGGATTCTTTCCATTCAATTTAACGATGAAAATGCTAGCTACGAGAAATCAGATTTATTTTGATCAAAGAGCAAAGAGCACAATCTAAATGAAAATTCCCTACACAATTCCTATCAACACAAACAAAAATTTTCAATGCAACATGCATGTATTTCTTTTCAATTTCCATTAATATGAATGAACAAAAAGGAAAACTAATGCACAATCGATCAATAAACTCTTTTCATGAAAATCATGATTTTGCGACAATTTCTTTTCAAGGAAAGCAAGACTTTACGACACTTTCATTTTCAAAGAAATGAGGAATTACGACACTTTCAAATAAAATAATAATGATATGAATACATCAATCAATCGATCTTTCTTGGATGAAGACTTGATGACAATTCGATTTTCGAAGGAAAAGACAATTTAACGACACTTTCTTTCACTAAATATCAATTGACCAAAAACTAACTTTCGACTATAGATTGAAAATCACAAAGTAAATACATAAGAAACATTTATCAATCCTATTCTAAGTATGGCCAGGTAAGGAGATGAAAAAGCTATTTTCAAAGACAAGACATCATTGATATTCAACAAATCATTCAAACAGGAGAAAATTGACAAAAAACTTCAGCTCCTAGATGGGAAACTGACCCTCAAGGGATCAATGCAGGCAGCAATGAGAGATAGTGCACTAAAGTGCACTTGATCTATGCAAGAAGTGCATTGCAGCGCACTATGTCCTTCATTAGGATGCGCTGGTGACAATAAGAAATTTTGAAGGAAATTTGGCACAGTTTTGGCTCAATTTTCAATGAAATAAGATTGAAATTCAATCAACGAGACCAAGTACAGTATGTAGAAATGTCTTAAGAGGTTGATAAGCTACTAAGATGGATGATCACTCCCTAGTGGAGTTTGTGAAACTAGAGATTGTAGGTTCGATCCCCAGTGGAGTCACCAATTTGTTTTGGAAAGTTTTAGTGTCTACGGATAAACACTTAAACCCATAGACTAGTAGCTAAGTCTAGAACAACAGTGCAAAGCATTCTCTACTTTTTCTATGATCAACAGATTAAATAAGAGATAAAGAAGCCTACTTGTAGCTTTTGCTTACTCCTTATCTTCCTTGACCAAATTTTTCACTCCTCTCCGTACTTAATCCACTTGAAGAGTACCTACACACATTCATACGAAAAAAACCGATCAAAGCATATGATAATGATCTATTGATTTAACATAGTATGGAATCAAGTACATAGTACACATATGAAAGCATCAATGAATAACACAAGCACATGGAAAATACTTTGAACACTTTATTAGTAAAAGGAAGAGTTACAACCCAATTTTCTTGATTTAGCATCACTCCTCCAGTTCAATCCCATCCTCTCCTCATAACAAGAAGGACATTTTGACAACATTACTATACTTGAAATCAACTCAAGTCTCATACTAATAGCATCTCCCGATAATTCAATGATTTCCAACCCTGATCACTTAGATGAGTGGTCTTTTTATAAGTGAATGAAGGAAGTTATGCCATAAATGGTGATAATGAATGCCCTCCCAAACTTAGAATTTAGTTCCATGGAGGAAGGGATAAAGGGATTGATGTTCCTTAACTCCCTACCTCATCCAAATTCGATCTCAAAGTAGTAGATAAACTTGGGAAACTTCTAGATGCATCCAATGGATAATAATATTCCCAAACCCCAATGCAATTTTGCTCAAATTCACCTAGCGCAGGCCAAACAGAGCTTAAGTGCACTGCATACCACCCTATCAGTGTAAGGACTGCATTGCAGAGCACCCAAATGAAGGCCTGCCTATGCTGATCTTCATAGAGGTAGTTTTTGGATGATTTCAGTCATGGAAATTCTTGGGAATCTAGCATTCTGATGGTTGACTTCTTTAGGGCATGGAACAACTGAATTAGGGTTTGATGGGCCCTAATAATACTGATCTATTGGTTGGGGTTGATGTGACCAAATGTATCTATAACACAACCTCTAGAGGAAAATTCGAATTGGTACATATCCAAAATAGTTAGGAAGAATTCTCCATGAAATTAGGAAGCTTTCCCCTCCAAAATCCCTCAAATAGTGGATCTGGTTTCCAGCACTAGGAATCTGCATTAAATGAGAGGGAACACATTCCTAGATTTTATCAATCATTGGAGATCTAGAATTTGTACATGCTTTCATGATATCTTGTTGATTTATTATCCAATATTGATCCTCCTCTAGTAGGGAGAAATTCCCTAAATTATCTCCTACTCCAAGTCTTCTTAATCTGCCCAATATTCTCACAATATTCTGCAAAATAAATAATATTAGGCACAAATATTACATTATCCAGAAACATTCCTCATGAACATATTAAAGCTAAAAAAACATTATTAAATGTATACAGAGAGGTTTAATATAGCATTCAAGTGCCTAAGAAAGGTTAGATGGGACTTAACTTTTGTCTAATTTGGAGGCCCATCACATGGATCCAGAGGAGAGTCATCAAGTTCCATAACCATATGATTTTACTCTAGATTACATGGACATGCTTCTCGAAAAAATCATCATAGAAAGAAGAACCAGGACTTCATGGTGGAGAGATGAAGAGTACCTTCAAGTGGGTTTGAAAGGAATGCCTCCTATAAAGGCAGGATGGTTTGAAAGGGACAATCTAAGGGAGAAATTCCCTCACTTACCTACTGATCGATAGGGATTTTGGAGGCCCAAAAGCTTCTTAGTGGGGATGATTGATCTACAAGGATTAAAAAATGCTCAAATTTGAAGTCCATGTGTTGTTGCTCCTTGAGAAAGCACTTGGGTTGAGGAGAGGTCAGTGACTAAGTAATCTTAGTCTCTCTTGAAGATAAATTAGTGCATCTCAAGAGATGAATGAAAAATGATTTCGATATTGGTTCAATTACCTTTCTTAGAGGCAGATTCAATATACACATGGAAAACATATCATTCTTAACAATAAATGTTTGGGTCTAGTGGCTGACACACAGAGAGTGTAGCTTAACGTTTTCATTGTTGTAAAGATGGGAAGGAGAAATATAGAGGAGGAACTCATTGTAAAGGGTTGGGCATACCTAGAATCCTAGGCAGTAAATACAATAGAATCATGGAAAGGAAAAGGAAACAGAGTGCAGGAATTGTAGAGCACATTTTAAGGCCTTCTACTCAATATATTACTAGTAATTTTTACTATATCATATCATAATAAAAAATTCAATATCATAGGTATAGTCTGCTAATACATAACATAGACAAATCTAAATTTTCACAGGTACAGTTTGTTGCAATATAACATAGGAAAATATGTGACTTAAGAGTAAAACTAGTAGCTACAATTTACACAATTTTTTATGAAGAAAAACATACATGAAGTGACACAGAGGAATCGTTGGGAGTGGGATCCCACAAGGGAAGTTTTGGGGCTAAAATCCCATTTTAAGTCAAATTTTTGTAATATTATTGTAAAGACTCTGCATTTTGTGGTTATAGAGCACGAACATGTTATGTGTCACAAAGGGTAGTCTGCCCGTAGTTTTGTAAAGTAAAGCTGGCTGTAAGATATCTACCATTGTATAAAAAGAGCTAAGCTCTAGGTAGTTAGAGGCATAAAACCAGAAAGAGAGTCATAGCTTTAGAGCAAGAAGTCTAAGTCTTGGGTTATAGCATAGGTAGAGGTTCTGAAGCTGAGTGTACAAAGGCCTAGAGTAGAAATCTGTAGCTGTGTGCGTAGACCCCTGCAGTTGTGTGCGCAGGGTGAACAGAGTCTGTAACACTTGGAAGATATTAATAAAAGGAGTTATTATGCAATTTCTATGTATTTGTTCTATTGATGGGTTTGGATATTTTGTGTATGAATTTCCTTTATTATACTTCTATGACATGTGAATGAATACATTTACATTGAATAATTAAATGCAACTGAGAATATTACGTGGTGATAACTTTAAGTATTCATAAAAATAAGAAAAGCACTTAGGGTAATTGAGCAATATGCATGGCATGCTACCATAATAGCGCGAAAGTACCTGAGCCCCAGGTTAGGGCTGCACAAAGGTCGATCATACACTTTCACGAAGGAATTGAAAGCTGGAATAAAGGGTTTGTATTACAAGCCCTAGAACAAGCTCAATTGTGCAAAGGCGGGGATAGAAGAGATCAAATGACATCACAACCATCTCAGGGTGTAGAAACTTGGTTCCAACATCCCCACATACTACTTCGGGTGAGACTTCAGTCTGCACTCTGCGGGCTAATACTGAAAGGGCCAGTATTGTAGGGATTTGTTTGGATAATTAACGCTGAACCTAGGTGAGGCCCCCTTAAGCCAACAAATGGTTCCATCGTTGGGACCAGAATCTGCATAAGGTATGTGTGGTGTCATATCACTGGAATCCAACTAAGAAGGAGATTGGAGACTAGTTGGATAGGAAGATCCATGAATTCGCGGCACATGAAAATAGAAAACCATGACTGACAAAGGAACAGTGGTTGGACCGATACCTATATACAGAGATCCAGGAGATCTTTTATGCTCTTTCACTCTTGAGCTATACAAGTGGATCGTGAAGCTTGTAGATAGCCAAGGAAGGTGGAAACTTGACGATCCTATTGTGCGGACCCCAGAGCTAGTGCGAAGGTTAGAAGCATTGGAGGATAAGATCACTCGCACTGTCAATCATTGGCTCAATCACATCATAGGAAGATTTGTGACTTAATTCGCGGTTGACACCTCAGTCAACTATAGCGAGGCGGAGTGACGCTTTTTCAAAGGACTGTGAGGTATGTACATAAAATCTTTGAATACTTGGATTAAAATGTTGTTGTACAAAAAACGGGTTGTGCAGCTACCTTGATGTTTGGGACTACGCGAAGTGGAAAAACTTATAGGAATGAAGGAAAAAATGGTCCCGAGTACAGCCCCTTGATTTCACCTCCATGAAGTGATGAAGAAGGGATAGCAAAGGTTTCTCTGCGAAGAGCTATTCAGTTAATAAGACAAGGATTCCCGCAAATACCACCTGCACCCACATCACCTCCGAATTCACCACCATCACCTCCAACTTCACCCGCACCACCTCCACCTCCACTCCAGTTCAGTATGGCAAATACAATGAAGTTTCCTTTGTTCAAAGGCTTGGGAAATGGGGACCCGGACAAATTTTGATTCATTGTGAGGGCTCTATGGGAAGCTCAAGGTGTTACAGATGATCATATAAAGAAGGTGACACTCGTTAGTGCTCTGCAAGATCATGTGCTAACCTGGTATATTAAGTACTCTAACGATAACCTGAATGCTGGAGTAGCAGACGTCTAGGCAACACTAAATAGGGAATTTAGTAGGCCTAAATCTGAGGCGCAATTGACTGTGGGATTCAAAGAGATCGCGATGCAAGCACATGAGACACCTTGGGAACTAGATCAGAGGCTAAAATGTACAATCTGTGAAGCCAACATGAAGTTTACAGATGGACAACATCACGAGTGGTTTGTGGCTTTGCTACTACCACACCTAAGGAGTGCACTATCAGAACAAAAGATAACAACTCATGTAGAGGCCTTGGAGATTTCCATGAGACTACATGAGACTCCAATGCAAGATCGTAATCTAGGAGTTCAGCAGAATCATGTGTATCTGAATAATTTATGCCTTGAGATGCAAAGTATGAAGTATGATAGGACAGTTCGACCAGAGGTACGCGAGGAAGTATGGTGCTTGAAATGTAAGAGTCAGGGTCATGACAAATACCATTGCCCAATCTTTGAAAATTACATTGCAGGAGGAGGACCGATGCCTTTAAGGCTGGAAGCTCAAGTAGGACCTAGAGCAGGGCCTGCATTATTGTGTGCTATCTGTCAGGTAGACAGAAAACATGCCACAGATAACTGTCACTTTCTACAGAAGTATGTTCAAGCATAGCAACAATTTTTCTGCAACTTTTGTAGGTCAGTAGGACATGATGAGCGTATGTGCAGGACCTCTGAATTGATGATGGATAGAACTCC
The DNA here is from genome assembly GCA_031772625.1 of Pinus tabuliformis. NCBI lineage: Eukaryota > Viridiplantae > Streptophyta > Pinopsida > Pinales > Pinaceae > Pinus > Pinus tabuliformis. The sequence goes on from CM062820.1 coordinate 1,338,080,610, forward strand.
CACCTTTAGGATTCAGGCTAAAATGTGGCCCCTTGACCAAAATGCATCGATGGCACATAAAAGATTTCGGGGGCGTGGATGAGGCCAAGCTGGAGGAGGAACTGGATCCAACACATCCATCATGCAAGTATTGCACGCTGTTTGATCATGAAATAGAAGACTGTCCTATGCTAATAGCTAGGATACGTGACAAAGGGGCGCCACCACCTCCACTAACTCAGAACCTATAGATGATGAGGTCTGAGCCATGCGAGGAGGATCCAAACGTAAATATAGTGCTCAGAAGTGGAATCGTGATGAGAGATGACAAGGGGAAACAACCAGAAGACAGTACATGGGTTTGCAGAGCCCTGACAAAAGAGGTTGAGTTTGAATTAGAGGACGCTCATGAAGCCTTCATGGAAGCCAAGAAGAGCTTTGGTGAGGCCTCCAACTCAAGAAGCAAGGATAAGCCTGAGCCAGAGATGGACCCCTCTATGCTCACAACTTTCCTAGAAACCTATATGAAGTTACTACGCAATAGTAAGGCTGTGAAAAGTCATCAATAAATGCACTGGAACTGCACCAGGTGAGTTGCATGTAGTACGAAAGATTGGCAAGCATAAAACAAGGACGGGATGGGAGAAGAGACTGACCGCACAGATAGCAGAGTGTGAAATGGATCAGGTCATTTTGGACCCGGGTTTAGATGCAAATGTCCTACCAAAGCAGACTTGGGAGTGAATGGGGAGACCTATGCTGCAATTGTCTCTGATTCAGCTAAGGATGGAAAATGAACAAAAAATTATCCTCATGTGGCGGTTGCAGGGGGTGACTATGGATATTGACGGAGTGAGCGCGCTGGACGATTTTGAAGTAATAGAGATAGTGGATGACAACAATCCCTACCCTGCGCTCCTGGGAATTGACTAGGCTACTGATATGAATAGGGTAATTGATATCAAGAAAAAAAAGATGATCTTTGAGAAGAAATCACCACACGTAATAGTACCCCTCGATCCTGCTGAAGGATCACGCTATATTGAACCTGTCCGCGATTATGAGAGTGATGACAACCTAGACTATATCTATAAGATAATAACACGAGACCAAGATTGGGTGAATCCCACTGTAGATGGATGGATTACATTGGATCGGGAGAGTTCCTACACTTCAGACTTCGACGAAGAAATAGAACGCTGCCAGAATCAGTTACATAAAGTAACTACACTGAATTGCAACATGATGACCTGGTTGCTTCTATGTGTCATCAGAGGTAAGAAATATTCTTATTTATGATGTTCTGAATGAGCTAGATATCTTTTTGGATGCATTTGAAAGGGAGGTACCATAAAAGAAGCACTTCTAGGCCTCGGACTGGTCACTGCGTGCTAAGCTCGCAAGATGGTGGGGTACACACAAGGGAAGCTTTGATGATTGGCACGAATGTAGGAGGATGATGAGAACATGATTTGGGAAGCCTAAGATGTGACTAACAGACAAGTACGATGGGCAGAATGATCCATGCGCGCATCTAGCTAAATGGACGTAGGCTTATGGAGAAAAACCCCAACCTAAGTGGGTGCACCTGTTCTATCATACCCTAGATGTTATCCTAATGAATTGGTATATAGAAATAGAGCTCCACCATGGGATAGGAGAATGGGATATCCTACACGAAGGATTGATGATGACATTCAGTTCTGAGGATGGGTTTGATATTATTGGTGAAGCACTACAACAGGTGAAAGTAGCTATCTTTAGGATACCACATGATCCTTTAGACCTAATTCGTCCTAAATGGGCTACTCAGCTGAGTTGCATGCTTGAATATTATAATGTAACTATTGAAGCAGAGGATGAGGATTAGCAGAAGATTAACATTCCAAAAACAGAAGGCCACAACAAGTTTCAAGGACCACAGATTGAGAACCCTAATATAACCGCGTTAGTGAAAACGAAACAAGTGAACATTGGTATGGAGGTAGAACGAAAATTCGCAAAGGTTGGAGATTACTGGGACGACATGAGGATGGATAAAGTCACTGAATTGATTCGTGAATATGAGGACTTATTCCCCACCAATTTTATGGATCTAAAAGGAGAAATCGGGGACCTAGGAATGATGAAAATCATGTTAAAGCCCAATGCGAAGCCAGTTAAGGAAAGACCTTATCATCCCAATCCAAAATACAAGGAGAAGGTCCGCTTAGAGCTAGAAACGATGCTAGCGGAAGGCATCATTTAGCCTATGGAAGAATATGATTGGGTAACCCCAATGGTGGTGCAATAAAAGAAGCAGAAGGATGAGATAAGGATATGCATGGATCTCAGAAAACTGAATGACGCTTGTGTGCATGATCCTTTCCTGACTCCTTTCTCAGATGAAGTCTTGGACAATGTAGGCAACCAAGAAGCATATTCCTTCACTAATGGGTTCTCTAGGTACCACCAAATCAAAATTGTGCTGGAGGATAAGAGCAAGACAACCTTCACGACTGAGTGGGGTTTTTTCTCAATACACTATAATTCCATTTGGATTGAAGAATGTGCCTACAATCTTTTTGCGTGTGGTTGTTGCAAAATTCAAGGAAGTTATTCATAAGTTCCTGGAGGTATATTTTGATGACTGGACTATATCTAGGCTAGTTAAGTGCCATGTAGCAAGTTTGCGCCTGATGTTGGATACCTGTCAAAGATACCAGATCGTGCTCCATCTCAAGAAGTGTCTATTTTGAGTTCCTTTTGGGAACCTATTGGGCCATGTGGTTTCTAGACAAGGACTGATGGTAGACCGTGTGAAGATTGCAATGGTACTAAACTTGGAAGCACCACAGAGTATGAAACAGCTGCACACTACTCTGGGACATATAGGATATTACAAAAAGTTTATCAAAAGCTATGCCCCGATGACCGTGCCTATGGAAAAATTGTTGAAGAAGGATGTCAAGTTCTGCTAGAATGATGACTATAAGAAAATCTTAGATATATTGAAATAAAAGATGGTTACCACGCTGATTCTAGTCTTCCTGGATTGGAAGAAAGAGTTTCATGTACATGTCGACGCGTCATGTATAGTGTTGGGGGCAATACTAACACAGGCTGGCGGAGAAGGCTTGGACCATCCTATCATATTCGCAAGCTGTAGATTATCAAAAGAAGAGAAGAACTGTGTGGTTGTGTCTTCCGGATTCATCGCATCTGTTTTTTAAGTGCATCGACGTTTCGAACCAGCCTCTGTGGTTCATCATCAGGATGAGATTTATTGAAGAAGTCAGAGATGGGAATAGGTGAATAAGAGAAGAACTATTCTACCACTAAACACAAGGGGCTATATATGGTGTATGCGCTCCAGAAGTACCGACACTACTTGTTAGGAGGCCATTTTAAGATGTATACGGATCACTCCATGCTGAAGTACCTAGTCAATAAGCCTGTGTTGGGGGGGTGAATCTGCAGATGGCTCTTATTGTTACAAGAGTACGATTTTGAAGTTGTTGTTAAGCCTGGACGATTGAACGTGGGACCAGACCATCTGTCACGCATCGAAATAGGGGAGGAACCTACTATCTTGGAATAAGGATTGCCTGACACATAGCTATTTGCAGTGTGTGTCGCTGATGGTCATTTTGAGGATATAATACACTTCATAACAACAGGAACTTCATCGGAAGGATACTTTGTTCAACAAAAGAAGGAATTAGTGGTGTGCGTGACAGATTTCTCTGTCATTGTTGGGCATCTATACAAGATGGAGACTGATGAGATATTGTGACGGTATGTACCTCTGTTCAAACAAAGCAGCATCCTCATGGATGCTAATAGCGGTGACGCAGGAGGACATATCCAAGGAGAGTAACCGCGCAGAAGATTATATGCAAAGGGTTGTGGTGGCCAACCCTTCATTAGGATTCAAAAGAATATTGCAAGGCATGTTATGTATGTCAAAGAATGAGAAGGCCATCGTGAAGGGATGAAATGCATTCAAATCGAAAAATGACGTTGCAACCCTTTGAGAAATGGGCAATAGATTTTGTAGGACCCATTCAGCAATAAGGGAAGACAGGAGCAAGGTTCATTATCACTGTGACAGTGTATTTGACTCGTTCGGCAGAAGTCTAGCTGGTGAAGGATTGCACAAGCACGACAGCCACAAAGTTCCTATTTGAGCATGTACTGACGTGATTTTGATGTCCATGGATCTTTTTGAGTGATCGTGGTACACAGTTCTTGAATGAGACGATCAGCTCACTAACGGAGGAATTTCAGGTATATCACTAGAAGAGCACACCTTATCACCCACAAGCTAACAGGACAGTGGAGGCATTGAACAAAGTGCTTGAAAACGCGCTGACCAAGGTTTGTAATTCTCAGTAAACTGGTTAGGATCTATGCATACCTGCAGTATTTTGGGCTTATCGAATGACATGCAAGAAGTTGACGGGACAAACCCCTTTTAGGCTTGTCTATGGTGTGGAATCCGTAATTCCTATGAAACACATCGTGCCTAGTCTACGCATAGTAGTGCTTACAGGTATGACAGCTTGCAGAGCCCTGGAAGAAAGGGTCGTGCAGCTGGATGAGCTTGAAGAAGAAAGAACTTTGGCTAGATTTCACCAGCAGGTCCAAAAGTAGCGTGAAAAGGCATGGCATGATCGACAAATCAAGCTGCATGCACATTTAAGGTAAATGATCTTGTTTTGTTGTATGATAGTAAGTTTAATAAATTTCTAGGAAAATTCAAGATGCAAGGGTTAGGGCCTTATGTTATTAAGGAGATTACCAATGGAGGAGCGTTACAACTGGTCAAGTTAAATGGAGAACCCTTCCTAGGAAAGTTGAATGGCAGTCTCTTGAAGCCATACAACGGTGGTCCAACCATGTGACTAAATGAAATTAGCACAGTCTTTATGCTACAGGCAGTGGAAAGGAGGCATGAGACTATAAACTACACTACTCGAGTTAGGGAGCTACGCAATTGGAAGATGGTGTGAAGAAATGACATGTCACTAGGTTTATGACAACGCAGAGGGAGTTGTACTACCCAAGGAGGAATCGTGCAGGTTGGCTGGAAAGTGATCGTTAATGTAACTGTTCATGAAAAGATGGCAGAAGTGAGACCAAATGGAGTGGGCGGCCAACATTTAAGATGAAATTTATGGCTTAGATCCTTGAAAATTTGCCACCAGTTTGGCATTAATGAACTGATTTTGGGGGGAACAATTGGATTTGAATTCAAATTGCCCTATAAATTACAACTGGCTTCCTATTGAAAAACACTTGGAATTTTTAGAATTAGGTTGTTGCGCTCTCAGATGCACATGAAATGTGAATTCCTTCAAGACCTAATAACAAGTGTAGCATTTGAACAATTGTCGAAAGAGACACAAGCACTAGTGAAAAGCGTCATGTCAACTTGTGTAGAAGCTATTAACATCGAAGGAGTGGACGTTGAGGAAAATGTGTAAGAAATTGATATGGGTACCGAGGTAGCTACCCCGGATGTGGCCAAAGTATTGGAGGAGGTCCCTAAATCCCCGAGAATGCTGAGACCAAAGCCAAATCTAACCAAGGAGACCATGAAAGACAAGAAGGGAAAGCACCCTGCCATCCTAGTGCGTGTGTTGCCGAGACGAAAACCACCAAAGCCCACTGCCCAAGAGAAAGGCAAGGATATAAACCTAGAGGCAGAAGAGGAGGATATCAAAGACATCCCCATGGATGATGAGGATGTGAGAGTAGAAATAGTGGAGGTTGAAGCCCATGGTGTGGACACTATTACATAGTTTCTAGAGTATGTCTCTCTGTGCAAGCCTAAGTCCAAGGTCCCAAAGGACATTGATGAAAGTAAGACTCCCTTGCAAACCACATTGCTACCAGATGAGATCACTTTTGACAGTCCATGTTTGGCATCGGTGTTGATTTTGAAGCTCGAAGACTAGGACTTGGCGGACTGTGAGAAGTTCCCACACCTGGCGACCAAATAGTCAATGCGCCACATCATAGACACAAATACGGGGATGACTGCACTAGAGCCACTGAGGTGGCTCAGAGGAGTAGAGAAGGCATGATTACTCAACCTACTATGGGTGCTTCACTATAACCGCACCCCCATGACAGTTTTATTCATCGAGTAGCTGTTGCGCTTGGTGCATGATGGGTGTCTGTGGCTCGAGGAGATGATACCAATCACTGATATGTTGATTCACCACATAACATGCCTGCCGTATATAGGCAAAAATCCAGCTATGATCTTTGGCGGCAAGGGTGCCGAGTTGGCGCTCGCACAATAAATGAAAGAGAAGTTCAAATTTGTGAAGAAGTCACGTGAGTACCCTATCTCTAGATTTTGCGACCCTGCTGTGAAGTTGGAAATGAAGATCCTTGTAGGGAATGTGATGTGGAAGTTTCATACCAATGAGGTGTCGGTGCCTGTTGACGCGCTCACACAACAATGCGCAGAAGGAGTCTAGTTTAACTGGTCAGACTACCTTTGCAGAAAGTTCCTGGAAAACTACTGTGAAGCGCAAGAGCAAAGCAAGATGTTCCACTACAAGTAGTTCTTGCTATCAATTGTCCTCATAGTGTGGGAGCTATTAGAAGAGAGCCAATTTGCCTCAGTCATGCCGCACCTTCCTGAAGTAGTGAAGTACACTTCGCTGTGGGTGACCAAGGACATGGAGTGTGTTTGGGACAGCAAGATCTTCTGGGTCTTGACGGAAATGAATATCAAGATGGCTATCAGTCACAAGACATGATTTTCGTCCACAGTATATGCTAACCTGTAGAGCTATGTTGAATTCAAAGCTGATTTCCATCGGATATGAATCAAGGCATGGAAGGACATCATGTAGAAGTGGTACGATTTTCCATACCTAGCCATAGATGATGCCATCAATGCAGTGTTGGATAAATGGCTGGCGGAGTGGTGCACCACCCTAGACTTGGCGGTGGGTGGAAGCAAGTCTGCCACACAAAAGAAGAAGGATGAGGCAAAGCTGAATATGGCACAACTCGTCAGAAAGAGGAAGAAGGAGGCTACTGAGAAGGCTAAGGCAAAACAGATAGGAAAGGAGGCAGGAAAAAAGACAGGTGGCACAGAGTGGGGCTCTGACAAAGGCATGCGATTGCCTTCACCTAGAACCGAAGAAGAGGACATAGAGTAGCATGGCATGGACCCTCAAGAGATGTCTAACCGCATTAAGCACCCGAAAGAGCTGGAAAAGGTAGGGTCCATAAATAAATCTAAGGTTACCAAGACCTTGCTAGAACCTATCACACTAATAGAGGGAGATTTATACGACATCGGTGACATAGTAAAATATGTCACTGCGGAGGCCCTGCAACAATTTGAAAAGAAACAACAGATCATCCTAGGGGCCATCTTGACTAGACTATAGGAGTTGTAGACCTGCGCATCGCAAGTTGGTACAGTGTCTACCATCTTTCCTATTGGCACATCAGAGGCTATCAATATGCTGCACATGAAGGTTTCCAGTGCACTAGTGTTGGTGAATGGAGCACTGAAAATAGAATATGAAGCTGACAGGCCCAGTATTAGTTCCTTGAAGGGAGTGGGATTGAACCTAGTAGCACTCTCGCGGAAAGCACTCCACCTCTTACATGATGGAGTAATTGCAGAGTTGAGGATCAACGAGCACCGCGCCCTCCAAGTGATTAGTGAACAGAAGATAAACAATGAGAAAATGGTCCTACAGAGGAATTCTCCCATCACCACTGAGGCCGAGGTGACCAGCCAGAGTAAGAAGATCATACAGGTCATGGAGGAGACCTACAGAATGGTCCCAGAATTGGCCATTCCGGAGGAGGAGCTAGTCGAGCTCCACATCCATAAATTGGCCACAAGGTTGTGCGACACTCGGATGAAGATGGCGTGGGTTTAGTTGGACCTGAACCTCCAGATTACAGAGATCCAGTTGAGGGCTCAACCTTAAACACCACCAGAGGTAAAGGAAAAGTGGGCAGCCGTTGTCGCAGAAGCAATCACGACAGTGGAGAATGTTGTAGCAGACTGCACATAGTTGTTCAAACAATCATTTAAGGTCCTGACCGGCTTGCAGGAGGACCCAAACATCCAAAGGCCAGAGATGGAAGTGTGCGAACTCCAACAACACTATGACGAAGTTAAGGGCACAGCGCAAACTCCCGCACTAACACAGAGGTTAGCCAAGATGCAAGAAGCCAATCAGTTGAAGGAACAGGTGGACACAGAGTTGCACAAGGAAGAAGTGTTGAAGGAATGACTAAAGCCCTGGGTAAAGGAAGGTTATGCAGTCACATGAAACATTGAAGGCAATCTTGTGACTCCACAAGTGATGCAACAACACCTTCAGGCAGACAGCAAAGGGGCAATAACCGAGAAGACAGTCAAATATGCGAAACTAGCAGCAGCTCATTGCACAACCAAAGTTGCGGTCATCAAGGTCAAGCTGGATGGGCTTCGCTTAAAGATCTCCCCACCTACTGAGTGACTCGAGGGTGAGTCACAATGTTTGTTTTGGGGGCCTATTGGGAGCAAGATCACCTAAGGGCAGTTTTGGGGCTAAGAGCCCATGTTTAAGTCAAATTTTTGTAATATTATTGTAAAGACTTAACATTTTGTGGTTGCAGAGCATGAAGGTGTTATGTGTCACAAAGGGTAGTCCACCCTTAGTTTTGTAAAGTAAAGTCAGCTATAAGAGATCTACCAATTGTCTGCGAACCATGGGATTGTATAAAAAGAGCTAAGCTTTAATTAGTTAGAGGCATAAAACAAGAAAGACAATCATAGCATTAAAGAAAGAATTCTAAGTCTTGGGTTGTAGCGTAGGTAGAGGCTCTATGGCTGAGTGCACAGAGGCCTAAGGTATAAGTCTGCAGCTGAGTGCGCGGACCCCTGCAGTTGTGTGCGGAGGGTGAATAGAGTCTGTAACACTTGGAAGATATTAATAAAAGGATTTATTCTACAATTTCTGTTTATTTTCTCTATTGATGGGTTTGGATATTTGCGCATGAATTTCCTTTATTATATTTGTATGATGCACGAACGAATATAGTTACATTGAATAATCAAATACAATTATGAATATCTAATTACACGGTGATAACTTTAAGTATTCAGAAAAATAAGCAAATCACTTAGGGTAATTTAGGAATCTTCACAGTGGGCTGCCATAATAGTGTGAAAGTACCTGAGGCCCATGTTAGGGCTGCACGAAGGTCGACCCTATACTTTCTTGAAGGTATTGAAAGCCAGAATAAAGGGTTTTTCTTACAAGGCCTTGAGTGAGATCACAGGCATGAAGGTAGGGATAGAAGAGATCAAACGACATCACAACCATCTCAGGGTGTAGAAACTTGGTTCCAGGATCCCCCCATACTGCTTTGGGTGAGACTTTGGTCTGCACTCCGCGAGATAATGCGAAAAGTGCCAGTAGTGTAGGCATTTGTTTAGCTAATTAAGGTTGAACCTAGGTTAGGCCCCCTAAAGACAACAAGAATAACACATACTACACATTCCAATGCTTGGGATCACCAAAAGATTCTTCATTAATATTTAGTAATGGAATACATGTCACAGGTCCCAGCTAGTGAAATTTTACAAAAAGCAATTATATTCTCACAGAACAACTAAATAGAACCAATGGAACCTCTCTATGAAAACATAATTCAGAACCTCCCAGTATAGAATTCAGAACCTTTGAAACATAAATGGGAACCTTTACTTCTGAGTTCCCCTTCCCTTTCATAGGGAGAGAGGGCTCAAACAACAACTGCAAAATATCTTAGAATGCTACAACTATCTGAGCATGCGAATGGCCTAGCCATCCTAATGATTACCTATCAAACTTGATTATTTTCTTGAAAATACAAAAATTAACAAAACTTGAGAAACATAAGGTGCAATAATTCACCCAGTAAAATATCTTCATTTCCAATTCCTCTCATCTCCTACGGTTGACTCAAGCTCCATTATCTGGATTAGTGGTGGGATGATGATCTGGCCATGCCTCTATCACAATATTCTACCATGATTATCTACAACGTATCCTGTCATAATCTCCTTCTAATTGGTTAAATTCCCTCTTTCTCGAGCAACCCGTGATCTGGTGTGGTGGCATTGGAGGTGCTCTGCACTAACTGATGACTTAAAAAAGTTGATTGTTTCTGACCCATTCATCCTCCATACTCTCTATATTATAATTTTAGTGCTCAATATATCATAACTATTGTACAAAGAAACATTGCAGAATCATATAATTCCAATTCTTTGGCTCCTTCTTTCTTAGACCCTTCTTTTTATCTACCATAGTATGATGCGTTGTGACTATAGTCTTTCATACAATACTACATTTGATATCTTGGAGTCCCATGTATCATAACTATATTAAATTCTTTTTACGAATTATGAAGTCTCAATTGGCCTTTAGCCCCTTGTTGCTTAGCCCATCTACATGTTTCTCCTCCATGGGACTGGGTGTCATGACCATCGACTTGGCACATGGGTGCTAAAGTCTTCGGGCTCTAGTCAGGGGACTATTTCCTTTTGTAATCTCTCTCTTCCATTGGTTCTTCAGGTTTCCAAAACCAAGTGCCACAAACACATCAGAGCCCCTTAGTATCGTAACTTTGTCAAAATTAAAATAGAACAGAGATACAATGCCTCCTACCTATGAAAAGATGACCTCTAAAATACTTTCGACATGGCACCTTTACAACACAAGGTGCTAAGGCTTGTTGTATGTCCCCGATTCTTTTGTGTACCCATGATCAAGTGTCGATCAGACTTCAGGAGCCCATTTCATCAGAACATTTTAGATTTTTAAATACAAAGGAGTTCAAAAATCGTTTCCCTCTGAAATTTTGATCTCTGAGGTGACATCATGGTGATGTAATCATTTCCATGTGGCACCTCATAAGTGTTGGCACATGTCACATGGATTTTTCCTACTAGGAAACCTAAAAACATTGAAAATGACTGCCATGTATCCCTCATATTTTGATGTCATGCTAACATCATCTGTGTCATCAGCTCTAGAGGGTCAATCGCATGATGCCATGTGTCCTCTCTTGAGGGGATAGAGAGGGTCCCTGGGTCCTTGGTTTTGTGATGATTTACTTTTTATCTCCCCTTCAGCACAATATCAGTGCTTTCAAAGGAATTACAATTTTTAAGGTGTTACAAAACTATGAGGGTTCGATGTCATTTTGCTATGAGGTACAACCTTACGATATCGTGTTCTGGCACAATGCTTTCTCCAGCCCTTTCAATATCAAATCTCGATATTCCTAGCCATCTCTGAATCTAATTGTTCCAAAAATCAGCCTTTGAATTTTGGTTATAACCTTTTTGGCTCCCTTATATATCTTAGCCTTCGAACATTAGCTCTCCCTTTTTATTCCAGCCTCTGAACTTTTTCTCTCTTTTTTCACTTTCCCTTTAGTCAACCAGGATTACACTAGTCATTCTCTACACCAAGGATGAAAATAGGAACATTTGACATAAATACTAGATGGTATGACAGATAACAACAATGGATCCTATTGGGGATAATGTATTGCAAGAAATGCATTGCCAACTTGTAGATTAGTAGTCTTCACCATTGGGAAATGAGTCATTTTATTCCTGTGCATAGAAAAAAAACAGAAGCAGTAAGAACTTAAAACATTATTGTTATGTACAATGGATCAATTGTATATATATTTGGTGAAAATGGACCCTTTTAATGCTGAAAATATAACTTGAGAAACTGCCCATTCACAGACAGTTCAAGCACCTCACCATCCTATCTTTCTAGTACGAAGGTGTTGCTTCCTTTTGATTCAGATATCTTGAAAGGTACCAACCACAAGGGATCAATCTTCCCATGTTTTCCCTTATCCTCTCTCCTAACATCCTATCTCAGTAACAAATATCTTAGTTGTAAAGCCCTATCACTTGCCTTTTTTTCAAAAAGTGCCTTCATCTTTTCTTGATATTCAATCAAATGTTGGGTTACCTGTCCTAAATTTTCTTGCAGTTCTACCAACTGATTTATTCTCCTAGTTAGACAATTGGGATCCTCCTTAACACCTTGTGGAATTTTAGCCACTAGCATGGCTAGCTGGATGGGGAAAATTGCAACCTTTTCATATAACAATTCAAAGGGAGACTTCCTGGTTGACCTCTTGGTAGTGACTTTGTTGGCCCACAAAGAAAATTTTAGTTGTGAGTGCCAATTTGAATTTTTGATATGGTCTTTTTCAAAATCATCACTAGAGTTTTATTTGAAGACTCATCCAGCCCATTCTTTTGCAAATAGTAGGTGGTGGAGTGTCCCATGCTGATGTTGTACTTTTCGAAAATACTAAGAAACTTGGAAGACTTAAAAAATTAAGTGTTGTTAGGGATAAACCAAATATAGCAAGGATATTCTCCTCCATAAACTTAATGACCACCTGATTGATTTCATTTCTAGTTGGGATGGCCTCCACACATTTTACGAAATAATTAGTTGATGTAAGTATCCATTTGTGTTGACTGATGTATGGTGGATGGATTTCTCCTATGAAGTCTAGCCCCCATTGAATAAATGGATCCTCCACAAAAAAAGAATCAAGGGGGTGGGTGATAACCTCTTCTTCTCAACAAAAATATGACATTTTAGAGAGCCCCGAACATATGTATGCACCTCATCAAATATTTTGGGCCAATATAAACAACTTTGAGGATTTTATGGGGTGTGGCTCTCGAATTGTAATTTCCTCCACAACACAGTTGTGAAATTCATTGACCACCTTGGGAATCTCCTCTTCTACCTGGCATAATAGAAAAATCCCCAATAAGTCCTCCCATTACAACTAGCCATTTGAGATAACAAACTTTTGAGTTTGTAGCCTCAAGGCCCTCTATTTAACTTTATCAAAATTCAATGCGAATTTCAGAAAAAATTAAATAATGGACAAGATAATTATACCACTATGGGACAAGGTACTTCATTTGAATTTTCTTGTATTGAGGTCTCAATATTGCTCTGCTCCTCTACTCTTCCCCTTGATCAGCTTAGTGGGCCTGATATTTTAGCTAATCCTTGCCCCTTGATCACCTTAGTGGGTTTGATATCCATATCGTATTCTTAAATCTTGGAAATCCATTTTCCTCTCTTGCCTTCATTATCACCCTGCACAAGAAGATCTTTCACAATAGTTGTGGGAGCATAAGCTCTTATATTTGATTGTAGGACATAAATTCGGACGCCCTTCAAGGATTTGACCAAGGCATAAGTCTATTTATCTAAGATATTATAACTCAGCTCTACATATCCTGGGAAAACTTATGAAGGAAAGGATTCACAGGTCCCTCTTGTTGCTACCTATGTGAAAAAGAAGAGGAAACAATGAATCACCTCCTCAATAATTGTGAATGGACCAATAGATTGTGGGATTGGATGGCGGTAATCTTTAAACTAACAGACAAAACTAGAGATTCTATACAGGACAACATAACAAATTAGAGAACCAGTTACTCCAAGTGTGAAACAGTCAATACTCTATGGAGGCTAACCCCAGGGTTCATAGTTTGGTTGACTTGGAAAGAAAGAAGCATAAGAGTTTTTCAAGGGGAATCCAGAACAATAATCAACTCTTACTCGATGCAAAGCTGAACAGGAGATCGAGCCATCTAAGAATAATAAGAAAATTTTGTAGGTCTTTGGAATAACAACAGCTGCCCATCCCTTTTCTCCTATGCAGCGTCCTCAGCAAGCTCCCCCAATCACCTCCTGGCATCCTCCACATCTGGGTTTTCATAAGTTGAATTTCGATGGCGCCTCTCGGGGCAACCCTAGCCTTGTAGGCCTAGGAGGTGTTCTTCGCAACAATGACGACAAAATACTTCATATATTCAGTCAATCTTTGGGGGAGGCTACTGACAATGAGGCTGAATTCATAGCAATAGAGCAAGGCCTCAAGATACTAATTCGCTTGGGCAAAGGCTTGACAGTTGTGGAGGGGGACTCTCTATTGACAATCAATGCAGCAAGGAAATTGCAAACAGGTTCACGACCCGAAAAGGTGACAAAGCATTGGAGACTTGCCAAAGTAACAGAGCTTATTGCAAAGCATCTCTCAGCTCTCGATGGTGTTATTTTGCAGGTAGTGAGACAAACAACAAATGCAGTGGTAGATTGCCTTGCAAATTATAGAGTCAGTCATGATAATAACTACCCAAACACCTGTTGGCATGAGGTAGCATATGAGGAGCTTTGGGCCAAGTGTTTACAACTTTCCAGGTAAGACATTATGAATATAGAAGAAGGGCTAAGTAGTACTCATGGTACCACCCTTCAATGACTCATGAGAATAGCCATTAATGAACATTCCCCTAGTCATTACTATCAGAAATGGCACCACGAGGGACGATCATATCACTCACATCGAAAGGAGGGGAAGATCGGTCACAGGTATATAGGTCAGATAATGAATAACACAGCAAAGGACACGTGGCCCATGTCCAGCAACCATAAGCGTGGTAACACGAGTGGAATCAACTAAGAGCATGGAAAGACAAGCGGGAACCTAATGGAGATTAATCATGTCAGGAACGAAGAAAATACGGAGGCTCCGCTGGGATTTGCGAACCACTACATTGCACCTACATTCATAAATACTAAGCTCAATGGAAATGTTTCATTATACCATACTTATATCCCCAAGCTAAGCCCTCTGTGAACTGTCTAGTTATTAAAAGCCTAATTCTCACCCTTCGATACCTGCAATAGCACCATGAGGAACAAAGTTAGTCATAATGCTTCAGCTAATAGGGAGTTTAAGAAAGTTAGGGAAGCCTACAAAAGCTCTGTCTCAACTAGGGGAAAAAGAAAATTGAAGAAATCGAAGCTCAGGTTAATGAAGTCTAGGAGGGGATGGATATTAACACCATCGAGGAGGAAACTGATTGGCACTTGGACTCGAGTACTCCTACTACAAGAGCCACTTAATTCTTAAGGACTCAAAGTGAAGCTTGGCGCATGAAAACCATGCTCACCAAAGCTCTCAGCATGCAGGGAGCGGCCCTGAAGGATGCTTATCATGCTTCTTCCATGGCCTCTGCCAAAAATATAGTGAGACTGGATTTGTTAGTAATTAATATGAAATCTATTATGGAGGAACTTAGAATGTTGTCCCAGAGTCTGGGGGATTTCATCAGACTTTTCAAGCTTTCAATTCGCCAGGGGTTGAATATTGTGGTTGAAGTTTTGGAGGAGGATCTCAAACCTGCCCCTGTCAAGTACCAGTACACCCGAAAGTCTCCAAATGCTGGAACTGACAAGGACATAGCCGATCCAAGTGGTACCACGAAGAACCACATGGAAATGGAGCAGTGAGATCTTCAAAGCAGTCTTCATGATTCTGGATAACAACCTTTCTCTGCTGGTTTTTGTCCTTTTAATGTCTACTATTGTCTTGTTTGCGATGGGTTTTCTAAGGCCCTCTATGTCAATTTTGAGTCTAGTTTTGTCTGGCATCCCTGTGTAGTATGCATCTTCAATGCTTCATTCTTAGCTTGTCAAACATATATATGGATACTTAGTTCTCAAACAGTAGGCCTATTGTTCCTTAAGGCCCTATGTGCAGTTTTGGTTGGTCTAGCCTAAAGCACTTTGTTTTGTCTCGTTGCATAGACCATTTGTATTGCTATGCATTTTTGTGATATAATATACATCTACTGACTTACAAAAAAAATAGAGGCCTCATTCTTTCTATTTATTTAAAAAAACATTTCTCCCTTTATAATTAGCCCGTATAGTTCCTTCATTAAAAATATAAAATAAAAAGAAAGTAAAATATTTGGTTTAACCTTAGTAACTTATCATTATTTTATGCAAAACCACTGGATGATATAAAATGTTGATATAATGATCAAAATTGATGCCACCAACAATCAAAAAAATAGTACACCTATAAACTGACATAGTTGGTGCTCGAAACATACTTACTAAAAATAGTAAGTATTGGAAAACTATCTTGAAATCATTCTAGAGAAAAGGCATCTTACTCATAATCCCAATGAGCTATCAATTAACCATCAAACACTACCAAATTAATAGATTAATTTCCTCTAAGGCTCCATACCTATAGCCCAATAGTCTAGAAGAAACAAATTGATAGGCTAGAGTTCCACTAACACCAATGGTTAGGAAGGGCACATTATAGTCCACCCTTCCCAAAATTGCTTGTTCGGAGGTAATATCGGCTCTGGATTACAAAATATCTATTTTTCTCCCATGTGGCATGGTTTGCTAGAAAGTTCTTTCAATTCATCAAAAACTCTTGGATAACCCTATTCTAAAGAGTCATTTCTCTAGTATCAATGATAGCATTTGGAATTATTATGAAATTCCCCTCCTCATCAAATGGTGGAAACTAAGATAAGGGAACAACATTATTATGAAGTTCCCTTTTCATCCTTGATACATGAAATATATTATGAACCTTGTTTCTAGCTAGTAGTTGAAGTGCAATATTTAGGAATATCCACAAATTGATATAACTCATATTTATTTTTAGAGTTGGATTAGAGTGTATGATCAAAATGAGCAATTCCAATATAAATCAAAATTATTTAAGAACACAATTCAAGCATACCCATTGACTATTGAAATGCATGTCCAATTTTGAATTGAAATCTATGAAATTATTCTAGCAATGTTACTATAGCAACAATACTAAACAAGTTATAAAATCCTTTTCGCTACCACAAATATCCTCAAATATGCTGTGGAGTATACATATAAAGACAACAAGCCCAACTATGATCTCCTTTCGAAGTCACCAAGATATTCTCTAGATGATATATTTCAATAACATGGAGAGCATTGCCTACAAGGGGTTTCATCCTCAGAAACCAAGAAAATGTAATCTCCTCTAGCAAATGGAAATATCAAATATCAAAACTCATATATAAAATGAACTCCACAAAATTTATTTTATAACTCTCTCATGAAGTTTGACCCTTTTCATCAAGCTACATGGATGTAAATAAAATAGCTTTTAGTCTTGGAATTAGAGGCCTCATTGTTTTTATTAATTAAAAAAAAACATTTATTGCTTTATAATTGACCCTTATAGTCCCTTCATTAAAAATGTTAAAATAAAAATAAAGTGAAATATTTGGTTTAATGTTATAAACTTATCATTGTTTTATTCAAAACCACTAGACTATATAAAATGTTGAGATAATGATCAAAATGGATGCCACCAACAGTGCTAAAAATACTAAAACTATTAACTGACATAGTCGGTGCTTGAAACCTACTTACTAAAATGAGTCAGTATTAGAAAATGTTGTAGCGGATACAAACACCCTCCAAATTTTGTCTTAACCTATTTTGGAGCCTCCCCTACCAACCTTACACAACACTTTGTTTTTCTTCATCAAATAATCAGGCTTCAATGTTTTCCTCACACAAAGGCAGCTTGTTGATCACAGTCGATCCATTCCCCCCACAGTTTGCTCACTCAGACTTGGTCTAGTTGTAGTTTGAGTGGCTTCCCCTTGAAAATTGTGCATTCATGGAGGGTAACTAGTCTTCCCTCTAGGAATTCACAATCTTTTCTAACAGCCTGCTCAAGCCCAGGATTGCCCAATCTTGCCAGTCATCCCTCCCATCACGATTTGTGAAATTTTTCCCAACAACACGCTCTCCAACCCAGGATTTGTGAAAATCTAGGCAGAAGTCAACTGCTCTGCCTATAAATTATACAATCCCCATTGGCGCTCAGCCCAACATAAAGTCAGGAATGCACATTTTTCCCAAGCAGTTGAGCACCGGCATGCATGGATAGTTTGGTTGACTAGTTCCACCTAGGGTTGAGGAAAATTTACTTGCACGTATGCTTGACTTGATCTTCCTGGAATAGCAAGAGACAACATGCAAGAGGCATCCCATGATTCAGGGAGCTATTTTTAGCAGTTAGGGGTTACATGCAAAGTTGTTTCAAAATTTTCCCTCCAAGTGTCACTTTTTCTTAGATTTGTGGCATGCATGTCATAAGACCAAACTTATTTATTTAATGCATCAGAGCTCATTCACTCACACTGATATATGAGCTCTGATATCCTACAGTACATCTAGGACTCTTCGACACATCCATCTCAGTTATTCATGGGTAAGTGGCATCATCTTGTCTTTTTCAACATTTTTGTTGCTTTATGTGTATTTACTTGTCTAAGTATTATTTTCTTGATATCTTTGAATGCCTGTTGTCATTTACATATATCCTAGCTTGTCCTAGCTCTGTTTCAATTTTCGTTGCTATTTCACTATTGTCGCATGCATGAAACTGTTTTGCACGGACACTTGACCAAACGACGAATGACCTCACCCACATGCATGTTGATATGGTTTTTGAATCTTTCATTCATGTTCTACATGCACTATTAATCACTTCTTCCATCACTCAGTGTTGCCATGCATTCACTAACATACTTACTTTCAGTTGCCCGTTGGTGAGTAGGGCTAACCTTGGCCCGGTCTCGGCCTTCACCAAGGTTGCATCAGTAAATATGGAGAAAGAAGGCTCACCTTCCTCTTTATATTTTCACATTCTTGCCCTGCACTGGCCTCCTAGACTGAATTGTGCATTTCTGGAGGTCAGTGGATGGTTGGCCGAAAAATTTGTGCAAATATGTCCTTGGGCCAGCAGTTCTTCCCAGCTGGAATTGCACATTACGCAATCCCAATCGTTAGCAGCCAGACTCAACTATGCATTGCACAATTCCAACAATTAGTCAGTCTCCCATCTACACGGACTGTGCCTTGTGTAGTCTTGGCAGTCAGTCTCCCGACCTCCGAGCTGAAATTGTGCAACCTTCATGATCATTCACCTAGGTATGTTGCAAGTCAGATCTCATGTTCATTTTGGTTTTCAATTGACAGATTGCTTGCAGTAAGTGTTTTCATGTATCCAGGTGTTGTAGGTGTTCGTCTGCCTCTTAGCAGTATAGGTACAATGGTTTTCAAGAGAGCAGAGACAAAGACATTGTTTAGAGAACACTTGGGGATATAGTAGATCATGTGTCTATGGACTTGCCTACCCATGAGGACATAAAGTTGTTCGTAGAAAAGGACATCAAGATATGACAGCAACAACATCACAATGAGCAACATCATGAACAGCACCTAAAGACAACATACCAAATGCAACAAATGCAAGAGGAGTGTTGTTGATAACACGGAGACGGAACAAGGTTGCAAGCTCAAGAAAGTCCATTGATAATGAAAAAAACTTTGGAGACTCTGGCTATGAAGTGACGGCGCAACATGAAGTTCATGTGAAGGCATAAGATGGAATAAATAAGGAGTTGCATGTGCTGAATAAACAACTTAGGAAAAACATGAAGCTGCACAGATAAACAAATGTGTTACAATAGGAACAGGAACAATAGTGGGCACAACATGCACTCATGGATGAAACTGCACTCGTACAAGTTAAGGATCTATCCCAATAGCTGACATATAGCAGGCATTGTGAAAAATGTTGTTGATCACAATTAAGGGATTTAGTAGCATGCATTTCGTTGAGTGCATGCATGAAATCCAACCCATTCAACACACTAACCATGACAAAGATAAAAATCAAGTCCAACTGGGGTTGAACATGTACCTCAACAAGTTGATGCGCATGACCACCAACACACACTTGAAGATCAATATAGACACTATGCATCAGTGTGTTGTTGGTTCAGCAATACCCAAGAATACCATGCAGATATTAGTAGACAAGTTGGATGAAGGGGCTGAACCAATGCACCGGTTGCAACAGAGGCAAGAGTTCACTTCAACAAGATGTCACCATGAGGTGCATGCACACCATCACAAACGACCAATCTTGGCATTAGCTCACCACCTTCACCATCACAAGCATGTCATAGAGTTGGTCTCACCACAACGGACTGAGTGCTAGTGATTTCTTTCTTGGCTTGCTCAAACTAAGTTTTCTCACATGAGTGCATGTGCATTGTAATGTTGGGTCATGTCAAGTGTAAGTGAAGTGTCCATATTTGGATGTAACAGTCATAGAGTAGGTGAAGAGTCATGAGGGTAGTTGAACTGTCACAAAGGGGAATGTCAAGGGTCACCCCACCCTTTTCTATAAATAGTCCCTCGTAACTCATTGTATAGGCTTTTGGTCAGCCAAGCTTCTAGTAAGACTATATTGAAGAAGTCTTAGATAGTATTGTAACGTGCCTTGTCTTCTCCATTGCATGGAGCTAGTACATCTCCTTAGAGGAGTAGGTGGATATGGTTGTAATGTTCCACTATTGGGGCTAGCAGGTTTACATGGTGTATTGTATGATTGTGACTTACACTTCTTTAATAAGAAGAGCCAACACATTTTCATGCATATGTTGTTATTGTAGCTGGACAATTCTGGTTGCCTTAATGATATATGTTGTTTAACTTATGTACTTATATATGAACTTATCTCTATGCAATTATATGAATATTATTGTTAATGTGTTGCATGTGTTGTTAATGCGGTCATTGTCTGTGTCAGCTACCCTACCAGACATCCGATAGACCTTTCTCATGAACCTTGCTATATCAAATATCACACTCATCATGGACTAATCTGTGAGTGTTGTTCATGCTATCTTACCTTGTTGTTGTGACTGTCGCATCTGAGTGGACTGCTCCACTGGAAGCTGTGCATGTTCTTTATGTGGTGTGTTCTTAGGTGAGTTGGGACTAATCCCTTTCAATATGGAACTCAACTTTACCTTCTGCTCCCTTCGAAGTGTTGGAACCTCTCATACACATTCCTTGACTCTCTATATCAGTGACACCCTTGCTACTGATAGAGTTACCTTACTTAATTTTGTGTGACATCACGGTCAAGGCATTACCTTACGACCCACTACTGGGACTCCTACACCAAATGGCCTGAGGTCTAATTGGGACTTCTTATTGGGAAGATCCCCTTGACATGTTGGCGGGTCCAGCACCATCAACAAAAAAATATTTTAAAATTATTCTATAGCGAATGCATATTTCTCATAATCCCAATGAGCTCTCAATTAACCGTCAAACACTACCAAACTACTAGATTAATTTACTCTAAGGTTCCATTAGCCCAATAGTGTATAGGAAACTAATTAATAGGCTAGAGGTCCACTAACTGCAACTGTTAGGAAGGGAACACTATAGTCCACCCTTGCAAAAATTGCTTTTCCTGAAGTAATATCGGCTTTGGACTCTAAAATATCTATTTTTTTCCCATGTGGCATGCTTTGCTACAAATTTCTTTCAATTGATTAGAAACTCTTGGATAACCTGTTTTGAAGAGTCATCTCTCTTGTATCAATGACAACATTTGGAATTATTCTAAACTTCCCCTCTTCGTCAAAAGCTTGCAACTAAGATTAGGGAACCACATTTTGACCAAGTTCCCTTTTGAGACTGGATACATGAAATATATTAGGAACCTTGTTGTTATCTATTAGTTAAAGTACAATATTTAGGAAAACCCACAAATTGATGCAACTCATATTTATTTTTAGAGTTGGATTAGAATGTATGATCAAAATGAAAAATTCCAAGATAAATCAAAACTCTTTAAAAACAAATTTCAAGCATTCCCATTGAGTATTGAATGAATGTCTAATTTTGAATTGAAATATATGAAATTAGTATAGAAATGTTACTCTATAGCAGCAGTACTATACAATCTATAAAATCCTTTTCATTGCCACAATATCCTCAACTATACTCTTTAATATACATATAAGGACAACATGCCCAACTATGATCTCCATCTGAAGTTAGCAAAATATTTTCTAGATGTTATATTTCAATAACATGGAGAGTGTTACCTACAAGGTGTTTCATCTTCATAAACCAAGAAAATGTAATCTCCTCTAGAAAATGGAAATATCAAATATCAAAATGAACATGTAAAATGAACTCCACAAAATTTCTTTTACAACTCGCCCAAGAAGTTTGACCATCTTCATTAATCCACATGGGAGTAAAAAAAATAACTTTTAGTCTTGAAATTAGAGGCCTCATTATTTTTCTTTATTTAAAAAAAAAAATTCTCCCTTTATAATTTGCCCTTATAGTCCCTTCAATAAAAATATTAAAATAAAAATAATGTCAATCTCTTTTTTTTTAACCTTAGTAACTTATCATTATTTTATTCAAAACCAATGGACTATATAAAATCTTGAGATAATGATTAGAATTGATGCCACCAACATTACTAAAAATAGTAACCATATTAACCGACATAGTAGATGCTCGAAACTTACTTACCAAAATTAGTTAGTATTGGAAAACTATCCTAAAATCATTCTAGATAAAAGGCATCCTTCTCATAATTCCAATGATCTCTTAATTAACCATAAAACACAGCCAACCTAATAGATTAATTTCCTCTATGGTTCCCTACCCCTAGACCAATAGTCTATACGAAACTAATTGATAGGCCAAAGATCCACTAACTATAATAGTTAGGAAGGGCATGCTATAGTCCACCCTTCCCAAAATTGCTTGTCCTAAAGTAATATCGACTCTCAATTCTAAAATATCTATTTTTTCCCCATGTGGCATGCTTTGCTAGAAAGTTATTTCAATTTATCAAAATCTCTTGGATAACCCTCTTTTTAAGAGTCATCTATCTAGTATCAATGATTCCATTTGGAATTATTATAAACTTCCCCTCCTCATCGAATGGTGGAAACTAATATAAGGTAATGACATTATGACCAAGTTCCATTTTGAGGCAGGATACATGAAATATCTTATGAATCTTGTTGCTATGTAGTAGCTTAAGTACATAGGAAACATATGGAACCCTCCAAGATATTGTAAATGGTTCATAAAACTTAGGTTTGAGTTTCTCTACTCCATTTTTCTTAAGAGAAAAATGTCTATAATGAATGAGATTAGTTCCAGTAAGTCTGAAAATCTCCTACCAAAATATACTCAGGAAATTGTCATCCCTATTAGCAAAAATATTCTTGGGCATCTGCTACAATATTAAAATCTCTTTGAAAAAAAAAACCAACTACCTTTGCTACTGTATAAAACGTTGAAATGGTAAGGAAGTGTGAAAACTTAGTCAACTTGTCAACAGCCACATAGATGGAATATTTACGGAGCACCTTATATAGCCTTATGATGAAATCCACAGAGATATATTCTCATTTATGATTAACAATGGGTAAAGGTTGAAGTAGACTAGCTAAATAAGTATGTTCATTGTTGTTTTGCTGGAAAGTAGGACACTCTCTAGCATACATAAGGACTTCATTAATAGTTCATTTCCATGTGAATCTCACATGCACTGTCGTGGAGGTTCAAAATAAACTTAGGTGACCATTCGTTTGTGCATCATGAAATTCCCTTAATATATATTCCCCTTATGTTATGAAGAAGTCACCAAATTTTTCCCTTATACATGATCAACTCGTTTAATATTATAAACTTTTAGTCATGGATTATGCCTTCCATAACTCCCATTTCCCATTAATATTTCACATATTCTGCTTTAATTATCTCCCTCTATCAATAGAAGTCTCAACAAGCGAACATATGTGAGGCCTCCTAGAAAGTGCATCAACAACTTGATTTTTCCTCCCTTTGACATATATAATTTCAAAATCATATTCATGTAAGACAATGATTCACCTTTGTTTCTTAACATTTAGGCCCTTCTAGCTGATGAAATATTTGATTCTTTTACCATCCATTTTTAACAATAACTTTACCCCAAACTAGGTATGGTCTAAATTTAGCCAAGACATTCATAATGGATAACATCTCTCTACCATAAATTGAGTATATCCTCTCCAAACATATTAATTTTCTACCCTCAAAAGTGCTGGTGTGCTTATCCTATATCAAAGCAACTCCTATACCCTCTCTTAAAGAATCACAGTCCAAGTCAAATGGTTTTGAGCAATCCAGTATTTCCAACATAAATAATGTGGACATCACCTACTTGAATTGCTCAGAACACTTTTATGTTGAATCATACAACTCAAAGGTCCCCTTCTTAGTCAAATCCATAAGTAGCGCTATTATTTGTGAAAATCTCTACACAAGTATCCTATACAAAATGCAAAAACCAAAGGATCCCTTATGTTGGGTGAGAGTTGTAGATGTAAACCATTCTAGAATAGCCTTGATCTTCTCAAGATCTACTCTTACTCCCTCATCATCAATGATGTGAGTGAGATAAAAAATATCTATAATCCCAAATTCACATTTAGAGTCCCTGACATATAGAAACTCACTCTCTAAGATGCTAAATACCTCGACAAGATGTTGCATATGCTCCTCCCAAGTCTTACTAAAATTAGTTATGTCATCAAAGAATATCAATTTTATTTACTCAAATATATCCTAAACACATGATTCATATAAATTTTAGAAGTGCATAGAAAATTGATCAATCAGAAGGGAATTACGAAGTACCTGGAATTCCAAAAATGAGATTAGAGAGTAGTCTTCTAAATATCCTCTTCTCTCAGCCAAATATGAGAATAACTTGACCAAACATATTTCTTATAAAAGTATCATGCCCCATGCAACTCATCGATTGATTCATCTATCCCAAAAATTGGATACATATTCCGAATTCACTTTTTCTTAAGATCCATATACTAAAAGCACATCTACATCATTTCATGTTTCTTTTTTGTCAACACTACTTCTAATGTGAAAGGAATTTAATTCGGTCTTATATGCCCCATCTCCAATAAATATTTAATTTTCCTTTTTATTTCATCCTTGTGCCTCTTCAAATGTTGATAAGGAGTATTGATCAATGGTTTGGCTTCTTCCTCTAGCTCAATGACATGCTTGATTCCCATGTTAGGAAGAACTCCTTGAGTGATACACCCAAACACCTTGCTATGTTTTGGATAAAAATAGTTAAATATCATGATGGTAACTAATTTTTTATTAGTATGACATTGAAGGAGCCATTGGCATGATGAGACACTTTTCTACCCACTCCACCTAGTGATATCTAGTTAATTGTTCCATCCTCTTAAGTGCTACCACTCTAGGACCTCCATATGAAAATCCTCAAAGTACTACTTTCCTTCATTGAGGTCTAAACTTCATTTCCAAATTATGTAGATTGAATGAGAACTTTGAAATGGAAAAATCCATGCCATATAGAGAATAAAATAATTTTTTCCATGCCTTCCACATAAAATTCATCTTAAATCTAACAAACATCCGACTATACACTTAGATATAAAATCTTACTAGTACAAGGAATCCTATACCCTTTAGCTACCATCACCATAAGCCTACTATATTCTTCTATTTGCAAAATACTTTTAGTCACAAGTCTATCATAAATGAAGTATGATTTTCCTATATAACAATAAAAGAAACAACTTATTGTCCCTATACTACATCTCTTAGATTGAATGTAATTTCATTTTGTGCACTAGATACTTTTGTTATGACCCTATCATGCTAGGAATCTTCCTATGAAGTGTCCTCCTCATCAACATTTTCCAAATTAGATTGTTGATCTGATTTTTATAATTCATATTATTTAGAATACAATTTCTCTATTCTTTTTATCTTTTGGTTCCAAACTACATTTATGTGAGGGTTCCCATGGCTCTCTACAATGGAAGCACAACTTCTTCTTTCTGAGGTCATTCAACTACTCACCATATAACTGATTAAAATCATTTTGTCGTTATTCAAATTCTCTTTGAAATTATTTTATTTATTTATCCCTCTTTTATGGGAGCCCTTGAGACTAAAACATGCCTTTAGAAGTAGAATATTGTATGTTCATGGCCTTTTTTCTAGCTTCCAATAAGGTATGTGGATCGAGGGCTTTAAACCAACCTCTTAGAGTATCTAACAAACCTTCCACAAGTAGCACCCTCTATCCTTTTTTTTGGAATATAAGTGATTACCACTACAAGCCCCTTTAGATATGTAATATAAGTTTCAACTAAACTCCATTGGTTATGTTGTGCCAAACCTTTGAAATGCACCTATGTATGCTTCTTATCAAATCACTTGATCAACCTATGTATAAAATATGTGTATGAAGTGGTCTTGTAATTTCCCATCATAATCATTTGATGATCATATCACTCATTATTATGCCATCAAGGTTTATAACCTCATATTTGATGGCAATTTTCACTACCATTAGGTTGAGCTGAAAATGGGTATTAACCTTTTGAGCCCAATCTCATGTTGGAGTCTTCCCTAAACCATCATAATATGTGAGAGTCAATTTTACCACTTCTTTCTTGGAATCATAATTAGGTGCTCTAACACATATGTAGGTTCTATGTTTCATCATAACATCAATATAATCTCTAAGTGATATAGAACCCTAAAACTCTCACAAACTATTTGTCCAATCGTACATAAACTGAGTCTACAAATCGATAACTTGTGACTCATTTTCAACTTGTCCTAGTGGTATAAGTGTGAAGGTAGGCACAAAAGGCATCAAACTAATGGTTCTAGTTGGCTAATATTGACTTTCCCCATGAATGGAATTCTGTCTCTCGCTATTATTTCATCTAATGTTGTCTCCATTATCTGCATTGTGACCACCAATATCAACTCCCAATTTTCTAGCCATCAAATATATTAAGAGGTTGAACTACGAATTTTTTGCTTGAGCTCTTTTCTCTATAGATTGTTTCCCTCTCCCAAAGACACCCAACGAATTCAAAGAAAAATCTTTAGGTTTCTAATCTCCAGGGTCTCTATCACCCATGTTACCAATACTTTCTCCCTCAACTATCCTATGTTTTTCTATAGCCAAATTTGTAGCTTACATGCTTCTGCGGATATTAATGGTGTGTATAAGGTTGCGATTTAAATCCTAACATATCACTATGCTATCATATTTGACCCTTTAGTATGATAGGATACACTCTAATACCGCAGTAACATATACCTTTTTTATTCATTTTTTCATCTTTTTGTTTTGTTTTGAAAATGATAGTATTGGCCAACAACGAAACAACTCAGAAAAAAATAAGATTTAGGAAAACAAAAAAATTGGTATAGCTGAATTTTAGTTTTAGAGTTGGGA
The DNA here is from genome assembly GCA_031772625.1 of Pinus tabuliformis. Lineage (NCBI taxonomy): Eukaryota > Viridiplantae > Streptophyta > Pinopsida > Pinales > Pinaceae > Pinus > Pinus tabuliformis. Next base: position 1,338,107,673 of record CM062820.1, read on the forward strand.
TTATAATTTACGATCAAAATGAACTATACCTAGATAACAAAATTACTTCAAAACACACTTCAAGCATACCCATTAAATCTAGAAATGCATAAATCTATGTTTTATTTTAAATTTCCAAAATCAATGTAGCAACGTTACTGTAGCAAGCTCTAAAATCAATTTTATTGTCCCAAATATGCTAAAATCTATATTATATTATAGATACCAGGCCAAAAATGAATCTCAGTGGTGATCTCTATGTGAAATCACCAAGATATTCTTTAAATTATATATCTCAATAAATTGGAGAATGTCACCTCCAAGGGAATCCATCCTCACACATCATGAAGTAATCTCCTTTAGAAAATGACAATAACCAATATTGAAACAACCATATGAAGTGAAATCCACAAATTTTCTTTTATAACTCTCCCAAGAAGTCCAACCCTCTTCATCAAGTCATGCGAAACTAAATAAAATCACCTGTTTAACTCTAATAACCTATCATTATTTTATTAAAAACCTCGAGACTATATAAAATGAAGAGAAAATAATAAAAATTGGAATCACCAACAATACTAAAAATAGTAACCAAACTAGCTAACTATAAATAGTAAGTATTGGAAAACTAGCCTAAGATCATTCTACAGAAAGGTGTCATGCACATAATCACAGTGAGATCTCAATTAACTGTCAAACACTGCAAAAGTGATGGATTAATTCTATCCAAGGTACAGTAATCATAACCTAGTAGCCTACGAGAACCAACTGATAGGATAGTGGTCCTCCAACTCCACTTGTTAGGGAGGAGACATTTCATATAGTTAGGAATTTTATTTCATCAGTTTGACAACATTTATCTACATTTTTTGTAAACTGATTTTCCAAAAGTTTCTACTCTTAGTAAAAACTATTTATTTAATTATTATTATGTTCTATAAATAACAAATTCAACACGGGGGTTCATTTGGCTCATTGATGATGTCTCTTACTTGTACGAATACATTGTTGACTTCTCATTTTCCAACCCAGTTATAGCTAGTCGTGAATATTTCTACAAGAATTTGATCCTTTTCTTCTTCATCATTGCAATACCATATCAAGGAGGATTATCATTTCATATTTAGGCTCTCATTAAGAAATTCGTGAATATTATAGCTAATTATATTTAACACTCGACATTGATATAGCCTAGGTTTTCAGTCATTAACATCCACATCATCAACTTATCTCATTGGGTTAAAACACAATTAGAGACTTTCACTTCAATGGAAATCCATGAAGGCTATGCCTCTCAACTTTGGGTATTAATCAATATCCTTTGAATGTGATAGCCACACATATCCCAAGTTGATCACATTGATAAGCAAGTACCTTGACTTACATCAACATATGGCTTGCAAGTATTTTTGCATGACAAAGAAAGGGGGAATAATGAGGAGGTGTGGGAGCTCGTCAATGGTGTGGTGAAGTTGGATGCCATTCGAGGGAGTTAGTATCCATGGTTGATAATGAAGGATAAAACTCTCCTTCTTGAGGAAGGAACAATGGGATTCACTTAATGTAAAGTTTACAATGTCCTTCTAAGTTGGGTGAGAGTTGTTTGGACTTCACTGAGATTGGAATGAGAGGTGAGGCAATGGTTAGCACTCTAGATATATTTCTCTACAGTGAGGTAATTTGGCACTTTTTGATATTTTTCTATGGTATCTCCAGTTTAGGTGTTGGATCTAACGTGAGATTGGTATTTTTTTCCTTCATTGAGAAGAACAACAAACCCATATGCATAAGGGCCAAACATTACCACAGGAATTGGATGGTGCCCTTGATTCAAAATTTTATTGGGTAATGATGATCTTATGGAGAGCTTTTGCAAGAATTATCACTATTACATGTGGAGATGGAAGAGTTGGTTACAAGAGAGGAATCAAATTCCCTAAGGTTTTAATAACTTATTTGTCAGCTTTCCTCACACACTGCTCTTGTGTTGTTGGGGAAGCTTGGGAGGTGGAAAACATGTTCTAGGGATAATGCTCGAAGAAGACAATGAGAAGTGGAGAAGTTGGAGGTATAAGTGTAGAAAAAGTGGTAGAGCATGTGGAAGGTTATATTTTGGAGGAAGAACAAGGGTGTGTCATGAACCTAGTCCATTCTTGAATGAGAGAAACAATTGGTTGAATATTACTAGAGGTGAAGAATCTCATGGCCTCAGCTTTAGAAAAGGACATGGTTGACCATGATGACAATTTCCATAATACAAGAATATTTGAAGGAATGTTTGAAATAATGTGGAAACTTGTGTTTGAAAATACTTTGTCAATCACTTTTATCATTTTTTTCATTGAGGAAATTGAAAATGATATGATGGAAAGTCCCCTTACCACCACACACTTAACTCATTCCATTTACTTATGAGGGGATCCAAGTGTCCAATAAAAAGAGAGGTCAACAAAAACCTTTGGAGATAGGCCTACAGAGAAATCATCCTTTCTTAATCATATCTAAACCATGGTCTCTCTATAATAAATTTCTCTATTTTTTTTATATAATAAATTTTCTTTTTGATCTACCAATAAATAATTAATGATTACAATTATTATCAAACTTCTAAATTTATCTAGAAAAAAACATTTTTGTATTATAAATAACTTTAGCTACTAGATATACTCAATTAATCTTATAATTGAATATCTAAAATACTGTCATAACAACATTAATACCTAATAAATCTCCTTTCATGTAACACATATACTTTTTACCTATTTTAATATAACATATATAAATTTTAAAATTTTTGCATGGAAGATCCATCTTCTTTGATATATATGAGTGAAGATTTTATATACCAATTAAATTAATTCAATGTCTTTGTAACATGAAAATTAAATTATATTTATTAATATAATAAAAATATTAAATTATATTTATTAATATAATAAAAATATGTTAATCACTGTAACAAAAATATATCTTAATTGTTCTTATAATTATGTTGAAAGGTACTGAAAAGCGATATTACCATCCCCACTTTCTTCAATTTAGTTTAATTTAATGTCACCATCACCATCACCATTTTAGGGCTTTAAATACCCTAACATGAGTCCCAGCTTTTCGAAAATGTCATACTACTGCAGCAAATGCTATGAAGAAGACTGCGACAAAAATAACTGAAATTGCCTACCCGCTTTGAATTTTTTTTATATTCCGTTTGCTTCCGAACGAAGTGGTGAATTTAGGTTTCTGTTGGTATCTCAGAGACATATTTTGGGCCCAATCCAGAATAGATTTCTAGTATTTTGGAGGGCCCGGAGGGAAGGGATTTAAGCTCTGGCAGTGGCTTACAGTGGAAAATTATACATTACAACTGTTTTATTGATTCGAACATCGTATTTCTCAGTGTAGCTTTTCATAATTCTGGACGTACGCTAGTGGTGCTGTTTTGCGAGGCAGTCTGCTCAAATTCTCATTATGGGTGATGAAGAGACAGCACCATCATAATTTCGATTATCATATTTCATGAATTCTCGTAGGATTGAAAGCTACGTGTAATAAAATTCTATTACATTATTTTATGACGATTCAATGGACGACATTATGGAGGATATTGCAAGATCCCATTGATTTTTGAACTACCAACACTTATTTTCTCAGAAGGTCAAAATTTACTGATGAGGGAATGAAATCTCTATGTACACAGTGACATGAATAGCTCGTCCCAGCTCTCCTCGGATATACAAAATCATTTGTCAACGGCAGACTAATAGCTCATCAGAAAAAGAATTTTTAAATCTAAGACGAGTGAACAGTTTTTTGTTTTTCAAGCAATATGGTAAGCTGTCGGATCTGAAGTACATTGTAGAATATGATCGCAACGTTTGGAGTTAATAACTTCCAAACCAGAATACGAAGTACGACTATTGAAATGTTGTTATACGTTCCAAATTATCACTAACTTGTATCATTCATTTTTTTTTAATTTTTTCTATAGCTCATTTATGATTAAAGGCAATGTGTACTAATTTGGAAAATCTCAATATAGAAAATCAAAAAATAATTTAGGCATATTTATGTATATTTAATAATAAATTATGTATATTTAATTTAATTGTTTATATGACTTAATGTAATTTCATATAAATAGAAGTAAAAAGTAAATATGTGAGTATTATATTTTTTTTAAGAGAGAAAATCATCATGGATTATATTAATAGAATATAAAGTTCAGAATACATAACATGACCTTCCCATCCTCGAACAAATCAGATAGGTCTAATACTGCAGATTAAACGGGAAGTTCCACAAAAAATATGACTGTCGACAGATATACCTTCTTTTAGAAGCATTTTATAATACCATCCAAAAAGCAGAGAGATACATCAAAAGAGAAAAAAACATCCACGAGAACCCAGTAAAACGATAAAAGGTCATATAGACAGAAACCAAAGCCAAAATGTGAACCAGGACAAAGGCAAGGGGCACCCTGAAGTCTTGAAAGATATGAGCATTCCTCCATTTCCACAAAAACTAGCATGTGAGAATGAATATTGATCGCCTGGTCGCTGTTCGCTCCACCATTTGAAGCCTTACTGTACAGATGAGAAAACCCGTGAGGAAAACCATGAGATAAAGACAGTTCATATCAGATTTGTGAAGTTGCCGCACACTGAAAGAATATGTATATGTGAGTATTATACTTAAGTCTTATTCTTTTTAATAATATTTTAACATTGTATAATATGAAATATCAAATATGGTTATGAATAAAATATTTGAATATAAATTAATATTGGCATATACTTAAAAATATATTAATAACAAAAAAACCAATTTAATGTGTAATGCTAAAATGACTCAATGCATATGATATGTTATCTCCATAACATTCTAAAATACAATCTAAACAGTAAAAATTTACACATTTCTTTTTGTACTCTAAAATAAGTTTGTAACTCAAAAAAATTAAACTCTCTACACTCATGTTAGATGGATGGCTGAAATGAATCTATGTTAGTTTTATCTTCAGTTATATCAAACAATAAAAACAACCATTTTTTTTTGTTTAAATATATCAAACATTTAGAACCAAAAATTCTTTCCTTCTTAAATGTATTTATAATTCATTGAGAATCAAAAATTATTTCCTTAAATGTATTTATAAATTATTTAGTTCCATAATGAAGAATATTATGAAAAAAAAATGTAATTCAATATGAAATAGATAAAATTTATATACAAATACATTTATTTTATGAAAACAACATTTTTTTAATATATAACGTTAATATACCAGCTTGAACGTAAGAGAAATTAGCCAAATTTATGTACTGCATTTTATTTTTTGTCATTCATAATTGTTACTAATTTAACAGATAAGAAAATAAATTGTGACGGATATAATTAAGTAGAGGAAAAAAAAAAAACAAATTGATTCCCTTAAAAGTGAATAGTAATCTTGTTAAATAAACTGTAACAGATATAATTAAATAGAGAAAAAAAAACAAATTGATTCCCTTAAAAGTGAATAGTAATCTTATGTATGTAAGCTTGATAACCCAAATGATTTAACAACTATATATATAATTAAATTCTCCGTAAATAAGCACCAGGCCTATCATTTATATTATTACAATCCAATTCATCCCAAAAGAAATCACAGTAAGCTCTCCACATCAATATTCTATTTGATTCTCTCCTATTTGATTACACGAAAAACAAATATTAACTAAACATTTTAGTAGCATCACAATCGATTTGCTATAACTCTATCAGTTTCTTTGTTTTAGATAAACGATTATAAATAGTTTTTTTGTTTTTTAATTATTTTTAATATTTATATTTATATTAAAGTAATTTTAATGACTTTTAAATATAATTAATTTAGATTCAATTTAACTATGGGTTTATTAAGCTTGAGGGAATTAATTTTTTCGCAAATCTTTTTTAATATAAAACTCCAAGAAAAATTTGACACTAGGCACTTTTAAGACATTTTTTTTAAAATGAAAGAAATCTTTTGTCTTAAAAAATCATTTTTTGTATTATTTATTTTACATTAAAAATTAATATCAATTGGTTTATCTTAAATATAAACTTTAAGACAAAAATAGGTTGAGACAAAAATATTTTAAGACAAAACTTTATATTTCACACAAAAATAGTTCAAGACAAAAATATTTTAAGACAAAAGTAGTTTGAGACAAAAATATTTTAAGACAAAACTTTATATTTAAGACAAATAATTTAAGATGAAAATATTTTGAGACAAAACTTTATATTTAAGATAAAAGTAGTTTGAGACAAAAATTTAGAGACAAAACTTTATATTTAAAACAAAAATAGTTTAAGACAAAATTATTTTAAGACAAAAACAATTTAAGACAATATTATTTTAAGACAAAACTTTATATTTAATACAATGACCACTTTAAATCAAACCTATGTTTAATATAATTAACAATTAAGACACAAACATATCAATTTAAGATGATATTATCTAATTACAACTGAAAAATTCACTGTGATAGTGCGCCCTAAGTCAGCCAGCTTGTAGACAACTATTGTCTTGTGCCTATACCGAGTTTGTTATTTTACTTACCATTCACGTTATCTTATATAAAGACAATGATTTGTTGGGCTCTTTGTTTTGTGGGGGTAGTCAATTAAGAAGAACGCGGCAAGTTTTACTCACAAGATTTCTTGGACATCAATTCCTCTTCTGTCCCTTTCATATATGCTGATATGATTAGAGACAACTTGTCTATTGTTGCATTTGGCACTACTACACCTAGGGGCACTTTAAGATAATTTTTTAAGAGAAAAGAAATATTTTGTCTTCAAAATTTCAATATGAGGCGATAGTAAGAAAATGTAAAGGTAAAAGATTAGGGGTCTATCTACTAGCATTCACTGAGTGGTTGGTTTACCATCGTTGTGAAGTGATATTCAACAAAGGAAAAGCATTCCTGAGACACATAGCCATGGGGTAGGTGAAGTAGATTGGGGTTTGTGTGAAGAACCTATATAAGCTAGATGTGAAAGAATGTGCTACATTAAGCACTAAGGCAGACAAAGTGAAGGCCTCAATGTCGATGAAATTTAGCACACAATACTTGGTCATTTGTATCATGGTACCTCGAATATTGTAGAAGAAATAACCACTCGCCTCTCTAAAGTAGCACTTAAGCAATAGGATATATGCAAAGGATGTACATTACAAAAGTACATAAAATCCACATTCCATGATCATGAAAACAAAGCACATGCAGTCCTAGAAAGGATCCACTATGATGTTTATGGACCTTTCTCGACAACCTACATTGTTAGACACAAATATTTTTTCACTTTTACTGATGACTTCTCATGGAAGTGTTGGATATTCTTCACGTGGAATAAAGATGAGACATTCTTTGAGTTTGTAGAATTCAAGACACTAGTTGAAAACAAAGCGAGCAAGAAGGTCAAGGCTCTGTTGTATAGGCTGCAACACCCTCCAAAATTTTAGCATGCACTTAAATTTCAGAGCCTACTATGGATATTGTGATCAATTGTTCCTTAGTCACTTATTGGTAAGTTGATGATCTCAAGCTCCCCTTTTCGATCTTAAGAGTCATTTATGCTTTTATCTTTACACCGAATGTGTCATCTTTAGGCATGGGGGTAATCGCTTGTCATGCAAAGGGAGGTTTGTTTTGCTTCAAGGGGAAATATTTATGAGAATGAGACATGTTTAACACTCATTTCACACACTCTTACACAAGTGTCGCCTTTATCCTCCTAAAGTCTATAATCGAAGCCGCACTTGCCATAAGCTGCCACAAAGGTTGTTGCATTAAGTGAAGTATGTGTTATATGTTCTAGATGGTCTATGTTGTATCGATAAGTTTTCAAGTGTGTGATCGTAGTGAAGTTTTATCACTATTCACATAAGTTCCACTAATCCCAAACTTAGCTAAATTTCGGAGTTTCCTTAGCGACCTAGCCTCATCCAACTTTCTTGAACTACACAGTTCACATATGTAACCCTCAAGCTTTTCCTATGCTTGTTCAAACCATGCAATGCGCAGAAATCCCAACCTCCTTTACCATTAAAAAATGCGCAGTGGTTTCCTCCAGTGTCCTTCCCTCAGCCGAAACCCACTATCTCTAAAAACTATGCAGTTTTGTCCCTGGACTACCCAGTCTGCCTTGCATCTTGAAATTGCATAGATGTGTCCTCCCAGGGCCTCGTCCCATAGTAGTGTCGTATATCCTAAAACTATGTAATTGTGTCCTCCCAAGGCCTCATCCCGGAACAATCACTGCCCACTGAAACTACACAATTATGTCTCTCATAGGCCATGAAGAAAGATGACATGATAGATGACTCTCAAGGAGCTGAGGAGAAAAATAATCATACCAAGAAACCCAAGGTATGATAGAATATTAGGACCGCATGAAGACTCCATCTGCTGCATAACCCTTTGGAGGCTAGGTATGGAAAACAAAGCACATCTTTTGAAATACACCTCTTAATGTAGCTTAAAAGTTTGCTTATCATTTTCATTTCATTCCGTCTTCAATGGCATTCATGGTTGCAAGAACTGAAAGTCATTCCATGTGTTTGATCTATGTGTCTTGCTCCCTTTCACTTGTTTATTACATAGCTTGGAAGATGAAGAGTATTACCACTTGTTTATTTAAGCTACTAAGGTTGTGAACAACATCATATTATGACTAACCAGGCATGATGCAAGGCATCCTAAGTAGGATGAAAGATGTTTGATGATATGTATGTATTTAGTACACTCCTCTGCATTACTCCTTTGCATTAATCCTTGCTTTGTATCTTGCATGTAGCTTCACCACTTGTCAGATTTGGCTACCTGCTGCCAATAGTCTCTTAGCTCTTTCCTGACAAAGCAGGTGAATGAATTTCCTTCAACCTGATTTCTTCAAGGCTCTTCATAGAAATTATAGATCTAAGAGAAGGAGATGTGTAATCTCACTATCAAAATCTTGAAAATACTTTGCATGTTCGAATATATCCAAACAATTAAGCTACCACTCAACAACATTGTCAATCTTGGAAGACTCAAGAAAGATCACATCTCTAGATATTATAAACTTCTTATTCACTTCATCATAGAGATGGTATGCTTTGGAGGTATGAGTACCCAAATAAGATACATTTGTGACTCCTTGCACTGAGTTTTTTTTTCTGTTCCTTAGGTATGAAGGCATAATATGAGGAACCAAAAACCCTGAGATGCCTCACTGAAGGAATGTGGCCATACCACATTTCATAGGGAGTCATGTTTCTAATAGCAAGAGTTGGAAACCTATTATTTATATGCACAACACATAGAACCACATCAGCCCAAAACCTTATGAACTGAACATGTGAACTATGCCAAGTTCATAGTGAAAGTAATACATTCCAATGAACTATCTATTGAAAAATGTAGCAAGACATTCTCAATTTGATTTTTCCTTGATTAAATTGAAAAAATTAAAATTTCCACATCAACAGAAAACTTGGATGATGTTAACTTGTGTGACATGGCTTGTGTCACCTAGTTTACTCAATAAATTCGAGTTGGAGGAGTTAGAGTTCAGTTCTACATATGTGATTGCTAACTTGTGGCAATAAAGGTTAATTATCTCAGGTTGTTGTCAGTTAAACTATTTCTAACTTTTGAAGGAACTAGTGGAAGGTCATTTAAGCAGTGGGAATTCAGTCAAACTTAGTGATCATCTAGTTAATTGATCAATCAACCCAAAATAGTTGGGGCATGAAGAGATGTCAAGTCCCCTAAAATTGGCGGAGATTCGAAGGTAGTTTTAATTTCTTGTAGCTCACGCAATTACAAGAACTTGCTATAACCATAGTGGAGGAGGTAGCTTGATTAGGAGCTTCTTGTGATATTAGAGCGTGAATGATTATTAGTAGCATTAATAGCCTACCAACAATTTGTTTTGCACCACAATTCAATGTTTTGGGCATGGTTTTTGAGGGTGGATATTTTGATTTTATGCTTTTTGGTCATGCACGTCCTCACTAAATATCTTGGGAGGTCTGTAATAGTTCCTTGCATGCACATCCTCACTAAATATCTTTTGGGATGTCTGTACTAGGTCCTTGAAAATTTTTGTTTGCCAAGGCTTAACTACCTATGATCTTAGGTGCTCACAACAATTCGACAGTTTATGGCACCTTCCAAATCACCATTCCTAAGAGGATCCAACAAAATGACTTCAGAGGAAGATGAGAAAGGAAAACTCTTATTGGAACTAGCCTAGAACTAGTGGAATTGGTTGGTCCCAATGGTTTTAGAGTTGTACTAGTCTAGTTTGGTGGTTCAGATTGGCTAAGGTTGGTCTTGTATTGAACTGACCTTAAAACACCAAATTTACTAGTTCTCTAATAAACTGACCAATTCTGAAGAATGTAGTGCAACATAGCTAATGACCACCAAATAATATTTTTTTAATAAAAAATACTGAAAAGGAAAAAAAAATTATTAACTCGAGGGCCCTACAAAACCTAAGCCTAGTAATTAATGGTAATATTTAATTTTTAAAGTTAAAGTAAATGTTGACATTCTCCTTATCTTTCCTTTTTTGAAAGGAAAGATAAGGATAATGTCAGCTTCTACTTAAATTTTTAATATTAACATTAATTTTTTCGAGTTGTTTCAGAGTGGTTCCAACTTCATTCAATTTTGAGAAGGTCAAATTTTAGATCCCATTCAAAACTTAGTGGTTATTGTTTGAACCGCTTCTTTATAATGAGTCCTAGACTTTGACTTCCAATTTTTCAGGTGCAGTTATTGCATAATCATATTCCTCGTGAGACTTTGCAGTAGAAGTTGATATTTAATCCATTGCAAGCACTTGACCTAGCTTAGGGAACCATTAGCTACCCCTCCCAAGTTTCACCTCAACATTGAAATTTTCTTTTTCAGTAGACATTCATTTTATCCATTAGATCATTTCTTCCATTGTTACAGTCCAACAACACCCCTGCAAGCATATGCTTGACAATCCATCTCATCTTTATTTCTACCTTATAAACACTCTTAAATCTTGTCTCTCCAATATAACAGAGGAAGAACTAGAAAGGGCCTTCTTGGCCCTCTTCACAACCCGCAATATGTTTTCTCTCTTGTGCTTACACTCTAGTCTTCTCGCAGCTTCAGAATGGTGAATCTTAAACACAATCTCATGATGTCCATTCAAGGAAGCACAATTCACCCTTTGTTTGAATCAAATTACCCCCCAGCATTCCCTTTACCTTTACATGCAGGCATATATTTTCCTTCTAGATGATTGTTAATCTTCCCATCTCTATTTCGCCTCCCTCTCCTACCCTCATGAACCCGATAAGATGAATTTAATCAATCTCAATGTATCTGAGATAAACAATCCATCCAACTAGGTAGATTGAGTTGAGACCCTTTTAGAAACTAAATCCATCCCTCCACAATGATATATCCCTCCCCAACAACATCATCATGCTCTGTTCGAGATCTATCATTCCCATGATCACTATAAATTTCTAAGTCCTTCACTTACATATTTGGTAACATCATCATTCAGATCACTTATACTTTGTTGTGTTGTTTCTTGTGTTATGATTTACTTTAATGGAAATATCTCCCTAGTCGGCACGAGTAACTAAATTCAAGTTCTTATTGAACTCTTGCGTTAACATACTAAATTTTCATTTTGACCTATTCGGTTTCAAATTCTTGTGTGGTTGGTTTACTAGTTGACTACTAGAATTCACGAAGTGGTTATTGATGACCATAGTTAGTCTAGGGTGAACGTTGGACTTTGCCTTGAAATCCAAGCCCCAAGAATAAGCAATTATCATGGAACATTTCAGATCCCATACTAGTGGAAGGCCAATTGTGCAGTGGGACTTTAGTCAAACTCAGTCATCCTCTAATTAATTGATCAATCAACCCAAAATATCTAGTGTATGGAGAATTTGAGTTACCCAAATATGGTGGAGATTCCAAGGCAATGTAAGATCAATTATAGACTAGCCTTGAGTGTACAGGTGTTGCATGTAGTCACATGATCAACCTTGGGAATTTCACAATCCATTTTGTAAAAATTCCTAGATAATAGTGGCGTAATTTCTCAAGGAATTGCGCAAGGAAATATGGGCTCAAACAGAGGTAGAAATTTACTAAGTCTGGGTTATGGCTTCTCAGTGAGAGGAGAGACAGGTTATTCACTTGTAGGTTGTGCTCAGTTGAGAAAATAAATTGCAATACATTTGTATTCATCCTATTAATGCAAGCAGAGATTGGGTTTTTTAGCATATTTCTTTGCTTGGGAAAAATTATGTGTGCATGTGTGTTATTTCTTATTGCATGCATGAAATTTTTGTTCTAAATTGTGAATTAACTTCAAGAGAGAAATAGAGTAGGTTTGTGTCTTGTGATTTTGATTAAAACTTCATAAGTAGTTGCAAATCTACACCATAATTTCTACAAGGATGGTGGAGGCAAATTACAGAATATTTGTTAGTAGACAATATCCCTAATTAAAAGTATTTATGACAACTTTTGCGAGAAGAAGACGTTGAGGATAAAATATTGGATTGTGGAAGAATTAGTCACAAAATTCGCAAGGGCAGTAATTTTGGTTGCAGGTGTGGAGGTAGATGGATTAAATGTAATTTTGTAGTAGACAAGTCACATCTACTCCTTTGATATTTGTCGATGATGTGTTACTATTTGGTAGATTGACCTCTTTTGATCAGTATCTTCACTCCTTATGAATAATAATAAATCTCATATGATTCCTTCTTACCGAGATGATGCATTGGTACTGGAGATTTATCATATTTTTGGTGTTATCTGCAATGCATTGGATGTAGATTTTGAAAATATTAGATTTATGCTCCAACCTAATTGTTATGGAATTAAGGATTTGAGTTGACTTATAGAGAAAATCCACTGTAAACTTTTATCATGGCATAGAGGTGGCTATCCCTAGGAGGCAAGTTGACTCTAGTTCAAGCAGTCCTTTAGAGAATCTCTGTATATTGGCTTCATATTTTCGCTCTGCTTAAGAATATCAGTAAATGTATATTTTTGGCTTCATCTTGGCATGAGACAATGTGTCGTAAAGGACAGAGTGGGCCTGGTTGTTGTTTACTATGTATGGAGGCGATGGATAGCCAGACTCATCTATTTCTTTGATTCTCCTCAGAAAAATCATTTTGGAATGGTGTATTTAATATGTTGCATTTACAGGCAGATTATAACTACTCTTTTGTGGTTGATTGTATTCGAGACTGGATTATTGAATATAAAACATTTGGACCACTTCAAATATACATTGGGGTTTCGACCCAAATAATGCATTATTGTCCTAAGCTCCTTTCTTGTGATACATCCACCTCCATCCTTGTCAAAAAATCTAAAAGCCTCCCTAAACTTAGACATAACCTCCATCCCATATTCTCTCATGAGCCCTGTGTAAACCACCATTTCATTCAAAGATGGGGAATTTGATGCATACTCTAACCATATTTGTTAGATACTTTCCACCTTTTCTTGCTTATTCATTCATTGCCAAACACTATACCACTAGTTCTAAGAATCTTGTGGATACTATCACCACAATAAATGTATATTTTATTTTATAGGAGACAAGAATTGTATATTTACCTTTGCGACATTCCAAAAATATTTTGATGCACCTTTGTGACCTTTATGACCTTAATTCCCATTCCATGTTCATTCATGTTCACACACATTTTGATGTTCTACGACAACCTAATGTCCTTGTCAACTTCCTCTCATCTTCCTTGTCATCTTTTCAAGACTTGTGTATCCAACAAGAAATTTCGGAGATGAATGCCATCAAGGTAGAAAAGAAAGGGTGTTTCAAGTCATCTATATAGGGTTCCCACTAGCATAGTCCCACCATATGATCCACCCAATCCCTAAATTGGGGTCTACTACTATTTCAATTAAATTAATTATTAGATGATCATGGTGGGCCATAATTCCAAGTTAAATATTATGACTCTTCATATGATATTATTGGAGATACTTGAGGAGACATCTTTTTGGCTAAAGGGTTAAGGGAGGATTTTGACTTCAATATCGAACCATCAACCATATCCTCAACATATCTAACCAAAAATCAAGAAGAAAACTTAGGTGAAGCATGGGCATCCTCTATCACCCACGTTGTTCAGGATATATATCAATCTATGAATGCCTCTACACTCCACCAACTGTGCATCAATAAAATTTTGGGTTTCCCCACTATCGTCCATGATGGATACATGTTGTTCCTGCATTGTGCCTTTGATTACAAAGTGGCTAATAATCATACTTTATCATGGATGATTGTCATCGTACGTAACATCCATGGTCCAATTAATTTTTTTGGTGCCCAATGTTGGTGAATCGTTGTATTGCATCATGGTAGTATATATTTCCTTTTTCAAAGCAAAAATATATTGAAAATAAATTAAGTTATGTCTCATGCAAATGTTCAATATTATTGTGTTGTGAGTGCTTTGCATATTATATGTATCATATATCTATAATCACTTATTTTAAGCCTACTTTAAGAAATAAAGGAAGAGATGCAAGCCCTTACCATAAGGACTCAAACGATAGCCCATAAATCAAACACATGCCCTTGTTTCTCTAGTTTGGAAACCCTTGGATGTTTTTGACAATGAACTCCTCCCAACCACTACATAAACCATTTATTGAATGCCTTGGATTGGTATGTGTATATTATTTTTATTGATTCCTGGAGAGGTGTGAAATCTAATTTTGCATGACATGATACAAACACCAAATTTAACCCGTGGTAGCCAAAATTTTAGTCTTACAACTCTCTCATACAATATTAGATACCTCACTAATTATTCAATGGGTAGTCTACTTAACAATATATTAAATATTAGAAGCATTCATATTAATATAAAAAATAAGAATAATATTTAATATTAAGTTATAATGCAGGTAACTGCCAAGTTGACATATTCTCTACCTTGGAAAGTGAATAGTCAGCTTGACTTAATGTCCAATGTTAGTTTTCAAACAATTAAGATAAAATTGTATAAGAAAACTCACATAGATCTATAAGTGCTGAGATGACAAATATGATGCAAAAAATTACTCAAAAGTTCACATTGTAAAAGAGGTTTTCACTTATAGTAATATGACCCCATTCCTCCCTTGATAGATCTAAGCTTAGTATATTTGTCCCAATATAATAAATATGTTTCTCTTTTATATTATTAAATTAGGTTGCTTCAATAATCATGTCCTTATTTTTAAGGGGAGATTGTCTTAAAGTAAGTGTTGTCATAAGTAGTGTGATAGAAGTAACAAAGGGAAACTATATCTATATATTTTTTTATACATGTGAAAAAGTAATCCCTAATTTATCTATGTCCATGGTAGTGAAAATCTATTTGTTATGGTAGTAGCTCAATTATTTGTCATGTTAGTATGAGTAGTGGTACCTTGTGGTCATTGTATTATGTTTAGTGGATATAGTAATAAATGGTGTAATTTAAAAATTTTAATTTAGACTACATTTACATCACAATGTGATACTCTATAATTGTACCAAATCTTAGCAGTGAAGACATGACAAGTAACTAGATGTATTCAGCAATATTTTAATGCTTTTCATTGTGTCTTTGAATAATATTTATAGTGCTAGTTAAATTGGGTAGTATTGACTTACTTTTACGATTCACATAGATATCATCATAACTCGTTGGTTTTGGTACCTGATTATTTGAAAATAAATGCTAGTTAAATTAGGTAGTATTGACTTTGTTTTCCAATGCTAGTTAAATTATTAACTTGGTTAATGTTATCTTAGAGAACATGTCTAGTATTTCATATTTTACATGCTCCATGTACCCATTTCGATTTCATTTTTTTTAGAGTTATTTTGCAGCCAATGCACCCAGGTTCGTTTTTCCAAGGTCGATGTGTGGAGGTTTGATTTCATTTTTACACGCTCGATGTACTCATTTCCTATTTAATATTTTTGAGGTTCAATTTTGCAGGTTAGGGTTTCCCTAAGTATGATTTCCTCATTTTAAATGAATTAAATCAAACAAGGAATCAATTTTCGATTTAAATACCAATTTATTTCCATTGCGTACACAATTGGTTCTAAAATATTCTAATATGGCAATTCCACACTTAGATTCTCAAAGCCGCTTGTAGAAACACGTTGATCTACACTAACTCATGATAATATTTTTTCACTAACGAATTCATCTGTCAACAATGGTGATGACCGCTTTGCAAGATCATTCATGACTCATTGGTTTGATACCTTAATTACTTTGGTTTTGCCAATTTGTATTCATAAGTATATACAGGAACATAGAGGGTTTCAAGGAACAAAGAGGGTTTCTACAAGGAACAGGGGAACGAAAAAGATTGAGAAATGTTTGCAGATTCATGAAGATGGTGATAGTGCCACACCAATGTCACTTTGGCTCTATTGTGCTAAGAGATGGCTAGAGATTCGCCTCGATTTTTTCCAGTGGGATTCTCTAGACGACACGAGAAATTTGGCTTTTGGGAGGAATTGATGGAATGGAATCTAGCAGTGGGCCTAGCGGAACTACTCCATTCCCTGCCTGATCCCTTCCATGACTTTCCATTACAAATCCATTGGAAAATGGTGCCGCATATTCATCAACCAAGCCTTCCTCCACACTGCAATGAACCAACACCTCTGCTTCTACAACCAAACCTTGCTCCTCGTCATCAATCAAACCTTCCTCCTCGTTTTCCCCATTGCAATGGAGGGTTTGTCGACAAAATGGAGAGACAAACACCAATGTTTGAGAGCTACATGACTAGGGTTTTTGTGATGGGAATTAAGGGCATGAGACCCAATGGAAACATAGCACATACTAGTTTATTTGTGGGTGGAGGGAGATAGATTTTAAGACCCTCATTCTTAGGAAAAGTGGGAGACATGGGCGCCGACTGAGTGGGAAACAGCCAGAAATAGCGGGCTAGGCCATCTTAAATGGAAACAGTCTATCTTAAGATGGAAACAAGATAGCTGAAACCACTGAAACTTCTTTCGTGTAGAGGCCAAAAATCTTTTTGGTGCCAAATTGTTTTAGCTTTTATATGCTGGGGCCTTCACTGTTATTTTGCAAAGGAACTCGAAGCTGAGGTAGAAGTTTCAGGGAAGACAACAAAGGGTTTATTTTCCACAGGTATTTTCCTTTCAATTTGATTTATTTCCCTTGCAAAGATGTTGGCATTGGTATTATTTTCCTTGCGTAGCTGTATTCATTGGTATAGCTGTAGGAATTGGGATTATTTTCATGGTATATAAGTACGCATTGGGATTATTTTCAGGGTATATTTGGGTTTGTGAGTATAATTTAACGTGTTTTCCAAGTAGGGAAAGTACTTTTGAATTATACTAGTGCATGAACATGGAACCCCAACCTAATTTGAATTAATTGGTCTCTAACAGAGTCTGGATATTGCATTCATGTTCATCAACAACATAATATTAGATTTTATTAGAAATTTGAATTGTCTCTCTTGTTCATTAGTTAATTTCTTAGTGGTTTTATTCTCTCTTGTTTCCTGTTTTGCAAGTAACTATCTAGTATTTTTTCACACTTCTATCTTTCTATTATAGTTTTATCTTGGATAAGAAACTCATCTTGGTACCATTTCCTAAAGTCTTGCATTATTGTGATTTGAATCTATTCTCCTTCAAGGAAGTTTTTTTCAAGAATGCTCCAGTTTATTTTTCTTATGTAATTCACTCTCGGAACCATTTCCAAGAAGCTCATATGAATTGACTATCCCAACCTTAGACGAATCAAATAATGTTTTGTTACTAGATGTATCTATCCTTTTAGCATGGTGTATTTTTATGGAGGTGATTTTCCTCATTTTATTTGTAGATAATATGTGTTTTTTAACCTCTCAATGAATCATTGTCTTTGAAATTAATCATTGGTATCATTAGGTCTTTGTTGCAATTGCTTCTAAATTTCAGATAGATTTTCTAGCAACAATGCATTCAATTCTAATGGTCTTTCTCTCTCTTGGATTATCCTTTCATTATCTATCTTGTAGATTTAGAGTATTTCTTTTAGGATCCTCACTATTTCTGCAAGATTTAGGAGTGTTTCTACTTGAGGATCCTCACCATTTTTGCAATATTTAGGGGTTTTTCTACATTCACCCTCTATTGGTATTCCTCACATTTGACATGGTTGGTTTCTTCAAGAGGACATCATACCATATTGGGATTTTCTTGTGATGTTGGTTCCACTTTTTTCACTCAATTATATTTCTTTTTAGTGATGTAATGCAAGCAATTCAATAATTAGTTGTAAATTAGCATCACAATTTAAATTAATAATGGAGTATAACCTTTTATATGCAATTGTGTCTTATAACATGATAGTGTTGCACCCTAAGCCAACATAAAACATTATAACAATCCTAGTTCCTTTGGGTGTGTTTTGAGAAATGAGGTCATCCTTTTATGAAAATGCACTCCCCATTGGCTCATTGCTATATAATTTAACTTCTGTACAATAAATGGCCACATTGTGTCACTTGATATCTACCATTCTAGGAGATGCACTGGCATGATCTTTTTCTTGGATATGTGATCATGTGTTTAGCACTAGACTCTAATTTTTTAGCATGAAATAGGTCCATATCACACACAACTTGCTTTTACCAGCAAGATAAAATCACATATAATATGGAAATTTTCTTTATCAACAATATAGGGAATGGTCCTTGTAAGTCCAACTGCAAATTTTGTAATCTATTGCTCAAAGTCAGTATTCTGTCTACAAGTTTGGTTCTTCTTGAATCCCCTTTAATAGGAACATTCATATCATCCAAAATAGTATAACCCTCAGCTACTTCTCCAGATTCTATAGGATTTTATGTGAGGAGAATACTTTCAGAATGATCTGTCCCATCCAAAACCATAACATCCTTCTCCATGACACAAACATGGTCTCCAAGTAGGACATGCAATGACAAATATTCAGTCTCTGATGTCACATCAATTTCTATAAGCTCAGATTTTTCACTAGGGTATCATATTGTGGTCCCTCAGCATGTTCAAGCCTCTTCAATGGATTATCCAAGGAAAGTTACTAATTGCACACATCCTTGTCTTCTAGAAGAGATTCATTCATACTTAAACAAGGGGATATAATGTAAATTTTTCTAAGTTCCTGAACTTTTGGATGGAATACTAGAGTCCAGGCCAAATTAGGTGCTTAAACAAGGAGATATATTATATCCCTCCATAACCTCAGGGATCCTCAATGGAGTATCAAATTGGGAAGGTTCCTGCTTTCTCACCACAATCTGTATATTTTCTCCAACTTTGAAATTTTGGGTCTCTCCAGCTTCCTGGCCATTGTTTCCCTCAATTTTGGCAAGGTCAATGAATCACTCATGTTTTTCATTGTTGTCCATATCAAACAATTGTTCTCTAATTGGACTTGCATCAGTTATGCCATCAACAATAAAAATGCTTTCCTGGCATGCTCCATATTCAACTTCATTCTTTTCCATAGCTATATTATATCCCTCTGTAACCTCAGGGGTCTTCAAAGGATTATCCAATTGGTAAAGTTCCTACTTGCATGCAGCTTCTGTAACAATCTCTGAGATATTTTCTATAAGAGAATCAGCTATACCTTAACAAAATAATGCATCATTACTCTCCATAATCTTGGGCATATCTAATGGATCACTAATGTCCAATCCAAACAAAGAATTCAAGCAAGGAGATATATCAAGGCCTTTTGTAAGCATAGGCATCTTCAATGGAGTATCCATGTTAGAAGGTTCCTGGTTGCTGGCCACTGTGTCTACTTTCACAAGTTGTATATTTTGTCCAACTTTGAATTCTTGTGTCTCTTCAGCTCTATTCTGTATAGATTTTTCTTCCTGCTCATCCTCTTTTCCCTCAATTTTGTTAGGGGCAATGAATCCCTCATGTTTTCCATGGTTTTCCATATCAAACAATTTTTCTTTAATTTGACTTGCATCAGTTATGCCATCAACAATACTAATGCTTTCCTTATATGCTTCATCTTCAACTTCATTTTTTCCCATAGCTACATTGTAAGATCCATGTTCCACTTGATCACCATCTGTTAAGGGAATGTGAACATACTTGGTGATCTACTCAACTACATCTTCCTCCTTTTGAGGAGTTGAACCATACAACTCATTGAGGTTATAAATCTCATTTCCATTGTCTGAAAAGTTGCCTTGATGCACTTCATCCTCTGAAGCTTGAATGTTTTTATATGTTACTTGAAGTTCATTGGACATATCTACCTGTTCAGGATTTTTCACTTTCATCCAAATTGCATCAGGAGAGCCATCATTTTTCTTGTGAAAGATGGTTTCTTCAACATCCTGAGTTTCAGCCATTGAAGCAAGTTCACAATGCTCCTCTCTTTGATATATAGAGTCATGATATCCTTCTTTAGTTTTGGGATCACTCAATTTATCTTCTTGAGCTTCACCATTAACCAGTGAGATGTGACTTTTCTGAACATCATTTAGAACTAAAAGCTCCTCTTCACTACATTCCCCAGGCTCTTAACCTTCACTATATGATTCCAGTTGTGACAGATTTTCTAGAGACAAAGCCTTTGGTAGGAGTTCAAATTGGTGAGCACCATTCAAATTGTCTACATCAAATTGAAGCTTATTTTTTAATTCTGGAGTGTTTCCACAATCCATTGGTTCACCTTCATAAGCTTCATTCTCATAAATCTGTTGGTTTTCATCTTCCTCCTTTTGAGGACCATTGAACTCATCAAGTCCAAAACACACTTTGCTTTTGTTTGAAAAATAAGACTTGATTTCATGAGCTTCATCCTTCACAGCCTCTCGAGCTTCCTCATTGTAGTTCTTAGGAGATACACTTTCTTGAGAATTCTGAGTTTCACTCTTGGAAAAATGTTCAATTTTCTCTTCGTTTTCAACTACAGAGACCTGATACCCTTCAGTGGTTTTTGAATCATTCAATTCATCCTCTAAACCTTCATCATTAACAAGTGATATGGGATTTTCCTGAAGATACTCTTTACTGCATTCTTCATCGGCTTGAGCTTCACAAAATCATACATACCTTGATGAGGGAACACATTGTTATAGTCTACAAAATCGATTGAAATGTTTCTTCTGTTTCAAGAATAGAATCAATTATACCTCAACAAGGGAACATATCATTATTATCTAGAAGCTTGGCTCGTTTAATTTGTTCTAGAATTATTGCAACAGATCATTAGTGGCTGGGTTGTGTTTCATGGAGTAAAAACACTTATAAATGTGGAGAAAACACATCATTACTATAAATACAGAGGAAACCCATATTTTTTCTTGAAGAATAATACCTGAACAAGGGAACAAATCAGTATTGTCTTAAGAATTGATTTTATTTTGAACAATCTCCTAAGCCGTGACTGCTTTTTCAAGAACAGATTCATCCATAACTGAACAAGGAACACATCATTACTGTCGGTAAGGTTGGGCTTGTTTAATGGAGTATTGAAATCATTATAGCAAAGGGAACACATCATTAATATTAATACTAGGGGAACTAGAATAGAGTCAAGGCATTCTCGAACTAGCGAACACATCAATACTGCCTTCAAAACTGTTTGAAGAATCAACAATTTCCTGAGTCCTGTCTGGTTCTGTTTATTTATAATTACATGAATAACTAAATTTCTTCTTTGAAGTATCGCTCTTATTTGTGTGTAGACATGAATCCAATCAACCTTGTAATGAGATAACTCACCTGCATGCTGGGAAACACTAGGCATTGGCTCATACATACTAGAGACACTGTCCACTTTCGAACCATACAATTCATCAAGGCCATAAAATTGTTTGTCATTGTTTGGACTCTGAATAATGAAATTTGTCTTCATGAACTTCATCCTTAATAGCTGAGTTATGAGGTTGCAGACCAACATCTCAAACTCGAATATTCTCATAAGCTTCTTAAGGTTCATCGTATGATGAATTAATCAGTTGATGATCTCCAAATTTCAAAGAAACTGCATTAGACAACATGGGACAACCATCATTTTGGCTACTGTTATAATTCTTATGATATTTTCGTTCTTCATCATCATGAGTTTGACTTTTGTAAACCTGTTCAATTTTCTCTTGTTTTTCAACTACATGATCTTGATATCTTTCAATTGTATCTGAATTCTTAAACCCATACTTGTGAGTTTACAGGGAGTTGATATAGGTGCACTGAGTGGACAGTTATAAAAATGTCCATATTCATTTGAATATTTTCAAGATTACAATGACCGTAGGGCTCACTAGAGGGGTCTTCCATGGCAGATAGTCCATGCCATGCTAGAATATGGACTCCTAAAAGGTGTGAACCCTGAGTTTAACCAATAGAAATTCAAAATCATATAAGCCAATTCTTATTGGGCACAACATTCTTAACATTCTTTGTAATCACAGAACCTATGAAACTTGGTATCCAAAAATAGCATAATAAAGCAGAGGAGAAAAGATATGGCTATCCAAATTGATATCAGGTACCTTTTTATTTCGCATCTAGAGGTTACCGTAAACTTCTATTTAAAAAAAAAATCTCACTTACATTAGATGTTTTCGTAATTTTCCCATTTTCTTATCGAATGCTTCTCATCTCAAACCCCTCGCTTTTTAGTCTGGTTGGTTCTTTCAGATTAATGCTTCTGCTTCTCTGTTTCAGCTTTAATGCTTCACTTGCTGCTTCTTTGTCTAGGGTATACCTTTTTGTATTCTTTATTTCTGTCCCTGGTCATTTCTACATCTTGGAGATGGCTTCAGCACTCCCTCATTGCCACTATGAAATGATGTACTTTCTATCCCATTAACTATTTTGGTCATCTTTTTCTCATATTCTTTGTAATACTAAGTAATTTTCCTGTCTATCAATGGAAATCATGAAGTTCGATGCGTGCAAAGGAGTATGCTTTTGGATACCCTTGCAAAATAATTGGCTCCAAGAATGATCAGATTCAATGCTAAAGTTGTTTCCATTCAACAGTCTACATATTCTTCTTTCACTATAGTAAAACTGGGAGATGGAATGCTTATCAAAGCTAAGGGAGCATCTTAAATCCAAACTTTTGAATCCCATTTAAAGTAGTAAAACTTCGGCGTAAATTTAGTAATGAATTGAATCCCCTCTTGCTAAACAAAGGTAATATTAATAACCGATATGCACTGATTTCTATCAGACAAGAATTTGTATCATGGTTTCTCTCATACACGAGTACTAGATGTCCTTTTGTATTTGAGAAAAAATGACAGGGGTCTGTTGAATGCAAGTTTGATCATTAAATCTATCTTCTATGTTATCATGTTTCTCTCAACCATTTGGAATTTGTTTCTACTCATAGGTATTGATAGGTTGTGATGGAGGGAATTTCGTAGTCGCTGAATGGTTGGGTCTTCCAGCCCCTAGTCTTTCTGGGAGATCTGCTATTAGGGGATTGGCAACATACCCTGAAGGACATAAGTTTGGGCCAAAGGTGCAGCTATTTTGGGGAGAACATTTGTGGGCAGGTTTTGTTCCATGCAATGAGAAGGATGTTTACTGGTTCACAACCCAAAGTTCACTTCCTTGTGGTATAATATTATAGCACCCTTTGTTATAATTGTTCTGTGGATCATGTGTAGGTGCAGGAAATCATCAATCTTAAAAATAGATTCTTCAAAAATTATTGAAACCTTCTATTATATTCCTTTCAGATAATTTTGAACAACTGCGTTGCATTTGAATTTTTTATCTTGATATTATAATCCTCATATAGTAGTCACAAGCTCTATGTACTATTTGACAGAAAATAACAAGAATATAAGGCATGCCTAACTTGATGTCTTGCAAATTCATATATTGGACGTGATCCAAAGAGTATATTGGAAAATGCATTGGAAAGACTTCAAGACTATACAGAGGTGATTTTAGATATAATAAAGAAAACTCAAATAGACACATTAACATTAACACACTCAGCTTGAGGTGGCCATGGGTAGTGTTATTCGGAAAACTATGTAAGGGAAATGTCTGTGTTGCACGGGATGCAATGCATCCTATGACTCCAATCTTAGTACAAGGTGGATGTTCTACACTTGAGGATGCAGTGGTGCTAGGAAGGTGCTTGGGAGAAGCAATGACAATCACGAATGGTCTAGAAGAAGACAAAAGAATTGAAGCAGCACTGAAGAAATATGTGGAGGAGAGGAGATGGAGAGCATTTGGGATGATAAGTGGAGCATATATAACAAGAATAGTGGAACAAGGATCTGGGTGGCCCAACAAAAGTTTACAAATATCAGATCCTATTTTTAGTGGTTCTGCAGTTTGATCTACAGTCTTTACCATAAATATGCCCATGGACAAAACTCCAAATATGATTTTCTTCATCAGCAGGTAGATCTTGGGTCGTGTAAATTAGAAAGATAATATAACACCTTAAGCCTTCAGGGAAATCTTGCTATTTACCCTTTCCTTCTCCTTACCTTCTTACAATCAATTTTCTTATTAAATCACTCAAGGAGATTCAACCACCATTAATTGTTTATACTTATTTTTTGGGATTCTAGGCACTGAATCTTTTCCTTAATATGAAGAATCTTAATCATGCCTTGTCATAATTCTCTTTGTTGGATCCTTTGGTAAAGGAGTGGTCTCTTGGGACTTTACGAAAGTAGTGTTTTTTGTCATCATCCGCAAGTGTAGTAGACACTTGTTGGTTGGAGGACTGTATATTTGAGATTTTGGGGTGACTTTTCAACTTTTTGTTTAAAAAGGTCCTACATGGATTCAAACTTGGATCGATCCCAAGAGAACTTTTGACTTATTAATTCTATTTTCCCGTGTTGACATGTATGTAGTGTGGGCTCAGTAGCAACACCTTTTAACCTCAATATCAATGAAAATGGAGCAACTATAAGCCCTTTTTTGGTTCCTTTTTATCAGCGCTCTGTTTTATTCATTTATGTCTCTTTATTTTGAATTTTAATTTAATTTAGTTTTGAATTTATAGATAGACTGTGTTATTGGTTGTTTTGATCAATACTGGTTTGCTTTTCCTGCTTCTGTTGGCATTTTCCTCATTGAATTGGCAAGGGTTCTGTATTTTTCCACTTATATTTATTTGAATTTAATTAGTTTAATTTTGAATTTATAGATAGACAGTGTTATTGTTTGTTTTGATCAATATTCGTTTTCTTTTCCTATTTATGTTGGCATTTTCCTGATTGAATTGGCGAGGGTTCCATATTTTTCCACTTCTATTTATTTGTTTCCTTCTTATTTACTGATTGGGATTTTGTTTGTTGCAGTATTCATGGGCAATGTGAAGTTACCATGTTTGATGTTACTGCACGATTGACTTACAAGAATGTCCCAACATGGCACAAAGATCTTTGTAGGTATCTCTTTTGTAGAGAGGTTGGATCTCTATGTAGAAATGAAGGTTCCTTAATTGTGTGGTGGAAAAATTACCTGAACCGATTAGATAAATATCTTTGTGAATTTCAGGGTGTGTGAGAACATTCCTATTGTTCTTTGTGGAAACAAGATTGATGTGAAGAATAGGCAAGTGAAAGCTAAGCAAGTTACTTTTCATAGAAAGAAGAATATTCAGTACTATGAGGTATCTGCAAAAAGTAACTACTACTTTGAGAAGCCATTCCTGTACTTGGCATGAAAGCTCTTAGGGTGAGCCTTTAATCTAGTTTCTGATGCTCCCTAATATGAATGTTATACTAAAAATTTGCATTGATTCTATAATGGGTTATTTTTATAGGGATCCAAACCGTCATTTTGTGGAGTCACCTTCTCTTGCTCCTCTTGAGGTTCAGATAGACCTTGCAAACCAGCAGAAGTAAGTAGAATGCTATTTTCTTATTATTTTTTGTTAACCTTTATTGAAATAATTTGTTCCATTTCTAAAAGATTGAAACTTTGGCTTACAATCTTTTATGTTGTTAGGTATGAGGCCGAACTTGTAGCAGTTGTGGCCCAACCCCTTCCAGATGATGATGATGATGCTTTTGAATAAGATGCTTTTGCATATTTAGGGATTGGCGGATTCAATTAGTTTTGTATCATTGGAGTTTTCCCTTGAGTTTTGACATTTAATTCTGATTTATATTTTGGGGCTTAGAATAGCTTTATCACATCTCTCTATATGTGATTTGGGTACTTTGCAGATGTTTTCATCGGCAGAGTTGGCTAAGCTATCTTGGTTCAACTCCATTATAGAGCTATTTTTATATGCGAAGATAGTGTTTTCCGTTATATACTCTTGCACAGTTTTCACAAGAACTTTTTGTACTCTTCAAATATTTCAAGAATGCTCAAGTGCCTTTTGTTGTCTACTATTGGGGGAAATTCTATTTGCGATGATTGTTGCTTGTAATATATTATGGCTTCTTAAAACTTTCTCTGAAAATTCTAGCTATGTCTGACGATTTATTTTAACTCTGAAATCGGTTTACATAGTTGATAACTGTGGCTATCAAGCCTGCCTGGGTATTCTTGTGGGTATGTTTTCTGTCGAACACATAAAGGTATCACCATTTCATTAATTGGGCTCTTGATTGATTTCTGCATAAAGTTTCACATTGTATAAATCTTGAATGATAAGACATTGGAACATTAAGTGGTTTTTCTTCACTACGAAAGGTAATTTGTTGCAAGAAAATGTTTGTTGCACATTTTGACTTTTAGGTAAATCATAAACAGACTTATTAATTGGGACTAAATTCTTTTTTGTAAATGAAAGCCAGGTTTTACAGTTAAGTTGGTGCTAGATAAACTGTCTAGTTTTTTCAAATGAAGAGGACTCAACTAAATTTTATTCTACATATTCTTTTCTTTTTGTAGAATGAGGAATGGGATTTACTTTTTTTCGATTAGCTAGATGGAGCAGGAAAGTTTCATAAGTTTTAACATTGCATTCCAAGAAATAATAAATTATGGTCTTACAAATGGTTCAGGGTAAAAGTGCTAACCAACAGTTGACTGCATTGTGATTGTTAACTTGTGGGCTTGCACAACTTATTTTACTGATGCACAACACCAAGCAATGAAGGATGGTGGTGTTATTGTTGGCTTGAATGTAGCCCGTATTATCAATGAACCCACAGCTGCAGCAATAGCTTATGGCTTGGACAAGAAGGGTGGAGAGAGAAATATTGTTGTTTTTGATCTTGGCAGTGACATGTTTGATGTCAGCATTCTGACTATTGACAATGGAGTTTTTGAGGTTTTGGATACAAATGGTGATACCCATATTGGAGGTAATCTGCCTGAATTTTGTCTGTGAATTTCACATTACGAATTTGAATACGTGCACAGTGGTTATCATTGAATTTTTTGGTTGGCTTTCGAGCTTTGAACATACTGGGATGTACAGTAATATGCAAGTGAGGACTTTGACCAAAGGATAATGGAATATTTCATCAAATTGATCAAGAAAAAGCACGGAAAATATATTAGTAAGGGTAGCAGAAATGAAATAAGACATTCAATGTGTTCCTTGTAATATAGATATAAACAAGACATCTAAAGAAAAGTAATTGCACAATGATCCAATCCAAGAAAACAAGGTTTTCCACAAACCAATTAACTCTTCTAGAAAAATTCAACAATTCCAATTTAATAATCCTATCGGCCTGTCTTTGTACCTTTTGGGACAATTGCTAGTTATAGAAGCTATAAGGAAACTCACAATTTGAAGTAAGCTACTTTAGTTGTTCATTAGGAATTACTCAATTATACTCGTTATTTATCTGTATGCTCCAAACCCGGCATTCTAGCACTTGCCTCAT
This sequence comes from Pinus tabuliformis, assembly GCA_031772625.1. Taxonomy (NCBI): domain Eukaryota; kingdom Viridiplantae; phylum Streptophyta; class Pinopsida; order Pinales; family Pinaceae; genus Pinus; species Pinus tabuliformis. The sequence continues at coordinate 1,338,135,548 of CM062820.1, forward strand.
GAATTCATAAGTTACATTCTTTGTTTAGTGACTAGTCGATATATTCAAACTATCATTTGTGTATGCAGACTACTATGGAGGGCTCTCGATGTTCTCGGTGTTGCAGAGTCCCTTCACCTGAAGCATCCGCAGTTACAGGGGTATTGTCATTACATCATTCAATTTGATCCTCTGTACTTTACCTCCAGCTGCTCTTCCCACTATAATTTAGCTTCTTGTATGCCAATTTATAGGGCATAGGTGACTTACTTCCCTTCAGCATTTACCAAACAGCTCTCATACACTGACTTTGGAAAATGGTAAGTACGCCAACATAACTCTTGGCTGATAAATGTCCCGGAAAGGATCCAAGACCATAACAAACATAGATGTAGAAATTGTAAAAGCTCACTGTATTATTGTTTCTACCCTCATGCATTCAAGATTTGATCGCCAAACACAATGGCCAACACACAACTTATCTCAAGGCATGCAGAGTTGCATTTAGAGTAATAGGTTTTTAGTTTTACCGTTTACAGGGGGTTGATATAGGCACACCCAGTGGACAATTACAAAAATGTCCATATTCATTTGAAAATTTTCAACATTAAAATAACCGTAGGGCTCACTAGAGGGGCCTTCCATGGCATATGGTCCATGCCATGCTAGAATATGGACTCCTAAAAGGTGTGAACCCTGAGTCTAACCAATAGAAATTCAAAATCATATAAGCCAATTCTTATTGGGCACAACATTCTTAACATTCTTTGCAGTCACAGTACTTATGAAACCTAGTATCCAAAAACAACATAATAAAACAGAGGGGAAAAATATGGCTATCCATATTGATATCAGGTGCCTTTTTACTTCGCATCTAGACGGTACCTTAAACTTGTATTTTAAAAAAAATCTCACTTACATTGGATGTTTTCTTGATTTGCCCATTTTGTTATCCAATGCTTCTCATCTCAAATCCCTCACTTTTTAGTCTGGTTGGTTCTTTCAGATTAATGCTTGTACTTCTCTCTTTTAGATTTAATGCTTCACCTGTTGCTTCTTTGTTTAGGGTATACCAATTTGTATTCTTTATTTCTGTTCCTAGTCATTTCTGCATCTAGGAGATGGCTTCAGCACTCCCTCATTGACATGATGTACTTTCTATCCCATTAACTATTTTGGTCATCTTTTTTTCACATTCTTTGTAATACTAAGTACTTTTCTTGTCTATCGATCGAAATCAAGAAGTTCTACGTGTGCAAAGGAGTGTGCTTCTGGATACCCTTGCAAAAGAATTGGCTCCAGGAACGATCAAATTCAATGGTAAAGTTGTTTCCATTCAACAGTCTATAGATTCTTCTTTAACTATAGTAAAACTAGGACATGGAATGCTTATCAAAGCTAAGGTAGCATCTTAAATCCAAACTTTTGACTCCCATTTGATGTAGTAAAACTTGGGCTTAAATTTAGTAATGAATTGAATCCCCTCTTGCTAAACAAATGTAATATTAATAACCCATATGCGCTAGTTTCTATCAGACAGGACTTTCTGTCATGGTTTCTCTCATACACGAGTACTAGATGTCCTTTTCTATTTGAGAAAAAATGACAGGGGTCTGTTGAATGCAAGTTTGATCATTAAATCTATCTTCTATGTTATCATGTTTCTCTCAAGCATTTGGAATTTGTTTCTACTCACAGGTACTGATAGGTTGTGATGGAGGGAATTCCATAGTCGTTGAATGGCTGGGTCTTCTAGCCCCTAGTCTTTCTGGGAGATCTACTATTAGGGGATTGGGAATGTACCCTGAAGGACATAAGTTTGGGCCAAAGGCGCAGCTATTTTGGGGAGAACATTTGTGGGTAGGTTTTGTTCCATGCAATGAGAAGGATGTTTACTGGTTCACAACCTAGAGTTCACTTCCTTGTGGTATAATATTATAGAACCCTTTGTTATAATTGTTCTGTGGATCATGTGTAGGTGCAGGATATCATCAATCTTAAAAATAGATTCTTCAAAAATTATTGAAACCTTCTATTATATTCCTTTCAGATAATTTTGAACAACTGCGTTGCGTTTGAATTTTTTATCTTGATATTATAATCCTCATATAGTAGTCACAAGCTCTGTGAACTATTTGACAGAAAATAACAAGAATATAAGGCATGCCTAACTGGATGTGTTGCATATTCAGATATTGGACGTGCTCCAAAGAGTATATTGGAAAATGCATTGGAAAGACTTCGAGACTATTCCGAGGAGATTCTGGATATAGTAAAGAAAACTCAAATAGCCACTTTAACATTAACGCACTCAGCTTGAGGTGGCCATGGGCAGTGTTATTCGGAAAACTATGTAAGAGAAATGTCTATGTTGCAGGGGATGCAATGCATCCTATGACTCCAGACTTAGTACAAAGTGGATGTTCTACACTTAAGGATGTAGTGGTGCTAGGAAGGTGCTTGGGAGAAGTAATGACAATCACGAATGGTCTAGAAGAAGACAAAAGAATTGAAGCAGCACTGAAGAAATATGTGGAGGAGAGGAGATGGAGAGCATTTGGGCTGATAAGTGGAGCATATATAACAGGAATAGTGCAACAAGGATCTGGGGGCTTTACACATTGTTATAGAAGCTATAAGGAGACTCACAATTTAAGGTAGGATACTTTAACTATTCATTAAGAATTACTCAATTATACTCTTGATTTATTTGTATGCTCCAAACCCTACATTCTAGCACTTGCCTCATGAGTTCATACGTTGCATTCTTTGTTTAGTGACTAGTCGATATATTCAAACTATCATTTTTGTATTCAGACTACTGTGGAGGGCTCTCAATTTTCTTAGTGTTGTAGAGTGCCTTCGCCTGAAGCATCCGCAGTTATACGGGTATTGTCATTGCATCATTCAATTTGATCCTCTATACTTTACCTCCAGCTGCTCTTCCCACTATAATTTAGCTTCTTGTATGCTAATTTACAGGTCACAGGTGACTTACATCCCTTCAACATTTACAAACAACTCTCGTACACCGGCTTTGGAAAAGGCTACATATGCTAGAATAACCCTTGGATGATAAATGTCTTGGAAAGAATGGAAGACCATAGCAAACATAGATGTAGAAATTGTAAAAGCTCACCATATTATTGTTTCTGCCCTCATGCATTCAGGATTTGATCGCCAAAACAATAAGACCACAATGGCCAACACACAACTTATCTCAAGGCATGCAGTGTTGCGTTCAGAATAGAAGCTATAAGGAGACTCACAATTTAAAGTAAGCTACTTTAGCTATTCATTAGGAATTACTCAATTATACTCTTTATTTATCTGTATGCTCCAAACCCTGCATTCTAGCACTTGCCTCATGAATTCATAAGCTACATTCTTTGTTTAGTGACTAGTTGATATATTCAAATTATCATTTGTTTATGCAGACTAATATGGAGGGTTCTCAATGTTCTCATTGTTGTAGAGTCCCTTCGCCTGAAGCATCTGCAGTTACAGGGGTATTGTCATTACATCATTCAATTTGATCCTCTGTACTTTACCTCCAACTGCTCTTCCCACTATAATTTAGCTTCCCGTATGCCAATTTACAGGGCACAGGTGACTTACTTCCCCTCAGCATTTACCAAACAGCTCTCGTACACCGGCTTTGGAAAATGGTAAGTACACTAGCATAACTCTTGGCTGATAAATGTCTCGGAAAGCATGCAAGACCATAGCAAACATAGATGTAGAAATTGTAAAATCTCACCATATTATTGTTTTTGCCCTTATGCATTCAGGATTTGATCGCCAAAACAATAAGACCACAATGTCCAACACACAACTTATCTCAAGGCATGCAGCGTTGCGTTCAGAATGGAAGCTATAAGGAGACTCACAATTTAAAGTGAGCTACTTTAGCTGTTCATTAGGAATTACTCAACTATACTCTTTATTTATTTGTATGCTCCAAACCCTACATTCTAGCACTTGCCTCATGAATTCATAAGTTACATTCTTTGTTTAGTGACTAGTCAATATATTCAAACTATCATTTGTGTATGTCGACTACTATGGAGGGCTCTTGACGTTCTCGGTGTTGCAGAGTTCCTTCACCTGAAGCATCCGTAGTTACAGGGGTATTGTCATTACATCATTCAATTTGATCCTCTATACTTTACGTCCAGCTACTCTTCCCACTATAATGTAGCTTCTTGTATGTCGATTTACAGGGCACAGGTGACATCCTTCCCTTCAACATTTACCAAACAGCTCTCGTACACCAACTTTGGACAATGGTAAGTACACCAGTATAACTCTTGGCTGATAAATGTCTCGGAAGGCATGTAAGATCATAGCAAACATACATGTAGAAATTGTAAAATCTCAACATATTATTGTTTAAGCATCTAGGAGATGGCTTCAGCACTCCCTCATTACCACTATGACATGATGTACTTTCTATCCCATTAACTATTACCAAACAGCTCTCGTGCACCTGCTTTGGAAAATGGTAAGTATGCCAGCATAACTCCTGGCTGATAAATGTCTCAGAAAGCATGCAAGACCAGAGAAAACATAGATGTAGAAATTTTAAAAGCTCACCATATTATTGTTTCTGCCCTCATGCATTCAGGATTTTATTGCAAAAATAGTAAGACCACAATGGCCAACACACAACTTATCTCAAGGCATGCAACGATGCGTTTAGAGTAGAAGCTATAAGGAGACTCACAATTTAAAGTAATCTAATTTAGCTGTTCATTAGGAATTACTCAATTATACTCTTTATTTGTCTGTATGTTCCAAACCCTGCATTCTAGCACTTGCCCCATGAATTCATAAGTTACATTCTTTGTTTAGTGACTAGTCAATATATTCAAACTATCATTTCTGTATGTAGACTACTATGGAGGGTTCTCGATGTTCTCGGTGTTACAAAGTCCCTTCGCCTGAACCATCCGCAGTTACAGGGGTATTGTCATTACATCATTCAATTTGATCCTCTGTACTTTACCTCCAGCTGCTCTTCCCACTATAATTTAGCTTCTTGTATGCCAATTTACAGGGCATAGGTGACTTCCTTCCCTTCAGCATTTACCAAACAGCTCTCATACACCGGCTTTGGAAAATGGTAAGTACGCCATCATAACTCTTGGATGATAAATGTCTCGAAAAGCATGCAAGACCATATCAAACATAGATGTAGAAATTGTAAGAGCTCACCGTATTATTGTTTCTACCCTCATGCATTCAGGATTTGATCGCCAAAACAATAAGACCACAATGGCCAACAGACAACTTATCTCAAGGCATGCAGCATTGCATTTAGAGTAATAGGTTTTTAGTTTAACCTTTTACAGGGGGTTGATATAGGTACACCCAGTGGATAGTTAGAAAAATGTCCATATTCACTTGAATATTTTCAAGATTACAATGACCGTAGGGCTCACTAGAGGTGTCTTCCATGGTAGATAGTCCATGCCATGCTAGAATGTGGACTCCTAAAAGGTGTGAACCCTAAATTTAATGAATAGAAATTCAAAATCATATAAGACAATTCTTATTGGGCACAACATTCTTAACATTCCTTGCAATCACAACACCTATGAAACCTGGTATCCAAAAACAACATAATAAAACAGAGGAGAAAAAAATGGCTATCCAGATTGATATTAGGTAGCTTTTTATTTCGCATCTGGAGGGTACCTTAAACTTCTATTTAAAAAAAAAATCTCACTTACATTGGATGTTTTCTTGATTTGCCCATTTTTTTATCCAATGCTTCTCGTCTCAAATCCCTCACTTTTTAGTCTGGTTGGTTCTTTCAGATTAATGCTTCTGCTTCTCTGTTTCATCTTTAATGCTTCACCAGGTTGCTTCTTTGTCTAGGGTATACATGTTTGTATTCTTTATTTCTGTTCCCCATCATTTTTGCATCTAGGAGATGGCTTTAGCACTCCCTCATTGACATGATGTACTTTCTATCCCATTAACTATTTTGGTCACCTTTTTTTCGTTTGCTTTGTAATCCTAAGTACTTTTCTTGTCTATCAGCAGAAACCATGAAGTTCGATGCATGCAAAGGTGTATGCTTCTGGATACCTTTGCAAAGGAGTTGGCTCCAGGAACAATCAGATTCAATGCTAAAGTTGTTTCCATTCAACAGTCTACAGATTCTTCTTTAACTATAGTAAAATTGGGAGATGGAACGCTTATCAAAGCTAAGGTAGCATATTAAATCCAATCTTCTAACTCCCATTTGAAGTAGTAAAACTTGGGCATAAATTTAGTAATGAATTGAATCCCCTCTTGCTAAACAAAGGTAATATGAATAACCCATATGCGCTAGTTTACATTTGAATTTATATTTTTTTTCAACAAGTTGACACTTAAAATGCAGAAATGCATGTTTTATGTGGAAATAAATTTTTACACCATATAGCATGTTCTATACCTCTTATTATATTGTGCTGAGAGACGAACTCCATCCCTAGCTAAGCATGGAAGGGAAGTGATACTCTCACTCTCTTTTATAAGTGACACATAGGGTTTATATATATATATATATATATATATATATATATATATATATATATATATATATATATATAGATATATATATAGATATATATATATATATAGCTATATATATATATATATATATATATATATATATATATATATATATATATATATTGCTTAGATATATGGATCTGCACTCTATCTAACTGATAAAAAATGAATTCAGAAAGACATGAAAAATAAAACAAAACTGCCTGATCTAACTTTAGCACTGTATCTTTAACCTGAAATATAACAATAAACTTATCCTATTCTAAGGAAGTTGTGCATGCCTTTGGTTTGAGTAGATTGTTTGATTGTATTAAATTTAACATTTAGATTTATTTTTTCATTCAAATTTGGCTATAGTTAGATCACCTAACATATCACATTTTTTTCATTTATGTTCTTCTTCCATATGCGCTACTGACTTACGGTGTTTCCTTTGCAGCATCTGGTGCAAATGCTAGTTAAATTTAAATTAATAAATATATAATTATAAAAGCCTCATTTAGGGAAAATCCCATATGATTGTTGAGTATTAATGTTGATTGAGATTCTGCAAGTTTTAGTCAGAGATTCTGTTCACTCTTCTAATAAGAGTTTTCAAATACTTCCCATCCCACTACAGAGAAAAATAGGTGATGTACTTTCATTTTAAAAGGGTTTGAAACTTACCTAGTATTTTCACTAGTATTCACGACATTTTTGGGCTTTGATTGGGAACAAACAATGCTACCAACCAAAAATAGAGATGGTATCATCATTAAAATTTATGCTTATATTAAAGAGTATATTGGTTTTGTTTTTGATCCATTTTTATATTGAGAGTTTAATAAGTTTGCAGAATCTTATTTTTATTTCAATTATTAATTATTATAAAGATGGTAGGGGTTTTTATTATAAAAAAAATAAAATGACTCTACTATTGCATTTGCAGGTGCTCCCAGGAATCATGCAAGGCAAGGCAAGTGATAATGAATAAATACTAAGAGTGCACACATTTCTATTTCAGGTATGCACTACATTTATTTTATTTTATTTCAGTAAGTAGCTCTCTTGGAAATGGTTGAGAAATGGTATAAAACTTGCCTTACAGGAATTTATTATTTTATTCTTAACAGGAAGAAGGATGGGTGGTTTGGTGTGCCTCCAAGAAATGATTAAGTGCCGAGAAAACATCTAGTGATAGAGACTTTTCTGCAACTTTAGCTTGTTATGAAGTTGATCATAATAGTTCATTACCCGAATTAGATTCATTGGATATGAAGCTTCCTCGGGAACTATATCACCACCAATTTGGATACCAATTGCTGCAATTCTTGGGCTGCAATAGGAGATGGATCCAACTCGAATTGTGAAAGCCAATAGTGGAGAAGATAATTATGTAGGTCACCAATAGATTGAGAATTGGCCTATATCATGTTGCCAAGACCTGTGTCAATTTTTCATCTTTTGTAAAACCTTCATGAAGACAGAATTTCCAATCAATTGTAAATTCAAATTCATATACATTATTACAATTATTTTTTATCAAGGAAGCCAAGTCCAATTATACAAGGGTATTGAAATTGTGGTTTAACCACTGGATATGAATTTAATTTCCACCATTTAATGTGATTGAAGCTTTGAATTTCTATGTTAGAGACTAAACCCTCTTGTAGGATGGAGAAATCTAGAACATTTCTTTTTTGATTCATACTATGTCTTAAAATGAAGTTCCAACTGAGGATCATGTATGTTCAAATGACGTGAATGCATTTTTAGAAAATATAAGTGTGTTGCCTTATTATTTTCAATGTTTCTTTCTAGAATTGTTTTTTCATTTAGATTTAAAATTACTTTGTTGTTAGCGTTGAAAATAATGGATTTATCTATTTTTTATTCTGTTGGTATCCATAAACAACAAAGATTTAAGGTACTTAAAATCACTATTTGCGAACTTTGAATGTGAAACTACTTTGAAAGAACATTCAAAATGATTTTTTTTTTTTTAAATAAATTTTTATATTGTCTCTCGAGAGGCAAATGAAATTGTCTCTAGAGAGACAAATCAAATTGTCTCTTAATAGACAATAATTATTGTCTTTATAGAGACAATAATAATATGTGTTCTATATTGTCTTTATAGAGACAAATTTTTGAGACATTATATTTTGAGACACCCACTTAGACACAATACACAAGTTTATTTTTGTCTTAAGTTAAGACAATTGACTCAAATATTGTCTTAAATATTGTCTTAAAACCCCCTTACATATAGTAGTAAGCCTCCATAAATTTGGACCCTCTAAGAACTTGATAGATACAGATAAATCTACGTTGATTTAATTATTAATTTTATTTTTATTTTTGTGTAATTTGACGAGGTCAAAATGTTTAAATAAGATAATATAATTGGACATTACAACAACTCTTCCATTAAGGGATGGAGAGTGTCTCTTGGCTAAAAACTGTAATAAGATTAAATTAAATATATATATATTTAAAAAATATTATGATTGTGAAATGAGAGATAGAATTTGGGCATGTGGTATTGATGAGCAGTGGTATTGGCCCATTGTATGGTATGGTTAATAATAACCATAGTAAAGTGGGGTGAGTATCCATACCTTAAAGTCTTATTAATTGTAAGTATTATTTTGATTGTGAAATGAGGGATGGTTTCTGGGCACGTGGTATTGATGAGCCATCTTATTGGCCCTGGTATGGTATGGTTAGCAATATTTATGGTAAAGTGGTGGTGAATATCGATGGTTAAATTTTTTATTATATTGTAAGTATTAATTTTTTTTTGATTATTTATGAAATTTAAATATGGTTACCAAATTATTATTTTAATTTATATAGTGAAATTGATCTTAATTTATAGCTACTATTTATATTTTATATATTTTCATGTGATAGGCTTGTAGATATAGCTCAAAAGTAGTTATAATTTTTTTTCTTTTAAATTTAATAAAAAATATATTATAAAATTAAATTCAAATAAATATTTACAGTGTGAAATGAGAGATAATTTTTAGCATGTTGCGTTGATAAGCCATGGTATTGTAACAAAACCTATTTAAACATTAATAATAGATATGGCATAGTGTAGCTGAATATTCATAATTGAACATATTGTTATATTGTAAATTTCTGTGCTTATTAATTAAATTTAAATATCTATATAATCATTATTCTATTTTATAAGGTAAAATATAATGTAACTTATTGTTGCTACTTATTAATATGTATATTATTATTCTGTTAGATCTAAAAATGTTATTAGTAATTTATTAATAAAAACAAAATGACAATGTCACACATTTGAATTTTATTATTCTTTATTACTTTTAACTTTTTAACAACACTACAACATCTTCCTTGGGCTTTATATTAATTTTAACCGACAATTAAATGTTTACCAATTTAAGTATTATAAATCGAACACCTCTCAATGCAAATATCTAATTATCTGTTTAATCACAAACACAACATTCACTATTAATACAAAAAAAACATTATGCAATATATATTCATCTCTTTAAAATGAACATAGAGAAACTAAATTAATGGATATGTTTAACACCCTCAGTTAGTGTAAAATATATATTTATTATTCCTATTTATCGCTCGGTACCTAATAACTTATGGACTTAATGTAAATCATAAGTGAACTTTGAAAGGTCTCAAAGTTATTTTAATTATTTTGTTCCAAAGGAAACTTGGTGAGTGAGACAATTAGACATTTCGATAGTTTCTCTCTCTCCCTCTCACCCTAGAGATAAAACATCTCCATGGGAGAAACCAAAAACAAGAGGAAAATAGAACATGAACAAGCTAGAGGAATTTGACAAGATGAGAAAAACAAGTGTGGAAGCCTTATACAAAACGTTGTGAAGGTTGGTAGAGTGCTACCAACCAAGTAGATTCTTGAGCTCAGCAGGGAACCAATGGAATTCCTTAGGTACATGGCTACGAACTTAAGAGTTCTGGGAAGTGGAAGATCGAGGGAGAGAATTGGATGTAATTTCCATTCTCATGGTTGGGAGCTTCAATTTATTTTCCCAGTGAAAGTCGACCACCAAATTTCTTGAAAGATAAGTAACTATTTTTGTTCTAACTTTCCAAAGTAGTATAATATATCTTGTTGTTACATAAAGGAAAAAGATTATGTACAAATGTGTGATGTATTATGTTATTACACAAATGAACAATGATTCTACATATATGATAAGTACAATTGGTCGTGGTGTAAGATAAAAGTGGATTTGTAGAAAAGTACAGTATGTCTTTCATAATGAAAGCAAAACTAGATAGTATGTCTTTCATAATGAAAACAGAGCTAGACAGTGTTATGAAGATTTAGAAAATACAGAAAAACGTGATGTGTAAATATTTTGAATGGATAAACGTACAAACGGTAGAGAGTAATCAATATTTATTTCTACCAAGAACATAGCAGAATTAGAACTATGTATTACAAACATGATCTGGTTACAATAGAAGATGTTTTTGTTTCTCATATATAAATCCAAAATATTGTAAACAATAAAATACAGGTGAGGCCGTGCACGGATTCTAGTTAGTTCTAAGGAAAGAGGTTTAGAAACCCCTTAAGGACAGTGTAGAATCAATGCCAAACTTATTATGTTTCTGACCTAAGAAATAAGCCCACAACAGAGCCAACTACCTTGCAACTAGGCGTATGTCGTCACTATAGAATTCTTAAAAAAAATATTGAAGAATAGATGTTGAGGGTAACTAATTGTAGTACGCGAAACTCCAAAAGAAACAAATATTTTAATATTTGAAGAGTGTACAATAGAGGAAAATGCAACCTATAGTTAACTGTGAAACACTATTGGAAATTTTGGGGAGACAACAAGTGAAAACCTGTACAGTTATCTATGTGAAGCACCAAACCCTTGGTTATGTGCCTCGAGGTTGGGCACTACATTTTTTTAAATAAATTCCTATTCAACGACTGTGTGAAATTTTATAAATGATAAGCATGGTAAATATCTGAAATAACAACAGTTTGTATCACGAAGGAAAACATATGTTAGTACATAAAAGTTGAAAACTAATTCCCAGCGTTAAACAAAATCGAAAGTAGTCACAAGAAATTCATTATTCCACTATAGAAAAATTATACATAATCATATACATGATATTAGTCTAAAACAAAAAGTGAGGGGTTGTGCCGTGAGGATGTGGAAACCCTATCTGTTTAACCATAGCCAGGAAGCACCATACATGAAAAACTTATCAAGTGAAAAAGCCTCCTAAAAATTCAGTCTAGTAATTAGACCCTAGGGTATATAACAGAAGTTTGAATTGTATTAAGCCTTAGACCAGCCACTCATTTCCATAAGTTAAAGCCAAAGAAAAGAACTTAGTAAAATAGAAACATGGAAGGCATATGAGAAGCGAGGTGGAAAAGCATGAGTAGTCAACACTAGGAGATCGAGTAGGGGTACCTGCAAGCATAAAATCAAAGTCAAGTTAAACTCAAGAATGTAGGCTTGCCAAATAATATAAGGAACATAGTATGGAGGTGACACGTTACCTAAAATTGGCACGCAAACTCTATATCATTGTCATGCAAACAGTGGAAAGAGAAATTAGTTTCCTTATACTCTTTATAAAAAAAACACTTCAAGGATTCTAGTTCTCGAGTAAAAGGACAACACCTACCCCTAAAGGAGGGGCCATGGTCATGTATTCTGCTAGAAACTATTGCATCACTAGGTTGGTAAGGGATGAAATCCTACAAAATATCATGGCAATGCACTAGAGGGAAAACCTACATTTGTAGGAACTTGTTGTAGATAAAAAACCCTAGATTGAATCGAGAGAATGAGGAGAAGCTTCATGAATTCAGGTGATGGTAGTTAGCACAATGGAAACCCACCCTCTTTTGACCATCAGATCAAGCAACACATGTGTGACAGTGATGCGAGGATGTCACATAAATTTAATTAAGAAATTGAATATGAAATGTAAACATGTATAAGTGTTTAAGGGACAAGATTCATATTGTATGTACATCATAAATATCAAAACAGTGAAACTATAAATGACTATTTTCAATTCTCTGTATGTGGCGATGAAAACCATAGTAAAACATTTAACAATAAATGTATCCAGTTGTATTTCAAATTTATATACGTGACATTTCTGGTAAATTTAAAGTAAAGGGTGGATTAATTCTTATAGATTTATGTAGCCATGGAGTAAAATAAGTTTTCCAAATATTTATGAGTAGCATAGGTGTGAGTGTTACAAGTGGTATCACAGTTGAAAGGTTTCAACATTGTGGCTATTGTGTGTGGAGCATGATTGTTCAGAGGTATTTGTTTCAGCCGGATGTATACCCCAGGAAGTTTGTACACCCCTCCACGCAGGGGGGTGCGGGGGGGACTTGTCCCCCACACAGGTAACCAGGGTGGATGATCCCCCCTGGCTGGGGGGTTCGGGGGCAAGCGGTCCCCCAGCGGGGGCTCGGGGGCAGCGCCCCCGAAGCTAAAAATAGATGTAAAATTGCCTTGTAAAAGTATAGTAATTTCTAGTCAATTTGGCCTATTCATTACGCGGATGATCTGATGGTAGAAATTATGTTTAGTTTAGGGTTTTTTTCCCTAGAAGGCAACCCCTCTCTTTGTATGAGTGCATTGTATTTGAGGTTGCGTAATAGATGTGTAGACTGTGAGAGAGAAATAGAGAGGTGAGACTGTGAGAGAAAACAAAGGATATTACAACGGATTTGCTGTAGGTTGTGTCTCTTCATTTTGCTGGATAATAGAAAGGAAGGACTGGCTGTTCAGGGTGGACGTAGCCCAAACTGGGTGAACCATGTATATTTGTGTCTCTCTTGTTTTATGCGTTTTCTGTGTTTATATTTTTGCAGTATTTTATGTGTTCCATTGCTCTGTAATATATAATTTTCTAACAACTGGTATCATAGCCAAAGGTCTATTTGGCTGATAAACTCACAAGAAAGAAGGGTTCCTCGTTCGAGTGGGAGAAATGGCGGAAGATGGTAAGTTTAGGGTCGAGAAATTTAACGGCCAAAGATTCTCGTTATGGAAGATGCATATGGAAGATTATCTGTATCAAAAAGATCTATACCTACCATTGGGCGGAAAAACAAAGAAGTCAATGGCTATGACAGATGAAGAATGGAACCTTCTCAATAGAAAGGCACTCGGAACAATAAGGTTGTGTCTCGCTGCATCAATTTCCTTCAAAATTTCGAAGGAAACAACAACAGAGGGTTTGATTCAGGCGTTGTTGAAACTATATGAAAAACCCTCAGCCTCAAACAAGGTATTTCTTATGAAACAGTTATTTAATATGAAGATGTCGAAAGGTGGATCTGTTGCAGATCATTTAAATGATTTTAATATAGTTACAAGTCAGTTAAGTTCTGTAGGGGTAAAGTTTGAAGATGAAGTTAGAGCTCTGTTATTCTTGTGCTCATTGCCAGAAAGTTGGAATGGTTTAGTAATGGCCATTAGTAACTCTGTTTGTAGATCTAGTACTTTAAAGTTTGATGATGTTGTCAGTGCTATCCTTAGCGGGGAAATGCAACAGAAAAGCTCCAGTGAGACATCGGGTAATGATTTGAGTGCAGAGTCTAGGGGAAGAAAAATGGAAAGAGGAAAGAGCTCAGGATATCGCAGTAAATCAAGGAAAGGCAGATCTAAGTCTAGATCATGGATAGTGTTCTGGAAATGTGGAAAGAAAGGACACCTAAAGAAAGACTGTAGATCTCAGAAGGGAAAAGAAGGAGATGTACAGCAAGAAAACAATCATGAAGAAAATGTGACAGGTGAGGTGTTACAAGATTCTTTGATTCTTTCTTTTGAAAATATTACTGATTCTTGGGTGGTAGATTCAGGGGCCTCATTCCATGCCACACCTGATAAGAAATACTTTCATGACTATGTTCAAGGAGATTTTGGACAAGTTCGTTTGGGTGATGATAAACCTTGTAACATTGTTGGAATGGGTAAGGTTCTTGTAAAACAACAGAATGGAAAACAATGGCTACTAAACGAGGTAAGGCATGTTCCAGATCTAAAGAAAAATCTGATTTCAACAGGGAAGTTAGCCAGTGAAGTTTGTTTGACAACTTTCACAGATAAATCTTGGAAGGTCGCCAAACGAGCCCTGGTAATAGCAAAAGGTGAAAAGGTTGGTACATTGTATTTATGCAATGGTATTTCTAACTCTGTTAATGCTTTAACTTTCAAAGGAGCAGATGCAGCATTATGGCATCATAGGCTCGGACACATGAGTGAAAAGGGGATGAAGATTCTTCACTCAAGGAATTTGTTGCCGAGTTTGAAGAATGTTGATTTGGACTTCTGTGAGAATTTCATTTATGGAAAACAGAGGAGAGTCAGATTTCTTAGAGTTCGGAAAGAAAAGAAGAGCGAAAAATTAGAGCTTGTGCATACAGATGTATGGGGACCTACTCAGGTATCATCTCTCGTTGGCTCTCATTATTATGTTACCTTTATTTATGATGCAACTAAAAAAACTTGGATTTATTGTATTAAGAATAAATCTGATGTATTTGACACTTTCAAGAAATGGAAAGCTTTGGTTGAGATTGAGACATGAAAGAAATTGAAGTGTCTTAGATCAGACAATGGAGGTGAATATTGCAGTAAAGAGTTTGATAGGTACTGTTCAGAGCATGGAATTCACAGAGAGAAGACAGTTCCAAGAACACCACAAGAAAATGATGTGTCGGAAAGGATGAACAGAACAATCATGGAGCGTGCAAGGTGCATGAGATTGCATGCAGGATTGCCTTTACAGTTTTGGGAAGATGCTGTAGACACTGCTATTTATCTAATAAATAGAGGGCCTTCAAGTTCCTTGAATGGTGGTGTTCCAGAGGAATCATGGACAGGTAAAAAGGTAAACTACTCCCTTTTAAAGCCTTTTGGTTGTGAGGCCTTTATCCATATTGATAAAGAAAATAGAACAAAGCTTGAGGCAAAGTCAAGTAAATGTACCTTTATTGGATATGGTGTTAATGATTTTGGTTATCACTTATATGATTATGAAAATCAAAAAATAATTAGGAGCAGAGATGTAATATTCAATGAAAATGTCTTGTATAAGAATCAATTACAGGAAAAGAAGCAATAAAAAGAAAACAAGGAATATGCAGTTCTTGATGAAATCACTGAAAAAGTAAAGGTGCCTGAAAATAATAATAATCAACAACAACAACCACCACAATAGAAACAGGCACCCCAAACACCTGAAAGTGGTGTTAGGAGATCTACTAGGATAAGTAGACCCCATGAATGATACTCTCCTTCATTATATTATTTATTGTTTACTGATTCTGGTGAACCCAAATGTTATGAAGAAGCAATGCAGGTTGAAAGCAGGAAGAAGTGGGAGGTATCCATGGAAGAATAGATGGACTCCTTAATGCATAACCAAACTTGGGACTTAGTTAGGTTGCCTGCAGGAAAATCTACATTGAAGAATAAATGGGTTTATAGGCTGAAGGAAGAAGATGGAGGAAAACAGAGGTACAAAGCTAGACTTGTGGTGAAGGGGTTTTCATAGAAGAAAGGTATTGATTTTGATGAAATATTTTCTCCTGTTGTTAAAATGACTTCAATCAGAACTATTTTAATTCTACTAGCAGCTGGAGATTTGCATATTGAGAAGTTAGATGTAAAGACAAACTTTCTCCATGGGAATTTGGAGAAAGAGATATATATGCAGCAACCACAAGGATATGAGGTGAAAGGGAAGGAGAAACTAGTGTGTAGGTCGAAGAAGAGCTTGTATGGCTTAAAACAGGCTCCAAGGTAGTGGTATCTAAAATTTGACAAGTTTATGTCTGAACAAGGTTATACTAGATGCCACTCTGATCATTATGTTTATCTTAAAAAGCAAAATGATGGCAGCTATATTATATTGTTATTGTATGTAGATGACATGCTTGTTGCAGGGTCTAACATGCAAGAAATAAATGTGCTCAAAAGAAAATTGGCAAATTCATTTGCAATGAAGGATTTGGGAGCTGCAAAACAAATCCTTGGTATGAGAATCACTAGAGATAGGAAAGATCGCAAATTAGCATTGACTCATAATGAGTACATACAAAAGGTGTTGAAAAGATTTAATCTGCATAATGCAAAACCAATTAGTACACCTTTTGCTAGCCATTTCAAACTTAGTAAGGAAATGTGCCTAAAGACCCAAGAAGACATGGATTATATGTATAAAGTTCCATATGCATCAGCAGTTGGAAGCTTAATGTATGCAATGGTCTGCACAAGGCCTGATATTGCACATGCAGTGGGAGTTGTAAGTAGGCACATGAACAATCCAAGAAAGGAACATTGGTTGGCATTGAAATGGATTCTCAGATATTTGAAATGTACCACAAATCAAGCATTATGCTTTTGTGGTGCAAACATTTCTCTACAGGGTTATGTTGATGCAGATATGGTAGGTGATAGAGATAACAAGAGGAGCACTACAGGATATGTATTTACTGTTTGTGGAACAGCTGTCAGTTGGGTCTCAAAAATCTAAAGAGTTGTTGCACTTTCAACAATAGAAGTAGAGTATGTTGCTGCGACAGAGTCTAGTAAAGAAATGATTTGGTTATAAAGGTTTATGGGTGAATTGGGTAAGGAGCATGATATGGGCACGTTATACAGTGATAACCAAAGTGCCATTCATATTGCAAAGAACTCAGCATTTCATTCTAGGACTAAACACATAAAACTCAAGTACCATTTCATATGATCAGTGTTGGAAGATGGAGAGTTGAAGCTGGAAAAGATACACACTAGCTAGAATCCTGCAGATATGCCAACAAAAGTTGTAACTAGGGAGAAACTGAGAATATGCTTAGTTTCAATTGGTCTTCAAGGATGACGATGAAGATGAGAAATATCCAGGTCCAAAGAGGAGTCATTTTCCAGCAAATGAGGCAGTGGTGGAGTTGCTACAATCATTCTCCAAGTGGGAGATTGTTGTGTGTGGAGCATGATTGTTCAGTGGTATTTGTTTCAGCCAGATGTATACCCTAGGAAGTTTGTACACCCCTCCACGTGGGGATCCGGGCAGGCCGATCGCCCCCGGCTGGGGTTTCGAGGGCCAGTGGTCCCCCGGTGGGGGCTCGGGGGTAGCGCCCCCAAAGCTAAAAACAAATGTAAAATCACCTTGTAAAAGTATAGTAATTTCTAGTCAATCTGGGTCGTTCATTAGGTAGATGATCTGACGGTAGAACTTATGTTTAGTTTAGGGTTTTTTGTCCTAGAAGGCAACCCCTCTCTTTGTATGAGGGCATTGTATTTGAGGTTGTGTAATAGATGTGTAGATTGTGGGCAAGAAACAGAGAGGTGAGACTGTGAGATAAAAAAGAGGATATTACAACGGATTTGTTGTAGGTTGTGTCTCTTCATTTTGTTGGATAATAGAAAGGAAGGACTAGATGTTCAGGGTGGGTGTAACCCAAACTCGATGAACCACGTATATCTGTGTCTCTCTTGTTTTATGCATTTTTTGTGTTTATATTTCTACAGTATTTTATGTGTTCCATTGCTCTGTAATATATAATTTTCTAATAGTGGCCTGATTAAGGAAAAATGTTAACAAACTATTTTGTGCAAACAAAGATAAAGGATTGAATATATGAAAAAATTTTGCACCCTTACGGTTTAGAATAATACATAATCGACTGCAAAAATCAATGATTACGAGATGAAAATTAGCTATTATAAGAAATGAAATAAATTTTGTGTCAAAAGTCATGGCAATGAGGAGAGAAGAATTTTGTCTCGAACATACTGGAAAAAGAAAAAGGAAAACATTACAAAAGTTAAGTTATGGTTCGTTGCCATAAGGAAGTTTATAGGTGAAACAAAGTAGGAGACAGCTATGTGCATAAATAAAGTAAACTATCAAGTCCTATTCTATTAAATAATAAAAAAATATCAAATGGTTATGTTAACTAGGAAGGTAGGTTGTTGCACCTTGAAAGGTTCAAGGATATTTGTATAATGATTACTGATTTTTTATTTTCAATATATTTTTGTTTATTATAAATTATAAGATCAATACTACATATGTTTTAAAATTTATATTCTGATATAAAATTGTTGAGGAAGGAGACTTGTACAAAAGAGGTGATACCTATTTGTCACGTTAAATACAGTTCAAAAGATAATCATTTGGTTGGTATAACAACCTCTTGGCACCGATGTTGGATGTTGACTAAGGAATCTTATCATTTAAATCAATATATAAAAAATAAACATAATTATGATCCGTTGAGGCATCATGGGTGATTGATAGGAAGGGAAGGATTCCTTTTTACGAAGTTAAACTGTAGAAAGTAAAATGGTAATCAATGATAATAATGATAACAAAAATACAAACGTATATGCCAACAATATAATTAAAGTATAAGTAAATCCTATGCAATAATAATTGTATGGTATAGGTCATGAGGGATGAAAATAGAGTCTAAATTGATGAGGGACTTAATGATATTTCAGATGAAAAAATTCTTTTAAAGAAAGCCACTGAAGGATTGGTTAAAATGGTAGAATGTTTGGCACACACCATCAATATGGTAGATTCTTGTTACATAGCATTTTGTCACTGTCCTGTACTCCCCATTCCTTGATCCTAGAGGACCTCTACAATGAACTCTACATGGTTTCCCTTCATGGAGAAACCCGCATTGTGTCCCTCTTCATTCGCAGATCAATTCCCTTTTGCACAATTTCCCATGAAACTTCTATTTTTCCTAGTTTACAAGACTGGTGCTAATGGCCCTTGTCTTCCCTGTGCCAATGTGCAGAGATTAGCACTATCCATAGCACCGACCAGAGCAACTGAATTGTGTTTCGCTTGCATCGATCCTATTACAGAAGTCTGGTAAATGGTTTGGCTGGATGGGGTTGAGGATCTTAGTTTGGGCTCCTTTCCCCTATAATGATGGAACTACATCAAGAGATAAGACCTTCTTCCATGAGAAGGGGATCCATCTCCCATCCATTCGTCTTCTATAAACCTCCCTTCTTCCCAAGCACAAGCTAGTGTTAATGTTGGTGTGCTAGTGCTATTTTGGTTTGGAGTAAACAATAAGCTATTCATAGTTGTAGATATCTAGTTTTGTGAGGGAGAAGTGTGATTTTGGTTTGGAGTGAAGCCTAAAGAGAAGAGCCTTAAAACTATTGTTGATTGAGGCCATCATGGAATGCTAGCAGAAGTGTGTGGGAACCTGGTCTTGTCAGAGGAGAATGGCAATGTCAAGACAATGGTTGCAATCTCTTCTTGATTCAATATATATGAAACTATCAATTTGTTTCCTACATGATTTTTCATCTTACATATTCATGGCTTAATGTTTCTTGACTTGTTAAGTAGGTTGAATTACAATTTTTCTATTATCACGGTTGTTGTTTGTTGTTGTTTACTTGTTTGAGGTGCTTGAATAAGGAAGCAAGAGATAGCTGGAGCAAGCAATCAAGGACATCATCAAATGGGATAAGTGTACTAAGAGGTAGGCCCTCTTAATTGGTTCTAACGTATGGAAATATTCAGTAGAATGTATAAATTGTGGCCAGACCCATTATCGGGCTAGAGGAATTTGTTTGTGACTTCACTTATAATTTTACTTCATCACAAATCAGTGACCATACTAGGGAGCCAATCATTTTGTCTGTCTTGGATTTCATGATTTCATATGAACTTTTCTAGTTCCACTTTTTCTCTTTGGTTCTGTTTCTTTTCTCCCGCATACTAGCCTAAGTTTGAAATTCATAGTAGCAAATTTGGTCTATGCTTCAAATTTTTTTTATTTTTTTTTTTTGTGTCCCTTGATCAACGCACTTAATCCACTGACGGTCACACCAATCAGCGCAATTTGTTGAGACATGGTCGCGCTGACCAGACTCTAGCACTTGTTGTCAGTTAGGGAGTTGCACCGATGCCTATAAGTGAAGATTAGGGTTTGTCCCAAATCTTGGCGAGTGTGTTCTGCTCTTATGACTTTGACCCTGTAAGCCTTTTAGACCATTTTCTCCCTAACTAGAAAGCTAATTTTCATTTGGTTGTGTTTTCTTTTTGGCTTATCATTATTCTACTTGGTTTCTTGAGTCATTGGGTGGCCAGTGACACTAGGGTATCTAGGTTGTCATCCATTCAGCTGTCTGTGAACTTAGTAAGTCGAGTTGTGAGTGTACTTACTCCTTGCATTTCGTTTGTGGTCCTCTTGCAACTTTGACCTCTCTTACACAATTTTGAAACGTTTTCATTTGCTTGTCTAAACATTTCTTTTCCGGCATGGATTACATTGCTTGTCCTGTTGTTGGTAAAGTCAGTGTTGCATTAATCTAAATCAGCCTCTCTTTTCATGTTTTCATTTTCTTGAATAGCTGATTGTCTCGAAAACTTTTTCATTAGAGAGTTGTATGGGAAACGTTTATTTTGTTGTTTCATGAAAAAGTATTAAATTCTAGTTTGTTGCATCATTGTGCTATGATAGCTTGCATCACTAAAAGACTAGAATTTCATTGGCATTTGAAAAAGGAAAAGAGCTCCTTTTGCTTTCGAAAGCACTGTTAGGTATGTGCTTGTCAGGAAATTAGGAATTGGAATGCATTTTTCATTAGTTTATTTTTTGAAAAGTGAAGTAGTGAAAGATCATTTTTCTTTAAGTTGCTTGGTTGTTTAGTTTCTACCCTCTCTAGTGTAGGCAATTCATCAAATGGAAAGGGTCTTGTCTCATTTAGTTGCATTTAAGGTTTTTCGAATCGCATCGCTAGGACCTGAAAACTGAAACATAGATCAAGATAAACTTTAAAATGAATTCAATTAACCTAAGGCACATTTGACACTTAACGATCATACCTAGAAGGTCTAGGCTAAAGATGTGTTTCAGCGTCTTTAAACCTAGCAGTTGTTGTTAGCTTCGGCATTAGACAATGTTAGTACGGATTTGTGCTCCCCATAGCATAATGTATAAAATGGGAGACCCCTCTAAGCTACAATCCTTTATCCTTAGGAAGTCGATTCGGCCGCCTTGCAAACATGATACACCAAACACAACATTAAGGGAGATTGCCTACTCATACTTCCCGGTTCACGAGGAGGTATTCTGCAGTTCACGGTTGCCTGGTAATCCTATTTACCTAGATCATCTAGAGAAATCATTTGATCTGTTTGACTCATTAAACTTAAAATATCATTCGAGCAATTGTCCTTTCAAGCTCATTTCCAATCGAAACCAATAGAGTCATCTTTGTTTCTTTCTTGACTCTTAAAAAATGAAAGAGCACGAGTATTTTATGCATCTTAATATTTGATTTCCCACGATATGAAGACACCCTGTTAGTCTTTTCTGAGACTAAATCGTGAGTTTCCATTAAAAACATTTTAAAGCCTTAAAGTTGATTTTTCTGTCAGCTAAGACAAGGTCATTGTTGCTAAACCATTTGGTTCACCCAATTCCTCTTCCTCTCCTCCATCTAAAATATTATTTGATGAGCCATTTCCTGAGTTACCAGAATCACTTGAGTACCAAGGTGTTGAACTTGGAATCATTCTGAGCATTCAACCTTTGTCATCTCGTCCTCTGCCTACTTTCGATACTAGGTCATCTGCTGATCTTGGCCCGGAATCTCTAGATAATCCTATTCAAACTCCTGAGTACTCGCCGACCACTGAAGGTTAGCTTGGAGTTCGAATCCTCTACTTGACCCTATTGTGATATCACCATAGTGTTCTTACAGTTTGTATGACCAGCCAGGTGTTCCTTTGGAACTATCCCTCCATACTTCTTTGGCCATTCATTGTCATTTGCTCCCAGATATGGAACCCCAACGTGATGCTCCAGTCACCTCTCCAGAAGAGTCTAAAGTTTCTACTCCACACACTATTGAGGAGGAAGAGCAACCTTTTCCTCTTGAGGGTTTCCCCTATACCAGGGGTATTCCTGCCAGTTTTCCACCGAGGTATGTGTCTTTGGTATAGTTAGTTTCAGGTACACGTAGTGCCTCATCACTTTACCATAACCATGTTTGGGCATCAGGCACCATGCCTACTCTAGGTCCCTTCATTGCGGACACGACTTCCCAACAGGTTGTTACCTCAATCCTGGTGCAACCCACCGTTCTGAATACCCTTGTATCGTCAATCCTAGTTACCCGTTAGGCACAATTGGTAGTTTTGAAGAATGTCCCTATCAGTTCTTCCATCCCTCTAGTGAGTTGCCAAGTTGTGCCACCACTTGGGGGGCAAAACCTTAATGTTTCTATGGTTTCATGTGCCACCAATGTGAGTGGCTAACAACCTCACATGGTTGGTATGAACCAACCTTCTTCTAGTATTATTCATAGCCCTACTGATCCTACTAGATCATGTAATGTCCAGTACCAACAAGTTCAGAATCCCGTTGATCCGTATGGATCAAGCAATGTTCAGTATCAGCAGCCCTATGGGGCTCAGGTCCAATACCAAACTCCTTACGTTCCATATGGTTCTCACGGAATGGTTAATCAACCTTACACCCTTCGGTGTGGGAATTACATTTAGCCTGGTTCATCCACCTTCCAAGGTGGCTATGGCTAGATTTAGTTTAGAAATTTCCCAGGCGTTGTTCAAGTACCCTTGCAACAACAAGGACAACCCCTCCAACAACAAGGGAAACCTTTGTTACTACAAGGGCAACCTTCGTTGTAGGAAGGGCTATCCACACAACCATCAGGACAAATGATCCCATAGTAAGGTCAACTACAACAATTGCAAGGTCAACCCTTGCAACAGTTGCAGCAAACCGTGCATAAGAAAATTCAATATGCTCCGCACACCTCCGAGCCCATGTCCTCATAGGGTCGACCTCTGCAGCCTTAGGGACAAATTTTGCAACTGCAAGGTCAACCCTTGCAACAAAAAAGCCAACGAAGGTAGCAACAACCCTTGTATACATATCAACAGTGGCAACCCTTGCAAGGGCAGGACCAAAATCCTAATGTCCTAAGTCAACCTGTCTAGAATCCTTCTAGCAAATGGAACCAAGTACAAAAGCCTAACACCGTAGGTCAATAGGCTCAAAATCCTTTTGGTCAAGGGAAGCAGGTACATAATCCCTATGTCAAAGGGCAACAAGTGTATCAACCTAATGCCCAAGGACAGTAGGTCCAAAATTCTCTTGCTCAGGGATAATAGGTTCATCACCCATATGTTCAAGGACAACAGGTCCAATATCCATATGTCCAAGTTCAATAGGCTGAACATCCTTTTAACCCAAACGTTTCTTATCAGCAACCTATGGCCAGAGAATTCCAAGGTATTCAACGTCAAAATCATCCCTATGGTCAAGGTAATCTACAATGGGGACAGCCTCAGATGCCATATGGCCAAAGTCCCCCACTATGGGGCCAAAACCCTTACCAGCAGGGACAGGCTCCTCCATTTGGACCCTCTTATCAATCTCCTATGCCTTTTAAGACCCAGTTGCCATTCATGGCCACACTCGAGTTTCCTGATGTATCTTGCCTTGCGAATGATCCAATCCTTCATTCACCATACTAGCCTCTGATGCCATCCAAAATACCAAGAAATTGTCCAAAGTTCAATGGGAAAGCTAAAGAAGATCCTAAGGCCCATGTGATAACATATCACCTATGGTGCTTGTCGAACTCATATGTTAATGATTCCATTTGTCTTCATATTTTCCAAAGAACCCTCTTGCGCAATACAGCCAAGTGGTACATCGAGCTACCTCAAAGCACTTACCATGACTTTAACTCTTTAGCCATGGATTTCCTCATGCATTTTCAGTTGTCGGCTCGCTATGAACCTGACACCTATTTTCTCACATTTCGTAAGCAAGATACCATGACACACATGTCCGATCACATCCATGAATGGAGACGTAGATGTTGCTTGATCAATTTGAGATTGTTAATTAGTTTCTCACCAAATGGTTCACTAAATCATTCATGGCCCCAATTGATCGCAATATAGCTATCAGTGGATGCGCCACTGAAGAGCAAGCCATCGCTCATGCCCAATACTTTGATCTAGTTTACTCTCTCTCTCGCACTTTGTATGAGTTATTACCCGATGCTCCACGGCCATCATCCGATCCTGAAGCATCAAAGTCACAATTTGTACCTCCTGTTGATGGAGTTATTGGTTCAGTATCCCAGACCCATCCTAAATCTTCTTCCAAACAAAGGTCGGTCTCAAATGTTGTTCCTAATAGTTCTTCCTAGAATCCACATGGCCCTCGTAAAACCTCAGAGGTCCATGCTGTCAAGTCTACCGTAACGAATAAATCCTTGAAAGGTAAGAAAAAGGGCAAAGGCAAAGGTAAAGTCGATGCCCCATAATAGGGTCCTCCCAAATCATCTGCTGGCGAATCTTCGTAATAGAAACCTAAGTATCCCTGCCTCATTTGTTAGGAATATTTCTACACTAAGGATTTTCCCCGACGTTCTGAAGTTAGTTTGTTGCTCAGAGGGACCCCCGATGTCCTCAAAGAGCCATTTCCCTCTCAGCAGAACCAAATGGTAGACCAACCCCAATCATCTGCTTCCTCAAGATATCAAATGTTCATGATGAGTATGCCTATTAATGTGGCTACTATATCGAAAGATTTTCAAACTCCTACTTCAGCAATTGGGAAAGAGAAAGAAGCCGCACCTTCTTCTTCTACCCTGAGTTCTAGCCCTCTTCATATTGACTACTCTAACCATGATTCCGCTATATGGCCACCCTCTTGAGGTGTGCTGCATAAATCCTCATACAATCCTAACACCCGAGCCACTCAGCACTATAATATTGTTGAGTATTTGGCTCAGGTGTCGTCAATGATGTCAGCTCTTAAGATGATCCAAAGTTTCCCATCGCAGTGGAAATCTGTGTTGTCAACCATCGACAGTATCCATCCCACTAATTCCAATTTGATATGTTTTGATCTAGAGAACCATGTTTTGCGCCTACCTCATCAAATTACCTTTCTCATTCAAGTAATCATCAATGAGAAGACCATCCACCGGACTGTCATCGAAGAAGATGCTTCCACCTACATCATGTCAACTGCATACTAGAAGGCTATTAGTTCCCCTACAATGAACCAATCTCCGAACACTTTGGAAGCTTTCAACGGGTGTGATTCATGACCCTTCGATGTCTTACCTAACCTTGCCATCACTCTGGAAGGCAAGACAGTGAAAGTCGAGATAGAAATTATTGACACCAATATCAATCATAATCTCCTACTCGGCCAGAGCTACACCCATGCTATGCATGTTGTATCCTCCTCTTTATTTTGCATCATTAATTTTCCCCATCAAGGGAAGATTTTCACTATGACCAACTGTCTTTGTTTGCCTCTTCCTCATTGGATGGAAATGTTTCATATGTCAAGCACACTAGTGCACCCTATGTGGGGGAAAGTCCTTTTAAAGATTCTGCCTTAATGGGATTTTTTCCACTCCCACCTCCTAATGTTGCCTCTGTCAACATGGTCTCAGTCAAATCTGATCCTTGGGTCATACCTTGACTAGATCTTATTGATACCTGGGGTGAGGTTATTTTGCTTAGTCCCTTCAAGTTCCACAACCTCTGATTCTTCTGTTTCAAAGACCTCTCTCGATATGTACTCTCAATCCCCGTGGCTTGGCGCTTTGGAATCACTTGATCCCTTAGATGAGACCTTCCTTGTTGATAAATCTATCATCGAAGTCATGTCTCTTGAGGAACTGTCTTGGATCAATACTCATCATCGTTCCTCATTCCTGCCTCATCTGGCGGTCTTGACTACTGCTTTCGCAGAGTCCTCTTCTCCATTTTCACTACTGATCATGACTCAAGAAGTATGGTCGAAAGGAAATATGGGTAATATTACCGAAACGATGCCGATTGATATTTCTATCAAGCCTAGTATCGTTGAAAATGTGCATGTTGGGGTATCTTGTTCTTCAGACAAGATCAAGACTTATACTTGTCTATTTCAGGAATTCCGTGATGTGTTTGTGGGGTCCTATGAAGAAATGCCTAGAATTGATCCTAGCATTGTAGTGCATGAAATACCAACTTATCTGCATGCAAAGTTCGTTCACCAATGGCTCCACCAGGTGCACCCTAGGAAGGCCACTGCTATTAAGGGTGAAGTTGAAAAACTTCTCAAAGCTGGGTCCCTCTTACAGACTGGGTGTCCAATATTGTCCAGGTGACTAAAAAAAATGGCACGATCCATGTTTTCTTTGATTATTGAGATATTAATCGTTCTTTTCCTAAAGATAACTATCCTACTCCCTTCATTGATCAAATCATTTATGAATGTGCCGAGAGAAATATCTTTTCCCTTATGGATGGTTTGTTTTGGTTACAACCAAATCAACATTGCACCAGGCGATCAAGAAAATATGGCTTTTATCTATCGTGGGGTACGATCGCATACAAAAAGCTCCCTTTTGACCTCAAAAATGTTGGGGCTACATTTCAGCAGGAAATGTTGTAGAAATTCTGACTATATATTAACCTAATTATGCAATATAACTAAAGAAAAATACTTCATCTACTTCTACAATCAAACTTATGAAAGATTAATAGATTTGAGCAAGATCAAGTAGAACACATATAATAGAGAAGAAGAATAAATACACATGAAACACAAAAGAATACTCTGGGGAAAGCCTCGGCTAAAAACCCCGTTATATATATTATCATACAAGTGGAAATATCTCAGGATTACACACAGCATTAGCTCTCACAGCTATTCAGCTGTCAGTACAATCCTTCACTGTTTCTCATAGATAGAATAGATTTCTCATATGCCTTCTCGTCTACCCTCCAAGCCTCATATTTCCTTGCACAATTTTCTCTAGGTGATCCAACTGTAACCTTGTGTGACACTGATCTCACACACTACTCCAACATGCTGTAAAACTTCACAAATATCAAGGAATACATTGCTTCTGTATGCAAGAGATTTTCTTATAGGAAAATTCTTGCAACTCATAGTACATTGTCCCTATATTTAATATCAACTTGGTCTTTGTCTGAATAGACATGCATGAGTTATTTATGAGACAATCTTCAGTTATCTGGAGTACACTAGTTGCATGCATGCATGCATTAACTGAGTGAAATCACAATTACTTCCTCAAATTGTTTGGAACTAATTTAACTAGAACTAACTTAGTTAACTGCACTAACTAATTACAACTCAAATACAACTTACCCTTCTCTCCTTAATTTAAGGGATAACTGTTGCATGACTTCACAAAGACTTTTGGCTTGAATTTCTCCAACTAATTAACTCAAGATGAATTAATTAATTATTTTCCAAGCAACTAGTGAGACTAAATTCAAATTTTAATTCTCAATTTTAATTGAAGGGAAAATTAAAATTCGAATATTCTTGTTTCCAGATTTCAACAATCCTTCTCAACAATAAAGTTACTATCCAGCCAGCATGATCCTGTCTCTATGGAACTCGAATTTACACTTTGACAATGCCTTAGTCAAAATGTCAGCATATTTCTCCTCGGTTGAAATATTTTTCAACAACATGATCCTTCTCACCACACAGTCTCTGAGATGATGATACTGGATGTTAATGTTCTTGGACCTATCATGAAATACTGGATTCTCAGAGAGTTTGATACAACTCTGATTATCACAATAGATCATAGTTTGATCCATTCTCTGATCAATCAAACCAACTAGAATTTTCCGCATCCAATTGACCTCACATTCTGCCTGACTTGCAGTCGTGTATTTAGCCTCTATTGATCTGAGTGCAACGAACCTCTATTTCCTGCTGTACCAAGAAACTGTAGTTGACCCAAGGTTAAAAATTCCTCCTAATGTGCTCTTCTAATCTGAGGGATTCCCTG
This sequence comes from Pinus tabuliformis, assembly GCA_031772625.1. Taxonomy (NCBI): domain Eukaryota; kingdom Viridiplantae; phylum Streptophyta; class Pinopsida; order Pinales; family Pinaceae; genus Pinus; species Pinus tabuliformis. The sequence goes on from CM062820.1 coordinate 1,338,163,987, forward strand.
CCCTATCAGCATCAGTGAAGCATTGTAGCTTCACTCCCTCTGTCCGTCTGTACCATAATCCATATTGAGATGTGTCTCTGAGGTATCTCAAAACATGCCTAGCTGCCTTCCAAAACATCTTTGTAGGCTGAACCATTGCTTGACTCAGCTGGTTGACCACATAGCATAAATCTAGTCATGTGTTCAATAAATACATCAATGAACCCACAAGCTGTAGATACATAGTAGCCTCTACTACTTCTCTTGAAGTAGCATCCTCCTTCATCCAATTACCTGCTAGAGGAGTCTGCATGGAATTGCAGTTCTCCATGTGGAATCTCCTGAGTATCTCATTGGCATACTTGCCTGAGACACAAACAACTCCCCATCCTTCTGCCACACTTCCATGCCGAGGAAGTAGTCCATGAGACCCATGTCTTTCATCTCGAATTGTCTTGCAAGGTCCTCCTTGCAAGACATGATCAACTAATCATCACCTGTTAATATGAGATAATCAACATAAAGAACAATGATCGATGGCTTACCTTTCACAATGATGTGATATAGGTTCACATCAGATTCACTCTTTGTGAAGCCCAATCCAGTGAAGTAATTGTCGATCCTAGTGTACCAAGCATGAGGTGCTTACTTCAGCTCGTACAAAGCTCTCTTGAGACGGCACACATGCGACTCACGATCGAAGGTCTCGAAACCTTTTGGATGGTATATGTACACCTCTTCCTCAATCTTGTCATTGAGGAATTCAGTCTTCACATCCATCTGATGGATCTTCCAACCCATCTATGCTGATAGTGCCAAAATCGATATGATAGATGAGTACCTTGCTACAGGACAAAAAGTATCATCATAGTCGATCCCCTCGACCTGTAAGAATCCACGGGCAACAAATCTTTCCTTATGTTTCTCCACACTATAATCAGCAGCTTTCTTTACCTCGTAAAGCCAATGGGAACTCACAACTGACTTGTTGTCTAGTCTTGGAACCACATCCCAAACATTGTTCTTAACTATGGAGTCATATTCCTCCACCATAGCATCAACCCAAATCGGTTGCTACACTGCTTCCTCAAAGGAAGATGGCTTAGTCTCAATACATTCCGCAACAAGGGTCATGTATCCATTGTACCTCTTAGGTGACCTCCTCTATTTGCACTGAGAAAATGGCTCTCCCACATTCTCTCTCGCATCCGAAAACAATTTGTCAACTTCTCTTGTGCACTTCTTTCCCTCTCTGGAAGACTCTAGTTGAGTGGATGTCCCCACTCCTAGAACCTCTGCATGTGGTTGCTCTACATCAGTCTAAGGTTCCTCCTCCTTAAGAACCAAAAGTTCCTCCATAGCCTATAGTTGGAGCTCCCTCTCAAGGGAAACTCGCATGGTCTTCTGCTCATCAAACTTGAGATCTCTATGAACCGCTATACTCTGACTGGTAGGCAAGTACACTCGATACTTGTGGGGTGTATAAGTGTACCCCACAAATATCCACAACTCTCCTATCCGCTCAAGCTTCTTTTGTGCATCCTTGGTCACATGGCAATATATCGATGAGCAAAAGATCCTGAAGTGACCCACATCTAGTCTCTTATTGAAGAAGGCTTCCTCTGGTGTCTTCATCCCAAGTATGTGATGCAAGCTTCTATTTTGCAAATAGACCACTATGTTGCATGCCTCAACCCACAAATGAAGTGGTAGGCCTTGGTCATGCAGCATCACCTGTGCTACCCCTACAATTGTTCTATTCTTCCTCTCGGCCCACCGATTCTGCTATGGGTTATGAGGTGCCATCAACTCCCTTTTAATTCCTTCTACTGCACAAATGTCCTTGAACTCTTGAGAGACATATTCTCCACCATTGTCACTTCTCAAGGCCTTGATCATCTTCCTAGATTCTTTCTCAACCAAATCTTTGAACTCACAAAACTTTGAGAAGGATTGATCCTTCTTTTGCATGAAATAAATCTAGCATTTATGAGAAAAATCATCAATGAAAATGACATAATACCTTTGCTTCACGGTTGATGCTGTCAAGAATGGTCCATGCAAATCAGTATGAACTCGCTCTAAGATCTCTTCATCTCGACTGTCTTGATCATGAAAGGAAGACTTGGCGTACTTTCCAAAGGTACAACCTTTTCATGTGTCCACTTACTCAATTTTACCTTTGGGAAGTCTGGTAAAGATCTGTTGCATTATCTTCAAGGCCCCATGATGCAAGTGGCCTAACCAACTATGCCATTACTCGCCAATGTCTTGGCTTTGCACCAATTTTTCTTTCAAACTCAATGTAGCAGAATCATCCACCTCTAGTTTATAGAGATTCTTCACTCAAATCCTAATCCTCTTGGTCTGAGCCATGGCCATGTGTCTCACGAATGCCTTTCCTTTACTGAAGACAACATCGTAGCCTTTGTCCTCCAACATCATGACCGATACCATGTTCTTCTTTAGTCCAGGCTCACACCTCACATCTGTTAAGGTGATAGGAGATCCATGCTCACATTGAAAAGTAATTGTGCCCACTCCTAAAACACTGTACCTTCCGTCATCACCCATCTCTATGTGCATCTTCAAGTCTTTCTCCTCCAAGGTACTGAATAAAATTTTATTGTCGATCATGTGGAATCAGGTTCCACTATCAAGATACCAAACAAAACCCACCATCGATGAAACCATGCATGTGATGAGGGTAAAATCCAATTTGAACTGAGATGCTAATGCCTCACCTTCTGATCCTTTCGAGGATCCGTTCTTAGATTTATTTAATGGGCAATTTGTTACATAATGGCCCATCTCATGACAATTAAATCATCTCACTTTAGATTTGTCAATCTTCTTGCCTCAATGAGAAGAATTAGATTTGGAATGGGAAGCCTTCCCTTTTCATTTCCTTGCCTTACTTGCTAAGGCCATATTTTCTTCATCATCATTCTTTGATGAAAAACCATCTCAAGTGCTTCTCCTGATCTCCTCCTGGATGAGATCCGACCATAATTTTTCCCAATATGACAGTTTCTCTCTTCCATTCATAGAGCCTTGGTAACTATTCCAATGCTTTGGAATACCGGGGAGAGAAAGACTCACCATAGCATCATCATTTGTAGTTATTCCTACAATACCAAGATCAGCTCTGCAAGTGGTGAGCTTGTTCAGATATGTAGAAATAGTATCACCCTTCTCCATCTTGATTTTCCGAAGCTTATCCTTGAGTGCCAGTTTCCTCTAGTCTATATTGTTCTGATAGATGTGCTTCAATATCTTCCACATTGGAAATAGAGTCTCCTTGCCATGGAGACTCGAGACAATATGGTCTTAAACTCCCTCCAAAAGAATATGTCTCACCTTCGCCACACACTTCTTCCATTAAGACAATTCTTGTGCATTAGCTGAAGCTAGCTTGGGGATTTCTTGATCAATGGAATCCTTCAAACCGTTGTCTTATAATACTGCTTCCATGTGATCTTTCCATGCTATGTAGTTTGAGCTGCCATCCAAAGCATACTTGAGTTTCAAGCCATTGAATGCCATTGGTGAACTTTGAAGTACGATAAGAATTTGATTTTTCACCTTCAACTAGGAACTTCACCCTTGGAATTTCCATTCTTAGTATATTGTTCACAACTTCGATCACCTTTGCTCTGATACCATGTAGAAATTCTGACTGTAGATTACCCTGATTATGTAATATAACTTAAGCAAAATACTTAATTTACTTCTACAATCAAACTTGGGGAATCTTAATAGATTTGAGCAAGATCGAGCGAAACACATATAACAGAGAATAAGAATCAATACACATGAAACACAAAAGAATAGTTTGGGGAAAGCCTCAACTAAAAGCCCCTTTATATGTATTATCATACAAGTGGAAATATCTGAAGATTACACACAACTTTAGCTCTCACAACTATCCAGCGCTTAGTACAATCCCTCACTGCTACTCATAGACAGAATAGACTACTCATATTCCTTCTCCTCTGCCTTCCAAGCCTCCTATTTCCTTGTGCAATTTTCCTCGGGTGATCTAGTTGTAACCTTGTGTGAAACTAATCTCACACATTGCTCCAACACACTATAAAACTGTAGGAATACATTCCTTTTGCATGTAAGAGATTTTCTTATAGGAAAATTATTGCAACTGACAGTACACTGTCCCTATCTTTAATCTCAACTGGGTATTTGTCTGAATAGACATGCATGGGTTATTTACGAGAGAATCTTCAGCTATCTGGAGTAAACTAGTTTCATTCATGCATGCATTAACTGACTAAACTCACAATTAGTTCCTCAAACTATTTGGAACTAATTTAACTCGACCTAACTTAGTTAACTGAGCTAAGTAATTACAACTCAAATACAACTCACCCTTATCTCCTTAATTTAAGGGATAACTGTTGCATGACTTTACAAAGACTTCTAGCTTGAATTTCTCCAACTAATTAGCTCAAGATGAATTAATTAATTATTTTCCAAGCAGTTGATGAGACTAAGTTCAAATTTCAATTCTCAATTTTAATTCAAGCACAAATTAAAATTTGAATATTCTTGTTGCCACATTTCATCAAATGTCCTATGTGTTTCACGATATTCACAACATTGTCTAGCCTTACTTGGGTGACCTTCCCGCTCATTCTCATAAGCACCAAGATCACCCATACCATCTTCATAAGATTTTTCTACGATTTAGACACTATAACATTCGGTTAAACCTACACAAATGTGTTTTCTATGTAGAATCTGGATGACTCCTCGGCTTCATCGTTTCCGAGGATGGTATTTGCCTTGATCCGCTGAAAGTCGAGGCCATTGTAAACTTACCCCCTCCATCTTCACTACACCAACTCCAGAGCTGGCAAGGAAAGGCCAAATCCCATAATTGTTTTATACCCAATTATGATGGACTAGCTACAAGTTTTACCTGGTTAATAAAACAAGGAATGCCCTTTGTTTGGAATTAGGTAGCCCAAAAATATTTTGATGATCTTAAGGCCATCCTCGTAATTGCTCCTCTATTGAACCCGTTGGATTATTATCAAGATTACTTCACTTACCTTGCCGCAACCGCTAGCACCATTGCTATGGTCTTGGTCCAAGATGATGATGAAGGCAACGAACATGTTATCTACTACCTTAGTCGTAATCTCATGGACACTGAAATGCGTTATGCACATGTCGAGAAGTTGGCTTTAGCTACCCTACAGGATGTTCAATGCTTTCGGCACTACATCCTTCTGCACACGACTACAATGATTTTTGAATGCAACACCATGACCTATATCCTAACTCGTCAGATGTTGGGGGCAAAATATTCTAACGGATCGTGATCCTACAAGAGTTTTATTTGGTATTTACTACTACCAAATCTAAGAAGTCACTCATTTTTGCCGAACTCATTTGTTCCCTTCCCTCTAAGTCTCTTCCTGCTAGTGTAGATAAACCATTTCTAGATGAGACTCTTTTCCTGATTAGCACTCTTGATCCATGGTACGGTGATATCATCGTGTATCTCTAGACATCCACGTTCCAGTCCGGGTTCACTAAGGATGATCTTCAAAGGATTCGGCATCACTCCCAACCCTACCATATTATTGGTGATACTTTATACCATGTCGGTGTTGATTTAGTTCTTTGCCGATGGCTTACGATTGAGGAAGCTGAAAGAGTTCTCAATGATTGCCACTCCGGGGCATGTGGTGGTCATATGTCTGGCTATGCGACTGCTGAAAAAATCCTTCGCGCTGGTTATTTTTGGTTGTCTATTTTCAAGGACTGCATTCTTGCTATTCACAAGTGTCATGAATGCCTAATTTACAAATGTAATATGCGTGCCCCACCCGCTCACCTTCACCCCGTCATTACCATTCATCGTTTTACCAAATGGGGTATCAAATATATGACATGTAACCCTCGTTTGGGTAGGGGGCATGGCTATATTATCGTCGTTGCGGATTATTTCACCAAATGGGCCAAAGTGATGCCTCCATACTCTGCAGATGCTAAGATGGTGGCTCACTTCATTTTCAACCATGTTATTTCCAGGTTAAGTGTACCTCACACCATTGTCACAGACCATGGCTCCCATTTTAGGGAATACATGATGGCTAAGTTGACACCCACATTAGGCTTGCGCCACGATGGCTCATCCCCATATTTCCCTCAGGCCAATGGCCAAGTTGAAACCATGAACAAGGTTTTGGTTACAATGCTTCAGCGTACTCTTGGGATGCACAAGTTGAATTGGCATTTCATGCTCTTTTTAGCTCTATGGGCTTCCCGAACCTCAACCAAAGACACAACTGGTTTCACACCATTCCAGTTGGTCTATGGTTTGGAAACAACATTGTCGATCAAATGCGAGATTCCTTCACTCAAATAAGCTATTAAACTCCCCCCCGAAATGTCACCTCAGGAGGAACGCCTCTTATATTTAGAATAACTGGATGAGACTCACTGTATCACTGCCTTGGTCATTGAAGCACAAAAGAAATGGGCCAAATCCCATTTTGATCAATTGGTCTCCCCTCGTGCATTCTTTGAGGGTGATTTGGTCTCTTTATATGACCAGGCTAACGATAAGTTGGGGGCAAGCAAGTTCGAACCCATGTGGTAGGGGCCCTACATTGTGAAACATGTTTTGTATAAAGGAGCCTATTACCTTATTGATTATGAAGGAAATCCTCTCAATAAGCCCTGAAATGGGCTTTACCTCAAGAAGTACTATGCTTAGGTCATCTTGCATGGTTACTTGTGTACATTAGTGTGTCATTCATTTTTGTGCAGTGTGGTTTTATGTGTTAGTTTTCAAACAAATTTCCTGTTTACTATGCTTTTCTTGCTTTGTAGATGTCTGCGACTCTGCACATCAGTTTTGTTGATGATGCTTGCCATAATACCCAGAACCTATCATATACAACACAAACTATTTATGACCCTAATAGTCAGTTGATTAACCTTAAAGGTATCTGTCTAGGTCGTACAACGAACATCATTGCTGAATACAGTGTAGTCATGGAACTGTTGTCAAAAGCCATTACACATGACATTAGAGAGTTGGTTGTCAACTTGGATTCACAGCTGGTCATACTTCAACTCAATGGGCAATATTCCGTCAGAAATCCTCAAATATTGAGAATGTATCTCCGTATTCATCTACTGGAAAGACATTTTGGTTATATTACATATCATCACATTCCTAGAGGCATGCATACATTGACAGATGCATTAGCTAATTATGTGTTGGATAGACATTTACGAAACATGTGAAAATATAAAACAAACCATTTGTACCATAGTATACAAGAAAATACAACAGATATATATATATATATATATATATATATATATATGTTGAAAATAATACTGAGAGGGGGGGTGAATCAGTATTATTTAATTCTTTTAATAAATCTTCCTTATTTGATCTTTGAATTATTTTTGCATGTCAGTACCATAAAAATAATGAGCATGAACAAGAAAACAGATAGTCACACCAAAGAACACAAGATGTAAGGTGGAAACCCAATGTGGGTGAAAACCACCTGCTGCAATATGTCCCTATCTTCTTTCAAAATTAGAAACTCCTTTTACAATGATTTTGTACTGGTGCAGTCCTTTACCAGTACGCAGGCTGCAACCCGCAGAGAGCTGCAACTCTCTCTCACTCTCGTTTTCCAGTCTCTCCTGGAAGGGAGCTACAACCCCCTACTTCTTTACATAAAACATCAAATGATCATCAAGTACATAACAGTTACTGTCTACTACAGTTATCAGATCAGCAATAACAGAATTAACCCAGAACACCTTATCAACAGAGAAATACAATCAATAGAACATCTTAAGACAGAGACGCAGTTTTCCCTTCTGTGGCCTGCGTCACGACGCAATTCACCTTCTGCTTTCGTGCGTACACCCGCAGGTATCCTTCCACTGCGCTGCGTGCCCACGCACTGTTCCTTCAACTGCACTGCATCCTTTTGCTGCATGGACGCACCCAAAAACACTATCGCGCCACGTCCTATTGCTGCATGGACGCACCCAGAGACACTATCGCGCCGCGTCTTTTTACTGCAGGGACGCACCTGAACCTTATTCCGCTCTACGTCCCCACGCAGTGCGCCTGTTTCTGTACTGCGTCCCGAACGCACCAGAATATTACTCTGCCTTGCGTCCCCACGCAGGTCTCGTTCTACTGCACTGCGTCCCAGCGCACTTGCCTTTCACTGTACCTGCATACCTTCGGGTATGAATGATTTCAAGACTTTAAGAGTAACCCAAACAGTCAGATCTACAGATCTGATCATGCGCCAAAGAGATCTCAGTCCTTTTGTAGATTCGCCTTCTTTAGATCTAGACCAGATCTAGCCCAATAAGATATTCAACCCAAGACACCTTCAAGCCAAATGATCTCCTTTGCTTTATATAGGCAAGCTCTTCCTCAAATCATGGAACAATACCACGAGCCGACACCTTAATAACACAATACCGTCGGCTAGATACCAAGAGTAAATCACAAGAAACCCCCACGTGTGCTTTTCTCTGTCTTGAAAAGTGTGCACTGGGTGGACGCACCTCCTGAACGGCTGGCCAGCGTCTCTGGACGCGGCTTCTGCATGGTACACCTGCGGGTACGCACCTTCTGAACTGATTTCCTGCGTCCTTCTTAATTTTTCAATAAAATGAGAGCCTTGCCACGGGAGTTGCCATCAAGTACAACATCTGTAACATATAGCCATACCAGAAACATAATGCCAACAATCTCCCCCTTTGGACTTGATGGCAACCTCACAAACTTCAGCGTCATTCTCCCCCTTTGACATCAAGGGCAAATGGGTATGCTCCCCCTAGGAACATGCTCCCCTTAAATACGAACCAGATCTGCAACAAAGAACCATAATCCACCATGAAAGAGATAGAGACATATTGCAGCCATTTCCAATACATCCTCCATAATGCCAACAATGCATTATGTGCTCCCCCTGAACCTGTACCATCAATCAGAAAAAGGTTCAACAATAAGATGATGCATCAACAACCCCCAGCTTTTGCCTAAGGTATTCAAAAGTGTCCCTGGGCAATGGTTTGGTGAGAATATCAGCAACTTGTTCCTTAGAAGGAACATACTCCAACTTGACCTTCTGTTCAAGTACTTGTTCCCGGAGAAAATGGTACTTGATTGGTATGTGCTTGGTTTTTGAATGCATAACCGGATTCTTTGAGATGCTGATTGCACTTGTGTTATCACATAAGATGGGGATAGGTGGTGTACAAGTGATTTGAAAATCCTGCAAAGTCTGCATCATCCAAAGGAGTTGAGTGCAACAAGATGCAGCAGCAACATATTCCGCTTCAGCTGTAGACAAGGCAATCAAACTTTGTTTCTTGCTGAACCAAGATACCAGTCTGGAACCCATAAAGAACGCACCACCACTTGTGCTTTTCCTGTCATCCACGCTTCCGGCCCAATCTGCATATGTATAAGCATGAAGTGTAAGATCTGTATCTCTAGGATACCATAAGCCATAATTTTGAGTCCCTTGAAGATATTTGAAAATTCTCTTCACTGCCTGAAGATGAGTCTCCTTCGGATTTGCCTGAAATCTTCCAACTATTCCAACTGCATGCATGATGTCCGGTCGGGTACCTGTTAAATAAAGTAAACTTCCAATCATAGATCTGTAGGTTGGTTGATGTACTGCTGCAGATTCATCATTTGCACTGAGGCTACATCCTGTGACCATGGGTGTACATACTGGTTTTGCATCTTCCATACCATATTTCTTCAAAATCTGTTTGAGATACTTGGTTTGAGATAAAAAGATTCCTCCTTCTTTTTGTTGGATTTGCAAACCAAGGAAATATGTCAGTTCTCCTAGCAAAGACATTTCAAATTCTTTCTGCATGACTGAGGCAAAGCTTTGACTCATAGCTTCTTCATTGCTCACAAAAATAATGTCATCTACATACACAACAAGTATTAGCAATTTGTCATTTTCAACTTTTATATAAAGATTGCTATCTGCTGATCCTTTTGAGAAACCTTGTTGATGAAGATATTTGTCCAAACGGTAGTACCAAGCCCTTGGAGCTTGTTTGAGACCATACAGAGCCTTTTTCAATCTGCATACAAGATTTGGATCATTTCCAAGAATGAACCCATCTGGTTGTTCAATGTATACTTCTTCTTCCAAGTCTCCATTTAGAAAGGCTGATTTCACGTCCATTTGAAATACTTTCAAGTTTTGAAAACTTGAGAGAGCAAGGAACATTCGGATGGCCTCAAGTCTTGCAACAGGAGCAAAGGTTTCTTCAAAGTCTATTCCTTCTTGCTGCGCATACCCTTTACAAACAAGTCTGTCTTTGTTTCTAATTACTTCTCCAATTTCATTCAATTTGTTTTTGAAGACCCATTTTGTTCCGATAACATTCTTATCCTTTGGTCTAGGAACCAGCTCCCAAGTGTTGTTCTTTTCGATTTGCTCAAGTTCTTCATCCATTGCTTTCACCCAACATTCATCTTTGCATGCCTCTTTCACATTTTGTGGTTCAGTGGAGGAGAGTAATGCCAAATAGCTTGAGGCTTCTGCAACTGTTCTTCTTGTTTGTACACCTGCTTCTTTCTGCCCCACAATCTGAGATTCTGGATGATTCTTCTGAACATATCTGGATGGGGTTTTCTCTTCTATTCTTGTCTGCTTCTCTGGTTCTTCTTGAGGTTCTTCTTGAGGTTCTTCTTCTTCATCATTCTGTCTTTGAGGGTAGCCTTCATCTTCTTCGATGTCTTCATGATGTACTTGCCTAGGAATGTATCCCTTCTCATCAACCACTACATCAATGCTGTCAACAATTCTGCCAAGTCTTTTATTGTAGCATTTGTATGCTTTGCTATGTGGAGAGTAACCAAGAAGAATGCCTTCATCTGCTCTAGGTTCAAGTTTGCCAAGCTGCTCATCAGTATTCTTGATATAGCATTTGCTCCCAAAGATTTTGAAGTGCTTTACCGAAGGAGTTTTACCACTCCAGAGCTCATGAGGAGTTTGAGTACTGTTCACCCAGACATTTGTTTTGTTGAGAATAATAACCGCAGCATGTGCAGCTTCACCCCAGAAAGTTGCGGGAGTTCCTGATTCATCAAGCATAGCACGAGCCATTTGTTGGATTGTTCTGTTCATTCTTTCCACAACTCCATTTTGCTGGGGAGTTCTTGCTGTAGAGAATTCTCTTCTTATCCCATGTTCTTCACAGAAATCGAAAAATTCATTTGAAGTAAATTCCCCACCTCTGTCGGATCTGAGGCACTTAATTTTGTGACCTGATTCATTTTCAACCAAGGCTTTGAAAGATTTGAATTTTTCGAATGCTTCATCTTTGTGCTTCATAAGTCCTAACCAGACAAACCTGGAGAAATCGTCAATGAATAATATCAAGTATTCTTCTCCTCGAGGTGTTCTTTTTCTAAAGGGACCGCATGTATCTGTATGTACTAGCTCAAGAGGCATGCTAGCTGATCCTTCTTTCTCTGGAAAGTTAGTTCGGGTTTGTTTTCCAAATTGACATGATTTGCATATGGTGTTGTCAGGAATTTTGATATCTGGAAGATCGCGAACTGCCTGATATTTGCATGCTTTCCTTATTTGTGAGAAGCTTAGATGTCCCAACCTTCGATGCCATAACCAGTGCTCTTCATCCTTGCTCAGATAGCATTGTTGTTGTCCTTCTTCAAATATGTACAGATTATTTGGAGTTCTTTTGCCTTTGAGCACTATTTTACCTGTATCAAGATCACGAACAAGACATCCATTTGATCTGAATATAACCTCGGTTCTTTGATCACACATCTGGCTGACACTTAGAAGATTATGCTTCAATCCATCAACATACAAAACATTTCCAGCCTTGACCTTTTCTTTTAACTGAGCAATGCCTTTTCCTTTTATAGTTGCAGGAGTATCATTTCCAAAAGAGACTTTCTTTCCCTTTTCTAAAGTAGAATAAGACTCAAGTTTTTCTTTATCACCTGTCATATGCTTCGAGCATCCACTGTGAATGTACCATAGATTTTCCTGTCCCTCTGCATAAAATGCTATCCCACATCTTTCCATTTGAGGATCCTTTATTCTCCATGTTTTGGTGCTTGAGGCTTGTTCCTTTTTCTGCTCTTGTTCCTTTTTCTGCTGAAACCTGCTCCTACATTCAGAGTCTTCATGACCAAAATTATTGCAAATAGAAGATTCAACTTCATTTTCAAGAACCGAAAAGTTGTTATAGGTCCTTTTTGTAATCCCTGTCATACTTCTTTGTTTTTGAGCTTCCCTAGTCATGATTGTTTTATATGCAACACATTGAGCTGCTTTGTGACCAAAGTTATGGCAAGAAAAGCATTGTCCATTGAAGAAGCTTCTACGGTTATTGAATCTACCAGCCAACTGATTGTAATTTCTATTTTCATCTATTCTTGACCCAAACTGAGAAGATTTTACCTGTGGCTCGTTGTAGCTTTTGTTCACCCTTAAGATGGATTGCCCCTGATAGTTTCTGTTTGTAATACGTCCCTGCTTTACCTGATGATCTTCATTGTTCTTTTGCTCATTTCTTCTTGCCGCATCAAGATAACTTTTTGAGGTGGAAGCTTGAGAGGTTTCTCCATTATAACCCAGACCTGTCTTGTTTAGAGGAGACCGCTGCACATTGATAATCTCATCCAAAGTTTCAGATCCTTTGACAAACTTAAGATTAATAGCTTTTGTTTTCTCAATCTCTTTTCTAAGACCAACAATTTCACCTTCTAGGTTTTCAAGGTGTTTTTCCTTTTCATCAATTTGAAATTGTAGAGTATCAATTATCACATTCTTTTCTTCAATACATCTCTTGAGTCTAGTAATTTCATCATAAAGGTTATCCACATCTACAGCATCCATATAATCATCATCTTCAAATGCCATTAACAACTTATATTTATTACCTTGTTCATCTTCATCACTGTTTGATAAACCATCACTATCTTCATGGGTGTAGTAGCTTTTCTTATTTGCACTTTGTTTCTTGTTCCATCTAGCAGGTTCCTTTCCTTTATCCTTATAAGGACATTTTGCAGCATAATGACCTACTCTTCCACAAGCAAAGCATTTAAAAGGTAGCTTACCTCTGAACCTTCCAGAACCCCTTTGAAGATTTCTGACAAAATTTGATTCTTCTTCCTCTTCTTCTGGAACATGGCTTGCTTCATAATAATCTTCTTTGCCTGATGCCTTGAAAGCAGCTTCCCTTCTGTCTGATGGACCTCCCTTTCTCATTTTATAAGTAGTTAGAATTCCATGTAGCTGAGACATAGTGAGAATTCGGAGATTTTCCTTTTCTTCTATTGCAGACACTTTAGATTCAAACTTGGGGGACAATGATCTTAGAACCTTTTCAACTACTATAGCCTCTTTTATTTCTTCACCCAAATTTTTCATACAATTAACAATCTCATCTACCCGAAGAAAATAATTAGCCACACTTTCATCATTATACATCTTGAGAGTCTCATACTGAATCCTGAGAGTTTGAAGTTTAGCACGCTTTACCTATTCATCTCCTTCATAGCTCGTGACAATTTTGTCCCATATCTCTTTTGCGGATTTGTAGTGCATTACCTTCATGAATTCTGTTTGGGATATACATCCTAATAGAGTACTGACTGCTTTCGCATTTGTTTCATACTTCTTCTTCTCAGCTGCATCTGTAGGAGTAGCTGAAGGAAAAGCGTAGCCTATTTCTACAATGTCCCAAACTCCTGTACCAAGAGATTGAAGATATGCAGTAACTCTTACCTTCCAATAGTTGAAGTTTGTCCCATCAAAAACCGGTGGCCTGATTGATGCTTCTCTCTCGTAGTTGCTCATGATGAACGATCTACCTTCAAGCGATCAAGCTTCTCTGAAGGACCTGCTCTGATACCAATTGTTGAAAATAATACTGAGAGGGGGGGTGAATCAGTATTATCTAATTCTTTTAATAAATCTTCCTTATTTGATCTTTGAATTATTTTTGCATGTCAGTACCATAAAAATAATGAGCATGAACAAGAAAACAGATAGTCACACCAAAGAACACAAGATGTAAGGTGGAAACCCAATGTGGGTGAAAACCACCTGCTGCAATATGTCTCTATCTTCTTTCAAAATTAGAAACTCCTTTTACAATGATTTTGTACTGGTGCAGTCCTTTACCAGTACGCAGGCTGCAACCTGCAGAGAGCTGCAACTCTCTCTCACTCTCGTTTTCCAGTCTCTCCTGGAAGGGAGCTACAACCTCCTACTTCTTTTCATAAAACATCAAATGATCATCAAGTACATAACAGTTACTGTCTACTACAGTTATCAGATCAGCAATAACAGAATTAACCCAGAACACCTTATCAACAGAGAAATACAATCAACAGAACATCTTAAGACAGAGACGTAGTTTTCCCTTCTGTGGCCTGCATCGCGACGCAATTCACCTTCTACTTTCGTGCGTACACCCGCAGGTATCCTTCCACTGCGCTGCGTGCCCACGCACTGTTCCTTCAACTGCACTGCGTCCTTTTGCTGCAGGGACGCACCCAAAAACACTATCGTGCCGCGTCCTATTGCTGCATGGACGCACCCAGAGACACTATCGCGTCGCGTCTTTTTACTGCAGGGACGCACCTGAACCTTATTCCGCTCTACGTCCCCACGCAGTGCGCCTGTTTCTGTACTGCGTCCCGGACGCACCAGAATATTACTCTGCCCTGCGTCCCCACGCAGGTCTCGTTCTACTGCACTGCGTCCCGGCGCACTTGCCTTTCACTGTACCTGTGTACCTTCAGGTATGAATGATTTCAAGACTTTAAGAGTAACCCAAACAGTCAGATCTACAGATCTGATCATGCGCCAAAGAGATCTCAGTCCTTTTGTAGATTCGCCTTCTTTAGATCTAGACCAGATCTAGCCCAATAAGATATTCAACCCAAGACACCTTCAAGCCAAATGATCTCCTTTGCTTTATATAGGCAAGCTCTTCCTCAAATCATGGAACAATACCACGAGCCGACACCTTAATAACACAATACCATCGGCTAGATACCAAGAGTAAATCACAAGAAACCCCCACGTGTGCTTTTCTCTGTCTTGAAAAGTGTGCACTGGGTGGACGCACCTCCTGAACGGCTGGCCTGTGTCTCTAGACGCGGATTCTGCATGGTACACCTACGGGTACACACCTTCTGAACTGATTTCCTGCGTCCTTCTTAATTTTTCAATAAAATGAGAGCCTTGCCACGGGAGTTGCCATCAAGTACAACATCTGTAACATATAGCCATACCAGAAACATAATGCCAACAATATATATATATCTATATATATATATATATATATATATATATATATATATATATATATATACATATATATATATATATATATATATATATATATATATATATATCTATGTATATGTATATATATACATACATACATACATACATACATATATATATATAGATGGTGATAATTTTTTATACATCAGAACCCAAAAAATAATATGTGTGTCCAAAATAACATCGGCGGCTCATAGGCCTCATATACCCATGGCACGCAGGCCCAAAAAATGTAAGTGTTGGACTTAGGAACTAACGAACATGGTGGTCGTGGTAGCATGATACAGCTCGTACAACACGAGTCAACAATCGGTGGATCTGATCCGAGACTCCTACCATGTGTCTCTGGTACTGATGAGGAATGTCTCCTACCCGAGTATACTCCGAGATACCATGAGTCAACCCCTCAAGATTCCTCGTGATATCTTCCCCTTTGTTACTCCCCTCCTCAAACGTCTGCATTAACAAGAGAAATGTTATAAGAACATATATACCAAAAACATTTAAAATATCTCAAAATTAAAAAGTTGATTTTTTATCTTCATTGTCAAAATCCTTTCCATCTGGTAAGGGAATGTTTGGATCTCTAGGAAGTTGGTACCACTGTGTGGCTAGTCCTCCATGACGATCTTCTGTCATCGTAGCCATGAAAAGAATGTAGTTATTTACGACATGTGTTTACCCCAGTGATCCTGGGCATCAAACGACTCCAGCGGGCCATCTATGGGTTGCGTGGCATAAGGGGATCTACCTCAATCAGTTGAGACTGGAACAGTGGAACCCATTCCAAGAAGAAGGTCATGAGCATATATTCGAAGAAAAATTTCTTCAGATTCCCTACCTAGGCTTTGGAAAGCTAGTGCTTTATGTTGGACTTCATGGCCTCTGCCTAGTTGAAGATTGTAGGTGTTGTATAGTCGATAGAATATAAGAACTTCGACTTGTTGGTCTCATGTTCCACCTTCAACCCCACCACTCTGTTGATGGTCAATAGAAGCACTCTTAGTGTTAGCTCCTGAACATTGGAAATCTCAATCTTCCCACTCTTCGATTCCAGGTCCTGAGGGCAGTGTTCAAAAAGAAACGAAGACATGCTTGCCCCAATCAGATGTGACCCGTGTAGTTTAACTGGCTCCCCTCTTCAGGAGATTCCAGTGATCAAGTATATATCTGAAGTTTCCAACTCTAGCACTTTGTTACCAATGACAAATATTTCCCGATTAACGTCCCAAAGCCTAATCAGGTACCAAAGAAACTCGGGTTGGGCTTGCATCCCTGGCGTGAGAAAGAATTGGAGGAGCCTGCAAGCCCTCAAAGCTTCCAGGCAATTTGGATCATTCATTTCCTAGGTTTCCACATCCTCACGTTCTCGTTCTTTCCAGTCCACGATTTTCAGCAATTCTTTCCTGCAAAAGCCATTATTTGAGTCAACAATCATGCTTGGCCCATAAATTTTGAGTTTTAATCGTGTTTTTTTCAGGAAATAAGGTTTTTCCCTATTCACGGTGTTGGCATGCCTATTTTAAAAACAGTTGCATTGACCACGCGACTGGCTTTGTAATCATCCTTGGCTGGCACGATTTTGGTGGCCGAAAGTCGTGCTGACTGAGGGAGGAATTCTTTTTGCAAAACACCCTCAAAAAACCAAAAAAATGGTTAAAAACAAGAATAAAGGACATGAAAATGGAGCTGAAGGCTTTGGCTCTTACTTGTAACTGACAACTCAGTGAATGACCACCCGGATCTCCCATAATCTGCTCCAGAACAATTAGGGAAAAAGTGAGTAAAAATGTTTTCACAGCAAGGTAAAATGGTAAATGGTAAAAATATATTTACTTTTCTCCTTTTTATTCATTTTTTCATGAAAATATCAAGATTTTATAAATATTTTAACCTATTTTTCCTCAAGAACTGGATGATACACTTTACCATTTTACGCAATGATAGGTGATGGATTTTCGACAATGGTGATGAATCACATTTTAGCTGTTTTCTTGACTCGTTAAGCTCATATGAAAAGATTGCTGAGTATTTTTCCCTTTTGACTTGTAAAAGAGAATAAAATGGGGGGGTCACTTTCAGGCTCTTTTCTAACCCTTTAAAAGAGAAAAGATGACCAAGCCCGTGTCATTTCGAACTTGTTAACGGATGCAAAACATTGTGTGCCCAATATAAGTTTACCCCTTTTTCGGGTTGGGAGGCACTATTTACAAAAAAGGTACTCCTTAATTAAAATGGTCAAGCGGTTCTCTCAAATATTATTTTCTACCTTTTTGGGCTCAAGAGACACAAACATATGAAAATGGACCCTGTGGAGTTTTATTTTACGTCTCTTTTTCAAACTCTCTAAACATGAAAAAGATACTGAGTTACACCTTTGTTGGACTCATTAAAATATCAAGCGACATTGGATTCATCACCATGACGATCATGAGCTTCTCCTTCCTAGGGCTCGTTAAACTTACTAGGTGAGATTTGTCTGAAGGACAAACTTTTAGTGCAAGCACGTGCTATCGTCTTCAAGCTTGTGATTAAAAAATAATTGGGGCACCTGCAAGAAATGGTGGGGGAAATTTTGGAAATATAATCAGTTGTGTTAACAACTCACTCTTGAAACTGACACTTTATGCTTCATGTCGGGTTGGAATATCCTCCTTTGAATCGTTGACCTTTCCTGGGTTGGGGCATTTATTTTTGCCTTCCATTTTATCTCTGCCACATCATCATGACCACCAATATTATAGATCCAAAAGATGCCAAACCTCTAGTTGTGTCACCAATATGTTCAAGAGTTGCCCTTCTGCATTTACACTTACCTTTGATCCTCTATATCGCCCAAAATCATTTTTCATCATTTCGTCTCGTGTCGATTATGTGGGAAACATTATGGCCCTCCTTCAACATGGTTGTTTCCCGTCGACTTCATCTCATTATCTGGGAAGTTGACCAAGAGACTCCCTTCAAGTACCTTAGAGCTTCCATGCCCTAATGGCAAGTTCTTCGCACTCTCTGACAAGTTCACACCATTGGCTTTTGATCGAGTGATTTCACGGGTGTTCAACTTCAATTCATCTATTCACATTCCATGGATTGCGTTGATACTACATTGAGGACAATTGTGATTATTGGTGGTTTCTCTCACAGTTGTTAACAATTTACATCATTGACTGGTAATCAAGTGACTTTCTAGCATTTTTACGTCAACACATTTGTTCACATGTTAGAATTTGTACTTTGATCGAGTCGTGTTGGAATGCAAGACCTTGGACTTAGATCACAAAAGTCTAGGTTGTGAAGTTATGTGACATGGTTACATTCATATACATGTCTCTTTCAAATGGATGGCTACGACCATACCATGAGTTATCATATGTGTTCCTTCTCATTATTGGATGGTTGCGACCATACCTTGGTTTCATTATGATCCTCTTTGATGTATGGCTATGTCCATGCCCCGATTCATTTATCATTTGACATAGTTCTTAGTTATGTATATGTATCTATACTTTCTTGCAGGTTTTTCGATGGCGGACTTCGGTTCCCCGCACTGATTCATAAAGAATTTCATCCCTCACTCTAGTTTGGCCTTCACGCTTTAGGGGGCATCTGTTACACAGAATTTTGTCACTGTCCCTGTACTCCCCATTCCTTGATCCTGAGGACCTATACACCAAACTCTACATGCTTTCCATTCATGAGGAAACCCCCATTGTGTCCCTATTTATGAGCAGACCAATTCCCTTTTGCACCATTTCCCCTGAAACTTCTATTTTGCCTAGTTTACAAGATCGACGCTAATGGATCTTGTCTTCCCCAAGCCGATGTGCAGAGATTAGAACTGTCCCTACCACTGACTGGAGCGACTAAGCCATGTTCCAGTCACGTCGGTCCTGTTATGGAATGTTTTTTCAATTAAGAGTTGAAGCTTCCAGCTCTAGAAGCTTCGTAATGGAAGTTTGCTAAATGGTTTGGCCAGATGGGATCGAGGATGTCAGTTTGGGCTCCTTTCCCTTATAAGGATGGAACTACCTCAAGGGATAAGGCCTTCTCCCATGAGAAGAGGATCCATCTCCTATCCATTCATCTTATCTAAACCTCCCTTCTTCCCAAACACAAGCTAGTGTTAATGTTGTTGTGCTAGTGCTATTTTGGTTTGGAGTAAACAACAAACTATTCATAGTTGTAACTATCTAGTTGTGTGAGGGAGAAGTGTGATTTTGGTTTGGAGTGAATCCTGAAGGGAGAGCCTTAAAACTATTGTTGATTGAGGGCATCATGGCATGCTAGCAGAAGTGTGTGGGAACCTGGTCTTGTCAGAGGAGGACAACAACGTCAAGACAATGGTTGTAATCTCCTCTTGATTCAATATA
Source organism: Pinus tabuliformis (assembly GCA_031772625.1). Taxonomy (NCBI): domain Eukaryota; kingdom Viridiplantae; phylum Streptophyta; class Pinopsida; order Pinales; family Pinaceae; genus Pinus; species Pinus tabuliformis. The sequence continues at coordinate 1,338,183,731 of CM062820.1, forward strand.
TATGAAACTATCAATTCATTTCCAACATGATTTGTCATCTTACATATTCATGGCTTAATGTTTCTTGACTTGTTAAGTAGGTTGAATTACAATTTGTATATTATCATGGTTGTTTTTTGTTGTTGTTTACTTGTTTCAGGTGCTTGAGGAAGGAAGCGGGAGATAGTTGGAGCGAGCAAGCAAGGACATCATCAAAAGAGATAAGCATACTAAGAGGTAGGCCCTCCTAATTGGTTCTAACCTAAGGAAATCTTCCATAGAGTGTATCATTTGTGGATAGACCCATTATCAGGCTAGAGGAATTTGTTTGTGTCTGCACATATAATTTTAGTTCACCACAATTCTACATAAATTTATGTCATTGAAAATGTTTCAATTTTTCTTGTCTAAGTAAGGTATTATGGTTATTATATTTTCAAAGAGAGATATTCCTAACTTCTTCAAGTAAATTAAAAAAAAAATCATAAGAATTGAATTGGAAAGGGCTGAGAAATGTGGCCCAAAAGAAGGTCAATAGCTTCTCTTCAAACAATCAAAAAACAACATAAATAAATAAAATGTTCAAGCAATAAAGAACTGTAGCAGGATTTCTTGATAAAATTCTTGTCTAAAAAAACCAGGGAAGTGGAGGTAAGTTGTGATAAGGCATATGTGATAATTTCTTATGAAAAGAAGATTTGTCTCAGACATAATTAAGGAACATAATTGAGGTTTTGAGTTGAGAGTAAGATGATATACTACAAGATAACAAACAAATATAGGGCACATAAAAAGATTGTTGTTGGAACTAGAAGGATATCTTCTTCACATCAAAATTAGTGAGTATAAAGGAATCAAGATTAGAGCAATTTTCTAGAATATATAATCTTCTAGTGGATTGCGGTGACATTCAAAAATAGATGCAGGTAGCTTTTGAAAATCCTACAACTTGCAGATGCAGAGGCGTTAACAATTTATGAGTTATAGACTCGCAATGCTGAATCATATAATGATTTTCTAAATGGTTTATTATATAATCACCTCGCAAATGGAAAGTTAAATAGGACAAAAAATGATGACAAGCGAATTGTAGTTGATCGAAATGATTGTTAATTATAAATCCAATATATAAATATTTGATATAAGTGGTTACAATGGGATGAACAAGAATATATGCATGCTAAATTACATGGATAGTTTAGTAGAATATCCAACAAATAAATAAATTATATATGATAAGATTAAATGATACATCGACAAACTGTAATACGAAAATTCTTAATTGGATCATTGTTGGCTTGATGCTTTAAAGTGAAATAAAACCCAGGACAATGAACAACAATATTAAATACTTCTAAATATTTTTTGTGTTAAAGCAGGTACAAACAGGGTGTAGCCATTAATTGGCAAGTAGCCAAGTAAGGAACAAAAATGGAGGCGTGACAACTAATCATGAGAAAGTTAAGATAGGATGTTGGTAGCGCATTTGGAAAGTCTAGCCTATGCTTGTTGTCATGTGATGTGCTGACATGAAAGGTGTAGCATGCTGCCCACCCATGTTACCCAAATAATTATCTTTGGGAGCTTGAGTATGAATTTTATAAACATAAGTGGAGTTATTCGAGCGATTGATCAGAATGAACCAATGCTTACAACAAAAAATATATTTCGAGACAACCACAATAACATGATTTATCTACATAGTTGGCAAGCATGGACGATGCAAGGGGAAAGACCCCATAGTCATGGCATATGTGACCTAGGTATCTTAATCAGTGAATTGTAGTACTGGAAGGGTTGTAAACTGAAGCTGTGGGTTATGAAAATCCATACGTAATGTGTGTCGGAGTAGTGCAGAGATAAATTCGATAATGTAACTTCTTATCTGTTTAATATTGTAAACATGCAATTAATACTCTGAGTTGTGCCATTGAGGTGTCATAGTGGTTTCTTTGAGTATTACCTTGAACTTTAAGTTTTGATGGTCTATTGGAAGACTTATAGAAAGAAAAGGAGGAAAGGAATTAAATAAAAAAAAAATATTCCTTGAACTTAAATAAAAATAATGATGATAATAAATATGATTACTATGGGGAAGTTTGATAAGATAATTAGCTAATTCCCATGTTTGGGTAAAAACCCTGATTTTTGTATGAAACAACCTAGAAAAATAACATGGACATAATTAGGTTCCCTTGCATAGGGACGAGATAATATTTACCATGAAAGTAGTGACTTGAAGCAATTGCTCTGGAACTTGTTAATGTTTTGTTGTGACATGTGTGATATCATGGAAGTATGGTGGTACCTAAGGAATAAACCATTAATTACAAGTTATCATTGGAACAAAGTAAGGAACCCTTCCTTGAGATGATAACAAGTATGAATTCTTATCTGAGAGTATAATAAGGTAACTAATTATTACCAAATTGGGATAGAGACATTATATATTAATATACCATATGACGTTATATATCAAATATTAAATAAACTATTATTGAATGAAGTGGATAGGAGGGCATGTTTTGATTTATAAAAAAAGGATAGCCACGTGAGTATGTAGAGTCCATATTCATACGACCACGAGAAGGAGAAACTCCATGACTATACATGGAAGCCAAATTTCATATGATTTTCCATCAATAACTTGTAATATATGATGACAAGAGGAACAAATTGAAAATACTACAAAACGGACCCTTGGTTGGCATTAAATAAAATTGTGAAACAACCCATGAGAGGCATCAATAAGAAAACAATATGGCCATCTACAATATGGAAAGAAAAAGGGGAGTTATCTCAAAACTCTACTTATGCATGGCTAATATGTATATAACTCCCGAACTAAGATAAAGGTGTTATATTGATATTTAGTACAAAATACAGTAGTTGCAATCTCTTATGATTGAAAAGAATTGTAAATTGTTTATGAACATATTACTTCTATAATCTGAAACTTATCCTAGAACCACATGGTGGGGTCTTCACCCATTGGCATAGCTATTAGTTAAGAAAAATAATTTAGAATGATGAGCTTATCATAATGTTTCTAACTGTTACTGAGCACAACTTACTGACCCTTGTTGGGTTGTGTTGAATGTTGATGACCCTTGTTGTGTATATAAACAATAACCTATGGATTTTGTCAAAAAGATTGAATATATAATTTCTTAATTGATGGAAAGATAATGACCATAATGATTATGGCTGTAGGTAAAACTAGATGAAATAATCTTGGTCGAACTTTCATACATTCTCAATTAGAGAAAGTTGATGCTATAGAAGAAAGAAGTTAGCCAGGTTAAGTGCAGTAGAAGCACTTCAGTTGGGAGACCTTACCTGAGGAGATGATAATAAACATTATATGCACCTGGGAATATTCTAGACTATTTTAACAACCAAGAAACATTGATGATGATATTTTTATTGAGGGAGGGAAGATGTAACACCCTCAGTTAGTATAAAATATATATTTATTACTACTAGTTACTCTTACTACTAGGGACCTAATAGCTTATGGGCTTAGTGTAAACCTTAGGTGACATCTGAAAGGTCACAAAATTATTTTAATTATTTTGTTTCAAAGGAAACTTGGTGAGTCCTTGAATTCACGGTAAAAAGACCAAAATAGAAAATTTTAACTACCAGATAGTTAGAGAGTCACTCTCTCTCCCTCTCGCCCTATAGATAAAACATCTCCATGGGCAAATCCAAAAAAAAAGGAAAAGAGAAGATGAATAGGCTAGAGGTATTTTATGAGAGGAGAGAAAGGAGTGTGAAAGCCTTATACAAGACACTGTGAAGGCCGGTAGAGTGCTACAAACCAAGGAGATTCTTGAGCTGGGTAGGGAACCAATGGAATTCCTTAGGTATATGCCGATGAGTTTTATAGTTTTGTGCTAGACAAGAGAGGTATCAATTTCCATGAAATGATTATTCTATGCCACTTTCAAAGAAAATTGTTCTTGGAAGTGGAAGCTCAAGGGAGAAAAATGGACGTAATAATGTCCACCACGAATTTTCATGAAAGATAAGTAAACTATTTTTGTTCAGAGTTTGCAAAGTAGGGTAATGTATTTTGTTGTTACAGAAAGGAAAAAGATTTAGTAGAAGTGTGTGATGTAATATGTATTATGTTATTACAAAAATGAACAATTATTATGTAGATTTTATAAGTACATTTGGTTGTGGTGGAAGAGAAAAGTGAATTTGTAGAAAAGTACAATATGTCTTTCATAATGAAAACATAACTAGATAATATGTCTTTTATAATGAAAAGAGAGAGCTAGACAGCGTTATGAATATTCAAAAAATACAAAAATATCCTAACTGTGTGAATGAATAAACATACAGATTCTAGAGAGTAATCAATATTTTTTTATACCTAGCAGATAACATAATTAGAATTGTGTATTACAGGCATAATCTGGTTACAATAGAATATGTTTTCATTTCTCATATATACATCCAAGATATCGTAAACAATAAAAGAAAGTTGACGTCATGCCGGGATTCTAGTTAGTCCTAGGTCAAGAGGTTGGTAATCCCTTTAGGACAGTCTAAAATTAAGGCCAAACCTGTTATGCCTCTCAACGGTGAAAGAAGCCAAGAACAAAGCCAACTACCTTGCAACCAGCGATATGTCATCACTATAGCATTCTTAAAACAAATATTGAAGAATAGTTGCTGAGGGTAACCAAATGTTGTGTGATAAACTCTAAAAAGAAACAAATAATTTAATATTTGAAGACAGTACAACATCTGGAAATGCACCCTATAGTTAACTGTGAAACCCATTCAGAAATTTTGAGGAAAGAACAAGTAAAAACCCCGATAGTTATCCATGTGTAGGACCAAACCCTTGGCTCTATGCCTCGAAGTTGGTCATTAATTTTTTTTAAATAAATTCCTGTCCAACGACAATGTGCAATTTTATAAATGATAAGCATGGTAAAGAACTAAAATAACAACAATTCATAGGACAAAGGAAAACATGTATTAGCAAAGAAAAGTTGAAAACTCATTCAGTGCGTTAAACAAAACCAAAAATAGTCACTGGAAATTCAGTATTCCATCGTAGCGAAATTATACATAATCATTTGTGTGATATTAGTGTAAAACAGAAAACAAGGGGTTGTGCCGCGAGGATGTGGAACCCCTCTCAATTTAACCCTAGCCAAGAAGCACCATACATGGAAAACTTATCAAATGAAAAACCCTCTTGAAAATTCAGTCTAGTAATCAGACCCTAGGGTATATAAAAGAAGTTTGAATTGTATTAAGCCTCAGACCACCCTCTTATTTCCATAAGTTCAAGCCAGAGAAAAGAACCTGGTAAAGGAGAAACATGGAAGGCATATGAGCAGCGAACAAACACGGCATAAGCACTGAACACGAGGAAATGGAGTAGGGGTACTTTCAAGCATAAAATTAGAGTCAAGATCAATTCAAGGCCGTAGACTTGCTGAATAATATAAGGCACAAAGTATGGAGGTGATGGGTTACCGGAAATCGGCATCCAAAATTTCGGTCGTTGTCGTGCAAACAGTGGAAAGAGAAATAAGTTTCCTTAGACTCTTTATAAAAAAAAACAACTGGAGAATTCTAGTTTTGGAGTGGAGGGACAACACCCGTGCCTCAAGAAGAGGTCATGGTCGTGTATTCAACTGGAAACCTTGGCGACATCTGAGATAAAATTGCAGTCACTCAAAATATATTCTATTAATTGTTGAATGAGGAAATTACACACATATTTATACAATCAATAGTCTCAAGATAGGAATGCTATCTTAGACGTACAGTAGTGTGGTTGAGAGATTCTCTCAACCACACACTAAACTAGGAGAAACTATATTCTAGCTTATTCCTATTATGTAGGAACAAACTCCTCAATTAGAAAATTACAACCATAGACAAGTAGGAATTAATTATTTCCAACTCCCCCCCTTAATGACTACTTGTCATGATAGTCAAATCCACCATCATCACACGAATTGCATGTACAAAACCTCCAAAAACACAATTTGCCGCCCTCGGATAGATCCACAACTTCTCCGATCCCACGGATCCCTTTGAAGCTGAATTGGCGCGATCCTGAATGAAAAAACCTACACCCATTGGCGCGATTAATGGCCTAACAGACGCGCCAGTTGGCCTTCCTGGCATTGCTGTTAGCGCGAAAAACGCCAATCCCCTTCTACTCAGAGAAAATCATCTGAGTCTGAGCCAGGTGTTCTGCAGTCCACCTGCTCCTACGAGCACAAAGCTCTCGTGTACACACAGCCACAAAGGCACTTTAAGCCACACAGGCAATTCCGCCACACAGGCAAGCTAGCTTCAAAAGGCACTTCAGCCTCAAAGACCATATAGATGGTTTCTGGCTCACCACCAACCATTCAGCCACAAAGGCAAGCTGGCCACAAAGGCACTTCAGTCACAAAGACTATATAGATGGTTTCTGGCTCACCACCAACCCTCACTTTCAAGTGATAAAAGATGGTTTCAGGCTGACCATAAACCATTACAAAGTGGTTTTAAGATCACCACGAACTTTCAAATGCCTTTACAAGGCTTACATTCAACATTTGGAGTTTCTGGTACATACAATGACTATTACAATAACATGCTAGGGAGTCTATTCCACAAACCACACTAAAACAAAAAATCTACTTTGTTGTCCACCATAAACGTTGTCGTTGCTCCTTTGATATCACTGTTGCACAAAATTAATATTTGGTGCAATTCAACCTTGTTACCCACCACATTTGCATCATCTTTCTGATTTAATTGTCTTGGATTTACCTGCATGATTTGTTAGAGTAGCTAATTCTAACAAAATCACTCCATTGAGTTAGCTAAGCTCAATGATTATAATTCCAAAACATTTATAAATACCACATTTTACTGTTGCAGTGGCAGCGTATTACCAAAGAAATTCGAACGCAACTATTATGGCTTGTCCATCACCATGCTAACCGGCCCTCATTTCAAACTGATGGCCTCCATAGCACCTTGCCAAGTAAAAGAAATCCTCCGCCCAGGCTTTCTCTGCCTCCAGGGAAGTCTCCGGTTTTCTTTTCACTACTGTTCGAAACTACTAATCTACACACGTGATGATCTGATGATCTCACAATGATGGAAACTCTTCCACCTCAACCAGCTGTAAATACTCCTCAGCCAATATTATGTATTTAATCTACTCCACTTTCCGGTGCTTCGATCTCGTGGATTGAAACTCACACAGGTCGGCCTCCGGCTCGACCTCCACACCACAGCTTGGCAGCGGCTACACCGATCTCAACGGCCACTGTGAGCACGTACCTTCGGCCCCTTCGTTCCAGATCCACGCTTCCTTTGCAGCAGATCGCGTCTCCACACTCACCGCACCAGATCCGAGCAGGATTCACACATCGACACGGGTGATCTAGCAGCAGAAGATTCGCCAACGATCTCCATGGTTCATGCAGCACACCAGCAGATCCGACCCCCATGCAGCACATCGAGCTGTCTTGCTAGAGATTCAGTCAAACTCCATGTGGACAACGCTGTCACACGTGCGATGCCTCTCTTCTGACTGAGTTTGAGCAGACAATCTCGCACCAATCACCGGGATCTATTCCCTCAAATATCTGAGGAAATTGAACATAGCAGATAAAATAACAGATACGATCCCCTCCACGATCCATCATAAAGCGGATTGCCTCCCTCGGCGCCCAGATTTAAACCAGAAAAATCATCGCACACCTCCAGTAGCAACACTGCAATAGGCGGTTAACTCCACTGCTGGTAACTCCATTGTATTGAAACACTCCACGACTAGGAACAATACAACAATGTGTGGCAACTGCATAAACAACGAAACAATTCCATTGCTTCACTGCAACAATTGATCCAACTTACGCCACCAAAATAGGAGTCTGATCGCCACACCACACTTCTACTGTGCTCCCAACTGAGTTATCCACACTTTTCACCACCATTCATATAACCAAACATTGCCACACAGAAAGTCTGATCGAGGTTCGAACGTGCTGGGCAGATCACCACAAAGTCTGACCACTCTCCAAGATGAGCTATCCACGCTTTTCACCAGTGTTCATAGGATTGAACATAGGCCACTATGCATCTTCACGCTATACACCATCACGCACCACGCCAGAAAAAATACACAAACCTCACCAATCTCTGTTAGTCGATCGATAACAACAAAACAGGAAGAAAAAGTATGAATAACAAATGGTATGCAGCTCAGGTGAGGCAAGCTCAACCTAAGACTGCCTCTCTCACTCACAACCTGTATAGAACCATTCAGTCTAGGAAGGCTCTCTACATAAGGGGGACACAAGAATAAGTCCAGCAACTCGCTCCCTTCAACTCGAACACAAAGTTTCTCTCCTCCTTGAACAAATAATGCAGTTGCCTTCCTCAGCAACACATACCCCTGCCTCTCCATCTTGCTCACCAGCATGATGCGCACATTAACCAGCACAACCGGCCACTCTCCAGTGCAAAGTCGGTGTATTTCTTTCTGGGTTGGTGAAGGAACTCGCCGTAGTCCCTTCTGCCTTCATCAGTCTTGTGAAGTTGAAGGACAAGTGGCCGTCTATTAGAAATACCTGATCCACACGGTAAAAAATCCCTTCCAACGATACTCTCCAACACAGAGTATTTCTGGAAACTCTGTCCTCCCACGACGACTATGGAGGGAAGGGCATCCCAAAGAGTCGGCAAAGTGTTCTCTTCTCCATCGCCACTGGGCACGGTGCGGGCCCTCTGTATCCCAAGATGGCCTCCTCGCCAAAACCTTGAGTTGATCAAGTAAATCAAATGACCCAATCACACTTCAGATCGAGGGCACTCCATTAAAGAGGGACAGGTTTCAATGAGCCCGAAAGCAAGAGAAATCAGTCAACCTTTCTGCCAGAAGCAGCGGGCTTCCTCTCTCTTCTCAGGGGACTGCGGAGTCCCACTCCAAAGCCTGTGGATCCTTCGTATATTGTTTTTCAGGCTCTCTTCCAAGTCGATCTCAGAGAAAGTGTTAACCCGAGGAGGGAAGTCGTCACCACTGGTCTCAACGGGAATGTCTTTGTAGCATCAAAATTGATCCCCATATTCTCGTGATCAAAAGACCTCAGTAGTATTTGCATTCGCAAAACCAACCACCGGATCTGTTATTATTGATGCTGGCGTTATTTCCCATCGACTGCTGCCACGGGACTAGCCACCAGCACCGCCCCCTCCACCGACTAGTGCCCCTTGATTCCATACCGCTCAAGATAAAATTGCAGACTCGTGAGCCCGTGGAAGAAATCTGCCGGTATGGAATCAAACGCATTGCTGCGAAGAAACACCGATTGCAGATTCGACAATCCGCTGAAACTGGGCAACGGCCCTGACAACAAATTCCTCTCCATGCTAATCGAATTCAGGGCGCTCAGCTTGTTGAGATCCGCAGGCAGTGTCCCTTTCAAATTCATCGCCTGAATGTTGATAAGCCCGTCGCCATTCTTGTCGAAGGTCGAGAAAACCCTCCTCAGTTCGTTTCTGCCCACGGCTTTCTCCGACACCCCCTCGGCTTGCTGTCTCGATATCCGCTGAAAAATTTCACAAAGAATTCTTTGATTCCTTCGATTGAATCTGGATCCGCTGCTACTCACCCACAGGATTACGCGGGTTCTCACACAGCCACACATCCAGGGATGTGTATCCGAGATCTCCCGCAATCACATCAGATTCACCACAATAGTCTGACCATTGAAGTCTAGCATCAAGTTCTTTTTCTTTTTCCCAGCGGAAAAAAAAAATGCTTATGTTTTCCTACGGACCTTAGGCCACTCCAAGCAGCTTCTTCTTCAGCGATCAAACTTTGGCAGTCTACCGCCCCATCATTCGACTCGAGTCATTTCAACCGGAAACAAATTCTCTCCTCCTGCAGCTCGTATCTATTCCACTATACTGCCACAGATCACCTCCGCTTCTCTGCACTTCCATGATCGGCTCCCGCAGAGATCAGACGAGGGCAACGGAGACTGCGGGATCCGTTCGTGGAGCTGCTGCATCCTCCTACGAGATGCATCACTCAACCTGTGTAGATGGCTCATCAAGGCAACCGAGATTTGACAACAACACGATGCTCCCAGCAGCCACACCAGGTGTTTTCTCCAACTCGGGGCATCTCTCCTTCTACATGGCAGGACTAAAAAATGGACAAACAAATCTTAAATCCTATGCCCAGGAAGGGCCAAGCCCAGGAGGGGCCAGGCCCTCACGGGCTCTGATACCAAGATAAAATTGCAGTCACTCAAAATATATTCTATTAATTGTTGAATGAGGAAATTACACACATATTTATACAATCAATAGTCTCAAGATAGGAATGCTATCTTAGACGTACAGTAGTGTGGTTGAGAGATTCTCTCAACCACACACTAAACTAGGAGAAACTATATTCTAGCTTATTCCTATTATGTAGGAACAAACTCCTCAATTAGAAAATTACAACCATAGACAAGTAGGAATTAATTATTTCCAACTATCTGTGGACTGTGAGCCCTACTCTGAGAAGTGAGAAAATGAGTCTATATAAAATCCTCAAGAACCCATCGTCCCGTAAAACTGACTAACTCAGTAAGAGAAGGAATCCTACAGAATGTCATGTCAACGCACTTGAGGAAAACCGCGCACCTCGGGGAACTTGTTGCAGACCAAAAACCCTAGATTGAAGCAAGACACTGAGGAGAAGCTCCACTAATTCAGGCGAGGGTAGTTAACACAATGGAAACCCACCCTGTTTTGACCATCAGATCAAAAAACACATGAAAAGTGTAGATGCGAGGAGGTCATATCAATTTAATTAAGAAATTGAATATGCGATGTAAACATGTATCAGTGTCTAAAGGACAAGCTGCGTATTCCATGTACACCATAAATATCGAAACAATGAAACTATAAATGACTATTTTCAATTCTCTATATGCGGCGATCAAAACCATACTAAGACATTTAACAATAAACATATCGAGTTGTAATTCGAATTTATATGCCTAACAATTTAAGTAACTTTAACGTAGAGAGTTGATTAACGCTTATAGATTTATTTAGCCACTTAGTAAATTACTTTTTTCAAAATTTTTACTAGTTTAGGTGTGAGTGTTACAATATAAAAATTAAAAGAGGAGAATTTGATAAAAGATATTAATCTAATTGATTTGATCTCTTTTTGCCAAACGCTAATGTACATTTTTTTTAATTTTATCCATTCTTGGATGTAAAAACAATATTGATAATTTTGTTTTTAACTTCCTGTGTCTAGATCTATATAGGATATTGTTTGCCTTTTTTTTTAGTACTACCTTTCAGATATGGAAAATGATTTAAAATTGCTTTTAAATGGTTATAAACTCGTCTCACTCCCTTATGTTATTTTAATAGATAACTTTTATTAACAAACTATTTTAAAAATTAAAAATTGAAATTATATTCGTAAAAATTAAAAAAATAACTTTACAGGTTATATTTTTTACTTATTAAAAATAATAATCTTCAGATTCAAAAATCATTTTTATTTCCTATCGAAAAATTCAAAGAAGAATTGTTTTAACTATCCTTTTAAAACGTTTTAAATATTTAAAACACTTTTACAGAAGAAAATAACCGTAGATATTTTCACGATGGACCATTTCATTTCAATAATTTTTAATTTTCAAACATGGAAATCAATTTCAATATTCTTTATTTTTAGTATTTAAAGCTAAATTAAAAAGTGTTAAATTAAATGAAATCAACTCTTAATTTTATATAAAAGTTGAAAAGATCATACGAACGAGTAGCCTTTTCAGGCATACGCATATCTAGTAGAACTATTTCATACCTTAGAAATTTCCTTTTAACAATATAATTAATTATTTGAGTTATTATAAAACTTATTTTCAATGTAAAAAAAATCATTTAATGATAATATGTGTACATCATATTTAGATGAAAGGTTCAGTCACATGTTATGGAGGAGTCCATAAATAATATTTTATATTCGGTTGCAGAAAGAGCCAAGATACTCTAATTTAAAATTCTTACTACCGTAATTTTTTATAAGTAGTTTCATAATTCGTTCCATGGTTGCAGAAGGTCCCAAGATACTCTAATTTAAAATTCTTAATATACCTAATATTTTTACAAATAATTTCATAATTGCCTTCCAATTATTGGCATACATGTCAAGTCAATTCTGCTAATTCAACAGTCATGAAATGTTTCCTACATTAAAATTAAAAACATTAAATAGTTTATATATAATTGAGATGATAGATGTATTAAATTAGGAAAATATCGATCTAGCTCCAAAAAGTACTTTTCCATATTGGATAAAGTTTGAAATATTTAAATACTAGTTATATAGTAATTATTCCCACAGTAATATTATTTATAATACATATAAAATGGTTTCCATAAAAAAATTATTAAGGAGTATTCATATCAATAATAGTCTGATTCTTATTAAATATTAAAATATAATATTTATATAATATATATTATTGAGAGAATTGTTATTATAGCTTTATTTATTAATATATTTATAATCACGGTAAGAATTTTCCTTAAATGAAAGGTATAGAAATAGATTATCTGTTATTAATTATATATTGATAAATGTTATCTATTGGCCTCATAATTTCTTCTTCCTGTGTATGTACGCATCGTTTTTCTTAAGTATGTAATGGTTGTATGAATAAGATATTGGTAATTATTTACTAGGTAATTCTTTATGTTATGACATTAGTTTCACTATTAGTAGTGTACATGATGTATGACTTTAGAATAGTTGTGTTTATTCATATATATATATATATTTTGAGTACATAGTACTTTCATGCATTGCGGAAAAGGAGAGAACTTCATCAAGATGAATTCTCAAGCACTTGTATAAGCAAATATGCTTTGTTTTTTTTTTTTATAGAGATGAAGAAATTTTAATAAAGGAAAATCTTTTTTTTCATTTCATTGTACAAGAATAATTGAACGAAACATAAAGTTTTACTTCTTAAATTGATAAGTAATGGACAATGGATAAACAATCATATACAAGTAGCTCAAGATTTTTTGGGATATCTACATGAGTAGAATTAGGGAACACATTTCACTGAATTACATTAGAAAATGTTATGATGATCTACATGATTTTTTCATTGCATAGTTTTAACTTTGTTATACAAGACCAATATTAATGAAATCATTAACAACATTGTACAAACATGACCTAATCTAAGAATTCCAATCAATTTTGACAAGGAAGAGGTATGGGAGGAGTGGAAATATGTTTGAAATAAAAGTAGATGACTACAAATATCATCCTCGTCAAGCATGAATAAACTCCATTATGATGATGAGGGGGTATCAACTCACGATATTCCTTAGGGAGAAGACAAATCCTAGCTAAATCACAATAACGAAGAATTAAACAAGGATATGGTAGAACCATACCAAAGAGAGGGAGGAAATGAGAATTGTGAGTAAGGGAATATAATGGCACACAATAAATGTGTTTCCCCCTCAACCATCTACTGGACATTTAACGTCACCTAATGCCCCTTGTAACCTAGTTTTCTACAAGTTTTATTTTTATTTTTTTCCAATACATCTAGTATGCATAAGTAAATTGTTATATCATACAATGCTTTCATGTATAAGTCCACAAACACATCACTATGGCATTATTTTCAATGCATATAAAAAAAACATAATTATATAATTTATTACAAAAGAACTTCAATTAAACATTTAAATTAATAGTTATCTAATTTATAGGTTCCCACTAGCTACAAATTTCATACGTTACTCCCATCCATAGACAATGATGCTCATTTTCTCCCAAAAATGGGTCACCCGTAAGCTTGGGATTTAATTCCATGGGGAAACAACTTACCAAAAACCATTTTTGTCTTCAGTACTAAATATGAACAAGGTCGAGGTACCAAAACCAAACATCCTATGGTGAACTTGCCCAAGTCCCTCATTAGCCTAAAGCCCAAATCGTTCATCTCCTTCTCTGCACTTGTTTTCCTTTAGGTTTCGTTACTATCTTGAGGGTGTACAACTTGATCACTTAGGGATGTATCATAACCCTATGGATTCCAAAACTCCCTATTCCCTTTAGCTCTCTCGAATTACCATCCAAGTCCTCACACTAAGGAATAATCCCACTTGTCACAGGGTAATTTCCTATTTTCTATCATGGTGTTTTGTCCCTTTCCCCTAGTCGTATCCTATTGAGTATTTTTTTCCATAACACTAACATGTTCGTTTTTATGTGCTTTTCTTTCATTTGACACATGGATCTCCTTGAAGTTTCTTAATGCACATGGTTTTAAATAATATACTATTTTTAATAATAATTAAGTTGTACAAAGCACCCTTTCGAACACACATGGAGACTTATCATCTGATACTATTTTCATGTCACTTAGTATGCAACAACAATGTATATTATTAATGTGCACGAAACTTCATATCGACAAAACTAGGCTCTCTAGACTCAAAACTTATAAAATCATATGCACATGGGCACATTGTCTGCAAAAGTAACCCTCAACTCGCTAGCCTAATTATTATGAACTGGCTCACCAGCCTAACTTTTTTGTATGTACCTATTTTTTTCAATCTAGAGGTTGAGTTGGGGTGTGAGATTTCTCTGCTCGTTATTTATTCACTTCCCTCAATGGATTATATATACACATATATACAACAAAATCTCCCAAAAGGATAAGGGTACTCTTTCCTCATTGAATCTTCATGCTACCACGTAGCACCTTAAGGATGAAAATATGTCCCCTACACCTTTACCAAGGCGATGGATTGATTTTGGAGCACTTTAACCCTCTTTTCCAAAATTTAAATTGGAAAGACATAGAAGTCATCCTCGAGCTTCACTTAAATAATATTCTAGTCAACTAAATGGTTAACATCACGAACATAACTTTTAAGCAATGAAATATGAAACAAATTACGAACATGAATGGATGTTGGTAATCCAATCCTTTATGAAACGAGGTCAATCTTCTCTAGTATTTCAAATGACCCATGATATCTATCTGTCATCTTTACACAAATACCTAATTTCAATGAAATTTTATTTATCTTCACTCTATAGAAGAAACGATCACCAAATCTAAATTCCCCATTTAATATGTTATTATATTCATAGATTTTGTACATGTCCTCAACAACCTTATATTTCTACTTGATTTTTATTAATTTCTCTTAAACATCTCTCAGCAAGGCTAGCCGAATAATGGCCCTATCCACTGGGTTAACCAAACACATATTTGTGTTATATTTGTTACCATACAAGGCCTCAAATTGGCTCATCTTAAAAAATTCTCAATATCCACGTGTTATCATGAGAAATTTCTACAATCATCTGTACGTAGCAAATAGACACTCAACGTAGTGATCAACACAAAAAAAGGTTACATTTTTAGTTGGAAACATCATGAAGATGAAAAAATCAAAAGCATTCCCAAATTTGACTTTAAAATCATCCCTCATGGGTGCACCACAACTGAAAAGTAACTCCCTCACGGATTTGTCTTCCATAGCCATGAGGGTAACGAAAAGTCCAATTAGCACCTTGAGATGTGAACTTCTTGAAGAAACACTACAGCTCTTGACATGATGCGATGAAAATTTGAGCCTTGAGCTCCAAGGAACCTTAATGGAAAGAGGATGGTAGATCTCATTTCATTTATGGGGCAAAGAAGAACATTAATGAGCCAAAAAAGGGAAGGCGTGTCTCAAAATTCTATAAATACAAGTTCATTGAGAGAAAAATACAAGAATAACTTGTGTATTTTTATACCACCAAAATTTCTCCTAAGCAATTTAGCATATTGTTGTGAGGAGAATTCCACCATTGTAGAGAGTTCTCTATGCTTCTTTGAGAAAGAAAGAGCTTGCATAAGATATTGAAAAGGGGAGATCCTTGTTGAGAGATTTCGATAACAATTTCTTAAAATACTATCTTCAGATGTCTTTTATACTTTTACCATAACTCTTCCACCACCATGAATCAATAAAGAGGATCATTCTCTTATACCTTTGTTGAGTTTTTTTGCTTCACAAGCTTGCTTTTTATTATTTAATTTAATTTTGGTTTAGTTTTGTTCAAACATTGTCTCCATTACTTTGAATGTTTTGTTTTAGATATGTTTATCCACTAACACATCTCATTTATTTGTATGCCTTTTTTAGGAAGAAATCATCTACAAAGAAGATATTTTTGGGACACATAAGAAACCAAACACACCAGACAAAAGGGTAACTCCACTTGCTTGCATTTTTAGTCTAATTGGTTATTTTTTAGGTCTTTCTTCTCTAGAATTTCATTGTTTTTTTATCCTATTAACTCTCTGGAAGTTTTCAAGACCCTTAGGACATGTGCGTGGAACGAACAACCCTATTTTCATTCTTTCGAGTCGCCCATGTGACCTTTTGAAGAGACAGTCCCACAGGTTTCATGACTATGTACAACATAACTCATAAAGCACATAAATAGTCATAACTGTCATTGTAATTCTCTTTTCCATAGTATTTTTGTAGCCTTTAGTGATATTACCGCACTCTTACAATTTTTTTTATTTCATATATGCTTTCAATTTTCTTTGCTAGCCATCCTATGTAGGGAAATAACTTATATTTTATTTTGGAAAATATCGTATTTCAAACATCACTTAACTATGATGAAAATAAGTGGCCATAAATCCACATAACCTTTTTACTAACCAAACATTTTACTTCATTTCAATTATTATTGGGGCCAGGACTAGGTATTAGTAAAGGAAGGGAGCAACTAGTCCTTCCCTTATGTCCTTTTGATGATCCAATGGTTGCATCTAAAATATTTCTCAAAGTACTCAGTTTCCATCTCCTTATATGCTCACATAGCATAATTAGGAAGGAAGTAAATGACCCATCATTGACAAAATATTTATTTTTTTGCAAGGAACAAGAAAAACATAGTCTAATTACGAGAGTTCTAATGGACCATAAAATATCCACATCACTTCACACTTTCTATGCTCATAATTTCACTTGCACACATTTCCAGTACATGCACTACGTTACTCCAAACTTTGTACAAAGGGTATACACTTTCTGAAACCTTTGTACTTAGTTTATTTTTTATTACATTTCACACTCTAAGTGAATTAATACTCTTTATAAAAAACCATAACTTGAACACATTGAATTCCCCATAGGGGCCCTAATATAATTTCTAGTTTAGGTTAGGACCACGGAGGTAGGCCACACACAAGCCAACACTGGTGATTCTACATTTTGAAACATAAAAGGTTGAGTTTTAGGGATCTTAAAATACTAGATCATCTAGTCACAAATCTAGTATACAACAAGAAACCTGTGAAGGGGGTAGATTATCACATACCTTTAGGTCATCTACCGACACATAATAGGGGTATTGGTTCTAAATGTCAGGGAAAAAGGCTAATATTCAGTCATTGCCACTAGGCGCATGTAAATTAGTGGCCAAAATTAGGGCATATTGCCTTATAGGTTGATGTGCAGGAGCATTGAGACCTGAGGTGATCTTAGAAGGGCTACTTGAAGCATCACCTATTCTTTTGGGACATAGCCCTAGTACCCCCCATTATAGCCCTCTTAGCCTTGGTTGGTTCGGGGTTACTGAAAATGTTGCCAACACTTTCAAGACGTTGCCCTAGTATCCTATTAAGGAGTTAGATGAAGGTTCCCATTACAATTTGAGAAGAAATGATGTTTAGGCCTCTATTATTCTTTATCATATGTGATAGACCTCACAAAACCATTTTTTTTATTGTTTCCCAAAATAGATAGATAAGAGGATAATTAACCACTTATTTTTCACTTTATTTTATGTATGTGATTCATTTTTGTTTATTAAAATATTCCTCCCTCGCCACATAAAGTAACACACACCCAAAAAGGGAACACTATGAGAACCAAGGGTTACCTGTTTCTCTCATTGCAATCTAAACCTCCCCCATTTACCGAGAGGTGTGCCAAGTCTCTCGACATCTAGGCATAGAAGAAACAATTTAACCACTTTTATTGGTTCATCCTTTATTGGAAAAAGATTGATTGGGACTGCTCCCTCTTAAAATACTCCTTTCAATATCCCTCAGGGTAGTCCACATACTATCTCACTTGGTAGTTCCATGCATACTTCCGTTCCACATTGCATTTCAAAATTGTTTTATGATGGAAAACAAAAACCAAATCTCATTTCTTGCTTCCTTAAATCTCCAAGATTTAAGTAAGTTCGCAAACAATCACATTGCTCACAATTAGTAGTGGACCACTATCCTAACTAAGTTTTCATTCGATACTCCAAATTTTGAATCGAAACAAGGGAAGGATCCCGTAAACCACATCGTGTCCTTTCATCTATGGTTCTCAACTAATAGCATTATAGCTGACTCTGTTCCCTTGAGTCTTTTTCAATGTACCCTCATAGGCCTTGCAATGAAATGGTACGTAAGTGAGGCCTCAGGATCCCATGCATCCTTTGACTCATTAGCAAGGTCATTGCTCACCTTTTTGAGCTCCCAGTTTGTCATGACAGAGGGTTGGATCTATTAACAGACTTTCAAAAATGGGCTTCTACACATATCTTTCACCATATTCATGAGTGGTGAAAATGCCGTAGCCTTTGTAAAATGAACTTAACATAGGACCTCCGCCTATATTTCTTTGTAAAATCTCTTGTGCTAGCAATTGCAAAAGGTGTGGCCACAACCATGCAAGAGACAAAAGAATACACTATCAATAAATCTCAATAGCTTGAGCTCATTTATAATCAATTGTGGTACCTTTTTTCTATACTCCTTGATTCCCCTCGATTGTAATCATTCATACAAGATAAACCAGGAAAATCAAGCGCTACAGACTATTTAATTGGTACCATCACCTAAACTTAACCTAGAAACACTTTCAAACAATCTAGAAACGTGTGCGGTGGAAAACCCCATATCCAATCATTTGATAGTCCACCCACAACCCAAATTCCAAATAAAACATAATATTATCCCATTAAACTTGTGCACTCTCAAACCCAACCCCCTCATGGAAGGTAACTATTACCCTACCATGCAGAGTAACTAATAACTTAGCTTTTAGGGAAACAATATCCTCCCATTTAGGGTGTTCAGTATCATCCATGTGTGGTGAAGGTGGTGTCCACTTCGAAAACCACTTACACCAAACTAGGACAGAGGAACCATTACTATGCTTTCTAAATACCCCACTAGAATAACTCCATGGCTAAGGCTAACATCATGGTTCATTTCGTTCAACATTCTTTCCCAGAGAAACAACTGTAATTTCAAGAGTTGAACATGACGAACCCTTCAAATTCCAACAAGAAGAAAGGATATATGAAGCAAAAACGAGAACCTGGGGAGGGGCGAAACAACCAACAATGACTTTTGCAGGCACTAACTGGGGACAAGATCCCCAATAGCAACCGAAACAAAAATTAGGGTACAAATAACCCACAAAAGTAGAATAAGAAACCTAGTCGAAGGACTAATCATGCTTACATTGTTTTTTATGAGTATGGACATTACACCGATCATTGCCCTCAAATCTATGATTTAAAGAATATGAGAGAACTCAAGGGATAAGAGGGAATGAACCAAGAATCTACAGTTTAATTACAATCCTCTACCTCACCAAGAAGTAGTGGCCACATAGCATGAGGCCACCCCTTCACCTTATCAAAACCCAATACGGGGGGAATATTAATCACGCAAAAAATAGTGACATTTATATGGCAGGCTCTGATGTCCATTTACAAACATGGAACTACAACTATGGAACCCCTCCCTAAACCAATCCTTCCATATCAACTAATGCTACAACTACACCACCTTTGACATTGCAACAAACCCTTGTCAAATCCATCCCAAGGATGATAGAAATTCCATTGCACCATATGGAGCATAATTCAAGGGTAGCTCATAGCTACAACATTTTTTATAACCTAACACAGTCACCTTCTGCCATGTCAGCAATATACGTCTTGCAAACTTATCCAAGATAGTATAAATCCCTTCTTTCCACTTTAGATGTGATCGACCCATCCGACTCATGCCTAAGGATCTTTGATTTGGAAAATGCACACCTAATACTATAATGAATAGTTTCCTTCTATATTTTGTCATCATTCAAAATATCCTCATCCATCGTTGCATCATTAATGAAGGGGAGCCTACATGTATCATGTCCAAATCATTTTGGAAGAAAATAGGATCCCCCAAGTTGACTACATCAGCCATTATACTCAGCACATATGAAGGGCACTCCTCGGCCCTAGTAGGGCATTTCCATAATGTCCTAGTAGATATTTCCATAAAAACATTTCTCATAGATATCAAGGTCCTAGATTCCCAACTTGACTGCAATATCTTGTTAGTATGTAGCTATATGTACATCATGAAAGCAATCACACCATTGTTGTTTCATGTCATGCTATTCCCACACATGGGAAAATTGACACCATAAACCCACTCATACAGTGCAAGACATGAGTATCTCCATCCCCTAATGGAGTGTTACCATATGTTGGATCTAATAATGAATTTGTTCCATCCCTAAAAAATGTCAGTCTGGATATGTTCAAGTCATCAACATATCCAGGAGATCCTCTAGTAGTCACATTTGTATCCAAAACACCAATATGCATGATGACTTCATCGGAATTGAATACTATCCAGTATCAGGAACCAATTTCAAACACCCCCTCCATTGTGAATATTGAGTCATCGTTCTTTCCATATGTGATAACCCAGACACATTTCTTCTATCCTCCACACAATATTGTGTTACACCAAGTTATGGTGACTCTCACATTACCCAATACAGCTCTTGCAATTCTTGTTTTATATTTCACCCTACAAGCAATCATAGAAAACTTGGGAATTAATTTGGCCAAAGTGAATCCTTTCACTACCCCTCAAGAATCCAAACCTTAAGTAGTCATACCTCTATCGACACCAACAAGTGTTGCTAAAAAGGAGAAACAAAAATGTAAAAAAGTCGAAACTTTAGCTAACACCCCTCCTAGGCTATCACCCCCATGCACATTATGCAAAGTGATAGGACTCCCTACAAACCAATGTAAAACATTAGAAGAACTGAAAATTATTCTTCATGTCGGAAAGGCACCAGCCACCCCACCTCCACCATCAGGAGACAAGGATACTCCATCATGCAGTAAAGGTCTATGGACTAACAATCCATGCACTATTTTTATGGAACATGGTCACTACACTTACCATCACCTCGATCTCTCTCACTATCGGGATGCATTGGTGGTCATCCATCACAACAATACTATGACACCATTGTTTCCCACTACCCTAACTACAAACAATGTGTCTAAGGCCACGTATTGTGTCATCGAGGAAGAATCTTTGCACTTATTTCATCCTTGTTCCCATTTCCATTATATCTCTCACCCAATATTAGTCTTCACTAGAATGGAAAATGTGCCTAAATAAGCCTTGACAAAACCTACCCACTCATGTGCCTTATGTGACAGACCAAGACATTTTATTGATCAATTCCCAGGTTTGAGAGGAATCAGGGAAATTTTCCTCTCACTGGTCCCTCTTTCTCAACCTATCCTCTCAAATACATTTAGACACAAGCAATAATATTGTCGAATTTGTTCCCAATTCCATCATATGTGTAACTACCCATACCTCTCTCAATTTCAAGAGGCATGAGAAACCTTGCGGCCAACACATGTTGGGCCCTCAAACCCTTTGCTCGCTATCGACGCTAAGATCAATGGGTGGCACACACCTTTAATAAGTGCCTGACCTAATGACATCATCAACCAATCATCAACATGAGCTTTCATAGATGTTATTACATAGACCATCTATTACATTGGAACAGGACATGTATTACATGTAGGACACCATTGTGAGATTTGTACTAACACCTTTCATAGTTCAGTGACATGTAAAATGTTGAAAATATTTGGATAAATTAGCATCTAATGATGCCTAATTCATATAATTTCTTAACAACCTCCTCCCATGTAGGAATAACCCTTGGGCCAAAGGACCCCGACACCTTCCCAGGAACCTTCTCCCACATATCATCAAGATACCATATGGGTGATTCTACCGCCACATACTGTTGATTTCACTCAACACCAAATAAAACTCATATCCTCATGTGTAGGAACCCTTATTCATGTCATCTTCTCATGATTATTTGGTTTCAAGACTGCATCACCCATTATGAAGGCTGCACCACCCACACCTGTACAAACTCATTCAATCTGCACACTATAAACATCATTGAGTTCTATGACAATGAAAAATGAATCATTTTTTTGAACCAACACCATAGGTTTTGAATCCTAGCCTCATGACCTCTCGCAACCTCTATCACCATTGGATAACATTTTACATTCAGATAGAGATATTCTAGAGGCCATCATGGAACCATATGATTATTCTATCACAACATTGACATGTATCCTGATACTTATCTAGTTAGAAAAAAGAAATGTTAGCTTCACCCTTCCAAGAAAGAAGTAATTAGATAAGAAATTGATAAACTTCCTAAAGTTTGTTTAATCTACCCTATTTCTTACACATCTTAGATTTCTTACCCTGTATCAATCTTGAAGAAATAGGACACAATTCTAGTTTGTACTGACTTCAGAGATCTGAACAAACCATTTCCCAAAGAAAAATATCCAACACATTTCACTTATCAAGAAATTGATGTTTGCACTAGACACAAAGTCCTATCCTTTATGGATGGGTTCTTAGGGTATGACCGGATTCAGATACAACTCACATATCAATATAAAAAAACCCTTAGTACACCTTGGGGCACATCCACCTCCGTGTCATGCCCTTTTTCCTGAAAAATGTTGGTACCATCTTGCTACAAGCCATGAACTATATATTTCATGATCTACCTAGTCTAATCCTAGCTTATTTAGATGACCTCTCATTCCAGTATGAAAAGTGCTTAGACCATCTAGAAGATCTCCACTTGTTTTTTCAAAGGTTTCAACAGTACAACATGCACTTGAACCCTCTCAAGTGCATCTTTATCATTAGTGCAATAAGAATATTGGGATTTTTTGTCTTCCAACAAGGCATTATGGTTTAACCTCTAACCCTCTACAGCAATTACAAAGTTTGCAAGGCAGGTCCAACTCCTTATGCAATTTTGTCCCCAATTATGTAACTTGTGTGCATGAATTCTTATTCCCTTCGTCATTAGTAAATTCCCTTCTAGTGGGATCAAGAAGCTCAAAAATCATTTGACTCCTTGAAAGACACATTGTCCCAGGCACCACTGATTGGACCCCCTCACCACACCAAGGACTATACCCTCTACCTATCATCATCATAGGTAGCTGTCATCGAGTTATTGGTTCAAGAGGATAATGATAATAGGGAACATGTCATCTATTAAATAAACAAGAACCTCTTCGAGCCTTCTTTAAAGTATATCAGAGCTAGCATAAAAAATGGCCCTAACCCTTGTACACTCTATGTAGAAGCTTTAACATTACATCATTCTATGAACCACCACCATAATTGCAAGTATTAAACCAATGTGATACTTTCTCACTCATTTTATAGTGAGTCATATGTATACCAAATGGGTAGTCATTTTACAAGAATTTGACTTCTAATTTTCTTCTGCCAAAAGTAGGAAACATCCTATTCTTGTAAATTTCATTTCTGACCTACCATTAGAGTCACAAGGGTCCCATATCAACTGATTATTTCCCTGATGAACATCTATTTGTAATATCCAAAAATGACCCTTTGTACGATGATATCCTCCTCCTCCATCAAACTTAGAATTTCAATCCAAATCTGTCACATGATGATCGAAGGCACGTTCAACACTAAGCACTTCATTATATCTCCATTTAATATGTTTTATATCATCATGTAATAGATACCATATTACAATTTTGCCTTACAATTGAAGAAGTTGCATAAGTTCTTAATGAAGTCCATAGAGGAGCTTGTGGTGACCATCTATTAAGCATGGAAACTACCCAAAATATTCGTGGAACTAGTTATCTTTTTCCTACTCTCTTCCATGATTACATTGATGCCATCAAGTGATGCAGGCGATGCCAACGATATGCCCATAAAGCCATAGTACCACCATATCATTTGCACCTGGTAATTGCAATAGGACCATTCTGTAAGTGTGGCATAGACTTCATGACTTGTAATCTAAAAGCTCAGAATGGGCATAAATACATAGTGGTCATAGTCAACTACTTCACCAAGTTTGAAAAATCGATGCCCACTTATAATTACACCATTGACAATGTTGCATGTTTATTCTTAAACCATTTCATTATGCAGTTCGGTGTCCCCAAGGAGCTTGCCTTAGATCATAGTGAACACTTAGAGAATGAGATATTCTAGGAATTATATCAACTCCTTGGTTTTTCACATGAGTTTTCTTCCCCATACTACCCCAAGTCCAATGACTAGGTAGAAGTTGTTAACAAAGTCATTAAAACAATTTTATAGTGCATGGTGAACAAACAAAAAACCAAATGGCATTACATCATTTCCTCAGCCATGTGGGAATACCGTACATAAGTCAAAACATCCATATGATTCACACCTTTCCACCTGGTACATGGGGCCGAGGTCATAATCCGTATCGGGTGCAAGATACCTACCTTAGGTAAGACCATTGAACTTCTCCCAGATACTTCACCATTAGAACAACAGTTATTAAAATTGCAACATGTTGATGAAAATAAAGGGTAATCTCTCGAGCACAATGAAGCCCATATAAACAGGATGAAGGACTCATTTTATTGTAACTTCACCCCACACTCATTTACTGAGGGGGACTTAGTACATCGCTATGACATTACCAAAGAGGAATTGGGACTAGGAAAGTTCAAAACTCTATGGAAGGGACCCTGATGAGCAATAGTATTGCAGCAAGAATGTTGCACTCTTGCAGAAACCAACTTTACTTCATCAAACTGGGGTTCATAAAAACTTTGAGGTGACAGTGTTTTATACACAGTAGATGTAATGATATACTCTTTTTACTTTTAAATTAAGGAGATAGACCACTAGGGTTTTAAAAATCAATATTCTATTGACTAGAAGGAGTCTGACTACCAAATGGCAAAGAGAAAGTCATTCTTAATGAAAAAATGGAATGCTCACTACTCTAGGAAATGAAAGTGATGAATTGGAAGGTGCTATAAACTAACATGAAATCTGTTGGGCATGGAATCCCCCCAAGGCATGTTTTGGGGCTCAAAGCCCAAGTTTTGACCCAAACTTGTTGTAAAGATCCGCGAATTACAGGCGCGGAGCGTCAAGGTACAATAGAGTCACATGGTTGTCAGCCCTAATTTTGTAATGTGATGTCAGCTAGATAGACCTATCCATGGTCCGCGGACCATGGGATTGTATAAATAGAGTGAAGCTCTAAGTGTAAATGGGAGAGAGGAGTAGAGAAGAATAACAAGTCTAAGTGATTGATTCATAAGTGTAAAGTGTGCCTTTGGGTCGTAGAGTAGGAGAACGCTCTGCAGTTGAGTTCGCAGAGGCCTAGTACTCCATAGTTGAGTGTGCGAACCCCTACAGTTGAGCGCGTAGGGAGGAGTCAAGTCTGTAACCGAGGAAGGAATTAATAAAGAAAATTTTATCATCATTCTGTGTATTTGTTCTTGGGTTAATGCATGTTTGATATAATTTGCAAATATACTATTTATTTACTACGTACACCTGTATGAATTATTTATGTTGTTAAGTATAACTTAAAGAATGCAAGTAGGCTAAGATAATCAACTAACATTGGAATACCAGTAAAGTCTTGGGTAATAACACAGAAGCACAGTGTCCAGCCATTGAGAAGGGCTGTGCATAGGCAGTATATTAGGTTTCGAGATACGGGAAAGTGCACGAAGCAACCTGCGCGCAGGGTCAAACCATAGACGACTTGAACTCATTAGACATCTCCAAGGTGCAGAAACCTAGTTCTAGAACCCTCCCATACTACTTTGTGTGTGATCTCAGTCCCTGCTCCATGGACTATTGCTGAAAGGGCCAGTAGTACCAGATTTGTTTGGCTAAATTAACTCTGAACCTGGGCCAGGCCCCAATAATCCAGCAAATGGTTCTATTGCCAGGACCAGGATCTGCATAAGAGATGTCTGATGTCATATCATTGGAATCGGAAAAAGAAAGGAACTGAACAACGGTTGGATAGAAAGATTCATGAGTTCGTGGTGCAAGAAAAAAAGAATCCTTGAGTATCAGAGGAAGAGTGTTTAGATTGCTACTTATATATGGAAATCCATGAAATTTCTTGCATCCTTCCCCTCTAAGATGTATGAGTGGATCGCAAAGTTAGAAGACAGTCAGCGAAGGTGTAGGCTCGACAAACCTATTGTGTGGACTCCAGAGTTGGTGCACAGACTGGAAGCATCAGAAGATAAGATTGTGCGCATTGTGGGTCACTAGCTTGATCGAATTATAGGGGGATTTATTACCGAGTTCACGGTAGATACTTCAATCAGCTATAGCGAGGCAGAATGATGCTTCCTAAAAGGACTGCAAGGTAAGTATGTTAAATATTTAAACACTTGGATTAAAATGCTACTGTGTGAAAAACGAGTTATGCAAATAAATTGATGTTTGGGGCTATGTGAAGTGGGAGGATCTACAGAAACGAAGGTAGCACAGAACTAGAAACTGTCCTCATGATCTCACCTCCATGAGAAAGTGAGGAAGAGCTCGCAAAGGTCTCACCAAGAAGTGTGATTAGCTTGATAAAGCAGTGAATTCCATGCATACCACTTCCACCTACACCAATGCCAGTTTCACCATCTTCACCGCCGTCTTCATCCACACAACCTCCGCCACCACCATAGTTCAATATGGCAAGTGCGATAAAGCTGTTGGTGTTCAAAGGAGTAGGGAATGAAGATCCATACTAGTTTTGGTTCATGGTAAGGGCTATATGGGAAACACAGGGAGTCACAGATGACAATATAAAGAAAGCAACGCTGGTCAGCGCTTTGTAGGATCGTGCACTGACTTGGTACATTAAGCACTGTAATGAAAATCTGAACACAGGGATTATGGATATCCAAGCAGCGCTAAACAAGGAATTTGGTAGGCCAAAATTAGAGACACAGTCAATCATTGGATTTAAGGAAATCATGATGCTTCCAAGTGAGACCCCCTGGGAGTTGGATCAGAGATTGAAGGGTATGATTCGTGAAGCCAACATGACCTTGATGGATGGGCAGCATCGTGCATGGTTTGTAGCATTGTTGACGCCACATATAAGGAATGTGTTATCATAACAGAAGCTATCCACTCAAGCTAAGGCCTTGGAGATCACAATGAGACTTCACGAGACCCTAATACAAGATCCTAACCTAGGAGTTCAACAGATCCACACGTAGTTGAAAAACTTGTGTCTTGAGATGCAGAGTTTGAAACAAGACAAGATAGCTTGCCCAGAAGTGCATGAGGAGGTATGGTGCATAAAGTGCAAGGGCCAAGGACATGACAAGGACCATTTTCCAGTCTTCGCGAACTACCTAGTTGGAGGAGGACCAATGCCATTGAGAACAAAGGCATAAGCAGGACCGAGCGCAATTCCTGCATTATGGTGTGCGATTTGGCAGATAGGAGGAAAGCATGCTACAGATAACTACCATCTATTACATAAGTATATGCAGAGTTACTAGCAATTGTTCTGTAACTTCTGCAGGTCAATAGGCCATGATGAGTGCACCTATAGAAGTTATGAATTGATGATGGATCAGACTCCTACCTACAGAGTTTAGACAAATACACGAGCCCTGGATCAAAATGTAGGGATGGCGCGTGCTAGATTTCAGGGGTGCGAATGAGGTCAAGGTGGAATGCGACCAGGAAGACGTCACGGATAGCTGATTTGTTACAATTGTAGAGGGCCAGGGAATTATGCCCGTGATTATACAAATCCGACGAGTCCATCATCCTTATATTGTACCCAGTTTGATCATGAGATAGAGGACTGTCCCACGCTGATAGTGAGCTTGCGTGAAAAAGGAGCACTCCAACCTTCCCTGACTTAGAACCTATAAATGATGAGATCTGAGCTACGCAAGGAAGACCCGAATGTAAATATCGTGCTCCAAAGAGGCATTTCGATGGGGGTTGACTAGGGCAAGCAGCCCAAAGAAAGTGCATAGGTTCATAAGGCTCCCACAAAGGAACCAGAATTTGATTTGGAGGCCTCCACTTCAGGTAGTAAAGACAAACTGGAACTGGAAATGGACCCATCAATGCTCACTACCTTTTTGGAGACATGCATGAAGTTGCTCTGCAACAGCAAGGCTGTGAAGGTGCTGCAAGAACTCATAACTAGATTTGCTGGGACCGCACTAGGAGAACTACGCGTAATCTGGAATGTGAGGAAGCACGCAACACAAACAAGAAGAGAGATGAGACTGACCACACAAATTGGGGAATATGAAATGGATCAAGTGATTTTGGATCTAGGATCAGAAGTGAACATCCTACCAAAGCAGACATGGGAGTGCATGGGCAGGCCTGCGTTACAATGGTCTCCTATTCAATTCTGAATGGTGAATCAGCAAAAGATCCTACCTATGGGGAGATTGCAGGGAATAATGGTAGATATTGAAGGTGTGAGCACACTTGCAAATTTCGAAGTGATAGAGATTGTTGATGACATCAATCCCTATCCTGTGCTACTAGGAATAGATTGGGCCACTGACATGAATGTAGTGATAAATCTAAAGAAGTGCAAGATGATTTTTGAGAAAAAGTCACTGCATGCAATGGTACCTTTAGACCCTACAGAAGGATCGCGCTACAAAGAGCCGGTGCGTGACTACAATAGCGACGATGATCTAGACTATATTTATAAGATAACCGCATGGGAGTAGGACTGGGTGAATTGAAGAGTGGATGGTAGACTCTCATGCGAGTGCGAAAGCTCCTGCACCTCAGATTCAGACGAGGAAATAAAACATTAGCAGAACTGATTACACGAGGTAACGACACTCAGCTGTAACATGATCACAAGGTCATTTTGATGTGTGGTAATAGAGGTACAAGATCTGCCTATGTATGACAGGTTGAGCAAGGTGGATGATTTCCTAAACATATTTGAAAAAGAAGTGTAAGAACAATAGCGTTTCGACGCTCTAAAATGGGTACTGCACACTATGCCCGCAAGATGGTGGGGTATGCATCAAAGAAGTTTTGAAGATTGGTGCAAATGTAGAGGATGATGCACATACAGTTTGGGATGCCTCAGATGAGGCTAACAGACAAGTATGACGAATGGGATGATCCACGTGCACACCTCATGAAATGGACCAAGGTCTATGAGGAAGAGCCACAACTTGAGTGGGTGCACCTACTCTATCATACCCTGGATATCATACCCATGAATTGGTATACTAAGACGGTGCTCTGCCATGGCATGAGTGGATTGGATATCTTATGTTAAGGATTCCTGTTAACCTTCACGTTTGAGGATCATTGGTGGGATACTATTGATGATGCGCTACAAGCAGTAAAAGCAGCTATCTTTAGAATACCCCATGAGCCAATGGAAGTGCATCAGCCGGAATGGGCGACCTAGCTGAGATGCGTGCTGGAGTGTTATAATGTAAATATTGAGGAGGATGATGATGATCCACGAAAAATCAACATTCCTAAAACTGAAGGCATGAGGTTCAAGGACCATTGATTGAAGATCCTGACATCACTGTGCTGCTAGAAACAAAGCATGTAAACATTGGGACGAAGGCTGAACTGAAGTATGCAATGCTCGGTGACTATTGGGATGATGCCACGGTGGATAAGGTTGTTGAGTTACTCCACGAGTACGAAGACTTATTCCCGACAAGGATTACGGACTTAAAGGGGATCGTTGGTGATTTAGGGATGATGAAAGTCAACCTAAAACCCAACACGAAGATAGTTAAGCAAAGGCCTTACTTGTTGAATCCGAAGTACAAGGAAAAGGTCAGCGTAGAAGTAGACAAAATGGTTGTAGTCGGAATTATTGAGCCAGTGGAAGAGTTCGACTCAATGAGCCCTATTGTAGTGCAGGATAAAAGGTAGAAGGGTGAGATAAGAATATGCATGGACCTCAGGAAGTTGAATGATGCATGTGTACATGACCCATTCTGAACCTCGTTCACAGATGAAGCATTAGAAAATGTCGGCAGGCAAGAAGCATATTCTTTCACCGATGGGTTTTCAAGGTACCACCAGATCAAAATCGCGTTGGAAGGTAGGAGCAAGACCACCTTTGCCACCGAATGGGGCTACTTTCAATATATCATCATGCCGTTTGGGTTAAAAAATGTGCCTGCCATATTCTCACACATAGTTATTGTCACCTTCAAAGAATATATCAACAAATTATTGGATTGGTTAAGCACCACATAGCAAGCTTACGCTTGATGCTGGATACTTGCCGACGACACCAGATTGTGCTGAACCTTAAGAAGTGCACGTTCCTTATTCCCTTTGGGAACCTGCTGGGACATTTGTTCTACAAACAGGGACTACTGGTGGACCCCGCAAAGATTGCAATAATTCTGGATTTGGAAGCACCGCATAGTGTTAAACAGTTGTGTGCTACCTAGGGACACACAGGGTACTACAAGAAGTTCATCAAAAGCTATGCACAGATCACCATGCCATGGAGAAACTATTGAAAGAGGATGTCAGATTCTGCTGGAATGATGATTGCATGAAGAGCTTGGATGTCCTAAAGGGGAAATTAGCCTCCGCTCCAAAACTGGTCTTCCCAAAATGGGATGTGGAGTTTCATGTCCGTGTTGATGAGTCATGTATCGCGCTGGGAGCAGTGCTTATAAAAGAGTGCGGAGAGGGCTTGGATCACCCTATCACATTTGCAAGTCGTAAATTTTCCAAAGCCGAAAAGAACTATTCCACAACCGATCACAATGGATTGGCTATGGTGTATGCTGTTTCTAGGAAAGCTAGTGACTTTTCGATCTGCTAGTACCACTAGGATTGGAAGCTATCCTAGAAACAAACAATCAAAGAAATTTGCGATTTCCTCTACGTATGATAGATAAGAGAGAAGCAAAGGGACCAATCTGGATCTTCCGCTTGACTCCTTGCCTGATTTCTCTCCCCATTGATAAAGCTTGCAACTCCTCTCCTACTTGTCACACTTAGAGAATACCTATAGAAATAAAGTAACAAAACA
The DNA here is from genome assembly GCA_031772625.1 of Pinus tabuliformis. Lineage (NCBI taxonomy): Eukaryota > Viridiplantae > Streptophyta > Pinopsida > Pinales > Pinaceae > Pinus > Pinus tabuliformis. The sequence continues at coordinate 1,338,215,021 of CM062820.1, forward strand.
CCATCAAAGCATCTCGATCTATTATATCATAACGAATGCAGAATTAGAAATACATTGAACATACAATGGCATTCACAAATAACAAGATTCACAAGTACATAATTGTATTGAGGAAAACTCAAAGAACTTTACTAAAATATAAGGGAGAATTACAACCCAGCTGTCTAATCCAGCATCATCCTCCCAACATCAAAGCCCTCTTCACCTCGTGAAAAGAAAGATCACCCAACAATACAATGTTCCTTCTCAAAGACAAACTATCAACACTTCCTTACAAATTACAAAATTCTAGCCTCTAGATCTCACAGATGAGGGATTCATTTATAGATTTGTGCAAGGGTGTGAATCGTCTCTGGGTTTTTTATTAGTGTCATTCCACTTGTTGTTTTTGGTTCCACTTGGAGATTTCTTGGATATCTTACCCATCCCTGGGTGAATTTACAGAGGCATGTGTCATAGTGTTGGGTCCCTATAATACTAGTGATTACCCCATTACTATTGTAGTTATACCCCTTATTTATATTGTTGTGCCCCTATTACCCCCATATTGTTATTTCTGTGCCCCATAGAATCCCTCTATTGTTATTTTTGTGGCTTTATATTATTATTGTTAGGTCGGCTGGATTATATTGTGACTCCTTAGACTCCTATATATAGAAAGGAGGTTCTGTCATTTGTATCAACCAAGAATTGTTCACTTATGTAATGTAAAGGAGGTTTCCCCATCGAAGAGGCTGAATTCTAAGGTGTTGATCTATCTTTTCTATCTTTTCTTGAGCTGGTTTCATAACATTTGGTATCAGAGCTTTGGATTCTAGGGTTTCACTGCTCCAAACAGGTCATCGTGGAATTTTCACTATAACCTTCTTTCTGTGATGTTTCAGAAGTTGTAAAAAAAACCCATTTGAGAAGAAATTGCGCTGAACTTTGGGTCCGAATTTCAGAGCTTTTCACACGATATTTGCGGAGATATGATCTGAGGAAGTTGGTCTTTTTGCAGACTCTTGAATTACATTCAAAACAGGTGACCTGGGGAAAAGCGTCATAACTTTCTCTCTGGGGATTGGATTGAAATTTCATAAGAAGGAACAGAAAGAGGAAGGACTGTAGTTTCTTGTGTGTAGGTTTCAGATTCAAAGGTTGAAACAGTGACTCGTGGCACGTCGTACAAGTTCGCTCTACTGAACCAGTCTAAAAGCAAGTCACTGTGGGAGATTTCACATAACTCTTCCTTGGAGAATCCAATTTGGCTCGGACTTGTGGCATTGGAAAGAGGACGCAGAAGACTACTACAAGGAGCAATTTTAAAACTGGATGATCCGAAATTACAGAGATACATTAGATTCAATATCAGGCTTCTATAAAGTGAAAAAAGGTGTGTAGTTTTTTTTTTTTTTTTTTGTTTAAGCTTGGTTTAACGGAATTCAAAGGGCATAGTAAAGAATTATTATCGGTAACTGATGCCTCGAGGAAAGAAAATGCAAACACCTAGTAAGGAACCTGAAAGCTCTAGCATGACTCATGAAGAAGAGGAAGAAATGCTACATGATATATCAAAATTACAAGAACAAGTGCAACAAATGTCACGCTCACAAAAGCTAATACAAGCTAAGATAAGTGGCGTGGAATCTAAGATAAATGGCGTGGAATCTAAGATAAAGGGCATGGAAGCTAAGATGGATGATTCAAAGACAGATTTGAAGAGAGACATGGCAGATTTGAAGATAGATTTGAAGACAGACATGGAAGAATTGAAGAAGTTGCTACAAGAAAGGGTCACTAATGGTGAAAAGGTAGTAAAGGAAACTCATGATGAGAACAAAAGAAATGTTAATCATGATTCCATAGACGCTAATGTTGGATCGAAGAATCACCATATTCCAAAAATCGATATGAGGAAGTTTGATGGCAAGGATCCCGCCACATGGATATTACAGATGGAGCAATTCTTCGATCTCAATAATGTGCAAAACGCACAAAAGGTACGTATGGCAACTGTATATTTGGAACCAAATCAGTTTGTATGGTATCAATGGCTTTGCTCTCGTAAACAATTTATCACTTGGGCAATTTTTACGGAAGAATTGATAGCACATTATGAAGATACAAAAAGCAACACTTTTTTTAGCCAATTGATAAGTCTCAAACAAAAGGGTTCAGTAATGGAGCACATTGAGGAGTTCCAAAAATTGAACATAAGGGTAAAAGATATTCCAGAGGAGCATAGGATTGATGTGTTCATAGGGTCTTTAAAGGATAATATCCAACATGATGTTTGCCTTTGGGAACCTGATTCATTAGAGAAGGCATTCAGGTTAGCAAGAAAAATGGAAAGCAAAATTATGGCAACCAGGAAGCATACCACTCACAACTATAAAGACGGAAGTGTTGTTGCCCCTAGTCTTCCACAACCTATAAGGTTGACACCACAACAATTGGAAGAAAAAAGAGAAAAAGGGCTTTGTTACAGTTGTGATAGCAAATACACTAAAGGTCATAAGTGTGCTGAGAAAAAAATATTCTACATAGATTGCGAAGAGGAAAAGAAAAAGGAGCAAGAAAGGTCAAAAGAAGAAGATATACTCCAGGAACAAAGCCTAGATGAAGAACAAATAAATCCGACCATATCTTGTAATGCATTGGTGGGAATTACCACTCCTCAAACCATCAAGATAGAAGGACAAATCAAGAAGAAAAAGGTAATAGTGTTGATTGATTCAGGAAGCACCCACAATTTTATTCATTGTAGGGTAGCAAAAGAATTGAATTGCTTCCTATATCCAGCACCAGAGTGTCAAGTGATGATTGCAAATGGAGGAACAATAAATTGCTCTGGAAAGTGCCATAATATCAAGCTATCCATGGGAGAATATGTATTGACTAGCCCAATGCTTTCCATTCCAATGGGAGGTGTTGATGTTGTACTAGGAGTCCAATGGCTACAATCCTTGGGTACAATAGCTTTTAATTTTCAAGAACTTTTCATAAAATTTTCTACAGAAGGAAAGGAAGTTGAATTAAGGGGTATTGCAGGGAAACCAGGAAAGATAATCAGCTCTAATGGCATGACAAAGCTTCTAAAAAAGGAGCAAAGAGGTGTAATTGCACAATTATGTTCGCTAGATGTTTCCACATTGGAATCATCTATTTCTCCAGATCTCCAAAAAGTCCTGGACAATCATTCCAAGGTATTTGAGACTCCAAAAGGTCTCCCACCTATGTGTGATCATGATCATGCTATTCATCTGATTCCAGGAAGTGTTCCTCCAAACATCAGGCCGTACAGATATCCCTATGTCCAAAAAAGTGAAATTGAACGTATGGTTGCAGAAATGCTAGAGGCTGGTATAATTCAACCGAGTCAAAGTTCTTTCTCAGCTCCAGTAGTATTGGTGCACAAGAAGGATGGATCATGGCGCATGTGTCCGGATTATAGGGAGCTCAACAAGCTCACTATTAAAGATAAGTTCCCCATTCCTGTTATTGATGAATTACTGGATGAATTGCATGGATCAATTTACTTCACCAAGTTGGATCTTCGTTAGGGATATCATCAAATCAGAATGAAGATTGAAGACATTCCAAAAACGGCATTTAGAACTCATGAGGGTCATTATGAATTTTTGGTCATGCCTTTTGGCCTTACCAATGCACCTTCAACATTTCAAGGTTTGATGAATTCAATTTTCAAACCATTCCTTAGAAAATTTGTGTTAGTATTTTTTGATGATATACTAATCTACAGCAAGTCTTGGAAGGATCATGTTGAACATGTTGACAGGGTGCTACAACTATTGGAGGAGAAACAATTATATGCAAAAAGATCCAAATGTTTCTTTGGAGTCCAGGAGGTGGAATATTTGGGTCATATTGTATCTCATGAAGGAGTTAAGGTAGACCCTAGCAAAATTAAAGCCATTAAGGAATGGAAAATCCCCACATCCATAAAGCATCTGCGAGGATTTCTTGGGTTGACAGGGTATTATCGCAAGTTTGTTAAGAATTATGGGAGAATAGCAGCACCTCTAACAACATTATTGAAGAAAGATTCATTTTCATGGACTTTGGAAGCAACAAAGGCCTTTGAACATCTTAAAGAGGCAATGTGCCAAGCACCGGTCTTAGCTACACCGGACTTCACAAAAACCTTTATTGTGGAATGTGATGCTTCAGGAAATGGAATTGGTGCTGTTCTAATGCAAGATGAAAGACCCATTGCTTTTGAAAGTCGTCCAATCAAGGGAAAGTTTTTAAGCAAAGCTATTTATGAGAAGGAAATGTTGGCAATACTCCATGCACTTAAGAAATGGCGACCCTACCTAATGGGAAGACACTTCAAGGTAAAAACGGATCATGATAGCCTTAAATACTTTTTAGAACAAAGATTATCCTCTGAAGAGCAACAAAAGTGGGTCACAAAGATGTTGGGTTATGACTTTGAAATCATCTACAAAAAAGGGAAGCAAAATGTGGTGGCAGATGCACTCTCAAGAAAGGATGAGGATGTGGAAGCATTGTTGTGTGCCATTTCTATTATCCAACCAGATTGGATAAACGAAGCAAGGGAGGAATGGAAGAATGACGAAGAAGTGTGGGCACTTATTCGAAAGCTACAACAAGATTCCAGTACTTCTGATACATTTAGCTGGCAAAATGATTCGTTATGGTACAAAGATCGCTTATACCTCTGTAAGAATTCCCAGCTAAAACAAAAGATTCTTATGGAATTGCACACTTCTCCCTTAGGAGGGCACTCAGGATTTTTAAAAACTTACCACAGGGTTAAGAAGGAATTTTTTTGGGATGGCCTTAAATCAGATATTCAAAAGTTTGTGGTGGAATGTTTGGTTTGCCAGCAAAATAAAGTTGAAACAATTAAGACACCGGGTCTATTACAACCTTTATCCATTCCAAGCCAACGTTGGGAGGAGGTTTCAATGGATTTTATCACAGGTTTACCCAAGTCTGAGGGAAAGAGTGTCATCATGGTGGTAGTTGACAGACTTACCAAGTATGCACACTTTTGTGCATTATCACATCCATTTAAAGCCAGTACAGTTTCTACTGCATTTATGGAAACAGTTCAAAAGCTACATGGAAACCCAAAGATTATTGTAAGTGACAGAGATCCCATTTTCACTGGAAATTTTTGGACAGAATTATTTTCTTGTCTTGGTACTCAGTTAGCTCATAGCTCATCTTATCATCCTCAATCTGATGGGCAAACTGAGATAGTAAACAAATGTTTGGAAGGATATCTTCGTTGCTTTGTATCTGATAAACAGACACAATGGGTCAAATGGTTGCCTCTGGCTGAATGGTGGTATAACACTTCCTTCCATACAGCAACAAAAATGACCCCATTTATGGCACTTTATGGGTATCAACCACCATCCATCACATCATATTTAAGAGAAAATTCTAAGGTTCAGGCAGTGGAACATCACATCGAACATCAACAACAAGTCCTCCAACTCTTAAAGGATAACCTCGTGTTGGCACAAAATAGAATGAAACAACAGGCAGATCAACATCGCAGTGAAAGAAGTTTTGATGTAGGTGATTGGGTATTCCTACGGCTACAACCATATAAGAAAATGTCCCTAAAGCAAGCTAAGAAGGATAATAAATTATCACCAAAGTATTATGGTCCGTACAAGGTGTTGCAAAAGATTGGTACTATGGCATACAAATTGGAGCTTCCTGCAGCTTCTCGATTGCACCCAGTTTTCCATGTTTCATGTTTAAAGAAGGTTATAGGTGACAAGCTCCCAATTCAAACAATATTGCCAGAACTTGACGAGGAAGGAAAAATTATATTGGAACTGGAAGCAGTCACAGAAACAAGAACTCGACAGCTACGAAATCGATCAATTTCAGAGTATCTTATCAAGTGGAAGAACTTATCCGCTGAAGATTCCACATGGGAGGATGAGAATTTTATGCAGAAGTATCCAGAACTACTCAAGCGTTGAGGAAAACACTTTTTTGAAGGAGAGGGGCATGTTGGGTCCCTATAATACTAGTGATTACCCCATTACTATTGTAGTTATACCCCTTATTTATATTGTTGTGCCCCTATTACCCCCATATTGTTATTTCTATGCCCCATAGAATCCCTCTATTGTTATTTTGTGGCTTTATATTATTATTGTTAGGTCGGCTGGATTATATTGTGCCTCCTTAGACTCCTATATATAGAAAGGAGGTTTTGTCATTTGTATCATCCAAGAATTGTTCATTTATGTAATGTAAAGTAGGTGTCCCCCTCGAAGAGGCTGAATTCTAAGGCGTTGATCTATATTTTCTATCTTTTCTTGAGCTGGTTTCATAACACATAGGAGAAGTTTCTAGAAGATTCCATGAGCATCCACTTAGAAAACTATCTTGGACATTTGTCCATTCTCGCTCATTGCACCCCACAGAAGGCTTCTTCAGTATGCATCACACCTAGCTAGTGTAGCAGTCAGTATGCATCGCACCCTGACAGTGGAGCAGTCAGTATGGTCCAATTTTGGCCAGTTCTGAGTGGTTTTTTAGGTGGAACTTGCGGGGAATGATGTAATCGGTTGACCATGATCCTTTAAGGTATGAAACAATAGTTTTAGGGGTTAAAGAGCCCTTGGTTTGTTGACATATAAGATTGGGGTGACAGTGCCCAAATCAAAGGAAGTGACTAGACTGCTTGGAGGGGGTACTGAATAAACGGTTGTATGAACACCTTGAGTAGCGAGAACTGGGGGATTCTCTTCCTGTTGTGAAGGAATGGGCGAATTGCTCCCAAGTTCATCAAACTCTAAAGTAACAAAAATAATTTGAACAGTATCGTTCTCACTCTCTTTGGGAATGGTATCATCTGAAGGTGGACCTTCTAAAGTTAAAATGGGTCGACTGCTTGTTACACTAAAATATCGTCACCATGATTATTTGCAATCAGTATGGGTGTATCATAACTTGTATTGTCCTCCTAAGGAAGTCTAAAACCTCAGCTCTTCAAATCAAGCTTTTGAAGTGGGAGAAAGACATTAAAAATCAATGTAACTTTGGTTCCGCACTTTCTCTCATGGTCACCTGCGGTCCCGCACCTTCTGTGTACAAAAGTTGTGTACCTACCCGCTTTGTCCTTAACGGTGTAGGTGCGGACCCCTGTGAAAGTCAAAAGGCGCAAGTTTTATCTTAAAAAACTCACTTTGGATTAATTCTAGAGTTTTCTAGAAGAAATTTTGACGTGGATTGTTCGCTCTGAGGTGGTTCATGCATCCCAAAAGAGAAGGAGCTAATCCCTTGACTAAAGGAGCTATCCCTTTGAAGGAGGGCTTTATCCCTTTGAAGGAGGACCTAGTAACTTCCCTCCATTGCACTATAAATATAGGCATTGGGGTGAGGACTAGGGAGGTTAGAAGCTGAACATTTTGAGGGTAAATGCTGGTGAAATTAAGACTCTTTGGTTGAGCTTGAGAGGAGAGATCACATACCTCTTGGTTCCATTGGAGAGTGAGTAAAACTTGTCAAAGTAGAGGAGACATCTCGTTGGACCCTGGGAGGAGCTTGTACATCGTCAAGGCAAAGGTTGTAAAGTTCTTCTTCTTTTGAATTAATACAATCAAACTCATTTTTCTCAACAAGTATCTTATGTTATTTGCTTGATGGACTCCTTGACTTTCATGTTAAATATGTTTTATGCAATTGGTTTTTCAGGTGCTATTTAATTTGTTTGCCTTGTTTGTGTTTGCAGATTCACAAAAAGGAGCTCATTTGGATCAAAAGAGCGAGGGCATACACAAGCTTGCTTTGGACCAAAGGTAGGCCCTAAAAGCACTTGTTTGCTATTGTTTATTGAAGCATATTTAGAGAAAGATAGTGTCTGGTTGGTTTGCTTGTCGTTAGGTCTTCTTTAGATTCTAGGAAGGTCTATCTTGTCCGCAAGATCGACTCATTCCGTGCAACAAAATGGCGACCATACTGGGGATCGAACCCAGAATCTCTGGTTTCGCAAAGATTCTGCCCTCATCGAGCAGAGGTTGCGAAGATCGTCAAAGGTTCCCAAACTCCTGCTGTTTTGAAGGATCCATTTCCAAGTCAAGATAGCAAGATGATAGGTTCTTCCTCGAGTGCCAATGAAGAACCCATATTGATGATGTCCCATGTAAGGATTGCGACTCGATCGCAAGATTATGGCAGTAAAAGTCCTGTTGATGGTAAAGAAGCAGAATCTTGTCATTCTAATCCATCAACCTCAGCTCCCGGTTTCGATCCACTACAGATCGAGAAACCTAATCCAGACTTAGTAATCAAACCGCCGCCAAGGGTATACTTCGAAAGTCAGATTTCAATCCACATGCGAGAGCGGCTCAAAATTATAACATTGTTGAGGATTTAGCTGTTTCACCCTCAGCAATGTCGGCTTTGGAAGTGCTGCAATCATGCCCACCACAGTGTAAATTAATTTTGTCGGCTATAGGAGCTGTTGATGTTCAGGACCTGAACCTAATAATATTTGATCTAGAAAATAGTACACCACGTTTGCCTCATCAAATGGCTTTCCAGATCCTAGTGATAGTAAAAAACAGGCCTATTCATCGGACTGTAATTGATGAAGGAGCTTCAACATGTATTATGTCGATACAGTGTTGGAGATTGCTTGGTTCTCCTTCACTAAATCAATCCCCGACAATCCTTAAGGCCTTTGATGGCCATGGGTTTCATCCTTTTGGCATTCTACAGGATTTTCTGATAGGGGTTGAAGGAAAAACCATTAGTCTAGATGTGGAGTTGGTTGATGCCCCTCTAGACTACAACCTTCTCTTAGGTCGAAGTTGGTCTTACGCTATGACAGCGGTCGTTTCATCGGTCTTTAGAGTAATAAAGTTTCCACATAATGGAAAGATCGTAACAATAGACTAGCTGGCTTACTTTTCATTCGACCCAGCCTCTTCGGAGAGTATTCAGCATGTCGGTAAATCGACTATCCCATATAAGGATGTTGGAGTAGGATTAGTTAAAGATGCCGGTTTACTGGGAACTTTTCCTTTTCCTCCAATCAACGCATCATCTTCATTTGCAACCATTCATATGATTACATCAGACACCATTTCTTATGATGATCCTTGGATCGTTCCTTCTGAATCTAAAATAGAATCATTTGGTAATTCCATGCCTTTGAGTCCATATGAAATTGCCTATGAAGCTGTGCAGTCTTTTGCCAACCCGTGTTCAACCGAAAATGACTTAATGAATGTGGTCCATGAGGAATCACTTTTCACATCAACCTCGGATTTAACTGCGTTTTCTGAACTTGTTCACTCTGACGAGCAAATTCATGAAATCCTATGTGTAGATGATTTACCATGGGAAGATCTCCATCACAAATCTTCATTTTTACCTGAGGATGATCATTTTGAAAATGATTTCTCATCAATCTTTACGACTGAATATGTCAAGGAACCTCAGAATCCAATGAAACATCCCGATTCAGAGTTAAATTTGGGAAACATCTCTCGAAAGATCCCCATTGACATTTTGGTTAAGCTCGGAATTGTTGAGAACATTCATATAGGTGCCTCGTGTACGAATGCCGAAATTCAATTATATAAGGCCCTATTTCAAGAATTCTGCGATGTGTTTGCCTGGTCCTATGAGGAAATGCCAGGAATTGATCCCGCAATTGTTGTTCATGAGATCAAGACTTACCCAGACGCTAAACCCGTCTGGCAACGTTTGCGTCAGATTCACCCATGAAAAGCTGCTGCAATTAAAGCAAAAGTTGAGAAACTGTTGAAAGCAGGTTTCATTTATCAGATCCCGTTAACGGATTGGGTATCTAATATTATTCCGGTTAACAAAAAATATGGGACAATAAGAATATGCATCGACTATAGGGATATTAATCGAGCCTGTCCAAAGGACAACTACCCAACTCCCTATATCGATCAAATCATTGATGATTGTGCCGGCAGCGAAATATTTTCCTTTATGGACGGTTTTTCCGGATACAATCAAATCAATATTCTACCTACCGATCAACCAAAAACGGCTTTCATTTGTCCATGGGGGACATTTGCTTATTGCAAATTAACTTTTGGGCTTAAGAATGCCAGAGCAAATTTTCAGAGGGTGATGTCTTATGCGTTTCATGACATCAAGCACATTGTGCAACCCTACCTCGATGACTTGCTGGCTCATTCATTACATCGAGCTGATCACCTCGTCCATTTACGAGCAATCTTTATGAGGTGTAGGCATTATCATATTCGGTTGAACCCACACAAATGTGTCTTCTGTATAGAAACAGGTCGATTGCTGGGATTTGTAGTTTCGAAAGCCGACATTCGTGTTGATCCCTCGAAGGTCAAAGCTATTATCAATTTGCCTCCTCCTTCGAGTCTTCGCCAACTCCAAAGTTTGCAGGGGAAAGCAAACTTTTTACGACGATTCATTCCTAACTACGCCGAGGTTACAAAGGGTTTTACATAGTTGTTGAAACAAAATACTCAATTTTCTTGGCATGAGATAGCTCAAAAATCTTTTGATACACTCAAACACGTGTTGACCCATGCACCGTTGTTGCATCCTCCCAACTACAACCAGGATTCCTTCTTGTATCTCGCCGCCTCCCATTCCACCATTGAAATGGTCTTAGTTCAGGAAGATGAATTCGGAACAAAACATGTGATATATTACCTTAGTCGAACGTTAAATCCAACTGAGCTAAAATACTCACATGTGGAGAAATTGGCATTGGCAGCCGTTCAAGCTGTCCAACGTTTTCGTCACTACATTTTACTACGTAAAACTACGGTAATTTCGGATTGCAACCCTATGATGTAAATTTTGACCAAACAATTGCTAGGGGGCAAGTACTCTAAATGGATCATTATCCTGCAGGAGTTCGACTTGGAGTTTGAGAAATCTAAGTCTAAGAAATCTTTAGTTTTTGCAGAATTAATGTGTGACTTCCCGCGTGCTGACACGGAAACTGTGGCAGAGGAGCCCATTGCGGACGAATCTTTGTTTCTAATCAGTGCTTTAGATCTGTGGTATGGGGATATCATCATCTATCTCCAGACCCAATCCCTTCGGCCAGAAATTTCAAGGTCAGAACGTCGGAAAATTCGATTCCAGTCCCAACAATTCAAAATTATTGGAGATACTCTTTATCGCGGTGGGGCGGACTCTATTTTTCGACATTGCTTAACTCACGAAGAGGCTGAGAGGGTTCTAAATGACTGTCACTCTGGAGAGTGTGGCGGTCATATGTCTGGGTATGCCACAACCCAAAAGATATTGCGCGGTGGCTATTTCTAGCCGTCTTTGTTTAAAGATTGTATTACGGCGGCCCGAAAATGCCACAACTGCCAGATTTTGGATCGTAAGATGTGCGCTCCACCTGCTCCTCTACACCCTATAATTTTCGTTCGTCCTTTTGCCAAATGGGGTATAGATTTTATTACATGTAACCCTCACTCAGCCGGGGGGCATGCGTATATCATCCTTGCGGTAGATTATTTTAATAAGTGGGCCAAGGTGATGCCTACATTCGAGGCAGACGGCAAGACAGCTGCAATTTTCATGTTCAATCATATAATTGCTAGGCTTGGTGTCCCACAAGCGATAATCACTGATCATGGGCGTCATTTTCGAAACCTTATGATGACCGAACATACAGGCCAGCTTGGTTTACATCATGATAGTTCAACTCCTTATTATCCACAAGCGAATGGTCTGGTTGAATCCATCAACAAAGTTTTAGTTATCATGATCCGACGAATCATTGGGATTCATCGGTCGAATTGGCACAACATGCTATTTTCAGCGCTTTGGGCGTACCGAACTTCAGTAAAAACATCAACAGGGTTCACTCCCTTCCAACTAGTCTATGGTTTGGAAGCTGTGTTACCAATTGAGTGTGAAATCCCATCACTGCAAATGGCCATCGAGTTACTTCCAGCTACTTCCGAAGAGGAAAAGCATTTGTTATACTTAGCTCAATTAGATGAGAATCGACGTGATGCTGCATTGGTGATCGAGACTCACGCAAAACGAATGAAAGCTCAGTATGATCGGAATGTGACCCCTCAAAATTTTTTGGAAGGAGACCTAGTGTTATTGTATGATCAAGCTAATGATAAATTAGGCGCTGGGAAATTCGTTCCTATGTGGCAAGGTCCCTATATTGTTAAGCGAAAGCTAGCAAAAGGGGCGTATGAATTAGTAGACTTTGATGGGGACTCTTTGGGTAAACCCAGAAATGGCCTTTACTTGAAGAGGTACTATGCTTAAGAGAATGGGGTATGGAGATTTTTAGTTAGGATAGCTTTTCTTTCTAGCTGGTGTGTTTTAGTTTAAAAACAAAAGTGTGCTTAGCTTAGAGAGTGTTTTTCCATCATTATTCCTGCTTATCTTGGTTTTACTCTTGATATTGCAGATTATGATGCCTCTCCAAACATACATTGGATTTGCTGATGGTGCTTGTCGTAATACATGGAACATCTCTTCCGCAGCTTGGGTTATCTATTCGCCCTCTGACGAGTTAGTTTCTATGCATGGGGTAAGCCTCGGTCAAACAACAAACAACATTGCAGAGTACAGTGCAGTGATTGAGTTATTGTCTGAATCTATTTCATTTGGGATTCGGAGTTTGATAGTGAGGTTAGATTCTGAATTCGTTGTGTTACAGCTTAATAGAGTGTATGCCATTAGAAATCCAGTGTCATTAAGATTATTTTTGAGAGTGCGTCTCTTGGAACGTGAGTTTGATTATATTGAATATCAGCATATTCCAAGGTCTTTAAATACATTAGCAGATGTAATTGCTTCTTGAATGTTAAATAGACATTTGCAATAATCATACTTGTGAATTTAAAACCATTCCATAATATGATTTACAAGATAAGCCGGTAATAGTGATATATATATAGGAGTGTGTCAAAAAATACATCATCTTCGATCATAGGTTGAAAAACACCTTATGATCGGCAAAAATGATAAGTACAAAAAACAAAAATGTCACATGTGCCCACAAAAGGCGATCATCCTATCACTAGTGATGATCTCTATAAGAAACCACTGCCCGGGCCACCTTGCAAAGGAACCTCCTAAAAGGTCCCGGGACTCCAATCACACAGCGCTGAAGTCGACAAGGAATGTCGTCTATAGTGGTCTCAGGAATATCCCCTGTCAAGCGCTCAAGATGACTCTCCAACTCGGTCAAAACCTCTACTGATTCGTCCTGCGGGGCTGGCACGGGTGCAACTGGTTGCCTCCTCTCAAAAGGCCAAAGAGCGGCTGGTCGCTGTGGACCCACATCTGCATTTGAAATTTTTACTATCAGTTTTGAGACGACGGAAAAAAAAAATAAAAAAAAATAGGAAGAGTTGAAAAGGATTTTACCTGACTCGTCCCACTGCTCTCCTGGTGGAAGAGCCATGTCTGGGTCACCACAGAAATCCATCCCAGCGTAAGGGAAGTCTTGAATGGAAAAAACCTGACTCTCCAACCATTGGAAATACTCAGATTTGAACCGAGCAACTTCTGTCCTCTCGTCCGGGTGACGAGCCATGACTGCGACCCATCGCATCAGTTTGGGCTCTCGAGGAAGCCCAACTCCAACAGTAAGGTGTTGTGGGATCAGCATAGGAACCGTCTCCAGGCCAAAACTGACGACCAAAGCCCCATAACCAAAGGTCTTTAGTCGTCCGCTCTTGGCCCTGGTCAGTTGGCCTTTCACATTGGCCAGCACAGCATTGCACCAGTTGAAGATGGTGCCTCGAAAGCAACCAATTGCCATACGCATCTGGGATCCGGTGGCAATATGTAATGCGGCAGCTCCGCAAAGTCTGGTGACAGTAAACGCAATCACCATGAGCTCAGGACAGGATATGGTCTTTATGTCTATCCCTTTGTCATTAGCCTGGCTGTTGCAGTACTCTAGCCGGAGGCTATCGACAGACTGGCCACCTAGCCTAGTCTCGTATAGAGTCAAGTCTTCGCCTCTCTTAGGCAAACCAGTCAAGAAATAAATGTCCTCTGGCTCGATTTCGAGTCGGTGCCCGCCAATGAAAAAACACTGGTCCTGTATGCTCCATCTGTCAACCAGCCACTGTAAGAAATCTACCTGAGCCCTCATGCTAGGAATGGTCAAGAATTTGTACAGTCTGCATGCCCTCAAAGCATCAAGTGAAGGCTGATGATTCCATGCGGCAGTATGCACGTCCTCATGCTCTCGTTCACGCCAATATAGCATGATATACTCTCTGCATCAAGTATAAAGATTAATTAAATTGCTAAAAAACATTTTCATTGGTCCATTTTTGAGAAATTTTGGGTTCAAAACCCTTGCGGCGGGGTACGCACCCTCCGCGTTAGACATAGTGCATGGGTCCACACTTTGTCTACATGGAAGGTGCGGACCCAGAGCTTTTTCCCAATGGAGAAAAAGTCAGGGTCCGCAGGTCCGCAATGGTAAACCTGCGGACCCCCGCGCGCGGGTTTTGCGCCTAAAAACCCTCCCAAAAAATGAAATGAAGGACTAGATCAAAAAACTAAACGGTTGAAAATGAAGAGTAGGATAATGTGGATTACCTGGAGAAGACGGCGCTCGATTCCGACGGTTGGATTTTCCACAATCTTCACGGGAAGTTTTCTAAGCAAAAGCACTATTTTCTCACCCAAACTCGAACGGTAAAAATGAATTGACAAAGGCCCTTTTTATAAGTTTTTTGAGTAAATAAATCACAAATTTGTTTATGTTTCACTTTGAAAAGGTATTTTGCAACGCTTTTATCCATTTCAAACAGGTATGAGTAATGTTTGTGTTTTTGTGCAGAATAAAGGATTATTCAGGCGAAATCTATCATTTTCAATGAAAAAACAAGTAGAGTCATCTTTAAGCCCTTTTCTGACTCCTAAAACATGAAAAGATTGCCGAGCGTTTCTTTTACACTCGTTAAAACGGAATTAAAAGATGGTCCACTTACAGCTCTTTTCCGACCGTAAAAACATGAAAAGATTGCCAGATTTTTGTCGTTTCAAATTCGATATTGGTTATAAAATGACGTGTCGTTGATCACTTTTTTACTTTTTCGGATCAGTAACACTAATAACAAAAAGTACTCCTTGGTTGTAAAAGATCAAGCGGTTCTCTCAAGTATTATTTTATACTTTTTCGGGCTTGGGAGACACAAATTCACAAAAAAGGTCAACCCTAGAGTCTTCTTAAGTTTTTTCAGACTCTCTAAAATTGAAAAACACCGAGTTTCTCCTATACTAGACTCGTTAAAATTTCACAGTAAAGGACCTGTTCAATTATAAACGTGAACGAACCACTCCTTCTTAGGGTTCGAATTTAAACTAAGTTGGACTCATCCGAAGGATGAGCTTATAATCAAGCAAATGTTATCCTCCTCAAGCTTGTCAAAAATAAAGAGGTACTTGCCAGAAATGGTGGGGGAAAAGAGAGGAAAATGAGCCAGTTTGTCATACTTTGTAACCACTCTTGAACACGACACTTTTATTCACCTGGGTTGGGAAATCCTTTGCCTAACAGTTGATCAAACGACATTGAAAGTCTTCAGCCGGTTTCTGGGTATTAACCTTTGGTCAATTGTCACCAAGCCATCTGTCATGTCGTTATGTGTTCAAGAGGTCACTGCCAATAAGCCATTCATATGTAAAAATATCTGTCATCCATCTTGACCATCCCTGAGTCAGTCCTTGCAACTAAGTTTCTTCAACTTGATCAATGATTTCGTGTTGTGGTCTTGCCTACGTCGGATCGCTTTCTATCGACATCAGCTCATTATCTAGAAAGATGATCTAGAAATCGTCAGTACCTTGAGATATGCATGCCTCAATGGCAGGTTTCTCGCCTTTGACGACAGTTTACATCATTGACTTTCGATCGAAGGATTCTGTTATATGTTTGACATCAACACATTTACTCACATCTCATAGATTGTACTGGGTACTTTGAGAGCCATTGACATCATTGGTGGTTTCTCTCACACTTGTTAACAATTTACATCATTGACTGGTAATGAAGTGGTTTCTACCATGTTCGACATCAACACATTTATTCGCATGGATAGAATCGTACTTTTTCGGGAAGTAGAAATGAAGACCCTGGATCTAGTTTCTACCATCCAGGCTGCGAGGAATTTTGTATTCATTGTATTGTGGACTATTTATAAACAGATGGCTGCATCCATACTGTGTTCACATGAGTCCATACTTGTGATGTTTTACAAGATCATTCCTATATCAGAGCAGTAGATAGTTTTCTAGTTAGTTTTGATCTGAGTATGGGAATGCCTACCTCAGCGATGATATGATCTCATATATATATCTTGCATTGAATGTTTTTACAGGTTCCGACCAAGCTCTCCACAGGATGATCCTCGAAATGATAAAGTACTTCACTCTTCCTATATGATAAATGAAATCCTCATCTACTATAGACTTCGCACTATAGGGGGCAATCTGTTACACTAAAATATCGTCACCATGATTATTTGCAGTCAGTATGGGTCTATCATCACTTGTACTGTCCTCCTAAGCAAGTCTAAAACCTCAGCTCTTCAAATCAAGCTTTGGAAGTGGGAGAAAGACATTAAAAATCAATGTAACTCTAGTTCCGCACTTTCTCTCATGGTCACCTGTGGTCCCACACCTTCTGTGTACAAACGCTGCGTACCTACCCGCTCTGTCCCTAACGGTGTAGGTGCGAACCCCTGTGAAAGTCAAAAGGCGCAAGTTTTATCTTAAAAAACTCACTTTGGATAAATTCTAGAGTTTTCTGGAAGGAATTTTGACATGGATTGTTCGCTCTGAGGTGGTTCATGCATCCCAAAAGAGAAGGAGCTAATCCCTTGACTAAAGGAGCTATCCCTTTGAAGGAGGGCTTTATCCCTTTGAAGGAGGACCTAGTAACTTCCCTCCATTGCACTATAAATACAGGCATTGGGGTGAGGACTAGGGAGGTTAGAAGCTGGACATTTTGAGGGTAAATGCTGGTGAAATTAAGACTCTTTGGTTGAGCTTGAGAGGAGAGATCACATACCTCTTGGTTCCATTGGAGAGTGAGTGAAACTTGTCAAAGTAGAGGAGACATCTTGTTGGACCCTGGGAGGAGCTTGTATATCGTCAAGGCAAAGGTTGTAAAGTTCTTCTTCTTTTGAATTAATACAATCAAACTCATTTTTCTCAACAAGTATCTTATGTTATTTGTTTCATGGACTCCTTGACTTTCATGTTAAATATGTTTTATGCAATTGGTTTTTCAGGTGCTATTTAATTTGTTTGCCTTGTTTGTGTTCGCAGATTCGTGAAAAGGAGCTCATTTGGATCAAAAGAGCAAGGGCATCCACAAGCTTGCGTTGGACCAAAGGTAGGCCCTAAAAACACTTGTTTGCTATTGTTTATTGAAGCATACTTAGAGAAAGATAGTGTCTTCTTGGTTTGCTTGTCGTTAGGTCTTCTTTAGATTCTAGGAAGGTCTATCTTGTCTGCAAGATAGACTCATTCCGTGCGACACTGCCATCTTGACCTGTTGACTTTGGTCTAGTATGGACTCAAAAGATTCACTTTCAGTGATAGGTGTTTCGACAGACGGTTGAGTTACGCCAGTCAGATTTTTAACTAGTAAAGGACTTGAGGTGAGTTTCTTGTATCCAGATGGAAGTCGCTACGGTGAAGTAGGACTGTTATGCAAGACTCCCTTTGCTTAATCCAAAAAAGGACAACAGGGAAGTGTATGGTTTCCTTCACATAATTTACATGGAATATTGACCTTTCTTTTCTCCGCTATGAATTCACTATTACTAGTTGATGATGTGCTGTCAACATGATCACTAGAGGTTGATGACACCGGTTGGTGAAAATGGGGGGACCATTCTCTCAAGATCCAAGGAATGCACTAACATTCTCGATCAAAATGGTCTCCTCTACAAATTATGCATGGAGATCTGGGTTTGGAAGACTTAGTGTATGGATTTTCACCAGATGTTGCATGGTTGCCCCCTTGCTGAATTAGCTTCCTCTTCTTCTTCTCGTTCCCTTTCTTCTTCTTCTCAGCCACTTGGTTACTAGCATCGCTATTCTCACCAAGTGAAGAGGAAGAAGGGGAGGGAGAAACCAACAAAGAAGAAGGCGAAGGGTAAACTTTAGTATCAATTGGTTGCTGACTCGATTGCCGAGGAATTATGGTATTTTGAATGATAGAAGTTGAGAGTAGCCATACTCGTAGGCCAATTGTAATTCCCGGAAGGGACAATGTGGCCATATACGAAGCACCAATATTTCCCCAAGAGGAAAATGGACTAGGATTCCCCTCAAGAGGGATTCCATGATTGGTGGACTCCATTATCTAAACCTAAGATCAACTAAGGAATAGGGATGTCATTCCAAATTTAATAAATTTTAATGACACTTTGACACAACTTTTATTTTCCAATTTTTAAGAGTCGAGAAAAAGCTAAATATGGCTCTAGTCCCTTCGATTTTTAATGAGCCTGAAGTGACAAGTGCTCAGATGGACCTTTTCTTTCAAGGAGTCGAAAAGGAACCAAAGTGACTACTCTGGAAATCTAGAAAGAGGGAGTACCAAACCAATCGCAAAACTGCAATATACACCTTGGTGATAAATTAAAGATAAATTACCAAGGACTTATGTATGGCAGTCAATCTTCCAAAATGTTGTGTTGAATGCATTGCAATCGATAAGGCGGCAGACACAGCTTCCTATGGATAATGGGTATAAGCCTATTATGGTCTCCCAATATATACTCGACAGTACAGGGAGCACAAGTCTATGCTAGAACTTGTCGTATCAAAGAGGAGGAATCACCCAACCTTCAATGAAAACGATAGTTACTAGATTTTACAATGCTTGAACACGTCTCTAGCATAGACCTCTAGATGTGTTGCATTAGGTTTCAAAGCATTGTTAAGTTCATTGAAATTTATTTTAGAGTTTATCTTGATTAGAAGTTTGCCTTTCAATGGTTCACCACGTGATGTAGATGTAAAATTCCTAAAATGCAATATAAAATGATATACAATCGTTGTTTATTTTCAGCAATGAAAATCCTAGCTACTAAGGAAAGAAGATCTAATTTATTTCAAACAAAGAGCAAAGAGCACACACTAAATGCACTCTTCCTAAATAATTTTTCACACACAGTATAAATGAAAATGCAAATGCATGTATTTGTTTTTTTGTTTCCCTTAATGTGAATAATGTCAAAAAGGAAAACTGAGCATAGTAAAGATCTGAAATATTTTTACTCAAAGCGACATTTCGACAATTTCTTTTTTCAGAATAGAAAGGAAGACTAAACGACACTTTTCAATTTCGAATAGAAAATGATTTCGACATTTCAAATATTAACAAATCAAATCAAATAAATGACAAAAATTTCAATCGACTATCTAGAGAAAGAAGACTTTACGACACTCCTCTTTTTTGACACAAAACAACAATTACGACACTTTTTGTACCAAAACGACAGATCAATTTAAGCAACTTTTCGACAAAGGATTGTAAATGATGGACAAAAACATAAAAACATTTACTAACCATAATCAATCAAGGCTGGTCTCTGTAATGCAAGGAGGCTTCAGTAATGAGATACTATTCATAAGAAGCAAAAACAATTAAAAAGAGCCGAAACCAAGGACAAAAACGCCAAATTTCAAGGAGAGAAATAGGATTACTCAGTCATCGCACCTGTGATTCTCAGAAACAGGGATACATCTCACCTGCTACACTCAAGAAGTGCGATGCATACTGGCTTCCAATGACAAACAGTGCGACGGGCTAGGGAGCGCAGCTGAGACCGGTTTTGGCTCAAATTTACAACGGATTTCAGTGAGTTAAGCTGAGCTATTATGGACAGTAAAGAGAAAAGTACAAAGGAATGATGTTAAGAGGTTACTGAACTAGCAAAAGGGCATTTAGAATGGTTGTAAGCCAGATGTTTAGTTCATAAACTAAACCAGAGATTGACTGAAGTATCATTCATCTACTATGCAATTGCAGAGCAAGAGTAGTTCAAAGGCTATCTGGCTAACTTCAAGCTCCGTCTATAGTTTATAAAAAAACAATAAAAAAAAAACAAACAAACTATTCGATCCCTAGTGGAGTCACCATTTTGTTTCCAGGAAAACTAGTGTCTTTTCGATCTGCTAGTCCTACTATGATTGGAAGCTATCCTAGAAACAAACAATCAAAGAAATTTGTGATTTCCTCTATGTATGATAGATAAGGGAGAAGCAAAGGGACCAACCTAGATCTTCTGCTTGACTCCTTGCTTGATTTCTCTCCCTGTTGATAGAGCTTACCACTCCTCTTCTACTTTTCCCGCTTAGAGAATACCTGTAGAAACAATGTAAAACAACACCATCAAAGCATCTCAATCTATTATATCATAAACAATGCAGAATCAAAAATACATTGAACATACAATGGCATTCACAAATAACAAGATTCACAAGTACACAAACGTATGGAGGAAATCTCAAAGAACTTTATTACAATAGAAGGGAGAATTACAACCCAGCAGTCTGATCTAGCATCATCCTCCCAGCATCAAAGCCCTCTTGACCTCATGAAAAGCAAGATCACCCAACAATACAATGTTCCTTCTCAAAGACAAAATACTATCACTTCCTTACAAATTACAAAATTCCAGCCTCTAGGTCTCTCAGATGAGGGATCCATTTATGGATGTGTGCAAGGGTGTGAGTCATATCTGGGTTTTTTATTAGTGTCATTACACTTGTTGTTTCTGGTTCCACTTGGAGATTTCTTTGATCTCTTACTCATCCCTAGGAGAATATAGAGAGGCAAGTGTCATAGGAGAAGTTTCTAGAAGATTCCATGAGCATCCACTTAGCAAACTGTCTCAAACATTTGTCCATTCTTGCTCATTACACCCCATAGAAGACTTCTTTAATATACAATGCACCTGGCTATTGTAGCAGTCAGTATGCATCACACCCTGATAGTGGAGCAGTCAGTATAGTCCAGTTTTGGCCAGTTCTGAGTGGTTTTTTAGCTGGAGCTTCTAGGGAATGATGTAATCAGTTGACCATGATCCTTTATGGTATGAAAAAACACTTTTACAGTTTAAAGAGCCTTTGGTTTATCGACATATAAGATTGGGGTCGCAGTTCCCAAATATTTCTATAACATACACGCTCCAAAAATACTGGCACTATTTTCTAGGAGGACATTTAAGGATGTATACAGACCATTCCGCACTAAAATACTTGGTCAATAAGACTATGTTGGGGGGGGCACATACGTAAATCGCTCTTATTCTTCCAAGAATATTACTTTGAGGTCGTGGTAAAACCTATATGCCTGAATGCAGGACTGGCTCACTTGTCACGTATTGAGACGGGCGAGGAACCTACTAGTTTAGAGGAAGGATTACCTAATGCACAACTCTTTGTTGTGCCTACCATGGATGGACACTTCTAAGATATAATCAACTTTCTGACAATAGGGACTACCCCAAATGATTACTCTGTCCAATAGAAGAATGAATTGGTGGTGCGCGTGATGGATTTTTCTATCATCACAGGGCACCTATACAAAATGGGAAATGATGAGATATTGTGAAGGTACATACCTGAACTTGAACGAAGTCAGATCCTCGTGGAAGCACATGGGGGCACTATAGGAGCAAACTATACAAGATGAGCGACCACACAAAATATTCTCCGCATAGGGTTGTGGTGGCCAACCCTTCATCGGGATTCAAAAGCACACTCTAAGGCTTGCGATATATGTCAAAGGACCGATAAAGCATTGCGAAGGGATGAAATGCCTTTGAATCCACAAATGACATTGCAGCCCTTCGAAAAGTGGGTAATCGACTTTATGGGACCTATCAAACCCCATGGAAAAACAGGTGTGCAATACATCATCACTGCGACGGAGTACTTGACGCATTCGGCAGAAGCACAACTGACCAAAGACTGCATGACCACCATGGTTGTGAAGTTCGTTGTTAAACATGTGTTTACTCGATTTGGCTATCTGGAAATCTTAATGAGTGATCATGGTACACACTTCTTGAATGAAACCATTAGCATGCTCACAGAAGAGTTCCATGTGGATCATCAGAAAAGCACATCATATCACCCATAAGACAATGGGACAGTAGAAGCATTCAACAAAATACTGGAGACTACGCTAACCAAAGTGTGCAACACACAAGGAAGAAATTGGGACCTACGCGTACCTGTAGTACTATAGGCTTATAGGAAAACAAGAAAATGATGGGACAAACACCATTCTAGTTAGTTTATGGCATGGAAGTTGTCATGCCAATGGAGTATATTATACCTAGTCTGTGCATAACAGTGCTCACAGGTATGACGAACCATGAAGCTTTGGAAGAAAGGCTTGTGCAATTACAAGAACTTGAGGAGGAATGGTTCTTGGCTGGTTTTCATCCACAAGTACAAAAGCACTGTGAAAATGCCTGGCATGATCGCCATATTAAGTTGCGCACCCTCAAGGTAAATGACTTAGTGCTGCTGTATGACAGTAACTTTGAAAAATTTATGGGAAAGTTTAGAATGCATTGGCTACGACCATATGTGGTTAAGGAGGTCATAGACGAAGGTGCAGTCTAGCTAGTCAAACTAAATGGAGACCCTTTCCCAAGAAAAGTGAATGGCAGCCACTTGAAGCCCTACACACGTGGCCTGCCTATCTGACTAACTGGTGGAAGCACAGTCTTCTCACTCCAAGGATCCGGACAAAGGCACAAGAGTATAAACAATTTCAAGGGATACCGGCACAGATGCAGAGAAGCAGCTTGGACACAAAGGCCTCAGAACAACGTATGCAGTAGATCCAGCAAGCAACAACTCAGTGCGTTTCCAACCTCCGCACAATTTGAGAACAGTTGGAGGGAATCTGCGCAAAGATCGTCGTGCCGATAGAGTGACTCAAGGGCAAGTCACGATGTTTGTGTTAGGGGCCCGTTGGGCATGGAATACCCCCAAGGCATGTTTTGGGGCTCAGAGCCCAAGTTTTGATCTAATCTTGATTTAAAGCTCCGCGAATTGTGGGCATGGAGTACGAAAGTATAACAGAGTCACAAGGTTGTCTGCCCTAGTTTTTGAATGTAATGTTGGCTGGATAGACATACCCATGGTTTGGGAACCATGGGATTGTATAAATAGAGCGAGGCTCTAAGTGCAAAAGGGAGATAGCAGTAGAGAAGAATAACACATCTAAGTGATTGAGTGACAAGTGTAAAGTGTGTCTTTAGGTCGTAGAGTAGGAGAAGGCTCTATAGCTAAGTGCGCAAAGGCCTAGTAGTCCACAGCTGAGTGCGTAGGGTGGAGTCGAGTCCGTAACCAAGGAAGGAATTAATAAAGAGAAGTTTATCATTATTATGTGTATCTGTTCTTGGATTAATACTGTTTGATATAATTTGAAAATATATTGTTTATTTACTGCGCGCACCTGTATGAATGATTTATGTTGTTCAGTATAACTTAAGGCATGGAAGCAGCCTAAGATAATCAACCAACATTGGAATATCAATAAAGTTTTGGGTAATAATGTGGAAGCATAGTGTTCAGCCCCTGAGAAGGGCTGCGCGTAGGCAGTATATTAGGCCACGAGTTATGGGAAAGTGCGCGCAGGGTGAAAACACAGACCACTTGAACCGATCAGACATCTCCAAGGTGTGGAAACCTAGTTCTAGCACCCTCCCATACTACTTCGGGTGATACCTCTGTCCGTGCTCCGTAGACTATTGTCGAAAGGGCCAGTAGTACTGGGATTTGTTTGGCTAAATTAACTCTGAACCTGGGTCAGGCCCCAATAAGCCAACAAAATCATATAGCGAAGCATCTACACATTTTTCTTGCAAAAGAGGCCTAACTTAACCTCGTATATAACATTTAGTTGTCTGGAGTAAATGAGCATGAAATTTTATGTAAGAACTACTATGACTGTTGCATGCATGTGCTAACTTAAGAATTGTAGAAAAATCCTTTTTGATTTTCATTTTTATGAATGAAAATTCTAATTTAACCAATTTGTTCTTTGGAAGGGGATATAGGTATGGGGAAACATGCTTAGAATGGTGTCAATGGTATGGAAGCCAAGTGTAGGCCTAACCTAACCTCATATGGCCATTTCTACTCAATTCGGGCTTAAAACACATTGCTACAGGGTTGTCTATAGTACTACGGATGTCTTAGTTCTACTATAGGATGCCCTGTTTTACTAGAGGAAACAATCCGAAAGCTTATATGGAGGTAGGAAAGGTAGAGTGAAGTGCAAGAATGGTCTATGATGGGGAAATAAGGCATAGAGAAGGTTCACACTACCCAAATCTCAGTCTAAGGCTTCAAGATGGTTGGGCTTGCTCAAGGAAAATTCCCACTTTGCTTACAAAATGGGAATTTGGATTAGGGTTTGGTTGACTTTGGCAGTGTAGGTGGAGAAGACTTGGATGAGGCTAGTGAGATGATGTCTCCTTACAGATCAAAAGCTCCTACAACAATATGCACTCTTTCCTTCGTTTATGCACAACTTCATTTATACATGGAAAAGATGAGTTGAATGTAGGAAAAATGGAGTTATTAATAGTTAACGACTGAGATATGAATGGAAGTGCTTCTAAAACATAGAAAACTCAAGAGATCAAAATGAAAATTGTAGATGGTTCTAAGAAATTTAGAGACAATGATCTATTCAACAAGAAACCCTAGGTTATGTAGTAATCTAACAATAAAGTTCTTTTCAGGTTGTGTGAATGTAGCCCTCAAATCATGATCCCATAAGGGAGATGAGGAAAACGCCACTATCGCAATATTTTATGAAGTGTTTGTTTTGACTATTGTACCATTGATCCATCTATCCATAAATGGAAGAAAACTAAGTAATCATCCAAATAATTAAAGATTAAAGAAAACCAAAATCACCCTAGCAAATAACTATGGATGTAATCTAAGGATACATGTACAGAAAGAGGAACCTCTGCTACTACGGTTGATCCCTAACGCAAGAGTTTCAGCCATCTGAATCAACTAAATGCTGGATCAAGGGAATGCTTTTAATTTTTATTAAAATATCAAACATACATAAGAGTTATTAGTCACAATGTCTTCGCCCGAAAGTGTCTCTTGGCTACAATAGAAAAAATTTGAATCCTAATGGGGTTCTAGGCCTTCTTATTTATACAACTGAAGCTACCAACAACTTCCTTAAATTTAGGGAGGATTGGCTCCCAAGGTGAGACCAACTTATCTTCAACTATCACTGGCTTGGCTTCCAATGACCTCAGTGGCTTGGCTTCTTGTAACTCCAAGCTGATGAGATCTAGTGGAGGAATCTTCGAGTCAGTGAGGAGTTAAAGAGGGAGATCCAATCTCCTAAAACCCCTGTTGATTCTCTACTTTCAGTTCCTACACTTAAATTAGCCAAAATTTCTCCAAATCCTGCAATTAATGCACATTAGGCCACATGATATAACATCTCATCTTTACCATTCTCACAAAGAAAAATATAATAAAACATGTAAAGAAATGTGAGAAAAGTTGATTTTAATAAGCTGGAGAGTGGCATTAAGGTCCATATGATTCACCTACTGATTAGCCTCGTCATCACCTCCCTAAAGAAAGGGTTGATCATCCTATAAGTAACTTAATGTATGTCCATGTCTTTTGTTTCTCTTGTGGCCTCTATGATATTCTAGGCTTCTGTTGATGTATTCTCCTCTTGTGGATAAAATCTTGCATGCTTCTCTATTTCCTCTTCTTCCTTTCTTCCTTCTAACATACCCAAGGTCAATGGTGGACTTAGTTTCAAGCCAATAATGTTCATTTTGAATCTCTGTACTGCCTTCTTATACATTGGGGTCCTCTCTAGTGCATCCCTCATTCTTTCAGGGGAATGATACTCCCGTATCTTTAGGTTGTATGGTACAGTGCCCCGTCTTGTTTAGCATTCTTGCTAGATTTCATCCCCTAGAAATCTCAAAGTGTCCTAAAATGAGTGTCTTCTTGCTCTTGTGTAGCTAGATATCTTGGTGCAAGATGAGGCTCATTGGTGATGAGGTTGTCGACCGTGCTAGTGACAACCATGGAATTGATATGTTCTGCTTTGATGTAAAGGGGCTCTTTTTCTTATCTTTCCCATGGTCTCTTTACTTCCTTAGCCCTAGCCTCCTCATCACTCATCGATGACGCTAAGGCCATTAGTTGTAAGTCCCCCAGCTTTGGATTTGGGTCCCACAAATTCATGTCTATTAAGTGATGACCACCAATAGTGTAGCAAGAATGCTGCAAATATTGGGATACCATCTTTACTTTATCAACCTGGGGTTCATAGAAACATGGAGGTGACAGTGTTGTATACATAAGTAAAAGTGATGGTTCTAGCTTTTGTCACTGTTTAGTTGGCGAGAGACCACTAGGGGTTTCAAGCCATAATTCTATGGATTCAGAAGAAGATTTGTTCCCTGATGAAAGAAATAGAAATATACTGTAAGAGAGAGCTAATCTATAGTAATAATGAAAAAGGCTGAAATTCAATGCTAAGGCACACCATTTCCTAATTAACTA
This sequence comes from Pinus tabuliformis, assembly GCA_031772625.1. Lineage (NCBI taxonomy): Eukaryota > Viridiplantae > Streptophyta > Pinopsida > Pinales > Pinaceae > Pinus > Pinus tabuliformis. Next base: position 1,338,241,619 of record CM062820.1, read on the forward strand.
CTAAGAGATATGCTTTGCAATAATGCTAAATTAACATTAACAAAATGCTATTTTCCTAAACATGGATGTCAGAGACATCAAACATCACTGTTATGCATTTCAAGTACTGTAATAAATTTGCTTTTCGTTTTTATGCTTTTCATGAAAAATCAAGTGTTCAAGCTAATCTCTTTAGGTGATGTGGCAGGTGGCTTACGGATTTTGGTGGATGGTTGGAAGGTTCGGGAGACCCTTGGTCACCCAAGGGTGGCTTCCCAGAGTTTTTCCCTCAATTCGGTCTCAAAACAAGCCACTACATGAAAACCTATAGGATGTACTAAAAACCTACAAGATTCCCTGTATTTCTACAGGATACAACTGAGAGAAAAGCAATGGGTTTTGGAGGTGATGGAAAGCATAGGGAAGTTGGTTGATGGGTGGAATGGAGTGAGAAAAGGCCTAGGATCACTCAGAACCTAAAACCAGGTTTAGGATATGGTTGGATTTCCTCAACATGCTTGGGGCAATTTCTATGTAAAATGATGAAATTGGTGAAGGTCTTGATGAAAACATGGAATGCCTATGGGTGAATGAAATTGGAAGGTGGTTGCTTTATATGAGATCTCTTTCAACTTCTGAAGCACCCGCTCTACATCAAAGATGTGTAATTTCCAAAAAGTCATGTAAACATGAAGAATTATCATGAGCTAGAAAAGCAAAATTTAATGAAATAAGTGTCTGCCTCATGCATGAGGAAATTGCTGAATAAAATGGAATCATGGAAGAGATCTACTGGAAAAATGAAGATTTAAGAGATGTCAATGAAATCCTACACTTGCAAACCTGATCAAATGCTAGTTCAAGTACAGTAAACTCTAAATCTTATGAAAGAAATGGAAATCTCTCTTTTTGGGGCTGCATAAGGGTCTTTTCCTCAAATCATGATCCCAGAAGGGAGAAGTGAGGCCATGACACCTACTGACAAATTTTTGGTGCTTATTTTATCCCTTATAACCTTCTACTGAAGTAAGGAACAAATGGAAGCAAACTAATAAACAATTAAAATTAAATCTACACTACTTGCAATGAAATACTTCTAAGGACAATTTAACCATGAATTTATGAAACTAAGTTAAGCATACAGATACAAGAAGAGGTGCCTTTGCTGCTAGGGTTGGGCCCTAACCAAAGATCTTCAATCCATGAGTTAAATCAGTGTTGGATCAAGAAAAAACATATTCTTATTACGAAAACATAAAATTACATCAATGTCTTCTACAAGTCTGGAGCTCGAAAATAACTAGAGTTTCTACAACAAAAATTTGAATCCTAATGAGGCTCTAGGCCTCTCTACTTATACAACTGAAGTCCCCAATAACATCCTTAAATTTATGGAGGCTCAGCTCCCAAACTCGAGATGAACTAACTCTTTCTGTATCACTTGCTCGACTGCCTTCTGATCTTCATGAGTTGGTTGCTTGCACTCCAAGCTAGTGGGATTAATGGAGGAATATTTGAATAGTGGAGGAGTAAATGAGGAGGATTTACCTCCTATAATCTCTCTCCCTTGTCCCATTCGAGTTTCAAACCTTAGTCTTTCCAAAATTCCTTGATTTTCTCTTCCACACCTGCATTCAATGCATATTAGTTCACTAGACATAATATCTCACTTTAACTCATCTCATTAAACAAAATATAATCAAAACATTTAATAAGTTTTGAGAAGAGTTGGTTTAACTAACCTAGGAGGTGAATTAACGCCCATATAATTAACCAATGATGACGCTCATCATCACCACCCTATTGAAAGTGTTTCTCATCCTCTAAGTAACTCAATCAGTATACATGTCTTTCATAGCTCTAGTGGCCTCCCTGACATCCCATGCGTGTGTTGTGGTTTCCTCTCCTTGTGCATAGAAACATGCCCTCTTTTCTACCTCCTCCCACTGCCTACTTTATTCTTCTTCCTTCCTCCCTTCCTTATAGCACGCGTAAGTCCAGTGATGGACTTAGTCTCAAGCCCATCCAATTGACTTTGAGCCTTTGAATAGATTGCTTGTACATGGGTTTCTTGTTCAGTGCTTCTCTCATTCTTTGAGGAGAGTGGTACTCTCTTATCTTTAAATTGTATGGAAATGTGTTCCATCTCCTCAGGTAAGATTGCATGTTGTCATCCCCTAAAAACCTAAACATGTCCTCAAAATGTGTAATTTCTTGCTATTAGGCAGCAATATACCTGGGTGCAAGTTGAGGATCATTTGCAATTAAATTATGTGTATTGATGAGGGCCATTGGATTGGACTGCTCAACTTTGATCATAAGAGGATCTGTTTGTTCTCTTGCCAATATCTTCTTGATTTTCGTAGCCCTTGCTTCCTCATGGTTCATCCATGATGCCAAATCTATCAACTATAAATCTACTATCTTGGACTTAAGGTCCCATACATTCATGTCTGTTAAGGCCATGTTATGAAAATAAAACCCAGACATCTTCGCACTATCTTTCAATGTAAATTTATCACAAAGATCAACAAATTGTCTATAATCCTGAAATGGCATAGTGTCTCCCTATGCTAAGGTCTTGATTTGGAACTGTAACCATTGTTCCTTAAGGTATAGGGCATAGGATTTAGGTGGAATCCTGCACTAGATTTCTTCGAAAGAGAGAGTGGTCATGGATGCCAATTGATTCTCTCTTTCTTACATCTATCCTTTGAACCATGCATTTTCTGTCTCTAACTGATTTTTCATTATGGCCTTTCTGTATCTCAAGCTACTTAGTTCTTTGCCCATCTCCTTGAGCTTCTCCTCCATGTGACCAATGTCCTCCACCCCCTTGGATGTGGCAATCTACATTCCTCTATGAGTTCTGGCTCTCTTCTTCTCTAGCACAAAGAATAATGGAATAGAAATTTTTTGTGGAATGACCCTGCCCCATTCAATAAATTTGTAGTAGGAGTCAAGGTTAGGTCGGGGCTAGGTTCCCTTAGCTCTGGGTCCTCTTATTTAGTTTCTTGTTGTAGGCTTCCCTCCTTATCCAATTTTTTAGTCTCTTGTAGGATTAGCAGAGTCTGTTGTAGGCCTACTTCTGCTTCGTGTAGGTCCTACTATGTATCCTATATGATTTCTTTTCCTTTGGATGAGGTGGATGTAGTTACAGGTCTTCTCCAATAGGTGATAGGAGACTTAGGGGAGGTTTATGCTGAGGATCCTCTTTCTTGAGTTTTCATAGGACGAGGCATTTTCTCTTACTATTTAGGTGAGGCCTTCATTACAATGGTTGGAGTTTGGGGTTTCCCCTTCCTTATCTTGTGCTTTTCCTTGTTTTGAAATATAAGGAGTTCTGCCTTTGTCTTTTATATTTTTGTTTGATAGGGGTGCTAAGAGCGGAGAGGGGAGCTGCTACTTCTCTCTTAGTGGATTTTGGAGATACCCTAGGTGACTACCCCTTGTCTTCTGCCCCCTCTTTTCCATTGCCCCTTTCCTCTATGTTTTCCCCCTCTTCTCCTCCTTCTAGATCCTCATATTGTTTATCTGTCTCCTCCCTAACATTTTCCTCTGTTTCCTCATCACCTTCCTTCTAATTCTCCTCTTCTTCATCCTCATCTATCTCATCTTCATCCCTCTCTGCTTATTCTCCATCTGTTTCAGTTTCTTCCTCTTATTTTTCATTGACAGTAGGACTAATGTCATATGTAAGGGCTTTGATATCCTCCTCTGTCTACATGTCTCTAAAAATTTCCCACTAGATAGGAATTCTGAGGTTTTGGAGGGCATCTTATATGATGATTCTAATTAACCCATGGTGGGATAACTATTGGTGGTTTCCCTGCTGCACCTTTATCCTTGCATCTATTGGTGATTGCAGAAGGAAGTATGGTATGCTGAGCTTGTGGTGAGGAGGTGTTTCTGCTTCAAACCTTAATTCTTCAAGAAGCATAAAGAGACACCCATAAACCACACTATACCTACCTTCACATGATCTGTATTTAGTAAGGTGGTACCTTACCTTATTCTAGGGGTATGGTAGGCTTATTGTGCTTACTCCATTTTTTTCCTCAATGGGCTCTTCTCCCTCTAAAAGGAACTTATTCTTGGCAATCTGGCTATCTCCCTTGTCTTCCTTTCTCGAAGGCACTCCTAGGGGAAGTGTGGTAATTATGATTATGATTTTAGGGGTGAGATCTATGGAGAAGCATCTCACCACAACAATTTCATGGACTCTTGTCAGTGGAATGAGGTAGAGAGAAAAATCTCGGGCCACTTCATCATCATACCCTCTTAATTTTTCAAAAGACCACATCCAATTATGCCTTGTGAAAATTTTTAACACCTGAGGGTGTTGGTGGATTCTCACAGTGTTAATGGGATCCCTTCTATTAAACCCCCCCTGTCATTTTTTTTGGTTAATGTTGAGGAGCTCAGATGGTTGATACAATTTTTGAATCCAAAAGTAAATAAATGGAAGAACTATAGAGACAGTGTTGGGTTGTGTTATATTCTTTTGACCCTATATTAGGTTGGGCGGACCTACCTATGGTTTTGTGCATGGATTTCACACATGGTTTTGGACGCGATGGTTTTCGGTCCATGGTATTAGATGCTTTGGCATGTATATATATGTATTGTAACATTGAAAGGAATATAATGAAAAATCAAGTTGGTAGTCTTGGTTTTGGGATCCAAGGGAAAATCTCTATGTATATGTGTTTTATGAGTTATGCTCTCGCTATTGTTTATTTTTCGTGTTTTAGAATTCATATGCAAGTAATTTTTGTACAGAGTTAAAACCTACATTTAGTATGAGAGATGTTTTTGCTTCAAGGGGACACCTTTGTTGTTGAGGGGTTTCACTTGGGCCTGTGGTAGACCCTATTCAGTGGGAGATTTGTGAGATCAATTCTGGTGGTGAAAGAAGATGGCATGCAGTGGAAAGATGGAGATCAAGAAATTTAATGGTCGAAGTTTTGAGTTATGGAAAATCAAGATGGAGAATCTGTTGGTGGATAAAGATTAGTGGATCATGGTAGATCCAGGTACTAAACCAACGGGAGTGTCCGATGAAGAATGGAAGAAGTTGGATCAGAAGGAAAAGAGCACAATACGATTCTGTGTCTCAGATTCAGTATTGTTGAATGTATCAGGGGAATTTATGGCGAAGGCTTTGTGGGACAAGTTAGGGACTTTGTACCAATCTAAGTCTGTGGTGAATAAATTGCTCCTAAGAAAAAAGCTGTATGACCTGAGGATGAAAGATGGAGACTCAGTGATAGAGCATTTGAATGCATTTAATAATATGGTAAGTTAGTTATTGTCTGTTGATATTAAAATTTCAAATGAAGATAAGTGCACTAGTTTGTTGTGTTCTCTACCATATTTGTGGGATAGTCTGGTTATTGCAATAGGTAGCAATGCAACTACCTTGCAGTTTGATGAAATAGTCTCATCATTGCTAACGGAGGAAATGAGATGGAAAAATATGGAGAACCAGAATGGTGATGCCTTCTCTATACAAGGACAATCCCAGAATAGAAACAAAAACAAGTCATTTAGTGGGAGATCTAAATCTCCAGGAAAACCTGTAAAGGTGGTGTGCTAGAAATGCAGAAAGAAAGGGCACTACAAAAGGGACTGTAAATTTAAAGCTCCTGACAAAGAAAAGGGATTTGATGATGCTCCTTCTACAAAGGTGAAAACCACCTCATATGAAGTTGGGGATGTGTACTTGGCTTCTTCAAGTACACATGTAGATCATGAGGCATGGTTGATTGATTCGGGTCCATCTTTTCACTTCACTCCCCATGGAGAGTGGCTCTGCAAGGATCAGAAATATGATGGTGGTGATGTCTTCTTGCGGGATGACAGGAAAGCTAGGATCGCTCATCGTGGAAAGGTAAAGTTTAAATTTCAAGGTGGAAGGATTAGAACACTTCCAGCTATTCTTCATATTCCTGCATTAGCCAGAAATCTGATTTTTGTAAGCAAGCTAGACGATGCAGGTGTAAAAATAGTGTTCGAGAAAGATACCTGCAAGATAGTTCGAGTAGCACTGGTACTGATGTGGGGAGTTTAGATTGGAACTCTGTACAAGCTACAAGGTAGAACCATTGTTGAACGGTGCAACAGTTCTGTGCTTCCTAAAAATGGAGTAGCAAATCTAGTGGTCTTTGGAGAAAAGACCATGTTGTGGCATGAAACGCTTGGACATATTAGAGAGAAAGGCCTTTAAATACTTCACGGTAAAGGTATGGTAGAAGGCATGACTAATATCTCTCTAGATTTTGATTTCTATGAAAATTGTGTATATGGGAAGAAGAATCGGGCGAGTTTCCCGTGTGGCGGTAAGAGGGTGAAACAAATATTAGAACTTGTGCACAGTGATGTGTTTGAACCGATGAAGGTTCCATCACTGGGTAGGTCTGTGTACTATGTATCATTTATAGATGACTTCTCAAGGAATACATGGATATATTTCCTCAAGAAGAAATCTGAAGTTTTTGACAGGTTTAAAGAATTTAAGGCTCTAGTGGAAAACCAGACAGAGAAGAAGATAAAGGTGTCAAGGATAGATAACGGTGGAGAGTTTTGCAGTAAGGAATTTGAAGAATTATGTAAGAAGTGTGGTATAGCACGAAAGAAGACTACTCCATATACACCTAATAAAAGTAGAGTTGTAGAAAGAATGATTAAGACATTGATGGAAAGGGAAAGAAGCATGCTTAGTGGTGTCGGGTTAGGACAGAAATTCTGGGCAGAGGGAGTGGAGACAGCATGTTACCTGGTCAGCAAATCACCTTCATCAACATTGGAGGATAAGACTCCACAAGATGTATGGACTAGTAAGAAACCATCTCTTTCACATCTAAGGGTATTTGGATCTGATGCATATGTACATGTTCCAGAAGAGAAAAGAACCAAGTTGGATAGTAAATCTAAAAAGTACATCTCTGTTGGGTATAAGGATGGTTTAAAGGGTTATAAGCTTTGGAACCTAGTAACAAGGAAGGTTGTGTACAACCGAGACATGGTATTCAAAGAGGTGAAAGATGTTATTGAACATGAAGTCCTATCAAAGGAACCTGACAAGATAGAGTTTGAGCTAATGGATGAAGAATTAGACTTTACAGCAAAAGAGGAATCAGAATATGAAGAGCCACAAACACCGAGTGTGAGAAGATCAGTTCGAGAAAGAAAGCAACCAGAATGGTATAGTCCATCTACTTTCTTTTCAAATTTTTCTTTATCTATTACTGATAATGATCCCAGAACTGTGAAGGAAGAAGTAGATTCAAAGGATGGAAAACTCTGGAAAGAGGTCATGGTTGATGAAATGGCATCTTTGCACAAAAATGAGGCTTGGGATCTGGTGGAGTTTCTAGCTGGAAGGAAACCCATTGGTAGCAAATGGGTGTTCAAGAAGAAGATAAATGCAGGAGGAAAGGAAGAGAAATACAAAGCTTAGTTGGTAGCAAAAGGTTATTCCCAGGTGCCGGGAATTTAGTTTGGTGATATTTTTTCTCCTATTGCAAAGGTAGCTTCTATTAGATTATTTTTATCTGTTGCTGCTGCTTTTTATTTTGAGGTAGCATAGATGGATGTGAAGACATCATTTCTTCATGGGGATCTGGAAGAGGAGATCTACATGAATCAACCTAAAGGCTTTGCAGTGAAGGGTAAGAAATAACTGGTATGCAAGTTAAAGAAGTCTCTATATGGGTTAAAACAGTCACCAAGGATGTGGTATCAGAAATTTGATACATTTATAGAGGGACTTGGCTTCACCAAAAGAGAGGCAGATCACAGTGTGTATTTTAAATCAATTGGTGACTGAGTTATTTATCTGTTCTTGTATCTGGATGATATGTTTCTGGTTGGAAATGAAAAAGAAATTATCCAGGAATTGAAGACCCAATTGCCCTCCAAATTCGACATGAAAGATCTTGGTGCTACAAACTATATTTTGGGCATGGAAATTAAAAGAGATCGAGCAAAGAGGAAGCTCTGGTTAAACCAGAGGAAGTATGTCGAGACAATACTGCAAAGGTTTAATATGCAAGATAGTAAATCGGTGAAGGTTCCTATTCCTATAGGTGTCAAGTTATCAGTTGAACAATGTCCCAAGACACAAGAAGATGAAGAGGATATGTCCCGTGTTCCATATGCAAGTGTATTCAGTAGCTTGATGTATGCGATGGTTTGTACTAGACCATAAATTGCACAAGCAGTGGGAGTATTGAGCAGGTTTATGTCAAAACCAAGGAAGGAGCATTGGACAACAGTGAAGATAGTTTTCAAGTATTTGCGTGGCACTAGTAATTATGGTTTCTGCTATGAAGGAAGACCAGGAATCGACAGGCTTTTGGATATCCGTGGCTTTGTTGATGCAGAATAGGCTGGAGATATGGATCAGATAAGATCTACAAGTGGCTTTGTGTTTAACCTATTTGGAGGTGTAGTCAATTGGATGAGTAAGAAACAATCTGCAGTGACATTATCAACTACAGAGGTAGAATACATGGCAGCCACTCATGAATGAAAGGAAGAAATTTGGTTGCAGAGATTGTGTTCAAGTATGGGGTTAGTACAGGGAGTTACAAGGATAGAACGTGACAACAAAAGTACATTTTTCTTGGCAAAGAAACCTACATAGCATTCAAAGACAAAGCACATTTATGTTTAGTATCACTTTGTGAGGGATATGATAGAAGACAAAAAGATGTTGCTGGTAAGGGTGGACAGTTTGAATAATACTGCAGATGCATTGACAAAATCTATGAGCTCTGAGAAGTTCTCTTGGCGTAGAGAAACAATGGGCGCTGCAGGGCTGGATAAATGACTAAGCTCTCCTTTGGCCCCATATGGAAAGAAAAGAACAAGTGGGAGAATGTTGGGTTGTGTTATATACTTTCCACGACTAGCCCCCTAGTGAACCAAGGGGTTAGAGGGGGGGCAGAGTCCCCCTTTATTGTGCTAATTGCGCAACAGGGGGGTCACAGGGGGTTTGGCAGCCCCTCCTGTCTAAGGGCTTTGAGGGAGGCAGGTAACCCCCCTTTACAGGGTCTGGGGCAGTGCCCTGGGGAAACTTTTTTTGGACCCTATATTTGGTTAGGCGGACCTACCTAAGATTTTTTGCATGGTTTTCGCACATGCTTTTGGATGCGATGGTTTTCAGTTCATGGCATTGGATGCTTCAAGCTGTATATATATATGTATTGTAACATTGAAAGGAATATAATGAAAAATCAAGTGGGTAGTCCTAGTTTTGGGATCCAGGGGAAAATCTTTGTGTATATGTGTTTTATGTTTTATGCTCTCGCTATTGTTCATTTTCTATGTTTTAGAATTCGTATGTAGGTAATTTCTATATGGGGTTAAAGCCTACAGACAATTCCCTTACATAGCTACTAAATTCACTAAATAATAGGTGGTTTTTGTTCAATTCAATTTGAAAAATGGAAGTAATTATAGAGCCTACCTCCTCATAGTGTTTGTTGTAGGCAACCCCCATGTTTTCCGCTCTGAAACTCCTGTCGACAAATCCTGTAGACTATTTATCTATATCCTGTAGGATTCTTGTGCGATCCTGTAGGATTTCCTGCGTAATCCTATAGGAATTCCTGTGCAAAATAAAGATGGAATTTTCCTCTTCTGTAGTTTGCCTCAGTATGAGAGCGAGTTTGTTAGAGGGTGCCTCAAGGAAATGAATGCATGAGTGCATGGGGATCAATGATTATTTCCTCTTATGGTCGAGTTGGGTGAGGTGGTGTGCTGGCAACAGAGGTACGCTTTCCATTTTTGGACCATTTATCCCCACTACCACCTCATCATTCCCATCTCCTCATAATCAACTCCTAGTTCATGCCTCCATAGACTTAACTGATTTTTTCCTTCTGCTCTCTCTTTTGACTTGAATTCTTCCATGTGTGGGAGGACCAACTATTTTATCTTCGTCAACTGAATGAAGGTGGAAAAGTTAATTGGCCACCTTTCTCTTATAAACCAACTCTCTCACAACCTTTACATTTTTTTTACTGCATAATGCAAATGAGAGAGTGAAGCGAGATACTTAACTGTGGTGCTAATACCTTGCTAGTTTCTTGAAGACAGGAGGTGCTTTCTGTGTGTTGGCTGCATGTTATTTTTCCCTATTTTTTTATTGATCTCTAATGATTCCTTTGATGTGAAGGTAGTTGGTGTTGAAGATGATGGTGTTTCTACTACTCTGGAGCTCCTTCTACCCTCAGATCTTCATGCCGGAAGCTTGCTGGTACTCATGATTTTATTCTGTAGAATAGGCTTCTACAGGATTCCCTGCAGGATGTCCTGTAGCTGCTTCTCCCTTAGAAATTTTAATCATACACTCTGTTGGGATTTTAAAGATCATGCCATGGATAGAGAGGGGGTCTAGGAGTGTGAATAATGAGGAATACACTCAGGTGTTGTTCCCTTCTACCCTATGTTTCATTTTTTTCTCTATTTTTTCTCTTGAGGTCTGTGAAATGTTTTTGAAAACTATTTTTTTTTATGATGAATACAGGGGCGATCAAGGTGGAGAGAGGTATGGTGATGAAGTGGTGATGTAGGGATGTTAGTTTTTTTGACATGCAAGGTCATTTCCTCACCCTATGGTCACTTCCTGTAGGATTACCAAGCCACTATAATTCCTACAGGATCATCTTGTAGGTTTTTAGGGGATGTTGTAGGTTTATTGGGAATCTTGTAGAAAAAATAGTCCCCTTGTAAACTGAAGCAAAGGAGTGAAAAAATTAAATAAATGGTGGAGTGATGAATAATGATGGGTGGAAAAATAAAAATGTGAGTGAAACAGGTCTCTTTTTTATCCTCCTTTGTTCTCTAACCGTCCTCTTGCTGACCAACAAACAAAATTTTTTCATGATTTTATTTTTATTTTTATTTTTATTTATGAAGACAACTAATCTGTCTCTAAGAGTTTTTCATTCTAGTTGTTTGCCCTGGGCACCTAAAGAGAGGTTTTCACCTAGGGATATTTTTATTTACTTTTTCCTTTTTTTCTTTTTGACACAATTGGGCTACACCAAGAGGTTTTCAACCCAATAGTGGGACTTAGGTACCTCATGGAGGTTTTCACATGAGTCCTTATTTTTTTTTTCCCTCAGTGATTTGATGAAGCAGGAGCTGAAACTTTCTCCACCAGCATCACTATTTTATTAATACCATCAATTAACTCTTTCTTTGACAATAGCCTCTTGTAAAAATTCAGTTTGTGTCCATTAACAAGTAAAGGAATGGCCTCTGCATCTATGGTTCTGATCTGCACTAAACCATTCTCATGACATTTCTCTATGACATAAGTCCCTAGCCATCTTGTCCTTAACTTCCACCTAAACTCTTTATATCTGGAATCATATAACAAAGCCCAATCACCTTCTTAAAATTACTTATCCTTGATGTTCTTATCATGCCAAATCTTCCTCTAAATTTGGGTTACCTCTGTGTGTAGGAGGGCTTGCATTCTAAACTTATCTAAACCATTCAATTGGAGCAATCTCTCTTTTTGTGCACTGTTGAGATCTAGATCTAGTTGGGCTGGCATCCTTGATGTGTTATACTCAAACTCAATGGATAGTAGGGCCTTCTTCCCATAGAACAGCTCAGGGTGTGTGAATCTAGTGGTGATCTTCCAGGTGGTATTATAGGCCCAGGTGGCCTCAACTAGTCTATCTGCCCAATATTTCCTATTGTTGTTAACCCCTTTGGTCAAGATGCCCTCCAACGCTCTATTGGTCACCTCCACTTACCAATTAGCTTGTGGGTGATAGGGAGTGGAGGTTCTATGCCTGATCTTGCACTAGATGAGCATGTCTTCAATCATGTTGGAGGTAAACTGGCTACCTTGATTAGTGACCAGCTCTCTAGAGTACCCAATTTTGTAAAATAAATTCTCCCTTAAGAACTCAGCCACCTTCTCCTCTGTTTCTACCTTAATTTCCTTGGTTTCAGCCCACTTAGTTATATAGTCATTGAACATAATTATATACTTCTTTTTCTTGGAAGGAGGGTCAATAGGTCCAATGAAGTCCATGCCCCACTTGTCAAATAACTCAAAATTCACTTGAGGCTACAAAGGGATTTCATTGCTTGCAGTAGGCTTTCCCATTCTTTGGCACTGATCACACTGACTAGTATATATTTTCTCATCCTGATGAAGAGTGGGCCAATAATAGCATGCTTGTAATACTTTGAATGATGTTGTCTTTATTGCAAAGTGACCTCCACAAGGCCCATCATGACATGTCAGAAGGATGTCAAAGACTTCCTCCTCCCTAACTCACCTTCTCAAGATTTGATCTAGGCTAAGTTTGAAGAGATTTTCCCCAATCCAAGTGAAGGCGGTGCTCTTCCTTATCATCCTTCTTTTCTCTCTGGAGAACAAGTTCGGTGGGAACTGTGTAGATACCAAATAGTTTGCTATGTCAGCAAACCATGGAGAGAGAACTGAAATGGTGAACAAGTGCTCATCTGGTAACTAGTCATCAACCATTCCCTCCTCACCTGTAGGTATAGTTAATCTGGACAAAAAGTCTACAACAACATTTTCCTTGCCAGGCTTCTCAACAATAGTTAGATCAAATGTTGTAATAAAAGTAACCATATTATAATACGATCATTCACATCGGGTTTATTCATTAAATATTTGATCGCAACATGTTCAGCATGGACAAATGTTTGATAGCCTGTAATATAATGCCTAAATTTTTTCAATGAATGCACAACAGCTAGGAGCTCCTTTTCGGTCACTGTGTAGTTCATTTCGGCCTTTAACAGAATCTTATTGATAAAGTAAATGACATAAGGCAATTTTTCAACCATCTAACCTAGGGCTGCTCCTACAGCTTTGTGTGAGGCATCAGCATGGATATGAAAGGGAAGGGTCCAATTTGGGCCTCGAAGAGTTAGTGCAGTGGTTAACTTGTTTTTCAGGATGTCCAAGACCTCTTGATAGCTTTTTGACCATATAAAATCAGAGTCTTTGGCCAACAACCCAAATAAAGGAGAGGCCAACTTTCTAATGTACTTTATGAACCTTCCGTAGTATCTAGCTAACCCTAGGAAACTTCTGACATCTCTCTATTTTTGAGGAGGTGGGACCTTTGGATGATAGCTATTTAGTTTGGGTCCACCTATAGTCCTTGCTGAGATATTGAATGACCCAACATGGTTCCTACAGTCATCAAGAATTCACATATTTCGGGACTGATAGATAGGTTCATTTCATTGCATTTGTGCAGTACTTTATCTAGGTTGGATAGAGCCTCCTATAAATCACATCCATAAGGTGTAAAAATCATCCATATTAATTTCTATTTCATCGTGGACTGACTTGGCAAAGATACTCATGAGTGCTCTCTGGAAAGTGGCAGGAGCATTGCACAGGCCAAAAGGAAGGACCCTATAAGAAAAAGTGCCCCAAGGACAAGTGAAGGTGGTTTTATCCTGGTCCTCTAGGCTGATCTAGATTTGATTACACCTGTTGAATTCATCTAGGAAAGATAAAAAAAAATTCCCTGCCAGGCCATCTAGCACTTGGTCGATGAAAGGTAGAGGGAAATGGTCCTTCTTTTTGGTTTTGCTCAATTCCTTGTAATCACGCAAATCCTCCACTTACCATTTCTCTTGGGAACTAACACCAAAGGAGAGACCCACTCATTGTCGAAGATAGGATAAATGAATCATGCATCTAGCACTTTTTGTAGTTCTTCTTTGACTATATCTTTAAGAGTTGGATTCATCTTCCTTTGGGGTTGTCAGACTGGCTTGCAACCTTCTTCGATGTAAATGTGGTGAGTACACACTGAGGGGTGTACTCCCTTCATTTCTTTGTAACTCCGAGAGAAGGCATCCATATGTTCTTTTAGCATGTTTCATAACTTCTCCTCTTGGAGAACAGAAAGAGATGGATTGATTTAAAAATTTCTCTCAATGTCAAATTCTATGGTTTTGACATGGAGAGGGTTGGAATTAGCCAAGTATAGATCAATTGGATTGTCGTTCCCGGTTTCCTTTACTACTTCTTCCTGGGACAATGTACTGGGAGTTGGACTTTGCAGTAGGTGTTCAATCAATTCACCTTCATCCCGTTGTCCTCCTCCCATGGTTGTTTCTATGGTATATAGATGGGCAAAATAAACTTAATCTTCTTCCTCCTCTTCCAACAATAAAGGTAAATCATGTTCTAGAGATGGCTTTGCAGGAGGGTATAGGACTAACTCCTTGGACATATCCCCATTCTTGATGGTCATATTCCCAGCTCTGTAGCTGATTTAAGCATCGTTAGTGGCAAACCAGGGCCTCCCAAGGATGAGAGGTTAACCAGTAAGCTTAGCCTTAGGCTGGAGAACTAGGAAATCTGTAGGGTACTCCCAAGAGTCAGTGGAGACCATCACATCCTCCACAATCACCTCAGGGGTCACTATGGAGCAGTTTTCAAGTTGCACAACTATTGTGGTCTTTCTCAATGAACATTGGAGGTTGAGCTAGAGCATGGCGACCTTGTTCATCGCATTAATGGAAGCCCCAAGATCGATCAAAGTGTGTGAGACAATGGTGCCATTGATGTGCACATCTACTACAGGGCTCCTAGGGTACAAATACTTTGGACAGATTACCTTCCCAACATTAAGTCGAAGAACTGTCTAATGACATTAATGGTAGGGGCATCTCTTCTTCGCCTCACTAGATTATTGAAGAACTTCTCCTTAATCAACTGGTTGTAAATAGGTACATCATTAATGGCTTGGAGAAGTGGAATCTTGACATGTATGTTTTTCAATTCTCCCAGAACTTTAGCCTCTTCCGGGGTAGGCTAGAGTGGTTGAGTTAATCTCTCAGGAAAGGGTGGATTTACATTATGAATGTTTTTCCTCTCTTTATTCTTCAACCTCTCTAGGTGGAGGTGGATGTTGGTTATCTCGGAGAGCTCTCCCAGATCTCAGTTTAATTTCCTAGATCTCCACAACATAACCTGGATATGATGTTTCTCCATTGTATACTTGTTGTGTTTGTCTTTTGTTCAGGTTTAGATCTGGCTGGGCAAGCATCTGGGGTTGTTTAGGTGGAGCAGAGTGTAAAAGTTGTGGTTGGGCAGGTGGTGAAGACAATAAAGAAAGAACATTGTTGTACTGGGGCCTCCAACCCTGGGGTGGTGCATTCCACTGTGGTTGTGGTGGAGCATATGGTTGAAATGTCTGGTTCGCTAGTTGGGAATGAAAATGAGATGCAAAGGACCAAGGAGGAGCTGTAGACAAAGAAGGATGAGTAGGGGGTCCCCAAGAAGGTATGGATGTGGTCTGGTTGGGGTTGTAATATGCATGGGATGACCCTTGCATGCCCTATTGGTATGGCCTAGGCCCATGAGGTATCCTTTGGTTTATGTAGCAGAGCTACTTAATGACCCCTTCAATTCCTTGATATACAACTTTGAGTCCAGGAAAAGAAGGACACTTGTCTGTCGAGTGGTTTTCTTCACAGACTGAGAAAATTTCAATAGAATTCAATGGACATTCATTCCTAGGGTGCCTCCTAGCCCATCTAGGACAAAAAATGGCCAAGGCTCTCCCTACTTCCTCATGCTTTCTGCTAATGTGCATAGTGTCCATCTATAAGGTAAGGGTTTGCAACATCTCACTCTTGAAATCTTCTATCATGTTTCTAATTTCACTCTTGATGGATGAATTGGAAGAGGATGTACTGACCATAGGTTGACTTCCCCTACCCTTTTTCCTAGTTTCCTTAGAATGGTTTCTAAAGACAGTATTGATACCCTCATAGGGTAACTGGTATATATCTCCTCATGCTAACAAGTGTAGGGTATCCAAAAGGTCTTCCCTTACTCCTCTAAGCAGGACCAACTTTAGCGACTCAGGGTCAAGTGTGCACCTGGCCCTTTTGTAACTAAGATGGAACCTTTCTTCATAATCCTTTAGGGATTCATCATTATCTAAGGTCATCCTAAAAAATTCATCTTTAGTATCTTTAGACCTACAGTAGTCTCAATACTTCTTATTGAAGGCTTACTACATCTGAGCCCAAGTTGTCATGTTATCCCCATGTAAACCCATGAACTTGTGCAAGCTACGTCCTTGAGGGTATATGGAAATAGTTTCAACTTCTGCTCATCATTTGTGTAGTCATAGGTTCGGCATATAACAAAAAAACTCAAATAGGAAAGTGTCGAGATTTTCTGTGGTCAAGCCATGGAAATGAGGAAGGGCAGAGGGGCTCATATTTTTCATCTTAGTGTCCCCATTGGTTTCCCTGATGGGAAAGGAACCCTCAACTCTCTCTCTATTCCCTCTGTCATTTCTATTTTTAGCCATTGGCTTGGTAGGAATGGGTTCTTCTTCTTGTTCTTCTTCCCCTTTAGGTTCTTCAAATATGTCTGGTTGCTCACCAAATGGTTCCTCCAGTTCATAACCACCGAAGAAGAGGGAAGGTTGGTTGTTTGATACAATGGGGTATTTCGAAAAAATTTGCCTAAGTTATCTCTATTCCTATAAGGCATGAAAGCAGATGTTTTTGGTTTGGTTTTGTGTTTTTTCAAACTTTGGGAAGTACTTTCCAAAACTGAAATTGTAGACTGAATGAAAACTACTGATTGAATGAAAAACTAACTATTGAATTGAAATATTACTTGCAAAATTGAAAGGAATGCAATGAATGTAGAATTAAAAAGGAAGCAACTAAATTACTTTTGCAGAAATGAAACTAATGGCAGAATATTAGAAACAAGAAATTGAAGAAAGAAAGAAATAATCGCATATTACTCAGACACCTCCCCGACAACGACACCAAAAAGTGATGAACTCTAATATTGTAGCAAGAATGTTGCAACTCCTGGGCTACCAGCTCTACTCTATCAACCCATGGTTCATACAAACTTGGAGGTGGCAGTGCTGTATGCACAAGTAAAAGTGATGGTTCTGCCTTTTGTCACTATTCAGCTGGTGAGAGACCACTACGGTTTTCAAGCCAAAATTCTATGGATTCAGAAGAAGCTTGCTTCCTTGATGAAAGAAATAGAAATCTACTCTAAGAGAGAGCTAATCTACTGTAATAATGAAAAATACTGAAATTCAATGTTAAGGCACACCATTTCCTAATTAACTGCTAAGATCTATGCTTTGCAATAATGCTAGATCAACATGAACAAAATGCTACCATCCTAAACATGGAAGTCAAAAACATGAAACTTCAATGTTATGCATGTAAAGGACTATAATAAACCTGTTTTGTCATTTTATGCTTTTCATGAAAAATCAAGTGTGCAAGCTAATCTCTTTTGGTGATGTGGAAGGTGGCTTAGGGATGCTGGTGGATGGCTGGAAGGTTCAAGAGACCCTTGGGTGACCTTGGGTGGCTTCCTAGAGGTTTTCCCTCAATTCGGCTTCAAAACAAGCCACTACAGGAAAACCTACAAGATGTACTAGAAACCTACATGATTCCCTATATTTCTACAGGATACAGTCGAGAGAAAAATGATGCGTTTTGGAGGTGATGGAAGGCTCAGGGAAGGTGGTTGATGGGTGGAATGGAGTTATAAAATGCCTAGGATGACTCAGAGTCCAAAACCGAGTTTAGGAGATGGTTGGATTCGCTCAACATGCTTGGGGGAATTTCTATGTAAAATGATGAAATTGGTGAAGGTCTTGATGAAAACAAGGAATGCCTATGGGTGGATGAAGTTTGAAGGTGGATGCTTGCTATGAGATCTATTTCTAATCCTAAAGAACCTACTCTGCATCAAACATGTGTAATTTCCAAAAAGTCATGTAAACAAGAAGAATTCTGATGAGCTAGAAAAGAAGAATTTAATGAACCAACTGTCTACCTTATGCATGACGAAATTGCTAAATAAAATGGAATCATGGATGTGATCTACTACAAGAATGAAGATAGAAGATATGGCAATGAAATCCTACACTTGCAAAATTGATCAAATGCTAGTTCAAGTACAGTAAACTCTAAATCTTATGAAAGAAATGAAAATATGTCTTTTTGGGGCTGCATAAGGGTCTTTTCCTCAAATCATGATCGTAGAAGGGAGAAGTGAGGCCAAGACACCTACTGACAACTTTGTGGTGCTTCTTTTATTCCTTCTAACCTGCTAGTGAAGTAAGGCACAAATGGAAGCAAACTAATAAACAAGTAATCAAATCTACACTACTTGCAATGAAATACTTCTAAAGACAGTTTAACCATGAATCTATGAAAATAAGCTAACAATACAGATACAAGAAGAGGAGCCTTTGATGCTAGGGTTGGGCCCTAAACCATGAGCTTCAGCCCTGTGAGTTAACTCAATGCTAGATCAAGAAAAAAATCATTCTTATTACCAAAATACAAAATCACATCAAAGTCTTCCACAAGTTTGGAGATCGAAAGTAACTAGAGTTTTTACAACAAAAATTCGAACCCTAATGAGGCTCTAGGCCTCTTTACTTATACAATTGAAGTCCCCATCGACTTCCTTAAATTTAGGGAGGCTTGAATCCAAAACTCGAGATGAACTAACTCTTTGTCTATCACTTGCTTAGCTACCTTCTGATCTTCATGACTTGGCTACTTGCACTCCAAGCTGGTGGGATTAACGGAGGAATATTCGAATGGAGGAGGAGTAAATGAGAAGTATTTACCTCCTACAATCTCTCTCCCTTATCCTATTCGAGTTTCAAACCTTAGTCTTGCCAAAATTCCTTGATTTTCTCTTCCACACCTGCATTCAATGCATATGAGTTCACTAGGCATAATATCTCACTTTAACTCATCTCATTAAACAAAATATAATCAAAACATGTCATAAGTTGTGAGAAGAGTTGTTTTGACTAACCTAGGGGGTGAATTAAAGCCAATATAATTACCCAATGATGAGGATCATCATTAAGGCCAAGTTATGTAGGTAGAATTCAGATATCTTGGCCCTATCCTCCAGGGTGCTTTGGTCATAGAGCTCAATGAACTATCTATAGTCTTGGAAATGCATAGTCCCTTATGCTGCTAGGTTCTTTATCTAAAGTTTCAACCATTGATCTTTTAGGTACAAGGCATATGATTTTGCTGGCATCCTACACTAAATTACCTCTATAGAGAGGCTTGCCATAGTGGCCAATTGGCTCTCTTTTTCTTGTACCTTGCTCCTCATCCATGTGTTTTTAGCCTCTAGTTGAGATTTCATAACTCTTTCACTGTCTATTATCTCACTCAAATATTTTCCAATCTCAAGTAGCTTCTCTTCCATACGGACCACTTCCTCTACATTCTTTGGCTTAGAAATATGCATCCAAGGACGTGTCGTTTCTCTATCCTTCTCAAGCTCAAAAAAGAGAGGGATGGAAAATTTATGTGGTATTACTCTGCCTCCCTCAATGAATCTATAATAGGGGCTGAGATTGGGCTATGGGCTAGGTTCCTCCAGCTCTTGGGATTCTTCCTTTATTATCTTTGGCGCATTTGTCTCCCCCTCTACTTGTGTTGTTGCTTCCTTGCCTTTCCTTTGTCCTTGTTTTCCTTCCTATTTCTTTTTCTGTGTTTCCTATCATGCTGAAAAAATTTGTTGTAGGACTGTCTATGTTTCCTGTAGGATGTCTTTCACTTTTTGAAAGGGGATCAAAGGTTATCTAATTTTCTTTGCTGAGGTTGACCTGGTGATAGGCCTCCTAACATAGGTGATTGGTGACTTTGGGGAAGCCTTTTTGGTGTGCCCTCTTCACCTTTCATTTATGGGGAGACTACTTTTTCTTGTCCTTTTGGTGAGTCTTCAATGATGATAGGAGTATTTATAGGTGTTTATGGTCTCCCTTTTTTTTATCCTAGTTCTCCTCCTTGTTTTGAAATATAGGGGAGTCTGCCTTTTCCTTTTTCATATTGATTTCATGGGTGTGCTTAGGGTAGTTAAGGAAGAAATTTCCTCCTTCTTTGTGGGTTTAAGAGACACTCTTGGAGATTCCTCCCCTTACTTGGTATGTGTTTTAGGGCTTGCCTCATCCTTCTATGCTTCTTCCCCCCCACTCTTTTCTCCTATTTTGTTTGTCTCTACATCCTCTTCTTCCTCTAGTTCTTCTTCTTCTTATTCAAGTTCTTCTTCTTCTTCTCCAAGGTGTTCTTCCTCTTCTTCAATTTCTTCTTACTTCTCCTCATCACTAGAGGTTGGGTCTCTGTCATACTCAATTTCTTCAATTACATCCTCCCTATCCATGTATGTAAGTGTGGACCATAAAATAGAGATTCTTAATTGGATTAGGGCATATTCTAGTATGAGATTGATTAGTCCATGATGTGTAAGATACTGATGTTTTCCTTCCTATACCTTGATGCTCATGTCTATTATTGATTGCAACAAGAACTAGGGCTCACTAATTCTTGTATTAAGTGGTAACTCTTCACCAAATCTCAACTCATGGAAGAGTCTAAATTGGTAATCGTAGACTATACTAAACCTTCCCACACAATAAATCTACTTGAGAATGTGATAGCTTACTTCATCCCAAGGATAGGGAATGCTCTCCCTCCTAATCCCATTGTTTTGCTCAATTGGCTCCTCATCTTCCAAGAAAAATTTCTTCTTGGCATAAGTGTTGCTAGCTTTATCCTCTTTTGTCCATTGTAAAACTAGAGGAAGTGTAGTGATTCTACTAATGCTTTCAGGGGTAATTGTTACTGAAAATCCTCTCACTACAAAAGTGGCACTGACTCTAGCTTGGGGTGTGAGTGACATTGAAAATTCCTAAGCTACATCATCATTATATCCTCTAGGTAGCTCGAAGAATATCAACCATTGATGCCTTCTAAATATCTCTACCATAGGGGGATGGAGATGTAGTCTAGATGTCCTTGTGGGCTCCCTTGTATTGAAACCTCCTTCCATTTTTCTCTCTGTTAATCCGATTGTATGTAGATTGGTGACAGAGGATTTAGAGTTTAGGAGGGTGATGACTACAATTATTCCTTTATCCCCACAAAATTTCTCCACACAATTTTGTCTATCCCTATGCACACTGTAATTACTAGGAAAAAATAAATATTTCTTTTCCTTTTCTCTTGTCTTAGCTATGAAGTAAAAACTCAAAGGATATGGCCCACCTACCTTTCACTATAATGCCCTGGTTCAAGAGAATTCTTCAATAGTTTTGCTCTAGGCACCCCCTTGTAGAGCTTTTGACAATGCCACTATTTCCTATAGTTTTCTGTGTTTCCTATAGGTGCTCACTATAGGATGGCCAAGACTAGCCTTCTTCCTCGATGGCCCCTCCAGGTGATTGTAGTTCTATAAATCTTGAAATGAATGATGTATGCATGAAAGTTATGGATTTTTTCTATTTATGGTCAATTCCTTGGAGTAGTGTACTGGCTAGCAGGGTACGTGATTTCTCCTTTTAGACCACTGCCCCATTATTAGTTATCATGCATCCCTTTCTCATAGTCATCACCCACTCCTATAAAACATAACTCGATCACCTTTCCTAATTATTTGCTTTGATGTGACCTTGCCACGTGGCCTGTTGAGTAGAACTTCACTTTTTTCTTTCTGGTTGAGGCTAGCCAGGTTAGCTTGCCAGCTTCAGCTTATAAAACCAACGTCTTCCTATACTTACATTTTTGTCATATTCGTACTGAGAAAAGAGTGTGGATGAGGTTCCATACCCGTGGCTTCCTTTTCTCGGTCGATGCATGATAGAGGGTGGATCTGGTACTTCTTTTGGTTAAGGTACATATTCCATTTTCCTCTTGTTTTGTTTATTTCACTCGGCTAATATGTTTGTCTTCTTTGTTGTGATGTGTAGGTGTTGGCCTCTTCTACTGCTGTTGAGCTCTCGATAGGTGCCATAATGCCTGCAAGGGTGCAGATATTCTTCCTCAACATGGATGGTGACAAAGGAGCATGGAGATTGTTGTTATAAATAGGATGCTACAACGTTTCTTGTAGTACCACAAGAAATCTTGTAGCTACCTCTTTCTTATATATATATATATATATATATATATATATATATATATATATATATATATATATATATATATATATATATATATATATATATATATATATATATAGATATAGATATATATATATATATATATATATATATATAGATATATATATATATATATATATATATATATATCTATATATATATCTATATATATATATATATATATTTCTTTGGAAGAGGAATAGGCATTGAATTAGGAGTGGAAGTGGTGGTAATGGGTAATATTGAGTGGTAGATGAGGTAGGCTACTGATGATATGGCCCTTGAACTTTTCTTTATTTTCCTTGTTTTTTTTTCTTTTTCTCATTGGTTTTCTTGAGGGACACAGAGGGTGACATGGTCATGATATGGTGTTGGTTGAGATGTTGTGAGGTCAATGATCTCCTCTTTCAACCCAAAACCATATTGCATCATTATTTCTCAACCAAGATTCCATTCCTTTAGATTTTTAGAACATCTTTTTCTACTACAGGAAACCTTTGTAGTAACTACAGGAAATCATGTAGAAGTCAAAAAATTGCCTACAAATTGGCTTTTTGATGGTTGGATATGAGAAAGGATGGTGGAGATGTGGTGGTCATGGAATATATCAAATGAATGAATGAATAATGGGGATTTTCTTGTCTTTCTTCCCTTTGAACTTGGTGTCATTTCTTTCCTCGAAAACTTGTAAAAACCACATAATTTTATTTGTGGGCAAGTTTGAGGTCCCCGCCATAACATTTTTGTGTTTTTTTTCTTTTTTTTCGAAAGACACACAAGTTGCCTCGAAGGAAGTTTTCAACCTGTTTGCTTGCCTTAAGCACCTAAAGGGAGTTTTTCAGCCATGGATCTTTTAATTTTTATTTTTTTCACTCTTGGGCTTCCTCAAGGAGGTTTTCAACCCAAAAGTTGGCCTTAGTTTTTCACCTAGCTCTCTTTTTTTTTCTTTTTTTTTTTCATTTTTCTTCAAAACTTCAACAGTATTTAAGAATTTAGTGAGGTGGATGCCAAGACACCCCCAATAATCATCATTGCCTTACTGATACTAATGACGAACTCTTCCTTTGACAGAGGTTTTCTGTAGGATTTCAATCTATACCCATTGATAAGAAAGGGGATACCTTCTTCATCAATGGTTCTTATCTGAACAACCCCATTATCATGGAACTTTTCTATCGCATATGGGCCCAACCATCTGTTCATTAACTTTCCTTTGAAATCCTTGAACCTGGTGTCATACAACAGAGCCCAATCACCTTATTGAAACATTTTGTCTTTGATATTTTTGTCATGACAAACCTTTCATTGTCCTTGAGTCACCTCTGTGTGTAGGAGGGTCTACATACTAAATTCATCTAACCCATTGAACACATATTTCATTAAATTTGGAATTAAATAATGGATCTAGAATTTTTAAAATAACTAAAAATCTCATTTCTAGTGGTGTCCTTATAATATATTTTTTTCCAATTTTAATGAAATATGTGTTATTGAGTTGCAGCATCCTCTCTTTCCTTGCCCTTGTAACATCCAAATCCAGCTGTGTTTCCATTCTTAAAGTCTTGTACCCAAACTAAATGGAGAGCAGAGTCTTCTTCCCATAGATAAAATCATAAGGGTTGAAGCCAGTGGTTGTCTTCCAAGCTCTATTACAGGCCCAAGTGGCCTCCACTAGTATGTCAGCCCAATATTTCCTATTGCTACTCACCACCTTTGTGATAATTCTTTACAGTGCTCTGTTGGTAACCTCTATTCGTCCATTAGCCCAAGGGTGGTAGGGAGTTGATTTCCTGTGCTTGATCTTATGTTGGCGTAACAAATTATCAATCATGTGTGAGGTGAATTGAGTGCCCCAATTAGTGACTAGCTCTCTAGGGTACCCAAACTTGTAAAACACATTCTCCCTCAAGAACTCAACCACTTTCTCTTCTATGGCTACCTTCACAACCTTGGTTTCAACCCACTTTGTCAAGTAGTAAGTGCACAAAATTATGCACTTTTTCTGTCCTGATGGTGGATCAATGGGGCCAACGAAATCCATTCCCCACTTGTCAGATGGCTCAAAATTCATATGAGGTTGCAAAGGTATTTCATCCGTGGGAGTAGGTTTCCCCATTATTTGGCACTGGTAACATTGACTAGTATATCTTCTTGCAACTTAGTGGAGAGTGGGCCAATAGTATCCAAATTGTAGTACCTTGAAGGTTGTCCTTGTAGAACCCAGAAGGATGTCAAAAAATTCCTCCTCCCTAACACATCTTCTCAGAATTTGATCTGAGCCTAGCTTGAAGATATTGCCTCTAATGCGAGAATGGTTCACTTTTCCTTATAATTCTATTCTTTTCCTTGGAGGACATGTCTGGAGGGAACTGTGAAGCTACTAAGCAGTTGGCTATGTTAGAAAACCATGGAGAGAAAACTAAAATATGGAATAAATGCTCATATAGTAGTTGGTCATCAACCATTACTTCCTCACCTGCAAGCAAATCCAATCTGGACAAAAAAATATGCAACTACATTTTGTCTACCAGGCTTATCCATGACAGTTAGATCAAACTGTTGTGACAAAAGAAACCATCTAATAATTTGGGCATTCACATTAGGCTTGTTCATCAAATATTTAATAACAACATGGTCAATATGTACAAATTTCTAGTAACTAGTGATGTAATGTCTAAGTTTATTCAAGGAATGGACAACAACTAAGAGATCCTTTTCAATCAGAGTATATTTCAATTCAACCTTGGACAAATTTTTGTTGATGAAGTAAATGGCATAAAGTAACTTGTCATCTATCTAGCCTAGAGATTCTCCTATAACCTTGCATGAGGCATCAACATGGATGTGGAAAGGAAGAGCTCAATTTGGGCCTCATAGTATAGGTGCAGTAGTCAACTTTTTCTTTAGGGTTTCTAGGGCCTCCTCGCAACTTTCTAGCCATAAACATTCAAAGTCCTTTACCAATAGTTCAAACAAAGGTGAGGATACTTTGTTGAATTCTTTTATGAATCTCCTATAGTATCCAACTAAACCTAAGAAACTTCTGACATCCCTCTTCTTCTAAGTAGGGACCCTATTTATGACAGTGATTTTATTTGGGACCACTTGGAGTCCTTCCTGGAGTATTGAGTGCCCTAGAACAGTCCCTGCAATCATCAAGAAATCAAACCTCTCATGAATAAAGGATAATATCATTTCAATGCATTTGTTTAATACTTTTCCAAAGTTAGAGAGAGCCTCCAGGAGATCACACCCATAGGGGGTGAAATTGTCCATATAAATTTCCATAGAGTCATGGACTTCCTCTACAAAGATGCTAAGGAATTCCCTATTAAAAGTGGCAGGGGAATTGCATAATCCAAAAGGAAGGAATCTATAAGAATGGGTACCCCAAGGATAGGTGAATGTGGTTTTATCTTGGTCCTCTGGGCTCATTTGGATCTGATTGTAACTTTCGAATCCATCCAGGAAAGAAAAGAACTTCTTTCCTTCCAGACCATCTAATACTTGGTCAATGAAAGGTAGAGGGAAATGGTCCCTTTTTGTGGCTTTGTTTAAATATATGTAGTCCACATGGAACCCCCACTTCCCATTTTTCTTTGGAAACAGAACCAAAGGAGATACCCAATCACTATCTGAGATGGGGTAAATGAACCTTGCATCCAACAACTTCTGCAGTTCTTCTTTGACTATATCCTTGATGGCTGGGTTCATTCTCCTCTGAGGTTGGCGCACTAGCTTCCAACCTTCCTTGATGTAAATGTGATGATTACACACCGAAGGGTGCACTCCCTTCATTTACTTATAACTCCAGGAAAAGGCATCTAGATCCTTCCTTAGCATGTCACATAACTCCTCTTCCTGATGTGTAGAGAGAGGGGTTGATTTTCAATGTTCTTTCTAGACCAAATTCTATCATCCTAACATGATTAGCACTTGAGTCATCTAGGCAAAAATCAGCCCAATGGTTATCTTTAACTTTCTTCACTAACACCACAAGAGACATGGTGATGGGGTGCTAATTCTGGAGGGTTTTCTCAATCAGGTTGTCTTCATCAGGTTGTCCCCATCCTATAGTAGCATCTAGGGTATAGATTGGGGAAGAGTAGAATTCATATTCATCCTCGTGTAACCATAAAGGTAAGTCATGCTTCAGAGATGGTTGAGCAAGAGAGTACACAACCAATTTTTTAGACAAATGCCCATTTGTAGTGGTCATATTCCCAGCCATGTAGCTTATGTAAGCATTATCAGTGGCTAACCATGGCCTTCCAACGATGAGAGGATAACCATTGAACTTGGTCTTAGGTTGGAGAACTAAGAAGTTAGAAGGGTATTCCAAGGAATCAATGGAGACCATCACATCCTCAAGAATTCCTTTAGGAGCTACTGTGCCCCTGTCTACAAGCTACAAGATAATTGCGGTCTTTCTTAATGAAACTTGGAGATTCAGTTTGAGGATAGTCTCCTTAGTCATCACATTGATGGCATCCATGATGTCGATCAAGGTATGGGGGAAAATGATACCATCAATGTGCACATCTACCATAGGGATTCCAAGATCTACATACTTTGGGCCAATCACCTGCCCCACGATTAAGTCAGGCAGTTTTGAAATGAGATTAATGGTAGGGGTGTCTTTCTTTCTCCTCCTAGTATGTTTGAAGCATTTCTCATTATTATCTTGTTGTAGATGGGGACATCCTTGATAGCATGGAGGAGTGGTATTTTAATACACAACTTTTTCAATTCACCCAGAAGTTCAGTCTCTTAGGGGGTGTGCTAGATATGATGGATTAATCTCTTAGGAAAAGGAGGTGGATTCACTTGAGGGACACTGTCTCCCTTTTCCTCTTTAACCTCCTCAAGCGGAGATAGAGGTTGATTATTTGGAAGCACTCTTTTGGACCCGAGGATGATTTATTGAATTTTCATAGCATAGGCAGGGTAGGATGTTCCCCACTATAGATCTGTTGTGTCTGTCTATTGTTCGGGTTCAGATTTGGTTGAGAAGTCATCTCAGGTTTCTTAGGTGGAGCTGGTTGAAGGAGTTATGGTTGAGATGGAGGTGGAGGTGGTACAACTAGAGATTGGTTATATGGGGACCTCCACCCCCGGGGTGCTGCATTCCACTCAGGTTGTGGAGGGGTATATGTCTAAAATGGTTGGTTGTTAGGTTGGGAATGATATTGAGGTGCAAAAGACTAGGGAGAAGGTGTGGACCATGAAGGATGAGGAGGGTACCAAGGGGGAATGGATGCATTCTGGTTAGGGTTGTAATATGAATAGGATACCCCTTACATGCCTTGTTGGTATGGTCGAGGTCATTGAGGCATCCTTTGGCTGATATAGTAGAGTTGTTCAGTCACCCGTTCAGTTCCTTGATACACAACATTCAATCCAGGAAGATAAGGGCACTTTTCTTTGGAGTGCTTCTCCTCACAGACTGAGAAAATGTCTATAAGATTTAATGTAAATTCATTTCTAGGGTTGCTTATAGTGCACCTAGGGAAGAAGATAGCTAAGGATTTTTCTGCTTCCTCCTGCTTCTGCTTGATCTACATGGTGTCCATTTGTAGAGCAAGGGTATGAAAAATTTCACTCTTGAAGTCTTCCAACATGTTCACAATCTGAAGTTTTATGGATCTGTTGGAGGAGGATGAGCTAACCAAAGACTGACTAGCCCTACCCGTCTTTTTGGCTTCCCTAGAATGATTTTTGAAAACTGTCTGGATATCATCATAGGGTAACTGATAGATTTCCTCTCCTCATTTTTTTTTAGGGTTTCTAGGAGATATTCCCTGATCCCTCTAAGAAGGACTAGCTTAAGTTATTTAGGATCGAGGGTGCACTTGGACCTTTCGTAGCTAAGTTGGAACTTTTCCTCATAATCTTCCAAAGATTCATCATGCCCCAAGGTCATTCTAAAAATTACCTCTTTGGTATCTTTAGACCTGCAATAGTCCCTATACTTATTGTTGAAGGCTTGTTGCATTTTGAGCCCAAGTGATGATGTTGTCCCCAGGTAAAGCCATTAAGCAGTGAAAGGTTGCATCTTTGAGGGTAGATAGGAACAATTTCAACTTTTGGTCATCAAAGGTGTAATCATAAGTTTTGCATATGATAACAAACTCAAACAGAAAGGAATCCGAGTCCTCTAAGGTCAAGCCATGGAACTGAGGAAGGGTAGAGGGGCTTATTTTTTTCATCCTAGCATCTCCATTAGTTTCTCTGATGGGAAAACTACCCTCAAATATATTTTGAGATCCTTCTCTGTCTTCAATCCCATTTCTATTTTCAGCCATGGTGTAGGTTGGTGGAATGGTCTCTTCTTCTTCTTTCCCAATAGGCTCTTCAAAGATCTTTGGTTGTTCACCTAAAGGGTCCTCTATCTCACAACCATCGAAGAAGATGGAAGGTTGGATGTTAGATGTGGTGGGGGTATTTGGAAAAAATTGTCATAAGTTGTCTCTACTCCTACCAGACATGGAAGGAATTTGTTTTTCTTTTCATGGCCTTTTTCAAAATTACTTGTAGAATAGAAATAAAGCAAAGATTTGCAAAGATTGGTTGAATGGAAGTAGAATTGAAAAGAGAACAAAGATTGCAACTATTTTTTGAATGGAACTACTTTGCAGAATTTGAAAGAAAGAAAATACTGCAACTATTTGTTGAATGGAACTAATTGTAGAATTGGAAAAAAAGCAAAAGTTACAACTATTTTCTGAATGGGAAAAAAATAAAAAATCACATCTACTTAGACACCTCCCCGACAATGATGCCAGAAAGTGATGACCACCAGTATTGTAGCAAGAATGCTACACTCCTTGGGCTACCAACTTTACTTCATCAACGTGGCAATCATACACAATTGAAGGTGATAGTGTTGTGTACATAGTAGATGCAATGGTCTACTCTTGTCACTTTTTGACTCGATAATAAACCACTAGGTCTTTTCAAACCAGCCTTCTATTGACTAGAAGGAGTCTAACTGCCAAATGGAGAAGGGAAAGTTATTCTTAACCAGGAAAGGGAATGTTTCCTACTCTAGGAAATGAAAGTGTTGAATTGGAAGGTGATATAGAGTGACATGAAATCATCTAGATAAGAATCTACACATTTGTCTTGAAAAAGATACCTAACTTAACCTTGTATATAAAATCTAGTTGTCTTGACCAAATGAGCATGGAATTTTATCGAAGAACCACTGTGACTACTGGATGCATGTGCTAACTTAGAAATTGCAGAAGTAGCTATTTTTATTTTCAATTTTATGAATGCAAACTCTAATTTAACCAATTTGTTCTTTGGAAGGGGAGACAGGTATGGGGAAACATGTCTAGAATGGTGTCAAGGGTATGGAAGCCAAGTGGGGGGCCTAGCCTAGGCTTAGATGACCATTTCTCCTCAATTCAGGCTTAAAATAGGTTGCTACAGGGTTTTTTGTAGTACTGCAAGATGTCCTAGTTCTACTACACGATGCCCCGTTTCACTACCAGAAACACGCCAAAAGATTATAAGGAGGTAGGAAAGGTAGAATGAAGTGTGAGTAAGGTGTATAATCAGGAAATAAGGCATAGAGGAGGTGAACACTACCCAAGGCTTAGTCTAAGGCTTCAATATGGCTGGACTTGGTCAAGGAAAATGTCCACTTTGCTTACAAAACAACAATTTGGATTATGGTTTGGTGGAATTTGGAAACGTAGGTGTAGAAGACTTGGATTAGGCTGGTGAGATGAGGTCTCCCTAAAGATCAGAAGCTCCTACAGCAAAATGCACTCTTTTATTCATTTATGTGCAAATTCATTTATACATTGAAAGTATGAGTTGAATGTAGGAGAAATATAGTTATTAATATCTAATGGCTAAGTTTATTGATGGAAGTGCTTCCAAACCATAATGAACTCAAGAGATCAAAATAAAAATTGTAGATGCTTCTAATAAATTTAGACACGGTGATCTATTCAATTAGAAACCCTCGGTTATGAAGTAATCAAACAATAAACTTATTTTTGGGATGTGTGAATGGAACCCTCAAATCATGATCCCATAAGGGAGATGAGGTAAAGGCCACTATCACAAGTGTTTACTGTCACTATTGTACAAGTAATCTATCTATCCACAAATGGAAGCAAACTAAGTAATCATCCAAAAACTTGAAGATTAAAAAAAAACAAAATCACTTTAGAAGCTAACTATGAATGTAATCTAAGCGTACATGTACAAAAAGAGGAACCTTTGTTGCTACGGTTGAGCCTTAACCCAAGAGCTTCAGCCCTCTGAGTAAACTTAGTGTTGGACCAAGGGAATGCTTTTCATTTTCATTAAAATAATAAAAATACATAAGAGTTATCAATCACAATTTCTTAGCTCAAAAATTCCCCTCAACTACAAAAAAAAAAAGCTGAATCCTAATGAGGCTCTAGGAATTCTTATTTATAAAACTAAAGCTACTAAAAAGTTCCTTAAATTTAGGGAGGCTTGGCTCCCAACTCAACATTAACATGTGTTCAACTATCATTGGCTTGATTGCCAATGACCTCAGTGGCTTGGCTACTTGTAACTCTCAGCTGATGAGATCTGGTGGAGGATTATTAAAGTGAGTGAGGAGTTAAGGATGGAGATCCAAACTCCTAATATCCCTCTTGCTTGTCTACTTCTAGTTCCTACACTTAAATTAGCTAAAATTTCTCCAAATCATTCAATTAATCCACATTAAGCCACATGATATAACATCTCATCCTTACCCTTTTCACTAAGAAAAATATAATAAAACATGTAAAGAAATGTGAGAAAAGTTGATTTTAATAAGCTGGAGAGTGGCATTAGGGTCCATATAATTCACCTATTGATGAGCCTCATCATCACCCCCCTACTAAAAGGGTTTCTCATTCTCTGAGCAAATTAATCTATGTCCATGTCTTCCATTCCTCTTATGTCTCGAGCATCACCTAGGGACAACCCCATTTATGGGTCACCTCTAAAATCCATTTCGATGTATGAGAAATAAAATATAAATTTAGGGTTAAACATGGACCAACCCTCCATTGTGTTGGTCCAATACTAACCCACGTTTCCCCTATATCTTGAGGCATCAAAGGAGCCCATCTCCTCATTCATCACTCCATCGATGGACCAGGGTCCAACCGCAATACAGATCATAGCATCATCACCCTCTTGCATAAGATGCTACGAAGGATGCTCCCAAAGAAGGAACCCCAAACCTTGCATTGCACCACCCATGAAGGTTGTGCCACCATCCTCAGGTGGAGAAACCCTACCCTCTCAAAGAAGGTTCTCACCCTGACCCTCTATAGGACAAATCGTTTAATGTCTATAATACAATGTGGGGACACCATCCCAATAAGCTTCACGATCATCGATACTAACACTCACATAACCAAGTTCACAATGGACATTATATAAATGCCTCCAACATCAATGGAATTACCCTAGTAGTTGTTTCATGCCCATTCCAATAATCAAAGCCCTCCATGGCATATCTTTATCAATAGTAGGTACTCATGAGGCACTATTACTATCATTAAATATACATCCACCTTGTGGTGAATGGAAATTCGGTACCCCTGATATCAAATACCCGCTTCAAAATCTTCCACTAAGTAATAAAAATCATAGGAACTCCTCCTATGATCGTAGCAACAAATTATGTAGGAACTTCAACATTCCCCATAGAAGCATTTGCACCTTAACTTATGGGTCAACTGCTACCTCCACTTATATATTGGGCCAATTTGTCTCTCTCTCTACAATACCATCATGCATTGGGCCCATTAGGTAAGTCAAAATCCAAAGAATCCAAAAAAACTTGCATGTGCATGAAAAACAAAAGTTTTGGAGGCACGTTCCAATGTTCATCAAACATTCTTGCGAGCCTCACATCTTTTTTCCAAACATACATGTGCCTCTCTAACGTCTATTACACTCATAGTACCACACACCATGCCATGCCTCACCCATATACCACGAGACCTCACCCGGTGGGGCCTTACGCCTACTCTTTTCATAGTTGTGCACCACAAGTGACTATATTTCCCTCATCAGTGAGCCCATTGCGACTGAGTATCCCTTTCCCGCATGATACCATGCATTTTTCAATGACTCACTTATGCGGGTCATGTGATATTTTCCTAAAAAGGCCTATACAAGATACTTTGTATGACCTACCCACCCTAGACTACTGCATTGATAAAAGGGGTTTCATGATTACTGGCATGTCTCTCTTCATGCATAACCTAGGTATAATGGTTGATCGCAATAGTATAAAAACCTTTTTCGGATCCACACGAGAGTGCACATAAGTAAGTACAAATGAGGTGCAACTGTGGGCCGCACGCCCTTATATATATCCATTTATTTAATTTCTCTATAGGCCCATTGAGGATCCAATGATCTCCTTTCAGAAAACCATCTGAGGTGTTAGGATCAAGACTTCTCCATTTACATCAAGGTACCTTCCATTCAATTCACCAAAATTTTTCATTTTAAAGCCCTTTTAACGTTTCAGAGACAACTATAGTTGTCCCTTACTATAATTTTGATACATATTGTTCATTACAATATTGTTATCATTTTATTATACTCAGATTTGTCCTCTTGGGGTATTAGTTGTTGAAGTTGTATGTTACCAGCAGTTTCACAAGAAGTATATTTCCCCAATGGCAATCAACAATCAAGGTATTACTCTCCACTCAACATGATAGGATTCATCCAAAGATATACATATTCTAACATCATTTCTTTGAATTAAACCACAGGGTCCTCCATCTCAACCATGTTTAACATCACCTTCCAGTTTCACATAGTAAGTGACGATGGTGATCGATAGAGCTTTGCCTACATGGATTACCCATGTTCATAGTTCCCTTCACATTTTCAACTAGGCTCAGGAGCCACTTCATATTCATGTCTAAAAGATCAGCTTCATACTTATATTATTTTCTCATTTCTTACCAACTCCTCTCGAGCCACTATTCCTGTTTATAGTTGGATCGAACCTAATGCACCATTGCATTATACATTTCACCTATTATTCATCCATATTATAGTATAGCATTTTCTTCATTACATCTACCTCAACCAACTTACATCGAGACCAACCAATGGGGCCCTCGCCCTCACCCTTGCCCTCGTCCTCAACCAAAAACCCACTTGCAACATCACCTAGGCCACCATTTTCTCAGTGAACCAATCTCCATGATTGTACATCAAAAACAACCTTTATATTATTTTGGAAATGGTACGAAGATTTTTTTAAGGAAAAGGATTCGAACATTTTTTTCTTGTTTCAGTTACCTCATAGAAGTACTTAGTCGCCCTTGGTTGTAGATTAATTTTGTTATCTACACCATTTCTCATCCTTCATTTATTCCTTACCACAATAGTTAGAACATACTAATACCTCCCATGGATGTCCTACTGATTTGAGGGGCATATACTCCAACAACATTGTTTTGACTATAACCAATCATACCATAGCTCCAACCTTGCGCAGTTTTTTGTATGCACCGATACTATTAACTCTCTGTATCATGCCTTTTGACCCATCATATTACCAAAATATACCTCAATTTCACATAGATTCCCTGAACCAATTTTTCGAGCGGTTGACACTGCTTTCCTATTGACATCAACACTCATCTTCTAGGATCAAAACAGTACTTTGGTTGATCCTCCATTTAAGGGATAAATTAGGGTGGAACAATGGGAATCATTATTGCCAATTGATGTCACCACTCCCCTTGAAATTTGACATCGACATAATTTTTCATGTCAGAGTAATATCATAGTTTATGACCATTACAATTCTCTCATTTAGTCGAATACCCATGCATCCAATACAACCTCATTCAATAGTTCTTTATATTTGATTCATGAGGGCAGCTAGTTATACCTAGTTATCATAGATGCCCCTAAGGGTGAAAGAAATTATCTTCTTTAGCCTTCAACATGTTCGCCACATCAATGGTGACTTGATGAGACCTTTCCTATATGATTGTAATATTTAGTCATAGTCATCATAATAAGCATGGGACATGCCCACCTCATATAGACACTTTCTGTTGGAAATGGATTAACTACTAAGAGGGAGTGTGAATCAATAGTGATTGTGTTAATTTGTTTTTTAACTCTTTTTACCAAAGCACAAGATTTAGTAATTCATAAGCTAAACTTGTGGAACCAACATGAAATCAACGTATTAAAGCATGTAAAATCAGCATATAAAAACACCATAAATAATCAACACGGATATTATGCACATAAGAGGACACATATGTTTTCTGGTGGAAAACCCTCTCTAGGGAAAGAACAACTTATTGTTACTGTTCAAATATTCTATTATGTTGAACAAAAATTATACACACTATATGGAAGACTTGACTCCTACAATAGCATGCTAATATTCATCGACTAAGAAGAACATACTCACACTACTCTGCAGATAAACATCTATTGGAATCCTCCACCACCAACGAGCCTCACCCAACATCCATTGGACTAAACAACAACCATTGGATTGAAATTCTCCTTCTCTAATAACTGTTTGTTTGTCTCTACAAGCATGAACTCTCTACGCCTCCAACTCCTCCATGTGAACCACGTTTCAATTTTTTTTAGACTTAGCTCATAAACCTTCTCAACATAAGCAACCTAACAACATATCTAATATGACTATAAAATTTGATATGCACATTCTAAAATCAACTAAATATGTATAATTATATATGTAAAGTATTGTAGCACTCACTCACTCCACCCATACACTCACACCATCAATCAATCAACTCACCAAGTCAATGCACACAAACACTAAAAAATTATGACAAGAATATATGTCAAAATATCATCAATAATATCCTATCAAAACCTTGGGAAAATAGCATGGTTATCCCAATACCATGGTCATCTGTACCATAGTAAACTGCAACCTCAATACCACGGGTACATAACATGGTTAAGCCAATACCATGGACCCTCGTATCAGGGTAATTTGCAAGCCAATACCATAGGAAGATACCATGCTTAAGATGATACCGAGAATACATGTACCATGGTAATACCAACACCTAAACCAAGCAACATAAGAGTACATATGTCAAAGAGTGAATTTGTAGGCCCATCCATCAAAGAGTACATCTACCTACAACACAATCATCTACACACTCAAGCCAACTGTAACACATGCCTAGGTTGACATTAATGCCAACCGTCAAACACTACAACACAACACTTGCATCATCAATGCCTCTATGACACATCATCAACCCCAACAATATCCCACTTTGGCATTGATGGAAACCCCAACTGAACCAAGCAACTAATAATGTCCTCTGAAACTTGATCTTGTAGACACTCCCCCTTTAACATCAATGCTGAAGGGAATGGCATAATAACTCTACTAATCATCCATTGGATCCACAATAACTCCGCAAAGACACCAGCTGGGTCTCAACAAGAAACAACGACCATAACTCACTCAGTCTTGAAGAAGCATCAAATTACTCAACCAATAGCTCCAACTATATGAACAACATTGTTAGGCCATCACAAACAACAACAAAAATCCATATCCATCAACATAGTGTGGGAACTAGCAACATCCTCTCATGCCCATCAATAACAACAATATCTCCATAACCATCAATAATAGTAGAAATAACACAAGTCTGTCACTCAACATCATGGTCAATCAAGAAATCTAACAAAAAAAACAATCAACACAACAATAAAAAATTGATATCCCATAACAACAAAAATGCTTAATCAACAACATCAACTATATGAACCTCAATACAACAACACATCATAAGGACCAACAACAACAAAAACATTTCAACTTAGCAGCAACATGAATGTATCCAAGTAGCAACAAGCATATGATAGGCAATAACGTCAACAAAAGCACTTGCTTATAAACTCAAGGAGCAACAACATCATCCTATGTTCATCCAACACATATATAGCAACAATCATGATAGTTAGCCACGTCCATCAAGAAACAACATTTGAGAAAAAAACATATACAACAACTCCAACCAACTCACTCTTAATCAGGGTGGAAACATAAATGTCAAGAACATCAGATCAACAAATACACATCATACATGATCCCCCTGAGCATGTACTTGACCTAAAGTCGTCATCATTAACTTGCAAACAATGACTTATCATTGAACACGATACCTCATGGATCAAGGGACTGACTCCATATGGCTGACACAATGACTCTTCCTATCACCAAATATTGACATCATGGACTCAATGACTTTAATGATTGATTATAGAGCTTTATATGTATTTTACAAGGCATCAAATCACTCTACATAATGACTTCACATGTCATGAAAAAATTGTTTTGACTTTTATTGCAAGGCCTTATAAATGAGATACATGGTTGGATTATTCTTTTTCATGACAATGACTGACATAACTCACACTCACACCATGACAAGGCTTCAAAATAAAGTACATATAGCATAAATATACATGAATTTGACAATGAGATCCATACGTCTTGACTCAAAACCTCTCAACACTATAATCTAATGGAAATTATCCCCAACCCTTTCACAAACTACTTCATTTACAACGTCAAGGAAATAACAAGATGAAGGTATGCTCAAGACACAACTCAACCTCCTAGAAAATATATCTTGGCCTCTAATAAGGGATGCTACAACACTTTAAATTTGTCTCTAGAAAGTTGCTAATATTCCAAGGAAACTTCCATCTAATACAAGATTCACCTTCATAAATTTACCTATCTGAATTTGGAACTGAGTCTCTAAAATTAAAATTTTAGAAATTGCTAGGGAAATCACATGAATCTCCTGAAGGAATAAACTTATTAATATTGAATTTATATGTTGGATAATATGACATATTTATGAAAATAAGTTGTATTTCTACAAGACATAAGCTTGGAAATTGTTCACTGGTCAAAACAACATTTATACATGCAATCCATCTCTTCCTCAATACACTAGATCTCAAATGAGCTTAATGAATCTAACTAAGTGAGTAGGAGAGAAACAATCTAATAACTAGAAATTTGAACTTAGCTGTGATAGATATAACATGCACAAAAAATAAGCTTGGCCCATAAGACTAAGCACTTAGCTTCTCTAAAAACTAATGCTGAATTTCCGAAAAGCTGTCAAGGATGATTTCCTTCCTGGCCTTGCTAGAATATGAGGCTTCAGATTTGTACGACTTCATTAGGAGGACTTTATCCACAATAAATGATGAATTCAACTCTCTTATTCCACAAGTTCTCCCCCATCCTTGAAAAAAACATGTGAAGCACACTCGATGAAAATTTGAAACAGGTCCAACAAATTCTAGAAGTAGTTTTCTATGGGAAATAATAGCAGCATGCCTAGAAACAAATCAAACCCTCTGTAGGCTTATTCAATTCAGACTTTGGTTATCTATTTGACACCCAAGTGATATTTGAATAGTCACCACCTTGATATTCAATGTACATCCACAACATAATTTAGACTTGGTTTCAATTCAAGTGAAACCCTTATCACAAAGTATTACTAACCAATGAAGCTAAAACCATATACTTTCTGTGTAATTTAACCCAATCCTTAGCAACTCTTAACCATGAGGCTCATAATAATGTTATTTTTAATCAAACCACACACATTAAAAATTTCTCTTTCTCCACTTCATTCTATTACAGACCATGAGTAAAAATGGATCTTAGCCTTACACCATATGTCGATCAAACAAAAATATGTATGAATTCATTGCAGATATATTTTTGTGCTAACTGTGGAGATATTTATATGCTAATGCATATAAGATCACTTCAATTATGCACACTAACAATTTTGTTCATTGCACTGTCTCTCTGTAAATATATCGTTATTGCACCAAATATATAAAAATCAATTCCCAAATTCTGTGATAGAAATAAAATAACAGAGAATTCCTCAAATCGTTTTCTTTCCCTTCCTCTAAGGATAGGGCCAAAGTAATCCTAGGTTTTAGCCTTATAAAACCACGAAAAATTTCCTCATGTGAACTATGACTTATTTCATATCTGGTGCTGGTATATCCTTAGATTGAGAACATACATCTTCCACAAGAGTGCAGAATGGACACTAGCTCATTCCATCAAAAGGTTTGCATTAGAGGGTTGAAATTCTGCAAAGAGGCCGAACTTGGTGTAGAGAAACCCTACTTTTGATACACCCAAGACATAGCAGCGTAACTATCATCCTTAGCACCCAAGTAATACAATCACACTCCAAAATAAACTCATAACTTGCATATTAGTATAATGCGCCACACCATTATATCACTTTGTCACAACATACACAAATAGATTCACTAATCCATTATACACACATTAGTATCTCAATCACACTCCATACACTTGAAATGAGCACCAATGCACAAAAATATCCATTTCTATGCACAGGTATCTATAACCATTCAAATTTCACTCCAACAATTCTCATCCCAGGTTTATGTGCATTGTATCGAAACTTGGAGTCGATCCATGCTGATGTAGGAGCATTCTTCAAGGTTTATAAGACCTAGGATTCTTACCGCACATTTACTGAAGGGAGTACGTTCCCTCAATTAATTTGTCTATTTTTCCTAAGTTTAGTTTAATGTTCTAAAGAGATTTAATGTAATTTGATTATTGAAGAATATCTCATGAGTGTAGAGATCTTAGGGATGAGTGAGTAATCTTAGGAAGGGTGAGAATTTTGTGGATCTGAACTAGAATCTAGTATCAGAATCCTTTTACTTAATAATGTAATTTGATGAGAAAATGAGGGATTAGATAGGAAATAGAGAGAGAAAAAAAGGAGAGAAATGTAATATATCAAGCCATCAAGGGCCAATAGGAGAATTCTATTTTAATTTACTACATTTTTAATTCCAGCAAATATTGTGAACATAGAGCTCTATAAGAGAGAAACTCTGTATATGTGTTTATGCAAATTAAGCCATTTTGGGTGTTTTTGTCATGAATTAATCTGAAATCATTGTTTTTTTATTAATTGGCAAGGGTGTTTGTTATGAAAGATTGAAGCTCTATACACTATGCGGAGTTCTTCATCCTGGTTCTAATCCATTTCTCACATCCAGGATGTTGTTTTTAAGAAGCTGCGTTTTTCACTGTTGAATTAGGGATTTGTGGCCACATGGCTACAACATTTTGGTATCAGAGCTCAGAAAATTGGTAAAGGTTATGAGCAACTGTGAATACAATTGTTATTGTATGTTTTCATCAATTCATGTTTGATTTAAAGTAGATCTCATAGCACTAGATTGTATAATTTGGCACGTTAAAATAATATGGGCATTGAATGGAGCTGCATTGAAATGTTGTGAAGTTGATCATGAAAATGTGGAGAACAATGCATGATGTAGAAACTATATTAGTGCATGGAGACTTGCAAAGAGAAACATTGGAAAACTGTG
Organism: Pinus tabuliformis; assembly: GCA_031772625.1. NCBI lineage: Eukaryota > Viridiplantae > Streptophyta > Pinopsida > Pinales > Pinaceae > Pinus > Pinus tabuliformis. The sequence goes on from CM062820.1 coordinate 1,338,281,080, forward strand.
TACGATGACTGAAAACTTGTGCAAGATATGGAGACACGATGGAGCTGATCCTTACTTGCGTATCTACATTAAAGCACCACTGAGCAATGAGCCTGAAGTAAAGCCAAACTGGGTGGAGTTTTGAAGTGTTGTTCTGAGAAATCAGATTGTTGGATTGTGCAAGGCAATGCTGAACCAAGAATGTGTAAGATGAGTGAGGTTGTGAAATAGTGAATTACATTGTGACATTGGGCTAACTGAACGTTGAAGCATAGAGAGCACAAAGATTACTGAAAAGATTGGTCTGCATCCTCTGCGTATGTGTCATTAATATATCCAGAGTACTCATGCAATTTCTAGTGAAGCCTTTATGAAGGCTTGGATTGGATTTTAAACAACATTGCCAATAAGGCATAAAACTGGTATTCATCTAATTTCTTTTTTGGGATGGAGTATATTAGTCAAGAGGTCGATTCCTTCAGATTACAGTTGACAAGATCTTGATTTTCTTGGTAGCCTGATTGTTATGAATTTGTCAACTTTGTTGTTATTTGGGGCTTCATTTCGCCATGCTGGAGGGGACCCGCCATAAAATCCTTATATAGAGGTCTTGTTTTTTCCCTCTTTAAGAAATTGGAAATGAGAACATCTGAAATAGCTATATTTATATTGTTTGAGGTCTAGAACATGGTGGATTGCTTGAAGAACTCATGAGACATTTGGCTTGTATATGCGGTTGAGTTTCATATTTTTTTTTTCATGATTGGGCTAAAGTGGTCTTGCGAGTTTAGACTCTTGTAATGCATGACATGTGGGAAAATTTGTTAAAACTAATGTCAACCATAAGAGCCTAACTAGTGCTCCTTGGGGTTATTTTGTTGTCGTTAAAAGACTGAATTTATTCCCAGTATCTGTAGAATTTGCATTGGTAATAGATCCAGATGCAAAGGGTTATGATCTTAAAGGAATTGGTCGTTGGGAGATCATAAAACAAGAGATTTTATGAAGAGAATAATCCTGAAATATTGTAGGCAATGAAGACTTTAGCCATTGGATTCAAGATAGATTGCAGAAAAATATTTGAGGAGGACAAGACCAAGGAAGGATTTTGTAGGTTTTAAAAACTTGAATGGTATATTTATGAGAATGAAAGTAGCAACAAGAAATTGTAGCTAGGTATCTGTGGCAAAGGACAAGGGAGCAAATGAAGAAATTACAGCAAGAGATGTTGTAAGGCAATGAATATAACATGGATATTCTCAGAAGGAAGATAAAATTAGCTGGAAGAAGAACTGAATTGTAGATAGTGAAAAGTAAAGCACCATGTTTATTGTCCAAGCCATTGAAATCTTAAGGAGATAAGATAATTGGAATATCTCTTAGGTATGAGTTATATTTGATATTTTTTCTAATTTGAATTATTTTCATATTGAAGAAAATGATAGCAGCAAACACACAGCAGCACACTGTGTAAAGGGAAGAGAAGTTGTGTTAGTGGAAAATTCAACAAAGGAGATTATTGTAGAAAGAAGAGAATAACGGAATTTTCAAAACAGAGAGAGAGGCACGTGAGCATTGGTTACAAGATCCTAATAGCATTGGAAGATGAGGAGCGGGAGTGCTAAAAATAGGTTTTGTTGCAGAAACCCATTGAAATATACGAAGATGATGATTTCGTGAAGGTGACAAGTAGATACTTGTTACAAAGAAATGAGAGAGGATTATTGTAAGCTCACAGTGGGAAAAGGTAGTCATCATAAAGAGGCCAAGATGACTATTAGATGTCATGAGAGAAGCCACAATAGAAGAAAGAAAGATGCCAAGGAAAATGGCAAAGGAAAGAAGATGAGTCAAGAAGTACTTGACAAAGACATTGCTAAATTGAAAGCAAGTATTGATGGAATAATAATGCTTCTTGAAGAGTGTGAAAGGGGCCAAAGGTATGGTTGGACTGTGAAAAGAAAGAAGATAAAATGGAAGCTGTTGCAGAAACAGATAAAGAGGAGAATGTACATCATATTAAGAGAGGAACTCAGAGAAGCTGAGTTAAAGGTGAAAGATGGCTATTGTAGACCTCAGCAAGAAGTTCACTTTGATGAGGAAGAAATTATTGATGATTTTCTGAACCGTTGGGAAAGTTCGAATCAATAGAAAGATGTGATGATTAAGACATGAAAGGAAGAGGAACCTTGTATTTTTTAAGCTAATTCTTTGTGTATGTTTGCAGGTGAGGAACAATGTTTAGAAGATGTGTTTATGTAGGTTGATGAAGAAATGAAGTTGTAAAAGAGATGGTTGTAATAGAACAGTTCTTAATTGAACATGTGTTCAAAGACACTAAAGATGGAAAATTGTTGAAGACTACTATGGAAGTTGAAGATGATGAATCTAGTAAGACTTGGCAAAAAGATGGCAGACATTATGAAGACAAAAGGAAATTGCAGATTGCAAAAGAAGAAGTAGGAAAGAGGTATGAAAATAGCCTTATGACAAGATCAAAGAAGAGTATATGTACAGTTCAAACACTTGAGGTAATGGGATTATCTCTTCAATTTTTCTTCAAAAATTATGAACCTGTATTGATAGTTAATGGGGAAGAAATTGTCTCAAAAAGACATAATGGAGAATTAATGGAAAGTTCTCTTACTAAAGATTGCACTATGGAAGATGATAGAATAGAAATTTATAAGGAGAATTTAGTCCAACGAGGTACAATTAGTCCATAAAAGGCTATGAAGAGGAAAGGAAAAGAGGACAGTAAAAAACATAAGAATAGGTTGGCAGAGACTAATGCACAAAAGAAAATTGAATACAATGTTATTTGTACAAATTGCAAAAAGAGTGAAAGTGAAAGTTACTAGCAAACTAAAAAGAGACAGGCAATCTCAGAGGATGAAGGCAAGGATGCTTTCGTGAGCTATGCATTTGCAGCGAGAAGCAAATGGGTTCAATGGAATGTGATATTCATGATGTCAACAGTAATTTTTACTGTTGTAAAAGAGACTTTACAATGGAATGGAAAATCTATTGTATATGGTGTTTTTGTTTCCTGTACAAAAACAGAGAAAACTTTAGCTTCAAAAATTAGAAATTGGCAGATTTTGATTGAAAAGAAAGGGGAATGGAAAAAGCAACTTAGTGGCTTATAGATTTGTAAGGAAGAAAAGGGAAGAATGAAAATAAATATGAAAGGAAGGATGGCCAAAGATAAGAACCGAGAATAGAATTAAGAAATTAGACAACATTCAAAACAAACTGAAGACAAAGATGACTTTTCCAAGACAAGACAACATGAAGGAGGATATGACAAGTTTGACATGTCATATGAAAATCAAGAGGATGACAAATTGGAGAAAACTTGGAGCAGAGTTATTTATTGAGGAAAGAGATGGAAAATGTAATATGTTTTCTGATTTTGAATTATTAACTTTTGAATGTATTTTTTAGGATGAAATACAAATTGTTCTTGGAGATATATTTGTCGATGCAAATATAAAGGAGTATGTAAGTTCTGGAAATGCAGAAAATCAGTTTCCTTATGGAGACAAGAAGATGGGAGAAAGAAACTAGTTGGCTCAGAAGCTTGGAATAGAGGAAAGAGAGTTGATATAACTCTTATACAAGCCATTGTGAAAGAGAGAGAAGATTGCAGAATATGTGAAACTATAGTCCATGAATTTTTTTTTCTTTTGATACAAAGAAGATTTGAACGTCAAGAGTTTATCTTGAGTTTTCAATTGTAAAATTGGGTGAATAGTTTAGTTAAATTTAATATGAATATGGAGACAATTGAATAAGAATCAATAACTAAAAATTTTGTGGCTGATGAACCATATGTAGTTGAAAAGTCATATGTTCTTCTATCAAGCAAGGAACAATCTTCTTTTGAAATTGAGAGGATTCCACTCAAGATATTGGATAAGTGGATGATGAAAACGACAAAGGTGATAGGTATGAGAATTTCTCATAGTCAAGAAATCAAGAAGAGATGGAAGGATATGTAGGAGAATATAAGGATGAGGATGTTGATGATAGGGTCAGAAATCAAAATATATAGACATGTACAAGACAATGGAACTAGTGGAGAATACATGAAGTTGAAGTTCAATTCTGTTGAGATGATGACAAGTCAGCAACACATAGAGGTACAAAAATTTATGTTTCTTGAGGAGATGCTTATGTTGGATATCCATATCAAAACAATATGCAGTGGAGATGCTCATGAAAGCAGACCAAAAGGACATCCATAATATAGGGTTTGGCATCCAGGAGAAGGAGAGAATGCAACAAATACACCTGTAATTGGAAAAGGTTAGACAACAAATTTGAAGATAAAATTTGATGAAGTTAACAATAGAGGAAGTTGGAAATCTCATGAACAGGAGTCCATGAATTTTTTCAACCTAAGGAGTCTAATGTAGGAGCATTCTTCAAGGTTTATAAGACCTAGGAGTCTTATCACACATTTACTAAAGGGAGTGGGTTCCCTTAATTATTTTGTTTATTTTTCCTAAGGTTAGTTTAAAGTTCTAAAGAGATTTAATGTAATTTTATTAATGAAGAATATCTCATGAGTGTAGAGATCTTAGGGATGTGTGAGTAATCTTAGGAAGAGTGAGGATTTTGTGGAACTAGAATATCTTATGAGTTGTTAAGGAGGATTTTGTGGATCTCAACCCGAATTGGGTATCGAAATCGTTTTCTTTAATAATGTAATTTGATGAGCAAATGAGGGATTAGATAGGAAATAGAGAGAGGAAAAAAATGAGATAAATGTAATCTATCAAGCCATCAAGGGCCAATAGGAGAATTCTGTTTTGATTTAGTATATTTTTAATTCCAGCAAAGATTGTGAAACAAAGAGCTCTGTAAGAGAGAAACTTTATATACGTGTTTATGCAGATTAAGCCATTTTGGGTGTTTCTATCATCAATTAAATTGAAATCATTGTTTTTTATTAATTGTGCAGAGTTCTTAATCCTAGTTCTAATCCTTTTCTCATAGCCACGGCGTTGTTTTTAAGAAGCTGTGTTTTTCACTGTTGAATTGGGGATTTGTGACCACATGGCTGCACCACATGCCACGATAAATACTAAACTAATTATCTAGCACCCTAATATCTCCACTGCACTAATGCAATCACATTCCAGATTACTAATATATGCATTTACATTTTTATTTGACTAAATCAAAGAACTTATGGCCAACCATGACTTCAATAATTAATGCTTGCAAGAAAGAAATCAATGGACCCTACTAATATGAACATACCATCTTATCAACTGTGGACAATATCAACACATATTAACTAATTTTATTACACATTTCTAGAGGACTTGGACCATATCCAAGCCACTATCATTCACCATGACCAGATCAAAGAAACAAAGGCATTCCTTTCCATTCCACTACCATTTTAGGAAGAGATTGATATGTCTGAGAGATCAAATCGTACCATGAACATGCTAATTTATCCATTTACTCTTCAGCGATGCATGTTATCTTTCTCTTTCCCCCTTTTTTATTAACTTCAATTTTCCATGGTATATTCACATCAATTTGTGTATCTTCAATGCGCACCCCTTTTTATTCTTGATCAACCACCAAATTGAAATGTGTGTAGATTTTATAATTTAGATTGCAAACAAAAATATTTGTCTTCAATTTGCAACAATATTTTTACTCTAATTATAGGTACTAACATCAAGAGATTCAAATTTGTTTTTGTAGGAGAATCATTGAGTTATGTAGCCAAATTCAAATCATGCATTGCAATTTAACCCCATTCTAAAACCACACAGAAAAGAAAATAATGCTTACACCATCTGCTGAAGACATTTTCTTCAAGGAGCTCCTCATGAAGTTATGCACATTCTGGTTCATGCTCCCCCTAAGGTTTAGCTAATCTCAATTAGTTTCTTGCTCCTTTATTTTATATATTTTCTTGAGTTTCACATGCTGGTTGCTTTGATACATGTTGAAGAAACTTGAACTAGATAGATCCTTCTTTCATCTAAATTACATCAGAGATAAGGGCATCTTGTAGTATTTAACGTTATGGCCGATATTTTGGTAGGTATAACATATAATGTGCCCAAGAAATTGTGGAAAGGGCTCAAATCGTTTCTTCATCTTCTTTCTATAGTTAATAAATTTATGGCCGAATTCATTGCATAAATAACAATACCCATAAAAAACATTTTTATACCTGGAAAATGATGGGACTGCTTAAGAATTCAGCTACTAGTTTATCTTGGAGTGATTTATCTTTTTGCTTCTGAAAATTTTTTAAGTGTGCCCATGTTTCTTACAGTTGTAAGACCTCACATTTATTATGCTTTTCTTTCTCACATTCTTCGATCTCTGATCTTGATGATGATTTCCTTGATGATTGCCTTGATTATTTCCAGAAGTTTCTTGTTTAAGTTTTCTGCAATTACTGATATGTTCATTTAGCTGATTACCAAGCTCCTCTTCAGTCTTTCTTTCCTTCTCTAACTAATTTTGTAGATATGAATTTTCTTCCTTGAAAGCATATTCTTTCTCCTCAAGAATTTTCAAAAATTTCTTGAGATCTCTATTCTCTAAAGTCAACTTCTCCATTATCCTTGATTGAGTTATTAATCTTCTCAACTCTTCATATTAATATTCCTATGTTGGAAACATACCTTCTTCACTTCTTGAGGAATCAACTTCAAAATTGTGATCATTATCATCTTCAATAATTCCAAATCATCGCCACTAAATTGGAAAAAATAAATAAAATATTCATGACTGAAAATATTGTTTTCCATGCTTTTTACTAAGAGGAAATGTTCTTCTGATTTTATAAGATTTTTAACTTACTTGAAGCTCTTCCTTTTCCAAGAATGTTTCCTCTTATTCTTAGCCATGGACCATGATCTGCTATCAAGCTATGAAGGTTCACTGAGAGAACCTCGATTTGATACCCATTGCTAGAAATGGATTAACTTTTGAGGGGGGGAGGGGGGTGAATCAATAGTGACTTTGTTAATTTAATTTTTAAATATTTTTACCAAAGCATAGGATTCAATAATTTGTCAGCTAAACTTATGGATCCAACATGAAATAAATGTATCAAAGCATGAAAAATCACCATATAATAACAAGATAAAGAATAAATAAGGAAAACATGCACATAAGAGGACACATATGTTTTTTGGTGGACAGCCAACACCAAGGAAAAATTCCATCCATTGCTGCTAAAATATTTTATTATGATTAAACAAATTTGTACATAGATTAGCTAAGACTCACTAGTTGGAAGAATCGACTCCTACAATAGTGTGTTGACATCCATCAGCTGAGAAATGCCTACTCACATGACTCTATAGATAAATATCTATTAGGACCCTCTGTTATGCAACAAACTCACAAAATAGAAGAAAATATAGATCAACGACTTCGAAATCATCCTCTTCGAGGGGGACACCTCCTTCACATTACAAAAATAAACAATTATTGGATGATACAAATGACAAGACCTCCTTTCTATATATAGGAGTCTAAGAGGTCACAATGTAATCACAAGCCAAAATAACAATAATAATGTAAGGGAAAAACAATAGCAATAGTGGGCTTCTATGGGGCACAATAATAACTATATGGGGACAACATGGGCACACTAATAAGAATAGGGGGCTACAATGACAATAATAATAAGGGAATACACTTGTATTATAGGGATCTAACATGCCCTTCTTCTTCAAAAAAGTGTCGTCCTCAATGCTTAAGTAGTTATGGATTCTTCTGTATAAAATTATCATCCTCCCATATCGAATCTTTAGCGGGTAAGTTCTTACACTTGATGAGATACTCTGAAATTGATTGAGTTCATAGCTATCGAGTTCTTGTTTCAGTGACTGCTTCAGGTTACAATATGATTTTTCCTTCCTCGTCAAGTTCTGGAAATATTTTTTGAACTGGGAGCTTGTCAACTATAACTTTCTTTAAGCATGAAACATGGAAAACTGGGTTCATTTGGGAAGATGCAGGAAATTCCAATTTGTATGCCATAGTACCAATATTTTGCAACACCTTGTACGAACCATAATAATTTGGTAATCATTTATTATCCTTATTAGGTTGCTTGAGGGACATTTGTTTGTATGGTTGTAGTCATCGAAATACCCAATCACCTACTTCAAAACTTCTTTCGCTACGATATTGACCTTCCTGTTGTTCCATTATATTCTACGCCAAAGTCAGGTTATCCTTTAAGAGTTGGAGAAATTTTTGTTTATGATCAATGTGATCTTCCACTAATTGAACCTTAGAATTTTCTCTTAAATATGATGTGATGGATGGTGGATGATATCCATAAAGTTCCATAAATGGGATCATTTTTGTTGTAGTATGGAAGGAAGTGTTATACCACCATTCAGCCAGAGGAAACCATTTGACCCATTGTGTCTATTTATCAAATACAAATAAATAAAGATATCCTTCTAAACATTAGTTCACCATCTCAGTTTTCCCATTAGATTGAGGATGATAATATGAGCTATGAGCTAATTGACTACCAAGACAAGAAAATAATTATGTCCAAAAATTTCGAGTGAAAATAGGATCTCTTCGCTTACCATAATCTTTGGGTTTCCTTTTAGCCTTTGAATTGTTTCCATAAATGTTGTAGCAACTGTACTGGATTTAAATTGATGAGATAATGCACAAAAGTGTGCACACTTGGTAAATTTATCAACTACCACCATGATGACACTCTTTCCTTCAGACTTAGGTAAGCCTCTGATAAAATCCATTGAAACCTCCTCCCAAATTTGACATGGAATGGATAAAGGTTGTAATAGAACTCGGGTCTTAATGTCTCAACTTTATTTTGTTGGGAAACCAAACATTCCGCCAAAAAATTTTGAATATCAGATTTAAGGCCATCCCAAAAGATTCCTTCTTAACCCTATGGTAATTTTTAAAAATCATGAATTCCCTCCTAAGGGAAAGGTGTGCAATTCCTGAAGAATATTTTGTTTGAGTTGGGAATTCTTACAGAGGTATAAGTGATCTTTGTACCATAAAGAATCTTTTTTCCATCTAAATGTATTAGATGTACTGGAATCTTGCTACAAATTTTGAACGAGTTCCCACACTTCTTTGACATTCTTTCATTCATCCCTTGCTTCGTTTATTCAATTTGGTTGGATAATAGAAATGGCATAAAGCAATTCTTCCACATCCTCATCCTTCCTTGAGACTGCATCTGCAATAACATTTTTCTTCCCTTTCTTGTAGATTATTTCAAAGTCATAACTCCACATCTTTGTGACCCATTTTTGTTGCTCTTCTGAAGATAATATTTGTTCTAAAAATTATTTCAGACTATCATGATCTAATTTTACCGTGAAGTTTCTTCTCGTTAGGTAAGGTCGTCATTTCTTAAATGCATGTAGTATTGACAACATTGCCTTCTCATAAATAACTTTGTGTAAATACGTTCATTTGATTGGATTACTTTCAAAAGGAATGGGTCTTTCTTCTTGCATTAAAACATTACCAATTCCATTTCCTGAGGCATCATATTCCACAATAAAGGTTTCTGTGAAGTCTGGTGTAGCTAAGACTAGTCCTTGGCACATTTCCTCTTTAAGATGTTCAAAGGCTTTTGTTTCTTGTGGATTCCAAGGAAATGAACCTTTCCTTAGTAATGTTGTTAGATGTGATACTATTCTCCCATAATTTTTAATAAAATTGTGATAATACCATGTTAACCTGAGAAATCCTTGCAGATTCTTTATGGATGTGGGGAATTTACATTCCTTAATGGATTTAATTTTTCTAGGGTCTACGTTAACACTTTCATGAGATACGATATGGCCCAAAATATTCCACCTCTTGTACTCCAAAGAAACATTTGGAGGTTTTTGCATATAATTGTTTCTCCTCCAATACTTTGAGCACTCTATCAACATGTTGATCCTTCCAAGACTTGTTGTAGATTAGTATATCATCAAAAAATACTAACACAAATTTTCTAATGAAGGGTTTGAAAATGGAATTCATCAAACCTTGAAATGTAGAAGGTGCATCGGTAAGGCCAAAAGGGATGACCAATAATTCATAATGACCCTCATGAGTTCTTAATGTTGTTTTTAGAATGTCTTCGGTCTTCATTCTAATTTGATGATATCCTGAACGAAGGTCCAACTTGGTGAAGTAAATTGCTCCATACAATTCATCAATGACAGGAATGGGAAATTTATCTTTAATAGTGAGCTTGTTGAGCAGCCTATAATCCAGACACATGCGCCATGATCCATCCTTCTTGTGCACCAATACTACTGCCACAGAAAAAGAACTTTGACTAGGTTGAATTATACCAGCTTCTAGCATTTCTGTAACCATACGTTCAATTTCACTCTTTTGGGCATAAGGATATTTGTAAGGCCTGATATTTGGAGGAACACTTCCTGGAACCAAATGAATATCATGATCATGGTCACGAATAGGTGTGAGGCCTTTGGGAGTCTCAAATACCTTGGAATGATTGTCCAATAATTTTCGGAGATAGGGAGAAATAGATTATTTCGATGTGGGAGCCTCTAGCAAACATAATTGTGCAATTACGCCATGTTGTTCTTTCTTTAGAATATTTTTCATGCTGTTATAGCTGATTATATTTCTTGGTTTCCCTGTGATACCCATTTATTCAACATCCTTTCCTTTTGAAAAAATTTCAAGAAAAGTTATTGAAAATTAAAATCTATTGTACCCAAAGATTGTAGCCATTGGAATCCTAGTACAACATCAACACCACCCATTGGAATGGAAAGAATTTGACTATTCAACACATATTCTCCCATTAATAGGTTGATATCATGGCACTTTCTAGAGCTTGATATTATTGTTCCTCCATTTGCAACCATCACTTGACACTCTGGTGCTAGATATAGGAAACAATTAATTCCTTCGCTATCTTACAATGAATAAACTTATGGGTACTACCTTAATCAATCAAGACTATTAAAATTTTCTTTTGATATGTCCTTCTATATTAATAGTTTTAGGAGTGGTAATTCCGGCCAATGCATTACAAGATATAGTCAAATTCATTTCTTCTTTCTCTAGGGTTTGTTCCTGGTGTGTATTCTCTTCTTATGATGTTTCTTGTTCTTTTTCTTCTTCCTCTTCACAATCTATGTAAAATAATTTCTTCTCAGCACACTTATGAACATTTGTGAATTTTCTATCACAACTGTAACAAATCCCTTTTGCTCTTTTTTCCTCCAATTGTTGTGGTGTCAACTTTGTAGGTTGTGGAAGACTAGGGGTAACAACACTTCCATCTTTATAGTTGTGATTGGTAGGCTTCCTTGTTGCCATAATTTTGCTTTCAATTTTTCTTGCCAACCTGAATGCCTTCTCCATTGAATCAGGTTCCCAAAGGCAAACCTCATTTTGGATGCTATCCTTTAAATTCCCTATGAACACATCAATCTTATGCTGCTCTCGAATATATTTTACCCTTATATTCAATTTTTTCAAGTCCTCAATGTGCTCCACCATTGAACCTTTTTGTTTGAGATTTATCAATTAGCTAAAAATGTTGTTGCTTTTTGTATCCTCATAATGTGTTATCATTTGTTCTGTAAAAATTGCCAAGTGACAATTTGTTTATGAGAGTAAAGCCACTGCTACCATACAAACTAATTGGGTTCTAAATATAAAGTCACAATGCATACCTTATGTGTGTTTTTCACATTATGGAGATCGAAATATTGCTCCATCTATAGTATCCATGTTACGTAATACTTGCCATCAAACTTCCTCATATCGATATTTGGAACATGGAGGGTTTTCAATCCAATGTTAGAGTCTATGAAATCATGACTAACATTTCATTTTTTCTCATTGTGAGTTTCATCTACTACCTTTTTGCCATTAAGAAGTATTTCTTGTAGCAACTTTGCCAAACCTCCTTTCAAACCTTCCATGTATTTCTTCAAATCTTCAATGTTTACTTCTAAACCATCCATCTTAGCTTCCACGCCATTTATATTAGCTTCCATGCCATTCATATTAGCTTCCATGCCTTTCTTTAAACCATCCATCTTAGCTTCTGTTACTTTTTATGAGAGTGAAATTCGTTGCACTTGGTCTTGTAATTTTGATATATCATGTTGAATTTATTCCTCTTCTTCGTGAGTCATGCTAGAGATTTCAGGTTTCTTACTAGGTGTTTCCATTTTCTTTCTTTAGGGCATCAATTAATGATAATTATGCTTCACTATGCCGTTTGAATTCCTTCAAACTAATTTTTCAAACCAAAGTTATGTAAATTTTAAAAAGACTACACATGTGTTTTCGCTTTGTAGGAGGTCGATATTGAATTTGCTGTATCACTGAAATTTCAGATCTCCAAGGTCTGAAATGTTGTTCGGAGGTAGCCCTCTGAGTCCTCATTCCAACCCAGTAAGTCTGATCAAGATTGGATTCAACATTAAAAGATTGTTTTTAAGAGTTTGTTTTTGACAATTTTTTTTTTTTTTTTTTGTAGCAAGTATGAACACCTTTTAGAAATGTTAGTGATTTTGATCTTGATTTTGAAAAGGGTTGATGCAGCATCAACACTTTTTGTTTAGAGGGCTTATTTTTTACACTTTAAATTTTCTAATGTATTAAGTGTGGATATTTTTTTGAAATGTTTGTGATTTTCATGTTGATAACAAAACATATAAAAAAAATTAAAAAACGTGACAAAAAAATTCAAATAATAAAAAAATATATTAAAAAACTAAAAAAGCACCCATGAAAATGTAAAAATAAACCAAAATTTATATGAAAAAAAAAAATTAAGCAAAAAATAAAAAATAAAAAAAAATATTAAAAAATAAATAAAAAAAGGAAAATATTTCAAAAATACCATGAAATTTAAAGAAAAAATTTGAATATTAATAATATAAAAAAAATACATCCATAACAAATTTTTAAAGTAAAGGAAAATAAAATAAAACCACATAATAATAATTAAAAGAAAAAAACCTAAACAAAATTATTAAAAAAAATTGAAAAAAAAAAAATTAAGACAAAAACATGAAAAAAAAAGAAAATTGAAAAGTTAAAAATTTGAAAAATTAAAAATAAAATTAAAGAATATATATTTAAACTGAGAAAAAATATCACAACCAAACAATTAAAAAAAAAGATTAAAAAAAATTAAAAACAAAATATATATATATATATATATATATATATATATATATATATATATATATATTTAAAAATTAAAAATTAAAGCAAAAAAAAGTTAAAAATAAAATTAAAAAACAAGAGTTAAAAAATTAAAAAAAAAAAAAAAAAAGAAATAAAAAAAAAGTAATAAAAAAATGAATTAAAAAAAAATTTAAAAATTCTGGCCACCCATTGACGGGGTTGGTTGCGGGCACAGGCAGGAAGATGGGCTGCCCTGAATCGACCTACCACCTACGAGGAGGGGTTGGCTGTGGGTTCAGGCGAGGAGGTGGGATGTGCAAGCAGTCGCCTTCCTGCCCGTGCCTGCGGCCAACCTCACAGAGGGGTTGGTAGGTTGACTTCATGAATTGGCTTGCCACCCCCTAGTTGAGGTTGGCCGTAGGCATGGGCAGGGAAGCGGGTTGCGCAAAGTCGCCTCCCCACCCGCGCCCGTGGCGAACCCTACCCGCGGGGTGGTAGGATGATTCTGGGAATCGGTTTGCCATCCCCCAGGCAGGGTTGGCTGTGGGTACGAACTCGAAAGTCAGCTGCATGCAGTCACCTCCCTGCCTGAACCCGCGGCCAACCCCACCGTAGGGGTGGATGAAATTTCTTATTTTTTATTTTGTTTTTTATTATTTTTTTTATTAATTTTTTTTAAAAAATTCTGTTTTTTATTTATTTGTAATTTAGTTATTTCGATGGTTTTATTTTGATTTTTTTGTTTAATGTTTTTTTTTTTATAACTTTTTAATTGTTTTTTATCTTAATTTTTAATTCTTTCGATTTGATATTTTTTTTAAATTGTTCTTTTTTTAATTTTTTTTGTAATTCAATTTAATTTTTTACTTATGTATTTAAAAAAAAAATTAAATGTTATGTATTTAAAAATAATGTTTAATTAAAAAATGTTTTTTTTTTTTAATTTATTTATTTTCTTAATCTAATTTTTTTGTTAAATTATGTTTTTTTTTGTTTCTTTTATTGATTTTTTTTATGATGATGATGATGATGAAGGTTAACATCCACTTAGACCAAACTTTGGTCTATCGGACCTAAAAAATGAATTATTTAGTTTGATTTAAGATTTTATTCCTATGCTCGAAAAGCTTTGTGAGAAGCCTCTTGAGATCACTATAATTTTGACATCATAAAAGGCTACAAAGGTCAGTGTTACAACAAAGATTATGAAACTGAGATCTAATGTGGTTGTACACGAGGCACTTTAAGAGGAAGTGATTTTCATCCTCGATGTTCATATTCTCACAGAGATGACAAATCCTTTCCATCCAGGGTGTTTTAGGAACTTCCCAATGATCCATTTCACTATGGAGCTCATGAGAGTTTGTTCTAATTTTGGCTATATTAATTTTCTTCTTTGAGCTAGTTAAAATAGAGACATACTTTTGATCTTCTAGGGTGGGGTTGATGACCTCCTTATAATATCTTAATTTTCTGTTAGCTGCTAAATCTTTCTCACGCCACATTTTTTCTTTTAACTTAGAAGTAACAATATTATTAATGTTACTAATGTTTTGCAATGGATAATTTATTTATTTTATGATATTTTTATTTTTTTAATTCTTTTCTAATTTTATATATTTATAAGTTAATTTTATGTTATTTTTTACATTTTTTTAGGTCTTTTTGTCTTATTTTTTTTAATTGATTTCTTTGTCATGTTTTTAAGTATTTTTTATGCTTTATTTCTTGTTATTATTTAAAAAATATATATGGTTTTTTTATTGTTTTTTTCTATATTTGAACTTTTGGTGTTTTTGTATTATTTGTGTTTTTTTATTGTTTTTATTATTTTTCAATATTTAAAATTTGCATTCTTTTTAGTATGTTTTTGTGTTTTTTTCATTGTTTTTTCTTTTTATCAATATTAAAAAAATATTCTTTTATATTATTTTTTGTGTTTTTTTTATTGTTTTTATTTTTTTTCAATATTTGAAATTTTGTTTTCTTTTGTATTTTTCATTTTTATTTCTTCATACATTTATTATTTTATTTTGTTTTTATTTTCATTTTTTTCTACAGGGTTTGTATCGATTCTCATCTAACAACCCGATCACATTATGGGCAATTTGATAGTTGATTTTAAAATTTTCATTATAATGATTCGAATCTGCGCACACAATTTATCAATTTCATGGTTAGTCTTTAAGTTTTCATTACAAAAGGTCGATTTCACCTACACGCGTGTCAATTTGATGGTTGATTTATAAATTTTTGTTGCAATATATCGAGTTGTGTTAGGCTAAGATTTTAAAATCGCTATATATTTTGCATTTAAAAAATAATTTACTCTTGGGTGTTCATTTTTAAAGTTTTCTGCCATAAATTTTTTTCATATTGTCATGCTTGAAATATTTTGAAAGCTTGAGATTTTTTTTGTAGTCATAATCTTTGGTTTTAATTTCATGGTTGAAAAATTGTCAAGATGTTAATGTTTTTATAAGTCATGATATTTTATGTTTAATGCTATTGTCGAAAACAATTACAATTTCAAGGTTTTTTAGAGTCAAGATATTTTATCTTTAACAACATGGATGGAAATAGTTGGAATTATCAGGATTTGAGACATGATATTTTACCTTTAACATCATGTCCGAGAATTGTTGGAATTTTAGAGTTTTTCAAAGTGCAGATATTTTCTCTTTAATTCCATTGTTAAAAAAATGTCAAAATTATAACCCGATTTTTTTTTGTTATTCCAGAATAAACAATTTTTTTAAGAGTGCCTTTTTCATCCATTTTTCAAAAAACAAATGGTATTTACTTCCATTTAATTTTTTTTTGAATATTTATGCTAACAAAAAACATCATTCTAGCATAAACAATTTTCTTTTTTATGTTGTTTTCTCATGTTTTTTTTGGGTTTTTGGGCTCAAGTACCGGTTTTGAGGTAATAGTTCTCATTTCATTGGTAACTATGTTTAAGGGGTCACAGTATAATCAGAGTCAACATAACATTAATAATGTAAGGGCACAACAATAACAATAGTGGGCTTCTATGGAGCACAATAATAACAATATGGGGACAACATGGGAACACCAATAATAATAAGGGGCTACAATAACAATAATAATAAGGGAATATACTAGTATTATAGGGACCTAACACCCTCCACCACCAACGATCCTCACCCAACATCCATTGGACTATCCAAAAGCCATTGGATTAAGATTATCCTTCTCTAATCACTCTTTTCTCTTCTTCACAGGCATGAAGTCTCTATTCCTCCAAATCCATGTGAACCACATTTCAAAATATTTCAGTATGGGCTCATAAATTTTCTCAACCTGAGCAACCCAACATCATCTCTAATCTAAATATAAGATATGACGTGCACACTCTAAACTCAGCTACATATGTATAATTATCTATGTAAAGTAATTTGACACTCACTCACTCCATCCATACACTCACACCATTAATCAATCAACAAAATATGTCAATCCACATTGACACTAAAAAATAATCAGAAGAATATACGTCAAAATATAATCAATAATATTCAATCAATACCTTCGGAAAATACCATGGTTATCCCAATACCATTGACACCTATACCATAGTAAATTTCAAGCTCAATACCATGAGTACATACCATGGTTAAGCTAATAACATGGACCTTTGTACCATGATAATCTACAAGGAAATACCATAGGCATATACCATGGTTAAGTCAATACCAAGGATACCTATACCATGGTAATATCAACATCCAAACTAAGAAAAATTAGAGTACATATGTCAAAGAGTACATCTATAAGTGCATTCATCAAAGAGTACATCTACCTGCAACACAAACATCTACACACTCAAGCGAACTACAACACATGTTGAGGTTGACATCAAATGTTGCAAGAAAACACCTACATCATCAATGCCTTAACAGCAGTTCACCAATTCAATGGAGAATCTCACCTATATCACATTTTTTGTGTTTCCCACTCTTTTATTTCTTTGAACTTTCCTAGTCATCATTCTAGCCCTTATTTTGAAATGGTATGACCCAAATAATGAATTTGAATGTGATAAAATGGGAATTTACTTAGCTTAGCATACAACCAATTATCTCTAACTACCTATAACACCATCCCCAAAACATTTTATACTCTTCCTTAAAATGTGTATAGAACAGGATCTCATCTAAAAACACAATAACAACTTATCCAAATAATTCTAGGAAATGCCATTCATAAGGCACATGAAGACACCTAGTGTATTAGGTAGTTTGAGTGGTACCACCACAAACTCGTAACTCCCATATTTTGTTTGAAATTATATAATACTCATTTCTTCCTCCTTAATCCTTATTTGATCATACTTTGATCACATATTTATTTTCGAGAACACTTTAGCTCCCTTGAGTTGATCGAGAAAGTCATATATTCTTGAAAATCTGTCTTTTTTCTTCTCCATTAATTTAGCTATCTAAAATTAATAGACAACCTTATTATACCATCCTTAGTTTTAACAAAGAGAACAAGGGTAACCCATGGTGACACACTTGGGCATGTGTAACCTTTCTTTAATAGTTCTTCTAGATGCATTTGTAATTCTTTAAGTTCTAATGTGCTCAACCTATATGGTGTTTTGGACACAAAAATGACTCTAGGTACCGAATATATAGAGAAGTAAATATCACTTTTAGATGGTAAACCAAGATTTTGGTGAATACATCTTCAAATTCTATAATTACCTTGTGGCATTCAATTGTTGGTCCATAACCCTTGGTTGTCTCCTCCATGTGGGATGTGTAAATTTTGCACTGATTTCTATTTAATTTTTTCAATTGCATGATTCATATTTCCCTGAGAGAAATTGGCCTCGGAATTCCTTGCACTTGTCTTCACCACTCTTCTTCATTAAGGAATGTAAATTCTTTATTATAACAATTTAGTATTTTATTATGTTTTTCTAATAATCCATACTAATTAGGAAACCATATGATCCCAATGGTATAATGTTTGAATCTTCAATTGTTCTTAACCCATTCATATTCATTTTACGCTATTTTACAATTTCATCTATTCTTATTTTACATATTATTACTAACTGACCAAGTTCTTCCATGGTAGGCTTTATTTAATTTAAACCCTTCAATAAGTTTAGGATAAAGATAACTATGAATTTCTCGAGAGTCATTCAAAATAGTTTTAGGATGGTTTTTTATCTTACATTCAACTTCAATATTACGTGTTTGATAATCATGATGCCTATTTTCCAATATATATCCTCGGCATGGTTCTACCCATGTGCTCCATTGTATCAGTTACTTAAAAGTTATCTATAATCCTCATTTCTTCTCCTTTCTAAGGGAATTATTTGCACATGTTTTCTCCTCTGCATGCCCAACACCTAATGGGTTGAAATACTGGTCTCTTACTTAACGAGTCATCTCCCTTTGATTTAGTATGGGTTGGATTTTTTTTCTTATTTTTCCTAACAATTTTTAATGAAAAAATAAGCTTTAAATCCATTCTTCCTCTTATATTCCTTATCACGTTTCTTGTCATCCCAAGTTTTCTAGAAATTTGGTTTTTTGTTTCCCTGCTCATAGAGGTACTTTTCCTTCCTCATAGCTTCATCCAAAATACAAGGTTCATTGGACTTAATTCTATCACCATAAATTGATTAACAAATATATCTAATTTTATCTATTCATTCTTTATAAAATAAACATACCTGAACATTTCAATGAATTTTCAATCATACTCTTCCTTTATCATGTTTCGTAACTTGATTTCTAAGTACGCTTACATTTTCCTTTCATAGTAGTGCTCAGGTAGGTATTTCTTTCAAAATTACATTTTAAATTTCCTCCATTCGATATTCTTTTCATCCAACATTTTAACTTCTCTAAAATATTCCCACCATAAGTCACTTTTCCAGTCAAGTGGTAATTTGTAATTTGTGCCTCTAAATTAGACGACTAACTATGTACCTAGAGGCATTTTCTCATCTCCAACAGCTAGGCTTCAACCTTCTATCCCTTCTTGTTCCCACCAATAAATGTATTAAACTTAATCTTCCTAAGCTCTCCTTGAAATCTATCCAAACCAAATCACCTTCTTTGTTGCCTCACTGGTCATATGCTTGAATTATTCCCTAATTCTAAAATGCATGTCATCTTAGCCATTAAATCCATTAGCAGTGAAGATCCATTTTATCCTCTCCACTTTTTTTTTAGAGATATGGATTTGGGCCATTAGATCACAATGATCTTAGTCATTAGATCCATCAATGTTGAAACTTCACTTTATCATTAATGCATGTTTGAGCACAATGTAGATCTAGATTATTGGATTTAAGTAATCCAAATCATCCCATTTGCAAGGGTGTAGGTTATGCATTACAAAATAAATATAAGGGATGGACCTCACATGAATTTTTATTAAATAAAGGACCACTCCGTGGAATAAGTCATGTTAACCAAGGGGTCTAAGTGGGTAACAAACTGGAAAAGGGGAAGTTACATGTATGCCATGTGTCTAAAGAAAGGCATGCGACTTTGAACTGTCTCAAATGAGAGCTAAAAATTAAATATACATAGGTGGACAATTCCTAGTAGAGAGAGAGAACATAAATAAGGTCTGTATCATTGAAAATAGTCATAATGTGGAGCTGTAGGTAGTTTTGATTGGTACATGGTACTAAAATAACTAAAACTTTAGCAATAGTTTTGAGAAATATGATGTCTTTTTAGTAATATTCTTGTAGGGAATTTTTGAGGTCGTAAATGATTTTTTTAGGTATCCACTTTTCCAAAACACATCGATACTTATCCCCTTATATTATTTTCATATTACTAAGTCTACAACATTTTTTTTATGCGGGAGCCCTAGTGGTAGGGTTGGAAGCCCCAATGGAGAAACATACAAAATTCAACAAGGAAACTTATACAAGAATGCATACAACTTCAAATTCACAAATAAAGTATGTGGTACTCACCTATAGGTCCTACACTTGATGAAGATCTAGTAGGGTCCAAACCCTATTCTCTCCTTTCAAGGTTGCATACGTGTAGGTTAAGCTGGAAACCAAGAGTAGATCAAAAAATTAAAATAATATAAACATGTAAATCAATTTCATACATAATCATTTACATTATACATTCACATTCATGAAATATAAATAAAGTAAATTAAAGTGGAATATCATAATCTTTATTGAAAAATAACAACAAATAAGTAGTTATGATACAACCTAATCAAAGTTTTCGGCATTGATGGAACCATCCTGTCAATCCTTCCCACCCAGGCCACTGAATATATTCTCTCCAATTGCACAAAAATGATTGAGATAAGAGTAGTCAATAATACAAGAAGGAAACTAAGGTTTCATAGAGATAGGGTAGTGCTTAAAAGAAAAGGATAAGTAGAACTGATTTGGGGAAAATTTGGAAGAGTATGCATGGCAAGTAATATGATGCATATGAGGGAAAGCTAAGGTGTGTATTTATACCACAAAAAATTAGTTCGGTTGGTTATGCTATCAACTCTTATAGGTGGTTTTCTAGCCTAACCCATCAACCTTGCCAAGAAAATAGTTGACTTATATATGTTTTCAATTTTTAAAAATTTGTATACATTAATATTTAAGTAGAACCATGTACATACACACTTTTGTAGAGGGAAGGTTACATATAGATATTTAAAAATACCCTTTTAATATAAAGTTAGGTCTTCAAGGGGAAATCAATTCTTCACAGGTCAATATAATCATCTAATGATAATGGTTGAAAATGATGCTATGGAAAATTCCTACTAATGTATGACCTAAGAAGAGGGCATGATTGCTAAAATACATTAAGTATAGAAAAGAGAACTCATTAAGAGGACTGAGGAGGATCTCATTGAATATGGGCCCAATTTATACCTACAAAAGGAGTCATATAGAAAAATCATATCTGAGGCGGGATCCCACAATAGATCATAGCCATGAACAGAACATAGAAGACTTAATGTCTCACTAACATATAGGAGGATATTTTTACAAAGCATGATGTATAACTAATCCCCCACTGACATACTAGGGTCATATATGTAGAAAGGTATTATACAAAACTTGGCTGCTAACATATGAGATGTTAATTAGACTAACGACAATATATAAGACTAGATATCACTAGCAAAAAGGTAAAGGAATTATAAATTAATCATGAATGTTGATACCACTGAAGGTCTTCAAACTAAGTAGAAATAGTGCATTTCTACACTATGGGAATAAATGAGGTAAATTTGACCATGTGAGAAATAATTTGATTAGTGACCATTGAGGCATCATTTCCCACTATCAACGACTAATTTTTATTTATTTGAAACTTAATGATTACACCTTTTTGTGACATGTCTACATGAAGAAATGCCAAATTTGTCCTACATTATTATTATAATTACAGATGCAATTACAAGAGGTTTACTTTCACGGATTCTTTCCATAAAGTTCTAGTTCCCCCTTTTTGTAGGTATCCTTATTTCTTTCATATCTTAGATATGTTCTAGATGTTTTAGGTTCACACTCCCTCCCCCTCCTCCCGGAGGGCTTTATAGCTTTTCTGAAGGGCCTTTTACTTCAGGCCCAAGGAGGAGGGGTTTTCCTCCTGCCTGCTTTCATCTCTGCCTCTGTCGCTGGATATCAATCTATAACACAAGGCCAAACTATCTATTACTTCAATATCGCTCACGGCTGCCCCACCCTTGTTAGTCTCCTTAATAATTGGATGGCGCATGGATTCATTAGGGGGCTTTCAAGTGATTGATTATTACTGAACTATGCCTTTTCAGAGCGTTTCTTTAATAGTACTCATGTATGATCATTGAACCAAATTTAATTCATATAATAGTTCTAATTTCTTAATAATTATAATAGTCACTCAACAAATTGTTTGTCACCTTGTATTAACATTTTTTGTATGGATATGAAACCCAAAATTTACATCAGAAGTAAGACGAACACATAGAATTACATAAGTTTTTTTCCCTAATAAACTACAATAATTGACATGTAGGGTAAAGGTTAATGATTTAGATAAACATGTTATTGTAGAAAAAGAAACTATATACTTCTAGTTGACATGCCCATAGATAACGGTGTAATATTTTCTATGCAAGAGAAATTGCAGTTACCACCATCATTTTTTATTTTGCATTGGCTATAAGTTACTAACTTCCCCTAAGAAATGGGAAACCTTCAAAAACTATTGAAATGTTTTTTAAAGAATGAAGTGACATACACAAAGAAAAAAATTCCTTAATGGACATCCAATTATATCAAACTTCTTTCCAATAGGACAAATTTTCGATAATGATTGAAAAAAACATGAAATTCTAGAAGTGTAGTGTTGTGGGGAAAAATGCCTATGCAGGACGATCCTATCCACCTAAGGTGTGACAGTGCCTTAGCAACAAACAGAGACAACTATTCTGGTTTCTTCCTTTATGAAATGTGAAAGAAGAGAGATCAATGGACTTACCGGTGTCTTCCGTTTGTCCCTCGATCTAGATCCTCTTCTCCTTTGGGTGTTCACAGCTACTTGCCTCCTCGCTCATCCAAGAGAACAGCTACTTGATTCCTGCGAGATCACAAGAGAACAGCTACTTGCAACAAGAGAACAACTACTTGAGACAAGAGAAGAACACAACACAAAGGCATGTATTCATATTCATAAATGATTCAGGATTAGAAATAAATCAAATACACTAATGCGATCATACATCAAAGATACATCGGTATATAGGAGAAAACCAAGATAGCTTTATTGATAAATAACAAGGTTCAGGAAGAGATACAACCCAGAGGGCTCCAATCCAGCATCTCCTTCCCAGCAGAATGGAATTCCTATCTTCACCTCCCTTCAAAGCATTAAGCACCCAATGATTCCAGACTCAAACCAACAGCAATTCTTTGCAATAACAAAATTCCAGCCTCCTTTGACCTCATGGAGAGAGATCTATATATAGGATTTTTGGAGAGAGGATGAGTCAGCTTGAGGCTGGTATGAAACTGACTAGTGTCCTCTCCCACTTCAGTTCTTGAGTCCACTTGGAGGTTCTTGCTTCCACTTGGAGATTTGGAACCTCTTACTCATCACCAGTCGAATTCCTTGATGCAAGTGTCATTTTGGAAGCTTCCTGAGCATTGACACATTGAGAAATGAGCCTGCCACTTGTCCAGTTACGCTTAGCACAGGTAGCCTTTGTTGCAGTTGACATTCAACGCAGGTAGACAGTGGAGCAGTTGACATTTAGCGCAGATGCTCAGTGGAGCAGTTGACATGATCCAGAATTGCCTTGTTTTTGAGTGTTTTCAGGTGGAGAACTTCTGTGAATTGCTGTGGTTTGCTGGCCTTGTTCCTCTAGGGGTAGGAACAACATGTTTAGGGACTTTGGATCCCTTTATTATTGACATTTCATGCTCAGTGATGCAAGGCACAAAAATGTCTATAACAGTTGGCCCCTAAAGTATGAGGTCGTTTATCGGGTGAAATGCTTTATCCAGGAGGGTCCGAAGTTCATCCATTTGCTGGGAGGAGACCTGTAATAAGATACAATACAATACATTATGATTCATACTACTTTCATGATCTAGCTGAGGCGGGCATTCCCATGCTCAGCTTTATAAATTCATTTTTGTACATAGCACAGGCAATCGTCTGATGGTAGGATGATAATTTTGGCGAAATTATCATCCTTTGAGTAGGATGATCATTTGCTGCAATGATGTACATGAAAAATGTCTTTATCTTTCCTGAATATATATCGCAGCCCGGATGGATGAAACTAGATCCGGGGTCTTCAAACTTGTTCGATCTTCACTCTAAGTACAAGTCGGTCCATGCGAGAATTGTGCTGAAGTCGAACATGGAAAGACATCGCTTGATTACCGGTCAATGATGTAAACCGTTAACAAGCGCGAGAGGAATCACCGATAATGATAATGACCCTCAAGGTACTGCAGTACAATTCACGTGGTGTGAATAAAGGACTTGGCATCAAACACCACACAAAATCTTCTGGTCGAAGGTCATTGATGTATACCTGTCGCCGGAAGTGAGAAACTTGCCATTGAGGCATGCAAGCTTCAAAGTACTGAGGGGGTGTTCCTAGATCAACTTCTTGGATAATGAGCTGATGTCGACAAGAAGCGATCCGTCAAAGGAGGGCCTTAATGAGTCCCACATCAGTGACACGGAATGGAGCTAATGATTTTAATGGAGGTGAAAACGATCCGTGACATATGATTCAGGGTGGCGGTCATGAATGGATGAAGGATAATGTATGGCAGTGGATGGGACCCGGTTGACTCTTTCTGAACGACTTCTCTTGAACATATGGCGACACTGATGCAATGGATCGGTAGCATTACCCCAAATATGGATGGTATGGCGAGACCATGGTGATGTGACCAGTGAATGAAACAACCCAACCCGATTGTGGTACGGAGGAAAAGTGTTATGTTCAAGAGCGACTTGCTACCATCAAAGTTCTCTTTAGTTTTCTCCCAATTTTTCCCCAGTCATTGCTGACCAGTACCTCTTTATTTTTGTCAAGCTTGAGGAGGATAACATATGCTTGTTCTATAACCTGCCCTTCGGGCAAGCCCATCGCTATGTTTTAACAAGCCTAGCGATAGTGAAACTCGTTCTCGTCTAAAGACAAGTTTGTCGCTATTTAGTGATTTTAACGAGTCTAACGACAAAGACAACTCGGTCCCTTTTCATTTTTAGAGAGTCTGAAAAGGTACATAAAGTTAACTCCAAAATTTCTTTTTCGTCATCTAATCCCTTAAGTCCGAAAAAGTATAAAACAATACAGAAGGGATGAGTTTTCGATCGTTTTAACGAGCCGAACAAAACAAGCGCTCGATCTTTTTGTGCAATAATCCCTCAGGTCCAAAAAGATTAAAATCTAGAGGAGGGATAGCACTTCCGGTCGCTTTAACGAGCTGGAAGGCCAAAACTCGGCAATCTTTTCATATTTTACGAGTCAGTTGAAAAGAGCTTAAAGAAGACTCGTTTTTTGAGGAACGAGTGATAAACAGTGTTAGCAGCTGATTCCAGGTACAGGTTGGAATTCTCCAATCACGACAGTGTCACAAGGATGGCTAGGTGAAATCACTCTTCGCAGCTGTTCCTCAAAATGGGTAAACAATCATATGGAGGTGAACGATTGGCCAAATGAAAAGTGGAGGTGGCAGGTGCAAACACGACCAAGGCTTTTACGGCTGATAAATTTACGATCACAGTGGTTATTTACCGGGATAGGTTCATTTTTTATTTAAAAATGAGCTTAAACATTGGAGGAAACATTGCTCACTGCTTTTATTTATTTTTTAACGAGCATGAAGACCGCGTTAAAATTGCTCGGATCTTGTGTTTATTTTTTAACGAGCATGAACTTTATGCTAAAACTGCTCGATATCACTTTTCTATTTTTTAACGAGCATAAATTCCGCGTTAAAACTGCTCGACTACCTAGTCATAAGATAAGAGTGTCTCATCAAGGTTCTATTTTTTATGGAGCTTCATCTCACTAAGCTTTGCTCCCCATCCTTTCTTTATGCAAGTTAGGAAACGGCTAACCCAAAAAAACAGATAAATAACCGCTCTTTGCTTGCACTCCAAAAGGTTTGCATGCCCCCAGGTATAAAGTACAATTTCAAAGCTACCCCTACTTCAATTCCATCGAAACTTTCGTTTCACCGGGAGAGGCTTACCTCTTTCAGGTTATCCAAAGATTGTCTCGTTAATCTTTCAAACAAAACACTTCCTCGGCAATGTCTACCGAAATAGACAGAGGTGAGTGACGACCCCCGCCCTCTCACATAACTTTGACAAGAGAATCTTATTCTAGAACAACCCCTCTTCCAACCACGGACGGGGTACGGACTAGTCATATTCTCCTGTGGAAACCTACCCTATACCCAAAGTTTTCCTGCCGAAGCAGGCCAAGACGCATGCCCCCTGGGTTCCAGTCATATCCTCCCGGATTACTCGCGCTCATCAGGAGGACGGACCGTGGGTTGGGACACTTCTTGCGTGAATAGACCATTTAGCGATGGTACATGACTATTTGCGATGTGTGATCCGGGGAATGAAAGTTGGTCTACGAGCTTGACCATTCTTCCTTCATGCGGAAAACACATTACTCTAAAGAGTGATGAGACGATGGCTCTCATGCAATATATATAGTCTCGTCCAAGGAGTAGGTTATAATCCAAGGGTCCTTGAATGACCATCACGTTCATTTGAATGGTCTTCCCTTTCAATGTTATTGGCACATTGGGGAGGATCCCTAAAGGGCGACTCGTTCCCTTATCAAAGCCTGATAGATTTCTCATTTCAGGCAAAAGCTCAGGCGAACCAAGCACTTTCCAAGAAATAGAGAAAAGGATACTCACAGATGCCCCTTCATCAATGACTGTACCAGCCATTACCATTCTGTATATTTGGACGATAATTCTGAATGGTATGCTAGCTGGCAAGCGGGGTCTGCCTAGTTGGTTCCAGTCGAAGGATACAACCAGGTTGCTTGGTGGTGGGACCGAGTATACGGCCGAATATCGCTCTGATGAACTTCCTTCCTGCGATAAAGGAATGGTGGCATTGCCCCCTTGATCATTAGAGTCAGTGCTGATGAAGAGAACTTGGACGGTGTCGTCTTTATTCTCCTTTGTGATGGTGTCATTCGAAGATAGAGCCTCTGAAGGCAAAACCGGGTCAACTGCCGTTTCAACCTTTTGACTTTCGTCAGGTATGGATCCAGATGGTTCATCTTCAATGACAGGTGCTTCGGTTGACCACCTGGGCGGGTCAACCGGATTCTCAACTAGCGAGGGACTTGGCAAGAGTTTTTGATATCCAGGAGGAAGATGCGCTCGTAAAATCGGGCGATCTTCCAGAACTCTTTTTGCCTCGTCTAAGAAGGGACAACGGTGGATGGCGTGATTGCCTTCACACAATCTGCAGGGAAATTTAGCTTTCCCATTCTGTCCTGGGGCTTCACTCCCACTAGTTGACGGTGAACAGTCGACATGGTTATCAGAGGTCGATGCTACCGAATTGTGCAAACGGGGGGACCAGTCTCTTAGTATCCGGGGGATACAGGGACAATCTCTATGGAAGTGGTCTCCCTTGCATATGACGCATGGCGATTTAGGCCTTACGAGTGCTGTGTGTGGATTTCTATCAGATGACACTTGTTTGCCCTCAGTTGCCTTAGGCTCCTTCTTCTTCTTCTCTTTCTTCTTCTTCTCCTTCTTCTCCTTAGGAACTCAGTTTTTTGATTTACCAGTTCCGTCAAGCGAAGAGGAAGGAGGAGCAGAAGATGAAGTAGAAGGCTGGGAGGAAACTCTTCTCTGATCTAACTGTTGACTCAACTATTCAGGAATGGTGGTATTCTGAACGACATTGGTTGAAAAGAGCCAGACTGGTAGGCCAATTGTCAATCCTGGAAGCGACAATGTGGCCATGTGGGGCGCACCAACATATCCCCAAGAGGAGAAGGGACTAGGATTTCCACCAAGGGGAATTCCTTGGTTGGTGTGCTCCATCTTTTCAACCTAAAGATCAACGCGGGAATAATGGGTGATTGTTCCATTTAAAATAAATGGTTAACGACGCTTTAGACACAACTTGCTTTTTCACTTTTAAAAAGTCAAGAAAAAGCTAAAGATGACTCTAGTCTCCTTCGATGTTTTAACGAGCCCGAAGTGACAAATGCTCGGATGGAATTTTTCTGTTATAGAGTCTGAAAAAGGCCAAAAGAAACTGCTCTGGAGATCTAGGCAGAGGGTGTGCCAAACTTTTCGCAAAACCACAGAATACTTTTTACAGTACGGGTGGTCGATCTTCGTGAATGCTGTGTTCACTGCATTGCGATCAGTAGGGCGGCCAACACGGTTTCCTAAGGATAAAGGATATATGCCTATAGGGGTCTCCCAATATATACGCGACGGTACGTGGGAGCACAATCTGTACTAGTGCTATCGTCCCTCAGGAGGAATCACACACCTTCCACGAGATCGACAGTCACTAGGCTTAACGACGCCAGAACACGTCTCTAGCCTAGACCTCTATGTTGTGCGTTATGTTGCAAAGCGTTGTTAGGTTCATTCAGTTTATTTTAAGTTGATCTTTTTAGAAGTTTGCCTTTCAAGGTTCACCACGAGATGTATGATACAAATTCCTAAATGTAGTCTAAAGATGATAAGCAAGCTTTATATCTTTTCAACTTTGAAAATCTTAGCTACTAAGGGAAAAGAAAGACACCATCTTTTCTCAAAGAGCAATCAGCACACTCTAATGCACTCTTCCTAAATCAAGCATGCAAACTTATCAAAATGCAAATGCACAATGCAGGTGTTTGTTTTCCGCTTTCTTAGTATTGATGCCTACAAAGAAAGCTTTTTGTACAACTTTGAATTTGCTTTTAAATGACAGATACAAGCAAGTTTACTTTTTTCGAAATCAACAAGGGTAGAAGAGATTACAACACTTTGCGAATTTCGAAATGAATACTTGTTTCGACACTTAAAAGAGACAAACTCAAACCAATAAGCAAAAGTAAATCTATAATCAATCTGCAAACAGCCAATGGACTCTCTTCCAAGATCACAACCAATCAGATCTGAATCAAAGGCTACAGGATGACCACTTTACTCATGCAAAGGAAAACTGTAAATGACTCCACAAACACATAAAAACATTCACAGTCTTTTTGTACAAAAAAGAGGCGGAATCTAAGCAAAGAAAAGAGGTTATCAGACTGGTACCTATGCTGGTTAAAGGCTGCAAAAAATAGAGATCAAAACAGGGCAACTGACAGCAGAGAACCCCAGCTGCACAAGTCTAAACTGGTTCAGCGCAACCTCAACACTGAGGACTTGACATTCAGCGCAGGTAGCCCTCACGGGACCTGCGTTGAAATGCAGACTACCTTCACAGCAGTTACGCTGAAAGAGAAACTCTCGTTTCCCTTGGGTTCTGGGTCATAAAATGCTCAAAAATCAACTGTTTCAGGCCAAATCAGAAACACAAGCAAGGTATAAACAGAGGGATGCTTTGAGAGGGTACTAAAGACTATCACAAAGGATCATCAAATCATTTGTGGATCTAGTTTATATCATAGAAAAGTCCAGCAACTGGATCAAAACAGCAACTTTCTACTTTGCATCCGGGAAAGATGCAGTTTAATAGTTGCTGTCAAGTCTATAAAGTAAACAAATGACGGAAACACAAATGAAATGAATAAACAAGTTCTTCCCCAGTGGAGTCGCCAATTTGTTGTGGGGAAAAATGCCTATGCAGGACGATCCTATCCACCTAAGGTGTGACAGTGCCTTAGCAACAAACAGAGACAGCTATTCTGGTTTCTTCCTTTATGAAATGTGAAAGAAGAGAGATCAATGGACTTACCGGTGTCTTCCGTTTGTCCCTCTATCTAGATCCTTTTCTCCTTTGGGTGTTCACAGCTACTTGCCTCCTCGCTCATCCAAGAGAACAACTACTTGATTCCTGCGAGATCACAAGAGAACAGCTACTTGCAACAAGAGAACAACTACTTGAGACAAGAGAAGAACACAACACAAAGGCAGATATTCATATTCATAAGTGATTCAGGATTAGAAATAAATCAAATACACTAATGCGATCATACATCAAAGATACATCGGTATATAGGAGAAAACCAAGATAGCTTTATTGATAAATAACAAGGTTCAGGAAGAGATACAACCCAGAGGGCTCCAATCCAGCATCTCCTTCCCAGCAGAATGGAATTCCTATCTTCACCTCCCTTCAAAGCATTAAGCACCCAATGATTCCAGTCTCAAACCAACAGCAATTCTTTGCAATAACAAAATTCCAGCCTCCTTTGACCTCATGGAGAGAGATCTATATATAGGAGTTTTGGAGAGAGGATGAGTCAGCTTGAGGCTGGTATGAAACTGACTAGTGTCCTCTCCCACTTCAGTTCTTGAGTCCACTTGGAGGTTCTTGCTTCCACTTGGAGATTTGGAACCTCTTACTCATCACCAGTCGAATTCCTTGATGCAAGTGTCATTTTGGAAGCTTCCTGAGCATTGACACCTTGAGAAATGAGCCTGCCACTTGTCCAGTTACGCTCATCGCAGGTAGCCTTTGTTGCAGTTGACATTCAACACAGGTAGACAGTGGAGCAGTTGACATTCAGTGCAGATGCTCAGTGGAGCAGTTGACATGATCCAGAATTGCCTTGTTTTTGAGTGTTTTCAGGTGGAGAACTTTTGTGAATTGCTGTGGTTTGCTGGCCTTGTTCCTCTAGGGGTAGGAACAACATGTTTAGGGACTTTGGATCCCTTGATTATTGACATTTCATGCTCAGTGATGCAAGGCACAAAAATGTCTATAACATGTAGACCAATCATATACAAAATATATTTGGGTAATTATGCCACGACCAAGGATTTTACTAATGTTAAAAAGTCCAAGTTCAATCATTGTGTAAAAAATTTCCATAAATTTACCTCCTTAATGGAAGGGAAATGAAACAATACATAAATAAAAGGCCTCAAATGACATGCAAATGGATTAACATTAACATTTATTTTCCTCAAGAATAAGATTAAATTCATATTTAATAAAAGAAAGATGAAATGATAATTATGGATCATTATACTAAAGATCATATATGTACATTCATTAGGTTAACAATGACATGGCATGTACTAAAAATGGAATACTTCTTCTAACGGTACTTAAACTCATGCACGTACATATAAAAATGAGTTTTAAATAATTATAAGAATTACCTTGAATAATTCAAAGGATATAACGATTTCCTTTATCTAAACTAGCTAGGATTAGTTGAGGGAAACATTGGCACAACAATAGAAACAATTTTTACTGTACTATTTCCCTTATTGAGACTAATGGATACTAAGGATTAAAGACTTCGCCTTAATACATTCCTCTTAGTTGTTCCTTCTGAGTAACTAATTTTATGTTTATATTATTTCCACATAATTAAATTTAAGTTAAGATTACCTCACCTTTCAACCCAACCAATCACTGGAGTGCTCGTAGGTGGAATGAAGAATTTTTTTTTAGCCCACCATGAAAAGGAAAAAATACTTTGTATTACCACGTCAATGATATTTGAGATTTTCCACAAGTATTATCTCTATCTTTTCATCCACTATTTCATTTCATTAGTAATTTTATAAAACATGTCAAACAATAAAAATTATATATTCAAAGCATAACCGTGCTCTTGATTAAAACTAGAATCTCTCATAAAATTTGTGTCCATGCTCCTAGATAGTCCTCGTAATACATAGGAAACTATTAGTAGTCTCTAAATTATAACCTATCTAATCATAATTTTGATTCATGATGACATAAAATTTAACAACATAATATATAATTAAATGGAAATTTAATTATCATAGAAATCTATCCTAATTGTGAAAATCAAAAGTTATCATCACATAGTGACTATAATTCGATTATCAATAACTAATATAATCAAACAATAATATGTCTTGTATAATATATGTAACACCCTCTATTTTCAAACCTATACCGATATTTTATAATAGATATTGAAACTATTGGTGCATGTCCTAAGTGTCCTCTCATGTCGCTATGCCAAGACTATATCTCATTGGACTTTCACGTGGTAGACTAATTAAAAATATAACTAATTAAGTGGACTGGTCGAAGACGATGAGCAGTTATACCATCCAAATACCTTCATCTAATGCCTACAAATGACTTGAATGAATAATATGTGATGGATCTAAAATACATTAACATAAAATAGAAACATGAAACATATTATCAAACATTTACAAGATGTCAACACTGCAAGATGATATGCAACTGGTCCCTTTATCTCTATAATCTCAAAGGGCTGAATGAATCAAGTTGATAACATTTCTCCCTATCAACGATTTATTGAACACTTTTTTTTGGTTTAACTGGTAAGGAAACTTTATCCCAAAGTTGATAGCTTCAATCAATTCTATGCATATTGACATAACCTTTCTATATGTCTAGTGCATCCTTAATCTTTTATTTAATCATTTTCATTCATTTTTCCATCTATTGTATTACTTATGGACCTAAAAGAACTCTATCCTAAAGTCTATCCCAACTCAATGGTGTTCCATAGTGTTTTCAATATAAAAATTTGAATGGTGCCATCTTTATAGAAAATTTATAACAATTCTTATATGGAAATTCAACAAGTGGTAAACTTTTGTCCAAGAATTTTTTCTAGTCCATAATGTACATATTTATCATGTCTTCTAAAATATAATTTGTTCATTTAGTTTTTCCATTAGTTTCTGGGTGATATGTCTTACTTAATTTTAGTTTACTTTTCAAATCCTTTTTTCTAACTATTCCAAGTTATACTATGAACATCATATGTCAAAAGCTATCTTCTTTGGAACACCATGAAGTCTCACTATTTCATCATTAAAAGTTCTAGTAATTTAAGGAGCTTTATAAGTAGTCCTAATTCACATAAAGTGTGCACTTTTAGTCAAAGTGTCCATAATATTGAAATGTATTTTCTTCTTGTCAATGAAAATCCTACTATAATATTCATTGAAATGAAATCCCATTTCCATTCTAGTATTGAATGTAGTTGTAATCAACCCATTAGATTTCAATGGTCCATCTTTACTTGTTGAAATTTTGGCATCTTGAAACAAAATTTACAATATACCCTTTCACTCTCTTCCAAAAGAATAATACTTTTAGGTCTCATTTCATTTTTTTAACTCAATGATGAGGCATATATAGTAATTGAGAAACTTCATCTAGATTCAATTTATGAACTTCTTCATTAGGTTGTACATAAATTCTTCCATAATGTCAGCACAATTCATCTAGATTCAATTTATGAACTTCTTCATTAGGTTGTACATAAATTCTTCCATAAAGTCAGCACAGAAATTTACTATCTTATGTATAGCCTTCATGTTTAAAAACACCCATTTCATTTTCTTCTAATTCCATGTCGACATATTTATACCATTCATCTTAAAATTGTATTTCTATTAATTTTTCACTTAAATTTGTCCCTAATGGAATAAATAATAATATGTTTGGTCGTTGACACAATGCTTCTACTACTATGTTCACTTTTCATCGTAAATATTTTATTTTGAAGTCATACTTGTTGATAAACACTTACCATTTCCTTTACCGTATATTTAATTTATATTGCATAAAAAATGTTGGAACTCACAATGATCAGTTTTTAATTCAAATTTCCTTATTGTTAAATAATGTTTCTAAATTCTTAAAGCATAAATTGTTATTTCCATTTCCAAATCATGCATTGCATAATGTTATGCGTGTATTCAAATCTTTCTAGATGCATAATCTATCACTTTGTTGTCTTGCATAATAATTTACCATAATCCTTCCTTCAATGTGACAATGCATACTAAAAAATTAAGTTCCATGTGGAGGGCTTTTAATATGGGAACTTTTATCAACAACTCCTTCATCCTCTTAAAATATTCTTCACACTTATTTTCCTAAACAAAATTCTTATCCTATTTTTGTAATTTAATTATAGGATTTAGTGCCTTTGAAAATCCTTCCACAAATATTTGGTAGTACCATACTAGTCCCACAAAATTGTGTACCTGGTAAGTTTTCAAAAATCCATAATGGCCTTGATATCCTTTGACATCAACTATATCTTCACTGGAAATGATATCTCCCAAGTTATAAATAGTTGACTAATAAAAGATCATATAAATTTCCATTTAATTATAGGATTTAGTGTCTTTAAGAATCCTTCCACAAATATTTGGTAGTACCATACTAGTCCCACAAAATTGTGTACGTGATAAGTTTTCAAAAATCCATGATGGCCTTGATATTCTCTGACCTACAACTATATATTCACTAGAAATGATATCTCCCAAGTTATAAATAGTTGACTAATAAAAGAACATCATATAAATTTCCATATAACTTGTTTTCTCTTAAAAACTATAAAGCAATTCACAAATGTTCACAACATTCGTCTGAAGATCATGCATCAATTAAGATATCATCTGTAAACACTTTCATGAACTTATTTTAGTATTCATGGGATAATCCATTCATAAAAAGGTTAGAAATACCCATTGAATTGTTAATACAAATGCTATTATCACAAATTGTTAATTTCTAAATATCATTTTAAATGCAGACCTTAGAGTGTATTATTATTGAATTGTTAGTTGATAGTATCTTGACACTAAATCTATTTTCAAGAATATTATTGCTACCTTCATTTGATCAAATATATTTTCGATCATTGGTAAACAATACTAATTTTTAATTGTTTCCTTGTGTGATTATCTGTAATTGATACAAAATCTCCAAGATCCATGCTTATTCTTAACTAACATTATCGATGCTCACAAACTGACATGCTTGACCATATAAACCCGAAATATAATTGTTCCTTTCATTACATATGTGTTTCCTTTAACTCAAGATTCGACATATGATAAGATGTCCTAGCAATAAGTTTTATTTTGTAGTTCTTAAATCATGAAATCCAATTTCCTTTTCGAAGACAATCTAGTTAATTCAACTAGAAATACATCCTTGAACTTATATAATATTGGATATTTATCCGAATATTTAGAATCCATTTTTTCATTCAAGGTTGCGATAGCTAAATTTGACATCATTTATGTAAGCTTCTTAATCTTGTTATGAGCTTCATTGCTAAGATAAACTATAGTGACCCTCCTTTATTAATTTTAGTTATAGATTTTCTCTATCCATCATTAACCATAAACTACACTAGATTATGTTTACAATCCCATACTGCATCATGTCATTCTAACCAATCCATCCAAATCATAATGATGTAATATTCTAGTACAATTACATAAAGTCATAGTTTATCCTCTCAAACATTTAAATGAATTTCACAATCCTTTATTATCTTTCCCATTTTTTGTTTCATTCCAAACACCATTTCTAGTTTACTAATTTCCTATTATTCTATTGCACCCTATTTTATTTTAGCAAATTCAAGATGATAAATGAAATAATGCGTGATTTCTAGATTTATTAAAATTAGAAATCTTTGATAACCATTTTTACATGCAGTCTTTAAGATGATTGATTGTTTCTTCCCAGTAGTTGTTAAATGTTGCATAAATCCTATTGACCATGCCCAAATTTTCAAAATAAATTTAGATGTAATCCCTATTGGATCCTACTTGCAACTAAGAACAATCCCTCTAATAATATTTTCCTCCACATTTCCAATTCCCACTCTAGAGAGGTTGACTCGCACTACTTGATGATGTGAAGATAGGTTTAGAACTTTGTTGAAATGATTGGATTTGTTATGTCAGTTGCAATTTCAATGAAAAGAGGAACTATTATTCGAGGTGGTATTATTTTCTAGATGAGGATTGTTATGTTGATGGATGATAAGGTGTTCTCCATTTAACTATCGACTATCTCTTAGTGCTAATAAATTGTCTTCTCTAAATATCTTTTTGAACTCTAGTATTTCCACAAGTCGCTTGAGTCACTATTGGTCTTTATACTTTAGTACTTGTAGTCCTTGATGGCCTATTCTTCCCAATACATAATATTTCATTCCTATATGATAATAGCTCACTAAAACCCCTTATGCTAGATCTGGGAAATCAAGATCATCATATTTTCTTACATACTATTGTTCATCCTCTACAAAAATTTGTTCACGCTGAAGTTATATATGTTTAGGTGTAAAGAATATGAAAGTAGTTCCATTAAACTTGTCTGATACTTTAGTACCAATATGTGTCCCAATCCTAAAGAATTCAACGCACTTATCTACCTCTCTATGAACTCCTCCAATAGATAGCATTCCTTGAATTTTTCTTCAAATAGTTCCCAATAAACCTCTCACATGTACATGCCCAATTGCACTACAAGATTCCTCCACCCCAATAATGCACTCTTCTTTAATTGGAATGCATCGATCACTACCTTAATGTTGTATGTCTGATGCCTCACAGTAAAGAACATGGCATAGTTCCTATCCATGCTTAAACTAGTTCCCCATTAGTGTATATACATAACACAAGAAATTTGTATTTCTCTAATTCCATATGTATGTGATTGTTGTTCAAGTTCTAGGATCCTTCCACATGGATAGAATGTCTCACTTATTTTTTATCCAAATTGTTCATCAATGCACCCCGCATCTACCAAAAATATCAATCATATTGAATTTTTACACTACTACATCATTGGCCACTACTTATGGCATAGAGCTAAGTTCGGGCGCTTATCCCGTAGCTCCCTCTAACCTAGTGCATCCCATTAAAACCTTATGTTAACCTTTCAGGGTCCATCTGATGGGATAATTTTTCTTATGGGGAATGCTCAACTCTCTCTCCTTTGGTTATTGTTGTCTATCTGTTGATCCACCCTATCCCAACTTCACTGCAAAAGACATTAAGTCTATTATTTTCCGAGTTGGGCCTTACAAGTTAACTTGTCTCTATGTGGTCACCCCAATTTTAATTTTATTGGTTTCTCCTCTATCCAACATACCACCATGTCATCTTCTAACATATCTCGAGACCTTTGTCTCACGATGATTTTATTTAGTGATCCTTTGATATACCGACGACGTCCAACCAGTGGGATGATGTCTCCACGATGTCACTTCCGCCACATGTCAACCTTTGAATGGTGACACATATCACCCAAGAAAGGGCTAATTATGTACCTGAAAACACCATATTCATATTCCATGTGTCCCTACTAATGCCAGCCTTTGACGTCATTCGGGACATCCTCACCCCAATACCTATCCTCTTGGAAGGTAGAGAAAAGGTCCTCCGAGCCTTTGTTTTTTGACCAAATCCTATCTCTGTCAAGCTAGCCCATATTGTGGGACTCATCCTACTAGCTCACTTTTGGCCAGTTCTTGTGTTCATTACCGCCTCTTCCCGGTCGCTTAGGCCTATGACATAACAATATATTAATAGGATGTATCCTCTGGGCTAAGCTTTTCGAGCAAGCCTATCATGTGGGCTCTGCTGGTCCAACCTACTTGATTGGGAATGCTTCTTGCTACTATTGTGGCTTTCGTATGAGCTTGAGGCTCTCACATAGAGGCTCCACCATTTATCTCCACTACTTTTAGAATTTTTCCATCTTTCGCTACGCACCAAATACTCCACCAAATTGCTTGAACTCTTCTCTAAGGGCCTTAGGGCCATATAACTTTGACTAGATCTATATTTCAATCTAGGAAGCCATTTTGGGACTTCCATATATTGTTGGAAAGCTCTTCCAGATATCTATCCCATTGGGTGGCTTCCACTTGCTCCTAAGCTAATCCGGTGCTCCATAATTGTCTCTGAATCCTCTTCTTTCATTATGCCATGCTCTTCCATCACTATGTTTCCTTCACCCTGTTCCCATCATTGAAAACATACCTCAACAATCACCCCCTTTGCAATGATGGCAATAGTTAAAATCAAATACCACACCTTTTGTTTGAAAACACCATTTTCCCTCATAAGTCTTTCAAGTCTTGCTCCCCCTGAAATGCACACCTATTTACTGGTTTTCACTGCTATGGTATTCACTAATGGTGTTGTTTTCGTGCATGATCATTAGATCACTCCCCTTTTGTTGTTTGATTTTTGTATATCTCTCCCCCTTGGAATCAATGTCAAAGACACGAGTATGCTCCACCTATCACCATACTCCATCTTTCAACATATTTTTTCTGTCATATTGATGCTTGTGGACTTGGCATCTTCACATTGATTCTCTAATTATGCAACTATTACCTTTCTTCCTCTTAAAGGAAGAGCTAGTGGAGGGAGGAAAGAGGCACAACTCCAAATATTTGCCTTAAATATTCAAATTGTTCTCTAAGGAGTGGCTTGGTGAAGATACCAACAACTTTCTTTTTGGTAGGTACATACTCGAATTTCACAATCTAAGATCTAATTTTCTCTCTAAGAAAATGATACTTGATGGGGATATCCTTGGTCATTTGTAAACTATTGTGGAATTCCATTAGACAATTTGTCGCAATAGATCTGATAATAATATATTAAAATTGTGAATTTCTACACTATTACAGTTTTATTAAACTTTAAGATATGTAAACCTAACTATAATTAGCGCATGCATGCGAATAGAAATTATGCATAAAAGTAGAGAACGACAAAATAAGCTTAGAAAAACACATAAGACACAAGATATTCTCTTTGGGAAACCCTTATGAGAAAAAACTGAACTCGAAGGTGAGATCGCTTCACTCTCTTTCTTCGTCTAGAAATATGGCTACAAGTACAAAGAAGTAATGTCTGTGGCTTGTGGGCTTCTATAGTATACAAATCCTCTTTTTTTGATCTACCTCCTATCTCTCTTGCCTATATTTTCTCATATATGAACAAAATGCTCTCAAAAGAATGGAATGCATCTTCCTCCTAGTGGCCTAGTTATAATAGAGTACAATAGCCTACTAGTGGTTAAGTTTAACTTCATCAAATCTTAATTAGAGTTATAATATAGACTGTTATAGAGACTTTTACATCACAAACATGTGGCTAGCCCCTTTTCCATTAATAATCTGGGTTGACACAACATCCTCCAGAATTATACGTTTCAAAAGAGGAAGGTCAACTTTTGAGTGGCATAAATTTTGCATATGGACTCTAATTGAAGCACTTCTTGCATTGTTGGAAAGACCTATATGTGTAGAATAGCATGAAAAGGAATCGTATTAAATTAAAAAAAAAAAAAATTACACCCAAAAAAGTTCATTTGATTCCTCAAAAATATTGTGAATGTTTTCATACACTATTTTACCAGATTGGGTCTCGCCAGTAAAATGGGTCCCATAAGATGACTCCTCCACTTTTTCCATTCTGAATGTATTGATATGGATGAAAAAAAATATAATGATCCAATTCTGATCACTTGGCCTTGGAATGAAAAACTCCATTCTTTGACATGCTTATAACACTTGCGTTGTCACA
This sequence comes from Pinus tabuliformis, assembly GCA_031772625.1. Classification (NCBI taxonomy): domain Eukaryota; kingdom Viridiplantae; phylum Streptophyta; class Pinopsida; order Pinales; family Pinaceae; genus Pinus; species Pinus tabuliformis. The sequence goes on from CM062820.1 coordinate 1,338,320,294, forward strand.
AATGATAGGGATAAGTTGCTCATAGAACAATTGAAAATCTTGCAAATTTTTCTTCACCAGCAAAAGTTTTGTGCAACAAGTAGCTCCTACAATATATTCTTCTTCAGCTGTAGATAAATAAATAGATGTTTTATTCTTTCTCAACCATGAGACTAGACTTTCTCCAAGAATTAAAACACCACCGCTTGTGCTCTTACTATCATCTATATCACCTTCCCAACCAGCATCAATATAAACAGTGAATAATAAATATTTACCTCTAGGGTATCACAATACATACTCTATTGTTTCTTTGAGATATCTCAGATTATCTTGGCTGCTAAGAGATGGCTTTATCTCGGATTTTCTTGAAATATTATAGCAATTACAATGACTTGCATGATGTCTAGTCTTGTAGCTATCAAATACAAAATGATGAAAATAACGGACCTATATGAAGTCTGGTCAATTGTTGGAGATTCATCCATCTTGGTACGTTTCCATCCTGTTACCATTGTAGTTCTCACTAAATAGTATTCTACCATGCCAAACTTCTTCAACAATTCCTTGGGATACTTTCCTTGAGAAATAAAAATAGCTTTAGGGGTGTGTTCGATCTTCAATCCAAGGAAATATGACAGCTCTCCAAGCATGGATATCTCGATTTTTTCCTTCATATTAGTGTAAATTTCATTGTTCAACAAATCAAAATTGCTTGCAAATATAATATCATCAACACTTGAGTAGGTAGTTGTCTAGACTTGAATACCAAGCATACCAACCCTTCCTAAGTCTACATAAATATTCTCTTTTCTTTGTCAGCTGAAAGCCTTCTCAATGATCTATATAAACATCCTCATGTAGTTCTCCATTTAGAAAACTAGATGTGACATCCATTTTATAAATTTTAAAGCCGTTCAAGCAAGCATATTCCGAAAACAACCTTATTACTTCTAATCTAGTAACAAGAGAAAAGGTTTCATCGAAATCCAAACCTTCTACTTGAGCATATCGTTTGCATACTAATCTACCCTTGTTCCTTACAACTTCTCCACGGTCATTCAAATTATCTCTAAATACCCACTTTGTGTCAATGACATTCTTATTTGCAGGTCTAGGAACAAGTTCCCAAGTCTTATTTTTCTCTATCTAGTTCAATTCTTCATTCATCACCTTTAGAAAATTTTGATCTTGGCTACCTTGAGCAATAATTTTTGGTTCCTCTGAGGAAAAAAGTGAAACATGTACCTCCATAGGATCATTAAGCAAATTCCTTCTTATCGACACTCAAACATTTAGTTCACTAATTATTTGATCAGTTGGGTGAAGTTTTTTTTCATACCTTGGGGGATGTCTAGCTTTAGGACTAGAGGGATCTTTCTCACTTTCTTCTTGAGTTTCCTCATTATTATCAACACCAATCCTTGCTAGTTCATGAACGTTGGCGTTTTTGAGTTGTTTCACCTCTCTATTATCATGCTCATCTACCTTTACATTGATGTAGTCAATAATTCTCTTGTTGACTTTTCTGTGACACCTATAGCCTCTATTATTTTGTGAATAACCCTGAAAAAATTCCTTCATAAGCTCTGGGATCGAATTTTCCTAGCTTCTCATCATTCCTCTTGATGTAGCATCTACTACCAAATAATTTGAAGTGTTTGACTATTGCAGGTCTTCCACACCACAACACATAAGAAGTTTTGTCACTGTTGGGTATTAGATGAGCTTCATTGAGAATGGAAGTTGTTGTATGAATTTTCTTTGCAAAAAATCTCTGCTAGACATGCTTTTCTATCATCATTTCTCTAGCTAATTGTTGCATTGATATGCTTTTTCTCTTTATAAAACCATTTTTCTTGGGAGTGTAGCTACAATAATTTTCCTTTTGATGCCATTTTGTTTGCAGAATTCATCAAATTCCTTTGAAGTGAACTCACCTCCATTATCTAACCTTATTCTTCTGATTCTACATCATATTTCATTCTCAGCCATGGCTTTGAACTCTTTGAACTTATCAAAGGCTTCAAACTTCTCTCTTAGGAATGAAACCCACATCATCCTATTGGAATCATCAATGATTAACATAAAACAGATCTTACCGGTGCTTTACTTCATTCTGGATGGTCGACACAAATCCATGTGTACCAACTATAATGGTTTTGTTAAAGAGTATTCATTTTCCTTGAAAGAAACTTGAGCTCTCTTTCCTAGCTAGTAGCACTTGAGAATAATTTTCTTTGCTTTTGAAATCCTGGGCATGTCCATGACTACATTTTTCTTACTAAGATTGAAAATATGTTAAAAGTTCATATGTCCATTCCTTTTGTGCTATATCAAAATTTCATCAATCTTGGAGAAACAACACTTTTTTATCTTTTCCTTTAGCACATAAACTTTGTTGTTTTTTATTACAACTTCAGCCAATATATTTCGTGTATCTGTGGATTTGATTTGAATTTTTTTTGCTTTGAACACCACATCGTATCCCTCGTCAAAAATATGGGACAAACTCAACATATTGTGCTTCATCCCATGAACATAAAATCCAGTGTTCTCGTTACCTATGCTATTTGGTAGGGTGGCTACTACTTTCATAATTATCTTGCCTGGGGAATTTTCCCCAAAAGTCAGATTACCTTTGTCTAGAGGCTACCAAGTAAGAAATTTTCTTCTATATCTTATCATGTTCCTGGAGCAACCGATATCAACATACCAATGGCTCCCACCATTGTCATCATACAAGGAAATATCACACTGCTTTGACTTTTCTTTTTCTATCTAGATTTTTGGTTGTTGTATAGTTTTTTAAATAATAGTTCCTTTCTTATTGTCCCTTAGTTTGCAATTTGCTCCAATATGACCAAAATTCTAGCATTTAAAACACTGTACTTGATAATTCAAATGAGAAAATGGATTATCATACCTTAGTTTTGTTCTTATCTGCTGAAATATTCTCTTGGAACCAAACTTTGTGTAAGAGAGATTAACTATGTAGGTCACTGCCTTGTGGCCATAATTGGTGCATGTAAGAAAATATCCATGGAAGACATCATTGTACCTGAGTTTTTTTCTTCTGCATTGAGCATACAATTAATCTTCATGAACAATGTACTCCTTATATTGCTGTTGATTTGTCTTAGCCTGCATAATTATCTATTGTTGCTTTGTGGACCCTTATTTGTTGGGGAAACAAAAGAGATATCTTCTTTCCTTTTAGCTCAGTTGTTTCACTTGACTCGACATTATAGCCTAGATAAATTCGTTTTGGGGTAAGTCTATGTACTTCTAATATTTCATTCAGGTATCCAATTCCCTTGTTAATTTTTTTATTTAAGTTGAGATGTGTCTTTGCTTTTTCCAAATCCTTCCCCAGAACTATGATTTCATCTTCCAACTTCACACATTCTTAAACTTTTTCATTCAAATATTACTTTGAGTATTCTTGGAATTTCATAGATTCTTCTAACTACAAAAGTAATGGCTCAACAACCTCAACCTTTTCTTCCATATAGGATCCTCATGGGTTTTTTTTCTTTCTCAACCTTTCTATTCGCTCAAGAGACCTTACCATCTCTCCTTCAAAATCTAATTCACCTTCTTCATTATTAGAGTTGATAGCCTTGACTTGAAAATATTCATTGGCCATCAACATGAATTCGTTACGGCTATCATCATCTTTCTCTTCATCTGAGGACTATATTGGGTCACTTTCAGAAGATCTCCCTTACTAAAGATAGAATCCTCTTTTAAAAGCCTTATTTCTATTCTTGGTGAACTTTATTAAACATTTCTTTAGGATCATAATCCTTTCTCCTCTTATGAGGACACTTTGATGCATAAATGACCAACTTTTCCACATTTAAACAATTTAAATGGTAACTTCCCTTATGCTTTCCTGATCCTTCCTTGAGTGTGTTAAAAAATTTGGCTTCATCATCATTTAATTCACAACATGAGTCATTAAGTTCATTCTTGTTCTTCTTTTCTTCTTCAAAGACTTATTCATTGGCTGCAGACTTTTCTTTAAAAATCCTCTTCTTATATGCAATGACTGTCCCAAGAAGTTGATCTAGAGTGAGAGTTTACAGGTTTGGCATTTATTTTATTATAGACACCTTGGGATTAAACTGCCCATGAAGAGGTCTTAACACTTTTTGAACTACCACTTCATATAGCTTCTCATGAAGCCCTCTTATATTGTTCACAACCTCATCTACTCTTAAGAAATACTTTGCAATATCTTCATCATCATGCATGCTTAGAGATTGAAATTGCATCCTATAATGTTGGATTTTAGCCTTCTTTACCTTGTTGTCTCCTTCATAATAGTTTCTCATATTTTCCCAAATTGCTTTGGCAAATGTACGATCCATTACATTGCCAATATTTAATTTAGGTACACAACGAAGAAGGGCATGCATTCCTTTGGCATTGCATGAAAATTTTAACTTATGATATTTGGTAATAAATGTTGGAGGTATTTGGTATTCTTCTTCCACAACATCCAACACATCAGCTCCAAGTGGTTAAATGTAGGTCCTCATCCCCACTTTCAAAAACACATAATTTTTACTATTGAAAATGGGTGCCTTATTGGTAAATCCTCCTTCCTGGTTTTCCATCATCATTGATCTTGTTTCAAGATGTTATACTAATAAGAATTGATTTGGATCTAATACCAATTGAACAAAACCATGACAATACTAAGAAGGGGGGGGGTGGGGTGGGGGTAGGGCGTGAATCACTATTGTAACATGTTTTACCAATTTAAAACTTCTTTTCACTTTGATCTCACTATGAATTAATTCAAAAATTTATAAGCACAATAAAATAAAACTCAATGGAACACAGACAAAGAACTATTTACATCTCATAACTCCTCTTCAATTTTATTAATGGAGCAAGCTATAACATGCAAATATAATGATTTGGTTACAACCAGTAGGAAACTACAACTTCCTATTTTTTAGCTAGAACTGAATGGAGCACAAACCCAAAATATTCTTGAGCACCAACTAGAAGGAACAAAAACCCCATATCAGTAAGCTATAGCTTTTGAAGGTACTAACTAGTCCATTTTTCATCCATTTTCAAACTGGGACCCATGACCACCTTTCCTTCCTTTAAAAAAAAAATTCTTCATCAAACACCAACCTCAAATCACATTAACAAATGAAATCATACCAGTATCTTGCTACACCATGAGCTCTATCTCAGTAGAAAATCTCAAACTTTTATCACATTGTGCTTTTCTAGGCCGACTTATATAAGTTTTTCTTCTTGTTATTTTTGGCTTCAAATTTATGCATGAAATCATATTTTTTTCCTTTGTTATGATGGTCTTGGTCTTCTGGATTTTTGTTTTCTAAGTCAAACTATCCTTATCTACATTTTTGGCCACTTAGCTTGAGCATTTTTGCTGATTTTAGGCCTTCTAGAATTTCTACGGTCTTTAGCAGTCTTCCTCTTAAATTTCATTGTAGTTAACTTGGATGTAACTGCCAAAACTAGTAATTCCATTATTCTACCCTTTATATTCCTTATGTTGGTCCCTTTCACTTATTTTTCACCATATAAAAGGTCTCCATGACTGTCGACTTACCTCTTTGAGTGCTTGAGCTCTTTAATCCCTCCACAGACAAAATTCCTTTATAAACGACTCTCCACCATATGTTCATGCTTCTATGAAAAGTGACCAAGGGGATGGAACTTAGCCACTCCAAGAGCCTTTGTAGACCTTTGCACTACTACATCATTGGTCTCTACTTGTGGCATAGAGGTGAGTGTGGGTGCTTAGCCCATAGCTCCCTCTAATGTGATGCATCCCATTGCACCCTTATGTTAACCTTCCAGGCTACATCTGCCAGGATGAGTTGTCCTAGTGGGGATTGCCCAACTCTTAATCCATTGGTCATTTTTGTTGATGTATTGATCCACTGTGTTTTGGCCCCACCATAAAAACCATAAGTCTATTTTTCTGTCAGGTTGGGCCTTATAGGCTGATTTGTTTTCGCAGGGTCCTCCCAATCCTAATTCTATTGGTTGCTCCTCTTTCCACATGCCACCATGTGATATGCTAATGAAGCATGTCCATGTTGATGTCAATCTCTGATGTCATCCAGAACAACCTCGTGCCAATAGCTGTTCTCCTGGAAGAGAGAGAAATGCTCCTCTAGACATTTTTTTTGTGACCAAATCTTATGTTATTTCGATGCTTTTCGTCAGATTGCTGCTATCCATTTCATTTCCTTCTCTCTTAAGCCTCTGGAGTGCACCCTCCTAGGTAGTATTGTCAGGTGGGATCCACCCATTTGGTCCCCATTGGACAAAGTCTAGCAGTCATGTCTCGACTCTTTCCTCCATGTAGATAATACATTTATGTGCCAAAGTATTTTCACCAAGGTGAACTCGTTGGGATGCCTTCATCGAGATAGCCTATACAATGGGCCTCCTGCTTCTTTCTCATGATTGGCCAGTTCTTGCACTGGTTTCCACATCATCCTGGTCACTTAGACCTATGGAATAACAATATACTGCCAGTGTGTATCCTTCGAGGTAAGCTTGTTGAACCATCCTGTCAGGCAAGCTCCACCTGCTCCAATTTTATCTAATGGGAATGCTTCCCGCTACTGTTGTGGCTTCAACATAAGCTCATATCTCTCACTTAGAGGTTCCTCCATTTATCTCTACTACTATTTCCATTTTTCGAGCTTCGACTAAGTATCAAAGAGTGCGCCAAATTTCTTGAAGTCTATTATGAGGGTGGTAGGGTCATATAACTTTGACACGATCTAGATTTGAAGCTAGGAAGCCATTTTGGGACTTCCATATATAGTTAGAAATATATTCCAAATATCTATCCAACTGAGTGGCTTAGACCTACTCCTGAGATGATCTGGTGCTCCAGAATTGGATCCAAACCCTTTTCCACCATTATGTCATGTTCTTCATCATGCTTCCTTCATTAACACCTCTGTTGCTTCCATCATTTTTTTTCCTTCACCCTTTTCCCATCATTGATAACACACCTCAACATTATTATGATAATATTGATGTAGATATCAAATTCATATATAGATTTTCTTATGAATAAAATAATACTTTTTATTTCTAACCTTTTATTATATAAATATTTATTTAAAAAATAAAATTTAATTACTTAAATTAACGATATAAAATAACTTATCTAATCTCAACCTCTCTTTTAAGGACAAAATTAAATATAATTAAGTACCATTTTTTCCTTTAAAAGTTTACTACTAAAAATTCATGATGGGATCCTTGTAGCTTTTTCATCTCTCTAAGAAGAATAAATAACTAATTAGAAAAGTTTTGATCCTAAAAAGTAAGAATAGTGTTACAAATTAAGAAAAAAGGAATATTTAAGAAATGCAGCTTCCAATACCTTCACACTTTTCTAGAGATATAACTATTAATATATTCATAGTTTTCCAAAGTCATTTTTTAATAGTAAGTATAATTATGATAAATAGTGTTGCATAAACATCAAGTTATTTCATTATATGTAAAGGGTCTATTGATGTAAGTATATTTTTATAACATTTTACATTTCTTAAAAGAATAAATATTTCATTTATAAGCATATTAATATTTTTTATTGAAAAAATAAATAATATTTAAAAACTAAAATATCAAATATGTTTTAAAATATTATGTTTATATATAAATATAATAAAAATAAATAAAATATGAATCATTATTTGTATATTTTTTTATAAGTTTATTTATTTAAAGAAGTTTTGAATTGCTCTGCCAGGGTTTCGTGAGTGTTTCAAAAATTCCAAAGGTGGTGACAATTCTTTGCAGGTGGCGGTAGTTCACTACATTAGTATCAAATATTTATACTATCTAAGGTTTTATGTCCAGTTGTATTGATCTACCAATAAGGGACACCTCAAGGTGGGCATGAGTGCTCTCCTCCTATAAAATTGCAATCAACGGAGCCCAAAAGGTCATGGGTGGAAGCACAAGTATGGAAGCAGGTGGAAAACAGGAAGTGAAATCACTTGTTATGGGAGGCTAATGAAATGATAAAGCTCAAGGGCATTGCCTTCCAAAAGCTTCCCAAAACCCCAAATTTATGATCCCAAAAACTGGCTAGAGAAGACTCGCCTGTTCATGAAGGAAAACACCACCATTTGTAAGTTTATATGGATCTGGATGAAAGAGCAAGAGATGTTTCATGAATACAGGTGAAATAAAATCTTCAGGGGCTAGTGGAACTTAGGTTGCAAGCCAAAGGATTTTTTATAGTCATCTTCACATATATGATAAATGGAAAAATTTCTTCACGAATGGGATGTATTTCATGAAAAACACAAGTTACTCATTCACTTCTAGAAGGAATGTTTTAATGTGAAGAAACAATAGCTCTTAGCATCTCTAGTATGGTTTCATATGTTCACCTTTCTAGAATATTTATGGAAACCTAATATACTAGAGGGAATTGGTAACTTCATAGGAGAATTTGTGAAGATCTCAAAGATTATCAAGCAGATGGGACATGTGGGCTATTTCTGAATCTGCGTCCATATGAACATCACCTAACCCTTAGAAGATTTAATAGATCAAGAATACCACAAGATAATATTGCCCCAATCACTTGGCTATGACCATGTGACATCCATTTCCATGCATATGGACACCTTTTACAGACTATCCACTCATATTAGTAGAGGAAAAAAGGCTAAAGAGATAAATGATGAGGAGGGTTTTCTAACTACAGGCCTGTGCAAAGCTAGATATGTAAAAAATAAGCAAAATTATGAAGGCACTGAAGCAAATTTGGCGATGATAGAATATAATCTCCTTGGTACCAAATTGAACTTAGGGAAGAACGACCCACCCAAATAAGATATAACCCTAATGAAGGTGCGGAAGGTAGCGGACAATAACAACTTTACAATCATGGAGAATATGGAAATCCTTGGATATAATGAGAGTCACGCAGAAGATATGGAAATCTAGTTAAGGGATGTCAACCAACATAAAAATAAGGGAGTAGAGAAAAGAAATCCAAAATGAAAAATATCAAAAGATATAGAGGAATATTGAAATCTGAAAGAGATCCTAGGACACATAAGAAAAATACTCAAATTCAAAGAGAAACAAAATAGATTGAACGTTGAGAGAAAACCATGTTGGAATTCTCCTGGGTCTAGGTGTTGGCATTATGACACAGGTTTGGTACTATGGCACAGATGTTGTCCTTGATGGAAACTCACTCAGATGGCAGATCACAGTTCAAGCTCTCAGAATGGAAGAAAAATACATGTACGCAGGTTCCTCTTGACAAGATCGTGTATACACATGGGATTACTGACCAAAAGAAGCGTATATGTATGCACACACTTTCATGCAAAGAAAAGCACATACATGTGGGAAATCTTATGTTTGTTCCATGGTATTTAGTCTGACATATTTGAACCTCTGGTTTTGGTCCTTGGTATTGCATCTAAAGTGTTGAACCTAGGTATTGGGTCCCTAGTATTTGTTCTCAATGGTTTTGGACCATGGTTTGAGTAAGGCCTAAGACTATAAAAAGGGAAGGAGATCATTTTGCAAGTACATTGACTTAAGCATTGAATATCTGATGAAGAGCAAGATCTAGAATACTAGCCACTGGGTTATGGTGCATAACTAGATCTGAATCAAGGGGGAAGCTGAGCATAAGGAGAAGGATAAGTTCTATTGATGGGTCAAGATCTTAAGGCGGCTTGAAGAGAAGTATCTTTGTGTAATTTTGATCTGTTATATTTGGCTCATGACTTGATCTATAAATATGATAATCTGGGTATAACTGATGACTGAATAAGTGAAAAGGATAAATTATCTTTTATAGATCCGTACACAGGTTCAGCGCAGCAGAGGCATGTATACACACTGGTTCACTAACTTAAAATAGCATATACACCAGTTGGCCTTGATACAAAAGCGTATGCACGTAGGTTCCACATATTGACGTAGTGTACATCTCATGAAATATGTTTTAGCTGCTTCTGTTTATTGCTACAGTGTTCTAGGTTCAAAATTGGTGTCTGGTTACTGGTACTATTTTTTGGTTACAACATTCTAAGAAGTTATTGGTTGATTCAGTATTTGTTTGTACAAAGGATATTGGTTGATGTAGATATACTTGATGTTTGATCGATATTCATGGATCCAGTCTAAAAATTTATGAAACGTCATCCCTAGAAGAAAAGAGAAGGTTGCAGCCTTCTATAGGTCAGTACCTACATACTAGTATCTCAGCTAGTGCAAGAGCTAGGGAGGTTGTAGCTCCCTTCTAGGAGAAACTCGAGAACGAGAGAAGGTTGTAGACTTTTGCAAGTAGAAGCTTGTGTACTGGTATAAGATTGTACCAATATAGAAATATTGTAAAAAGAAGTTTCTTATTAAAAAGAAGATAGAGACAACTTGCAGCAGGTGGTTTTCACCCACATTGGGTTTCCACCTTATATCATGGTGTTCATGTGTGCTTCTTGTGTGCGATGATCTGTTCTGTTTTACTGCTCCTATTTACTGTACATATGGTTAATAATGTTTTGATGCATTCATTAATGATCAACTAACTGAATCATAAGTTTACTGGATATACGCTTGTTTCATTGCACACAGTTGCGTATACATGCAGTTTTCCTTAACTGAAGTAGCTTATATGAATCTAAATCTGGAAATGAAAAGGTTATATTGATTTGATAATACTGATTCAGCCCCCCCTCTCAGTATTATTTCCAACAATTGGTATCAAGGTAAGTCCTTCAGAAGAAGCTTGATTACTTGAAGGAAGATCTATCAGCATGAGCAACTACGAAAAAGAAGCATCAATCAGGCCAACAAATTTTTATGGGAGCAACTTCATCTATTGGAAGGTAAGAATCACTACCTATCTTCAATCTCTTAGTACAGAAGTTTGGGCTATTATGGAAACAGGATACACATTTCCATTAGCAACTCCTACAGATACGGCTGGTAAGAAGCAGTATGAAATAAATGCAAAGGCTCTCAATACTCTATCAGGGAGCCTATCTTAATCAAAATTCATCAAGGTTATGCAACTCAAAACCACAAAATAAATATGGGACAAGATCGTTCTGAGCTATGAAGGAGATGAATAGGTAAAATTAGAAAAACTACAAACTCTCAGAATTCAATATGAAAATCTCAGAATGCACAATGATGAAAGTGTGGCTAACTATTTCCTACGTATAGATGAGATTGTTAATTGTATGAAAAACTTGGGAGAAGAAATAAAAGAAGTTGTTTTGGTTGAATAGGTTCTAAGATCTTTGTCTCCTAAGTTTGATTCAAAAGTTTCTGCCATAGAAGAAAAACAGAATCTACAGAGCATTACCATGTCACAGTTGCACGAAATCCTAACTGCTTACGAAATGAGAAAAGGGGGACCATCAGACAAGAGAGAAGCTGCATTCAAAGCCTCAGGAAAAGGAGATTGCAATGAGTCAGGACATATCTCAGAAGAAGAGGAAGAATCAAATTTTGTCAAGAGCCTTCAATGGGGAACTAGAAGATTCAAAGGTAAGCTTCCTTTCAAATGATTTACTTGTGGAAGTGTTGGTCATTATGCTGCCAAGTGTCCTCATAAAGATAAACTTGACAAAGGTAAGGAACCAGTTAGATGGAATAGAAAACAGAATGTAAGTAAGAAGCATTATTATACACATGAAGGCAGTGATGGATATTCAAATAGTGATGAAGATGAAAAATGTAATGATTATAGACTTTTGATGGCTTTTGAAGATGATGATTTCTTGGATGCTATAGATGAAGAAGGTCTCTATGAAGAAATTTCTAAACTCAAAATCTGTTTAGAGGAAAAGAATATGATTATAGATACTCTGACATTCCAACTTGCTGAAAGAGAAAAACACAATGAAAAGTTAGAATGTGAAATTGTGGGACTCGGAAAAGATATTGAGAAATAAAAAGCTCTTAATCTTAGATTTGCTAAAGGATCTGAAACTTTAGATAAGATTATCAAAGTGTACCGTTGTCCTCTAATCAAGGCAGGTCTTGGATATATTGAAGAAGTGTCTCAAGCATAGAAGCAAGCACAGAAGCCATCCACCTCCAAAAGTTATCTTGATGCAACAAGAAAAAGTGAATAGATTGACAATCGACAACAAAAGCGTAATGCAGATCACCAAGTAAATCAGGGGCAATCTACTTCAAGGATGAATAGAAGCTTCAACCAACCACAGGTAAATCATTCTCAATTTGCCTCAAGAATAGATGTCAATGGAAACTACAATCATTTTGTTGGTAGGTTTGATAATCACAGAAATTTCTTCAATGGCCAATGTTTCTCTTGTCATAACTTTGGTCACAAACCTGCTCAATGTGTTGCCTACAAGACCATCATGACTAGAGAAGCTCAAAAACAAAGGAGTATGACTGGGATCATGAAAAGGACCTACAATAACTTTTCTTCTCTTGAGAATGAAGTAGAATGTTATATTTGTAACAACTTCGGTCATGAAGATTCTGAATGCAGGAGTACGTTTTGGCAAACAACTCAGAAGGAGCAAGTTTCATTGAATTCTAAAACATGGAGAAAGAAAGAATCGCAACCAAAAAGATGTTGGATAGCCTTATATGTGGAAGTACAGGAAAATCAGTGGTACATCGACAGTGGATGCTCGAAACATATGATAGGTGATAAAGAAAAAATTCAGTCATATAGTGCCTTAGAAAAGGAAAAGAATGTCTCATTTGGAAATGACACCCCTGCACTCATAAAATGTAAAGGTTCTATGTTTTTGAAAGAAAAGGTCCAGGTTGGAAATGTTATGTATGTTGATGGCTTAAAGCATAATCTATCGAGTGTCAGTCAAATGTGTGATCAAGGAAATGAAGTAATATTTCGATCAAATGGATGCATCGTTCGTGAGCTTGATACAGGAGAAACATTGATCAAAGGCATAAGAACTCCAAATAATTTATACATACTCAAGGGAGGACAACAACAATGCTATCTAAGAAAGAATGATGAACAATGGCTATGGCACAGAAGATTAGGGCATGTAATATTCTCTTAGATAAGGAAATCATGCAAATATTAGGCGGTTCGTGATCTCCCTGACATCATAATTCCAAAAAATACAATATGCAAATCATGTCAATTTGCTAAGCAAACGAGAACTAATTTTCCTGAGAAGGAAGGATCAGCTAGCAGGCCACTTGAACTTGTCCATACTAATGTATGTGGTCCATCTACAAAAAAGGTCACCTCGAGGAGAAGAATATTTTATATTGTTCATTGACAAATTTTCCAGGATGTGTTGGATAGGACTTATGAAGCATAAAGACAAAGCTTTTGATAAGTTCAAAGCATTCAAAGCCCTGGTTGAAAACGATTCAGATCGGAGAATCAAATGCCTCAGGTCTGATTGAGGAGGGGAATTTAGCTTGGATGATTTTTTCAATTTTTGTGAAGAACATGGAATAAGAAGGGAATTCTCTACTGCAAGGACCCCTAAGAAAAATGGAGTAGTGGAAAGGATGAACAGAATGGTTCAACAAATGGCTCATGCTATGCATGATGTGTCTGAAACTCCCGCAACCTTCTGGGGTGAAGCCGCATTTGCTGCAGTTACTATTCTCAACAAGACAAACGTCCGGGTAAACAGCACTCAGACTCCTCATGAACTTTGGTATGGTAAGACTCCCACAGTTAAATACTTCATAATTTTTGGAAGCAAATGCTACATCAAAAAGACTGATGAAAACCTTGGCAAGTTTGAACGTAGAGAATATGAAGGCATTCTCCTTGGTTACTCTCCTCACAACAAAGCATATAAGTGTTACAGTAAAAGACTTGGAATAATTGTTGAAAGTATTGATGTAGTAGTTGATGAAGAAGGGAACACTCCTAGGCAAGTAAAATCTGAAGATTTTGAAGATGATGAAGACTATCCTTCAACATCAAATCAGATTCATGATGAAGAAGAAAACCATGAAGCACCAGAAGAACAGATAAGAATAGAAGAAAAGTCTCCATCCAGGTACGTTCAGAAGAATCATCCAGAAACCAAAATTTTGGGGCAAAAAGAGGCAGGTGTACAAACAAGAAGAATCATTTCAGAAGCTTCAAGTTATCTAGAATTACTCTTCTCCACTAAACCACAAAATGTAAGAGAGGCATGGAAAGATGAATGCTAGGTAAAGGTCATGGAGGAAGAACTTGAGCAGATTGAAAAGAATAACACTTGGGAGTTGGTTCCTAGACCAAAAGATAAGAATGTCCTAGGAAAACAATGGATATTCAAAAATAAGCTAAATGAAAATGGAGAGGTGATTAGAAACAAAGCCAGACTTGTTTGTAAAGGGTATGCTCAACAAGAAGGTATAGACTTTGAAGAAACTTTTGCACCAGTTGCTAGACTTGAGGCCATAAGAATGTTCCATGCTTTCAGAAGTTCAAAGTATTTCAAATGGACGTGAAGTCTGCCTTCCTGAATGGAGACTTGGATGAAGAAGTATATATTGAACAACTAGATGGGTTTATTCTTGGAAATGATCCAAATCTTGTATGTAGACTCAAAAAGGCTCTCTATGGCCTTAAACAGGCTTCAAGGGCTTGGTATTATCGGTTGGATAAGTACCTCCATCAACAAGGTTTTATAAAAGGATCAACAGATAGCAATCTATATATAAAAATTGACAAGGATAAGTTGCTAATACTTATTGTGTATGTTGATGATATCATCTTTGGTAGTAATGAAGAAGACATGAGTCAAAACTTTGCCTTGGTGATGCAAAAAGAATTTGAAATGTCCCTGCTTGGTGAGCTCACATATTTTCTTGGTTTACAAGTCCAACAAAACAAAGATGACATTTTTCTATCACAAACCAAGTATCTCAAGCAGATCTTGAAGAAATACGGGATGGAGGACTCGAAACCAGTGTGGTCCCCTATGGTAACAGGATGCAGTCTCAACGCAAATGATGAATCAACAATAGTACATCAACCAACCTATAGATCCATGATTGGTAGTCTGCTCTATCTAACAGGTACCCGATCAGACATTATGCATGTAGTGGGAATAGTTGGAAGGTTTCAGGCAAATCCAAAGGAAACTCATCTTCAGGCAGTTAAGGGAATTTTCAAGTATCTTCAAGGAACTCAAAACTATGGCTTATGGTATCCTAGAGATACAGAGCTCACACTTCATGCATATACAAATGCAGATTAGGTAGGAAGTGTGGATGATAGAGAAAGCACTAGTGGTGGTGCATTCTTTATGGGTTCCAGATTAGTATCTTGGTTCAGCAAGAAACAAGGTTCAATTGCATTATCGATAGCTGAAGCAGAATATGTGCTTGTTGCATCTTGCTGCACATAACTCCTTTGGATGATGCAAACATTGCAAGACCTTCAAATTACTTGTCCTCCACCTATCTCCATTTTTTGTGATAATACAAGTGCAATCAGTATTTGAAAGAATCCTGTCATGCATTCAAAGACTAAGCACATACCTATCAAGTATCATTTTCTCTGGGAACAAGTGCTTGAACAAAAGGTCAAATTAGAGTATGTTCCCTCCAAGGAACAAGTTACTGATATACTCACCAAACCACTACCCAGGGAAACATTTGAATACCTCAGACAAATCTGGGAGTAGTCAATGCATCATCTTGCTGTTGAAACTTGTCTATTTCAGAGAAAAGTTGGTGTACGTGAGTTTCATGAGGAGGATCCATGTACATACGCAGGTTTATGTGGGTACAGTCACGTATATGTTGATTTGAAGATAAACAGTGGGCCAGGCTCAGGATGAAAGGAGTCTGATATGGGTTTGATAGAGACCATCTGGCACAAGTTCAGGGGGAGCATATATATTCTTCTAATAATGCATTGTTGGCATTATCCAAGGAGATCTTGGTTCAAGATCACAGTGTTTTTGGTTTTAGGAGGATCAGGTACAGAAGGAGAACATGGTTGCTGGTCTGGATGATGATTGATAGATGCTACTGATGATATTTTTTGATAACTATCATAGTCTGGTTATAGATATTTCGTCTCTATGTCATGTATTTATTTTCTTCTCAAGGTCATGTAACGACCTATTTTTGTTTCCCCACTATGCCTGGGATGGATGATGTAATGGTTTATCTTGTGGTGTATCCTCACTTGGTTGGGTGGATGAGTCAATATTGGTATATCCCACTTGATTGGGAAATGTATGTATGTATGAGTCTTTGGTGATAGGAAGGTTTCTTATGATGTATAGATTCATGGTATTTCTTATAGATCATTTTTCTGCAAACCTTGCCTACAGTCAGGGGGAGCATGGAAACACAATAGAGCAAAGAGTTTAGCATGTATTCAAGGGTAGAATAACCCTTTGCCCTTGATGTCAAAGGGGGAGAATGAGTTTTAGTTACTTGGGGTTGCCATCAAGTCCAAAGGGGGAGATTGTTGGCATTATGACACAGGTTTGGTACTATGGCACATATGTTGTCCTTGATAACAACTCACTCAGATGGTAGATCATAGTTCAAGCTCTCAAAATGGAAGAAAAATACATATACACAGTTTCCTGTTAGCAAGATCGTGTATACATGAAGGATTACCGACCAAAAGAAGTGTATATGTATGCACGCTCTTTCATGCAAAGAAAAGCACGTACATGTGGGAAATCTTATGTTTGGTCCATGGTATTTAGTCCGACATATTTGAACCTGTGGTTTTGGTCCTTGGTATTGCATCCAAAGTGTTGAACCCACCTATTGGGTCCCTAGTATTTGTTCTCAATGGTTTTGGACCATGGTTTGAGTACGGCCTAAGACTATAAAAAGGGAACAAGATCATTTCACAAGTGCATTGACTTAAGCATTGAATATCTGATGAAGAGAAAGATCTCGAATACTGGTCACTGGGTTATGGTGCATAACTAGATCTGAATCAAGGAGGAACCTAAGCGCAAGGAGAAGGATAAATTCTATTGATGGGTCAAGATCTTAAGGCGGCTTGAAGAGAAGTATCTTTGTGTAATTTTGATCTGTTATATTTGGCGCATGACTTGATCTATAAATATGATAATCTGGGTATAACTGATGTCTGAATAAGTGAAAAGGATAAATTATCTTTTATAGATATATACGTAGGTCCAATGCAGTAGAGGCATGTATACACGCTGGTTCACTAACTTGAAACAACGTATATGCTGATTGGCCTTGATACAGAAGCATATGCACGCAGGTTCCACATATTGAAGCAGCGTACATCTCATGAAATATGTTTTAGCTGCTTCTGTTTATTGCTGCAGTGTTCTGGGTTCAAAATTTGTGTCTGGTTACTGGTGCTATTTTTTGGTTACAACATTATGAGAAGTTATTGGTTGATTCAGTATTTTTTTGTACAAAGGAGATTGGTTGATGCAAACATACTTGATGTTTGATTGATATTCATGGATCCAGTCTAAAAATTTATGAAACGTGGTCCTTGGAAGAAAAGGGAAGGTTGTAGCCTTCTATAGGTTAGCGCCTATGTACTGGTATCTTAGCTAGTGCAAGAGCTAAGGGGGTTGTAGCTCCCTTCCAGGAGAAACTGGAGAATGAGAGAAGGTTGTAGCCTTCTGTAGGTAGAAGCCTGTGTACTTGTATAAGATTGCACCAATACAAAAATATTGTTAAAAGACGTTTCTTATTAAAAGGAAGATAGAGACGACTTGTAGTAGGTGGTTTTCACCCACATTGGGTTTCCACCTTATATCATGGTGTTCATGTGTGCTTCTTCTGTGTGATGGTCTATTCTATTTTACTTCTCTTGTTTATTGTTCATATGGTTAATAATTTTCTGATGCACTCATTAAGGATCAACTAACTGAATCATAAGTTTACTGGATATATGCTTGTTGCATTACACACAGTTGCGTATACACATGGTTTGCCTTAACTGAAGTACGATATATGAATCTAAATCTGGAAATGAAAAAGTTATATTGATTTGATAATACTGATTCGCACCCCCCCCCTAGTATTATTTCCAACACTAGGTTAAGGTCGATCTCAAGGAAATACCATCTAATCAACTAGTGCACTTCCATAATTTTTTTTTCCAATGGTGCGCTAGGATAGCCAAGGCCAAAGAAAAGAATAGGGTTAGGTCAATCTCCCTCAGGTGGATCTGCTCACAATAGAGAAAGGAAAGAAGAGATGTAAATCATCGAGAGAAATGTTGAAGGAATTAGGGGAATTTTTTTTAAACTCTAGCCAAATGAGCCAACTCATGGAGTATTACCCCCAAACCCTATAACTTACTTAACGAAGATCACGTCATGGAAGATACATGTCGTAAATAGTGAAGGTAGGATTTTTTATCTCAAATCAAGAATCTATAAGAAGAAACTAGAGATTATGTTGTTACAAGAAACTAAAATGCCAGGTGATAGGTGAGAAGGAAAAATAATTGTTGGAGGGGTAGTGAGGTAATGGTCATTGATGCTAACACAATGACAAAGGGACTAACAGGACTCTGGAACCAAAATTACATGTTATTACAGGATTTAGTGGCTTCAAGGCATAACTTGATGGGTAGCTTTGGTTGTCTAGGGTTTGAGGAGTGGACCAATGTGACTACAATCTATGGGCTGCTCATACCCACACAAAATGGAAAATTCTTGGAGGAAGAATGCCTCCCTAAAACATTCTTTTTGGATAGTAGGTAGGGATTTCAATAAGATCCATATTCTGGATCAAAAGCAGGGAGGGGGGTTGAGACCCTTGATCCATCTTCAAACTTATTCAATGAAACAATCCATGATTTGAGTTTGGATGATGTAGAGACCTGGAATGGTATTCACACGTGGAATAATAGGATGGAAGGTCGATGTCAAATTGGTAGCAGGTTGGAAAAATTCCTCATCTCATATGATGTTTTGGTAAGGGATGTAAATATTAAGGATAGGATTCTTCTAAATTTTGTAGTAGACGACGGGCCTGTCCAATTAGATATTGACTTGAACCCTATGCCTGCTAACAAAACCTTCCACTTTGACACCTTGATTTTATAAATAAAATCAAATAGTGGCGGTAGACTATTATAGTATAGGGAGATAAAATGTTGAAAGCCTTTCAAAGAAACCTAGAGGAGTTGAAGCTAATGATCAACTATTGGAATTGACAAGACTTTGGGGACATGCACAAGGGAAAAAATTGATTGAAGGACAAGATGGAATCTATACAAGGACAAATAATTATGGAACAATGATCAAATTCCCTCGTAGAATAGGAATGACAACTCATCTAAGAGATAGAAGAGAAATGAAAACAAGAAGAAATATTATGGAGATAGAAATCCCACATCCAATACATATAAGAGGGGGAAAGGAACACTCGCTTCTTACACCGCTCCGTGATCATCCATCACTAGAATAACATAATCTTGTCTCTGGCCTCCCCGAATGGAGATCGAGTAGTAACTGACAAGGATATGGAGAATGAGTTGTTGTCCTTCTTCTTAGGTCTTCTATCAGAAGTGGATCTAGATAGAACTGATGCCATTGATCGGGTGACAAAGCACATACTGAAGTTGATAATAACCAAATAAAATGATGCCCTTTTAAGATAAACCACATACAATGAGGATGAGCCATTAGTGAAAAAAATCCAAATAACAGGCCTATTCTCTTGAATGGATTCACCACGAAATTATACAAGGTGTGCTAACACTTCCTTGGCAAGGATATTGTTGAAATGATAGAGGAATCCTGAAATAAGTAAACGAATGTTTCCTTTGTCACTCTAATCTCAATTTCGAACGCGATTGATGAGCGTAGAAGATTCAAGCCCATTGTTACATGAAATGTGATCTACAAAATCACTTTTTAAGTCATCGTTCAAAGGCTTAAGCCAATGCTTTAGTGCATCATCATCCCACAACAATATAGAGTTGTGTCAGGAAGGAAATTCCTCGATGGATTCATAGCAGTGCATGAGATAATTAATTCTTTGAAGAGCACGAGGAAGAAGGGAATGCTGGTCAAACATGACCTATCCAAAGCCTACAAAAAACTAAATTGGGAATTCCTCACCTGCACATTGGTGACATTTGGGTTCTCAAGAAATTTGGTTAGATGCATCAAGTCTTTAATATTCACACCTTTCTTCTTTATCGTTCTCGATGAATCTCCAACGAGAACCTTTACAACATCGAGGGGACTGCATCAAAGGGATCCAATTTCTCATTTCTTAGTCATTATAGTGACATAAGGGCTTGGGAAATCTTTGGAGGTAATGACACAATCAGGAAGGATCATAGGGCTAAAGGTACCCAATTCAGATCCAAGTACAATGGACCAGCAATTTGTAGATGATAATTTTCTCTTCAGAGAACCATCTATGTGGGAATCAAGAGCCATCGTTTCAATTCTAGAGGATCTTGAAGAAGCATCAAGTATTTTAATCAATAACCAAAAATCAAATTTATACTTTTTCAAAACCCTACTGCTGATTCAAAAGCATTTCACCCACTTCATGGGATTTTCCATCGAATCCTTTCCAACTAAGTACCATTGGTTTCCACTTGTTTCTAATCCCCTAAGGATCTCATGCTAGAAAGAGGTATGGAGGCAGACCTCTAAAAGTCTCTCCAATTGGACCTTGAGGACTTTCAATTTGGAAAGCCCAATCATGTTATTAAACGTAGTCCTTCAACCAATGTTGATCTATCAACTATTTGTCCTCCGAGCCCCAAGGAGAATATATTCTGAAATTGTAGTAACCTTTAGGAAATTCCTTTCATATGGAATTGATACCAATAAGAAATGGTCCTTAGTTGTATGGGACGAATTTAGTTTTCCCAATATCTGTGGAGGACTGGGTGTTTGTGATCCAAAAGTTTTGAACAAGGTGATGGGTGAAAATTTTGTGGTGTTGGATCAAGGTGGGTTCAGAATTATGGAAAAGTATCTGGGAAAAAATTATTGTCAAAACCAATCCCATGTGGAAAATATCTGATCAGAGGACTTACCAATGGGATCAAAATTATGGAATATAGAAAAGAGGAATACAAATCTCATCAAATACCGCTTCTTCTAGGAGATATGTGATAGAACTATTGTGTAGTTATGGGAAGAATCTTGGCAGTAGCTCACTAGACTAGATGAAAAGATATAACTTAACATAATTAAGGAATTCCTACGCACTCAAAACTCCCCTAAATCGAAAATATGAATGGGGAAGTTGGAAATCAGAGGTGCATTGACATATGATATATCAAATTTAGAATTGGACAATTTTCAGCAACAGCTTGAGGACGACCATATCCCAATCACGGAAGGAGTCGACAAATTCAGATGGGGATATAATCCTAATGGTATGTTTTCAACTAAACAAGCATACCACTTAGCAATATGTTTCGATTCCCTCCCAAAATATCTCGTCGAGCGCAACATATGGTGTTGAAATTTATGGCTGAAGATAGCCCATTCTCTTTTGACGGTGGGATGAAGAAAAATATTTACTAGAGATAATCTTCTACAAAAAGGTTATATCAACCCAACTAGATGTTCAGTATGTCATACTCAATAGGAATCTGATGAACATCAACTAAATTCTTGCTCTAAGGCTAAAACATTTTTTTGGTGACTAAAATACACCTATGGACATACAAATTGATCAAGGAACATTATTAGTGAAATTATCATGTAATGGACAATGTCCTTACTCAAAATCCTATCATCAATCGAGCTTGGGTGCCGGTAATTAGCTTTATTCTATGGACAATATGGAAAGGTAGGAGCATCCTCATATTCAACGATATGATAACTCCCTCACATGTCATTTGGAGCACTATGAAAGAAAACATTTGAGAGTCAATACTGGCAGGGATTTGGGCAGAAGGTGACTTAAAGGTGACTATGTAGGAACCCTTGATCCTAGCATGCCTAAATTTATATTCATCGATGTCGATTCTTCCAAATCTCTCTTACCCATGATAGTAGTTTAATTCTCGCTCCTTATTTGTCCCCCATCTAGAAGGATTTGTTAATATTAACTTGGATGGAGCATTAAGAGGTAATCTAGGTCCAGTAGGATATGGTGGTATTTTAAGGAATTTGGTGGGAAATCTCCTAATGCTATATGCTTGGTATTTTGGATCAAAAATGAATAATGTAGTCGAATTCACAACTCTAGAATCTCAAGGTCGGGTGTTAGCTGGATGACTAGGGATCTAAAAATTCCAAACTACAAGGGACTCAATTGTGTGTGTCCAGGTGACACAAAAAATGTTGAATGAGACCACGTCATTAAAGGTGAACAAGACAGGGTGATTGAAAACCTAGGCAACTCCAATAAGAGAGATTATTTTATTCTTTCCCTATCCAATCAACTCTTATATTAGGAGAAAAGGCAATGTAGTGCTTGATTGGTTAGCTAATTTGGGGCTTATATACTCACATCAGGACTTTTCTTCTTGTTGGCCTCTAGACTTGGTTACCCAGGACTTGGAGGCCATTGAAGGTTGGTCAATCAAGAAAACTCTTCCCCGATGGGTTGTCGAATGTTCTAGGTGCATGGGAGATTGGAGGACATGATGTATGGAGCCTAGTCTCAAATGACTCCAACAAGATGGAATGACATGTGGATATAGAAAAGGAGGCAACCACCTGAAGTGGCACAAGACAAGTCGAAGCATTAAGAAGGTGGAAAAGGTTTTTTAAAACCACAAATTCAAAGTCTTGTGTTGCATTTGGATGTTTGGTAAGGGAGTGCAATTTAAAGGGAATGTGACAGCTAGGTGTGCATAGGCTTCTCACTTGTGCATGCCCATTGGTCTAGTGTTAACTAGGTTGAGAGGAATTGGTGGGGAGAGGTATGTTGTTCCTATGTGTCTGGTTGTTGTGAAGGTGATAATGGTTTGGGATCCCATGGATTGTGAATGAAACTATGCTCCACATGATGTCATCATTGAATTTTTCATATAGGTCATTATGTTCCGATCGAGATGTAATTATTATTTTGGTGTTATCTATTTGGTACACCATTTTAGTTTCCCCTCCTATTTATGTTGGTGTTTTTTATCTATTATGAAGTATGATACCCCATTGACCAAACTCCCTTGTGGAGATGTTGTCAATATAAAGTGGCAAAGAGGAGCATGGAAAAGTTGATGTTTGAGTGTTGAGTAGATTTTTGGTTCGATTCATCTAGTTGAAGGTGTTTTCTTAGTGAATTGGTGTAAAGGGACAAAGAATTAAGGGGAAATCCCATCATATCTTTGTGTGTCTTTTGGCTAGGAGTGGCATCTCTACTGGGCCAACCTAGAGGGCATTGTGGGTTGACAAGATAGAACTAGGAACAAACTATCGACATCTTAAGATAGTCAGGGATGGATCAGTGTGCAGGTAGGATCCATGGGCATCTTGGGGAGTGGGCAGAGAAAGAAAACCAGTGAGAAGAGGAGGTGTCATGCGGAAAGAGTCGATAGTGTGGACACAACCGACCTCCCTAGAAGCAAAAGCTTTCTAGTGACAAACAAGACAAATAAATCCTACCTTTCTCTAAACATGCATTGCAAATACAAGTAATCAGGGGATCTTTAACATACCTTTAGTCCAATGCTTTGTAGTAGTCCATCCTCGCCGATCCGGATGAGCTCCTCCTTCTCTTCGAAACCTGCATTCACTAACAAGCCAAAAGATTAAATAGCACCTGATAAACTCATAAAACAATACATATCCATCATACAGACCAAGGAGTATATGAAACAAACCATGAATAACAATATGCTGAGAAAAATAAGTTCATTTGCATTAAAAGGTAATAAAAGGAACCATTACAACCTGAGCCTTGGTGTTGTGCAAGTCCCTCCTAGGGTCCAGCAAGAGTTTTCCTTTACCTTGATCAGCTCACCAACTCTCAAATAAGGCTAGGAAAGGATGGGAATCTCTCGTCTCAAGCTTTACAAGGGAGTCCTAATTCCAACAGCATCTACCCTTAAGAATGTTCAGCTTTCAACCTCCCTCCCTTTGGCCCAATGCCTGTATTTATAGTGCTCTAGAGGAAGTTATTCAGGTCCACCATCAATGGGATAAGCCCCTCTTTGGATGGGATAGCTCCCCTCTTGATGAGATAAGTTCCTCTTTGGTAGGGATACATGAACCATCTGGAGGCGCTTCATACACGTCAAACAAGCTTCTAGAATGCTCTAGAAATGACCACAAGTAACTTTTTTGGAGTGAAACTTGCGCCTTTTGACCTTTACAGGAGTACGCACCCATTGCTTTACAGACAGAGCGTACATGTACACAGGTATTGTGAACTTGGGGTGCGTACACGCAGGTAAGGCTAAGAGAAACTGCGTACCCAGAGATATATAGATTTTTAATGACTTTCTCTCTTTCTTGGAGTTTGACATGGAGAGCAGAGGTATGAGGCTTGCCAAGGAGGATAGTATGACAGTTGATGGAGCCATACTAACTGCGAGTAGTCATGGTGACAAATTTTAGTGTAACAGGAGGGTGTAGAAGCAAAGGGGGAGATAGGCTAGGACCATGCCCCATCGTCAGGGAGCATGGTACGGCCTCAAACATTGGCCTCAATTGTTGAGTAATTGTGCAATATCCATGCAAGTTTGGATATTCTCTACCAATAAAGGTATGATGATAGAATGATCTCATACCTTACATAAATGATTTGTAATTCTTTCACAGATAAATTTTGGAATTCCTCACTTTAGTTCGTTGTAGCTAATGTAGGTCTTGTGAAAGGTTAGACTAAATCGAAGTGAGGATGGCTCATATTCACTATCATGTTGATGAGGGGCACAATCCTCCTATTGTCGTTGGAAAGGGTCAGGCGTTGAACTCTCCAATGTAGTATGGTCACTGTAGGTTACTTTTTTGTTATGTTTCTATTTGAAGTGATAGGGCTAGTATGTATACGGGGTTACTGTAAGAAACAACTTTATGCTTTTAGATTTTTCACTCCTCTCTTGGGCAAAAAATATCGTCGGAGTGAGGCCGGGAGAAGAGAAATTTTGGAAGGGATGTAACCAATTTTTGAGAAACTAATATAAGCCCTTCGATTTACAAAAAAAATAAAATGTCTTGAATTAATACATTTTTTTTCCTTAGATATCGACTTATTTCAAAAATGAATCACAAAATCGGGACACCAATATTTATGGGTATCTTGCCACTTGAATGTTAAGCCATTTGATCAAGAAAGGAAGAAATAAGAACAATCTTTTTCATAAGTTTGCCTCATATAGAAAATATTAAATACAATTCATGAAATCAAAAAAATTTATGGATATATGGAGCACTACTTCAAATAGAAGGAAAATAAAGTATTTATGGATTTTCAATATTTATTTAAGTAATTAGAAAGATACCCAATCAAGGAGATCCCAAAGATGCTATCCAGTTTTCCTTATGTTGTAAATGAGGATTTGAACAAGGATTTAGAGGACGATTTCTTTTAGGATGGAGTCATGGATGCTCTCAATTTCATGCAAAGATGGAAGTGTTGAGGTCCAAATCGTCTCTTGGTCCAATTCTATAGAAAAATTTATGATCTCCTAAAATAGTATTTACTTAATGTGGTAAACAAATCTAGATAGTACAGAGAATTATGTGGGAATTCAATTCCACTTTTATCACTCCCATCTCAAATAAGGAATGTGCGGTTTCTTTCAATTATTTTAGGCACATCCCCTACTAAAATTTTATATGTAATATTGTCCCAAAGGTGATTTCTCACCAATTAAATCCAATATTAATTGACATGATACTAGAAGATAAATTAAATTTCTTCGTAGTCCACCATGTGATATTTCTTATTTAAGAGGCTATATGCTATATGAAGGAATCAAATAAACTTCTCATTTCTCCCAAGCTATGTGCCTTCAAAGATTATGATTCGGGAATCTAGACATTTCTTTGCCTAATTCTCCTAAAATTAGCTATTGGGATTCATTTAGTGTACTAGATCATGAGATATATTCAATCAATCCGTTATGTAGTCCTCAAAAGTGATACCCCCTGATTAGGCTTTAAGGATTCTTCGGGCCTCTAAAAGGGTTTTTCTCCTTCTTCATTGATTTATATTTGTTTTTGTGAAGGTACTTATCAAATTTATCCATGCTATTCATGCTATTAATTGATCCGTTGATGACAACTAGTATCATTGATGTCAAAGGGTAAGAGAAAGTAGGTGGACTGTTGAGTCTGATAATTCGATTACATGAAAGATCATACGGGATGATGACAAGTGAGATCAAATTTTATTAACCTTTTATTGATGTTATTATGCTCAAGGAAATCCATGGATGATATGACTAGAATTTCCCCTTTGAAACATTCCCAACAATATATCGCACTTGTTGAAACTATTACTAAATAAGGAGGTATGTCAATTTTAAGGTGACAATGGTAGATAGGGAAAAAACTCCAAACTTGTTATTAAAAACAGCAAAACTATTAAATTTAATGCATCGTTGGATGAGATTCATGACCATGAGGGAATTAAATGGTGGCTGGTGTGAACCTACATATTGGTCACCTTAATTAAAGTTTGTGCATCTCATTGAAGATTTGGCTATCATAAATTTTAGGAAAGATAAATAAAGTGTTAAGTTGTATGATGTTTAGTGGAGGCCACACCCTCATGTTAGACAAATGTGATAGTGGCATGTGGCAAGTGTTAGGTGGACTTGAACATGTTAGGATGCCATGTGGACTCCCCTAGCACATGCAATTGTGAAATGGATCCTCTCACATGGATTTATAAGGGGCATATCTGGATTAGATGGACATAAATCTAGTGACACATGATATAACAATACTAATTTGAGAATGATGATGTGGAAATGATAATGTAGTAGTACGTGACATGTGGAAGCATGATACTGATTTAAGAATGGTGAAATGGGAATGATGATGTAGAAGTATGTGATGATATGGTAGCATGACATGGTGCCATATGGCATGATAAAATGAAATTTTTTGTTGGCCAATAGTGACCAATTTTGTTGAAACATGGAATGAATCAAGGATTTTCATTTTATGATTATGACATCATGCTAATTCCAACATGGGGATCACCATTAACCCCTATGTGTAGGTCACTTAGTGTGGTTCCATGAAGGTTCTCTAAGCTTGGCCACATACCCAAATTGGGTTCATGCACTTGTATGTATATAGATGGGTGTATGTCTTGAGTAAAATGTAATTTAGATGAGAATCAGACAATGATCAAAGGCTCCACCTTCATGGTGTGAGTAAGGTGGTTCAATATTTGTCTTTCAGTAGTTACATGTTTAATAGATTTCATGGTGTGGTTTCATATTATGAAGGTTGATTGGCATTCTACTTTCTAATTCCCTATGATTTGAATAGCACAAAGACTATGACCTGGGTCCTCGTGGCATAATTGGATTTTTTTTTATCTCCCTGTACTATGCCTCTTGTTGTACATATGATCTATCTCACCAAAGATATTTTATTGCCACACACATTTATGACTTAGCTCCTCATGGTATGATTGGGAACATTTTTCTATAATTCCCTACGGTATGGCTGTCATTGCACCTATGATCTAGCTCACCAAAGTTGTCTGATTGGTGCATTTGAATTAGTACTTCATGGTTTAATTGGTGCAAGGTTCATGACCTGGGTTTTCATGGTTTAATTGGTGCATATGTTCATTATCTGGCTATGTTTTGCAGAAAGAGTATGACTAGGATTTTCATGTTTTTTGATGAAAAGAGTATAACCTTGTTGTGTTTGGCACAAATAATATGGCATGCCTCTTCATGGTTTAATTGGTGAAAAGATTATGAGTGGATCTTCATATGTTGGTTGAAACAAAACCTATGACCTGGTTGGTGTAGTGACTATAATATCATTGTATGACATGGATCTTCTTGATTGGCACAAAGAGTATGACCTGTCTCATCATGACTTCATTGTTGCAAATACTATGACTTGGCTGGCACGATGAGTATAACGTGGCTATGAGTATGACATATCTCTTCATGTTTTGTTTGACTCAAGGAGTATGCCATCGATGGCATGATGAGGATAACCTAGGTATGAGTATGACTTAGTTGGCATGATGAGTATGACCCGACTATGTCTCGTGCAAGGAGTATGACTTGTCTCTCTAACGTATATGAGTCCAATGTTGCCCTATGTTCTATGATTTGATTCATGCAAATGACATGGATATCCATTTTGGAGTTTGAACAGGGACTAAAATGACATAGTTGGTGAAGCATGTTTTCACATTGTGGAAGGTCTATGATTCAAGTTCAATTAGGTAGGATGAAATTTTTATTTTTTCCATCTTATATGAATTTTGTTGAACCAATAATAGACCAAAAGTGTGTTCAGATGAAGTCTACCATAATTTAGTGCTTTCATATTTTTGATGTTGGTGCCACAATTAGGCTGTAGCCAAGAACAAGATGGTGCTTTCAAAGTTTTCAACATTAGTTCCTTCAAGAGGTTGGTGATTGAAAAATTTATTGTTTGGGGGTTGCTTCCTTTAGTAGGTTGGTGCCCACAAATCTATGTAATAAAAAACTAAAGAAGATAAAATAATTTGTGATTTTTTATTGCAAGGGTTTCCACATACATCTGACGTTTTCACATGTTAATGTGATGTTGCTACTTTAATAATACATGACTATGTTCTATAGTTTTGATTAACCATAAAATAATTTAAGTTGATGAAAATTGGCCATTACACTGATTAACGCTGCCTGCCCTTTTAGTGTAATCATTAATCTAAAATAGGGATTATTTTAAATGTAAATAATTCATGCATAAATTTGATTGTTGTACCTAGCTAGCTTCTGCAATAGGTAATCCTATCGTTTCCCTTTCCACACAGGATTCTCGATATAGGTTTTAATGATCCGGACATAAACAGGAACGCAACAAATTATAGAGATAACCATAAACACATATATATAGCAGAAATAATAATTCATTTCATTAATGTAAAATACTGAAATATGCTTACAAATAGGAATGGAAATAAACTACCTAGGGCGATGGTAGCTTATCTCTGAGAAGAGATGTGTGGTGGTTACATGCCTCTAAACTGTGTTACAATGAGGCTTGAAGGCCTATTTATTGTAGAGAAACAATGGAAAACCCTTAACATTCCAAAACCTAACCCTAGAAGATGAAATGCCAAACTGTGGGCCCTGTTTGGGTAAATTGGTACATCAACTTCCCGGGGTCGTAACTTTGGCATATGATCTCCCTTTGATGCGTACAATAGCTTGTTAGAAAGATCTATCCGAGCAGTACCACTTTGGGAAGGGCAACATCGGTCCATGGACCCATGTTGCCCCTAGATTTCCCAAAAAACATCGTTTAGGGCCTCAAAACAGCTCCAGAAGTTCAGGACCCGAAAAACTGCTAAAAATAGTAAGTTGTGCTACAATTAAGGAAATTGAAAATGCTGAGAGAAACAATCGTGGGGGTCTAGGTGGACTTGGTAGGTGGCCACCAATATCCACCTGGATCATTCCTCCCCCCTTAGGAAGCACTGGTCCCCATTGCGTTGAGTTCCTCCATGAGATGAGGAAACTTTTGTTGAACTTGGTCCCTGGTGAGCCACTTGCCCTAGTGAAGGAGTTGGCTTGCTTTGACAACTCTATACAGTTGGATATTCTGTTGGCAAGTGTTCTTGATCTGTGTGTCTATAATTTGATCAGTTGCAGCTTGTTCCATGTAATCTGGATTTAATTCTGTGGGTGTGAGTTGTTCTGCAATGTTGGATGTGTCTAACAATGGTGGA
Source organism: Pinus tabuliformis (assembly GCA_031772625.1). Lineage (NCBI taxonomy): Eukaryota > Viridiplantae > Streptophyta > Pinopsida > Pinales > Pinaceae > Pinus > Pinus tabuliformis. The sequence goes on from CM062820.1 coordinate 1,338,350,081, forward strand.
AAGTATGGCCGAAGGTGGTCCACATTGAACACTTGGTATAGGCTAATGAATGGAGGAATTTTGAGCTCAAATGCATTATCTCCCATAGCCTTAGTAATGGTGTAAGGACCATAGTGGATTGGTCTCAGTTTCCGATAGGCTCCAGTAAGGCGTTCCTTTTGCAAATGCAACCAGACATTGTTGCCCACCTGAAACTTGTCTGGCACTCGATGTTGATCATGTTGTTGCTGGTACTTGGCATTTGATTTCTCCAAAATGTCATGGACCTGCAGGCGAATATGTTGGATGTGCTCAATGAAGCTAGTTGCCTTGTCTATTTCAGACTGGACATGAGCCGAATCTGTGCGAGTAGCTGCAAGTGGCATGGCCACATCAATGGGGCATAGTGGTTGGAATCCCAACCCCACCTGAAAAGGGTTGTGGCTAGTCAAGCTGTGAAGAGATCAGTTGTAGTTGTGCTGAACATAGGGGAGGCTCTCGTCCCATGTGCATGGATGCTTTGAGTTGTACATGCACAGAATGTGTACAATCATCCTATTGACAACCTCTCTCTAGCCATCAGTATGAGGATGGAAGGCTTTGTACTTAGTGAGTTTGGTGTCCAGCATTGACCAGAGATTGGACCAAAATGTACTGAGGAACCGACTGTCCCGACTTGAGATGATAGACTGTGGGATCCCAAAGTGCACCCACACTCATTCAAAGAAGAGTTTAGCAGTGGCCTCTGCTGTGATAATATTCTTGCAGGCCGCCATAATGGCCATCTTCGAGAACCTGTCGATGACCAAAAAAACACAGTCATTTGCATGCTTAGTGGAAGGAAGGCCTGACATGTAATCGATGGAGATGGATTCCCAACTTTGACTAGGGTTAGGCAGCGGGATATAGAGGCCTTTCTTCTTGATGGTCAGTTTGGCAATGGCACAGGCAGTGCATGATCTGATGTACTTCCTGACATCCTGTCGAAGTTTTGGCCAATAGAAATACTTTTGTAGTACTGTCACCATTTTGTCCACCCCGAAATGCCCAGTAGCCCGACTGTAGTGTGCCTCCCAAATCATCTTGGCACACTCACTTGGAGGAACACAAAGGTGACCTAGGCGGCATAACAGGGCATCCTGGAGGTGAAAATCTAGAACATGTTGACCCTCTAAGAGTGTCTGGTATGTGTGGCCAAATTCTGGGTCACTTTTGTAGAGAAATGGCCAATCCCAAATGACTTGGATCTTGGTTGGATCCACATGCACCCCCTGTTCATCAATAATGTATCCCAGATACTAAACATGGGTCATGCCAAAAGTGCATTTCTCCAAATTGGCACATAGCTTGTGTTGCGACAGCGTTTGGAGAACCTGTTGGATGTGGTGGAGGTGCTCTTCCCAACTCTAGTTGAAGATCATAATGTCATCCAAGTATACCACTACAAATGAGTTGGTTAATGGCTGCAAGATGTCATCCATTAGCCTCATGAAGGTTGCAGGAGCATTCATCAATCCGAAAGGCATAAACAACCATTCGGAAAGGCCCTCCTTGGCTTTGAAAGCAATCCTCCACACATCAAAGTGTTCAATTGGTACCTCGTGATATCCTGACTTTAGATTGATCTTGCTGAAATATTTTCCCCCTTTAGTTGGTCCAGGAGGTCATCAATCCACGGGATCGGGTACCTATTGCGGACAATGATCTTGTTCAGCACCCGATAGTCAATACAGAGTCTCCAAATCCCATCCTTCTTCTGTACCAACATGATTGGGATCCCACAAGGTGATGAACTCGGATGGATGTGACCTTTATGTAGTAGTTCCTGAATCTGCCTCTTGATTTCGTCATTCTCCAGAATAGAGCGCCAATAAATTGGTCCATTGGGTTGCAGTGCACCTGGAGTTAGATTGATGAAGTGCTTGACTTGACAGTGTAGAGGAACCCCTGCGGGGGATGTGAAGATGTCCTCGTACTCCTCCATGACCATGTCCATTTGTAGTTGTCAGACGGAGGAGCCTTGTCTAGAGGCCGTGGCCACCGTCTTCTTCCTTCCTTCAGGACGTATCATCAGGAAAACAAATTTCCCAGTTTTGGAAATGAGCTTACTGCATTGTTTTGCAGTAATCAAAGAGATGGCGGTAGGCAGTTCTACCTCTGGTATCCTGTACAACTTATTTCCCAATGTAATAATAATAGCACGTGGCCTTGATTCATGCACAGCATGTCGCTTCCACAAGTAGGGTTTTCCTAATAATATATCACAAAATTCAAGGGGAGCAATGTCACGCAATACCTCATCCATGAAGGGCTTGATGTTGTATGGAAGGCGACACTGCTGGCTCACGTGAAGATCCCGTCCTTGGTGAAGCCACCTGATGGTGTACGGTTGTGGATGTGTTGTGGTCGGTAAGCCCAACTGCTTCATGACCTCTACCGAAATGAGGTTCTTTTGGTTCCCGCTATCAACAATGAACTATAGCGGAGAGCCCTTTACCCACATTTGGGAGTGGAAGAGACGCTCCTCCTCCTCCGGATCTTCGGGTTCATTTTTCTGGATCTTGGTGGTTGCAATAGTGGCATTGGGATCCACATCAATGATCTGCTTCCCTTTGTCATTTCCCTTGTTAGGTTCTAACTCAGAGTCAAAACATGCATCTGATTCTGAAACCTTTAGCTCAGCCACCAATGACTACATGGCCCAACACTCACTTGTGTTGTGAGTGGAGCTCTTATGGAACTCACACCATTTTCCCGTGTCCTTTTTTGTCTTCGCAATGTTGTTCTTTACTTGCAGCTTTAGTGGGTTGTCTTGGGCTGCCCCACCTTGGCTTTGTCCTTTGTTCTATGGTTTAGGGGCACCTTTCCCTTTCTTTTGATTAGCAAATCCAAAGTCTCGCTTCTTTTTTTTAAACTTCTGCTCGACCTTGACCACATATTGGTATGCTGTGCCGAGAGAGGAGATGTTCAGGAATTCTATTTCTTCCTGGATGTACTTATGCAGGAAGCCACGGTATTTGAGTACCAAATTTTGTTCTGAATCCTTGATACCCAAATTTGTGTGAAGGGTATGGAAAAGATTAGTGAACTTCGGCACATATTGGTCCCTTCCCTGCCGTAGCATGGTCCACTTTATGTATTCATCCTCATAGCTTTTGACAGGGTAGTAATGCTCCTTGATGGCATCCCAGAATGAATTCCAAGTGGGTGCAGTTGAAAATAGTGAGCCGGTAATTTCATCCTTCTGCTCGCAATAGGTTTCCCACCAATCCTTGACATGGGGGGCTGCTTTGAGAAGAGCGAAAACAATCTTTTCCCGACTTGTAAATTCATGAACAGAAAAATAACCCTCTAATAGATTTAACCATTTATCTATGGCATCTATGTCTATCTGACCCTTGAATATGGGGATTTCAAGATTAACTTGTACCTTAAAGGGTGTGGCATTTCCAGAGTAGCTGCTGGAAGCTGATGCGTCGCTTCTGGGTAGCCGCTGAAGGATCTGGGCAAAGCTATCCATCATCGCGTTCCATTGTTGCTTGAGGGCTTCTTTGAGCAAGATTTTGATAGGATCTCCTACGCCCTCATATTTCTTCTCATCCGCCATGGGAGGCCGTCGAGATTTGCAAGGCTAGTCTTGCAAAGGTTCAACCAATTCAAGCCCTAACTCCTTTTATTCCGACCTCGTTGGGGACATGGAAAGAAAAATAGAGAAAAAGAAGACCACTCTGATACCACTAGTCCAGGCTTAAAAAGGAATGCAACAAATTACAGAGATAACCATAAACACATATATGTGGTGGAAATAATACTTCATTTCGTTAATGTAAAACACTGAAATATGCTTACAAACAGGAACGGAAATAAACCAGCTAGGGCGATGGTAGCTTATCTCTGAGAAGAGATGTGTGGTGGCTACATGCCTCTAAACTGTGTTACAATGAGGCTCGAAGGCCTATTTATTGTTGAGAAATAATGGAAAACCTTTAACATTCCAGAACCTAACCCTAGAAGATGAAATGCCAAACTGTGGGCCCAGTTTGGGTAAATTGGTACATCAACTTCCCGAGGTCGTAACTTTGGCATATGATCTCCGTTTGATGCGTACCATAGCTTGTTAGAAATATCTATCCGAGCACTACCACTTTGGGAAGCGAAACATTGGTCCATGGGCCCATTTTGCCCCCAGATTTCCAAAAAAATGTCGTTTAGGGCCTCAAAACGGCTCCGGAAGTTCATGACCCGAAAAACTGCTAAAAATAGTAAGTTGTGCTACAATTAAGGAAAATGAAAATACTGAGAGAAACAATGGTGGGGGTCCAGGTGGACTTGGCAGGTGGCCACCAATATCCACCTGGAACATTTAAGCACATGGGATTTTTCCTTAAGACAAATAATTACAAATTCATGGACTAGCCATGTCTATCTAATATGATTGAATCACACATTTTGTTTGGGTAAATATCCATTAGTCCAAAGGATGGAGGATGAATTTACTAAAACTGATGAGTATAAATATCAGTTTGTAATGGTTGTCAATTTCCTCACTTCCCATGTGTATATTAACAAAAACTATGATGTTTATCATCATATTTCTCTACCTGAGTTTAGGCTGGGTTGAAGGCAATCGTTTAGTCAAATGGATTCAAGTGGATTTTCCTAAGAAGCTAGGTGATTTCAATTAACAAAATATGTATCTCCTTGGTAAGATCGTCACCACTTGTAGTTTAAGGAGGCTCATGCATATCTTCTCCCTCTAGGATTAGGTATTGAAATTGAAATACCTTAATAATTTGTCAATTCAATATTGGTTCTAATAGCTGACAAAGCAAGATAAGGCATATATTATATAGAGAGTTATTATCTCCTCCTTCCTAAATTATATAGTGTTATTTCTTAATCATATCCATGTCATGCACATTCATTACTCACCTAGTAGAGGATCCAAAAATGGAGTGGAATTCATCGCTCTCATAACTCTCTTTTTTGTGCCAAGAGTTGCATTCCATAAGAAAGTATGAGGGAGATGTGTTACTCCATTTGTGCTCAATGTGAAGGTAAGACACGTCCATTTTAAAATAAAAATATAATATATTCGAAATAAGCTACGATTATAATACAAATAAATATACATATTTGGTTAGTTTTAATCAAATGCATTACAAAACATTAGTAATCTCATTTTCACTTTTAAAACAATATTTTTTATTAAACTAATCATATTATGCATATTACATTAAGATAAATGTAAATAAAAATGATACATATTGTTAATAACCAAATTTCAACACATATAATTTTTTTTTTCCTGAATAAAGACTAATTCTATTAAGAGAGGAAAAGATATAGTACAATCAAGCCTGGAAACAGGGAGAGCAGAGAAGCAGGGGAGCTGGAGGTGATAGGGAATCAACCTTTCTCCATAGAGATAGACAAGGGAATGGCCATAGAAAGCAAAGGAATACAAAGGAAAGAACTGAGCAGAAAAAGCTACCCCGAAGGGTTATTTCCTGCAAAACGACATTTTTTGCCTTTTTTCTTGCTCACTTTTATCCACCCAGTGGAGCTTGGCTGAGTCATGACAAGGTGTAGATTATTCTGTTCTGACGGCTGAGCATCCTTATCAGAGTCTGAGGAGGAAGAGAAATGAGAACGTTTCTGAGAAATCTGAGGGTTAGAGGGAACCTCCGGATCAACCGAGGGAGTGTCCATCGGAATTTCCTCATTCTGCAAATCCGCTTCAATTTCCTCATCAACCTGCACATCTGCCTTAGATTCCTCCTCCTCCAAACTCGAGAAGCATAAATCGTCCAACGGATGGGGAGGCTCAAAAGGATTCCATCTCTTGGATTTGGGCTTACGATTCAGATTCTTCTTTTTATCTTTGAACTGGGAACATGTACTCTGAAGGTGCCCTGTTTGATGACAATGGCGACAACGGAAGGCTGTATTCTCATAATCCAATGGCTGAGTCCAATGGAAATCTCCAAACTTGAGATTAATCTGATCTGGCAGTCCTTTGTTGATATCTAATTCTGCACACAGTCTGCTGTAAGTGTAGAGACCATTTTCCCTTCTTGAGGTATCTGTAGCCAGGTATCGTCCTAAAGTGTTTCCAATGGCTAAGAAGACAGAGAAATCCCAAAAATGAGCCGGAAGATTCGGGAGCCTGACCCAAATGTGAAGCTTGGAGATGACTACTGTAGAAGGGTCGAAATCAGGAAACCAAGGGTTAAGAAAAAGCCCAGCCGAACCCCAGAACCAAGGACCTCCCGTTAAGGCTTTCTGGTAGTCTTCGTTTGAGTCAAAAACCACCAGGAAGAAACCTTTTGAACAGAAGAAGATTTTGTATTTTTTAGTCCAAAAGGAATGGACCCATTGGAAAAGATCTGTTGTGCGAGGCCATAACCCATTAAATCTGCATATGAGTGTTGATTCTGCAAAAATATGGTAGTGGTTTTCAACCCCAAGATTAGAGAAGCTAATGGAGGGAATTTCCTCTGATTTGTCTACCAGAAACAGCTTTGGAGCGCCATTTAGCTGGGCTGCCTTAGAAGAGACCTGAGGTTGGGCAGCGTTTTTGCATCCTGCATCTTTTTAAGAGAAAGATGGGGTAGAGGAGGTTTGCCCAAAGGAACCACCTCTTAAACGGAAAGAAGTCCCAATAGAGGCATCCTTATGAATGCTGTAAAAGGAGAGAGGAAGGGGATGCATAAGTTGCTTACCCTCATATAGCAGTCTAAGGCAAGAGGAGGGAATCCCCAGCCGGCATTCAAGTTTTTGCAGAAGATCCTGCACAAGATCTGTTGCGCGAACCCATAACATTGTCGTTTTGCCTGAAAGATTGACTTGGATCTGAAATGCATGTGATTCTTCAGGCAGATCTGGCTGGTTCAAGAGAGAAAGCTACTTCAGAGTTGAGCTCATCTAAACTTGTCGCCTGATAATTGCTTGCCCATAGATCTGGGGTTTTTTTAGGCCCCAAGATCTTCTAGGCTTCTGATCTGATGGTTTAACTGCAGATCTGAGCATCTGACTGCCATCCATGGTCAGGACGTCTGATTCAGAACTAAACCTTGACCCTGCAAACACATCTTGGACTAGATTGGGTGAAAAGGAAGGATGTGGATAGAACACTATTGACCTTGCCGCAGAGTCGGTATCTTGACGTCGGATCTTGAGGATTCGATGAATGCAGATCTGTAATAAATGCAGATCTGTGACCCCATTGTGCAGATCTGTGACATTGAGCCCCCCTGCTTGGATATCGCTGAAATCTTTCTTCAAAAAATGCTCCCCTTCCTTTACGCGTTCAGTGTCTCGAGCGCCAGAATCGAGTTTGAAGCCTTCAATTCCTTCTGCGCTAAGGCTGATGCCAACGGCCCCCGCAGAGGCGTCTTCCTTCTTCGAGACTAAGAGTTTCACTGGCATGGAGACCAGGAAACAACAGATATCTATGAACCCCTCTGCATGCAGTAAAACTTCAAGATTATTCCAGGATTTGGGTTCCATGAAATTAACGGGAAGCCATTTTTCGCACCCTGAGATTGACAGGTCGTCTGCGACCAAGAAATCATTCAATGCAGTGGGCAACAGAGAGCCATAAACCATTGAAACCCTCGTCTCCATCGCTCTCTAGACCACTTGCTCGCTCGTCAGTGTTCAACACATATAATTAATAAACATATAAAATTCCAATGTTTACAACATTAACTTTTTCTAAGTTATCTATCTATTTATCTATATATTATAAAACATATCAATGAAAAATGCCAACATATGTAACTGTATAAATTATCACAATTTATGGTGAACATGGATAAAATAATCATAATGAGAAAAACTTATTTTCATAACTGAACATTTTAATGTAATATTTTATGATTTAAGATTTATCATTTTAATAAAAAAATTAATATGATTTCTAATTTATCATTTTTTCTTCACCTTGATCCAAAATTTAATGACTAAAAAAAGATTGAAACACAGTGCATATAAAAACATATTTAAAAAAAACTATTGGAGGAATATACAAATTTGTAAAAGTTCAAAACCAACTATCTTTCAAAGAAATTCATTAAAATGTTATTCAAGGCACATTTTTAAGACATGGTTAAACAAGTATTTTAGGCAATATACATGCCAAGTCTATAGGAATAGGTATGAGTAAGTTGGGCATAACAATTTTTCAATAAAAAGATTCTATGAGCAGCAAGCTGCAATTGTTTTCATTTTCATCTATAACTGTCATTCTTTTAAATTTAAATTATTAAAAAAAGGGCGAAATTCTACTCAGAAATCTCTTAAAGCCGACAAGTTTATGGAGAAAGGTTGTTGATGTGATTAAAGGGGAAAAATGAATAGCCCGGTAGGTTAATCAACGAGCCTCATTAAAGGATTGTTCTACTTGCGCTCGCTTCAACAAGGTGGCCATATGAAGATGCTTACTTTTCTCATTTTACTTATTGCACAGAAAAATGTTAATTACAGTTCCAACTACATCATTAAAATCCATTAGAATACATCCATGTTAACCGGGGGAGGATCTGATAAGCACCTATACCAAAAAATGAAAAAAAGAGACGGAGCGGCTAGGGTAATCCTAGCCGTCGCCGTTAGCTGCTGCAAGAATTTACAATTTCCGTTTTCTATCTCAGCTACCGCCTTCTGCTCATTTCAGGACTCCTTTTCCATGACTGAGGATTTATTATGTTTGCGAGTTTCGTTTTTGTTGATTTGTGTTTTCTGCTGTGTCCTTACTGGTTGATGGCCGAGTTTTAAGAATTCGCCCGCAAATCAGAGTTGTTGATTTAAAGAGTTCTTTGCTGGGTGGTCTTTGACTGCCCCATGGTTCAGTGATTCACCTAAGTAGCTTTGTAAAAGGAGCCGGCACAATTCCTTCTCTTAATTTGGAATTTTCTTCTGCAGTCAACGAGAATGTTAAAATTATCAAGGAAAAAAGGGTTGATGGGTAAGGTTATCCGCCTTTGCCCTAATTATACTTCTATTTTAGAACGGATTTCTAACAATTAGGTAGATCATGAACTCATTGGTACTCTGTACTGTGGAAACAGATATCATGCTTTTATTGTTGAATGTGAGGATAGAGATCTGATCTTCAGATCTGAGCCTTACTTCATAGACTCCAGGAAAATGTTTCTCATCTATTTGACTTTGAATTTTAATCCTAACATAGAAATTTTCTACACCTGCTGGGATCAAATTGTCATATCTTCCCCCTTTCATATCTTCCCCTTTTTGTTGGTATTTTTAAATCTATCGAAAAATTGGCCCACTATATTACTAGTTTACATTCTAAGGAATACAACTTCTCATGTGCCAAAATTTGTGTTAGAAATGTATTTTACAAAACTCCCAAAAGTAATTTGACTTGCTATATTACTAGTTTACAGTCCAAGGAATACAACTTCTAGCATGCCAAAATTTGTGTTGAAATGTATTTTGCAAAACTCCCAAAGGTAATTTAGCTGACTTGGAGGGTCCAAGTCATCTTTAGGTTCTAGATTATGAGCAAGTTCCTTTCAAATGTAATTTTTGTGATAAGTGTGTGTTTTAGAAAAATTTGTCCAAAGACTATAATATCTCAACTTCTTTCTATTTCATCGTCATCTTCTCAAATTAATAAATAGCAATGAACATTCAAACAAATTCCAAGGAAACACAAAAGGCCTCATTCTAATAGATTTGAGTCTCACCAACATTCTCCCTCCAGTAATAAATTTGGAATTTTGCACTCTACAGAAGCAGAGGTCAAGGTTGAATGATTAATTCAATACCCCATTTTGCTCACACAATTCCATTCTCCCTCTAGAAATAGATTTGGAATTCTGCACTCTACAAAAGGAAAAGTCAAGGTTGAATGATTAATTCAATATCCCATTTTGATCAAGCAGTTCCAGATCTAGTGCAATCAGAGATCATCAATTCACCTGTTGAGGAAGAGGTTTCACCTAAGGAAAGGACAAAAACAGTATTCTAGAAAAGAAGTAAGAAGTAAAGAAGAAAAATATGCAATCTTTCTTTTTTCAAATGTTCTAAAAATTAATCAATGTTATTAACCATTAATAAAATATAGAAAATATCAAAGTAAGAAATCTCCAAAATCTGGTGTCTTGATCTTCCTACAGATCTAGTAAAAAGATGGTTTCACTTAAATTCTAGAGATGTTTTATTTTTATATTACCTTGTGCAAGAAATTTGTAAGAATCTATTCATGTACTAAAAAAACAATGTATTTAATTTTCAGTAGATCTAGTCTTGAATCCCCTGCTCTCTTTTTGTCAAGAAAAGTATGGTTTTTTGTCCTCTTCCTTTTACATTTATTGAAGAATTTTTAACAACATGTTCTAATAACAACTTTTTTAATACAAAAATTGTAACCTTCATTCCTATATACTGCTTTAGCAGCATGTTCCAGTAGCAATTTTTTTTTAATACAAAAATTCCCATTACAAAAAAAAATACATCTATAAATCCTATTTTTGATCTCCTGATAAATACATCCCAAATTAGATTCACATGTATCTATTGATAAATAGATACCAAATTAGATTCACGTGTATCTATTGAAACATTCTGATAAACAAACTTGGAAAACAAACAACGTTAAGCAGATACCTCACTTCTACAAGCACGAAGTACACATCTTATAAAATATCTTGCTTCTACGAGCACAAAGTACAAATTTCAAAAACACACAAATGTGAAAATCAATATGCAATTTGCAGTGTAAACATCATCACACTTTTATATATAAGGGCTGTCGTGCCATCATAAGGGCTGAGGAGGAAAAGAGGTGGACCGAAAAAATTGGTGTTTTGTGTGGGAGCAAGTTTTATTCTTTAGCGTCATTCATGGAACAACAACGACGAGGCACTCTAACAATGTTGATTAACTTCTTAGTCTGCCTCTAGCTCTTCTGCGCTCCTCTTTCTCTACTCGTCTCAGATCCCTTTCTTTCCATATTTCAATACTCTTCTTTCTGTGGTGTTCAATAAAATAGCAGGCCATTTTTCCATATTTAATCCTCACCCATTTAGATATTAACAAATAGGAGCAGTACCTTTATAGAGAGTAAATTTATCGGCCTTATACAACCATACCATATAGTGAGAAACATTCCCAGGTAACAACCAGCTACATCCTCGTTGCCTTCATATATACACTGCATAGTTAAAATTATACAGACAAGCAAGCAAGCTCATGTATATACCATATCAGACCCGTGCAGCGCTGGATGTTGATCGGTCCTGTAGTGAGGCGGACTCGACCACATGACCTGCAGAATTCGCAATGTAGAAATCTACAAGAGCTTCCAAACCTTGAACTTGCATTTGAAGATTCAAAATATAGTCGACAGTCTCTTGAAAAAGTGTATGGACTTCCATTTTCTTGCTGCCGAGAACAATCTTCTGCAGAGTCCGGAGCCTTCTGTCAATGGCGCCATGATCTGGCCGCCTGTTTCAAGATCAACATTATTACAACATTTTCCATGGAAAGATGCCGATTTCATTCTTCTCGCCAGTGTTATGAGGGAGGATTACTTCTACTTCATCATCGTGATGGTCTTTTTTTTTGCGCATGAGGTGGAGGTTCAGAGCTAGAGTCCAGGCAGAGCCCTTGTTGGTAGTGCGAGCCAAGCACATGTCAACTGTGAAACGAATGGCTCACTGGCGGTGCGTCCGTCCCGCTTTCTCATTAACCGTTTAGTTTTGGATCAGTGTTGGATCAACGATCACACTTCATTCAATCATCTAACACCACAAATCCACGGTCAACAATAGGACACGGTGGCGGCTGGGGCAATTCATTTCAAAGGGAAATGCCTTACGGCATAAATATATTCTATATAGAACTGAAAGGTTCAAACACAATTTTGAATCTAGGTGCAAATAAAGTGAAGTGTAACATAGAACATTTTTATAGCCGTTTGAGTGATACCTTATCCACCAAGCCCCTTTAAATGATTAATGTCATTTTGGATCATTTAATTTTACAAGATTAAAAGCAAATTGCACCATAACATTAGCTTTCCAAATCTTCAACACACAAGATGAAAAATGCAAGAACAAATTGCACCGGCTTACCAAATCTTCAACTCTTCTTATATGCCATTATTTTTATGCTTTGTGCCCTTTTATCAGGATATGTCAGCAAATGAATTTGTGATTTGTATGTCAGGTTATAATATGCTTTTGTACCCTTTTGGTCTGATGTCAGAAGATGAGTATGTCAGGTTATAATATGCTTTGTACCCTTTTCGCATGCCAGGGTATCAAATGCTTCCTACTTTTTTAATCCTAAAATGAATGACTCTCTGCACATCGAAAATTTTGAATGATCACATGCACAGATGGAAAGATACTATAATGTACTATTAAAAGAATTTATGATCACATGCACAGATGGAAAGATACTATAATGCACTATTAAAAGAATTTATGGTCATACAGAGCTGGAAAGCTTATCATGGCTCATTGATATCAAACTTTGTTAGCGTAAGAGATGTAAATGGTGAAAGGGGATGGATATCCTGCGTATTCTTATCCTCCGACATATATTTATATATATACACACCGTATCTGACAATAGTTTACGCTACTCGAAGAATAATGAATATATGGTATTCAATGAATTATAGCAGCTATTTCTGGTCCCTTTACAGTCTCTGCTTCCTTCTTTGTCACTATGTAAAAACAAGAGTCATCTGGAGAGGAATAAGTCCAGCAGCTGTCGATTAAAATATCCATGAAAAAGAATTCGTTCAAGCAGAATGGGCCTGGACAATTATCATCAATTAAACGGTTGCTTCAATTGAACTGACATGAATTTAATTTCTAATGTAGCCCTCCACTGACCATTCAAATGCAGAAGCCCTCTCGCAGACTCAACCATACAATAGAATACAATACCAGAGCATTTATGACAGTATGCAGTCACTCCCCTAACATAAAAAGATGGAACATGACCCTATGTTGGAAAGGATTTCATGCGAACCAATGCTTCTAGTGCATTACCCTCATACTAGATAGCATATTTAAACTCATCCCATTGTAAAGTACTCTCGACAAACAACATCATAACATTCAAAGGGATTCATAAAAAAACCCTAAAACAACAGAAAAACTCAAAATCTGCCAAGCAATTGTAATCTGCTAAGTCCAAGATTATCAAACAAAATTTATTAACTCAAATCATATTCAGTAGAAAGGGCCGTGAAAAGAATGAAGGAAGAAAAGCGTGTAGCAGATGCAAAATACTCTGGCACTCATCCAGAAAAGAATGGCCTCCACAAAACCTAGACCTATAATGTCGTATACATATCAGAAATATACATAAAATAGGATAATAAAAGCCACCCCTCCCTGATCATTAAAAATGACCAAGAGCAACGGCAACAGATCTCAGTAAAATCGAGAGGCCAAGAAGGGTATGAATGAGGCCATGATGGCGAAGAATAGAGAGGGAACGAAGGCCATGGAAGCAGCACCTGCCTCCATTGTTGGACTGGGAGATGCTGCCGTCACCTCTGTTGCTGCTGTAGCTACTCCCGCTCCCACCATTATCAACACAACGGCCAAGAGAGCCGCAGATGCGTAGTTGCCTGCACCTGCCATTCTCGCTCACGCTCACAACGCGCCTGTTACTGCGAATTGATGTGGAAAAGCCCAAATCCTAAGCGCAATTCCTGCTGAGCAAATGTGAATCTCAGACAGGCCACTACAAATTCGAAGCGGAAATCTCCCTGCTCGAGGTTCGAGCAGTCGACCAGAATGGACCGAGAAATGTGAGATAACAGGATTTGCAATGCAATGGTTGAGAGTGTCGCGTATTAATAATCGTCTGCGCCTCGGAGGACCAACGGACAAATCACGCGTCATGGAAAAATAATATAACAAGCACATGTCAGCTGCGAAATGGATGGCTCCGCCCTGGTGGTGAGTCCGTCCCACTTCCTCATTAATCGTTCAGTTTTGGATCAGTGTTGGATCAACGATCACACTTCATTCAATCATCTAACACCACAAATCTACGGTCAAAAATAAGACACGGCAGCGGCTGAGGCAATTCATTTCAAAGTGAAACGCCTTACGGCGTAATTATCTACATAATTATTTTTTCCTTATACATTGTCATATCTTCACAAAAAAAAAAAAAACTAACTTTTATCGCATATAACTACTGTGATTCCTATAGCATATAAACCAAAACAATTTATATACCATATGAAATTTAAATACCATGCCATAAGGAATTACTCCGAAATTCATGTGAATTTTATTAAATTATTATCCAAAATATTATACCCATCACATTATTTAGCAATTAAATGCTACTGTACTCTGAATGCTTGACATTTATTGCTAACGGAAATTACATTAACTCTAATCTAATCCTTATTGTACTCTCGGGCATTAGCGGGAGTAGATCTCAGTGTGTCTGCTGCCTGCTTACCAGTTGGTTATTCTTTCTCGGCATCCTCACTCCATTCATTGTTAGGCTTGCTCGAACTCATCCGATAGTAGAGACTCCTCGCAGCTTCAGTTAAGCTAGGGGTGAGACCTATGTTCAGATGTTGCGTTTGTAATTTTTTTGTTTGGTTTGGCCTTAAGCTATTAGGCTCATCTTATGAAACCCTTGCATGCTATCCAATGCGGCTCCTTTGCAGCTAGAGGATAGCCTCAAGGCTCTATTTGTGTGGAGGAATTGGCCTGTAGTGCGGCCCTCATAGGTATTTTTCTCACTATATCAATTTGACTAGTTGAAATGATGGTTTGTTGTTTATTTATTGCTCATAGTCATAAGGAGTAATGCACTTCATGGGCTTGTTACAGGTGCATTTAGAGGTCCTTTGGTACTTTGAGCAACGATGCGAGGCACCACCTCCGATGTTCTGTCATGGTGCTTTGCCTTGCTCTTGTCAGTTGTTCTGGGTATGTGCATGCCACTTCTCACCGTTAAGGGTTCTCACAGATACCAATTTTCTTCTTGAATGCCTTAATTTAGAGAGAGTTAATGTTTAGGTTTTTTATTGATTTTATTGAAGCATTGAAATGGTACTAGACTCTATGGTCATTATGAGACATGTTCATATAATTAAGGTCAGCCTATGTTAAGATTTAATTGTTTTAAGATAACTGTAGATTTTATGTGGTGAGGGTTGTCCTCAGGTTTTATAAGTTTATATATTAGATTAAAAAGAGGATGCCCTACAATGGCAACAACTCTTCTCTAAGTTTCATGTTCACTGTGTTTGGATTGCATCGGCAGCTGGTAATTTATTTGTTACAATGTTGTATATATATTTATAATTTTGAAAATGCTCAGATTATTTCTTTATTTCTTTAAGGTTATTGTTTGGATTGAATCGGCAGCTGGTAATTTATATATTAGTTTAAAAAGAGCATGCCCTACAATGGCAACAACTCTTCTCTAAGTTTCATGTTCACTGTGTTTGGATTGAATCGGCAACTGGTAATTTATTTGTTACAATGTTGTATATATATTTATAATTTTGAAAATGCTCAAATTATTTCTTTGTTGAATGCTCTGCTGGCAAATTTGATTTCGATGTGGGTTTATTCCTAAGGGATTAAACGATTTCAACTTGTGCTTCTTCTTTTTAAATCTTGGAACAAGATTAAGGTTTAATTAGCCTTTTAGTTTATGAAAAATGGAAATTCTATATCATTTCTTTGCCCACATTTCTCTGTTCAATTGAAGCTTCACTAAGCTTAGCTTTGATTTCCTTTCTCTATGTTCTAAAGGCATAATGGCTGTATGCAAACCTGGTTGAGGCTGTTAGTGTCCAAGTATGAATAAATTATTCAACCCTTTCCCACATTAATTCATCAATCTGGGTGTGTATAGTTTTCAAGGTAATGCGCAAAGTATATGTAGGAGCAAGGTTACAATATTACATCAACCAAGGACTCACGACTAAGAAATCAAAGCATCGCTATAACAACAGTTGGAAATAAATTATAGAACTTAATAGACATTCACAACAATAAATAGATATTTGTAACAGAGATAAAGAATAAAGACACAACGAATAAAATAGCATACATAAAAGAAATATGCAACACCTGATCAAGGAAGAACATCAAAACTGCTTGTATCTTATTAATTTACAGTTAAAGGAAGAACATCAAAATTGCTTATATCTTATTAATGTGTAAAAGAGTTGTTACAATACATATCTCTGCATGGCTAACCCTTCGCATAGGAATAAAATCCCTTTTATACCAATACATGGGTAATAACATATTCCCCAAAACCTGGCAACTAATGCCCAAAATATACAACAGTTCGAAACAACAACTAATTACCGAGAGAGTGAGAACAGAAAAGATCCAAAATAAGCTTGAAAATAGTTGTGAGTTGGTTATGTTGTCATGGAGCTACTGAACAAATGTTGTGAATCGTGGGACTACTACTACATGTTGTGAAGGTGATACCTGTTCACCGGAATCTGTGGAAATAACAAGTTTTAGTAGTTTGCATAGGCAAAACCCCTGTGACTTTACTTCATCAATTAAATATTCCAAGAGACAAAGAAAGAAGGGTTACCTCATGGGTTTATCACAATAAATGCATATCAATTGGTGCAAAAATGATGGAAGGATGGGTGAAAGGGTAAGGAAAAGATAAGTAGATTTGGTGCCCAACATCTTCCCCCAACTAGCCTTCTGCATGCTCTCATGCAGCTCGCTGCTTCCACAGGACTGGGTTAGAATGGTTGTGATCCTCGTGAAGTTGGGCAAGATCATATTCTTCTACCATATTTGTTCCTCGGACCTTGTATCCTTCTAAGAGGAGGAATTCCTTCCACTAATCATCTGGTACATTATATGCCGGGGTATAATGCTCTATTGGCAGCCAAATGGTGTGGAACTTGAATTGGAGTACCATCCACCAGACCCTGCATGTTTGGATGCATGCGACATACCCTGGCACCTGACTTAGTGCCCATGACAAATTTGGTGCTCCAAAAGGTTCCCTGTTTCGGATAGATGTAGGTGAAATCATCCACCTTTTATTACAACTGTCAAGGGCCTCATCTTGAAATGTGACTATTTGTTTGACACAAATATCAATGCACCACTTCTGTGTCCTCAACATCTGTTCTCTATTTCCCTCGATCTCTAAAAAGGTGGTGTGCTTATTGTACATAGTTACAGACCATTCATGCTCTCCTCTCATCATAAGAGGCTTCGTGTTTTGATTTGACTCAAACGTATTAGAAGCCTTCTGCCAGTTTATATGGTTAAGATTATAGGAGGTGAGAGCCCTTAAATGAATGTCCACCACATATGGGACCGGGTTAAATTCTTTGTCATCATGCAGGAAGTATCCATGCAGATAGAGCTCACACATCAAATGCTGGGTTACTAAGTAATGGATTCTCAATATGTGGAGGAACTGTAAAGAGTCCTCGATCTCATGACTTACCTCCTTGTTAATGCTTTCCAGACAGAGGAAAAGAAATTGATCATGCAAGAACAAGGCATAGCTAGAAGGAGGAGGGTGACATGACATTACCTGTTGTGCTAGCTTGCACATCTATTCTTTGTCATCCTTCAATTCCAACACTTTCCCTTCCAACTATTCTACTTTGAGCTGGTGCTTCACATGCCTCAGTTGTAATATGTCCACTCATTCTACATATTCGAAGATAGCATTGGATGACTGCTCCTGGACTCTTTTCACCTCATTCTGATAGTAGGTCACGGTGGATTTCCAAGTTTGAATTTAGGCTATTAAGGAGAATTCACGGCCGTCGAACAAGTGCTCGATATGATCTGTTTGAGTAGCAGCAAAGGTCATCGACATATCATCTAAATATCGAGTTTAAGAGAATTTTTGGTGTAAATGACATGCTAATACAATTTGTCGATGTGTTTTGAACCAACGAGTGTGGTTCATCATTAGGACAAGTTGAAGAATCAGATCATGGCTACAGAATTAAATAGGGAGAGCAGATCTTCCAATGACTAGAAAAACAACTATAATAGATCATACTAGAAAAAACGGCTAAAATTTTGACCAAGAAACGGCTAGACTTGACTATTCAAATTGATTAATTATACTATTATTATGCTAAAAAATATTATTTTAATACCCAGATACTACTGGGGAATATTTATAAAATTGATAGAAATGATCACCTAAAATAATGGAACTAGGGAAATTAACAGTTATTAATCAAAAGGATTTGATATTAACTAAAATAATAATTCATAAAATATTATTATTATAATAAGGTTAATTTATTATTAATGGCAAGTGTAACTAATCAATAAATTTAATAGAAATGTTATTTGATGGGTCAGAGTATTAATAGATCTAGGGATATTAGCAATTGTAAGTATTTAATATTAACAAAAATAATATTAATTATTGTTATACTATATATACTCGACTAGTGAGGTAATAATAGATACCATTATATTCTTGTTGAAGTATTATTCTAATAATTAATGGTTAGGGTAACTAACAGTTCTAGGGAAATTAGTAATAATAAGGATTTATTGTATTATTATTATTACTATAATAGTGTTATAATAATAGTATTATTTTTAAAGGTAACTAAATTATATGGATTTATTGGTAAAGTTGTCTAATTTAGCTATATGAATATAGATAGTTAGGAAAATGATTGTCACTCAAAAATAAGAAATCAAGGGAGATTCCTAAAGAGGATCAAAGGATTAAGGCTAAAGAGAGTAGGTTAAGAAAATATTTATATAAGAAAATTATAACCAGCTATAAATAGAGGGAGGGGAGGAAGGGGAAGGAATGATTAGGAAGAGAGGGCCAGAATCCAGCAACTGCTGATCTTCCAACCATCATCCCTATTGAGATTACTTGGTCTTCTTTTGATCTCAATGGCTTCCCTAAATTTTTGGTGATGGAACTGCGCAACTTTAGCAATAACACTGGCCTCCTCAATACACACATGATGTTTGGTCTTCTCCGCATGCTCTGCTAGTGCGGAAGACTTGGTTCTCCTGTGTTTTAGGTCAGTTGCGTGCTCATTAATCCTTTGATTAATAGAGCATCCAGTTTCACCAATATAGGGGGTCCCACAGGAACAAGGAATAATATAGACACCCTTCATGTCCTTAGGGTCGATAGGATCCTTCACAGAATGGAGGGATTTATGAATGGTGTTAAGGGGTCTAAAGGTTGAGGGAACATTATGCTTCTTGAGAATCCTAGCGATCTTATCAGTGGTCCCTTGAACAAAGGGTAGGTGGACCCCTGGGATTCAATCTTTAGGTTCTTTTTTAACAACCGAATTCCTGGAAGCTTTAAGGAAAGCCTTCTGACCAAGGTGTCTACTATAACCATTCTCAACGAAGACATTAAGGAGATGGGATTTCTCTTTCTCGAAGCTCTTTTAATCAGATATCGTAACGGCACGAGTAGCGAGAGTGTTGAGAAAACCCAACTTTTGAGCTGGGAAATGATGGTAACTGGCATGAAGATATTGCTCCGTATGTTTTCTTACGAAACACTTGGTGGGAGAGGGAACTAGCAATATTCCTTGAAATAAGAATATCAAGGAAAGGGAGGCAACCATTAACTTTTTGTTCCATGGTGAACTTAATGGCGAAGGATTGATGGTTGAGATGCTTGAAGAAGAGATCTAACTCCTCTTGGCCATGAGATCGGATGACATTAGTGTCATCTACAAATCTTTTCCAAAGTTTAGGCAGGAGACGAGTGGAGGCCAGAGCCTTGGTTTCAAAATCTTCCATGAAAATATTAGCAACAATAGGGAATAGGGGTGAGCCCATGACAACACCACAGGTTTGTTCAAAAAACGCGCCCTCAAAATTGGAAAAAGTGGAAGTGAGACAAATCTCAACTAACTGAGCGGTATTGGGATCTGTGAGGCAGTTGATCACCTCCATGGCCTCCTTTATATGGATGAAGGTGTAAAGAGAAAAAACATAGAAACTAATAAGAATGTCCCTTGATTTAAGCTTTATTTCCTTTAGCTCCTCAAAAAAGGATGCAAAGTCTTTGACAAAAAGACTCTGTATGGCCAACCAAGGGTTTAAGCTTAAAGGCAAGGAATTTAACCAAAAGGTAGGTAGGACCAGCAATGGTGTTGACAATGGGCCTTAGAGGAGCCCCCTCCTTATGAATATTTGGAAGCCCATAGATCCTCAGAGTAATGGGATTGCTCTCAATAAGTTTATGGCAAAGGGAACTTACTGAACTACTGGATTTGATGGCAAGAGCAACAATCCTCAAAATATTCTTAAGCGGGTTCTTGGGAAGCTTTTTATAGCTTCCACTATTGTAAATATGATCTAACATCTTCTTGTGGTACTCCTCTTTTTCAAGAATAACAACTGCCCCTCCATTATCAGCTTTTAGAACAACGATGTCTTTATTCTGGTTTAAGGATGTGAGGGTGCCATATTATTCTTTGTTGAGGTTGCTCCGAGGGGGCTTTGCTTTTCTAAGGACTACAGCATAATCATGTCTAATAGTGTCCTTAATATTATCAGGTAAACCTCTAATCCCGAATTCCACATCACAAATAATATCATCTACCGGGACCTTCCTAGGGGCTAGGGAAAAATTTAAACCCTTACCCAAAAGCTTAAAAACAGAAGGGGGAAAAGAAAAACTAGATAAATTGATAAACTTTGTTATTACGAGAGGGGGGGTTAAGATTAATATTATTATTATTACCATTCTTAAAATTCAAGTCTTCGTTAAATTTGTTTCTATATTTTTTTATTTTATTACAACTATTAACAATCGACAACTAGCTCTATCCCTATTGGGGCAATCCACTAACCTCTGCGATAGCTTCCTCTGTGATAGGGATTTCTATCCCTCTAACTCGAGAGCTCTCTTCACCCAAATTGAGTGCGAATTCTATTGCAATCCCTTCATCGAATCCCTGCAACTTGTTAAAATAAACATCCCAACCTGCATTGATGAAAATCTGCCACACTTCTCTATTGTTGTGGACCAAGGTGGTGTCCTCTGGCTCGTGATGCACAACCAACCCACCCATCACTGTGGAAATAGTAACAACACTTGGACGTAGTCAACTATTGGGGAGAGAGTAGTAACAACCACATTAACAACAATGGTGACAACATGGTGGAGTGCAGGGTAAAAAGTGGTGAAAGTGGCCGGTAAGTTTTTGAAAAACGCAAAGAATAATGGAAAATCATGGTAATATGGTGAAATGATTACAGTGATTAATTCGGGTGTATTGGAAAATACTTGGTTGGTTATTGGGCATATGTAATTCAAATTCCAATGCATCGAGGAAATTATTACGAAATCACGGAATTTTTAGGTTACTGTTTGCACCAGATTTAGTAATGATGTGTCATTATTATGGTTTTAAATGTGTCGTTGTTTGTTTATGATGGGATCCCCCCCAACTTAAATGTGGTTGTCCATGGCACATATGTGTCTCATCAATGGAATATTTTAATTGAATCCGTAAGAGTCAATGGAGACGTACCTGGTGACCTACCTGGTGGTGGAGTAACAGCAGAGTGAACAAAGAGTAACAGCAGTGGTGGAGTAACAATAGCGGCAAAGCAACAACATCGGCAGGGTAACAACACCGACATAGTAACAACATGGGTAGAGTAACAACATCGACAGAGTAATAGCAGCAGTGAAGAAACAATGTCCGACACTCAGTAAATTTTTCAGGAGTAATGGAAGTGGCAGAGTAATAGCACCGATGGAGTAACAGGATTGGTGGAGTAACAACATCGATGGAGTAACTGCAGCGATGGAGTAACAACATCAACTATTACTGGGAAAAATATTGTCAACTCCTCCATATCATATTTTGATCCTTATTCCCGCGAAGGAAAGACAAGTATGTAGTAACAACATATTATATTTATTTATCAATTTTTATTTTCTTTTTAAGAAGAACAACAGGCAGAGGGAGCATTCTTTGCACCAACAAACATCAAACCAGATTTTTCAGAGAGATGTTTGATGAAGGCATCCTTAAAAGTTGGACGATGGTATAATTTTAGAGGATGTCCATTCACTAAGGAAGAAGTACACATATCATCTATTGTAACAAATCTGACTATTCCATTGTCAAACACAACATCCACTTCATACGGTCCCATCCAGAATGTGCGAAGCTTCCTTTTAAAATCTTTGAAATGGGATTCATAGAGCAGTGCCCAATCTCTTGTATGAAGCACCTTGTTCTTGATAAATTTATCGTGCCATTTCATTCTCTTTTGTTGAATAGCAATAGTTTTTTGGACAACCACTGAATAGAATTCATCTAGCTCGTTCAACTCTTCCAGCAGGTGTTTCTGGGCCTCTAATAAACCTAATCCTACTTCCAAACCTGTTTTGAGCATTCTCATCTCAAATTCTACCGAAAACAAGGGGGATTTCCCATAGACTAACTCAAATGGTGAAAACCCGATTGTATTCCGCCATGTTGTCCTATATGCCTAGAGAGCTTCTGGAAGTTTTTGAGAGCAATCTTGACGATGACTTGCTACAGTTTTTTTCAAGATATTTTCCAATACCTTGTTTGTTCTTTCTACATGCCCATTTTCCTGGGGGTGGTAAGGAGTTGTCACCCTGTGTTTGACCCCATATTTCTGCATAAGCCTTGCTATCATGTGGGATGTGAACTGTGCCCCTCCATCTAAAACGATCTCCCTTGGAGTACCATATTGAGCAAAAATATTTTCAAAAAGAAAATCTGTAACCACCTGTTCTGTTGCTTTCATAACAGCTCTGGCTTCCGCCCACTTAGTCACATAATCAGTGTGGACCATAATGTGAACAATTTGATGAGAAGGTGGGTTAAAATTTCTAATGAAATCAACTTCCCACTTCTGAAAAGGTTCGAGGACTACCTGGGGCTACAATGGCATCTCATCCATTTTTCCATGTTGCCCCATATGTTGACAACTGTCACACATTTGAACATAATCTCAAGCATCCTGAAAGACAGAAGATGAATAATATCCCATTTGCAACACCTTGTGGCCTGTTCTTTTATCTGCAAAATTTCCCCCATAAGGGCCATCAAGGGCAACCTTCAATATCTCATAAATTTCATCCTCAGATACACAACACCAAATTTGCTGATCAACACTTATGTGAAAAAGGTACCCTGCCATCCATGAATATCAGGTACTATGATGAATAATTTTTTGTTGTTACCTCTATGATAAATGATGAGGTACTTTCCCTGTAGCAATATAGTTAGCAATATTTGCATACCACAGAGTGTTAGCGGAAATTTCAAAAAGATGCTCATCTGGAAAACTATCTTCTATGGGTGTACCTTTAGCATTATTATCTAGTATAGACAGAAAATCAGCAACCACATTGTCCTTTCCTACTTTATCTACTGTGGTCATGTCAAATTCTTGAGGTAACAACAACCATCTTGTAATATGACCAAGAGTAATGGGTTTATTCATCAGATACATTATTTCTACGTGATCACTGTGTACAAAGGTGGGATACCCGATAATATAATGTCAGAACTTATTGATGGTGTAGATGATGGAAAGGAATTCTTTTTCAGTCACTATGTAGTTTAACTCGGTAGGAGCTAGGTTCTTACTAACATAGTAAATTGCATATGGAAACTTGTCCACTTGTTGTCCCAAAACTTCCGCAACTACTATCTGAGAGGCATCAGCATGAATATGAAATGGTAATGTCCAGTCTGACCCTCGAAGGATCAGATCCCTAGAGACAAGTTCCTTGATTTTCACAAAGGCTGCATCACAATCATCTGTCCACAAAAAATCTGCATCTTTTGTCAGCAACTGGAAAAGTGGATGTGCTACTTGAGCAAAATTTTCTAAAAAGCGCCTATAATAACTAGCACAGAAGATAAAGCTACATACCTGTGCAGGTGTTTTGGGTATTGGGAAGTGCAATACTACCCTTATCTTAGCTGCATCCATTTGAATTCCAACAGTTGAAAGTAAATGTCCCAAGACTTTTCCTTCCTCCATCATCATGTGGCATTTTACTCTACTCAAAGAGACATGTGCCCATTTACATTTTTCAAGAAATTTTTCCAGATTCTCCATCCCTTCTTTGAATGAGTCCCTGTATGGAATAAAATCATCCATATGAATCTCAACACTGTCATCTACCAGATTAGAGAAAATCCCTAAAATTACCCTTTGGAATGTTGCAAGAGCATTACAGTGACCAAATGGAAGGACTTGGTAATGAAAGTTTCCCAAGGGCACGTCAAAGTGGTTTTATCCTGATCGTCTTGGCACTATCTGGATTTGGTTGTACCGACTAAATCCATCCAGGAAGGAGAATAACTTCTTTCCAGCCAAAGTATCCAAGACATGATCAATGAATGATAATGGAAAATGGTCTTTATGTGTTTCCTTATTTAACTCTCTATAATCCACACATATCTACCATTTACGATTTTTCTTGGGAACAATCATGAATGGGGAAACCCATTGGCTGTCCAAAATGTGGTAAATAAATCCTACATCCAGCAACTTTTGAAGTTATTCCTTGACAATGTTTTTCAGAGCGGTGTTCATTCTCCTCTGGGGCTGTCTCATAGGATGACAATCCTCTTTGATGTATATATGATGGGTACATAGATTGGCAGGAATCCCTTTCATGTTTGTGTAGTCCTAGACGAATGCTTCTTTGTGTTTTCGAAGAACATCTAGGAGTTGTTTTGTCTGGGATTCTGACAAATCTGGATTAATATTTAGGGTCTTCCCTAGCTCTATCTCTTCAAAAATAATATCATGGGACACGGTTCTGGGCAATTCCTCAAATCCATCTGTTGTTTCAATATTTTCCTATGTTTCACAGCTCAAGATAGTTTCTAGAATGTGCTAATTCGAATATGACATAGAACAGGGGTCACTAATGAAAGTGGTAATTATGTAATCTTCTTTTGCTTGTTTTAGCTGAAGCACATGTCTAATAGTAATGATTGGTCTTAATTCCTCATCTTTAGGTTCAAACTCTTCCCTTGGTAGAGGTTTCTTGCGGCCAGCTGACTTCATTGATGGGCTAGGTTCTATAGGAGGGTATAACACAACGTTTTTAGTAGCCTACCCATTTGAGATAGCCATATGCCCAGAATGATACCCAATTTAAGTGTCCACGCTTTCCAACCATGGTCTTCCCAGAATCAGGGGATGGCCACTAGCTGGCGATTGCATTTGCAACACTAGGAAATCCATAGGGTAATGCCACGAATCAACTGATATTGTAATGTCCTCCAACTTCCCTACTAGCTTGACTGTAGATCTATCTTCCAACTCTAACACAGTAGGTGTATGTTTCAAGTTTCAAAGACCTAATGCATGCATAGCTTTAGCAGTAATGACATTTATGGCAACACACAAATCTACCAGCACATTTGGAATTTTAGCTCATTTAATTTGCACAGTTAGAATTGGCTTCCCAGGATCCCTATATTTCACATGCATATCTTTTCCCATCATAAAATCGATAGCTTTCTCATCACGTGAATGGTGAGTGGGTCCCTTGATTTCTTTCTAGGCTTTTTAGCACAAGATTCTCTATTTTTTTTCATATATAGGTACGTCACTCATAGCTTGTAACAGGGGGATCTTGACAAAAATATTTTGTAACTCCCCTAAAAATTCAAACTCATCTTGAGGGATCCGTTTACTCAAGGCCAGCTCGGTGTTCTTGATTAATTAGCGGTTGAGGAGATGTCTGATTTTTACTAACTTGGTTCGATTCCTCTTCAACTGTTTCTGGTTCTTTAGCCTCACTACTAACTTGTTCAATAATAATAGGTGAGGGTTGACCATCTACTACCTCCCCGGATCTCAAATTCATCTCATAAAGTTCTGCGGTGGAGATGTTTTATGAAGGCAGGTTAAGGGTGTCAGCTTGCTGAGCCCTTTTATTGTTAGGATTTGGATTGGGTTGTATAAGAAGTTGAGGATGAATAGGATGATTACCAGGAGGCACATTAGAGGGAAACGAGAGTTTATATTATTGTATTGACTGGGCAAACTACCTAGGAGGAGAGGGTCCATGCTAGTTTGAAGCCCATGAAGAATTCAAACTAGTTTGAGGATCCCACTGTTGCTAGGGTGGAAACTAATATTGGGGCCACATAGGTGGATAAGGCATGGACTAAGGACCCATATTAAAATTATTGAAATACTGAGATGGATCCGGAAACATACCTTGATTTATAGTTGGTGGCTAAGGTTGCCATGGCTTTTTGGATCCCATAAAATACAGTTGGTCCACCTCTTCGCCTGTCCCTTGAAAGACCGCTTTCAACCCTTGAAAGAAGGGGCATGAACTTGTTGCATGACTCATCTTGCAGATTTCACATTCCTCTATGAAGTTCAATGGACATTCTCTTTGTGGATGCTTCTTTCTGCACTTTGGGCAAAATATAGCAATAGTTCTTTCCAATTCCATATGTTTCTGTTTTACTTGTAATGAGTCCATCTGTACAGATAGGGTACTGAAGATATCATTCCTTAAG
Organism: Pinus tabuliformis; assembly: GCA_031772625.1. NCBI lineage: Eukaryota > Viridiplantae > Streptophyta > Pinopsida > Pinales > Pinaceae > Pinus > Pinus tabuliformis. The sequence goes on from CM062820.1 coordinate 1,338,376,608, forward strand.
TTATCCAACAGATTTCCAATTTATGCCTTCGTGACACCTCCACTAGATACTTTTGTTGACCACATTCCCTATTTATTCCTTACAACTGCCATCTAGCACTAAATGCATAGCTCATAAATGGTATCAAAGTCCTCTTTTGATATGTCTGCCTCTACTACTATGTTTAATAGCTCCAGAGAGTCTTCTCGAAAGTCTCGGAGAAGGATAATTTTCAAAATGTCTTTATCCAAGGTAGAATGACCTGATCTTTCTAACGTGTACTTCAAAAATTCCACACAATCCTCCATGTTCTCATCTTCTTTCTGCATGAACTTAAAACTTTCTTCCTTAATATCCTGAGATTTACAGTAATCCTGATACTTCTCTGGGAAAAAGGTTTTCATCTCATCCCATGTGGTGATAGTCGTTACCCCTAGACCCATAAACCACTGCAGGGCTATCCCTTTTAGTGTAGCAAGGAAGATTTTTAGTTTCTCAGCATTAGCTATATAGTCATATCCCTAACATACAATATCAAATTCAAATAAGAACGTGTCAGGATCTTCAAAAGTCAGCCCATGAGAGCTAGGTAAAGTTGTCAAAGGAATGGGCTTCATTGGTGTGCCAGCCCCAAGATCCCCAATTGGGAAGTCAATAGTAGAGGTTGTGGGTGCCATGAATATTCTCTAATAATCCCTGGGGATTTCAGCAGGTTCTGTAGGGAATGATGGAGGGGTTCTTATCACAAGAGTTTGAGTTGCCTTAACAACACTCCATTTGTCCAGTGCCGATATGAATAACCCTACAATTTATTTCTCCCTATCACAATGGCTTGATTTTTCAGATCCCTTTTTTGCAACTTCTTCTTCCCTTCTAGAATGGGCTAGTCCCTCAGATCTTCTACTTGCAACTTCTTCTTCTGTTGTTACTAGTAGCGGTACTCCTTCGTTAGGTATACTACTGCATACCTCTTCTACTGTTGGAAGGGTTTGCTGTGGAAAATCAATAAGGGGTACTATGGATAGGACTAGATGTTCTACATATCTTCCCTCATATTTTGTTCGAGTACCTTCCCTCATAGCAGCATGAGAAGATGCCTTTGATTCAACTTTTGTGATGATTTTCTTGATATAAGTATTCTTTCCCAAATCCTTTCCTCCTATCTTTGGGGCTCTTGCCCCTTTTATTTGAATCTATGTTCATGCAAGCTGGTGAGAAAAAAATATCTAAATTAAATCACTATGCTCAGGACCTGGAGCATGGTGTCAAAAGATCATTCCCCTCCCAGAAAAAGAGATCGACTTTTAGAATCCAAGAAAGGAAAACAACTAAGAAGAAATGTAGGGTTCATGACCTGGAGCGAAGTGTCAAAATACCATTCCCTCCTCGGGATGAGAAACCAAACAAGAAAAGAACACACATACAATGAAATCTAAAGCTCACGACCTGGAGCAAGGTGTTAAAGGACCATTCCCTCCACAGGACGAGAGATTGGGTTTTAACAACTTATAAAAATTCAGAGAAATTAACTGAAGCAAACAACTCGGCCCAAAAACAATGAAAGAAACAAAGATAAATTGAAATGCTAAGCTCAGGACTTATAGCAGGGTAGTACTTCCCTCCCTAATATGAGAGATTGATCCTCTGGTCAATACAGATCATGTCTTGCACCTTGTTAGCCTTCCCTGGCAACGGCGCCAAAATGTTGGTGTCCAAGTGTGAATAAACTATTCAACCCTTTTCCACATTAATTCATTAATCCGGGTGCATACAGTCTTCAAGGTAACGTGCAAAGTATATGTAGGAGAAAGGTTACAATCTTACATCAACCAAGGATTCACGACTAAGAAATCAAAACATCACTGTAACAGCAGTTGGAAATAAATTGCAGAACTTAAAAGACATTCACAACAATCAATAGAGATCTATAACAACAATAAAGAATAAACACACAATGAATAAAACAACATACATAAAAGAAATATGCAACACTTGATCAGAAGAGCAGGCCCAGCTCTTTGATCAGGGCTACATTAATTTATAGCTAAAGGAAGAACAACAAAACTACTTGTACCTTATTAATCCATAAAATATATGTTACAATACATATCTATGCACGGCTAACCCTTCGCACAGGAATAAAATCACTTTTATACCAATACATGGGTAATAACATATTGCCCAAAACCTGGCAACTAATACCTAAAATATACAACTGTTCGGAACCGCAACTAATTGTTGAGAGAGCGAGAACAGAAAAGATCCAAAATAAGCTTGAAAATAGTTGCAAGGTGATTATGCTGTCACAACGCTGCCAAACAGTTACTGTGAATCACAAGACTACTGCTACATGCTGTGAAGGCGATACCTATTCATCGGAATTTGTGGAGAAAACAAGTTTTAGTAGTTCGCATAGGAAAAACCACTGTGACTTTAATTCATCAATTAAATATTCCAAGAGACAAAGAAAGAAGGGTTACCTCATGGGTTTATCACAATAAATTCATATCAATTGGTGCAAAAAGGATGGAAGGATGGGTGAAAATATGAGGAAAAGATAAGCAGATTTGGTGCCCAACAGAGGCTAGAGAGATAGTCCCTTAATGGGTGGTCTGTGCTTGATGATTATGTTCCTTGATAATTAGAGGGAATTTTATGGCAGCACCGCCATGTTCCTATGTAGTCACAAGTGACCCCTCAGGAATGGTAATAGATTTTAGTTATGATGATTGGTTGATAGCTATGTACATTTTAATGTTATGCCCCCAAAGGTTGGCCCAAAAGGTTCTCTTTTCTACCTGATGCATTTATTTTCATATATGACACCCTTCCTGTACATGCTTTCTGTGTCTAGATGTGATGAATTCTTCTTTTACTAAATGTTTATTTTCCATGATTTTCATCATTAATTGAAACACCTGTGTGTATTTAGTTATAATGTTGTTCTTTTGTCAAGGTGTATCTATGGAAATGATATATTACTGTTCTAGCTATTTATTAACCGGTGTATCTTTCTATCATAGATACCGTAGCTATATATGTTTATACAATGAAATATTTTCCTCTTGTTAATCTCACAATAACGTATCGTACTATAATAAAGCTTCTACAATTTCTCTTTCTTAATACCTAGGGTTTAGCCAGTTTCTCTTACTTATGTTTTCTCTATTTTAGCACAACTCAGATAGTTGCCCCTAAACCATCTAATTTATTAAATTTAAGAGCTACTACATGCACTTTTTATAATTTAAATTAAATACAAGGACTAAATACTTACCTAGATAGAGGCTTATGTCAGTTAATCATTGAATTCACCACTTCAATTTACAGATTTATCCTCCCAACCATGAGACTTACCTTCAGGTCCAAGCCTCCCCCCAAGCTCTTGCTTCACAAGACTAATTCTTTCTTGCAAGACTTAACAGTCATAGCATCCATAGCTATCTGGCCACCACCAGACATAGCTCACAATTCGTTTTTCCATCCAACATGACAAACATTCCGCTTTCTCTAATTTCAGTTCTCTCAGGTACTTTCCCATTACCCTCTTGATCCCTTCTTGGAGAGTTCATAATCAAGGAAGCAGTTAGGGTTAGGACACTACATATTCCCAACTTATTGATATGAAAGAGAGTTACAAGATTTGTTAACACTACATATTTGTTTTCATTCATAATTAACAAAATTTAATACATAATTCAAATGTTTTTACATAAAATCCAGTCTTTGTTTTTACTGCAGTAAATAAAATAATTACAGTTTTTCTGGGGACATCACATCTCCCCCTCCTAAAATCAAACATCATCCCGATTTTTTTCTACTACAAACAAACTCGGAAAAGCTTATGTCATAACCTGCTTATCCTCCCAACTAGCCTCTTCTAGCCCAAATTTCTACCATTGCACCTTAACCTGGGTGATAACTCATTTCCGCAACATTACTTCTCTTTGATCGAGTATAACCAGAGGTTAGACCAAGAACTCGCCTTTCAGTTCGACCTACAAAAAAATATATTCTATTCAGTTCCATTAACTATTAATGCTTTGGTTTTGGCAGATTGTAAAATCATTTACCTGTATATCTTGTCAATTAATTATATGTTTAAGATTGTAAACATATTTTTTCAACACAAAAACATGGAAAACATTGTGCACACAAATATGGCTGGGCAAGGCGAGCTGGTAGGCCACTGGTCTGACTCATGCCAAGACCTGGAAAGGGCCACAAAATTGAGGTGCCAACTTGGCACATCCACTCCATTGTAACGTACTTTTATTTTTTCGTACCCTTACATAGACGTGATCTCCAATTTGGAATTCCCTAAAATTCCTCTTTCAATCAGCAAAATTCTTTTGTCGATCTTGAGTGGCCTTTAAATTGGAACGAACCTTCTTGACCATTTCCTCCATTTCTTTTAGCATCTCGGGTCCCAGCATCAATTTATCTTCCGGCCCTCCCCAACTGGAAGGGGTTCGACACTTGCATCCATACAAAACTTCAAACGGGCTCATTTGCAATGACGTATGATAGCCATTGTTATAGGAAAATTCTACCAAGTGCAGGTAATCTTCCCATTTGGAGGGTTGTTGCATAACATAAGTTCGCAGCATGTCCTCCACCACTTGATTTACCCATTCAGTTTGTCCATCCGTTTGAGGGTGGTATGTAGTGCTGAAATTCAGTTGTGTGCCCAATCCCTCAAATAAGGCTTTCCAGAAGGCCGATGTAAATTTTACATCACGATCAAAGATTATAAATTTTGGCAATCCATGTAATCTGAAAATATTTTGCATGAATATATTGGTGATCTGAACAACTTGTAGGTTGATTGCATGGGTATGAAATGAGCAGACTTTCTCAGCTTATCCACTACCACCATTATCGAGTCATTTTTCTTTTTGGACCTAGGTAATCCTGTAATGAAGTCGATGGAAATGGTCTCCCACTTCCACTCCGGAATTGGTAGTGGATGCAGTAATCCAGCTAGATGTTGATGCTCTATTTTCACTTGCTGACATTCTAGACAATGAGTTAGATACTCAGCTACATCCTTCTTCATGCTAGGCCAAAAGTATTCTTTCCTAAGTGCGGTAATCAACTTCTGGTACCCAGGGTGGCCTGCATATGGGCTTTTATGATATTCATCCAATATTAAGTCTTTAATATTTTTTTGGTTAGGCACATACAATCTTCTTTTATAAATTAGCATACCTTCATGGTTTACTTTGTATCCCAGCTGTTGTTTATGGCTGTTCAAAGTTTTTTCTTGCTACCATAAAGACTGATATTCTAGATCCTATACAACTACCTCCTTGATCAACTCTTGAAAGGTGGTCCATATCTCACTGTATGAGATTTCATAAATGCAGTGTACCTTCTGATTGAAAGCATCTACGACCTGAATCTCCTTACCCTTCAAGTGCTTGATCTCAAAATCAAACCACTTAAGAAGTCAATCCATTTGGCTTGCCTAACATTCAAAGTGGGATGTTTAAAATAGTTAGTTAAGCTATGATGATTAGTCATTAGGAGAAATTTCTTACCCATCAGATAATTCCACCACATTTTTAGTGCATGAATGACAACTGTTACCTCTAAATCATATGAAGAATACTTTTATTCCTACTCCTTGAGTTTCCTAGACTAGTAGGCAATCAGTTTGCCTTCTTGCAAATAAACGTCACCCACCGCTTCCTTTCTAGCATCTTTGCAGAATACATAATCTTTATTTGGATCTATAGTGCTCAAGATAGGTGCGATGGTTAGTAAATGCTTAAGCTGGTCAAATATTTTCTGGCATTCTGTTGTCCACCTGAAGCCTTTTCCTTTCCTTTGCAAGGAAGTAAGGGGGTATGCTACTCTGGAGAATCCTTTGACAAATCTCCTGTAGTACCCGGATAGACCTATGATTGATCTTATATCTGCTACATCCTTTGGCACGGGCCACTCCATTATGGTCTTTATCTTTTCTGGGTCCACATCGATTCCATCTTTGGTAATGATATGACCTAAATACTGAATCTGTTCTTTAAAGAAATCACACTTGCTGTATTTAGCATATAACTGATGTTCTCTAAGAGTCTGCAACACTATTATGAGATGCTCTTTATGTTCTTCAATATTGCAGGAATAAATCAGTATATCATCAATAAAAATTAACACAAATTTATCCAAGTACTGATGAAATATACTGTTCATGAGACACATGAAGGTTGCGGGAGCATTGGTCAGCCCGAAGGGTAACACCACGAACTCGTAATGTCCATAATGAGTTCTAAAGGTTGTCTTTTCTATGTATTCTTCCTTAATTCAGATTTGATGGTACCCTGAACATAGATCAATCTTTGAAAACAATGTTGCTCCCTTCACCTAATCAAATAGCTCATCTATACATGGTAGAGGGTATTTATTTTTAATAGTAAACTTATTTAGCTGGCGGTAATCCATACACATGTGCAGAGTTCCATCCTTCTTTTTAACTACATTTTTAATTCTTTCAACTCTGGTATACTCATACAGCGAGAGGCTCGAGACACTAGAGAAAATCCTGGTATCAATTCAATGGTGAAATCTATATCTCCTTTTGGAGGGAGTCCCAAAATGTCTTCAGGAAATACATCTAGAAAATTCTGTATTACAGGTATATTTTCTAAAGAATTATACTTTTCCTTTGAGTTGGCATATCCTACTTGAATTGCATAAATCTGACATCCTTTTCTGATACATTTTGCTAACTGTGAGGTGGTTATTGGTCTTAGTTTTAGCAGCCTTAGTATACCTTGTATTTCATGCCTTTTTCCCTCCTCATCCATGTAGTGGATAGATTTAGTTTTATAGTTTATGAGGGAACAATGTTTTTCCAGCCAATCCATGCCTACAAAAACATCGTAACATCCTAGTGGCAATACATTCAGGTATGTCATCACAGGCTGACCTGCTATTTTCAATGGGCAGTTGTTGTCTTTCGCCAATACTCCTCTTTTCTCCCCTGTGGCTAACTATACTAACCCAGGATTCTTGAATTTAACAGCTCACAAACAACATTAGTCAACTATCTTAGGACTAACATAACTTAATGTAGCTCCTCAGTGAATGAAAATAGATATATTTTGGTCAAAGAATTTACCTTCGAACTCCACAATGGTTGGTTGGTACTCCGCCTGATGGTCTTCAAGGACAACATTGATTTTTTGGATGCTCTGGGCCACTTCTCCTCTAGTGGACACCTCCTGAGTATGTGAAATATATTATGTTCCTTTACAATTGGGATAGTTTTTAATGTAATGTGGCCCTCCACATCCCTAACATTGTATTGGGGGTCTTGCCGCAAGTTCAACTTCATTTCTTCCTGACTACTTGTTGGTCTTAGATTCATTGGGAATTCTAAATCTGGTCGGATTTCTATTAGGGTTTATGTTTATCTTCCACTTGTGGGGTCCTTTATTAGTTACAAACTTGGTTCCCTTGTTGCCAATAGGGAATTCAACTCCCTTTTTATCTATCCATTTCCTTCCTACATTTCCCTTTTTCCTGCTTTGCTGATAACATATCTGAGCTTTCCTTATAACCTCATCCATGGTTTTTGGGTTGTCGAATTCGAGATGCTCCTTCATAAACAACAACAGATTACTGATTAATCGTTGCACCTTCGTCTTCTCCTCTCGTATGTAGGGTACTGTTGTGGCTAGCAACAACCCCCTTCTTAATTAGTGTTATTACTAATACTAAATAAGTGGGGACCCTTAGTCAAAAATTTAAAAAATCAATTAGTGCTTGAATTTCCTTTTTCAATAAAACTTACCTTCATAAACTTAGGAGAATACCCTTGAAAAATCTAAAAAAGCTTAAGTTTTATGAGAAGGTAGGATAAAATAACTCCTTAAGAAATATCGCATCGCAAAAAGGACAATGGATACCTCCTTACAAACACAATTCTAAGGTTGCAAGATCACGATGCGAAATTTCATCGCATCGCATGCATCAAATATCACTTACACCGAAAAGCCTCAAACTGTCGATATGCAATGCATCTTGCAAATCACATTTCACAGAAAACACATTAACAGATGATTGTCATATGCTACGCTCCAGCGATATTGCGATGTTGCGATATTTCAATATTGTGATCAAACGATAGAGCGATATTGCGATGTTGCGATATTGCAATATTGCAATAAAGTGATAAAGTGATTAAGCGATAAAATGATAAAGCAATAGAACGATATTGTGATGTTGCGATCTACGATATTGCGAAGCAAATCGTAAAATCGCTTCATCAGAAATCTTTCAGGCTCATTGTTCAAAAAGGTATTTTCCGTAAATCGAGACTTGGTTATGTGCTTTAATACTAATTAATGAGTTAGTTGCCAATCATTAATGAAATAGGGTTTCATGCTTGTCGAAGAGCCATTTCATGTAAGGTGGTATATTTTATATGTCTTCGGCATTTAAAGCTTTCCCGTCACCTTCTCCTTAAGCGATAAAGTGATTACGCGATAAAACAATAAAGCGATAGAACGATATTGCGATGTTGCGATCTGCGATATTGAGAAGCAAATCGCAAAATCGCTTCATCACAAATCTTTTAGGCTCGTTGTTCAAAAAGGTATTTTCCATAAACCGAGACTTGGTTATGCGCTTTAATGCTAATTAATGAGTTAGTTGCCAATCATTAATGAAATAGGGTTTCGTGCTTATCGAAGAGCCATTTCACATAAGGTGCTATATTTTATATTTCTTTGGCACTTAAAGCTTTCCTGTCACCTTTTCCTTATCATGCTTCTCACCTTATTTCTAACTGCAGGAACAAAGAACAAAGAATTATTCAAACAAATATTTAGGATACTATGGGAAAGAAAGGCAAATCACCGAGTTCTGAAGATCAAGAAATGACGCCCTTGTATACAGACACTGCCTGTAACAGAGATGCTGGTATTACTACCTAGGAAGGCATGTATAGTCTACTTGAGGAAGAGAATCCCAAATTAATGGAGGTTACAACTATTGCAGGCTCACACGGGTCTTCTGAGGCATCTATTACAGAGCTAGCTTGCTCATTCTTACAATGAATAGTAGCGAGGCCCAAAATTCTTCCATATATGGACATGGTTAAATGGGTATTGGACAACGCCGACATAAAAAACAGACAATTTAAGACTTAGTGTCAACAACTTACGGAATTGTTATTTTCACAAAATTTAAGCTTTATATCTACTAACAAAAAGCGCGCAAGAGGCAAAAAATTGCATCAGGGAAGCCCAAATCAAGAAACGGAGGTAGTTTCTGATGCTCGATTATTTCTAATCGCACATCGTTGAGCAAAAGCTGTTGAGAGGGAAAGCCTCTAATTGCTAAGTCACCTGTAAGCCCAAAAATTTGTAAGAAAGCAACACTAGAGGTAAAAAAGTAAAACTTGAATCCTAAAACCAGTGGTATTTGTCAGAAATATCTTCAAAATGGTATATATATATGTACAGCAACTGTAGACAGGCTGGAGACAAAAGGCTCAAGAAAAGGCAGAAGCAATCAAAAGATTAACTAAGTTGAATTGGGATTCTTACTCGGCACATTTGGTAAAACCACACAGCGAGTGTATGACTCTCAAATGTATCATCAATTCTACCGAGAAGATGGCACCAGCTCTTGCCGATGCCGTTTTCGTAGGATAGTTAAAGTCGGAAGTCAACCAGCCGACTCTTCTCAAACAAATGTTGAATGCTTACGATTTCAAGGAATAGATACAGAAATAGTTAGTTGTTAGTTTTAATTTTAGATTTAATGTTACTATTAATTTTGCTTTATTTTTTCCTGAAATGTGGATGGTCATTTAAACCGTATCCTACATTTTTGTAATAAGTTATTTTTAGATTTAGTTAGTAGTATTTAAACCCTTCTCATGCATTTAGAGAAGGGTCTTGAAATTTGTCAAAAACTTGTCCGCAGAACATGCACTTTTCCACCCTCCGAGGAGGTTTTGATGAATGAATGGAACATGATTTATTGATATCTGCATTTAATATCTACTACTGATGTTGCACTTCTATACTCATAGTGGATGTTGGATTCAGAAGAGATAAATCATTATCGCTTGAAGCTCATGAGTAGAACTAGTTATAAATGGTACTTCTATCTCTTAACTCTTTCTGCCTTTGTGTTAAAGTGATATTTATGTTCAATTGTTTATATATTGATGCGTGAATGCCTGAATTATCATTTGGCACTTCTGTATGGTGATAGCTATTTATTTATGCTTAATGTATGAGTAGCTTATTATGCGATACATTTTTCACAAATGTTTCGTCTAACCTTTTATACAAAGTGGTTTATCTGTATTGAATTATCTTCTTATAAAAGTTGAATGATATTTATTACCAATTGTTATTTGAAATCATTTTAGATCACATAACGGAAAGATTACACCCCGGGTTAGTGTAGAATTAGATATTTCTGTTTATTAGAATACAATTTCATGTTATCAGATTAGAGTTACAGTAAAAGCATTTCACTTAGGAACTTTTAGAAAGGAAATATCAAATCTCAACACACACACACATAAATTGGGAAACTAGTCCCATATCCCTAGTCGGACCCACTATACCAAACGAAAAAGGGGCTGCTAACCAAGGTCTGGACTGGGTGGGTATCCCCCTTGTTGTAGACCCGATTTTCCCTCAACAGGTACATACCAAAGTAAGGATGTAAATTTTGTAATTAACTCGTCCATTGTTAGTTGTCCCAATCTTAAGTCATGAAATTCTTTTTCTTTTTTGTCATAGAATCATTTGGTTAAATATCTTTCCTTGAAATGCCTCTAAAATTTTTCCCATGTTATGTTTTGTTCATTTACCCCACGCACAATCTTTACTTCCTCCCACCACAGGGTGGCTTTCCCTTGCAGCTGGAAAATGGCCAAGCAAGCTTTTAAATTATGATCATATTCATATAGCTGGAAATACTTATTTATATTAATCATCTAGGCTTCAGCTACCTCTTCCTACTCACCATCAAAGAGGGGTTGTTTTATTTGCCAGAATTCTCCTTACAGTTCTATCCTTTGTCTTTTATGTGTTTTGTGTTTTGATGCACCATCAATTTTTTCTTCCTCATTTTCTTCCCCTCATTCAATCTCTAGATACTATGCATGATATTATTTTTCCCTGGTCATATGTCTGTGACCCGGGCTGGGGATTGGTTGACACTGATTATACCTATCTAACATACTTTTTATAATCTTCTCCTGCTCTTTCATTAGCCTTGCACTATCTGCCCTCAGTTGTGCCATCCCACTTTTCAGCTCTTGCACCGTTTCTAGAATGGTGGTATTGGTGTTGCATGGTTCTTCTCCTAGTTGCACCCATTCTTCAGGGTTAGTTTCTTGAAAAGACGCAGGTCCTAGACCCGTCATGGTCCCATGCGGTGTGTTGCCTGTTCTTTTCATGCTAGTTGCTCTAGCTTCTTTTACTAGATACAAAAAAAACACTCATACTGTTAAACATTAGTTTCGAGAGGCCTCAGTTTTGTAACCTGAGCTCTCTGATACCACTGTCATATCTCCACATAAAAAAAAAAAATAACTTTTATTGCATATAACTACAATGATTTTTATAGCATATAAACCAAAACAATTTATATAACATATGAACTTTAAATACCATGCCATAAGGAATTACTCTGAAATGCATGTGAATTTTATTAAATTACTATCTGAAATGTTATACCCGTCACATTATTTAGCAATTGAATGCTACTATACTCTAAATTATTGACATTTATTGCTGACGAAAATTACAATAACTCTAATCTAATCCTTATTGTGCTCCCGAGCATTAGCGGGAGAAGATATCGGTGTATCTACTGTCTGCTCGCCAGCTGGCTATTCTTTCTTGGCATCCTCGCTCCATCGATGGTTAGGCTTACTCGAACTCATCCAATGGTAGAGACTCCTTCTCGCAACTTCGGTTAAGCTAGGGGTGAGACCTATGTTCAGCTATTGCGTTTGTAATGTTTTTGTTTGGTTTAGCCTTAAGCTATTAGGCTCATCTTATGAAACCCTCATAGGCTATCTAGTACGGCTCCTTTGCAGCTAGAGGAGGGCCTCAAGGCTATGTTCCTGTGGAGGAATTGGCCCACAGCACAGCCCTTACATGTATTTTCCTCCCTATATAAATTTTTCTACTTGTAATGATGGTTTGTTGTTTTCCTCTTGTTCCTAGTCATAAGGAGTAATGCATTATATGGGTTTGTTACAGGTGCCTTCAAAGGTCCTCTATTGCTCCAAGCAATGATGTGAGGCACCACCTTCGATGTTTTGGTGTGGTGATTTTCCCTGCTCTTGTCAGTTGTTCTAGGTATGTGCATGCCACTTCTCACCTTTAAGGGTTCTAGCAAATACCGATTTTCTTCTTGAATGCCTTAATTCAGAGAGAGTTATTGTTTAGGTTATTTATTGATTTTCTTAAAGCGTTGAAACGCTACTAGTCTCTATGGTCATTATGAGACCTGTTCATACATTTGAGGCCCACCTCTGTTAAGATTTAATTATTTTAAGATAACTGTAGTTTTTATGTGATGAGGGTTATCCTCGGGTTTTATAAGTTTATATATTATATTAAATAGAGGAATCCCCATAGCGGAAACAACTCTTCTCTGAGTTTCATGTTCATTGTGTTTGGCTTGAATCGACATCTCGTAATTTAGTTGTTACAATTCTATATATATATATATATATATATATATATATATATATTTATAGTTTTGAAAATGCTCAGATTGTTTCTTTGTTGAATGCTTTTATTGCACGATTGATTTCGATGAGTGTTTATTCCTAAGGGCTTAAACCCTTTCGGCCCGTGCTACTGCTTTTTAAATCTTGGAAAAGGATTAAGGTTTAATTCATCTCTTACTTTCTGAAAAATGGAAATTCTATATTGTTTCTTTGCCCATATTGCTCTATTCAGAAGCTTGACTAAGATCAGCTTCAATTTCATTTCTCTTTGTTCTAAGGGCATAATGGTTGTATGGAAACCTGGTCGAGGCTAGACAGACAATGCCTTAACATGTGGTCTCTGCTCGACGATTCTGTTCCTTTATAGTTACAGGGAATTTTATGGTAGCGTTACCCTATTCCTATGCAGTAACAAGCCCCCCTCAGGAATTCTAACACATTTTAGTTACGTTGATTGGTTGATAGTTATGTACACTGTAATGTTATGTCCCCAAAGCTTGGCCCAAAATGTTCTCTTTTCTATCTGATGTATTTATTTTCATATATGACACCCTTGTTGTACATGCTTTCTGAGTCTAGATATGATGAATTCCTCTTTTACTAAATGTTTATTTTTGAGGATTTTCATATTTAATTGAAACAATTGTCTGTGTTTAGTTATAATGTTGTTCTTTTGTCAAGGTGTATTTATGGAAATGTTATCTCACTATTCTAGTTATTTAGCAATCAGTGTATCATTCTATCATAGATACTGTAGCTATATATATTTATACAGCGAAATATTTTCCTCCTGTTAATCTCACAATATTGTATCTTTTTGTATTAAAGCTTCTGTAGTTTCTCTTTCTTAATACCTAGGGTTTAGTCAGTTTCTCATACTTATGTTTTCTCTATTTTAGCACAACTCAGATAGTTGCCCCCATGCCATGTAATTTATTAAATTTAAGAGTTACTACATGCAGAGTTTATAATTTAAACTAAATACAAGGACTCAATACTTACCTGGATAAATGCTTATGTTAGTTAACCGTTGAAGTCACCACTTCAATTTACAGATTTATCCTCCCAACCATGAGACTTGCCTTCAGGTCCAAGCCTCCCCCCGAGCTCTTGCTCACAAGACTGATGCTTTCTTACAAGACTTAACAGTCACAACATCCATAGATATCTAGTCAACACTAGACCTAGCTCACAATCCATCTATGGTTCCAGCATGACATACATTCCCCTTTCTCCAATTTTAGTTCTCTTAGGTACTTTCCCATTACCCTCTTGATCCCTTCTTGGAGAATTCATAATGAGGGAAGTAGTTAGGGTTAGGTAACTACCTATTCCCAACTTCTTGATATGAAAGAGAGTTACAAGATTTGTTAACACTCCATATTTGTTTTCATTCATAATTAACAAAATTTAATACATAATTCAAATGTTATAAATAATAAAATCAATTCTTTGTCTTTAGTGCAATAAATAAAATAATTACAGTTTTCTCGAGACATCACATACATTATTATCAAGATTTTAATTTCATGCCAATTTAATTTATCTAATTATATTAGCTTTTAGTAGTATTTTCTTCACTTGTAAATCAATTTTCCAATGACCTACTTAAAAAATGCAATCCAATTAAAAAAGAATTCCAATTAAAAGAGAAGCAATAATAGAAAACATATTTGTTGGATAAAGTCCACAAAATGATTGTAAATTAGAAATGATATCTTTGGAGGGATGAAAAAATGGAATCTGTATTATTATGGGTAGTGTATAATGTATTGGATTTTTTTGTTTGATTTTTATTGATTTGTGGTTAATAAAAAAAATAGTTTATTCCTAATTTAATATTGCAAATTGATTTTTTTTTTAACATTTTAATTTGTTTATCTTTATTTTAATGGACTGATTTCTTGTTTTTTAATGATTATATGTGTATAATAATAGTTATATTTATATATTGTTATAATAATCTTTTATATATATACATCAAAACAACATTAAAAAACGAAATCATTTACAAAATTATGTTTTCAATTTTTCTTTTTATCGACCAGCAGTATTGATAAAGAGATTTGTTCTCGATGAATAATTATGATTTATAAAAAAATAAAAATATTAAAAAGGACAATATTGTTATTAGTTTATATCTATTTATCAATAAATCTTTATTGCTTTTTACTTTAATTATATTTAAATTAAGCGGCTATTACTAACTATTTTACAGCGTTGCTTAAAAATAACATAAAAAATTATCTATATTATTTTAAAAAAAAAATTATTAGCAACGTTATTACGAATTTATTTTGTTTAACTTAGCTTTTGTTTAACTTAGTTTTCGAAACGTTCTTTAGTTACATAGCTCTAACATGCCTTTTCTTGTTCACTTTACTTTTAACTTGACGGTTTCGAAAGACCAATATTCATCCAGCTAATTACGATAAAGATGATTGGACATAAAGAAATGAAATGTTGTTCGCTTCATCACATATTAAAAATTATATGGAAATTTATGGCTTTACGGCGTTTTATTTCATACTTACTCCCTTAAGTAAATATTCCTTTTATTACTAATTGAAATTTTAGCATTATAGGATATTATTAAATCCGCATAGATTTATTTAATTTTTGGTTTACGATATATTAAGAGAGACAAAATCTATTCAGAAGTAATTCTCTTTTTTAGTATAAACTTTGAGGAAAGATTTGTATTGGGAAATCTAATTCCACTTGTCTCTTGCTAAATCCAAAATTAAAATATTGAACAACATACTAATAAAATGTTTTAATTTAGTATTTTTTTTATTGTTACTTTTTTTATATAACATTTATTTAATTGGCATCGAAAAAATTTATTGATAATTCACATTAATGTACTCTTCATATTGGGAAATACAGATCTACATCCGAGATATATATATATATATATATAGAAATAATTACAAATATTTCTTAATTCATTTTTTATCTTGAATTAGAAAGTAATTCTTATTAAAATAAGAACTCTCTTTTTCTCTAAATATAGGGTTGATGTTAAAATCTATGTGATTGATGTTAAAATATTTTATGTAGCATTTATTTTGAAATATTTGATTTATACTGGAATCCATTTTTTTGTGATTAATATTCTTATATCTTATATATGAACTCCATATTAATAATGAAATAAATTGAAGAAAATTTAATTTAATTTGCTCTACTTTTCCCTATATAAATTCGATATAAAATAATGTTCTTTAATATAAAGATTCAAATATCTGACTTATAATTGAGAGTAAAATTTCTTTTTATGAATATATATGTGTTCTAACTATTACATGTAAACTAGATATAAAATAAATTAGATGTATCAACTAAATATAGAATAAATTAGACTTATCAAATATCAATAATATAATTAAGTGTAAAGTTCAGATTAAATAGTGAAAAAATTATATATTTATACGAAAAAGTAATCTTTTTTGTTTTTTTCTTGGTTTAACTATCAATAACTTAAAATTGAATGAGAAAAATAAAATATGCTGTGTATAGTGGACATTATTGTTTTTGCTATTACTATTTTTTATTTGTTAATGTATGTATAATTATATTATTTTTAAATTAAAAAGTGATAACATTTCCCCATACTACAGAAACCAAGTAATTTACACAAGTCATTTACTCTTAATGTCATTGTAAAAATTAATTTACACAAGCCATTTACTCTGATTATCATTTTAAAATTCCATCCAAATATTGCTATATTTCTCTCCATAAGCAATTCATTTTTTTAGCTTTAACTTTAATGAGGAAAGTATTTTGTGTATACTGGACATTATTTTGTTTTGTTATTATTATTTCTTATTTTTTAATGTATGCATAATTTAATTATTTTTAAATCAAATGGTGACAATATCTGACTCATACTAGACCAAGTCATTTAATCTTACTATCATCTTAAAAAATTCATCTAAATATTGTTATATTTTTGCCCGTAAAGTCATTTACTGTTATTATTATCTTAAAAAAATGCTTCAAATATTAGTATATTTCTCTCCATTATAAAAATCTCTAATATGTACTATTCTCCTTTGAGTAAACAGGGCCATAATTGGGGGATTTAAACCTTGGGTTCATTACTTTTCATAGATATCACATTACTTCGATCATGAATTAAGATCAGGAGGAGACTAATTATATTATCATCATAGAATTTCCATCCATATTTGTTACTCCATCGCAAATATTGTAGTTTTCTTTAAGTTTTCCATTATACCAAAACAAGCAGGTATTAGTAAATTTCCAAACCATTATCATTACCTTTTGAGTGGTCTCAAAGTGGATCCCAAAGTAATGATTATTCTAAGTGATCAATTCCTAACGAGTTTGAGTGTCAAAATACCCCATACCATGTTAGGATTTTGGTTATACCGAACACTCGTAAGAATGAGTAAATTTTAGAACCATTATCATTATCTTTTGAGTTGTCTCAGGGTAAATCTCAGAATGACTATTACTGCACATGATTAATTCCCAACAAAATAAATATGAAAATCCAATAATTTCTATTAATAAAAAGCATCTGTTCCACAAAATATTTTTTTTAATGACGTGATGTATTTTATTAAATATAATTATAATTTGATCTTCCTAACCCGAGGCTGCACCGAATATTGTAAAATGTGAATAAATATTTTATAATTTTATTCTAGCAAAAGTAACGTAAAAAAAATACGGAAATGTTCTCAATGGCTTTGATATAATGGTATTTGATTACTATTAATATAATATATCTCGTTTCATGTCGCATACCCTTGTTTGCATAAGTACATGATTTATCTCCTACTTTGTTAATATCTCGTCTCATCTCGCATACCTTTGTTCGCATAAGTAGGTTCTTTATTTCTTACTTTGTGATTTGTCTTGACAGTTAGAGATTTTAGCCTTGTTAACCATTATTAATTTAGTATAATACCAAATTTATAATGTATAATGTTTAATTTTGAAGAAAAAAATCAATAGTATTGTAAAAGTTATTTTTAAAATATTTTATTAGACCATAAAATTGAAGGTTTTATTGTAACCATTATACTATGTGAATACCTTGGATAAGTGCTTTATATTTTTCTGTCATAATTTTCGGATGCAATTGTGACATTTATTTAATCAATTTTATATATTAGTGGATTTAAAGTGTTTGAAAATTTTAGCAAATATTTACATAAAAAATGGATGGAAATAAGATGTAATTAAATATACATACTGAGATTTACTGCACACCATTATTTATGTGTTGTTTAGCAGTATAATAAATGAGAGTTAAAACGTAAATTTGCATACTTTGCATACTTACTAATGGTTACTAACCACATAAATTTATCCAACTCCTTGCCCCTTAGTTGGCAATTAAATTTTACATTTCATATATCAATTTGCAATTAATATGAAAGCACAATTGCCACTTAAGTGGGATAGAGTAAGCTTCTATAACCATATGATGCATTTGCCTTTGTGAAAACAAAACACATTATTTTTATCTTTTTTTATTGCTCCTCCCATAATTGACATGATAATAGTTGCATGTTAGACTATGGTTGTTCTTATCTATTAGGCTAAGAACATACATGTTGAGCATTGATATTAGGTTTAGTGATGGTTGAATTGGACGTTTTCTCATTGTAGAAGTTGTTGGCATATTAGATATTGCTTAAGGATAGAGCATATATAGAGAGTGGAACATTAGATTTTGTTTGGTAAGAGTATATGAAGAATTACAAATATATACTTTACATTCACAATATTGATATTATTTATCTTAAATATGCCTCATTTTCTAAGTTATTAGATGATGAAACATGTATTTGCATCAACTAGTATCTAAATACACCTAGAATATGGACAGAGGAGTAGGTTACACCTAAAATATGGGAAGAGGAATAGGTGAAAGTCTCAAAGCCCATTGCCAATGCAGTACATGCGAACTAAGGTGTTTTCTTCTGTTGACTTTGGAATATAGGAAGGGCTTCTATATGGGTAAGGATATATGGATTACTATCCTATTTTCTATATCAAATTCAAATTTGGATTGAGTATTCTTAAATTCCTTCGACATTGGTAAAATGTATTAGTTTAAACTAGCATTATTATATGTTTTTATATTATTATATGTTTATTTGTATTGGTTTAAGCTAATATAGTTATATGTTTTTTTGTTGATAAAAAAAATTTGCATTTAGTTTTGCAACACCTTTTTGTTGCACCATAATTACTTTTATTTTTACCATTTTTTATGCAGAACATAGAAACTTTTAATTCCACTTAACATATTTGTTAAGAAGTTAAAGCTGGAAAAGTCAAGTATCATGACATTTTTTGTTTAAAGAAATTGAGCAGTGTTAATTAAATGAAACTAAATACAAAATAGTTATAACAACTCCTTGAATAGTTACAAACAGTTTCCATCCCTTTCCCCAAAAGGGGAAGGGAAAGGAGCAGTGGGGGCTGCAAGAATTTTTCCTTGAGCTGGGTAGAGATACTAGTGGGAAGATTTTAACTATGGAAAACAGTCGAATGGGTGTGTGACTTGAGGCTGGATAGTAGTCCTGACACCCAAGACACCTGACTTCTTTTAATTCAAACTGTTAGGAGCAAGAAGTGCTCGGTGGGGGACCATGGACGTGATTTCCAGGTCCATGGCTAGGTGGTGAGACCTTCCAGAAAGAATATTAATTGCACAATGTTAAATAATTCGAAAACAGATAAGTACCAAAAATTATACTTATTATTGACAGTTGAAATGGTGTATAACTAGGAGTAAATGATTCAGTTTCTCTTTTGTCTCTAAGCTAGGTACTACTGATTATGAGTAACCTCTTGTATATTCTGTTGTATCCATCATAGAAAAGGATTGATTTCATATCTTTTCCTAGTTTTATATTATGAATGAAACTAAAATTTACAGAATTATAACTTTACAAATCTAAGGAATACACTGTTGTATTATAGACAAATGTAAGGATAGTAGAGATGTAATAATGACTTAGACTCTATTAATTTTATATATCTATGAAATGGAAAAACAAATTTATCTGTCTACAGTACTACCAAATCACCAAGATGAGAACAATCACGACTTCCTTAATAGAGAAAGGCCCAACTCAACCTGAAAGTATAAATACCTTTCAGTTGTAAAAACATGAAAAATTCAGATTCAATATATACCCTGATTCATTAAATACTCAAGATTCAGCATACATTCAAAACCCATTATACATTCAAGAATTTTTTTATTCTCTAACAGGTTATCTCCTATAATAAAAAAAGAGAGCAAGAAAAATTAACGCATAGACCAGATACCACCAAGAGCAATAGCTAGTATTCCATTATTAAAGTATTCCACCATTCAGAACTCCCGACATAAATCCACATTCATTCAATAAACATGACATTCTAATCTAGGAATATATACATATAAACGCTATCTGTGGAATCAATGGAGACCATCTCCCTACCCAGCTTGTCCATGACAAGGCTAAGACTTGGCGAGGGTTATCCATATAAATTCGTACAAACCTTTAGATCAAACCAAGAAACGGAGTACCATAGTTCAGCAGCGTATGGCATAAAATCATAACTATAAATTATTACAGTTCAAATCCATTCAAAATATTTCAGTAAGGTTCATGCAGCCAAGTTGCGAATCAGAAAATTGTTACAACTAGATGGCATTCCTCCCTTTTAACGATTATGGGTTCTGGGTTATGGTGAGGGTTTGGTCGTGCTGAGAGCCAGCAAACCCTCCCACCCTTCAACGTTAAACTAAATCTAGTCTTAGTAGCTTAAAAGCTAGTAGCCAAATCATGTTGTTGATTTGTGAATTTAGACCAACCTGTAATCCTAGCAGAGAAATTTTGAATTAGTTATGGTATAGTTCCTTTTCGAAGGAGCATTGACTCCGGTAAGAGGATCAAGTTGCTACCTGTAAAACCCATAAAATCCCATCAGAGGTTAGTCATATCAATTATCAACCCTATATATAAACACTTAAAAATATATGCTACTCTATCTATACCTGTAAGGAACTTTGTCGTCGATGGAGCCTTGCAAACCTGATAACCTAGAAACAAAATGTCAAACCATAATCTATCAGAGGGAAATGGAGCTCATATTAACTCAGTAGTAGGGTAAACCTAGGTTTTGCTACAGAAGGTTATCTCTATTCGTTCACCGAGCTCAAGGAAGAACCGAAACCATCCACAATGAGCAAGCCTGTAAAATAGTCTGTTACCAGTGATATTCGTAGGGAGAAAGGAAAATAATGAAATAGAATAAGTATTTTACCAGCTGACAAGTTTACCTCATCACCAGAAGTTCAACTGTCAATGGTAGTCCCTTAAAACCTGATCACCCAGATGGTATCTAATGTCTAAGCCGAGGAGAAAGTATAACCGTTCTCTCCACCGGCAGAGTGAAATAGAATAACGAGGTAAGGTTAGGGTTTACGAATGGAAAGGGTTATGTGTTCAATGCCCGAAGTACCCTATGCAGGCCAGAGTCAACATTAACTTTCACACCCATAGCATTAACGCGAACCCAAGTGACAGGCGGGAGAGTCATTGCCACTATCGAGGTAAGGACAGGTGGAGTTCAACCAAGGCGACATCTAGATAAGCCGTGCAGAGGGATCTATTTAATATCTAATCTCAAACCTTTAATAAACTCAAATACACTCACGTTATCAATGATAAATTTAAGTACACTAATCATTGTATTATGTAAAGTAAGGTAGAAGGATTAATTACACATTCTTAATGAATCTTTTTTTTTCGTAGTATGTGTTACAAATGGTATGACAACCCAGATTCATACACTAAGGCTTCTAGGTTAAATAATACACAAAAAAAATAAAAAAATTAAGTGCTAACATGCTTAAATTATGCAGTAAAAGTTTTAGTTGGTAAATGTGAATGCAACGATAGAGAAAATAGTCCATACACAACATGCAGAGGAGCCCGAGGATATCAAACCCATCAGAGGTGCCTTATGTAGAGGCCAATCTAGATATATGGATACAACTAGGAGAGGAGTCTCTGTAAGCTAATGTTGTGCTGCTATAAATAGTGTAGCAGCTACGTACAGAAATGATAAATTTGAGGTCAGATAATGAATGCATGAGGCGGGAGAAACAAAAGATTCTCAAGAGTTTGTCCGACCGACATACTCACCTAGGGCCAGAACCTAGTATGGAGGATGGAGAAATAACACCAACAACTCACCATGGTGAGGATAATGCCGAATCACCAAAAGAACAAATTGAGGATAAAGAAGGGTGTTTGGATAACATTTTAGACCAAAGGAAAACCAAAAAACAAAAGATAGTGTCAGAGGGTGAGTTTAAGAAAATAAAACCATCACTGTTCAAAGGAGAATCTGAGGAAGCAACCGAAGCATGGCTCATTGATATGGGGAAATATTTCCAGAGTTATGAATATACTGACAATCTCAAGGCACGATTAGCAGTTTATCAGTTACAGGGAAAAGGCCATTCTCTGGTGGGAAGAAATAAACACAATGAGAAAGATTCATGAAGAACAGTTGATGTGGCAAGAATTCCAGAAACATTTTAAGGATAAATACTTGACTGAGTGTTACTACGATGAAAAAGAGACGGAGTTCCATGGGTTAAGGTTGGGAACCTTGACTATGGATGAATATGTGAAGCACTTCACCTCCTTGCTACAATATTTTCCATACATGCAAGAGGAAAGAGAAAAAATTCAGTGGTTTATCACCACTCTACCTAATTTTATGAAGGGGAAGTTGGAATTTGGCCATCTGAGGTTGATGGACAATATGGTGCGAAAATCCCATATCTGTTACTAGCAGATGAAACTGAAAAATGAGGCACCCAAAGGAAATTCAGGTAGAAGAATGAGGAATGTACCCCCAAATAGATAGTAGAAGTTAGGAAATGGTTTGAATAACCAGCAGAGAAACTTTGAAAAATGCATTAGAAAGGGCTGCCAGATTTATGTTGTCCAGGTAGGATACTCTAATGATAGAAACAAGATGACTTCTTTAGAAAACATTCCTGTAATCCAAGAATTTGTGGATGTATTTCTAGAAACTATTCCTAGGTTTCCCCCTAGATGTGACATCAATTTTACTATCGAACACATACCTGGAGCAACCCTAGTTTCAAAATCCCCTTACCGCATGAGCATCCCTGAGTTAATAGAACTCAAAATGTAGCTGCAGGAGCTTTTAGACAAAGGGTGCATTCGTCCCAGTGTATCACCATGGGAAGCCCCTATGTTGTTTGTTCAAAAGAAGGATGGGACTTTAAGGTTGTGGATTGATTACCAACAGCTAAACAAACTCACCATCAAAAATATATATCCTCTACCTCGGATTGACAACTTATTTGACCAAGTGCAGGGGGCCAGCGTATTCTCTAAGATTGATCTAAGATCCAGTTATCACCAAATCCAAATAAAGGACGAGGACATCTGTAAGACTGCCTTCCAAACTCACTAAAGTCATTACGTGTTCATCGTACTACCTTTTGGCTTTACAAACGCCCCAGCTACTTTTATGAGCCTGATGCACAACATATTTCAGCCTTTCCTAGATAAATTTTTGCGGATTTTTATTGATGATATATTAATTTATTCAAAAGATCAGGAGGAGCATGAGCAATACTTAAGAATGGTGTTGCAGATTTTGCGAGACAATAAGCTATATGCTAAGTATAGCAAGTGTGACTTTTACAAAGATAAATTTAGTATTTGGGTCATGTTATATAGTTGAGGGCATAGCAGATAGTCCGGAGAATATCAAAATGATAATGGAATGGACAACCCCAAAAATGTTGCAGATATTAGATCCTTTTTTGGCCTGGCAGGTTATTACCATCAATTAATTAAAAAAATTCTCAAAAATAGCTTTTCCTATGACCTGGATGCAAAAAAAAGGGGTGTGCTTTTCATTGGACAGCAAAATGCCAACAGAGTTTTGAGCAGTTGAAGCAGTTTCTCACCACTCCACCAGTGTTAAAAGTAGTAGATCCACAAAAATCATTCGTTGTTTGCACCGATGCAAGTAAGGAAGGAGTTGGTGGAGTATTAACTCAAGAAGGACAGGTCATAGCATATGAATCACATAAATTGAAAGACTATGAACAATGGTACTCTAGCATTAACAATAGTTGTACACATGCTTAAAATGTGGTGAGACTACCTTTTAAGAAATAAATTTCTACTGTTAACTGATCACAACAGTTTAACAAAAAAATTTGATCAGTCAAGTTGGAATGCTTAGCAAGCCCGATGCACCACCTTTCTAAGTGAATTTGGCTTCGATATGAAGCGCCTTAAATGTAAAGAAAATTACGTGGCTGATGCATTAAGAAGAAAAATGCATTGCGTCTATGACATACAACTCAGTCAAGCACAATCTAACCTCCCTAAAATTATCAAGGAAGCATCCCTCAAAGATCTAGAATACACTTTTCTGTTGGAACAAGCAACAAAAGATCGGAAAAAGGGAAAAAAGTCCTATTATCATATAGCTTCTAACTAATTTCTAACATTTAGAAACATATTTTATGTTCTCAATCAAAATTCTATCAAGCAATTAGTACTAGATGAATTTCACAAGAAGCCTTATGCCGTCCATCAAGGATATCAGAAACATTTAAAAGGTATTCGGAAAAGTTACTTCTAGCCATGCTTAAGAAAGGATGTTGTAGAATACTTATCCAAGTGTCTAGAGTGTCAGTTAGTAAAGGCAGAGCATCAACATCCCATGGGTCTCCTACAACCATTACCTATTCCTGAATGGAAATGGGAGATGATCACTCTAGATTTTATTACAGGAATACCTCGCACTAGAAAGCAACATGATTCAATTATGGTGGTAGTGGATAAGCTTAGTAAAATAACCCATTTCATACCTATGAAATCCACCTACAAGACAATAGAGATTCCAAATATATTCATGAAGGAAATCTTTCGATTACCTGGAATACCCGAGGTTGTGATTTCCTACAAAGATGTAAAATTTACATCCACATTTTGGAAAACCCTTTTCGTGGGGTTGGGTACTTAGATTCAATTCAATAACTCTTACCATTCACAAAATGATGGCCAAACGGAATGAGTAAACCAAGTCCTCAAAGATATGTTAAGGATGTTCGTTATCCAGCAACCCCACAAGTGGGAGGATTACCTCCATTTAGTAGAGTTCATGTATAACAATGGCCATCACGAGTCTTTGGGCATGAGCCCTTTTGAGGTACTGTATGGGAGGAAGTGTTAGGTACCCACAGACTGGAATAACCCAGTTAATAAGTTAGCATTGGGTCCGGATATGTTAGCTGAAATGGAGGCCACAGCGAAAAAGGTTCGCATGAACTTAAAGGTCGTGCAAGATAGGCAAAAGGTTTATGTTGATAAAAAGAGGATTCATAAAGAATTCCAGATAGGGGATCATGTATACTTAAAAGTTAAACCTTGGAAAAACACTCTACAGTGGAAGGGTTGCGCCAAACTGGCACCTCGGTATTGTGGACCATTCCAAATCTTGGAACAAATCGGACTAGTGGCATATAAATTAGCACTTCTAGGCCACATCTGGGTTCACAATGTCTTCCATGTATCCTTGCTAAAAAATATGTATACAACCCTCAGCATATAATTAACTGGGAAAATATAAAGGTAATAGGAACAAATGAATATGTGATGTCAAAATTGTTGTTTGGCGCAATTCTAACTATCAATTATGATTTGTGCAGGTCGAGCTCGAGGGAGAGTTCCTGGCAGAGCCTCTTCGTATTCTAGATCGGAGAGAAACCACCTTACAGAAGCGAACCATCCCCCAGGTTAAAGTGCAATGGAGGCACTTTGGCCCGGAGGAGGCCACTTGGGAAGAAGAGGAGATCATGTTGCAGGCCTATCCGACATTATTTTCTTAGAAGAACATCGAGGACGGTGTTCCTCATAAGGGGGGAGAGTTGTAACACCCTTTTGTTGCACCATAATTACTTTTATTTTTACCAAGTTTTATGCAGAACTTAGAAACTTTTAATTTCACTTAACATATTTGTTAAGAAGTTAAGGCTGGAAAATCCAAGTATCATGACATTTTTTGTTTAAAGAAATTGAGTAGTGTTAATTAAATGAAACTGAATACAAAATAGTTATAACAACTCCTTGAACAGTTACAAATGGTTGCCATCCATTTCCCCAAAAGGAGAAGGGAAAGGAGCAGTGGGGGCTGCGAGAATTTTTCCTTGAGCTGGGTAGAGATACTAGTGGGAAGAGTTTAACTATGGCAAATAGTCGAATGGGTGTGTGACTTGAGGCTAGACAGTAGTCTTGATGCCCAAGACACCTAACTGCTTTTAGTTCAAACTGTTAGGAGCAGGAAGTGCTCGGTGGGGGACCATGGACGTGATTTCCAGGTCCATGGTTGGGTGGTGAGACCTTCTAGAAGGAATATTAATTGCATAGTGTTAAATAATTTGAAAACAGATAAGTACCAAAAATTATACTTATTATTGACAGTTGAAATGGTGTATAACTAGGAGTAAATGATTCAGTTTTTCTTCTGTCTCTAAGCTAGGTACTGCTGATTATGAGTAACCTCTTGTATATTCTGTTGTATCCATCATAGAAAAGGATTGATTTCATATCTTTTCCTAGTTTTATATTATGAATGAAACTAAACATTACAGAATTATAACTTTACAAATCTAAGGAATACATTGTTGTATTATAGACAGATGTAAGGATAGTAGAGATGTAATAATGACTTAGACTCTGTTAATTTTATATATCTATGAAATGGAAAACTAAATTTATTTGTCTACAGTAGTACCGAATCACCAAAACTAGAACAATCACGAATTCGTTAACAGAGAAAGGCCCAAATCAACGTGAAAGTATAAATACCTTTGGGTTGTAAAAGCATGAAAAATTTAGATTCAATATATACCCTAATTCTTAAATACTCGAGATTCAACATACATTCGAGACCCATTATACAATCGAGAATTTTCTTATTCACTAACAGGTTATCTCCTATAATAAAAAAAGAGAGCAAGAACAGTTAACGCATACACCGGATAGCCTTAAGAGCAATAGCTAGTATCCCATTATTAAATTATTCCATCATTCAAAACTCCCCGCATAAAGCCGCATTCATTCAATAAACATGACATTCTAATCTAGGAATATATACATATAAACGCTATCTGTGGAATCAATGGAGACTGACTCCCTGCCTGGCTTGTCCATGACAAGGCCGAGACTTGGAAAGGGTTATCCATATAAATTCATACAAACCTTCAAACCAAACCAAGAAACAGAGTAGCACGGTTGGGCAGCATATGCCATAAAATGATAACTATAAATTATTACAGTTCAAATCCATTCAAAATATTATAGTAAGGTTCATGCAGCCAAGCTACGAATCAGAAAATTGCTACAACTAGATGACATATTCAACATCCCTTTTAACAAATATGAATTTTGGGTTACGGTGAGGGTTTGGCCGTGCCGAGAGCTAGCAAACCCTCCCACCCTTCAATGTTAAACTAAATCTAGTCTTAACAATTAAAAGCTAGTACCCAAATAATGTTGTCAATTTGTGAATTTAGACCAACTTGTAATCATAGCAGAGAACTTTCGAATTAGTTTTGGTATAGTTCCTTTTCGAAGGCACATTGACTCTGGGAACATGATCAAACTGTTACCTCTAAAACCCATCAGAGGTTAGTCATCTAGATTATCAACCTTGCATATAAACACTTAAAAATCTATGCTACTCTATCTATACCTGGAAGGAACTGTGCTGTCGATGGAGCCTCGCAGACCTGATAACCTAGAAAAATAATGTCAAACCATAATCTATCAGAAGGAAATGGAGCTCGTATTAACTCAGTAGTAGGGAAAACCTAGGTTTCGCTACAAAAGGGTATCTTTGTTTGTTCACCGGGCCGAGGGAAGAACCAAAACCATCCACAATGAGCAAGCCTATAAAATAGTATGTTATCAGTGATATTTGAAGGGAAAAAGAAAGATAATGAAATAGAATAAGTATTGTATCAGCTGGCTAGTTTACCTCGTCACCAGAAGTTCGACTGTTGGCGGTAGTCCCTTAAACCCTAATCCATCGGATGGTATCTGATGTCTGAGGTGAGGAGAAAGCAGAACCCCCATAACCAGTTGCACTCATAGCTCATTACAGAGCTACAACCATTCTCTCCACTGGCAAAGCGAAATAAAATAACGAGGTAAGGTTAGGGTTTACGAATGAAAAGGGTTATGCGTTCAATGCCTAGAGTACCTTGCGCAAGCTGGACTCGACATTAACTTTCACAACCATAGTATTAAGTCAAACCCAATTGACAAGCGGGAGAGTCATCACCACTATCGAGGTAAGGACAGGTGGAATTCAACCAAGGCGACATGTAGATAAGCCGTGTAAAGGGATCTGTTAAATATCTAATCCCAAACCTTTAATAAACTCAAATACACTCATGTTATCAATGATACAATTAAGTACAATAATCATTGTATTATATAGAGTAAGGTAGAAGGATTAATTACGAGTTCTTAATGAAGAATTTTTTTTTTTTGTAGTATGTGTTACAAGTTTACTAACAAAGTTTATGGAATATATATTATCATCCAAACAAGAAATCTCCCAAGTCATCATCAGATCGAAAAATATAGGGAAGTATTCTATTGAGCAACTGCATGGGCTTTGCATATCAGATTGTTCGAGCTCTTAAAATTAAGGACATTCGACAAATTATTAATGATTTTCATGTTTCCTTCATAAATGCGATCAATGCAACTTAATGTTAGTCAAATTATAGTTTGACTAAATTCCACTTATTGTACTTTGAGTGAATTTTTTCAAACTGATTTTATTATATAAATAATTTTGGCGTTAGAATATTAATTAATTAGTTGTTATTAGGCTCGGTTAATACACAATGTGTATTGAATAGTATTTATAGCTTTTACATTTCAATATATTATTATGATTTTGAATATAATTTGTTTTAATATTTATTGATAATTTATCAATATTTTATTGGTAATTAATAATTAATATTAATAATTATGATATTTTACTTTATTATCCATTAATATTATTGGTGGTTATTATTTAATATATATTATTTTTTTATTAAATAATAATAATAATGGTTAAGTTAATATTAATGAATAGTTATATATATATATATATATATATATATATATATATATATATATATATATATATATATATATATATATATATATATATATATATATTTTTATGGATTTTTTTAAATAATTCGCATATATTTAAGATTTTTATATTTGGAATTATTTTGCAAGGACAGCGCTCCATGCGTTCTTATTTCAATTTTCTATTCCTCTTCTAAGATTATATAATTCATCCGTTTATAAAATTTGTCATACTCTTAATGAGCTGTGATACTCTTTGAAGTTACCTTTCCAAACAAGAGGTCTAAATGATAAATCATAAGTTCTCCTTTACGTTCCTTGAATAAAAGCCGAACATTATCCATAAAACTTTCTAAAATTGTACCTTGGATCATTGTGATATTATTTACTCATAAGATATTTGACAAATCATTGTGAATTCATGATTTTTCTGTGCGTGGGATCGTTGTGATATTATTTAACCATAACATGTTTGAGAGGTCAATGCATTCATATATTTCTCTTATATTTAGTTTTAACCACGCAAGCAATTATTGCTCAAAGGGAGCTTTTGCTGGACGCATATAAAATTCAATGATGCCAAGGGTATCTTTTGGAGACTCGAAAATTGTTATTTATAAGATGGATTTCAAAATAAAAGTGAATTTTCTTTATATATTACCATAAAATATATAAATTTTTAATCAATTATATTATTATTAACAAAATAATAATAGAATACAATAACGCACTTAAAATTTATTATTTATAAATATAAATTTATTCCGATTCTTTTAAATATCACAAAATAATTATTAATAAGTATAAAAAGAAAAAATGGTTAATAGTATTAATGGAGTTATGAGGTATATAGAAAATAAAATAAAATAATATTAGTTCATATTAGGGGTGAGCGTTTTGGTGTTTTACAAAAATCATAAAGTATAAGTATGTATTGAGCTTTAGTTATATGACAAATTATAATGTTTTGTTTATTGTTTGGAGTGATTTCATATCTTGTTATGTAAATATTTTAATAAAATTGAATTATATAAATATAAAAATAAGATATAATAATTAAAATAAAATTGAGAAAAAATCGTAAATTTAGTTTTAGTTTTATTTGGTTTTTAGGTTTCAACCATAATTTGTTTATATATATATATTAAATATCAAATTTATTAAGGATAATTTTTTTGACAGTGAAAGCATATTGAATCTCTCTTGATGCTTAATAGATCTAGAATTTAAGATAGATTTACTTGACACACCAACCAGAAATAAGAAAACTTTGGATAGAAAGAAGTCAATCATAACACATAGAGCATATTGCTAAAATTAACTATAAATGGAAACTAATATTATGGAGACATTTCATGGATAATTAATTTTTTCAAAAAGAACATTTTTTAGTTTTAGGTGGGAGAAAAATATATTTTTTAACATCCTCTATATCAGAATTTTTTTATTACAAATTAATTTAAAATTTTAATTTTTTAAGGAAAAAATTATAACCCAAGTCTTAAAAATGAAGTAATAAATCTATATGAAAAAGCTATATTGCATTTAGGAATAAGAGTGTTAAAATGTATAAAGATGCAATTTAAAATATTCTAAATAAAATGTATAATTTCTTTTATATTTGAAATTGATGTATAATATCTAACGATATATTAATAATAAAAATATTATTTTAATGATAATCATGAATAAAATATTTCAAAATTTATGAATATTTCAATATTCAAATTAAATTTATTATAAATTTATTTTCCTTACTGAGTTTTAAATTAGTTTCCAATTTAAAAACAAATTGATTTTAAATTCGTTTCCCATTTAAACAACAAATTGATGTATTACGAGTATTATAAGTGAGACAAAATAACTATTTGCACATAATCGATTACTTAAGTCTATACATGTGCACATATTCAAATCTTTTGAATGTGAATTTATAATTTTTGGGGGAGAATTACATGTGGTTAATAATTAAATAAGCATAAATAAAATACTTAAAAAAAATATGGTTATATAATTTAATATTTCTTACAATCAATAAACCTATGAAATTGAAAAATAAAATAAAAAATAATCTACCATAATTAAATAATATTTAAATAAAAATAATACATATAAATTATAAATCATTTAATATTCCAATATAATTTAATAATTAAAGAATAACATTTTTATTAAATAAAACAAAATTTAAAATCAATTAAAATAAAAAGAGAAGTTGTAATTATTATTCTCATCCATGGCACACAACACTTATTTTCATAATTATATGATTTAGACAATGTATTTATAAATGGTTTCTAAATGCCAATATCCATCAAAGTATTTATTTGTTATTTAATTTATATAATAGTTGGAATTTATAATTAGAAATAGAGTGAATGTTTGAAACGCTTAATTTTGATTTTCAAAATATATATAACAACAATATATTTTTGAAATTTTTAAATATAAATAATTTATACATTACTTAAAAATTAGAAATAATAAAATTTCTATTTTGAATAGATGACATTTTCATGATGTTTAATATATCATCGTCCTTTGCGAGCTTAATTGAACTAGCGACTTGATATTAAAGAGTTCCTTCACATAACACTCATCATTATCTATCCAAAACTCTATAGACAAAAATTAAACAATATCAATATAAACAAAATAACTATAATAAATTACATATATATATAAAAAACTAGTTTAATAGTAAATTTATTACAATATTTAGAATGTTAAAAGACAATTGTTAAGGAAAAATGTTATCCTTTTAATAAATGATTGAAAAATTCATTATGATAATATTATGTTTTATGGAATAAATATATAAAATTATCTATTATGGAATAAATATATATGTTATGATGGGTGAACTTTAATTTTAATAATAACAAAATTTTGAGAACTTGTATTTGTAAAAGAGATATATGTAAATTTATTTATTTTTAATTAATTTTTTGTAAATGGGACAAATCTAGGTCACTTAGGTCTATATTTTTTATAGAAAAATAATTTATCTATATTGAAATGTCACTATCATGACTGTTTGAAGCTATGTGCAGATTGGGTATTGTTGTAGCAGCTATAATAACCCTCCAAAATTTTTGCTCGCATGTAAATTTTTGAGTTTATTTTGGATCCTACAATCATTCATCCTTGGTCACTTGTTGGTAAGCTAATAATCTCAAGCTTCCCCTCCTCAATCTTAAGATTTGCTCATGTTCTTATCTTTATGTAGCATGTGTCAACTTTGGGCATAGAGGTTGTTGCTTGTCATGCAAAGGGAATGTTGTTTTGCTTCAAGGGAATAGTGTGTGTATGAGTGGTTGTCATGCAATAGACATGTTTCACACTCACTTCATGCACTCTTGTCATGAAGGTTTTTGCATCAAGGAAAGTATTTCTAATGCATTTTGAATGGTCTAGATTGTGTCACTAAGTGGCTGTGTGTGATCACAGTCGACTCCTATCACTGTTTACAACTGTGTCACTAATCTCACACTTAGTCATTTCCCAAGAAACCTAGCCTCATTCAGCTTCCTGAAACTTTGCACTTTGATTCTGCAACCATCAAGCTTCCTCCCTTTATTGTTGAAACCCCACAACCTGCAAAGACCCAGCTAGCACTGGTCTCCAAAAGTGTGCAGAGGAGTGAGGTACCTAGAACTTCTCTCCGGAAATGCGTAGAGAAGTGAGGAAGCCAACACTTCTCTCCAAAAATGCGCAAAGCAGTGCACTTTCCCTACATTCAGAAACCATGTAGATGTGTCCTCCCAAGACCCCAATCCCACAATAGTGTTCTATGCCTCAAAAAGGCACAACGTTTTCTAAGTTGTCCTATCAGTCTTGCATGCAAAAACTGCTTAGATAGGCCTCAGAGGGCATCATTCCGACAATAGTAACTTCCTGCTGAAACCACGCTGATACATTGCGCAGTGACTACAGGAAAATGTAACATACTTAGATCACTCCCAAGGATTTGAGGAGAAGAACCAAGAGACCCAGTAATGAAAAGATCAGGACTGCATTCAAACTCCATCGGATGCATGATCATCTCAAGGGTATGTATGGTAAGTAAATAACACCTTTCGAAGTATACCTCATAGTTGGGTTTGCAATACTGCTTGTCATTGTCATATCATCATGTCCTCAGTAACATGCATGTGAACAAATGCAAAAAATTCATTTCATGTGTTTCCTCTACATGTCTTGCTTCTTTTTCGCTTGTTTGACCAACTGTCATCTTTGACATGTTGATTGCAATGTCATGGTTATGGTCATGTTCTAGCTATATTGAAAGCCTGTCTTCATGTGTATAATTTGTGTTCGCTATGTAAGCATCTATCATGCTCACACACAAAGTTGTATGAAATGTCGCACGAGTATCGTCGTAGTCATTCAACAATCTATCTCAAGTGTCATGCTTATCACTCACACCTGTCGGTTAGTCACACTGAGTGTGTGTGGTCTTGTTGGTTCGAGGTATCTTGTCATTGAGTCATGTTGAGTGTGTGTTTGCAAGGTAATGCATGGACAAGTTCACTTGTTCACACACTTGGTCATTTTTCTGAATAGTTGTCGACTAGAACACCCTCCACCAACTAGACCTCCATTGAGTTGCAATGTGTAGGCTAGACCCTCATTCACCAAGTACTACTACCCAAAATTATGAAGAGTTTGAGGCTTCCATGTAGGAAGTCTGCACTACACAATCCTAGAACCGACCTAGCTAACTGTGACCCAGAATAATGCAAAAGTTGCCCAAGAAGCCATCTCAATTTGCACTGCCTGCAAGCCAATCCATCAAGCCTCCTACTGGTCCACCGAAGTGTTTGACTAGCCAATGACCCCGGGCTTTACTCTTCCAAAAAGTTGCACAGAGGTTGTCAGCATGCCCCCCTCCACTCATTAAATAAATTGAGCAGACATGCGAGACAGGCACCAGTTTCCTGTCACTGCACTATGCTCAAAATTTGCATAGTTCTTTCAGCCAGTCACCCTGTTAGCCGACCTATTGCTCCTCTTAGAAATTGCGGAGTTTTCATGGGCTCTCCTCCAACTGCCTGACACCCCGCTCATCCCAAAAACTATGCAGAGATATCCTACAAGCGAGACTCTGAGTTCTGTGTAGTTTTGGCCAACAAGCTCTCGAAGCTCGCTGCCAATCTCCCTAGAGAATCTGCGTAGTTTTCACTGTGAGTGTCCTCCATGCTACCTACACTGCCTCCATGGAAATATTTTACAGTTTTTCCCTCTTGCTAAGCTAGATCCCATAGATGGTCACTGCTATTCCAGACAGCTCATCTCAGCCTCCCAGT
This sequence comes from Pinus tabuliformis, assembly GCA_031772625.1. Classification (NCBI taxonomy): domain Eukaryota; kingdom Viridiplantae; phylum Streptophyta; class Pinopsida; order Pinales; family Pinaceae; genus Pinus; species Pinus tabuliformis. The sequence goes on from CM062820.1 coordinate 1,338,410,834, forward strand.
GACCTATGCACAATTTTCCTTGACAGTGCCCCAGAGTACGCATCTAAGCCTAAAATGTGCTTTGCACAATTTCAGAGCCTTGTCTTCTCTTCGGTCCCCTGCACCTGAAAACAAAAGATGATGCATCATGGTAGACTAGAAGATGTCGGGATTTGATGTCATCTCGTCATGAGTGATAGTAGATATGGGTACATGGATGAGACATGGCATGATAAAGAACAAGATGAACAGGGAGCGCATGTTAGGATAATTGTTCGTGAACAGACGAACACATGAAGCATTCCAAGTACAAGGAAGGAAATACATGCATGTTCAACATAAAGCGAAGGAATACCATCGAAGGCTCCACACACCTTACCATGCGAAGGTGAAGCTATGATACACCAAGAGCACATTCATCACTGATTAGCACTGCGGCTCGACATGGACACCACCACCAGCATGAACATACTAGCACTGTCATGTCGAGTCATGTAATGAGTCATCTCGGACACATCACTACTGTGGGCCATACTGTTTTAATCAATGTAATGTAACATGGAAGTCCAAGAGACCCACATGTAAAGTTAAAGAATCAGGTAAAGTTGAAGAGTCATGTAAGTCAAATAGTCGTGAGAGAAGTCGAATAGTCACAATGGTCAGTTTCACCCTTGGCTATATATACCCCTCATTTGTACATGCAAAGGACTTTTCACCTTGGCTCCTCCCACATAGCCTTGAGAGTTTGTAGTGTTTTCTTTGAGGAGCGAGCAATGGCTCCAATGCTCTCCTATCAGGCTTAGTGATGTAATGATGTACAAATGTGTATTGGAACTTTCGCTTAATTCAGAAGCCTTTCAACATGCCAGCAAGTTCTTACACATGTATTGTATTCGTTTGTAAGACTATTTTTTGGACGCTTGTAATGCATGTTGCTTTAACTTGTATTAAGACACTTGAACTATTTCACTTGTTTTAGTGCATATGCTTTTGAAAATGTGTTGTCTGAGTTGTTAACGTTGTCTCGCCCATGTGGACTATTCCTCTAGACACTCGACAGATTCATTCTCATAAACTTTTTACAATGACCACCACACTCGTGTGTACTATTCCGCTCGGTGTTGTACGCGTTATATGTTCACTGTGTGTTTGTAACTGCCACATTCGTGTGGACTGCTCCACCGAAAGCTACGCATGTCCTGCTATGTTGTGTGTCTCTAACAGAGTTGGGACTATTTCCTTTTGACTTGAGATTCACTCTCACCCTCTCCCTCTACAGTGAGAGAACCTTGACACAAGTGACACTAAGCACTTACGAAGTATGCAACCCTCGATGTTCGAAGACTAAGTAAACCACTCTCATGTGCTAGCAAGCAAGAGCTAAGGCATATATTTAAGATAATGACAACCGAGTCATCATACCAGATGAGACTCCTATACCAAATAGTATGAGGTCTAGTTGAGACTTCATACCATGGTGATCTCAATATTAGCGTGTCCATCACCATCAACTAATATTTTTTAGATAGTTTAATGTCCAAAAAAAAATTCTATAATCAACCTTTACCTATCAAATTTGAATTTAAATCTTACTAAAAATTAAACTTCACCCAAATTATATATCTTTCTTTTCCTTTTTAATAAATAAATGAACATGTAATTCAATTTGTGCTCAAGAAGAATGCACTATTTTCGGAGCTAACTTTACTACTCATTAATATGGTTATTCTTAAATTTTATAACTTTACAAAACATCTCTTACTCAAATAAATTCACAACTAATGAAAGTGTTTTTAATTAATTGGGTTAATGTTCAAATAAATTCACAACTAATGAAAGTGTTTTTAATTAATTTTGTTAATAAATATAATTTTTCATTTTGGTAACATCGATGAAAATTTTAGACGACGGTAGCTTTACTTCATTTATATTCTCAGAATTTCCGAAATTAAATTAACCAAATTCATCCAGTTATCCTTCATCCTCCGTCGTTGTCAAATTTGGGCGAGTAAATGTTTGTTGACACTAATTCCAACCCAATTCACATCGTCACATTTTCAAAAACAGAAAAGTAGATTTCCACTATCTGTCACTTTTGTCACAGCTGTTATGGGTTAGAGCGGTCGAATTCTAGTCCCGTGTAATGAAAGGAGAGTTCCAATTCCGCGGACAAGGAGAGAAAAAAGAGCTCGAAAGCAGTGCCTGTCATCATCTTCCATGTAATGTCATGATATGTTTCGATCGAGTGTCTGCATTCAGCAGGGAAAGATTTGGAGAATATTTATGACATTTGTTCTTTTAGTTCAATCATATCAGGATGTGATGAATGACAATAGGGAGAATAATGTGCTACAATTTGCATTTATTTTAGTAGCACATCACTTTTCTTCTCATGTCTTCATTCGAATTGAACGATATAGCTAGAAAGTGATAGATATAGCTAGAAAGTGATAGCTAGGCCTGCTGATTTTATAACAGCCCATGTGAATTTCAAACTAGCGAACTGATTTTCATTATGAAAGAAAACATAAAGTTAATTGCCGGTCTGTTTCAAAGAGAAGTACATTGTTGAAAAGCTCCATGATATGAATGTAAAGGATAGTGCAGGAACAATATGTTACAAGCACGAGTAATGAAAGAAAATAAACACATGATATTCACCAAAGTAGAGTTTATATTTATTTGTAAAAGTGCTTCTGATTAAGTTTATATGTATTTGTAAAAGTACTTCTGATTAAAAATTAGAAATATAGTAATTTAGCTACAATTTAAAGAATTAGTTTCATAGATTTACTGAATATTTCATTAGTTAACGGAAATCAAATAGTTTAACATATTCTCTATAATCTACGTAAAAAGCATTTCCTAAAGATTTTATATATGAAACCTTAGAATTAGCAAAATCACTTTATATAAATACTCTAAAATTGAGTTCATATTTATATACATGTCCACAGCTGCATATCGATATTCTCTTAAATAAATATGCTTTTAAGGTTTTGAAAGTTGTATGTTTCGATTCATCTTTTTCGTTTATTTACTATAACTTCGAAATAAAGCTGAACAGTTATTGCCGGGCAGGTGGCGTCAACTTAAATAGATCATTGAAAAAAAACCAACAGGAAAGCTGTATGTTTGACAAAAGAATAACCTTCTTTATATTATTTCACCTTTATGAGTCCATGGAGGTGCCTCGACTATACCCATCCAAATTATTGATCATCGTTTGATCGTAGATTGAGTATTGGTTTGAGTTTCATTATATATATTCATGACAATTGACAATTTGTAAGGTAGAAATTATAATTTTATTTATAAAAATAGAAAACAGGTCATTATTATTATTTTTATTAGAAACTAAATTTGATATTATATTATAGAAAAGGAAATTTTGTTAATTTTTATTTGTTTTAAAAATTGTGTTTTTAAATAAAATTATTTTATTTTAAAATTGTGGAAATATATAACATTATTAGGAACTTGAATATTTATGGAGAAATATAGTCAAGCATTTTATTGATAGCATATTAGGAACTAGTTTTACACTTTTAGATAAATTTCTAACATTAAAAATTTCCCTTATTACAGTTTCGTCTATTGAAGGCCTTGATGATTCATATATATATATATATATATATATATATATATACTTATTGAAAATTTACGGGAAACTATCATTTCTGTTTTAACAAAGTGATACATCCAAATCATATTGCAAGAAAGTATTTTATTTTTTTTAATCCTAACCAAAACTTTTCCTTCAAACTTTTGTGGTAGATATGCACTACCAAAATGTCTAGTAATATGACCAGTGGAAAAAGCAAAATGTCTAGCAATATGACAAGTGAAAAAAGTAATCATTGTTTAGCCTCTTCATCTCATAGCTTAACCACACCACTAATTTTCCCACTACCTTGTCCCACTTCTATCTTGCCCAATTTCTATCACCTTTAAACTTGTCGTCAATTTCTTTTTACATCATCTTTGCGTAACATTGTCTTCAAGTCATTTGCTAACAGTGGTCAAATTTTGCTCCATCATGGCTATAACTATGAATTGTGACGCAGGAAAACACTGCGAATACCCACAATATGCATATAAAATGCATAATCTCGTCTTTCTCAGGAATCTCAATGACCTGCATAGTCAAACTTTCATAAATTATGGCTTAAGGCCCACTCCACAATCCAACTCATCCCTTGTCACAATCGCGGACTTCAAAGGACTTCATAGAACATGCATATAGGATTTCCAACTTGCAATATGTGATTTCCCTTTTCTACCATTGATTTCGTCTGCTAGATCAATGGCTGTCGCAACATCACATCGCACCATCATGTGACTCCATTGCCTCTCGCATGCGATTTGCGATAACACTTTCGGACCTCAAATAAAATGAAACCCGCTTATAACCTTCTCGGGTCCACTCTGCTCAAGTCTTATCGCTCAATCTCCACCGTCGACCTTACCTTCAATCTGACGGTTGATACTTTCTTCAATCAATAGAGTTGCCAAGTGATCCTGCACCATAGATCAAAACCCATTTGATTCGACAATCCTCAATGATATCGCATCGGGAACTTGCGCGATACTTACCCGCTTCACGGAGCTAATATGGTTCATAAACCTTGATCTATAAAACATCGGGTCCTCTCTTAGACTTAACCTTCGACCACTTTAAAACCCAATATCCATTCGATAACGGAGACACTTAAATCCTACGGTCTGTGGCCGTTGAACTAGCACATGGTTTACAAGTAGTTGAACCCTCGTAGTTACTTCTGACGTCAGCGTTTGGAAATAAGATCGATGGTCAGGGTTTATTACGACACTTTAAGCAGGCTCAAGTACTTCTACTCTCTCTACTCGCACTAGTCTTTTTCCACCATTTATGTACATTGATCTTACATTATCTCATGGTCTTCCTTCCTTTTCTGCCAACCTTGCATTTAGGCACTTTCTTCAATTTTTTCCATAGTATCAATTTTCTTCAGGACTCTGGTCTTTCGTTGTTTTGCATCACAACTTCCTCTCTAAGTCCGCTCATGCCTTTGAGCTCCTCCACCTTCACTATAACACTAAAGGCTTCTTCCTATACTGTTGATGTGTATAAAGACGTAACACCTCTCTGTTACTTTTCTCTGTATTTCACCTACCTTCTGGATCTGCACCTGCAACCTATGTTACACATAATAACTCAATATCATATACACTATACATCTCAATTATTCAATACACACACATGAACTCAAAATTGCGTTGTCTATTTAATAAGCATGTATTTACACAGGAACTCTTCCCTTGGCCTGATCTTCTATATCAGTGAAATTTGTTCCTTCTCATAGGCTTACAATCTAATTGATTGACTTCTCTAACTACTCTCTAACTACTGATTGACTCCCCTGCTCTTAGCCTTTTAGGGTAACCTTTATACAAAATGGTTTCATTTAACTAATTCTAGTTTAGATCCTTGATTTGTTGAACTAACTCCTGAAAATATTCTAAATCCACTTTTAACTCCTACTTATCCCTAAGAATCCTCTCTAGTTCGTCGAATCATGAGACGTATAAGAGTTACAATTGATTTCCAACTCTCTCATCAACATTAATCACTCATGTTCTCCTAGATTTGAGAGCATTTACAAACATCCTCACACTTATCTAATTAATTTCTACTTTATCCACTCAAAACATTAATAATTACATACATGGGAATCCAACTTCCCTGAAAACACAAGACCTATAAGTTAACTACACTATGATGGAATTGTTGAGTTGAGTGCTCCTGTATTAGAATCCCAAAGTAGAAAACATTCATGATCTCCTGATCATGTGTCTTGATATGTTGATAAAAAAATCTCCAGGGTCCCAAAATTTAGTTTGTAACTACCCAAATGCCTCATACCTTTACTAATGTTGTATGTCTATTGTCTTTTGTTTCATCTTCCTCTCCTTGTCAATTAGGTTCAAGTTCTAATTGATCATACTTCCTGTTGTTATCAATCTCCTCCATATAATCTGCTTCATCATTAATTGCCATAACTCTTCAATCTCCATCTCTAGCACATCCTTAGGCTATTCCACACTCTGTCACTTACTGCTATCTCTTTCTCTTTGCTTTAGTTTGTTGTTTCTATCCACTAGCTCTTCAAACTATTGTTTATTATCTTCTCTTTCAAGTTGTCAGATTCTTACTCCCGCCCTTTCATCCTTACCCTCTTGTTTCTGTCCAAATAGCCTCTATTCAATATCTATAAATCTACTTTCAAAAACTAAATTGTCCTCCAATTTCCTTTGTACTTGATTTCCCTCAAATACATCACTGTGTTGTTCATCAATTCTAACATGTTTTCCTTCTTCTTCCTTGACAACCCTGAGTCCTTTTTCAACAATCTATCCTGAGTATATATCCTCTGCTTTTCCAACTCCCTTCTTTGAAAGTCTAATTTTCCATATAACTTAATAATTTCAATTGAAGTAGAATTTCGAAATTTCACACAATTTTCCATACCTTCCTTTGTTATTTACAAATCATGAGATGTCCTTTCTCCCTTTGTTAAATCTTTTGCATAGACTTCTTCTTTCTTAACGTCTTTTAGTTGATGTCCTTCTTCTTCAATACATTTTGCCTTGTTGTCCCTCTGTAAGACTTCTTCTAGAGCTATCCTTTCCCATCATCTGCATTAATATTCTCCTTCATTTGTTCTTCATCAATTAAATTAATCAAATTCATTAGATTACCTCTCTGAGACAATATTCCTTCATTGTTCATCAGAATAAGACCCTGATCTTCCATCTCTATGACAACTTTAAATGACTGTCTTCTCTCATTGAGTAACTCATCCATAGACTCTTCCTGCTGTATCCAGTCAAATTCTTCTTCTTTTGAGAAAATTTCTTTGTCACCTTTTACCTCTAGATTTTCATCTATTCTGAAGACATCCTCAAAAGGTTTCTTTCCTGCAATACCTCCAATCATACACAAACTATTGGTTTTAAAAACATAAAACCTTGTGGTCTCACTTGATGCTTCAGTCATCATATCTCGTTGTTATTCTGAGTCATTCATATGATTCATAAGATCATCCACAGATCTCCAGTCTCCATCTTCAATCTCATCAAGTCCTTCACTTGATTGCTTGATATCATTCTCTACTTCTTCTATCAGAACAAAATTTAGATTCTTCCTATCTTCTTCCTTCTTCTTTATGACAATACCAACAAATTGTCCTTCTTCACATGTTTCGCCTACAAACATAACCAAATTATCAGATTTAAAATCATGTGACCCTTCGGTCTCACTTGATGTTTCAGTCTTCAAGTCTTCATCTTCAACCAGAACTTCATCCTTTTCTGGTTCACAAATGGACACTTCCATTTCTAACTTAGCCTCTCTGAGTTCTTCCACCAAGCTCTTCACTTCTCTCTGTTGTAGCCTTCTCTGTAACTTACGCAACTTCATTGGCTTTTTCTTCAAGACTCAACCTAGTCTTTGGCTTTCATCAAGTATCATCATTAATACATTGAGTTGTTCTTTCATCTCTGCAATTTCTTTGTCAATTTCCTCTTGACTCATACTCTGGCCATTTACCTTGGTATTCTCTTTCTTCACTTTTCTTTTGTTGTGGTCTTCCTCAGAACCTCTGTTATCTCTTTTATGACTATTAGTAGTCGTCTTCTTCTCCATCTTCATGAGTTTCTCATTCACTTACTATGAGTTGTATTTAAGCCTGTGCAATAGCAAGTCCTCCTTATTGCCACTTACCTCACCAAGCTTTCCTCTATACTTGGTCTTTTGGAAAGCAGTTGGTCCTCTATTCTCTAGAACCTCTTTGAGCACTTCTCTCTCCTCCTTCTAGGCTTCAAATCATCTACATCTTTTAATAACACAACTGTCCTCTTTATCCAACCTCTGTTAGAATTCCTCAACGTTCTGCCACATTTTGCTTTCATTCAGATACTTTTGCAGGATTCTTTTATCCCTTAGCAATTCTACCCACATCCTCTATGGAATTTCTTTGGTGAGCTGCAACAATACCTCTGCAGTAACAAGTCTCCCTCTTTCTACATATGCCTCACTAAGCTTCTCTCCTCTGAGATCAATCTTTTAGAATTTCTCTGATTCTTTCCTCTGGAACCAATTAAGCACTCCTTGCTCTAGGTTGTTGCAATCTTCTCACCTTCTTTTGCTAGCTTCCTTCTTCAATGCTCTTTAGGCTATCATATTCTTGCTAACATTCTTCACTAACTGTTGTTACCTGCATATCAATGATATTCAAACCAAAGATCATTTCCAAGCTTTCAAAAGCCTGCTTCTCATCTTCTTCCTGAGACACTCTTATCCTCTTCGTCCAACCTTCAGTTGGATTTTTCAGGTTCACTGCCACTTGTTTACCTAGCCTTTCGTTCACTTTGTTCTTTAGAACATATCATCTTTCCTTGCCTATATGGTTCTATCAATCTTTACTCTCTCTTTAACCCGCAAAACTCAAACTAGAGTTAAATAAACAATGCCTACATGGCTTCACAAGCAGTCTCCATCCATTATTAACATTTGAGTGAACCTCCACTCTCCTAAAGAAAACAAACATCATTGTGCTTTCCTTATGCTTTTGCAATCTCTCCTTAAGAATATCACTTACTCTCTTCTTATGTCATGTCTTCTACTTATCAGAGTCAAATAACCTGATCTCTTCCTGCCTGTATAAACATTTTTATACCACATAATTTCCTTATTTTGTTCTGACATCAGTTGTTTCAATCACAATTATGCTATCATGTCAATTTTATCCCTAATAATCCTCTCTACTTCCTCGAATCATGAGACCTATAATAGTTACAATTGATTTCCAACTCTCTCATCATCGTTAATCACTCATGTTCTCCTACATTTGAGAGCATTTACAAACATCCTCACACTTATCTAATTAATTTCTACTTTAGCCACTCAAAACATTAATTATTACATACATGGGAATCCAACTTCCTTGAAAACACAAGACCCCTAAGTTAACTACACTATGATGAAATTGTTCAGCTGAATGCTCCTGCATCAAATTGTTGCCACTCACAACATCCCAACATGAATATGGTAATTCATAATGACAACATGATTGAATTTAAAGCTTAGGAAGCAATACTTACTCTAGTGCTGAGATAGTAGAAAATAATATTAGGTACATTTCTACTCAAATTGGTGCTACTTAAATCATTGTTTATATGGTTACTTATATCTAAGTAGGTGTTTTTATTAATAAAGTCCTCAAGTATAATTACACCACTGGATTATTTATTGTACTAAGCAACTTAATCAAGATTTCTGACCTTCAAAATTCATTTGTGCATCCCAACCATAATGGATATAACAAGCACAATATTATATAGGATTACCAAAGAAGAATGAATGTGTCACCAATCACTTATTTGGATCAAGAGTTAGATAAATATTAACTTCCTTGTTCTATTTTATTGTTTGTTCCATGCTACAAAATTTTCACTACTATCATGGCATTAGTGCCACTTGTTTCATATAATGGAGGATTACTATGCTCAACCTCATGAAAAATTTATGGAGATCAATCGTACAAGGATTGCTTAATAAACATATCATGTTTTGATATTATTAATCAAATTTCTTCCCATGGTTATAGCTACAAGAACAACCAAGTGGGAACAACAAATATTCATCCCAATCAATAAAAAAATATGAGATCTCTCCTTAACTATTGCCTAATTCTATCAAAATTACGAAAAGTTATAAGTCTAATGAAGATTGAGTCCTCAAATTTTTTTCCATCAAAATAATTCTTAAAATATCTATGAACACACAGCAAATGAATAAGTGAAAACAACATATTTAAATAAAAGATACATGCATTGAATGAAATAACTCAATAAAACAATTCATTATCATAAACTACATTGTGGAAAAAAGATAAAATGGAATGAAAGAGAATGATTTCTTTATTGCGATAATTTAGAACAATGCAAATCTTAGAAGACGCCTACTTTCTGAGGGTGCTTTTTGGAACTATGTTCTAGGTCCCTCTACCTTGGGCCACAAAAGATATCCATGGTCCAACCTTCTTCTTTAGAACTAAAAGAAAGAAAGAGAATGAGTCTCTTTCAAAAAGAGACCAATCCAAATGCAAGGAAATAAGTCTTATATGTGGGAATAACTTAAAAGCTTAAAGGGATTACTTAAGAGATAAATTGATACAATTACTATACTAGTCAATGCCTTCGTTTTTGCTCCAATCATGGCATCATTAATTAATCTTGATAGGTAATTCCTTTCTTTGTGGATTAGTTATAGGAGATGAAATATCAATAAAACCTATAAGACCCACCCCAAAATACACAATAATGAACACATTTAATTTTTTTTTGGTATAGATGATAGCATACATCAATTTCTTGTAGGAGAATAATACATATAGATGTTCTAAGTTTAAAAGAGTCATCTATGTATGTGTCACACTACAACAAATATTGCATATATGAACTCATATTTTTTTTCTTAAAGAGTTCATTTGGGAAAAAATCCATGAAAGAGTGAAAGATAATGATACATTAGGGGAAATTATTCATTCTTTTATATGTGTGAAAAAAGGTACTATAATAAGTTTTCCATTTACAAGGGAACTTTCAAGAAATATCTAAGCTAATAAACTCAATAAAAAAGGCAAGCTTGAAAGAAAGTAAAGAAACCTAGAAAAAAAAAATAGACAAAAATAGAAAATAATGTAACAAAACCAACAAATATGGATTCCAATGTTACAAAATGGAGAGACATGCCATTAACCAGTAACAAACAATTATCTTGTTAAAAAAACCAGTAACAAACAATTATCTTGTTAAAAAACAACTATGTGTTGGAGATTTCCACATACAACTATAAAAGGAAATATATTATAGATTAGATTTTCAACTATAGATTAGAGAGAAATATACTGATAAGAAAAAATACAATTATAATAATGAAAAATATAATGTCAAATGTATATTATTCAATTCAAAATGCAAAAAATAGTAATAATAACAAGATTAACTAGAAATATACACTATGATGCACATTATGACCTAGATATTTCAAACTTGACCTTCCATTTTGATCCATGCATAAATATCATTAAATTGCATAAAATAATAATGACTACAAAATCAGTTAGAAATATACGCAATGATCCACGCTATGGCCAGATATTTGAAACTTGATCTTTACTTTTCATACATACGTAAAATATCACATTAAAAAAATAAAAAAACTACATGAATTACACTGGTAAATTGAGACCCGTTAGTTAAAGATAACCCACAAACATATATGACCCAAAAGTTGTAAATTCATAATTATCGAAGATAAAGTGCAAGCTGTTGCAGTTATCTTTCGCTTCTTTATCATGCTTGGAAGCTTGAGTTTGGCCATGATTATAATTGCAACGAATGTTTCTTCGCTTTTATCGATAGTTTAAAATTTGAAGATTATAAAAATTAGTTAAAAGTTTAAATATATTTTTAGATATAATTTGAGTGGGTTTAATGATTAAAAGTATATATTTTTTTTAAAAAATGACAAATTTTAAATAGAAAAAAGTAAAATATGTTAAAATTAAATAATAATAATGATAATAATAATATTTGTACAAATTCAATAGAAAAATATATAATAAATTCAATTATTTGAAATACAATTTTATTAACTATTAATAATAATGTATCTTGGAGTCTAATCCACAAATAATTATACCAAGTTCTATCGAACCGTCAGTTAACAAAATCAGTTGATTACAGGTTTGGTAGTTCTAAAGCCCAATGGAATTAGATTAAAGTATGCAACATATTGACCATGCAAGAGTGAAATCCCCATACGGTTCGTGACTTCACACCAGGTACAATTGGGTCCCTCCAATGTTTATCACATGTCACTATAAAAGTGAGTGTCCTATCATGACTGTTGTTTTACCCGCAGGGTATTAGTGCTTTTAGGTGTCAGAAATGTTTTGATCTGGGTGGTTAATGTCCCATATTGTTGTAATTATCATGATCGCAACAGCATGATGATATGAACTGAAAAATATATGTAAAATGTTCTAATGTGGTATAATTGTATCGTAACTACCACCCCGATGTCGATTTTATCTCTAAATGAGATTTTCCTCGTGAACGCTGGGCGCGACAGATGAAGAATCCGATGTCACAAGTAATGAATTTGATGATTTTGACATATTAGTGAGTGAAGTCGGAAGACTGGCCAAACTATTCATTGCTTTCCCTAGGAAAAACTTTTGGATATACTTTTTGAGTAGAATGGATGCATAGATTGGGATGAGGTAGAAATGGATGCCTGGGATTCAATCAAAAGCCCTTAACTTAGGCCAGTTGGTGAGTTATCACGTCCACTAGAGGATGATTTATCACGCCCTAATGCTGAATGAGTATGCCCTAATTCTGAATGAGTCATCACGCCCTTCAATTTTGTTGCTACTAACGCCGCTCCCTGCTATTATTGTTTTGTTTGAGTCACGGACAATTAGCTTAGTGTATTGTTAAATCATAGAGATTATTTCCAAACTTGTGTTTTCTTAATAACATTGGATATAATTTGGATTAAACAAAATTGAACGTACAGCCCAACCGGGACAATTCTACTTTATATCTTTGTTCACAGATTAGATACTCATGTATAGTTATAAAAACAATGTGAATCATTTATTGGTGCCATTGTTTACTGTACTAATTTGTGCCATTTTGTCCTGTTATGTTTCTTTCAGTTTGTCTCATTCTTTTGTTACCTTTCTCATATAGACCTCCTTAGTTTCCTACCACAATATGTATCTTTCTCCATTATTTCCAAACTTGTGTTTTCTTAATAAGGTTGGATTGTGTTTTCTTAATAACATTGGATATAATTTAGATTAAAAAAAATTGAACGTGCAACCCAACCGGGACAATTCGACTTTATATCTTTGTTCACAGATTAGATACTCAGGTATAGTTAAATAAAAACAATGTGAATCATTTATTAGTGCCGTTGTTTATTGTACTAATTTGTGCCATTTTGTCCTGTTATGTTTATTTTAGTTTGTCTCATTATTTTGGTACCTTTCTCATATAGACCTCCATAGTTTCCTACCACAATACATATCTTTCTCCATTGCAGAGCTGCACACCATCCCTACCTAAGATATATTAGGTGTTTATTACTAAAACACTCTTCTAATTGCAATTTAATCCATTAAGGTAAGCCTTTATGATATACCAATACTTGTGATAAAACCAATAACGAAGCATTGATATGAAATTTTATAAGACTTGCAACAATACAAATTATTTGTGTTTGTTTTCACTTTCTAACTTGTGCTATTAATCTTGTGTAATTTTACTAAGAAATTTTGAGTTAATATTGGCATTAATTATAGAATATATAAAGCGTTGGGTTATATAAAATTTGTAAAGTTGTTATTTCTCTTTATGTTTTATTATTATCATGTTTTTATATATATGTTTCCTTCTAAAAAGTCACGAGTTAATCTTTAGAGGGTAGAGAGTCTACATCTCTATAAACTTAGCAATCAAATTGTTGGGGATGGTCTATTTTGCAACAAACAAGGGCATCACATACACCAATTTTACATATGGCTCGGTCATCGCCCATATATATTTGAATTTATTAAATCAATTTGTGTATTCCTCAGTTTAATATGAGGAAAATGCCTAATTCCTTCTAGGCTAAACATGAAGCTAATACATGTCCCATATATATATATATTTGTTTTTGTGTGTCTGATGTGTGTGATGATGATGAAGAACTACAATATATCATTTTATGATGCAGGAGCGTCAACCTCAAGACAATGTATTTTATCCAGACCTGAGAGCGGTCATGAAATCTTCCGTACATGAATGAATTTACCTCATGAAAAAATTGTGCAAAATTAGGAAATTGTAGTGGGAAGCTAGGTTGTTAATATAATCATGTGGCTCATTGCAATAATTCCATTCAATAGGAAGATGTGTTGGTTTGTTTTAGTGGTTGGCCAAGTGGTTCTTTGTTAGCATAACAAGTGTAGAGTTAGGAATCTAGTAGTTTAAGGTTACTATAGACATGTCCCCTTTTTTAACTGTTTGTTGATATATTTTCCATCCAATGACGTTGTATATATAAAGTGCGTGTGCAGTAGTGTTAGGAAGTCTTATGTGGATTTGAGGCTCAGATAGGAGTCATAGCTACCGGGGAATATAGACATATGAACTCATGAGAAGACTTGGGCTGAGAGACCTTTGTAATTTTTCTTTAATATCCCCAATTTTGATTTTTAGCATTAGAGATAATTTTTGGGAGAGGACGCAATTCTGGCATTGGGACTTAGGAGGAAGAGGGAAAAATTGTGGCTTTAGTGGAATATGGGGGCCACAAGAAAGAGAAGTCGACCCAAGGAGGGAACTCACACTCCTAGAGGAGAGAGGAAGGAGAAGGAAGTTTGAATTAGGAGAGAGAGAGTGTGGGTACCACAAGGGGAGAGGGGGCCAATAAATTATAAATAGAGCTTGGGGATCTCACATTTGAGAATCTTTGATAATTTGACAATCTAACCATTGTTCACTTGGGCTGCTTAGCCAGGATAAGTATGTTGTTTAGAACGAGGAATTTCCGAGCAGGAATTCCACCCTCATTTTGGAGAACTTCGAGTCTCTCCCTAGTGAGGAAATTCTGGGAGATCAATTAAAAGTTTCCTTTGGGCATCATTGCATGAGTTACTTAGCAGTAGGCATTTCTTGGGTGCAAAGGTATCTCCATGGAGCAGATTGTGGGAGAAAGTGTGGATTAGAGGCTTTGGGTTTTGCAGGAAATTCTCTTATAGTTAGACTAGAGTTCGGACAAAGATTTTTGGGATGGATTGGAGGTTATCACTTGGGTTGAATTTCCTACCTCTTAATAGGGACACAGAGGTTCATTTACGGTTCTTGGAGGAGGATATTTAGAGAGAATTTATCTTCAGGAATTTAAAATAAATTTCCTTGGGGATGGACGAAATTATGGAGTAATTTTCAGGGATAGATATACTTGCTTCAATGTAGGATGAATTTTCCTTCCTTGGGCCCTAGCAATCATTTTTTGGGCTCAGCTTACAACAATAAAATTACTTAGAGTTAGTGCGATTTGAAGGCTCGACTCTCACTCCTCTTGCGAGAAAAATATTGTAGCAATTTCCAACTGAGTAGAGGATTTTTGGAGTAGGGATTTAGAAGAGATTTCTGAGTTGGGTGTTGGGTAATTAGTTGGAGGAGGGCACACCAAGTTTGGGTAATTTTGGGCTGGTGGATTCAGGCCAAACCATTTCTTGGTTTTTGTCGGTTTGGTGAGAGGAGGCCAAGATTGATTTTACAAAATTTTCTGGGCAGATGTGAAGTGTCAAATAGACATGCCAACTCAGCCAACTGCTAGAGGAGCTAGGGGAAATTTGGGCTGAAATTCTGAGGTCAACATTTAGCCAATTTTGTCATGATTTATTATGGGTCTTTGGTGGAGAGCCCGGGGTTAATTTCCCTAAACATTTTGAGCACTGGAGGGGGCCCTAACAACAAATCTTCACAACCAACGACATATTTCTGGGTAGTTTCAGTGCAAAGCTAGGAGAGAGAAGAAAAGCATTGGAGAGGGATTTATTATTGTTCATTTGGTCTTAGCTACCTTTCCTTGAGCAAGCCCAGGTGCACTCTTTCCAACACCTAATTGCACCCTCTTCTTATTATAATTAAATGGCTAAGGAACATAGATTTGGTTAAATTTCATGGTCTGATTCATGTGTTGGATTTTCATGGTTTTATGTGCGTGTTTGTTTTTTTATTTACTATAAAAATCCCCTAGGAATATTACAGTGGTATCAGAGGATGATGTTGGCTAGCTATGGGGGGAAGGGACTAGCAAGATCATGTAGGAGTTGTTGAGGTACAACCAACAATTGGTGAGGCAAAACTAACAGATTATCGAGGGGATGTAAAGACTAGTACATAACCAACACAGGAGCCAAGTACATACATGAGAATCCCATCAGTACAACACCCACAGGTATGGTTAGTCTAACGATCCTGCCATGCCTCATTCCTCAAATGAACAAGAGAAGGAGAAGTATAGTTTAGGGGTTGGACCATCATTTAGAGCTGGGTAGTTAGAGGATGAGACCAAGAGGTAGTTTTTCTTGTGGAGACCGAGCTTTAGATGTCAGAAGCTAGAGGAGGCGGTTGAGCAGGAGGACACACAGGATGGTGAGGGGCACATTGATGTACCAAGTATGGCAGAGGAGTCACAATTATTTGACCTTTATGATAGGATTAGTTGACGCCTTGATGAAGAGCATGGATCATAAACCTATAGAGCCATCAGATGATGTGGTGTTCATCGTTAATGAGGTGCCATCCATTATTTTGGTACCCATTCATGAGGTGTCTAGGACCATGTGTGAATTTTCAAGTGATGGCAACCCCGATAGCATATTAGGGAGGCGTAGGGAGAAACATCCATGAGTGAGGTGACGATAGGCATAGAGGTATCTAGAGCCATGATAGTGTTCTCAGATGACCTACCTACAACAACATGGATATCACCTTGATGAGTGTGAGCTAGATGAGGATTTTATGCTCGATGATCAACTTGTGAAAGGACAACTCAGTACTCCTGTTACTCCCATGCTAGAGGAGGATGGGAAATCATTTGTCTGATCTACCATCGATGGAGAGTAGATAGATGCTCAATCAACTAGCAGAGCTGCAATACTTCCAGTCACTGGCACTCATCAAGCTTACGTAGATGGGGCATGCAGTATTGCTAGGTTAACTCTGCACATTGGAGGGATATTGGTCAGGTTGCCTAGACATGTTGTATATGATGAACGGGCTAGTGAGACAAGGTGACATGAGTTATGTATTGTGAAACACTTGCATGATGGGCCTACTACGTACTTGGGGACTCTTGAATTTGATCGCTCTCATGCGATTGGGTGGCACGAGGTATTGAGTTGGTACATGATAGGGCTGACTAGGTTTTTGGATAGAGCCATGGTTGGGAGCATAGTTAAGTAGGAGTCATGGTCTTCGAGAAGGGCTCGAGGGTTGGATCATTGTTGGAGCCAAGGTGGGACTCCCTAACACTCCATTGATTTGTTCGTTCTGGGTAGTAGCAGGATGGTGGATGCTATGATTGAACTCACCCCCATTTTCATATTCTCACCATATTTTTAGATAGGACAGCGCAAATGATAAGTTGAGCTGATAGAGAAGAAAGCAGACTCCATGAGTTTTATTGTCATGTTGGCCATGTGTGGGGGCATAGGATGATCGGTGTACCTACAGAGGAGATCAAGAGAGGAGGTGGCATCAACAGGCCACCAAATAGTTCCATGTATGGAGATGAGGATTTCCCATGGATGTATGGGGCACACTGGTCACTGAGGAGCAACACATTAGGGACACTCCCATAGGTACTTACAGAGATTCACATGTTATATCTCTTAGGGAGGATTAGGAGGGGAGGTCCACTTACTCAAGCTTACAGAGATCCATTCACTGGAGAATATAGTGATATGACAATGGACGTGATGATGTCAGTTAGATGTCGACCAAAGACCATTGTCGTATGTGTAGGAGAATCCAACATTGAGCAGTGGTTGGCTGGTGGACATGGAGGTGCATTGTGGTGTGTCGCAGTGTGTTGGATTATGCTACGAAATAGGAGGAGTGACTCACATCACATTGGGCATAGGGATATTTGGTGGTATGTACTGGCATCTGGTGCGACATCGTGGCCTCTTAGAGTGTTACCTCTAAGGAGACTTATGGGAAGGAACATTAGTTGTACCATTAGAAATAGTTCACCATAGATGGATTAGGACATTGTTGATCATATCTGAATGAGATGTTCATTGGAGACAAGTTTTCAATTGGGTTATGAGTAGATCTAAGGTGGAGAGAGGGACATCCATAGGATTACTCTTCAGTATACTAATAGATTCTTTTTCATAACCTTAGGGACCTACCCACCCATCACTCTCCAATATTTCTTACAGCTGCAAAGTGTTTTGGTTTATTCCCTTTGGTGGTCTTAGTACATGCAATAGGACATGGGAGGCTCACCCTAGGTAGTTGGAGGAGACACAATGTGTCATGGGCAAGAGGGAGACTCTCCAGTTGATACATTTGGTGAGGGCATGGGAAGAGAGATATAGGCTTAGGATGGTATGGTTTATTATCGAGGTAGAATATGTTCCACCTCTGGGTTCACACTTGGGCAAGTGCTTGTGATGGAGACACATGATGAAATTTCAGTGATATAGTCAAAGACGTTATATGAGCATGATGTGTAATGGATGGTATACCTCGTCTATAGGAAGATGTTTAGACTTTAGGTGGTATCGTGGTGCACCTTCTGGAGGTAGGATCATAGACTTCACAATGTGGTATGGAGAGGCAGATTTACCCTTTTGTTGCTGAGCACCGAGATTGGCAGTGGATGAGTAGGCATTGGCATCTTAGAGATGTCTACGTAGGATGAACTTGACCATCACATATTTTTCACCATCAGGTACGAGGATAGGAGCAGACAACCCACACACAAGGGGAACCGTATCCTAATTAGATTGGTGCAGCGTCAACATGGTGGCACCCTTCTAAGACCATCAGAGGACTCGAGCATCACTGTACATCACAACTCAGTGACCTTTAGGGATGAGGTGACTATTATAGGGAGGTATCATTGAGATCTTGAATTAGGCTTTAGTGAGCCATTGATGACATGGGTGACTTCATTGCCATGGTAGGCCAATCAACAAGATGATATCTGGAGAAGCTCATCTGAGCGAGACTTTATCTCTATAAGGATTGGGCGGTATGTTCAAGATTTTACTCTTCGAGTGTATGAGAGGGACTACTTGGTAGGGAAGCTTCATGAGGAGTTGTACATAGTGGCACATTATCATGATTCACTACTCAATGATGGTATACAGAGGGCTTCTCGTACTTATACATTGTAGGATAGTGAGTGAAGGAAGGGGAGCTTCATGTTGGACAAGATGTCTTAACATCCTTGTATTGTGAATTCCTTCATGACAATAGAAAGAAGAGTTTAGGGACGATTCAGTGGCACGTCTCAGACCACAAAATATTTTGCAGTGACATTGGGGATGAATAACTAGAGAGGATGCTTATTTAGGAATTTCTTAAGGACAAAAAGTTTTTGGTGTGGAGAACTGTAATATCAAAAATTTTGATTTTTAGTATTATAGATGAGTTTTGGGACAGGACGCAATTTTGGCATTGGGACTTAGGAGGAAAAGGAAAAAACTATGGCTCTAGTGTAATGTGGGGGCCACAAGAAAGAGAATTTGACCGAAGGAGGGAACTCACACTCTTAGAGGAGAGAGGAAAGAGAAGGAAGTGCAAATTAGGGGGGAGTGAGAGAGATTGGGGACCACAAGGAGAGAAGGGACCAACAAATTGAAAAAACAACTCGGGGGTCTCACTTTGTAGCATATTCCATCCTTTAGCAATCTAACAATTTTTCCCTTGAGCTACTTGGCCAAGAAAACCATGCTGTTTAGCACAAGGAATTTTTGAGCTAGAATTCCACCCTCATTTTGAAGAAGTTTGAGTTTCTCCCTATTGATGAAATTTGGGGATCTTAATTCAAAGTTTCCTTTGGCCATCATTGCAAGAGTTATTTATCAGTACACATTTCTTGTGTGGGGAGGTATCTCCATGGAAGGCATTATGGGAGAAATCAAGGATTAGAGGCTTTGGGTTTTTGTAGAAAATTATATTAAAGTTAGACTAGAGTTTAGAGAGTGATTTTTTGGCTGGATTGGAGAATATCACTTGGGTCGAATTTCCTACCCCTTGATAGGGACACAAAAGATAATTTGTAGCTCTTGGAGGAGGAGATTAATGGAGAATTTCCCTTCAGGAAGTTACATGAAATTTCATTAGGGAAGGAAAAAATTATAAATTACTTTTAAGCGCTAGAGTTACTTGCTTTAGTGTGGGACGAATTTTCCTTCGCAAAGCCTGCGTAGTGATTTTATGGGCTCAACTTTCACTTCTAAAGTTACTTAGGGTTAGCATGCTTTGAAGGTTGGATTATCAGTTCTCTTCTTAGAGAAATATTACAGGAATTTCCAACTCAGTGGAGGAGTTTTAGAGTGGGGATCTAGTAGAGATTTCTAAGCTGGGTGTTGGGCCAACAGTTGGAGGTGAACACTCCAATTTTTAGTAATTTTGGGTCAATGGATTCAAGCCAAACCCTTTCTTAGTTTTTGTGGGTTTGGTGAGAGGATTCTAGGATTAATTTTGCAGAATTTTCTTGGCAGCTTTGAGGGGTCAAATAGGGGTCCCAACTTAGCCAACAACTAGAGGAGTTAGGGGGAATTTAGACGAAACCTCCGAGGTAAACATTTGGCGAATTCATTATTGGGTTATTTTGGGTATTTGGTGGAGAGCTCGAGATTAATTTCCTAGAATTTGCTGAGCACCAGAGGAGGTCGTTGGAGCAGTTCTTCAAAGTCAGCAACATATTTTTGGGTAGTTTCAGTGTAGAGCCAGGAGGGACTAGAAACACATTGGAGAGGTATTTCTTATTGTTAATTTGTGCTTAGCTATATTTCCTTGAGAAAGACCAGGTGCAGTCTTTCTAGTACCTTATTGTACCATCTTCTTATTATAATAAAATGGTTCAGCAACGCAGATTTTGGTGAAATTTTTTGATTTGATTCATGTGTTTGATTTTTGTGGTTTTATGTGTGTGTTCTATTTGTTATTTACTACAAAAATTCCCAAGGGATGTTACATTTTCATTGTAATGTTTCTATATTTTGTAATAATAGAAGCATTCCTCTTTTCCCTTGTGTATTTGAATTAGTGTGGGTATTACTATTTTGGACAATTTGAGAAACTCTATGTAATTTAGTTAAGACTGCGTATGAAGTATCGTCGAATTGAGAATATAGCCAAAATGATGTCTTTTATCAAAGGTAGATAAGCTTAGTACAGGCGGAGCTAAGGAAAAATTGCAGGAGAGAGATATTTGGAAGGTGAAGTAACTCGAGGATATTAACATCTCATGAAATCGGGGAAGGAAGAGGAGCGTACAAAGAAACGAAACATTGTGGCCGAAAATGAGGTCTCATGAGAGCGCTCGAAAGAAGGAGTTAAGTTTTGGTTATAGGAATATTGGTTGCAGGACAAGACCATAAGAGAAATAATTTGAGTACCATTACAAAAGAAGTGCAAAGTAAAGAAACTTGAGGTTCAGGAGCAAAGTTATAGAAGTTAGAACTATTCAACAAAGAGGTGAAGGAACTTGGATTTGGACAAAGCGTGATGCATCTTCCAAGCCTCAATGCAAAAGAAGAAAAGGGAGGGGAGATGACTGGGAAATCCCTGACTAAGGCTAAAATCCAAACTCTCATGGGCCATTAATTTTGTGTGTGGGATCTCGTTTGTTAGCCAGATTCATCTATGTAGTCAAGTTTGGAAGGAATGCCTTTTCCCTAGGTAAATTTTGTCCAGCACATGTCAATGGGCAACATTGTTTTATTTTATTTTCATTATTTATATATACGGTTGCGGTATAAAGGGATAAGGAATTTTACATAGTTACAGGGTAGAATTTGTGCTTCATTAACTGCTCATTCATTTTATTTAATATATTGGTGTTAAGAAAAAAACAATGGTGTCACTGCATCAAGTTGTATCAAAGTCGAAGCTCTTTCCAAACATTGACATATAAAAGGAGATTTCAACCGATAACCAAGAATCACTGAAGACAAATAAGAATGAAGGATTTAAAGGAAACCTAGGAACTAGAAAACATAGGTAGAGAATATTGTGCAAAGAGGAAAGAGCTTGACCAGGAGTGGGAGAATCATTATAAAATGAAGAAGGAGAATAGCATCCAAAGCAAGAATTGAATTTGTGGCACCTCGGTGTTGAAGAGGATGGAATTTAATTGGTTTTAGGGTTTACAATTACTAAGCAATTTGTGATGTTTAGGTAGTAGTATATTATTGGGAAAGGGTCCCCTAGGGTCAATTTTGGGGCAAAAAGCCCACGTTTTTTTGTATAAAGTGTAAATTCTCCACAAATTGTGCTCACGGAGTGCGTAGATAGTAAACATCATAAAGGGTTTTACCCTTCTCTTATGTAAGTTGTGTCGGCTTTAGTAGATCTACCCATGGTACATGGACCATGGGATTGTATAAAAAGGAGAGTATTAGAGAGTCTTAAGGGATATGAGATATCAATGAAGATGAATGTAATGGGTCAATATAAGAAAGGATGAAAAAGACTTAGAGTAGAAGAAAGCATCTGCAACTATGTGCGTAGAGGCCTAGAGTAGAGTCCACAGTTTTGTGCACAAACCCCTACAGCTGAGTGCACAGGGAAGTCTTGAGTCTGTAAGAGGAACTAAATTATTAATAAAGAGATTATTCCAGCAATTGCTTTGTTTTGGCTATTTATTTCTATTATGAATGAATGTGCTTTTATGCTGTGATGAATGATGGGTTTATGAAATAATACTGTATTGATGTATGATTTTACATGATTTATATTTGCATATGAACACAAGTAATAATAATTGTTTACGTGAAGAATAACTTGTTGCATCAAACACATAAGTCGATCTGCGAAAATACAAGATTAAGGGTAATCATAGAGCTGTGTAAGTATTTGATTCACCTGTTTAGGGTCCACGAAAGATAGTTGTGAACGTTTTCAGAGGTATAGAATCTAATTAAAGTGATTTATATCGATAATCCCTAGGGTCTTATGGATTTGTGCGAAGGTAGGTTTAGGGCATAAAATGACATCACACTTATCTCTTGGTGTGGAAACTTGGTTCTAGCATCCCCCCATACTACTTCAAGTGAGACTTCAGTCCCCGCTCCGTGGGTTGATGCGGAAAAGCACCAATAATGTAGGGATTTGTTTGGCAAAACTAACTCTGAACTTGGGTCAAGACCCACTAAGCCAACAAATGGTTCCATTGCCAAGGCCAGGATTTGCATAAAGAGATGTGTGATGTCACATCACTGGAATCCAACTAAGAAAGAAATTGAGGAGTGGTTGGATAAAAAGATCCACGAATTTGCGGCACAAGAAAACAAAAATCCACAGTTGAAGAAAGAACAGTGGTTGGAAAAGTATCTATACACAGAGATAGACAAAATTTTCTTTTTTTCCTTCTTGATCGAGCTATGCAAGTGGATCACTAAATTGGCAGACGATCATGGAATGTGGAGGCTTGACGGTACAATAGTGTGGACGCAAGAGTTAGTGTAGAGATTGGAAGCCTCTAAATATAAGATCATGTGCGGTATCGATCACTGGCTTGATTGTGTCATCGAAGGATTTGTGACAGAATTTTTGGTCAATACCTTGATCAGCTATAGCAAAGCAAAGTGACGCTTCTTCAAGGGACCACGAGGTAAGTACTTGAGAGCTTTGAATACTTGGATTAAAATTCTCTTGTGTGAAAAGAATTTTATGCAATTACATTGATATTTGGAGCTACACAAAGTGGAAAGTTATTCAAGGATAGAGGGAGAACATGCCTTGAATATAGCCCGCTGATTGAGCCTCCTCTGAGTGATGACAAAGGAGCAATATAGGCTTCACCGCAGAGTGTTGTGCAATTAATAAGGCAAGGGTTCCTGTGAATACCCCATCTGCTCACACCACCTCCATCTTCTCCTCCACAATGTACACCTTCGCCCACACCGCCACCATTCAATATGGACAATACAATGAAGTTTCCTATTTTCAAGGGCTTCGGAAATGAGGACCCGAACCAATTTTGGTTCATTACGAAGGCCATGTCGATAGCCTAGAATATTACAGATGATCAAATGATGAAAGAAACATTGGTTACTACTTTACAGGACTGCGTGCTAACATGGTACATTAAGTATTGCAACGATAACCCAATGGCTGTGTTGGTAGACATTTAGACTATGCTGAATAAAGAATTCAGTAGGACCAAGTCTTAAGCATAATCAATTGTTGGATTCAAGGAAATCATAATGAGGCTTGGCGAAACAACCTGGGAGCTGGATCAGAGATTGAAATGATAGATCCGTGAAGCTAACATGAATCTTACGAATGGGCAGCACTGCAAATGGTTTGTAGCTTCACTCTTGCCTCACCTAAGGGTGGCTTTATCACAACAAAAGATTGGGACCCAGGTGGAAGCCCTGGAGATTGGGATGAGATTGCATGAGACATCGATTCAAGATGTTTCTTTGGGAGTTTAGCAAATTCACGTAGAGTTGCAGAATCTTTGCCTAGAGTTCCAAAGTCTGAAAAAGGATAGAACTGCTCGGCCAAAGGTGCGCGAAGAAGTTTGGTGCCTAAAGTGTAAAAGCCAGGGGCATGATAAAGATCACTGCCCTATCTTCACAAATTATGTTGCAGGAGGAGGGCCAAAATCTTTGAGGACAAAAGCTCAAAGCAGGCCAAGTATAGGGCCCGCACTGTGGTGTGCTATCTGTCAGGTAGCTAGAAAACATGTAACAAAAAATTGACATTTGCTGGAGAAATTTGTGTAGATACCGCAACAAATCTTTTGCAACTTTTGCAAATCAGTAGGCCACAATGAGCATAACTACCATAACTATGAGTTAATGATGGAGAGAATGCCCGTGTATCGAATCCAAATAGAAACTCGACCTCCAAATCAAGGCGTTGGGGGAGCGCGAGGAGGATATCAGTGGCGTGGATGATGACAAGGTGGAGGAGGACCTGCAATAGGCCGGGGCCAAGTTATTTGCTACAATTGTGGAGTGCCAGGACACTATGCATGGGATTTTATGAACCCAACATGCCTATCATGCTGATAGTGTACTCAGTTTTACCATGCAACAAAAGACTACCTTGTATTGATAGATAAAGCACAGGAAAAAAGGGCGCAACGTCAACATCCTACCCAGAACCTGCAGATGATGAGGTCTGAAACCCACGAAGAAGATCCTAATTTGAATATCGTGCTACAGAGTGGAATGATGACTCGAGAGGATAAAGGAAAGAAGCTTAAAGAAAGTGAGTGGGTTCGAAAATCTACAGAGAAGGAAGTTGGATTTGATTTAGAAGCTGCGAAGGAAACATTCATGGAAGAAAATAAAAGCTATGTTGAGGCCTCTACCTTAGGAAGTCAGGATAAGCTATCTGAAGAAATGGACCCCTCCATGCATACCATGTTCTTGGAGACATGTATGAAGTTCCTTCGCAATAGCAAGGCCATGAAAGGGTTAGAGCATTTGATAAATAAATGTGTCGGTAAAGAAAATTCTCTTGAAGGACCTCACGTTGTTAGGAAAATTGGTAAGCTTAAGGCAAGAACAGGGCATGAGATGAGGCTCGCTGCACAAATAGGAGAGTATGAAATGGATCAAGTTTTTCTAGATTTGGGGTAGGATGTGAATGTTTTTCCTAAATAGACATGGAAAAGAATGGGGAGACTTGTTCTGCAGTGGTCTTCGATTCAATTGAGGATGGAAAATCAACCAAAGATTATCCCCATGTGAAGATTTTAGGGAGTGACAATAGATATTGAAGGCGCAAGCACATTGGTTGATTTTGAAGTGATAGAGATTACCGATGACAACAGTCCCTACCCCATGTTCCTTGGGATCGATTGGGCTATTCACATGAATGGGGTGATCAATTTGAAGAAGTGGACAATGTCATTTGAGAGGAAATCACTCCATGTAGTAGTACCTTTGCACCTTGCAGAAGGACTGCGTTATACAAAACGGGTCCGTGATTACGAAAGTGACGATGATTTGGATCAAATCTACAAAACGACAGCATGAGAACAAGATTGGGTGAATATGAAAGTAGATGGATGCATTACATGGAACCGTGAAAGTGTCAGTACATTAGATTCAGATGAGGAGTTGGAACGTTGGTAGAATAGGTTGCATGAAATATCTACGTTGTGTTGTAACATGATGACTAAATAATTGCGCTATGTATCATCGAAGGTAAGGAGTTTTCGTTATTATGATGGTCTAACTGATGTAGATAAATTTTTCAATGAATTTGAAAGGGAAGTACCACAGAAGCATAAATTCCAAGCATTGTATTTGGTGTTGCGCGCTATGATGGTGAGATGGTGGGGTACACATAAAGACAATTTTGATGGATGGTGTGAATACATAAGAATGATGAGGTTGCGATTTGGATGCCCAAAAGTGTGACTGATAGAGAAATCTGATAAGAGGAGTGATCCGCGTGATCAGTTAGCAAAATGGACTGACGCTTATGGAGAAAAGCTGCAATCGAAGTGGGTGCATTTTTTTTTTCACACTTTGATGTAATACCAATGAATTGGTATCTGGAAATAGAGCTTTGCCATGGCACTGACGAGTGGGATATTTTGACATACGGATTATTAATGACATTCAACTTTGAAGATGGATTCAAATGTATTGACAAAGCATTATAGGAGGTCAAGGTAGTGATCTTGAGAATACCGTAGGATCCCTTGGGTTTGATTCAACCAAATTGGACCACCCAGCTATGGCATGCGCTGGAGTGCTAAAATGTGACTATTGAAGAAGAAGTTGAGGACCCAAGGAAAATTAATATCCCAGAGGTAGAAGGTCACTTGGAAGTTGCGGGACCATAAATTGACTATCCATATATCACCACACTACTAAAATCTATGCAAGTGAATATTGGCACAGAAGTGGAGCCAAAGTTTCCGGAGATTGGGGACTATTGGGATGATGCCATAGTGGACAAGGTCATTCAGTTTCTCCGTGAATATCAGGAATTGTTCCCCACAAAGTTTTTAGACATAAAAGGCATCACAAGTGATTTAGGAGCCATGAAAATAACTTTGAAACTGGACACAAAGCCCGTTAAGCAAAGGCCATATCGCCTTAATCCTAAGTACAAGGAAAAGGTATGCTTAGAGTTGGACAAGATGTTGGCAATGGGTATTATCAAACCAGTGGACGAATCTGTTTAGGTGAGTCTAATTGTAGTTCAGGAAAAGAAGCAGAAGGATGAGATAAGGATTTACGTAGATCTTAGGGAGCTGAATAATGCTTGCATTCATGATTCCTTTCTAGCTCTGTTCACAAATGAGGTATTGGATAACGTTGGTAGGTAGGAGGCCTATTGATTCACATATGGGTTCTCTATATTCCATCAGATAAATATCGCACTAGAAGATAGGTGTAAGACTACCATTGAAACTGAGTGGGGATGATTTCAGTATACGGTAATGCCTTTTGGACTTAAGAACGCGTCGGCAATCTTCTGGCACGTAGTCATTGTGGCCTTCAAAGAGTTCATTCATAAGTTTTTCGAGGTATATTTTGATGATTGGATAGTGTTTGGACTGGTTAAACACCATGTAGATAGTTTTCAGTTGATGTTGGATACGTTTTGGAGGTATCAGATCAAGCTAAACTTGAAGAATTTTTTTATTTTGCGTCCCTTTTAGAAATTTGTTGGGTCATGTAGTGTGTAGACAAGGCTTAATGGTGGACCCTACTAAGATTGTGGTCCTAATTAACTTGGAGGCACTAAGAAGGGTCATACTTGATATTATTGAAATTTCATCAAGAGTTATGCCCATATTACCGTGCTGATGGAAAAGATACTATAGAGAGATGGTACATTCTATTGGGATGAAGAATGTCAGTGGAGTCTAGATGTATTAAAGGAAAAAATGGTCATCACGTTAATCCTAGTCTTCCTATATCGGAAGAAGGAATTTCATGTGCATGTGGATGCATCATGCACTGCACTAGGAGCTGTACTGACATAGGCTAGTGAAGGAGAGTTGGATCACCTATAAAATTTGTGAGTAGCAAGTTGTCTAAGGTTGAAAATAATTATTCGATGATAGAACGAGAAGGGTTGGCTATGGTGAACGTGCTGCAGAGGTTCAGACATTACCTGGTAGGTGGAAAATTTAAGATGTATACAAACCATTCTACATTAAAGCACCTAGTCAGCAAGCCTGTGTTGGGGGGAAGAATATGCAGATGGTTGTTGTTGTTTTAGGAGTATGATTTTGAAGTAATTGTGAAGAAAAAGTGATTGAATGTAGGGCCACATCATCTGTCATGCATTGGAATAGGAGAGGAGCCTACCAATTGGGAGGAAGCACTGCCTGACGCACAACTCTTTGTGGTGTGTGTAGTAGACAATCACTTTGCAGATATTATCCACTTCCTGACTACAGGAACGGTTGCAAAAAGGATACACTAATCAATAGAAGAAGGAATTGGTGGTGCGCGTGACATATTTTTCTATTATTGCAGGTCACTTATATAAGATGGGATCGAATGAGATACTGCAATGCTATGTGCTTGCTTTTGAACCAAACAATATCCTCGATGAAGCTTATGGAGGAGCTGCGAGAGGCCATTATGCAGGGAAAGCAACAGCGAAAGATATTTTATGCAATGGGTTATGGTGGTCAACATTTCATAAGGATTCTAAATCATATTATAGGGCATGTGATGCATGTTAGAGAACCGGCAGGCCATCACGATGGGATGAGCTACCATTGAATCCGTAGGTATCATTGCTGCCATTTGCGAAATGGGCAATTGATTTTGTAGAACCGATTTAGCCTCTAGGAAAGAAGATGAGTGCGCAGTATATAATCACCGTGAGAGAGTATTTGACTAGTTGGGCAAAGGCGCAGCCTACAAAGGACTATATAGGGGCAGCAATAGAAAAAAATTTGTTTGAGTATGCATTTACCAAGTTTGGTTTCCCGAAAATTTTAATGAGTGATCGCGGTACACATTTCCTTAATGAAATGATCAGTGCGCTGTCAAAAGAATTCCAAGTTTATCATTAGGAGGGTACACCATATAATCCTTAGACTAATGGGATGGTTGAGGCGTTTAATAAGATATTGGAGAACACGCTAAAAATGTTTTGCAATGCATAGAGGCATGAATGGGACGTGCGTGTACCAACTATGTTATTGGCCTATAGAACTACTTGTAAAAAGCTTACTAGTCAAACATGGTTTAGGGTGGTCTATGGCATAGAGGTTGTGATGCCTATGGAGTATATAGTGCCTAGTCTACGCATAGAAAAATTCATAGGGATGGCGGACCGCAGAGCCTTAGAAGAATGGCTTATGCAGCTGACAGAGCTTGAGGAAGATATATTTTTGGCCAGATTCCATCAGCAGGTTCAGAAGGGACGAGAGAAAGCTTAGCACGATCGACAGATAAAAATACACACCTTCAAAGTAAATGATTTGGTTTTTTATATGACAATAAATTTGATAAGTTTCCAGGAAAGTTTCAGATGCACTAGTTGGGGCCATATGTGATCAAGGAGATTATCGATGGTGGAGCAGTTTAGCTTGTGAAATTGAATGGATATCCATTTCTGGGGAAGGCAAATGGAAGTTGATTGAAGCCATACACTGGGTATCTGGCCCAATGACTACATGATGGTAGCACAGTCTTAGCGCTCCATGTAGATGTAAGGAGGTGCGAGACTATGAACTACATTGCCTAGTTTGTAGAGCTGCGAAATAGGGTGTCTGGGTTAAAGAGGAAGGTTTCAAAGTACCAGAAGAAGCGTGCAGGGAGCTGCACTATAGGAGTGGAGACCACGTAGTGCACCCAAAAAGTGATCATTACCATTATTGTTCATGATTTCACTATGAGAAGATGGTTAAGAGGAGCGGGCGGCCAACATTTAAGGCATTTAAGGTTGAAATTAAGAATGAAATATTTGAAAATATGCCGCCAATCTCGCATTTATGGACATATTTTTGAGTTAGCCATCGAATTTGAATTCAAATCCACCTATAAAATACATGTGGCCATCCAGTGAGAAACAATTTGCATTCTAAGAATTTCTGAGTTGTGTTGTATGTTATGCATGAACTGTGAGTTCTTTTAGGATTTTCTTGCAAGCCACATGTTTGATTAGTATGTCGGGTTAGACAAAAATCTAACCCACAATATCATGTTAGGACCAAGTCCAGTAGAAACCGCAAGAGATAGACCAGCGATCACTTCTGAGGGAGCTGCTCCAATATTAATGAGTGTCCAGGTTCCAGGAACAATGCCTACGATGCTGAGGTAGCCTAGGCTAAAGCCTATGTCGATGAGAGAAGTCCCCAAGCCGAAGAGGGATAAGAAAAAGGAGCCGATGCTGGTGCATGAGTCACTGAGAAACATATGGCTATCGAGGCCCAAACTAAAGAAAAGCTGAGCATGAAGGAGAAGGGGAAGGTGGTAGATCTTGAAGCAAAGTTGGGTGCTGAAGGTATTCATGGTGAGGGGGTGGAACCTATTTATAAGCTACCGGAGTATATCCCTCCACACAAGGGTAAGGTGAAGGTCCAAAATGACCCACATGCCAGACAGTTCTCCCTTAACGCACCCCTATTGTGGAAAAAATCAACTTTGAAGGTTCGTGCTTGGCACGGGTCCGACACTTGAAGCTTGAAGGCTGGAATTTGGCGGAGCACGAGTAGTTCCCCCACCTTGCTACCGATAGCTTCATGCAGAGGGTTTTCTATAAAGAATCTGGTGTCACATTGTTGGAGGTAGTGGAATGGATTCGCAGAGTCAACAAGTTAGGGTCATTGAACTTATTATGGGTGTCGCACTATCATTGGTTAAATATCAACCTAACTGTCATGAAGCGTTCATTGTGTGTGGTGCATGATAGGTGCTTGTGGTTAAATGAGCAGATCCCTATCACTGATATACTGATCGGATTGATCACATTATTACCCCATTTAGGAATCAATCATGGCAAGGCATTTCGCACAAAGACGAGCGAGCGCAACCTTGCTGAGAAGATGAAGGACACGTTTAGACTTGTCGAAAACCTACATCGGTATTCAATTACAAGCATTACTAACCCTGCATTCTAGATTGCCACACAGATTTTGGCTGGAAAAGTTATGCAAAAGTGCCACGTGGACAAGGTTATGACACCAATGGCTTTGTTTACAACCCAGTGCACCGAAGGCATACAGTTCAACTGGTCACACTACCTGTGTAATGATTTCCTCACAAAATACATAGAGGCATAGAACAATAGTAAGACCTTTCACTATTCGTGGTTGTTTCTCTCAGTTGTGTTGGTCACATGGGATTTATTGGATGACAGCTAGTTTCCTCCTGTAGAGAAGGATTTACCAGAGGCAGCCAAGTTTTCATCCCTCTGGGCCACCAAAGACACTACGTGGGTCATAAAGAGCAAAGTATTTTGGGTGTTGATGGAGGGCAGTATTCGCATGGCCATCAACCAGAAGTCACGGTTGTCACCAATCATGTTTGAGCAAATGTCAGGGTACACAGAGTTCAAAGAATACTACCACTATGTCTATATCGATGCACGGAAGGATCCAAATCAGAAGTGGTTTGACTTAATATACATGGCTACAGATGATACTATTGCAAATTTCCTTAGGTGTTGGCTAGAATACTGGTATTCATCATCCAATTTGGTTGTTGGGACTAGCAAGTCTATGGAGAAGCAAAAAATGGAAGCAGCTAGACTAAAGGTTCAGCAGCTAGTTGAGAAGAGGAAGAAGGAGACTGAGGAGAATGCCAAAGTAGAAGCAGAGCATGTTGTGAAGGAACAAGCCGAGCAGGAAGAGCATGACTCTCATAAAAGTTAGAAATCTCCTTCACCCCAAACAGAGGAAGAAGTGTGGTAAGAGTAGGGCGGTGGAGACCAACAGGAAAGCACTCCCTTCTGATTGAAGCAGTATAGGGAGCAGGGAAAGGAAGGACCGAACAAGAAGACAAAAGCCCCTATGTCATCAATACATCCAATTACCTTGACAGACTGCGACTTAGATGATATTGGCGATAAGATGTGGGATATTTTAACAAAACTGCTGCAGTAGTTTGAGTAGTACCAGAAGCAGACACTAAGCACCATAGATATGGGTCTGCGCGAGCTGCAGAAGCAAACGGCTAGACTCGAGGCAGCTACAGGACATAGCAGTGTTGCATCAACCAGTTTGGCACGGCGACCACTCAAGCAACATAGATGGTTTAGTTAATGGAACTCTAGGCATTTGCGCTGCCCGATGGAGATTTAAGCATGGAGGTGGCCATCGACAAGGCTATTATCAGCACTTTGAATATTGTGGGCCTCCACTTGGCCGCACTCCATAGTGAGTTCCTTCACACACTAAAAGCAGGCGTGATTGCCAAAATTAAGGCCCCGGAGTAGCACGCGCTGGGAATGATTAGCGAGTACAAGGTCAACAATGAAAAAATGTTCGTTGATAAAATAACAGCGCTGGAAGCATGGAAGAAATTTCAGGTGCAAAATTAACAAACTGCAGCGGTGGTGCCTGAGGCGTGTAGGACAATCCCTGTACTGCATATCCCGGAGGAAGCACTAGTGGACGCAAATATGAGGAAGATGGCTGCAGATATGAGCGATGCAAAGATGGAAGTGACCAAGCTTCAATTTGAATTGAATCTGAATATTACCGAGTTAGAGTTGAAGTCACAACCCTTAACTCCGCTAGATGTCAGAGAACAGTGCGAAGCCATTATGAATGATGGAGTTGTAGCAGTGGATTCTGCAGTGGTGGATTACACCGTGCTTTTCGAGAAGTCCATGGAGGTAGTCATGGTGCCGTAGGAATATCCTAACCTGCATAGGTTAAAAAAAAATCCTGTGAATTGCAGCAGTGGTATGGTGAAGCAAGAGCGACGACACACACTGTTTCTATATCACAGTGATTGACCAAGGAGAATGAGGTGAAACATTTGCTTGAACAGGTAGAGGTAGCGCAAAGGAAAGAGGTGGTCCTCAAGACCAGATTGGGGCCTTAGCTAGATGAGACCTATGTTATATTTGCCACCATTGAGGAGAAGTTGGCAAGCCTACATAGAACATAGCAGAAGCTCAAGGAAGACAATACATGACTAGCAACATAGCAGCTAGTGGAGCAGATCAAATAGGCAGCCACAAAAAGCATGGTTGAGGCAGTAGTGGCACAAGTAGATCTGGGATGTCTCCATAGTAAGATCTCTGTGCCAGCAGAGTGACTCGGGGGCGAGTCACGATATTTGTGTTGGGGGCATGCTAGGACAGGGTCCCCTAGGGTCAAGTTGGCAAAAAAAGCTCAAGTCTTAGGACAGAAAGCCCAGGTTTGGTTGTATAAAATGTAAAGTATCCGAAAATTGTTGTTGTGGAGCATGTAGATAGTAAAATGTCATAAAGGGTTTTACCCCTCTTTTATGTAAGTTGTGCTAGCTTTAGTAGATCTACCCATGGTCCACGAACCATGGGATTGTATAAAAAGGAGCGTCTTAGAGAGTCTAACGCATAGGAGATATCAATGAAGATGAATGTAATGGGTCAATAGAAGAAAGGGCAAAGAAGTATTAGAGTATAAGAAAGGCTCTGCAACTATGTGTGTAGAGGCCTAGAGTAGAGTCCGCAGCTGAGCTCATGGACCCCTGCAGCTAAGTGAGTAGGGAAGCCTTCAGTCTGTAAGAAGAACTGAAGTATTAATAAAGAGATTATTCCAACAATTCTTGTGTTTTGGTTATTTACTTATGTTAGGATTGAATGCACCTTTATGTTGTGATGAATGATGGGTTTATAAAATAATATTGTATTGATCCGTGATTTTACATTATTTATATTCTCATATGAAGGTAAGTAATAATAATGTTTACACAAAAAACTTGTTGCATCGAACACTTAAGCCGATCTAGGAAAATACAGGATTAAGGGTAATCATAGAGGCTCGTAAGTAGTTGATTCACCTGCTTAGGGTCCACAAAAGACAATCGTGAACATTCACAGTGGTATAAAATCTGATTAGGGCATAAAATGAAATCACACTCATCTATGGGTGCAAAAGCTTGGTTCCAACATTCCCCTATATTGCTTCGGTTGAGACTTTAGTCCACCCTCTAGAGGTTGATGCCGAACGGGCCAGTAGGGTAGGGATTTGTTTGGAAAAAATGACTCTAATCCTGGGTCAGGACTCACCAAGCCAACACATATACATCTAGAGATGTTGTGAAAGAGGAAGATGATCATATCTAATTTTAATCACAATGAGAAGTTGATATAGATTGAGGAGAACATAACTCCATTGTAGAACTTTGTAGCAAAGAGTGTTCATCAGGATAATTCTAGCTAAGTTTGGAAAAGGGGATAGAGGGATCCCTCAAGAGAGGAGAGTGAAGAAAGCTATTAGGAGATAAGGAGAATGTGAAACATCTAGAGAGGAGAAAAGAGTGTTGAAGAGGTTTCCAAGGAGGGAACCAAGAGGGTCACCAATACTCAGGATGTTGTGAGGAGTTCACATAACAAGTAAGGTGAGGCTTGTTACATGGATAGGTTACATCTCACGTAGAGAATGGATAAACTCATGCAGAAGTGGAAGGAGTTGACCATTGCAGGTCATGATAAAGGTTCAAGTGCTATCCACAATAGAGGAGAGAAATATTCTAGGGAAAATGGCATGAAAGGAAGGATGATCCAGAGGGAATTTAACCAAGAAATGGCCGAATTAAAGGAAAGGGTCAGTAAAATGTTGGAGCTAATACAAGGGAGAGTGGAAGAATAGATGTGGGACTGAAGGAGGTTAGAACACATGTCAAATAGAAGTAGTTTACAAAGAAAACCCCAAATTCTAGAGATCTAAGGAAAATGAGGATGGTGCCTTTGATAAGAGTTTGGGTAGATGAGGTCAAATGAGTTGATCTTAAAGAATAAGCATAAGGAGGATCACTCCTTAAAGGTCAAGAGAAGAGACTAATGAAAGGTCTCATTGGCTAATGGAAAACATCACCACAACAATGAGCATTAGTAGAGGCTAAAGGTCTTGATGTTTTTAAAACTAAGAAAATGTATTCATGTGCATGCCATAAACATGATGAAGAATAAAATTCATCTGAAGCATTAATGGAGGTTATGGTTGGAAAAATGAGGCTAAAAAACCTTAAAGGAGGACAAAAACAATGTCTTTTTATAATAAAGGAGGAGAGTAAATCCTATGCACAAAGGAAATGATTGTTGAGGAATATAATAAAGGATGTAGGGATAACTCATTCTTTTGGAAAAGACAATTTATGTGTGAAATTTGTTGGTGAAAAACATGGAAAAAGATCTAAATTAATAAAGTTGTAGAGATGACTTCACAAAAGTAGAAGCAAGGAATGGTAGAAAGACATATGAGGTTGTCTTATGAAACTAGTTGCATAGAGGATTAAGGACAACTATGGACTACTCTCATGAAGGGAAGAAAAAACTAGGATCTAGAATGTGAAGACATCTGCAAGGAGAAGAGATAATAACATAAAACAATTACATTCCCACAATATGAACAAGAATTGGAATTCCTAGTGGATTGGATGGAAAGTCCCATAATTGGAGAAGATTGTATAGAGAGTGCAACCAAAGAATTGAAGGAAGTTGGAATGATCAAGGAATTTTTTTTTTATAATGATTTGTATAGTGAGGAGACTATTGAGGGTATATTCATAGGAGAAGAGAAAGGACATTAGATATTGTCAAGTGAAGAAGGAGAGGAGAAGAGTGGTGAGACTAGTTTGTCTCTTGAAAAATTATTTCATTTTCAATTAAGAATTACGGACAAAAAATTTCCTTGGGAAGAAACAAATTGTTTGCAATGGTATATTTTGTTGAGGGAATAAATAGGAAGGAAACTATCTATTACAAATCCATCAATTCTGCAATAGGGAATGTATGGGTAAGACTGTCAACTTCTTACCATGGAGAACGAGAGTGATACGATGAAGTGAATATTGAAACCCCGAAGACATTGGAGAGGTTGACTGATTTCAAGAGTTTGGAAATTGAAAGAAGAAACAGTACAAACCAACAAAAAGGTAGATTGGACATGGAGGTTGAAGAGATAATTGTATTGATGAAGTATGTACCTAGGGAGTGGAACAATGATGAGGAAATAATAATTAGTTTAACCACTTGCCTGATTGTAGAAGAATACATTTGTTGCAAGCATGAGACAACTGCAAAATAAAATATGGGATAGTGGAATGAGAAGGATAGCCAATAACAAGATCACCGTGTAATATTTCCTCAACAAGGGAAGTGGAGTGCAACAGAATAAAACCTAGGATACTATTAGAAGGAATTCAAGACTCAACCAACAACATAATCAAGTATATGGAGTGTAACAACATTTTGTACAGTATCTCAGAGGGTCCATAGATTGAAGGTGCTTGACCAAGAGGTCAATTTTTTTCCAACTACGGAGTTTGATGTAGAGCAAAAACCTCTAGACAATGTATTTTTTCCATACCTCAGAGGGGTCATGAAATCATCTAAATAGGGAGGGATTTCCCTCATAAACAAGTTGTACACAATTAGTAAATTGAGGTTAGAACCTAGGTTGCTAATATAGCCATGTGGCTCACTGTAATAATGTCATTCAGTAGGTTGAGGTATTTATTGATTTTGTGGTTGGCCAAGTGGCCTTTGTGGTTGGCCAAGTGGGCTTTGTGGCTGGCCAAGTTGGGTTTTTTCTGTGTAACATGGGTAGATTTGAAAATAAGGTAGATTTAGGTTACTACACATATGTCCCATTTTTTACTATTCCTTCATATATTTTCGAGCCATTGATGTTGTATATATAAATTGTGTATTTAGTTGTCTGAGGAAGTCTTCCGTGGATTATAGGCTTTGAGGGGAGTCAATGCTACCAAGGAATTTGGAGATAGGAGCTCGAGTTGAGAGCCCTTTATAAGTTTTCATTATAAATTTTCTATTATGAGTAATAATAGAATCATTAATATTTTCCTTTGTGTATTTCAATTAGGGTTGTTATTACTATTCTTGAAAATTTGAGTATCTCTATGTTATTTAGTTAAGGTTTGATATGAAGTACTATTCAATTGAGCATAGAGCCAAAATGAAGAGTTTTTTCCAAGGTCGATCAACTCAATAGAGGTTGAGCTATGGAAAAGTATATATTTGAGTATATCTATGTTATTTAGTTAAGGTTTCATATGAAATACTATTTAATTGAGCATAGAGCCAAAATGAGGAGTTTTTTCCAAGACCAGTCAACTCAATAGAGGCTGAGCTATGGAAATATATCAAGAGAGATATTCTTGAAAGGAGAAGTAACTCAGGCAGATAAAGATCTCATGAAATTTAGGAGGGAAGATGAGTGTACGAAGCAAATAAACATTATCGCCGAAAATGAAGTATCACCAAAGTGCACAAATGAAGGAGCCTATTTTTGGTTATAGGAAATATGGTGGCAAGACGATATCATAAGCGGAAGAAGCTAAGTATAAGTACAAATGATGTCTAGATTAAAGAAGCTTAGAATTCAAGAGAAAATATTCGAAAGGTGGAACAATTGTTGAAGGAGGCAAAGGCCATTGGAATTGGAGCAAGTGTGACACTCTGTATCAATAGAGATCCATTAATTAAAGGGTAGGCTGATGGAAATTCCTTGCTTAGCCAAAATCAAAGGATAGATAGTCATGCCCGAATTCAACAAGTGACCCAAATTTTCCCTGACCATCGCACTAAGGAGGGCCCATGCCAAGGATAGTTAGGACCGAATGTGAAGTACATCTTTTAGGCCTCAATGCCAAAGAACAAATGGGAGGGGAGTAGACTTGTCGACCCTTGACTAAGGTTAAAATTTATGTTGCACGGTTTCTAGGACGTGGGAACGTTTGGAAATTGGGTACGAGTGTCGAGAACAGCTAGAGGTTTCCCAAAAATTGATAGGAAATGGCTAATCGGGAGTAGTAATATCATATAATAGAAAAATTAAAATTATTTTTTTAATTATATAATTTATGTAATAATCAAAATTAATATTGAATCAAAATATTCAAATATTAAAATCATTTTAAATATGTAAATAATAAATATATAATCTCTCTTATATATAAATATATTCTCTGGGTGTCTCTCTCCCTGAGTCTCTCCCTTATATATCTATCTATCTCTTTCTCTCTCTCTCTCTCTCTCTGTATATATATATATATATACAATATTAAAATGTCAATTTCATTTTCATTTCTTCGAAATAATCTGGCTTAAAAACACAAAGGAACAATTTTACATGTGTTTCTCTAGTTATTGTTAAGAGAAAAAGTAAAGAAACTCTAATGTTTAAGCATTAAATGCCACATACTGTATGCACACACAATATTTTAGGATATATATACATAAACAACAAAATAAATACTCATTAGCATGGCATCCCACCCTTACATCGAGGTGCCACATGCTTCCTTAAGCTATCGAGAGATTACTAGAGTTTCTCAGTTAAGGATATCAGTGTTAAGGATGTCTTTGGTCGTTCTTCTTAAGAAGGTTTGAACATAGGCTCATGTTTTGTGGGCAGTTCAATGTGTTTTTGTACAGACTTTGTATTCCCCAACCCCAGGGAACACCGAAACTCCAAGAAAAACAAGCTTCAAAGCTGCCAGAACTTTCCCAAACTCCCATTACGGCTCCCGTGGAAAAGGGAACATTCGCATACAGTTCCAAAGCCCTTAATAGTGCGAGAACCATTGGAATGGGTTTACCATTTCTCAGAAATGCTTCTCGTGTAACAAAAGTTAAAATCCAAATTCCCATGGTCCATTGATTTCTTGCATTGGATCTCAGTCGTTAGTGAGGCTCAATTATGTAGTTGAGATTGGAAGGAATTCCCCAACCCTAAGTACCTTTTGTTCGACAAAGGTCAATGGGAATCATTATTTTATATTAATTTCTTTATTAATATATATATTTGGGGATAAAGGGGTAACTAATTCTCCCTAGTCAAAGGGTAGAATCCACACTTTGTGCTCATTCATTTTAATTAAGAGTTCGGTGTTAATGAAAAAGAACAAACCTTGTTAGTGGATCATCTCAAACTTCAGGTATATCATCAATGGAGAGCAAACAAGTCCCTTGAGGTAACTATTTTTTTACATTGATGAAAAGCTTCAGACAATTTCTTTCATGTTCAACACCTGATCCATCTAAACATAGGATATATCAAGAATTAAAATGGATTTACTTCAGTTAGTAATATTTTTTTTTCTATTTTGACAATAGTCTTATTAGAGCTTCCTTAGGTAAGAAAAATTAATTTACACTAAAGAATTTATTTGTGGTACCATCTACAAATATGGGGAATTTCTTTATGTTTCCATGCTATCTTTTCATTAGAAATATAATTTCCAAAATTACAGTTTTGGTATTATGAAATTATTTTTTTAATGTAAAACTAGATTAAACAAGGGCAAATATCTCTATAACAACTAAAAAATAGAGTGTTAACATTTGACATGTCCTATTCATCCAAAAATCATCTTGTTGGATTTCAAGTTCAAATTTGTCAACTTTACATCTCTTTAGTTTGATGCATTGAAAAATGAATTATTCTTAGCACAATTAGAATATATATAAACATAAATATACAAAATATTGTTATGCTAGTTTGAGTGAATAATTCTTTTGAAATTCAAGTAACAAGTCTCAAGGTGGATCATTAAGCTATTGATGTATATTATAATCCCCTCTTTATTTTCCTATCAAATAAAGCATGAATTTAACCTTTTCCTTCTTTAGTATTCCATTTAATAGGGAAAAAAAACTACCGTTGTGTAATTTAATGAGCTCCTTCATACTTCATCCTAACACATTATCTATGGCCACCTCCTATTGAAGTGTTTATTGATTAAACATATTCTAGTGAAATCTTCATCCAATCAATAGCTCACTAATCACTAATCTTCTTGAAACCTAACTCGATGAACCTCTAATATGTCAATTGTCAATCCCCTTGCTTATCAGTTCACCATATTGTTGATCACTTCTTGTGGATCACATATCTTAATTATCACATGACTTATTTATCTCCTAGGTTGTTGAGTAACCAATATTATCAATCCTCTTCTTGTAAATAACTTTTTCCATCTCATGTAATATTTAGATTACTTAGATTATAAACATTTTTCTTGTCAACAACATGGCTTAATAATCACTTAATGCATCAATCCTATACTTCTTAATCTCTTGGTTCATTAATTTCTTGACTCATCATTAATTACCTTATTAATGATCCACCCATTAGCCTTTCTCATTGATACCATA
The DNA here is from genome assembly GCA_031772625.1 of Pinus tabuliformis. Lineage (NCBI taxonomy): Eukaryota > Viridiplantae > Streptophyta > Pinopsida > Pinales > Pinaceae > Pinus > Pinus tabuliformis. Next base: position 1,338,450,956 of record CM062820.1, read on the forward strand.
TCTCTATTGTTGTTATTCCTTATTGAGGAGAAATTTCTTAATGGGATCACACATATCCTTGATTTATGAGGTTTGATTTAGTGTGATACACCCATCCTTTGTCCACTCCTCCATAAATTGATCATTCGTGGATATAAATGTATCGCTATAACTTCCTTATTTAAAAAATGTTATACAACATTAATAAAATTCTTCACCATTATAATAATAATTTCTAAACTTTCTTCATAATATTTAACTCTGTGAATTAGTCCACTCATAAACCCATAAAATATTATTCAACTCAAAATTTTTAAGAGTAATGGATGATCCTATAGAGGGAGGTCACATCCCCCTCCAATTTAGGTTCCTTGGCTTTCCGAGAAATCATCCTAGCTTATGGGAAGACTCCCAAATCCATGACATCTAGGATTGTGAATAAAATATATATTTCCAAATTTATGCTTTGTCCTATAGCTTCAAGGTGCAATTATCTTGACCTTGTACATAGAGATATAATATCTTATTTCACTAGAGTTTATCCTTCATAAATGAAAATGGAAACTTGGATTTTAAATAAGTAGAAGATTCTCATCAAAGTAAAATTACATCATTTTTTAATTGAAGAGGATTTTAAACCGTTCTATATGAGAATAGAGAGGACAAGGATATTGTCATTCAGAGGGTGTCATATTTCATAGGATATAAAAGAATGTACCAAAATAGGTGGACCTATTATTTCAATCTAGGGAATAATGGTCCTTCAACAATTGCTATCTGTGTTTGGCTTTCCAATATCTAACTTCATTATTGGAGTGTTGATGTCATTTAAAGCATTGGAAATACTTTAGGGCATTACATTTATAGATTTGAACAAAAGGAAGTGTTTATGTTTATGCTCAAATATATGTTAATATGGATATAAAAAGAGGTATATTTGAAATTATTCTCATCACCCTTGATAACTTTCATCATGTGAAATAGTTTAACTATGAAAAAATATTGTTCAAATGTGAATCCTCGCATGAATATAGACACTTTCTCAAAAATGGAAAAATGAATAGAACCTAATCATAACAACTATAAGAAATAAAATGAAAATTGAAATCAGTGAAATAAAAAATGGGATCAATTGTTGAGCTAGAAGCACATTACCAAATAGTTGTAACCAAGGCTCCAATGCCATTTAGGGCTAGAAACCCTTAATAACTTGGGAACAAAATTTTTCCAAGGGTTCTTCCTTGCATACTCATTTAACGAAACCCTAGTTCCCCAATTAGAAACAATCTAGCCTTTGCCTGGTAGGTCAAAAATCCTATCACACGGAAGAAAAACCTTTATTAATGAAACCTTGGTCATGTCCTCTAAGGAACTAGTGAGAAACATTTATTCTCGAGGAGAGTATACTTTAGTCTAAATTAGTGGAAATATTTCATCCAAAGAGGCAAATTAAATCAATCCCCCTCATAAACTGGAGGATATTGAAGGTTTGGATAAGAACACATTGTCAATCCAATTCTTGTAGTATTTATCCCCAAAAGAAGGAAATTATGTTTGAAGAGGAATATAAGAGTTGGAAAATTTCTTAGATGTAAGGAACACATTTATGAGTCATAAATAAAAAAAATGGATCCATTTGTATCATCAAAGTATGATAGGGGAGACGTGGACCTTGAGAAAATATCCATAAAAGGCTAGGAAAGAAGCTAGCCAAAATAGAAAGGGAAGAAAAATAAAATATTGATATAATGCTAGGATGTTAATAAAAAATTAACAAATAATTGGGAGGAATTTAGAAACCTATATGAAATATACGAAATAACATGTCTAAGAGAGGAAATAGTTCGAAAAAAAGTAATTAATTAATAATTCTAGTGTCTTGAATTTACAAAAGGTTAGGTAGTGGGAGAAAGTAAGTATTGATTAGAGATATAATAGAAATTGATATTCCTCTTAGCCTCTTTGTTACGGAGACGAAAATGGAATCTTTGCAAGCTACCAAAAGTTGGAAGCCATAATAAATAATGTACTGATAGTCGTTGATTCCAAAGGATCATCAATGGGGTTGCAAACATCTTGGAATAATAAGCTGTTGAGTTTGGAATTACCTTTCAAATATGAAGATTGAAGAATCACGCTATTCATGAGCATAAAATTGGGTAAGATCATTGATAATTTAAATATCTCGATCTTGATCAAATATATAGAAAAACGTAATTCTGGGAGATTTCTCATGGTCACGCTGTGTTCACTCTATGAAATTAAGAAATAATGCGTATTCTGAGATTATTAAATAATTCCATTAATTTCAATAGATATGGTTAAACCTCTCAGAAAATCAATTTAATGAAACCCTCTCCAAATACATATTTCCATTAAAAAAATCTTCCATTTTTAAAAAAATCATGTAATAACTAAAGAGTCATTGATACCCCGCATCTTCATGAAACGTTTACAGTATATTGAGTCTATTTTTCACAATTTTAGATCCCTTTTGTGACAAAACATGATAGGGTATTACTAACAAGGTAAAGCCCGTAAGATCATATCCTTACATGACTTAATTATTTTGCTAATAGTTTCATAGAAAGATATCTTAATAAATTGTATTCAATCATTTAGAAAAGAGGTGGGAATATAATCAAATATCCATTAAAAGGATAATACCAAGGAATTGATTGAAAAGTGAAAAGTTATATATATCGTTCAAATCAAAAGAATATTCATCTGAGCTAATAGGAGGACTATGTCATGGAATATAGCGAATAGATTAGATAGGTTCCTAGTGTAGAGTAACGTCTGGTTGAAAGAGTTTTCATTGAAGTACAAGACACTTCCATTATATATTTGTAACTACAAAGTTATATTATTATATTTCATGGAATCCACAAATTATGGTCACTTGTCCTTGTTATTCAATCGAATTTGGCTAAAAGTGAAAGAAGCTAATGAACATCAGCGTTTCGTTTGATGCACTTGGTTCTTGGGTAATCTTGTTGATATGTAGGAAGATAAAAAGTTATAAAAGTAGAATCTTCAAGAATTGGTAATGTTATCCTTATCTTTCTAAGGGAAAAGAAATAAAATAACAAATTATAGCTGGAATATATTCAATCAAAGCTAGAAATTTTGTACATCATCGATCACCTTGAAGAAGAAGAGACAAAAGTCCTAAAAAATATCTCAATTTCGATTCATCATGAAAAAGAACATAACATGATTAAGTCAAGACGTTTGTGACATAAGTAGGGGGATTTAAATAGTTTTTTTTCTGACAAATGAATCCAGGAATAGAATACACGGAAAAATGTGATAGAGATCACCAAATATGATGGTAATAAAATATTTGAGTTTTAGCAGTTAAAGAATGCATCCAAATCACAAAATATTTCCCTTTTTACATGGTAGCATGTGGTGGAATTAGAGGATATAGTACTTTCAAATATTTCAACAGTGGCCATAAATGAATAAAACGCCACCCTTATACAACTATTTGACGAGGCTAACATCTAGACTATTGTTTGGATCGTAAAGCGAGATAGAATTCCTAAGCCTAATGGTTTCTCAATCTCTTTCTACAAAATTTTATGTGATATCATTAAATATTATCTAAAAGGAATGCTGTAATACTCCCATTACCCCTATAACATTCATGGAAACACAAATTCTTCCTTCTGGGCTCTAACAGTAAAAGAAGAAAACCCTTCTACTTTTGCCCACTTGACATCCATTTCCCTTTGTAAATCCTCTTATAGAACTATAATTAATATCACAAGATCCAAGACGAAAACGAATAGGCCGAAGCTCATCTTTTAAAATAAAGGAAATGCCCTTCTAAGTAGTAATATAATTAAAAATATTATGTTCGTGAAAGAAGCTATTCACTTGTTTGGCAAGACACTTCCTTCTCTTTAATATTATGCCTATAGAAGTTGTTTCACACTTACATGATCTAATTCTTAATAGAAAAGGTAATAAAATAACCATCAAAAGGAAGGGAAAAAGATAAGAGATAAAATAAATTTATATTCACATGCAAAAAATAAATAATACATAAATATATAAACGTTTTTACATATAATGCAATATAAAAGAATTACCTATACATGATAGGCTTAAATTCATGGAAACGGTGTATGCACTAATTAGCTAGGTGAAGCTTTCGTTCACGAAATTGTTGCCTTAGATTTTAGTAGCCAAATTTACTTTGACTAGATCATGCAGTTTCTCTCATGGAAGGTAGGGTCTATCCGTTTCTCACAAGTGCGAAAATATGAATTATTTCCTACAATCAATTAATAAAGTGCTTCATCTCTTGGAAAATAGTAAGAGAATAGTAATTTACTTAAGGAAAAAGTGAAATTTAGTAATGCTCTTTTATAAGTCCATGTTTTTCACAACTTATGGTGTTTTCCCATGTTATTATATATCATAAAACTGAAGTGTAGTATGAGAGAGATAAAATTATGTATGTGAGGGAAAATGATGCATGTAAATTATATCTTCTTTTAAACTTGCTAAATATTAGTATGATGGATGTAATAGTTAGGTCTTAGAAATATGAAGCTATGCTAGGTATTTGAGTAAAAAAAAGTTTTATCCCCAAAAGAAATAGTGAAAAAATACACGAAGGAATCCTTAACCCCCTACCACATTGCCCCAACCGTATTTTCCACCCCCCATCCCACCGACTTCCGTTCGCCCACCAACAAAACGGGTACTGTGGAGTGGAATAAGTAGCTTGCTTTGAAGAACATTCCTCCTTCACTCATAATTGAGCTCGTAAATATTTGATGTTCTGTTGAGTGGAGGATTAGAAAAATGTGTATGTTTCTAAAGGATTTGATGAAGACAATGTATTATGGGGTTTAACTGGGGGAGAAATACCATACCACATGCATTCATATTGAGGGATATATATTGAGGAAAAAGTTACATAATACATTGAGCATATAAAGGGTGGTAAAGGGTTTTTATATTGGCAAGTATAAAAAATGGAGCTCAAAGTTAATGAAAACATATAAAAAAGTATAAAAATGTTAATGATGAAATGGATACCTACAATATCTATTAAAAGTAGAAGTTTTTTAAATTGCGAAGGTGTATTGGGTTTGTACCGTTAAAGGGTTAAATAAAGTGATTATTATAGGTATTTTCCAATATATAGTCAAATTAAATGTATTATTTAATATGCCATAAATGCACATGATATATCAAAAACTGGTTGAGTAATATCTAAAACATAAAAATGCGTTTTCATTCTACCTCCTCAATCTTTTATTCTTCAAAAATATGTACCCCTACCAAAATCGATCATAATGTTCTATGTCTAACGAACCACTCACCATACTCTACTTAGGCTATTGCAAGTACTAAAAAATTGGGTGAGAAAATAGCCCATGTCGTAACGTCTTAAATTCATTAACATGCGCTGACTAAAAAAATATAAATATATTTAGGAATTAATTTGAAAAGGCATACGACATATGCCGATGATATACTTCCCCATATAAAGCCTGAGATCCATCAAGGTTTTCTAAAATCACAACTTTATCCAAAATGAACTGAACTCACTTTCCTATAGCCGAATGTGTATATTTTTATATGAAAAGTAGATTAATAAATGGTGAGGGTACATGTAGCACATTCAAAATGTGTCCATTCTCTAAATAAATTCTACATTTAGCACATGCCTAAATAGGTGTATAATCTACCATTAAAATGAATGGATTGGAGCATGACTACTACAACGAGGTGAAGGCATCATGTGATGGGTCCATATGATTAGAGGATCCTAAATCAGGAATCCATGTGGATTATCACAAAAAAAAATTTAATAATAAAAAAATTAACCTATTGCTTGTTTCGTCATCATCTGGTTGAATTTCACCATCGTCCTATCTAACATATTTTGGTATTTTCCCACCAAGATTGTTCTATTGGAGAAAATGTTCCATCTGATCTATTGTTTTCATCATGTATGCATGTTTTGGATGAAAGCCTATATTGTAGGAACAACACTTCGCTTATCCTTCATTGAACTCACCTCCCTTTTAATAGAGGTATCGTTTGTAGATTTAATATTTTCATCTTTTTTGGATATGGGTCTTTATTTTGTTAAATTTTGTGTTTGGATTTGCCAATAGGCCTTTTATTTGTTACTAGTGCATGTGACATTGAGGATTAAAGGTCAACCATTCGAATCATTTTATTATTTCTTATGGGTGAGTCACTGAAGAAAAGATTCCATGGGAATCAAGGTTCAGGAAGCTCTCAACACTAGTTTTGTAACATGAAAAGTAGACACAAATAATGAGCGTTGGAGAACTAGTTTTGATAGAATGAAAATAATGAATTGTTTTTATTTCTTTTCTTCTATCAAAAATAATGAATTGTTTTTATTTCTTTTCTTCGTTAGAGAAATGATAATTTTAATATTATGAATAATTTTTTAACAATGTGAAAATTACTCAGATTCAAAGTAATGAGATCATTTTCTAATTGATTACCTTGTAGCACATCTTTCTTCCCAAAAAGTCCTACACAAAACCTGTTTTGGCCTAGTAGTATTTGATTCAACATCGAATATAAGGGTTGGAAAAATTATGAGGCATAAAAACTAAAAAGATTCAACCATTATGTTGGATAATTTTTTCTTCTATGATATATATTTGGGTTCACACTTTTTCTCCATTATAATCTTATATAAGTCTTTACTCTATAACAGAATAACTACTATTGTATTCAATTCATAGTGGTTAAATGGAATGAGGATTACTTATTAGGGGTGATTCATTTTATCAATTTTTATCTTTTATGTTCTTTGTAAGTACAAAAATGTTATACATCTCTTTAGATTCAAGCCTTCTTTGATACCATGTAGAATAAGTTGTACATTTGGAAGATTTTAAATCTAATAGAAAATTAATATGATAAAAATTAAGAATATGGGAAAATTAATATTGAGAAAATAATTTATCATTACTATATCTAATAGAAACCATGCAAATATGAATGAATTTAATTACAATAAAATTCAATATATAAGAATGCAAATACGTTGCACTTAACCTCATGCAAATCGAGTAGTTAACTCACCTTTTACTCTCCAAGTTTTCTCAACTAGATCATGTACTTTCACTTCTAGAGAGTAGGATTCAACCCCTCCTCAAATGTGCTCTTATTCATAGAATATAGGGATTATCCCCGATAAAATTTAATTATCTCCTACAATTAAGTAATGAGGCACTCTTACCCCTAGAAAATAGAAAGTTATGTAAGATACAGCTAGAATTTGCCACTAGTGGCCTATTGGATTGAGGTTTTGGTAACCCATGGAATTTTCCCATGGGATTACTTATGATGGAACTAAAGTACACACTAGGAAAGAGATAATCATTCACTTGAGGGAAATTGATGCATGTTGCTGACACTAGGAATGTTTGGATTAAACTTCTCCTTTTTTGAATGAATTTCTTTTTGCATTAGCACTCCTCATATCATCCCTTTATTAAATGGTGGATAAACATCTTTTTTCAAAGAGAGTTGATAATTCAAGCATGGAAACCCATTTTATTCTCTCCTCCACAACATTATGGATAAATATCTACATTGGAAGCATGAAGCAAAGCATATCAATAGAAATATTTTGGGAATCAAGATTGGATAGAGTGTAAAGAGCTTCAGACACTCACAATATGTATATGAATTTAATTTTCATTCCAAAATCCATGCCAGTATAGAAACCTGATTCAATTATATTCCATAATCCTTTCTTCTTGCTTCTATTGTGGCTAACAATGACCAAAAATGACAAATATTTAGCTGGAATGCTAATATGTAGGTAACACATACCATCTCTATAATTTTTTAATTTTCATTATTTGAAAAGCGTAATTCTTCTAAGTACCATATGATTCCTATAGATCTCTAAGATACCTCATCACAATCTTAGTTGATTATAACTAGTAAGGTCCAAATAAAGTTTGGCCAATGCGGTTCTTAGTGGTTCAACTCAATAGGAAGAGTGATCCTCATAAATTTAGTTCTATCAAACCTACCTATATAACAATTTTCAATCATTCTAGTGCGAGTTGAAATTATGATATAGATAATCATTAAAATTGGAGAGTTTTGGAAAGGAAGCCATTGTAATAAAAATAAGAGTAGTCTTATAAATTGGAATATGATTAGATTCTCAAAGGATAGGGGTGGATTGGGAATAATTCTGGAACCAGTGAACCTTTCAAAGGGTTCCAAGTTATTGTGGAGATTGTTGATATGCAAAATTAAAATGGTGGAACACAATTGTACAAGAGAAATTTTTCAAGCATGTAAGAAATAGGTGCATAGATAATTTGGAAAATCCTAAAAAATGGATCACGCATTTTGAAGCTTTTGAAACAAAAAATCCACCTAATAAATCCAAATCTCACATGCATACCAAGAAGCGGAATGGAGATCTCAATTTGAGTTGATACCATTCTTTGGAAGGAAGCTCTTACTGTAAAAAATCCACTAGCTCTTTTTATACTTTTGATGTACAATGCTAATATAGAAATTCTAAATGATGTTTAAGTATGGGACGGAAAGTCTATAAAATGGATGTGTTTGAAATTAGGAGCACCCATTGAACATATATTCTCTTTGATTGGTTAATTTTCTTATCCTTTTTGTATTTACTTTCCATCCTAACAATGCTCAAGTGATTATAGGGGATGGGGAGATTTCATATATTGAGTGGAAGTTGGGTATTTAATCTTATTTTACTCCTTTTTTGATCTATTTATATGTTAATGGAAATCGACCTCCCCCATTATCACTATTATTATATATATTCTTGGCATTTTCTATGATTTTTGTGTCCCAAACTTCTAGGGACATTCTGAGGCGCTAAGTGATTTTTTTTTTTTTGTAGTTTAGGGGGCTTGGTATTTTCATGGAATTTTATAGCCCTGGTAAAAACTTTTAGCCCTTCTATAGTTCTTTGTAATGAGTTAATGCATTCCCTAAATGGATATTGTATGCAAATATTGTGCCATAGGTAAATTGATATATCGACTAAGAACCTCTAGGCCCATAAAAAATATGGTGTTTCATCATTTAGGGTTAGGTTTTTTTACCTCTATTGTTATTTATTCATATATAAATTTCATTCTTTCAAGATCTTGTAACATCTTTTGCAAATCTACGTAGTTGGAATCTCGCTCTAGTCAGAGCCAACTACCACTATTCTAGGCAGTTTGTGTTGTACAATATTCTACTATTTCATTTATAAATAGAAGTTGGATCTTCACTATATTATTATGATATTTTAAATATTTTGTGTGTTACATTTAGTTTCCATAATTTCATTTCATTCCTTATACAACCTGTATTAGTGGTATCAAAGAAATATTCTACTTGTCATTTTTTATTGCATGTCCCCAACGATGTCATGGTATAAAGAGTTGGGTCTCAAGTTATGTTTCACATGGGAAGAATCTCTTCACAAATACAAGAGGCATCCCATGGTGGAAGATAAGAAATATGAAAGATAAATAGATAATATCATGTTGTAGCCCAAGGAAGTACTCAAGCGACAAAGAAATGAGATGATGGAAAATTTCAGTTAGATCCTTCGAAAAATGCTAATAAAAATCAAGGCATATTCAATAAGAAAAAACTTTTGATGTAAACAAAACTTCAAGGGACAAGTTATTTGATACCCCCTTATTCAAAGTCTATATAGATGGTTATGATTTGGAGAAATGGTTGGATTTATTAGAGGGCAACTATGCTATCCAAGATTTTCTCAACAATGAAAGGATCAAATATGCGTGACTGAAAGTCATTCCTGATGGCGTGGGTGTAGGCGTTAGAGTCAATTTCCCCAATCTGTCAACAAGTTCTTGTATGCCTTGGTTAATTTCCTTTTCTTCTGGACTGAGCGCATCAATCATTAAAATGATGGTTCATTTCAAAAATCCCAATATCATGCTTTACTAATTAACCGTGGCTCTCGGTGACGCTTAAGAGCGATATCCATTTTTTGTGGACTTCTATTTATATATACCTCCACGTTATAATTGCCGACGCAACATATATATGCCTTCGTTATATATACTCACGGAATTTCTTTACCTCCTCTTGCACCGACGATGGTTATGCGCTAGCTTTTGCCATGGACAAGGGCTCTTATATTATGACTGACGGTGACATATATCTCTTCTCTTTATACGATTCTTGGGTATATATATATATATATATATATATATATATATATATATATATATATATATATATATATAATATATATATATATATATATATATATATATATATATATATATATATATATATATATATATATATATATCAGTCGGCTATATATACCTCCGTCCTTTTTGTTGGTTTTGGCCGATGTATATACCATCTGACGATCGCTCAAACGATGGTTCTCAACGGACCCGATACATTATTACGCAGCCTTAATATATCGCCAGTTCCGCTTATCACCGGTCGGTTCAATTAATAAGTTCTCCACCTCCGAATGATGGACTCAGCGATAAGTATATACTGTAATTTATATCAATTCGCTAAATCCGGAATTCGCCTTAATCATGCTATGCTCTGTTCGGACCAGAATGCTTTGTAAAGCGGCACTCAATACAGTTTCAACGAGCTTCTTGACGTCGATATGGTCTTGGACTGATATGGTCAGTACTTCAGTTATGAATTCTCAACGCTGCTACAACTACTTAATGAAAATTACAATAATTCTCGCTATCAACAGAATATATATGCGCCACAATAAAATAAGGGTCAAAGCATTATAAACATGAATGAAAGGAAAAGTGCCTCAATGATCAATATACAGTATTGTAGCGTGGGAAATTAGATCCATTCAAACACTGTCGACACTATCTATAATCTATCCATATATAAAACTAATCATTAATAAGAGACACTGAGAGAACAATTTTCAACATAATACTATGGCACTCGCCCCTCTCCTCTGTCTGACGAGAGCTTTGCTGCCTCTTTATTTATAACTAAGGATAGGCCCTCTCATCGTTATCCGATACAAAGAAAAGCATGCCTTACAGGATGATTTAAAGCTTGAAAGGCTCTGTTACAAATAGCATGATTTATTACTAGAATTTATTCTATTTTTAACTAAGAAAGCATAGAAATTGCAGGCTAAAGGACCCCACTCCCTTGCCTGTAAATTTTTTTGGATTTTTGGAATAATTTGGAAGATTTTTCCTCTGAGCCACATGCTCCTGCATCGGACTCCTGAGGAAAAAATTCTTCATGGGCTCCTGTCCATGAGTTCATCTACAGATTTGCCCAATTTCTATAGAATGTCTTCTATAACCCAAGTAGCTTCAGTGATCGATTGTCCCTTCCATTTCACCAGATATTGGAAATACTCTCATGCCCTTGTCTTCTTATATACTTTCTTGTCTAGAATTCTTTCTGGCTGTAAATTCTTGGTTGTGGGTAACTGTTTTACCTAGTCAATCTCTGGAGTCTCTTGATCTTGTGCTTTATCATCTGTAGCTTCATTCTCATACTTGTACAGGTCTGCAACATTAAAAATTGGTGATATTCCCACACCAGGTGGTAATTCAATCTCATAAGCATTTGCAGAGAATTTCCTCAGTACCCTGCATGGTCCAATTTTCTTGGATTTTAACTTATTATACTCTCCCTTTGGAAATCTCTCCTTTCTGAGGTGTGCTAAAACCAAGTCTCCAACTTCAAAGTTCATTTCTCTTCTCCTCATGTCTGCTCTGGTTTTATATTGAATGTTTCTGTCCTGTAACTGTTGTTTCACCTGTTCATGTATCGCCTGCATTCTTGAAGCAAAGTCTTCACCTTCTGCACTTCTTATTTCTTCTTTTCCCAGATTCCTTAATTCAGATATTCCCCTTGGTGCTTTCCATAAACAATATGGAATGGGCTCTGTCCTGTGCTTCTGTTCGGTCAATCATTATATGCATATTCAACTTGTGGTAACACTTGATCCCATTGCTTTGGATGCTCTGCAGTAAATCTCCTCAAAAGATTGCCTAAACTTCTATTCACAACTTCATTCTATCCATCGGTTTGTGGATGATAGGCAGAACTGAAATTTAATTTAGTTCCCAGATTCTTCCATAGTGTTCTCCAGAAATGTCCAACGAACTTTGAATCCCTTTCTGAAACAATACTTTTGGGCAATCCATGTAATCTTACAATTTCTTTAAAAAACAAGTTAGCAATGTGAGAAGCATCACTAGTTTTATAGCATGGAATAAAGTGTGCCATTTTTGAAAATCTGTCCACTACCACAAAAATTGAATCATAGCCTCTTTGAGTCTTTGGTAATCCTAGTACAAAATCCATACTTACCATATCCCAAGGCCTATCTGGAATTGGCAATGGAATATACAACCCTGTGTTCTGGCTCCTTCCTTTTGCATACTGACAGACTTTACAATTCCTTACATACTTCTCTACTTCAGATTTCATTTTCGGCCAGAAGTAAAATCTGTTGAGCTGTTCAAAGGTCTTCTCTCTACCAAAATGTCTTGCAAGTCCTCCACTATGCTTCTCTTTGATTAAATTTTCTCTCATTGAATAGTTGGGTATGCACAGCTGATTTTACTTAAATAACAGTCCATCTTGTATAAAATAATCCAGCCACTTTCTTCTGTCCACCAAAACAGGATTTTCACAAGCCTCAAATGCTTCCTTAAAATATGAATCGGTTTTATATAATTCCTTAAGAAAATCAAAACCCAACACTTGGATTTGGCTTTCTTGCAACAATACATTCCTCCTACTTAAGGCATCTGCAACTTTATTTGACTGTCCAGTTATATGTTTCAACACAAAATGAAAGCCTTGAAGATATTCTACCCATTTAGCATGTCTCTGGCTGAGTTTTGGCTGCAGAATTATAAACTACAATGTGTGATTATCTGAGTAAAGAATAAATTCTTTCAACATCAAATAATGCCTCCACTTCTTTAGTGCCTGTACAACTACATAAAACTCTTTATCATAAGAAGAATACTTCCTTTTTGCCTCATTTAGCTTTTCACTAAGGTAAGCTATTGGTCTATCTTCTTGACTCAAAACTTCTCCAATTGCTTCTGCGCTGGCATCACACTCAAAAATACTCTTGGGTGAAGGCCACTCCACAATTGCTTTGATCTTTTCTAGATCCATCTTCAATCCTTCAGCTGAGATAGCAAATCCCAAGTACACCAGCTCCTCTTTCATAAATAAACACTTCTTTAGATTTAACAATAATTTTTCTTGCTGCAGCTTCTGTAGGACATAATTTAAATGCCTCAAGTGTTCCTCCTTGGATCTGCTATAGACTAATATATCATCCAGATATACTATTACAAATTTACCAATAAATTCTTTAATGACTTCATTCATAAGCCTCATGAATGTACTTGGTGCATTGGACAGCCCAAAAGGCATCACTCTCCATTCATATAATCCCTCATTGGTCTTAAAAGCAGTTTTCCATTCATCTCCTTCTCTTATCCTTATTTGATGATAGACACTTTTAAGATCTAACTTTGAAAAATATTTTGCACCAGATAAACAATCCATTAAATCTTCAATTCTGGGTAATGGAAATCTGTACATGATTGTAATCTTATTGATGACTCTTGAATCTGTACACATTCTCCAACCTCCATCTTTCTTCGGGCTCAGCACTGTTGGTACTGCACAAGGACTCAGACTTTCTTTAATCAACCCCTTGTCAAGCAATTCTTGCACCTGTTTCTTAACTTCCTCATTTTCTGCAGGAGTCATTCTATATGCGGCTTTGTTAGGTAGGCTTGCTCCAGGGATCAAGTCTATATGATGACTGATTTTTTGGATTGGCCGGTAATTCATTAGGCAAATCATCAACAATAATATCATAATAATTCTCCAGCATTTCTTGAATTTCAATGGGTAATTCAGAAATTTTAGTAGAATTCAATATTACCTTGGGCTTGCAAATTACAGCAAAATTTACCTCATTTTCTTCAATCTGCTTCAAGTATTCCTTCCCTCCAAGCAACAGAGTTTTTGAATCAGTCTTCTATCCCGGTACATCTTCTTCTTGCAAAGGCAACAATGTATGATTAACACCATCTTTTCCAAACTTGTAGGTGTTTCGCTTCCCGTCATGTATAGCTCCTCTATCATATTGCCAAGGCCTCCCAAGCAATATGTGACACACGTCCATAGGCATCACATCACAAACAATTTTATCCTTGTACTTGCCCACTTGAAATTCCACTTCACAATGTTCACTTACCAACAGTTGATGTCCCTTTTGTAACCATGACACCTTATAAGGTGTTGGATGCTTCATTGTTTTCATCTTCAATTTCTCCACTACTTCTGTAGAGACCAAATTATCAGTGCTGCCACTGTCAATGATCATCTGGCAACATTTCCCTTGGACTTTGCACACTTTCCTGAACAAAGTTTTCCTTTGTGGCGGTTCAGCAGCCACCTCTTTCACTGGCTTAAGTAAAACTTTATTAACCACCAGAGATTCTCCTCTTTCTGGTGTGTTTTCTTCTTCTACTACCGCTGTCGCTGGTGCTTCTTCTTCAGCTGGAGCAACAATTGCATTCCTCTGCTTTGTGTCTGCATTCTCTGGGCACTCAAAAGCTCTGTGTCCCAGTTTGTTACACCTGTAACATCTTATTTCTCTGCCTCTTCCTCTGCCTCCTTTTCCTCTGGAAAAACTCCCACTGCCTCTTGCATCACCTTCTCTGGGTGCATTCTGGGTTGGGCTACTGCTAGCTCCATCTCTAGGTGCTGTAGATCTACCTCTACCACCTTGACTTCCTTTTCCTCTGAAAGTCCCTCTCCCTTTGGCAGACTGCTTCCTTATGAGCTTTTCCTCCGATTTCAGCGCTATCTGATAAGCTTCTTCTACTGTTTTAGGAGACAGCAGGCTTATCTCATCCTCAATGTCCATCCTGAGGCCATTCATATATCTAGCCACCTTCTCAATTATGTCTTGGGCTTCTCCAGTAGTTATACTCACTTTATAAAACTCTTCTGTATATTCTTTTACTATTAAAGCTCTTTGTTTAAGATTTTGCATTTGTCTAAACAATGTTTGCTGATAATTACTTGGCAAGAACTTACCTCTTAACTTTGCTACCATTCGGCTCCAGTTCTTGATTGGCTGCTTACCAAGTCTCTTCCTTTCCGCCTGCACACCATCCCACCAGAGTGATACATGGCCTTTTAACTTGGTGACAACAAACTTTACTTTCTTCTCATCCTCTGTTTCCTCGTAATCGAAGAATTTCTCCATGTTGTTGATCCAATCGATCAATTCTTCTGGATTCAATCCTCCTTCATATACTGGTACTAATTGGTTCCTGATTGAAATAATCTCATCTCAGAAGTAACCTGTACAGCTTCCTCCTCTTCAGCAGCTTCAATTTCGGGCTCACTGACATCTCCATCAGCTATATTTCTATCCGAAGTTAATGTACCCACTCTAGCTCGCAGCTCTTCCACTATTTCCAATAATTCAGCATTTGCAGCAGGTCATCCTCTTCCACCACGTCCTCGTCCTCTTCCAACTTTGAAAGCCATCCTTCTTCTGCTCCTGAGATTCAATTCAATATCAGTTGTGGGCTCTGATACCACTAATGATGGCGTGGGTGCAGGCGTTAGAGTCAATTTCCCCAATCTGTCAACAAGTTCTTCTATGCCTTGGTTAATTTCCTTTTCTTCTGGACTGAGCGCATCAGTCATTAAAATGATGGTTCATTTCAAAAATCCCAATATCATGCTTTATTAATTAACCGTGGCTCTCGGTGACGCTTAAGAGAGATATCCTTTTTTTTTGGACTTCTATTTATATACACCTCCACGTTATAATTGCCCACGCAACATATATATGCCTTCGTTATATATACCCACGGAATTTATTTACCTCCTCTTGCACCAGTGATGGTTATGCGCTAGCTTTTGCCATGGATAAGGGCTCTTATATTATGACCGACGGTTACATATATCTCTTCTCTTTATACGATTCTTGGGTCGATATATATATATATATCAGTCGGCTATATACTTCCGTCCCTTTTGTTGGTTTTGGCCGATGTATATACCATCCGGCGATCGCTCAAACGATGGTTCTCAACGGACCCGATACATTATTACGCAGCCTTAATATATCGCCAGTTCCGCTTATCGCTGGTCGGTTCAATTAATAAGTTCTCCACCTCCGAATGATGGACTCAGCGATAAGTATATACTGTAATTTATATCAATTCGCTAAATCCGGAATTCACCTTAATCATGCTATGCTCTGTTCGGACCAGAATGCTTTGTAAAGAGGCACTCAATACAGCTTCAACGAGCTTCTTGACGCCGATATGGTCTTGGACTGATATGGTCAGTACTTCAGTTATGAATTCTCAACGCTGCTATAGCTACTTAATGAAAATTACAATAATTCTCGCTATCACCAGAATATATATGCGCCACAATAAAATAAGGGTCAAAGCATTATAAACGTGAATGGAAGGAAAAGTGCCTCAATGATCAATAAACAATATTGTAACGTGGGAAATTAGAGCCATTCAAACACTGTCGACACTATCTATAATCTATGCATATATAAACAGAATCATTAATAAGAGACACTGAGAGAACAATTTTCAACATAATACTATGGCACTCGCCCCTCTCCTCTGTCTGACGAGAGCTTTGCTGCCTCTTTATTTATAACTAAGGATAGGCCCTCTCGTCCTTATCCGATACAAAGAAAAGCATGCTTTACAGGATGATTTAAAGATTGAAAAGCTCTGTTACAAATAGCATGATTTATTACTAGGATTTATTGTATTTTTAACTAAGAAAGCATAGAAATTGCAAGCTAAAGGACCCCACTCCCTTGCCTGTAATTTTTTTTGGATTTTTGGAATAATTTGGAAGATTTTTCCTCTGAGCCACATGCTCCCGCATCAATTCCCCAAGTTAAGTATTGGTGAAAGGTTATTTAGAGAGACAAAGTGAAGACAAGTTAGTCATTTTCAATGCATGACCCACCTAGGATATTTTTGATTCCATTCAATATTAATTCTACCCAATAGGGAACTATGATTACTAGTACATAAGATAAAAAACCTTGTAGAAAGAGAGAGGCTAGGTGGTCCCATAGAAAACCAATAATATCCTTATTGTGTGCATGGGTATCAAATTATATGAGTGACACCTAGTGTTTAAGTAATTTATTGGCCTACATAGGTACATCAAAACATATATGGATTTCCTAGACATGACCTCGATGGAAGATGATTATCAATATGTTGTCAAAATTGCACAAAAAATGAAATAGCAGAATAAATGGGAGCTTATATATGTAGATTTGTCACAAAAAAATTCTAGAAAAGGAAATCCTAACTCATAAAATAATGGGAAAATCATGGAGATATAACTTGCAGAAAACCATCCAAAGTCGTAAGAAAAGAGGGTAATGGGAATAAAAGAAGGACACTACAAATTAGTATGACTTTAAAAATGACCCTGCAAACGGACTATTGACAGTCACTTGAAACAATCATTGTTGGTGGAGGTTAAAGAAAAGGAAATGGAACATAAATGAAGAGACTGTATGAAAATAGAAGGAAAAACCTCTACTAAATCTAATAAGAGGTAAGATATTAAAGATATTGATCACTTTCAACATTAATTTATGTATTTTATACTTATCTATAAAGTATAAATATATGTAGCCTTTATGGTTAGCTCAATTAGTCATCTTCCCATGGCTAAAGCATCCTGCTAATAAAAATGCACGAGTTCAATTATGCTTGACACCCTTGAGATTAAGATTTGCAAATAAACCAATAAAATATAATAAACAACTATTTTATAAATTAAATATTTTTTTAATATTTTCTTAAAAAAATGTCTTATCATAAATATATATATATATATATATATATATATATATATATATATATAAACCCCTATTGCTCATTATATAATTTTACTATATCCTTTTTAATATATATATATAACGTTTTACAATTTAAAAATCTATATACTTAATATAATCAAATTATTTTGAATATATATATATATATATATATAAACATTTATTTTTTTGTAGACTAAGGTATGATTCCATTAATATAAAAATAGAGAAACTATATACATATTAATTCCGTCACCTGCCCCGAAGGGAAACCAGGTGAGCTTCAAAAATAAGTCATGTCTAGGGGAGTATATGGTCAGATTGTCTAAAAAGGAAAGAAAATACTACTGTTCAGCCTTAACACAGTAAGCAAAAAAACAGCCAGAGAGCACTGAAATGAACAGCTCGCTATGATAACTAAACTACCAAAAAGAGTGAGATGAAAAAACCGTCAGACACTACTGCTTCAGATCTTTGGGCTGGAGATCAGGTTCCACCTTAACAATGCCACCATCGTGGACGAGCCGACTTAACTTATCGAGCTTCCTGTCCTGCATCATGAGAGTAATTTGGAGGTTCTTCAGTTCCTTTTTCAGATTTGCTTGGGCAATGTCCACCATCTCCGCTGCTACCTGTTCCATAGACTTGGCAAGCAGATGCTTCAGACCCCAATAAACGTGAAGAGATTGTTTATATAGGGACATCCGCCCTCTGGTGTGGCCAGGGTCAGGGAGATAATGCCATGTCCGGATCCGACTGCTCCTGCAGGGCCTCCTCCTCGAGATGGTCTGCAATCCGCCTAACCTCAAAACATCCCTAACATACTTATCACATAAATTATATAATTATATGACAATCACAAAATTAAGTATTATATATATATGATTGCGATTAATATTATAGAAGATGATCCATTGGTTTAATACCGTTTTATAAATTAAAACATGTATATATTTAATATAATCGAATTATATTAGGTGAGACATAGTCTATACATGCCATTACTAATATTATTAATCATTTTATAATTAAAAGTGGATGTTACGAATCTTGTTCATAATTTTTTATTAATAAATAAATAAATTTTATATTAAAATTAGTTATATGATAAGAAATTTTGTAATTGTTTCTTTAATTATATAATTTTAAAATATTTATTTATTTTCATTCTTTGTTTTTTAAAATTAAAATTAATTTTAAATTTAAAAAAAAATAGTAATAATAACAAAATATTCATAAAAACATTTCAAATTTCAAACAATCTTAAGATGTTAAGCTTTGTCATCCTCATTTTGAGTTTTCATTTTGACATTGATAAAAAAAAATGAAAATCAAATATTTCTTATAGTAAAAGTAAAAATGAATATCTATGAATGATTTGTTTCAATTAAAAATATTATCAAATGTTATTAATTTTACTTTCACTATGTTAGTTAAATTTGTTGTTAATATTACAATTTAATATGAATATTCAATAATAATATTTTTTTTTCACTCTCTAAATCATAAATTACATAATTTTATATTAACTTTATAAAAATAAAGTAATTAAAAATGTTATTAATTTTACTTTCACTATGTTAGTTAAATTTGTTGTTAATATTACAATTTAATATGAATATTCAATAATAATATTTTTTTTTCACTCTCTAAATCATAAATTACATAATTTTATATTAACTTTATAAAAATAAAGTAATTAAAATTAGAAAAAAAATTATATTCATCTTATAAATATTTTAAGATTGGATTTAAATAAATAAACTCTCTAACTATACATGTTACCAAATATATTTCAATATGATATATATGTGTGTACAATAATGTTTCACAGAAGAGGAAATTAAAGATAAAAAATAATTATTTACTTCTCAATCAGAGGAAGGTGTAATTTTTCCAATGCTTAATATAAAATTGATACGTGGTACTTAAAAATTGATAATAATAATAAAAAAAATTCAATATGCCTCATAAATAAAATATTTCACTATTAAAGTCAAGTAATATTGATGTGTATTTATCAATATATTAATGGAAGATAAACATTATAATATGGACAATGTCATCATTAAAATATATATTTCATTGACCATGCTAAATAGAATATCTTAATGTTAATTAATCATATATGTATACATTATATATGACAATTGAAAAAAAAACATGGTTAAAACATTTTAAGACATTTGAAGTAGTCTCACTATTTTACATTTTGTAAATTTTGTTGGTATATTTTTTAATCAATTTAGTCTAAAATTTAGCAAAGATCTCTTGAAGCTACAATTTTAAGTTGTGTGGATTACGGAATCCAAGTTCCCAATGCCACTTTCATGGGGTTGCACTCAAAAATGTAATACATAGATATATATGACCATCTTAACCACTAATTTATCAAGCACTGAAGGAGATTGAATCTCCTGAGAGGAAACTTTTTTCAAGTTTTGTAATTTAGAAGAGCTTTTGATAACAAGAGATTTTATCCCTCTAGGGGCTTGGTAAATCCACGATTAAAATAGATCTATATTGATGGTAACACCATCAACCACCTTATTCTCTAGATTAGTCTATTTCATCAAATGAAACACTATTCGTAGTTGCATTATGCCTTTTAGAGCTTCAATTTATTTATTTATTTATTTTTAATATTTTGATTCTCCATTCTATTTTAATATTTTTTTCTTTGTTTCTTTCAAATTACAATAATATGTTGTTGTTACCATTGTTGACTAGGTATGTTTTCATGTTTATTTTTGTATATGGAATTTTAGTTAAAAAAACATTCTAACCTCAAATTGATATAGATATGGTAATTTATGTAAATTATGTTAAGTTAAATTTGATTTAGTCATAAAACCATTTTAATTTAGTAATTTACATCTTCTATTGCACTAACATTAAACCCTTCCACTCTCCATAAAGTCTATCTTAAGTTTATCAAATACCTAAAAACAATAAAACACATAGAGAAAAAACATCATGATTATTCTACAAATACTAAACTGGAAAAAATATCTTCTAATAGATCTGCTAATCTTAGGCGATTTTTTTTAGTGGAGTAATCAAGGCGTTAAGTAGACTCAATTAAATCAAATTCAATGAGAAAAACCATAAATTTCCCAAACTTTGCGCCCATAAATCATCAATATGAAGCACATTAAATATTATATCGAGGTAAATTTATGATCAAATTCCTTGAAGCCCTTTTATTATTTAACATTATTTCTTATAAATTATTTCAAACACTCTAAAATACACTGAATCCGCTGAAATGATTGGAATATAACTTTTTATCCACCAATAAAACCCCTAGTTAACCCAATGAAAAAGGGAACAAAAATGGAAATCATTATTGCAAATGTCGACCCAACTAAAAAAATACATATGGAATGAAGTTTATTATTCCACGCGTGCATTAGTTTTCAGGTTATACTAATGACATATTTATTTTGTCTTCCTATCTCTTCCATATTCTCAATGAGGCATAACCACCAATTTTGTTGTAAAGGTGATGGGCCTCCAAAATATGTACAACATAAAACCCATCTAACCACCGTTAGGCCCCTACTAAGGCCCATACTAAGTATATTAAGCCTAGTTTCCACGCTTAATGATGTAATTCCCTAGATTATTGTGTTCTTAGGAGAGTTGATGAAGTTATTCATATTTTATGTTCCATAACATGTGTATTGTAAAATATTTTAAAGATATTTGTATAGTTTTCGAGAAGATCCAACTAGACATATTAGGATAATTTCTTCCTAGCTATAGGAGAGTCTTAACTCAGTTGGTTGATGACATTTAAAGCCCCCTACTATTCCTTTGAGTTGTCCTAGTAAACATTATCCTCTTTTTAAGGCCAATTTTCAAGGGAAATGTAATCCTCCCCTCAACGAGGTTGCTCCCTACACATTGTATAAATGAGACACTTCAGTAGTCTACTAGAAATGTATAAAAGCACGTGAGGAATAAGAGACAACTGTAGAGTATTTTTTAAGGAAATTTTTGTATCTCGGCAATCTACAAACATTTTTTCTATTAATGTAAGTAATAATTTATTTCAGCTCTTAAATATAATTCTAAGGGTCCTAAGGTTTCTTTGGTTAGGGCCCACTGCAAGTGCTCAATATACCATTTGTATTATTCATGATTAGGCATATATTCATTTTTGCCAATAATTTTTGAAAGTTAATTTTGTTTATAACACTTGTGAATGGTTAATTATGAAGCCTTCATAAACAACCTTTTCTTACATGTTATTTCAAAACTTGGTTATGATAGTTGTAATAGTTAGATTAGTAAAATGACATTTTCTCTTTGTAGTTACATCATTTCTGGTTATTGTTAATTTACTATTCAATGTTCAATGTTTGTTGATTTCCTCTATTGTAACCTATTTTGCAACTACAACACAGATTCTCGTTTTGCTAGGTTAAACATGCATCCTCATGTTGTGATGCTCTAAGAAAGTTAATTTTTTATTAGGTAGCTTACCCATGACTTCCTTGCTTGCCAAAGTTGTGTTTCACATGGTTACCTAGTTGTTGGTCTATCTCCTATATAAATATACGGAGCCTTCTAGCAGTTTGTAACGCGCACTTGAAACTTATTTCAATTTGTAATAAATTCATGACTTGCATTCTTTGATATATTGTAATTCTCCTAGCTCCATCACAATTGAACTCAGTGGTATAGAGACCTTGTAAATTTGTTTGGCTGGTTTTATTCAGAAATCTTCCTTTTCTTCAAACTAGGGTTTATAATTTATAGTATTTCATTTCAGAAGTGTTTTTTCCTTTGCTTGAAACATAGCATAGAGGAGTGAAAATGTGCTTTAGTTTCAACGAAGGTAGTGTAGAAGTGTGAAAGTTGCTTCCTTTGTTACAATTAGCATAGGTTTTCATGCCATTTTCCTTTCAATTTTTTTTCCTACCAATACAATTTTCCTATAGCACATATTAGTCAACTTAGTGCCTATACTTATAGCTTTGATTTTAGTACTTCCACCTACATAATACGTAACAAGAGAAATAAATAAGCCCTATTGTACATATAGTATTAGCCCCTATTACGTTTTATTGAACATTAGGTTGATAATTAAAGATGAAACCCTTGGGAGTTGCAACATTGTTGTTACAATACTGAGTGCCACAACCTTTTGGGTCCATTTCCACGGAGGATTTAGAGTATGTACTACCTTTTTCTTTATTTAATTTTCAGTTTCTTTCATTTCATATCCTATAAAAGGAATAAAGACACCAATATCTTATTTTCAAAAAAATAATAGAAAAATAAATCATTTTTTTATTTACATGTTGAAAAGTTACAGATGGAAAATTAAAATAACTACCCAAAACCACCACTTCCATTAGAATCTGACCCTTTTTAGCTAATTTTGATCCTCCCACTATACTTAGAGAGACATCAAGGATTTTTCAGTGATAAAGTGAGGATATTTTAGCAGCTTGTAGAAGGAGAACGACATTCATACCCAAACAACATTGTGGCTAAATATAGACAATTATAAGTGTTCACTTTTCTCATTAGAGAGATAAATGGAAAGGATTAAATGAGAAATATTAATCCATACATCCTTAAGACACATGTCTATGGTTTGATTAGAAATAATCCTGACACATTCATGTTATATTTTTTAGTGGTATGCAAGATTTATGACTATACAAGTAAAGACAAGAAGCTCAAAATTTTCCCTTCCATCTTTAAGGATGCAACCCTTCGATGCTTCATGAGCCTAGATGGATATTACATCACCACATGGGAACAAATATAGAAATCATTCAAAATTAATATTACTGCAAAGAAAGGGATACTGGATATGCAATATTTACAATGATTCAAGAAGGAAATGAGTTTCTAGAATATTTTAAGGAAATAGTATAGCATAGTTGTAGAATGGTGCATAATTGTACCTTGGATCTAGACTCCTCAAAGCTAGTTACACTAAGAGGAGTTAATGAATATCTAATGGAAATAGTTAAATAAATGGCTAATGGAGGCATATAACGACTTATTTATGATGATATAAAAAATGAATTTAAAAACCATTTAAGGGGTAATAGAAAAATAGTTAATGTAACGTAAATGTCAATAAGTCTTCTTTCTCCACCCATATCACTAAAACTTAAATAGGAGGAATGCTAGATACATGAGGAATAAAATATTACATAAATTTTCCATGTATTTAGACACCTTACAAATAAAAAGAAAGTAGGATGGAGCATAAAAGTTGTTAGCCATATTCCTCTCTTAGTGAACTAAAAGACATCTTGGGAATAAATCTCCCTTAAATATCATAGAAATATTCTCGAGTGCACTAAGATACATATTGGGAAAGAATGTCATTTAAATATCATAGAAACATTCTTGAAATGCTAGGAGAACCATTCCATAAGCACCCAAAGACATTCCTCTAAGAAACCATGCATTCCTGCACAACTAGATCCATGTCCCAATAATAAGCCTACTCAACCAATTTACAATGGAGGGAATGCCTACCAAAATTTGTTGTAGAAGTATAGGAAATCAACCTTAGGTCTAGTAATATCCTTCTATATATGTTTCAACCTCCTCCAATATAAAATATTGAGGGAGAGAAGGAGGATCCAATAACTCAAGTCACCCAACCAAAACTTCCCTATCCCGAATGGTTAACAATCCAAAAAGAACACACTCTAGAAGAAGTTGAACTTCTGGGAGAACTGAAAAATATATGTGTCAAAATACCCCTCCTTCAAGATACTAAATATTTTCCTATATCTTAAAAATATAATTAAAGAGGAATGCCTTAGAAGGCCCAGGAAAACAAGAGGGATTCCCCTACTACTAATGTCATAACTGAGCTATCTAATCTAATTCTTGGGATAATAACCATTCCCAAGTACCTCGATATTAGAAGTCGGGTAGTGAATGTGCACATCAATGACATTGTAGTTTCAAACACTGTTATTGAATTGGTATCTACAAGCAATACCATGACCTAGGAAATCATGCTCAAACTCAATCCCCAAGGATCTCTAAGAAATACCACCATTATGTAACAACTTGTTGGCATATCGACAATAGCACCTAAATGTGTCATATAAAATTTAACAATATATATTGATTCATGGGATTATCCAAATGTCTTCTTTGTATTCCATACGAAGGCTAATTTTAATGGCTATCGACTCATATTAAGAAAACCATGGTTAGACATTGTTGATGCATACATTAGTTATAGGGTTCGAAACATGACCATCACCAATGGGAAATCAAGAAAACAACTTGTATTATACCGATTGGTTCAACCTCTTATTGAGAATGAATTTCCTACATGGGTAGAGGAAGAAGAATAAGAAGAGGACTATTTCGTCTCATCATCCTACCCTATGTGTACATTAGAAACCAACCTTGCTACTAGGTAGATTGATGAAGATGATCTAATTCTTACATTTATGAAAAACCAATACCTTCATACCATGAATATTGATGGATTAAATGAATAATGATCCATAGGCTAGTCTTGTTGTTCCCAAGATATTTCATAAGATAATTTGATGAGTACTATATTTGAGGAAAATAGTGTAAAAATAGTAGAAATAAGACCCTCTAGAAGATGGAAAATCATCTACTTTCTTTCAACTAATCAAGAAGATAATTTTTTCTCTTTCATAAAACCACATATTCATGAATTTGTAGCGGAGTATAAGGGGATTAAAGATTTCATTATTTTTTGTTCACTTACCTTATATATATAAAGGAGGATCACAAACATGTTTCCCAACCACCAAGGTGAATATAACCTGCATTAAAGGATACTATGAAAGAATAAATTCAAAAAATATTAAATGATATTGAAAAGTGAATAACTGTCTGTTCATGGGAAGAACTGGCCTCATCAACATAATGGAGGTCACCTAGTCATATCTGGAACTAGACTCTTTTTGGTTTGGAGTGGTGGTTTTGACTAGTTATATATTGGGTTAAGTGAACCACGGAAAAGGTTGCTCCAGTAAATGGATACTTGAGAGAGTGAATGAAGGTGAGATGGAAGAGAGGGATTAGTAGTATATGGTATGAAAGAAAATAAAAGTATGATTTTAAATATAATATACGCTTACTAATATGCAGATAACCTATGTGGAGATATATATTGCAGTCAATAAAATGATAATGCTTAACATGAAAATATAGATTTCCAAATTATATCGTTGAATAAAGTAGTTTGTATATAGTTAGTTAAATTAAATAGTTAATTGAATTAATTATGAAGCACATTCATGAAATTATATCATTACTCACAATAATAACCAAACAAGGAAACACATTAATAGTGATAATATTTCAATAAATTGATCATGAGCATACACGACACTATATATATATATATATCTATATATATATATATATATATATATATATATATATATATATATATATATATATATATATATATATATATATATATATTAAAATAAAAACAATTGATAATAGTATTAAAACTGCTTTACTCTTCATAAATCATAGAATCTAAAAAATATCATCTTATATTAAAGAAAGAGCTTTGTATGAATGTGTGACGGAGTGTTTATTTTTCCAAAATTCAAAACCCTTCATCCTAAACTCTAAAACCCTATAAATATGTTCCTTACAGATCAAAGGGAGAAAGCAAGTCTCCAAGATTTCCTCAACTATATAAAACAAACTAGCATACAATAGCTAATAGTTACATTTAAAAAGAAAATATTAATTTAGGTGAATTGTCGTAGATGTGGAGCCAATAGCCCTCTTCCATTGTTGATGGACTTCTATAAGAGATGCCATCTCGGGGGGAGAATGAGGTTTGATGCTTATTTGGAAACATGATCCAATAGAGGTGGCAGTAGTTGAGTTGATAATTTTTTAATAGTATTGGTTACTTGCAAATAACCATGTGGTTTAATAAAAAATTATGAGTTTAACACAAAATTCTCCTTTAACAACTACTCTATTTTCTTATTGCATTCCACCATGTTTTCTAGCCAGCTTTGTTGTAATGCATTTACTTCCAAGAGAATATCCTCTTCATCATTTTATATTCAACTAACCTCCAATACTGACTGGGTTAGACACTGAAAAATGGAGTTTGAAAGTTCCCGATCATCATTAACCAAATTTCTCACCAATCATATCTTATCCTTCCAACTATAGAGTATAGTTTGTTTGTGCATCTCATATATTTTTCTTATATTAGGATGTACTATCCTAGGTCCTCATTTCCATTGAAGGGGACTATTAATATTACATTTGGCTTCATCATTTTGAGTTTCCATTTCAAGAATTTCATCAACCAATGAATCAATAATTCTTCATTGAGCTTGTATAAGACATAGCTTATTGCATAAAAACTATTGTTATGATTGAAGTTGTGAATTAAGTTCATTAGCCTCATGTTTGAATTTGTCATGATTCAAGGATTTTGTTCTTTCTTTCTCTATGCTTCGCTATGTATCCTTTATCATGTCATCTTTCTACTTCATTTCAACATAATGTTTATCTTTCACTTAGATTATTTGTGCTTGGTGTTGTGTTTGGGATTGTGCAACGCATTGTTCTAGTTGTTGTACCTTTTCATCATTTTACTTGATGAATTGTTTAACATGGGTTGCCTTATCTATAGTAGTTTAAGAATATGCCTATATATTCAGAAAATTCTTCAAATTCTTCATGAGGAGAAAGTCATGCACCCTTCCAAACCAACTCTAATAAAGTGTTTTCTAAGGTAATATTTCTTGCAGTTTTCTCATTCTCAACTCTTAATTTCTTCCTGCTCTTATTTATTACAAATTTACGTTGAGGATTTTAGAAATATTCAATGAACAAGATTTTCTCAACATTCAGTTGAATTTTTTAAGTTGGAAGTACAATAATAACTTCTACATTAAGCTGGGAATTAATAGGCATTCTAGAAATAACACGAGAGCATGTAAGAATATACTTTGAAGAGATTGGAGTAATAGACACAGTTTGTTGAGTTCTATCATCTATAGTGTTGAATTTAGGGGTCACCTTTTCTTTTTCATTGTATATTGGCGTTGAAGTGATTTCGATGTAATTATGCCTTTCTTTAGCAATATCAGTGACCAAAGGATTAGCTAAAGAAGCTTGATCTCGATATTTTACAAAAGAAAATTGCATTGGAGTAGAAATTTGGATTGTAACCTGAGAAGAAGAACTGATAGCGTTTTCCATGAAAGCATCCCCTACAATTACATTAAGAAACTGAATTGGTAGAGGGGATCTTTGAAAGCTATAAAGTGTTGAAAGTTCTCTGGTGACAACTATGTTTCTTTGCAATAAAAAAAATCATAAGAAGAGGCCAAGGAAAGTAAATCATCATATTTACTATCTTCATGAACATAACTTCCGACATATGCTTCAACAGTTTCATTGTAAGCTACTTGAGAAGGGTTTTGAGATCTGGCAGAAATAATGGTGAGCTTTAGTTTATTTAAGGCCATAATTTATTTTTCATCATCATGATTTTTATAGAACAACGCCATATTTCTAATAAGTGAACAAACAGATTTGAAAAGGGAATTTTCCCCAAAGTATTTTGGAAGCTATTTTGAGTTCAAGGGTTACTCGATTCCCAATAGTTCTATAAGAAATTTCCCTAGTGTTACAAATCCATTTGCGCATATCACTCCCATCATCGAAATCAGTGCTTTAAGGCTCATAAAACCCTAATTTTAGTTGCTACATGCCCTAAACAAGTCAACCTTATGAATGCCTCCTTCCCAGACAGTTTCATGACTTGAAGACATCCTGAAATGATCTCTAAAGGGACTAGCGTGGGTAGGCCCATGTAAGGGTGCACTGCAGAGTAGTTGAGTCCATGCTAGGGTGCTCTACAAAGCACTTAGGCCCTCTTTGACCTGCGCTGGGTGAGGTTAAGTGAAATTTACATAGGGTTTGGGGAATATTATTATCTCTTGGAGTCTTCTAGAAGTTTCGCTCACTTATCAACTCATATGAGCTCGAAAATGGATGAGGAATGAGTTAAGATGCATCCTATTCTCTCATCCCTTCCTCCACGGAACTAATTGTAAGTATGGAAGGCCATTCAATGCCCCCATTTATGACATAATATCCTCCATCTTCCTATAAGTTGAGCACTCATCTAAGTGATGAGAGGTTGGACTATGTGGAATTGTAACGAGATAATGTTTCTATAAGAATTGTCTTTGGGACAAGTAGTATTATGCTACATGTTTGTCATGCTTTTGATGTGATGTGGATGGGATCAAAGCTAGAGGATTGACTTTGAATTAGACTTTATGGTTGCAATTCCTTCTTCTATTCAATAAAGTATTTGAACCTTTTTCCATATGCTTCTCTTGTTATATGATGCTTATATGTGTGAATGTATCTGATTCCATTTACTTGTACTCAAAAGATATTTTTCTTTGATTGGTTTTTTGTCTACTGTTGAAGTTTAAAAGTACTTATCAAGCATGTTAAGTACGGGAAGGAGCGACTAGAACGATACAAAGGATACAAGAGGAAGGCGGAACTAAAACTAGGTCTTCTCATTCTCTTTTTCTTATATATTGCTTATAGGTAAAGGCTAAAGTTCTTTAAAATGTTGTTCTAGATATGGTTACTTATCTAGGGAGTTAGTATTTGTCCGTAGATTCAAAATTCTCCAGAACAAATTGGCAACCATACCAGGGAACTATCATCATTATGGGTAGTTTATCCTGATCCTAGGATGCTCTTAGAGACCCTACTTGTTTTCATTGACTGTATTTCAGCTCTATTGCATTGAATTTTGGTAAAAAACTATGTCAATTTGCCTCTTGAAATGGCTCAGTGTCACCAACGCAGGCTTGTGAGGGACACAGTGCGCTGCAGAGCACCCTTGGCTTAGGGACAATGCTCTGAAGTGTACTGTCTCCCATTCAGGGCTATGTTGATCCTCCTAGGGTCAGTTTCCCACCTTTGGATTGAGGTTTTGCCAACTTTCCTCTGTTTGATTGCTTAATGATTGGTCAATGAATGTCATATCTTAGAAAACAAGTTTTTATCTCCTTTGCTAGCACTACTTTGACTTGGTTGATTATTTTTTCTTAAATGTTTTCTTTTTCATTACCAATCCATGGTCAAAGTTAGATTATAGTCGATTAATCTTTGTTCGAAATAAAGTGTTGTAAAAGTCTTCTTTTCCTTCGAAACATAATCGTTGTAAAGTCTTCGTTCTTGTTAAATATTTATTGATTGTATGTGCATTATGTTTCTTTTGTTCATATTCACATTAAGGAAATCGAAAATAAATACATGCATTTTTCATTGAAAATTTTTGTGTGTGCTCATACGAATAGTTTAGGGAAATTTCATTAGATTGTGCTCTTTGCTCTTTGATCGAAAGAAATTTGATTTCTCTATCCCTATGAGCTAAGATTTTCATTGTTAAATTGAAGGGAAATAATGCTTATCATATTAGTTGCATTCCTAGAAATTTTAGAATACATGACGTGGTGAACTTAAAAGGCAAATTCCTAAGAAAAATCAACTTAAAATTAACATCATTTTACCTAATGGAGCATTGTCACCTAACGAAAAACATTTAGAGGTTCTAGGCTAGAGATGTGTTCTAGCATCGTAAAACATAGGAGCTATCGCTAACTTGTCTGCAATACATACTGACTACAATACCTCATTCCACATACATGAGTATATTGTAGCTCGTCCATGTACATTCGGGTATATAGGGTGGTGTTAAAGTACGTAAAGTATATGGGAATGCTCTCAGTGTGTGGTTTTGCATTAGATAGCGCTTATACGAATTGGGCCTCCATGTACTTTCAGGTATATATCGGAGAACAACACTAGGTTGTTATCCATCCTTAGGTAACCGAGTCGACGGCCTTTTATAGTACCAAACACAACATTCGGGGAGATTTCCTACCTGTACTTCTCAGTTCGCCAAGAGGGATTTTGCAGTTCACAGTTGCTTGGTAAACCTTTTGCCATGCTCAGTCCTTAGTTGGTCTTAGGTTGAGACATATGGCAACAAATCTGGAGTCCACCGATCAAGGAATTCCTTTCTATGGGAATCCTAGTCCTTTTCCTCCTTTTGGCTACATTTTCCCTTCCAGGATTTACCATTTCTTTGCCAGTATGGTTGTTCACAACCTCCTTGGTTGAAAATGCCATGATTTCTCAGCAATCGAGTACTCCTCTAACTGGGAAAAATCATCCTCTACTTGATCCTAAAGTTGACCCTTTGCCTTCTTCCTCTATTGTTTCTTCCTTCCCTTCTTCCTCCTCACATAGTGAATGTATTAGTACTAGTAACCAGGTGGCTAAGAAGAGGAAGAAAGGGAAGAAGAAAAAGAAGAATAAAATTCAGCAGGGGGTCAACCAAGAAACCATTGCCTTGAATGCAACTTCTAATGAGAAACCATCTGATAAGCCTCACAAAGTTTGATATCCATGCAAAATTTGCACGGGAGACCATCTTCTTTGAAATTGTTCTGGTATTCCTCAGATCTTAGAAGAATGGCCTTTCTTTTCACATCATCCTATGTCATCAACTTCTGGGATCATGCTAGTGAAACACCATGAACTAGTGGTAGTAAAGTTCACGGAAAGAAGGGTAAAGTTAAGTTTCCCTGCAGCTTATGTGAAGGGAATCACCCCATTCACCTTTATCCCTATCTGGATGAAGCCAGAAAAGTGTTGGATAACTGTCCTGCTTCATCGTACTGACTTCCATCTTGTTACAGGAGACTATCCCTTAATCCTTTACTAGTTGATGAATTGTTTGACAAAAATCAACCATCGGTCAAACCCACTCTCTCTGAAAGTGAATCCTATGAGTCTATACCTGACCCAAATCAACAGGTCAAGGAAATAGTTGAATCGATTTCACCTTCAGTTAATCGTACATTTCCCGTAGAGAGTGAGTATGATATCACTCATGTTCTTTTTGTTTCTTTAGCTTCTAATGAGCTTGGATACAACCCTCCTGTTCCATCAAGACAGGAGGAAAATCCTCCCGTTCTCGTAAGACAAGGGGATAATACTTATGTTCTTACAGTAACCCCTCCAAGTAGTCTGGTCACTTCCTTTGATTGGAATGGACTGGGAGGATTCTGTCTTCTTTCTTATGTGCCTTTTCAAATGAGAGTACAGGTTTGTAATATGATTGTATCTGACACTGTTATAGATGAAGGTGCATTTGTGAGTATCCTTTCCTCCACTACTTGGAAAGCACTCAGTTCGCCGCTGTTGTTGGGAAAAGTATCCAATACGGAATGACCCTATCCCACTCTAAGGGTGATAGTACCTCAGCAACAATCAAAGCAAAGCTATCTAAGATTTCTTCTTTATGAAAGTAAAATAGGGGAGAAAGAGATCCACTAACCGATGTCTTTCGCTAATGGTTGATCCAATCTTCTCTCCTTGCTGCTTGGTCCCAGCTCCTTGCTCTTTCACTGGCCCAGCTACGCCAAGATCCTGCAAAATGGCAAGAGAGGGAAACTACAAGAAGCATACATTCATAATTGATTCAAGGATTAGAATAAATCAAATACACAAGTATAACAATACATCATTGAGACACATGCATATAGAAGAACCTCAAATGATTTATTAATGGAAGAAGTAAAGTTCAGGAAGTGATACAACCATAAGAGGCCCAATCCAGCATCACCTTCCCAGCAGAAAGAAATCTCCTCTTTACCTCCTTCAAAGCAAATCACCCAATAATTCTAAACTCAAACCAACAACAATTCTTTACATTCACAACATTCCAACCTCCCTAGACCTCATGAGAGAGATCTATATATAGGAGTTTTGGAGAAAGGATGAGTCAGCTTGAGACTGGCATGGAGCTGACTAGTGTCCTCTCTCACTTCAGTTATTCTTCAGTTCTTGAGTCCACTTGGAGGTTCTTGCTTCCACTTGGAGATCTAGACCCTCTTACTCATCACCAGTCGAATTCCCTGATCCAAGTGTCATTTTGGAAGCTTCCCGGGCATTGACACCTTGAGGAATGACTCTGCCACATGTCCAAACTCGCCCAGCATAGGTAGCCTTCTTTGCAGTTGACATTCAACGCAGGTAGACAGTGGAGCAGTTGACATTCAGCGCAGATGCTCAGTGGAGCAGTTGACATGATCCAGAATTGCCTTGTTTTTGAGTGTTTTCAGGTGGAGAACTTTTATTCAGTGCTGTGGTTTGCTGACCTTGTTCCTCTAGGGGTAGGAACAACATGTTTAGGGACTTTGGATCCCTTAGATTATGGACATTTCATGCTTCATGATGTAAGGCACAAAAATGTCTATAGCAGTTGCCCCCTAAAGTATGAGGTCGTTTATCGGGTGAAATGCTTTATCAGGAGGATCCGAAGTTCATTCAATCGCTGAGAGGTGACCTGTAATAAGATACAATACAATACATTATTTTTCATACTGCTTTCATGATCTAGCTGAGGCGGGCATTCCCATGCTCAGCTTTATAAATACATTTTTCTGTACATAGAACAGACGATCGTCTGATGGTAGACTGATAATTCTCTGCTGAAATTATCATCCTTTGAGTAGGATGATCATCTGCTGCACATGTGAATGTCTTTATTTCCTGAATATATATCGCAGCCCTGATGGATGAAACTAGATCCGGGGTCTTCAAACTCGTTCGATCTTCACTCTAAGTACAAGTTGATCCATGTGAGAATTTCGTTGAAGTCGAACATGGAAAGACATCGCTTGATTACCGGTCAATGACGTAAACCGTTAACAAGCGCGAGAGGAATCACCGATAATGATAATGACTCTCAAGGTACTGCAGTACAATTCACGTGGTGTGAATATAGGACTTGGCGTCAAACACCACGCAAAATCTTCTGGTCGAAGGTCATTGATGTATACCTGTCGCCGGAAGTGAGAAACTTGCCATTGAGGCATGCAAGGTTCAAAGTACTGAGGGGGTTGTTCCTAGATCAACTCCTTGGATAATGAGCTGATGTTGACAAGGAGCGATCCATCAAAGGAGGGCCTTAATGAATCCCACATCAGTGACACGGAACGGAGCTAATGATTTTAATGGAGGTGAAAACAATCTGTGAAATATGATTCAGGGTGGCGGTCATGAAAGGATGAAAGATGATGTATGGTAGTGGATGGGACATGGTTGACTCTTTCTGAACAACATCTCTTGAACATATAACGACACTGATGCGATGGATCGGTAGCATTACCCCAGATGTGGATGGTTTGGCGAGACCATGGTGATGAGACCGGTGAATGAAACAACCCAACCCAATGTGGTACGGAGGAAAAGTGTCATGTTCAAGAGTGACTTGCTACCATTAAAGCTTTGAGGTTCTCCCAATTTTTCCCCAGTCATTTCTGACCAGTACCTCTTTATTTTTGTCAAGCTTGAGGAGGATAACATATGCTTGTTCTATAACCTGCCCTTCGGGCAAGCCCATCGCTATGTTTTAACAAGCCTAGCGATAGGGAAACTCGTTCTCATCTAAAGACAAGTTTGTCGCTATTTAATCATTTTAACGAGTCTAACGACAAGGAAAACTCGGTCCTTTTCATTTTTAGAGAGTCTGAAAAGGTACATAAAGTTAACTCCAAAATTCCTTTTTCGTCATCTAATCCCTAAGTCCGAAAAAGTATAAAACAATACAAAAGGGATGAGTTTTCGATAACTTTAATGAGCCTAATAAAACAAGCGCTCGACCTTTTTATGCAATAATCCCTCAGGTCCAAAAAGATTAAAATCTAGAGGAGGGATAGCTCTTCCGGTCATTTTAACGAGCTGGAAGGCCAAAACTCGGCAAACTTTTCATATTTTACGAGTCATAAGAAAAGAGCTCAAAGAAGACTCGTATTTTGAGGAACGAGTGATAAACAGGGATAGCAGCAGATTCCAGGTACAGGTTGGAATTTTCCAATCACGGCAGTGTCACAAGGATGGCTAGGTGAAACCACTCTTCGCAGCTGTTCCTCAAAATAGGTAAACAATCAAGTGGATGTGAATGATCGGCCAAATGAAAAGTGGAGGTGACGGTGCAAACACGACCAAGGCTTTTATGGCTGATGAATTTATGGTCTCAAATGGTTATTTACCGGTACTGGGTTCATTTTTTAAAGAGCTTGAATGCGCCAAAACACTGCTCAATCTTATGTTTATTTTTTAACGAGCATGAACTATGTGCTAAAACTGCTCATATCTTGCGTTTATTTTTTAACGAGCATGAACTTTATGCTAAAACTGCTCGATATTATAGTCAAATTTTGATTTTTACCATAAATAGCTTTTCTCTTTTCAAGGATAGTACTGCATTTCTCAATTGCTGCAACAAACTTTGTTAGAAATACATAAGCATGAGATGAAAACCCTAATATTTCGCTTTGAACTACGTAAAAAGCCATTAAAAAGTGTTTTTACCTCTCATTTTACCATTTCATTTGCATTTGGTTTGTTGGAGCTCTGGAGGTGCCTCTTCCCCCTTGATTTTCATCAGCTGATTCCGGGAGATTCTGCGGACGATTCTCAACGCTGTCTGGACCAGGTAGGAGCTAAACCCTAGCTCTTTCTTTTCATGGTTTCCTTTTTCAGTTTTGTGCCTGTTTCCCAGCTTTTCTGAGCCTCAGGGGTTTTGCCAGGGTGCCCTAACTTGAGCGCAGGTTTCCCATTCGAAACCTGCGTTGAATGTCAAGCTGCCTTAAGGCAGCCTGACCTTCAACGCAGGTGGGACACTCTCTGACTGCGTTGGGCTCAGAAAACTGAGTTTTCAGCTCATTTTTTGATGAATTTTCGCCAGTTTTTCATCAAACTTAGGAATTTACTCCTTCTCTTGTTTGTTTTGCAGGGAACTTTGAACAAAATGTCCCTTACATGGCGAGAATGAGAACATGAAGAGGAGGACATGATTGCCCTCCATGACCCTGTCACGGTGAACGCGCTGCGGAACTGTGGCCTGCTGAAGTTTTTCCGTATCTCTAGCATGAGAGCACAGATCACTTTGCTACAGTATATGCTTGATGCTTGGGATCCCATTAACCAAGTATTCCAGATTAGGGGAAAATCCATCCCCTTGACCATAGAGGACATTTACTTCTTGACTGGATTGTCAAGGCGAGGTGCCCCCATTTCTTTGTCAGGTACGGCCTGGGAGACCGACTCCGTGAGAGATTATGTCTGCCAGTATTGCAGGGAAGGTTCCCAGCCTAGCAGAGACGGCAAGGTTGTTATCCGTGAGATTACCGACAGGTCTCTCAGGTCCATTCTGTATACCATTGGTAGGATGGCCGGTAGCGCAACTCTACATGTTGCCAACAGATCTTATGTGCAGCACGCCTTGGAGTGTCTCCTGTTATCACCTAGAACTAGAGTCCATGTACATAATGTTTTCCCAAACAAAAAAATCTCATTGTCAAAAAATGTGTGTCAAATGGTTATGGTCCTATGTGTGTTACTTAGGGATCATGTTTTAAAAAGGTATTGATGTGAATCATTTTCAAAAACCGTTAGTCGTCCTCCATCATGATTATTTAAGGCATATCTTATCTTGTTTGCGTCATTGGTCCTTTTCGCAGTTTCGCAGCGCAGTTTGATTGGCTGATTTGGCAGCGCAATGATGTTTTAGCTTTTTCGTAGCGTGTCAATAACCAGCCATTTCGTAGCGCATTTCATTAATTTATAACTGTCTGCGCTACGAAATCGGGGATTCGGGGATTTTGCAGCGCGGATTCTTGAAATGTCAAGTCTGGGGGGATGAGTCATTAGGTCCGTCCATCTATTGTCAGTTGGTGTCCTCTCCAAGTCATTATGAGTCATCATTCTGCCATGAGGTTTAGAACCACGCACATAAAAATCATTCAAAGTGATTTTGTAATGTATGGTAGTGTCATGATATTTGTTCATAGTGCGTAAACTGACCTGCTGTTTGATAAGACTGTTAAAGCGCAAAGGAGCCC
This sequence comes from Pinus tabuliformis, assembly GCA_031772625.1. Taxonomy (NCBI): domain Eukaryota; kingdom Viridiplantae; phylum Streptophyta; class Pinopsida; order Pinales; family Pinaceae; genus Pinus; species Pinus tabuliformis. The sequence goes on from CM062820.1 coordinate 1,338,487,856, forward strand.
GAGTTTTTATTTAAAAGGACCTGATTGCAAGCGAGCCTGCATTCCAAAGTTTAAATTTGCTTTTTGAGTTGAAGCTGTTGTTATTTCTCTGTGCGGAAGTTTTCAAAGCAAAATGGAGAAGAGGGAGCATCGATCATGAAGGTGCCAAAGAACAGAATCGAAGGGGCTGGATCTTGCATTAAAGGATGAAGGAGTAGCAAAAGCTTTTAGAGATGCTGGTTGCTGGAGGTTTTGTGAGAAGTTGCAGGGAGGGCATGCAAAGGTGACAAAAGCATTTGCAATGAATTTTACAGGTTTAAACTCTAAGGTGTCCATGCTAGAATTCCCGGTATCTCCAGAAGCTATTTCCAATGTGACTGAGATTCTGAGAGGAGGACATGAATGGTTCAAAAATTTCAAATTCGATATGAGCCCCTGTAAGGAATTCTTGAAGGAGCCTTATGTAAATGAGGATCTCACAAAGGCTGTGCCAAGGAGTTACGTGAAGGAACATTTTGCACTGCTCCTTACATGCATCCAAAAATATTTAACATGCGAAGGGAGGTATAACAAAGTTTATTCCTATCATTTTAAACTTTTGTTACATTTCACAGGCAAAGCATCTATAGATATCCCATTCTACTTATTCAGAAGCCTTAGTAAGATGTGTGATAAAATTCAACTGAAGAAAGATGACTGTGAAACATCACTGTTTCACCATGGTTTAGTAAAGCTGTTAGTGCTAGATGGTTTGCAGAAAATTGGTAAAGATTGGAACTCCTTTATTTTTATGGCTGGCTTTCAGAGCAAGACAGGCCTCACTCCATTGCCTGTTAGGGAAAGAGAAGAGTCAATTGAAGAACCTACTCTTACTGAGCTTAGGAAGGAGGTGAAAGATCGGAAGAAGACCAAAACCAAGTTGAAGAAATCAGTGAAGCCCTTGGTTGTCAAGGAGCCACCTCAATCATCATCAAAAGAGAAGGTCAAGCACAAGAAGGATACACCTGGATCAAGTGAAGTTGGAAAGGTATCAAGAGTAAAAACAAGAAGTCAATTAAGCAAGGAGAAGGGCAAATCAATTGCTGTTGAAGAAAGTCCTATGTCAAAGGCTAGTTTAAATGATTTACTTGAGGCTATTGAGCTTGAACAAGATCAGCCAGTGCAGATTGAGCCAATAGAGTTTGAGCAGGACCAGCCAGTGCAGCCAATGCACATTGACTTAACCCAATCTTCACCAGAGAGCATGAAGAAATCAAAGGCTTCGAAGAGGTTAAGGTTTGAGGAGCCTAGTGAAGAATATGTGTTCAAGCCACGAAGGCCAGTTACAAGGAAACAAATGAAAGAGGCTGAGAAAGTGCATAAAGAAGAGGTAGCTGTAAAGATGCCCAGTACAGAGGTAATTGAAGTTTTGACCAAAACAGTGTAGGCAGCCAAGTCTAAGGATAGTAGGGTCATTATTACCCAAGGAGGAAATGTCATAGCTATAAAGAACCAGGCAGGAGCAACACAAGAAGAAGTGGCCCAGGTAAAGAATGTTTCTAAAGAGTGTGCAGTGAGATATGCCAATTATAGAAGGGCTGTTTTAAAAGGCTGTACAAGCTTAGTGGGTCAAGCTGACTCGGGATCTGATGTATATTCGTGGACGGTACCAGCACTTAAGCAAGCAAAACTCATAAGAAAGTTGAACATGAGCCTGAGATCAGAAAATAAGGCTTTGAAGAAAGAGGTTACCAGTATGAAGAAGAAGCTAGGTAAACTAGCTCGCTGATTTAAAGGAAAGGTGATTTTCTAAAGTTTTGATAAATTTTGGTTTAAGCTCCATCATTTTGAAGCCATTTAGGTCCCTAACACCTGTAGTAAAGGTCTGAAGAAGTCATGAGTCTAAGCAGAAAGCACTTCAAGACAAATATGCTCTGTTTTAACGAAAACAGCAGTTTCGTAGCGCGCTACGAAACTGCTGTAGATGCTGTTTTATAAGAAAAAAATGAGTTTGATGATGAAGTCAGCGAATTTTTGAAGTAAATACCTCAAGGACAGGAGAGAGACTATACAAGACTATCATAACTATTCAAAGAATGACAGCTGTGCATTTTAGAGAAAAAGTGAAATATTTTGTTTTTTGCCAAAATCTTGTTAAAGGTACTTTATGACCGAATTGTTAGGGTTCTGGTAGGGTTACCAGAATTTTTGGTTGTACACCTGTTCAGTCCACGAGGCATCCAGCTCATGAGACATATGGTGTTATGCGTTGTTTTTGAAGAATTAAGGAACTGGGACGTGTTCTTTAAGTAGTGAAGAATAATGGAAGACAGGGACCGTGGAATCAGGGCACTTATCTTAGTTGGTTTATGAGCCATCTACACAACTAGTATCCAAGGCCAGCTCGTTCAGTGTATTCTCCTCCAACATATCTCGGCCAAAACAGAAAATATACAGGTGTCAATAATCAAGGAAGGAATCATGCATACGAGGAGATGAAGTTAGAGTTTCAGTGTGATTAGAACTCTATGTAATTACAGTTCAATACCTTATGCATTTAATGAGTTTGTTTTAAAATAGATAAGGTTAGTTAATGATAGGCCATCGAGCTCCCCTCATGCTGGAGGAGGAGACTCAAAATAGTTTAGTTTGTTTTCTTATATATAGTGAAAACTTTGATGTAATGGGGGTTGGAGATTTATACAAAAAACAGAGTTTTTATATTGACTGATGTAAAAGACTTTTGACAGTAATAGAAAGATTACTTTTCCTTCTCAATATTCATCTTGTGTTTAAATGCTTAGAATATATATGGTTGTGTCTCTTCCTTTCTGTTTTACAGCTCCATAGATGTGCAATCACTCTGAATTCACCTAGTGCTCAGATTTCCTGTGTATGTTTATGAGTTGAGGTTCCTTTGAGAAATGTTTTGAGTGCTTAGACATTGTATGCCTTGACTTCCATGAATGAGTAGTTGGTAATTTACTGCAAAGGTGTTTGACTCCATGAGCCCAATGGAAGAAGTCTTATTTTGTTGTTCCAACCAGCTTATTTTCATGTACTGTTTGAAGAGTTAGCCATCTTTTCTTGTCATTAATTCATATCAAAAAAATATGTGAGAGAGCCCTCTCTGACTAAGGAGGCTAAGCCTTAGTCTAAAGCCTGGTTTGAAATAGTTGCATGAGATCTTGCTAAGTAGCAGCCCTTAGTACACGATTTTGTGATAACATCTCCAACCGAAAGTATTCAACTGGTGTGATGCAGTACTTGTTCAAATGAAAAGTCAATTGACCAAGGTAAAGGACGGAAAGCTGAAGAACTTTGGATTTGGTTCTATTCTGACTGCCTTCGCCTTGCAGAAAATCCCACTGATGCAGCCTCAGTACATTATACTTGACTTGCCTTCTCCGACCGAGCCACGCATGCAGAGGTGGGTAGATCACATGTCTAGGCATGCTGGTCAACCTCAGATTACTTTCACTGATGCCTTCTTCAGGTGGTTCGAGCGCCAGGAGATGGTCTTTTCCAAGTATCCATATGTGGGTATGGATTTCTGAGGTGATCCGGATTTGGTGCTACTAGATGGTGAACAGTGGGGCGCTATTGGTAAACTCTTTGACCATATCACTATTTACTATTTTTATTCATAATGTTTCTGTGCTTTATTCTATCAAGACTTTTAAGCATACTCTTGGGTGCGTGCAGATGTTGGTCCTGTTCGTCCAACAGTTTGTCCAAGACCGCCAGTTGCTGCCCCGGCAGTGGAGCCTACTAGGAGAGTTATTCTCCGCGACCTTGACGATACTGAGACCCTTACAGCTGTGCAGGAGCAGGTTGAGAGCCTTACTCTCGGCATTCCCGATGTGAGGATTGATGAGCTACCTTTACAGCTGCAGCGACACACTACCGGTGTGCCTAGACGATGGACTCGTCTCTTGCGCATGATTGCACAGGCCGTGACGTGCTATCATGAGCACCACTAGGCTAGGGTGCCCCCTAGCATCTTTTGAGTTTTAGGTCATATGACCAATTTTGTCTTGGTTACAGAACATTATGTGTGAACTATAAACAGCTTATATATATTTTGATTTTCAAGTTTTATTCTGGTTGAGTTATATGATCCATATGTACAATCATTGATGATGTGTCTCTTTTATAAATGTCGCAAATGTCTATCTAACACATAATTTGCTAATGAGTCGGTTAATGTGCTTAAGTTTCTGGAAATATGTTGATATTGAATTGAATCAAATTGTCTTTCCAAAATCTTAACCCTTAGGAACATGCGATAAATAGCTGGATTGCGAACGGAATATATACCATTGAGTTGTAGTATTATGAGCTGTGAGTCTAGCCTGACAATTAGTCGGAATATGCCACGTGTGATGGCATCAGAGAGTAGTTCTATCAACGCGCTATACTCAGCGATGTTATTCGTTGATTTCCCAATACACACACCTCTAAAACTTACTAACTCGCCGCTTGGATCAAAAATGGCCCAGGCTGCGGAGGATAGGTTCCGCGAACTACGACTCGCTCCGTCGGCATATCCAACACATGTCTCCAGAAGGTTCGACATCTGCCACAAATGAAAAAGGTGGATCACTCGACCAGAAAAAATACTTTAGCGAAAACAAAATACAACAAAAGCATGCAGGTTACTATTTAAGCATAGTAATGCTTGAGGTACAACCTGTTACGGGGCTGCGCCAGTTCGCACTGGATTGGCAAGACTGCTTCTAGGCCATACACCAATTGAAAAGGTGTGAACCTGGTTGCGTTCTTTGCCGACGTTCGGTAAGCCCACAAGGCTGAGTACAGGATTAGGTGCCACCTTATTTTATGAACCCCGATCATCCTTTGCAACATACGCTTCAGGACCTTGTTGATTGCTTCAACTTGTCCATTGGCTTGCGGATAATACGGGGTAGAGCTGTCGTGAGATAGCCCTAGCTTGGAAGCTAATTCGACCATCATGTGATTGCGGAAATGCGATCCATGATCTGTAACTATAGCCTGTGGTACGCCGAACCTGGCGACTACATGATTGAAAAAGAAAAGGGTAGTTGTTTCACCAGTGTTATCCAATGTAGGCATCGCCTCGGCCCCTTTGGTAAAATAGTCAACAGCGACTATAATATACCGATGCCCCCCGGTCGAGGTGGGGTTACATTGCATGAAATCGATGCCCCACTTGGCGAAGGGCCCAACAGCAACTATCGGCTGTAAAGGTGCGGGTGGTGTCTGGTTTTGCTATCAAAAATTTGACAAGCATGGCAACTTCTGACTGCGATTATGCAATCTTTGAACATGGTTGGCCAGAAGTATCCTGCTCGTAAGATTTTATGTGCTGTTGCATATCCAGATTGATGCCCCCCACACGTGCCTGAATGACATTCATTCAGGGCTTTTTCGGCCTCCTCATGGGTAAGGCACCTCCTCAGAACTGTATCGATACCACGACGGTAAAGTGTATCACCGACGATCATGTAGTCTTTTGCTTGGTATCGTATACGTTTCTGTTCAGAGTGAGAGGTGTTAGACCTGAATTTTTGGGTTTGGAGATAGACTATGATATCTCCATACCACTCATCGCTTGTAGATATCAGAAACAAACTTTCGTCCACGATTGACTCTTCTGATGTTTCATCGTTGGACGACGATGGGAGATCGCACAATAATTATGCGAAAACTAGAGCTTTCTTTGATTTGGATTTTACAAATTCCAGATCAAACTCTTGAAGGATGGCTATCCATTTCGAATATTTGCCCCCCAGCAACTGTCACGACAGTATATAAGTCATGGGGTTGCAATCTGACAAGATGGTAGTTTTCCGAAAGAGGACATAATGTCGAAACCTTTGAATTGCTTGAACAGCTGCAAGCGCTAGTTTTTCAACATAAGAATATTTACTTTCTGTATCATTTAAGTTTTTACTTAAATAATAGATAGGATGTTCAATTCCATCGACTTCTTGAACTAAAACCATCGCAATGGTCGTATCCGCTGCAGCCAGATACAGGTTAAAATCTCTTTGATAGTCTGGGGCGTACATTAATGATGCTTTTACTAGACAATCTTTCAGAGCATCAAAGGAACCTTGCGCCACCTGGTCCCAGACGAAAGGTACATCCTTTTTCAAAAGACGAGTATAACCTTTAGCAAGTTCTGCGTAATTTGGAATGAACCTCCTCAGAAAGTTGGCTTTCCCTTGGAGTTTCTGAATCTGAAGCAAATTTGAAGGTGGAGGCAAATTAATGATTGCCTGAACCTTGCAGGGGTCGAGACGAATCCCATCCTTAGAGACTACAAAGCCAAGTAAACGACCAGAACCGACACAAAACACACATTTGTGTGGATTGAGTCTTATCTTGTAGTGTCGGCAACGTAGAAATATAGCTCTTAAATGCTGCGGATGATCAGTCCGCTTTCGAGAATGAGCTGGAAGGTCGTCGAGATAAGGTTGAACGATGTTCTTGATGTCGAGGAAGGCATAATTCATTGCCCTCTGAAATATCGCCCCTGCGTTCTTTAAACCAAAGGGTAATTTTCGATAAGCGAATGTGCCCCACGAACAAATAAATGCAGTCTTTGACTGGTCCTGTGGGCGGATATTTATTTGATTATACCCGGAAAATCCATCCATAAATGAAAAGATTTCACATCCGGCGCATTCATCAATTATCTGGTTGATGAAGGGTGTAGGATAGTTGTCCTTCGGACAAGCTTGGTGTACATCCCTATAATCGACACACACTCTAATCGTCCCTTGTTTCTTCATAACAGGGACAATATTCGATACCCAATCGGTTAGAGGAACCGGGTAGATGAATCCAGCATGGAGAAGTTTTTCAACTTCTGCCTTAATGGCCGCGGCTTTCTTGGGGTGTACCTGCCGAAGCCGTTGTCTTACTGGTTTGACATCAGGATACATTTTAATTTCATGTTCAACGATACTCGAGTCAATGCCTGGCATTTCATCATATGACCAAGCAAAGACATCTCTAAATTCGTAAAAAAGAGCGTTATATATTTCCAGTTCTGAAGGGGAACAACCTTTGCCAACATAAATATTCTCTACAACATTTGTTTTAGTCGAGATATTTATGGCTATAGTCTCTTCAATATTGGATAAGTTTCGCTCGGAATCCACCGTATTTACATTATTTGTTAGGAATTCAAAAACTGAAGGGTGATAAAGGTCACATTGAGTATCTTCTTCATATTCAGGAAGAAGGGAACGATGGTGGTGATCATTCCATGGTGCCCCCTCAATCAACATTGATTGTAAGATCCCTTCGTCAGTCCCATGTATTTTCGACCAAGGATCTAATGGGGTACGATATTCTCTAGACCTATCTACCCAAACGCTTGACACGCGTTGATTTGGGTTCACCTCCCAAGCTTGAAACATTGATTGCTACAATATTTTTAAAGGGCTTGGGGGCAAAACAATTGCATGATCCATGTAGACCTTGTCTTTTGCGACCTTCGTGGAAGATATCATGTTGCAGGTTGCTACAAATGGTATATTTCCTATAATAGGAGGTGGTAGCGCAAAAGTTCCTATCAATGTGGGGTCTTTCAATAATCCTACTCCGATATCTTGAAGCGAATGGTTGCTCTCATGGATCATGGGAATGCTTCCCGTAACTTGTGAACCATTAGGGAGGAAGTTTTGTTGGTTGGCGACCATAATCCCTCCTTCAAACGGGAATGAGATCTTCCTAAAATAAGTCAACACAACAGCTGCCATGGCATAAATCCATGGTCTACCGAGTAGGATGTTGTAGTCAAGATTTCCATCGATGACCTCAACATCAATTTCTACTGTTTTTCCTCCTAGTTCAACTTTCAAGTTATTAAGGATACCGTATGGGGTATAAGTCCTTCCGTCGAAAGCTTTTAATGTCGTCGAGGATCGCAACAAGGTTGGAGATCCTAAAGTTTTCCAGCAACTCATCGACATAATACATGTTGATGCTTCCTCATCAATAATTGTTCTGTGAACAGTTTTGTTGAAGGCTTTCACTTGAATAAGGAAAGCTAGTTGAGCTGGTAACTGATGATCGTATCCTTTGTGATCAAAGGATACAAGATTGGAATCCTTAGGATCAACCCCACCAATTGCCGATAACAAAGCCTGCCTTCGGGATGGACAATTTTGTAGTACCTCAAGAGTCGAAATAAGGGATGGCGATTGGGCCAAATCTTCCGCTATGTTATAATGCTGTGCCGCCCTAGCGCGAGGATTAAACGTCGACTTGTGTACTACTCCCTTTGGCGGTTTTATTGTTAACTCAGGAATGATGGGCGGTACAACTTCTGTCGAAGTTGTTGTTGAACTACTTGGTTGATCTTTACCTTTGTCATTCGACAGTTGAGGATTCCTGTAATCTTTGTTCCTTGTCGAAATCAAAGCATCATTCTGCTGTTTTGAAACCGACAGCATAAGCACTTGCGACGGGGAAGCATTTCCACTATCAACCAGATTTTGACCTGGGTTGGGAAATGGATCGGTTAACACAGCTGAGGTTTGGGAACTTTTAAAGAACCTCTTTAACTCAGCTTTGTATAGACAATCAGTTGTCCAATGATCCTCGTCACATATCATGCATGGACTTTTGGGTTTCCCTTTCCTAGGAGGGTTTGAAGAATTTTTTCCAGGAGATGATTCACCCTGTTTCTTCGTCTTCCCCTTGTTTTGCTTATTCTTGCTTCCTGGTTGATTGGTTTCTTTGCCTTTATCTGCTGACACGGCATTTACTTCCGAAGCAAGAATTTCTTCTTTTGCATTTTGATCCGAATTCTTACGGGCTTTCTTAGATGAAGCCTTTATCGATTTCGTGTTTGTCGTGCCAATCACGCCATCACCGGCATGAGAGTCACTATTGGATTTAGGAGGGGGAGGAATTGAAAATTCCGGTCTAGGAGCGTCAGGTATTTTGTCGTAGAGCATGCCAGACTGAGTATAAACTAAGTCCAAATACTGTGCACGAGCGATAACTTGCTCCTCTGTTACGACTCCTCCCTTGGCCACATCTTCCGTTATAGCAGGAAGTAACGACTTTATAAACCATTCAGCTAACAGCTGATCGGGAACGTATGTTTTCACAATCCTACGACGACGACGCCACTCATGTATATGATCAGATATATGGGTGGCAGTTGTCTTCTTGAAGTTGGTTAATATTTCTGTTCCCGTTTCATACCTTATCGGTAATTGAAAATGGGTTAAGAAAGTCGTGGCTAGGTAGCTAAAATTGTCGAAAGAGGCTCTAGGTAATTCAATATACCATTTAGCCGCTGGACCTGCCAATGTCCTCTGAAAAAGGTGAAGCCTTATCGAATCGTCCTTCAAGGTGTTCGACGAACACCACAGATGAAAAGTCATCACGTGATTCGATGGGTCTTCACCTGGATTTCCATTGAATTTAGGAATGTCAGATGGAAGTTTGTGAGGAATCGTTGGCCACCAAGGGGCATAAGCAATCGGATCGTTAGTTAACCGGTGTAAATCGGGTAACTCTAAAGTTGCCACGAATTGTAACTGTTGATTCAGGTTAGGCGAAGCGTAACCAGGGTACGATGGAATCGCTTGAGCAGTGGGCCTTTGCATACCAGCATAATGTAATTGATGTTGGTATGATTGATACGGTTGGTGGACTTGACCACTGTAAAGTGGTTGGTTTTGACCGTTTTGGATATACGGTTTTCCACTGTTCGCAAAGATCTGCTGCTCAGAACCTTGGTACACCTGCTGGAATTGTGGTTGTTGGTATTGCACTAGCCACGGTTGTGAAGCCATGTTCTGTTGTGCTATGCTAACCGTTGGACCAAGGTGTGGGGTAATTGTACCCGTTTGGACCTGTGTCGCCCCACCAGTTGGCGATTGTGGTTGTGACCCATGGTCAAGTGGCTATTGCATTACAACCTAAGAAATCTGAGGTTGACATGCAACAGGTATCGCTTGAACTTGTCACACTGTTACAATAGTCGGTGTGGTTGGGATGTTCGTCATAGGTACACACTGTTGCATAGAATATACAACCCTTAGTTGTTGAGGTAGCATAGGTACCCAACTACTTGATGCAATTCTAGTATAACCTGAATACTGTTGTGAACTCCCGTATGGGTACCCTCCCGGAGGGGGTAATGAAAGGGCATACTGCCCCCCATACGGTAGCAATCCAGAACTCAAGGGGATTGATTGTCCTTGGGGACTAGATTGCCCAAATTGACCTCCAAATGGATCAATTTGCCGAGTCTCAACATAAGAGTTGCCGGGTATTACTCCGGATGAACAAATTGGAACAGACCATACTGTCGAAATAGTCCCTTGGTGGACTCCTTCTAGCAGTTGTGAGCTAGTTGCGACAGATGGTATGCCGACAAACATTGTTGGAGTGACGGTAGGGGCTTCTGCTATCGCTGTGTCATTCGACATAGTCCTAGATGATGACGGTTGTTCAGACATTTTAAGTCTATCCAATAGATTGCCTAGCAATTCTACAGGAACCTCCACTTGTGGTGGATTAACTTCTGATGAAGGAAATAGAGTGACCCCGACTCCAAAATGGGTTGGAGTATTTGCTTGCGGATCCTCTGCAATTTCCTCTATCGCAATCAAACCTGGTGGAAGAGGAAGACCGTCAGGTCCGTAAAAAATTTCTGGTGCTGAAGAAGTGGTTGTTTCGACAGCGACAGTTGTTGGAGGAACAAAACTTTCTGGACCGGTTACAGATGGAACTGGTTCAGTTACACAAGTATTTGCCCCCAGACTAGGATCAGTATTACTGTCCTTCTATGGCTGTTGAACTTCTTCTATAGAGGCAGGGTTTCCAGAAATGTTTGGAGCAAACGGAACCTCAGATGTAGTTGGAACACTAGTTCTAACCTTTATAGGAGATTTTGAACCAGTTAAACGAGTTCGCTTTGTCCGTACTGTTTTCGATTTCGGAGACAAAGACGGTTGACTTGTAAGCCTCCGCGAACGATAGGGTTTCAATTGACTTTCTTCCATGATTGTGGATTACTCGATCAACCAAAATATTAAAAAGGGGAAATTTGTGTTTCCGAATTGAATGAATTTTATTAGACGCTTTTAGACACAACTTGCTTTTTCACTTTTTAAGAGTCGAGAAAAAGCTAAAGATGACTCTAGTCTCCTTCGATGTTTTAACGAGCCCGAAGTGACAAATGCTCGGATGGACTTTTTCAGTTATAGAGTTTGAAAAAGGTCAAAAGAATCTACTATGGAGTTCTAGGCAGAGGGTGTGCCAAACTTTTCACAAAACCACAGAATACGTTTTACGGTACGAGTGGTCGATCTTCGTGAATGCTGTGTTCACTGCATTGCGATCAGTAGGGCGGCCGACACGGCTTCCTATGGATAAAGGCTTTGTTCCTATAGGGGTCTCCCAATATATACGCGATGGTACGTGGGAGCACAAGTCCGTATTAGTTCCACCGACTCTCAGGAGGAATCACCCACCTTCTTCGAGATCGACAGTCACTATGTTTAACGACACCGGAACACGTCTCTACTTAGACCTCTATGTGTTTGCGTTATGTTTCAAAGCGTTGTTATGTTCATTCAATATATTTTAAGTTGATCTTCTTAAAGTTTGCCTTTCAAGGTTCACCACGAGATGTATGATACAAATTCCTAAATGCAGTCTAAGATGATAAGCAAGCTTTACAATCTTTCAACTTATGAAAATCTTAACTACTGAGGGAAAAGAAAGACATCATCTTTTCACACAGATCAAAGAGCACCCACTAATGCACTTTTTCCTAAATCCAGCATGCAAACTTATCAAATGCAAAATGCACAATGCAGGTATTTCTTTTCTCTTTCTTAATGTTGATGTACTACAAATGAAAGCTGTTGTATAACTTTTGAATTCAATTTCAAGTGAAAGCAAACAAGTTTTTGTCCAAAATAAAACGACACCTTAAGATTTACTTGTTTCAACACTAGAAATACATAAATTCAAACCATATGACGAAAGCAAAAGCTCAATCAGCTATGAACAGCAAACAAACTAACTCTTAAGATCAAAACGACACTTATCACAGGTCTAGATCTAAGAGGTCACAGCAAGACTAGTTCACTTTCGTTATGGGAAACTGCAATTGATGTAAGAAATACACAAAGAACAAATACAGTTTCTTTATACAACCGAGGCGGAATAGTGACAAACAAAGGTGGTTTCAGATAGGTACATTGACTGATAACAGGCTGCAAAAATAGGGATGAAAACAGGGCAACAGAAAGCGGAGAACCTCAGTTGCACAAGGCAAAACTGGTTCAGCGCAGGTAGAACACTGTCAGTTTGACATTCAGCGCAGGTAGCCCCTTCGGGACCTGCGATGAAATGCAGACTGCCTTCACAGTGCCTGCAATGAAGAGAAAAACTCTCGTTTCTCTTGGTTTCCGGGTTACAGATTGCTCAAAAATCAACAATTTTTGGCCAAATCAAAGCTACCAATCAGTACACACTAAAGGATGACTCAAAGGAGGATGAAAATCTATCACTAAGAGCTGTTCAGAGTCCTTGTGGATCAACTCTTCAAATCATAAACATGCCCAGAAACTGAGCTAGAGTAGCTGCCCTCTACTTTGCATTTGAAATATCCAAATGCAGTTCGATTCGGTACTCCCTGTGTTTAGGAAATGAATAGCAAAAACACAAACAACCAACAAGATACTTTCCCCAGTGGAGTCGCCAATTTGTTGTAGGGAAAAGTATCCAATACGGAATGACCCTATCCCACTCTAAGGGTGATAGTACCTCAGCAACAATCAAAGCAAAGCTATCTAAGATTTCTTCTTTATGAAAGTAAAATAGGGGAGAAAGAGATCCACTAACCGATGTCTTTCGCTAATGGTTGATCCAATCTTCTCTCCTTGCTACTTGCTCCCAGCTCCTTGCTCTTTCACTGGCCCAGCTACGCCAAGATCCTGCAAAATGGCAAGAGAGGGAAACTACAAGAAGCATACATTCATAATTGATTCAAGGATTAGAATAAATCAAATACACAAGTATAACAATACATCATTGAGACACATGCATATAGAAGAACCTCAAATGCTTTATTAATGGAAGAAGTAAAGTTCAGGAAGTGATACAACCATAAGAGGCCTAGTCCAGCATCACCTTCCCAGCAGAAAGAAATCTCCTCTACACCTCCTTCAAAGCAAATCACCAAATAGTTCTAAACTCAAACCAACAACAATTCTTTACATTCACAAGATTCCAGCCTCCCTAGACCTCATGAGAGAGATCTATATATAGGAGTTTTGGAGAAAGGATGAGTCAGCTTGAGACTGGCATGGAGCTGACTAGTGTCCTCTCTCACTCCAGTTATTCTTCAGTTCTTGAGTCCACTTGGAGGTTCTTGCTTCCACTTGGAGATCTAGACCCTCTTACTCATCACGAGTCGAATTCCCTGATCCAAGTGTCATTTTGGAAGCTTCCCGGGCATTGACACCTTGAGGAATGACTGTGCCACATGTCCAAACTCGCCCAGCGCAGGTAGCCTTCTTTGTAGTTGACATTCAACACAGGTAGACAGTGGAGCAGTTGACATTCAGCGCAGATGCTCAGTGGAGCAGTTGACATGATCCAGAATTGCCTTGTTTTTGAGTGTTTTCAGGTGGAGAACTTTTATTCAGTGCTGTGGTTTGCTGACCTTGTTCCTCTAGGGGTAGGAACAACATGTTTAGGGACTTTGGATCCCTTAGATTATGGACATTTCATGCTTCATGTTGTAAGGCACAAAAATGTCTATAACAGCTGCCACTTGTGCCTGTTACTGAGAATATGTTGGATTTTAACAAAAGAACCAGTCAACCATTAGGGATCCTTCCTGAGTTTCCTATTACTTTGGGAGTAAAAATTGTTTATCTCAATGTGATGGTAGTCCCAGGCCCTTTATATTACAATTTACTTCATGGGCATGACTATGTATATGACATGGGAGTTATTGTTTCAACACTCTTTCGAGTGATTTGTTTCCCGCATGAAGTCAGAAATGTCACCGTTGACCAGCTTTCATTTCCTGGTCCTAATATGGCTTCTGGTCAACCATATTCCCTAAATAGTCCTTTTGTAGCAATGGTATTATCCCCTCTAGAGGTTAATTATGTGGCAACCCATTCAATGCCTACATCAATTAACGATCAATTCAATGATGTACTAGGGGCATTGGAATGAGATCTCTCTAATGGATTCCTTGCTACAGATCCCTTCAAGAGCATTGTTCTCCCATATGATGAGAAACTCTTGGAAACCATGACCTCTTATGGGTCGTGATCAAAGGAATATGATGACAATTCTTGGTCTTGTGTCAACCTCATTAAAAAATGAAACGAGGAATACGATGATAGTTCCTTGTCTTGTGTTAACCTCATTAAAAAATGAAGCAAAGGATACAAGCATAGTTCCTTGTCTTGTGTCAAGCTCGTTAAAAAATGAAACAAGGAATATGAGGATTGTTTTTTTACTATGTCAACTTCATTAAGAAAAATGAAATAGGTCCCATAGCATAGTTCCTTGTCTTGCATCAAGCTTGTTAAAAAATGAAACAAGGAATCTGAGCAGAGTTCCTTGTCTTGTGTCAAGCTCACTAAAGAATGAAACAAGGTGTGTTAGAGAAAAGTTCCAAGTCGAGTCTTTGATTATATTTCATAAAATCCCAATCGAGTATTTCACTTGATCTCAGATATGAACCTTCATTCCATCCACCTCATAGCCACGAGTAGTCTAATTATGTGAATGCAATGAAACTTGGGGTCATGCAGCTACAATCAAGTCATCATGTTGGGGGCATGTAAACAAATCTCAAGCATAGTTTTTCATGGTTCAAGCTTGTGTAAAAGTGAAACTAAATCCAAGCATAGTTTTTCATTTCAATCTTGTGTAAACATGAAACTGAATCCAAGCATAGTTCCCTATAGTTCAAGCTTGTGTAAAAATGAACCCATCTCCATTTTAACCCTCGTGATTTCCATTATATCGGCCTCTCCCATCAGATGAGCCTTGTATTTTTCTCCTTCCATCATCACTATCTGCTTGGCCGATCATACGCTTTCACTTGGTTGTTTTACCCTTTTTTAGGAACAGTTGCAATGAGTCATCTTGTTAGCTAGCCTCTTCACATAAATCAACATGTTTTGAGAAGTTCTATCATCAATGGAACGAGTTGCTATCCTAGACACCACTCATTCCTCAAAGTGGGGTCCCTTTTAAGCTCTTTTTAAACTCTCTAAATATGAAAATATTGTTGAGTTCTTGTACTTTTCAGCTCGTTAACGGATTGGAAATGACATCTACTCAGAATAAGTTTAACCCATTTTCATGCTAAGATAGATTATTTATGAAAAATTAATACGTTGACCAAACATGGTCAATGGGTCCTCTCTTGTATTGTTTTACCCTTTTTCAGACTTGAGAGAGAAATCTACGAAAAAGAACTTGTGGAGTTTTCTTTTCATCCCTTTTCAAACTCTCTAAACATGAAAACGACCGATCTATCTTTGACGTTAAACTCGTTAAAACACCAAATAGTGGCAAACCTGTTGATCATGACAAGACTGAGTTTCACCTTCACTAGACTCATTAAAACATCACATAGCGATGGATTCACCTAAAGGGTGGAATTATACAACAAGCATATGTTATCCTCCTCAAGCTTGATAAGAAATAAAGAGGTAGTAGTCAGAAATGATTGGGGAAAATAGGAAAAAGGGGTAAACAACTTTATGGTAGCAAGTCGCTCTTGAACAAGACACTTTCACTTCATCTCCATGACTATTTGGGTTGGATTTTCTGCTTGATGGTTGTCATAGCTATGGTCTATCACACCATCCATCACTTTTATTTTGGGTCAATGCTGCCAATTCATTCAGACTATCTGGGTTGGGTTAACTGCTTGATGGTTATCATACCGATGGTCTATCACACCATCCATCACTTTGGTTTTGGGTCAATGTTGCAAATTCATTCAGTGTCACCAATATGTTCAAGAGAAGTCACTCAGTTTGAAATTCATCCTTTGTAATATTCATAAACCTTAATTTTCATGATCGCCATTCCTAAACCTTGTGTCGTCAATCAAATTCCGTCTCCAAAATCATTACACTCGTTTCATGTCGTTGATGTGGGATACATCAAGGCCCTCCTGTAACGAGTCACTTCTTGTTGACATCAACACATTATCCAAGAAGTTGAATTAGAAACACCCTTTCAGTACCTTGAGGCTTCCATACATCAATGGAAAGTTTCTCGCTTCCGGCGATAGGTTTACATCATTGGCCTTCGACTGGAAGACTTTGTATGGTGTTCGACATCAAAACATCCATTCACACGATGCAAAATGTGTTGCAGTACCTTGAGGATCATTATCATTGTCGGTGATTTCTCTCGTGTCTGATTAACAACTTACATCATTGGCTAGTAATCAGATGGTTTCTTCCCATGTTTGACTTCAGATGACATATTCACATGGTTAGAATCATAATAGAGTGAACGATTGAATGAGATAGAAGACCCCAAATCTAGGCTGCGATTTCAGGAGTAGTAAATCATATGTACAATGGCCTTACACTGATGGTCATCCATTCATGGGTTTATATCTGTATACGGCTGTCTATGTACATGTAATGAAAGTTTATATGATGAGCATGGGTATGCCTTCCCTCAACGATTCATGAAAAAAATCAAAATATCATTACATATGTATTGTAATTGATGTAGGTCACCTTCCACTTCGAAACCTCATCATCATATCGTAACTCATTTCATTCTACATTTACATTTTTCAACTTCATGCTTTAGGGGGAAGCTATTACAAATCCATTTCGGTGTATCACTCCCATCATCCATATCAGTGTTTTAGGGCTTATCACCCTAATTTCAGTTGCTACATGCCCTAAACAAGTCAAGCGTCTAAATGCCTCCTTCCGAGACAATTTCATGACTTGAAGACACCATGAAATGATCTCTAAGGGGACCAGTGCAGGTAGGCCCATGTAAGGGTGTGTTGCAGAGAAGTTGAGTCCATACCAAGGTGCTATCTAGAGAACTTAGGTCCTCTTTGACCTACGTTGGGTGAGATTGAGAAAAATTCACATAGGGTTTGGGGAATATTCTTATCTCTTGGAGTCTTCTAGAAGTTTCCCTCACTTATCAACTACTATGAGCTCGAAAATGGATGAGGAATGAGTTGATATGAATCCTATCATCTCATCTCTTCCTCCATGGAAATATTCTAATATGGAAGGCCATTCCATACCCCCATTTATGACATAACCTCCTCCATCTTCCTATAAATTTAGCACTCATCTAAGTTATTAGGGGCTAGACTATGTTGAATTGTAAGGAGATAATGGTTTTATGAGAATTGACTTTCAGCCAAGTATTGTTATGCTACAAGTTTATCATGTTCTTGATGTGATGTGGATGGGACCAAAGCTAGAGGAGTGACTTCGAATCAGACTTGATGGTTTAATTCCTTCTTATATTCAATAAAGTATTTGAACCTTTTTCCATATGCTTATCTCGTTATATGATGCTTATATGTGTGAATGTATCTAATTCCATTTACTTGTAATCAATAGATATTTTGCTTTGATTGGTTCTTTGTCTTCTGTTGATGTTTACGGGTAATTCTCAAGCATGTTAGGTACGGGAAGGAGGGATTGGGTTGATAGAAAGGAGACAAGAGGAAATTGGAACTACAACTAGGTCTTCTAATTCTCTTTGTCTTCTCTATTGCTTATAGGAAAAGGTTAAAGTGCTTTAAACTGTTGTTCTAGATATGACTACTTATATAGGTAATAGTATTTATTCGTAGATACCAAATTCTCCAAAACACCTGGATAATAGTTTTTTTAGGACATGGAGAGGTAGAACGTGTGGGGAGACATAACTTCTCCAAACACTAATATAAGTGAAAAACTCCTTAACGAAATAAAACCAAATATTGGTGAAACATTCTTCAATGACGAAAACCATTCCTGGAAACATGGAATTGAAAATTACACTATATAAGGGAATCATTATAAGGTGACATATGTTGTACATGTGATCAAAGTAAATTTCTTTCGAGATAATGTTGTGATAAACATGTATTCGAAGCTGGTCGGAAAGTGCTCATTTCCATCCCATATATGGCAAGTCTAGTGAAAAACATATGGCATCCATCACATAGGTGGACATATAGAATGGAATATTATTAGTATAGGTGTTCTCTGAATGATAATTTGAAATATGCTTTGCCATGCTATCTCATAGTAATTGGGCCCAATCAAAGATATTACCATGAGAAGTAGTTTGAATTAGTGGGACCTAGTCAATACTGAACTGAGAGACATTTTGGCAAGAAAATATTCAATAGAGCATGGAAGCAATATAACAATAGGGGTAAGCTAGTGTAGTGACAAAATATTTTCCAGAATATTATTTCTTAAATTTACTTGGGTCACTCCTTTATTCTTTTGTCATTTTATGTAGTGCTTCCTTTATTCACCATTAGTTTTAAATAATTTGGTCGAGAAACAAGGAGTTATACAATATCTAATAGTCTAGTTAATGATACATACCACATATGCTTTCTGGCATAAATGAGGAAATGGTGATGCCTCAAGGAGTGGAAAATTTTCTTTCCTTGATGTCAATGTTCTCAACCACCCCACAAATCATATATGTATAAGGAAGTAGTCATAGATGTGCAACAACTTTATGCAAGTGAGATTTCAAAGCATCCCTAATCGACACTTCTTAGGCTTTACAATTGCCATGGTCCTCTATTGCAACTTTAGGCGGTTCTTTGACCTCTTATCGAAATTATTCTTCAAACCTTTCATAAATGGTGTTCCATGATGAACAGCCAATGGTTTTTTTACACACAGTGTTGGAAATGAGAAAACTATGTAAGAACTTTTCATTGATCTCTTCTTTGAAATGTGAAATTTCCTATTGTAGAGGGGGATTCTTCGTTCCTTTTACCATGATAATAGCTTAATGAGTTCCTTGTGCAATATTGAACTATAATAGGAAAGGTAAAGGATTAAAGAGTTTTTTGTAATATATGGCATAATAGTGCATAATATACAAGTTAAATCAATCATTAGAGATATTAAAAATTGACTGATGCAACAATAAATTGAATTCATTACAGTGAGTACCATATCTAAATGAAGTGTGACTTTGAGATATTAATATCACAATGACAATGATTAAAGAAAACAAATGTCACAGTCATAAAAAATGAAAGATTAGATGGTAGATGATGTGTTGAGTACATCATCCTGTAATGTAAGACCCTAGAAGGTAGAATGAAATTCTTTCTTGAAGTGACTGGACTGAGTAAGATGTAGGGTGACATATAGTGTATGCCAATATGTCCCAATGTGGAAATATGTATTTGTTGAGTAGACCAAATGAGTTGTCATGTTTGGTGAAATATATGAATAAATAGTTCGATTCGCAAAGAGTTGAATATGGGAGAGCATGATCAAATGAATTAGTATTTTCAATCATAAAGGAAGAATGGGACCCATAGCCAATGATTTTCCTAGACATTTTTCTCCCATCACTTACATAAAGCATTCCAAATGAATCTTTCAGGGTAAGTTCGAGAGGGATGATTTGAAAATGAATAAGTCACAAGGCCAATCAAAGCTTTATCCATTTTGATATGTGCAAGGCTATGAAACAACATCCTACATGAGATATCCTACAAAGAATGTAAAGATGAAAGTTTAGAAAGGGTTGGGATAAGTCCATCGGGCCACATGTTCAGAAATAAGGATATAAGTGCAAGCTATTAGAAATGGATTTGATAAATACAATCCAATAAATTGATACTTGGTTTGCTCATTTATATCTTGGTTGTGGTGATGTTGGCCATAAGATATTACTATTTTATCTATTAATTAAAACTAAAGTAAATCAAAACTATGTTAAAACTAAAGGTTTCATTAAAATTTAAAGGGTTTTTTTGAAGTCAAGAATAATGAAAAATTTAAAGGGTTCTCATTTTTTATTGATGTAATAAAACATAAAGGGGGATTTTAATTTGTCGCAAAAATTGGTGGCATATTGGGTGAAACCATTATCTCTATTTATATTAATGAAGAGAGTTTCAAAATAAGTTTTCACGATAGAGATAGAACTGTTAATTTTAATAAAGATTCATGAAGATAATTTTTTAATGATCTATAAAGAAAATAAAGAAAACCTATACTCATAACTTTAAAGTATGAACTTTATGTAGAAGGGGAAAGGCTATTTAAATTTTATTGTTAGAGTAAGAACTTTAGATTTTGATTTTGTTACCGGGTAGAACCAAGAGTCATTTTCTAGATGCCTATTTGATTTTAACTTTAGATTCCTAGAATCAATTTGTCGCTAGCATCCATGTTCAATAGCCTGATGAGGTTACCTTTGGATCATTCATGTGTTTACCTGCCTCCAACAATCCTTGTTAGTAGCCCTATGGGTTTACATGAATTTCCCAAGATTTCTTAAGTTTGTATTATTGTTATCCTTTATATTACACAATTTGTAACTGGATATTAGAAATGGTGATTCAAGAAGTTGGGTGATAAAGAAATTTACTGAAAAATCAATGAATATTATTGTTTTAGTTAGCTTGTCATCTTTTAATTTGTCATTATTATTTAAGACGTATAAAAAGAAATCAAAACTTCTTGAAAAGATAGATTTTAAAGTATTTTCTGAAGAAAACTTTCTTAATTAAGATGAATGAATAATAAAATTCCTCATGATGATGAATAAGTTACAAGTTCTTGACTTCAACATTATTGAATTGATATTATTCTATTAACATGTATAAACAGGATATAGAAATGCAACATCTCACTAGATACTATTAGAAAATTAATAACACAAAAACTGGGTTTACAAGTGGTTATTTACATATTTATAGAAAAACATGCAATCATCTTAAGAAAAATATCTCTTTAAAATATGTCCATTTATCGAAATATTTTCTTCAACTTTTGGAAGAGTTTGAAGAATAAAAGAAGATAGACCTATTTTCTTAGATATTTTAAATGGGAAAAGCCACAACTTTTAAAATTTTGTATGCTTTCCTTTATCTTCATGCATTTTTCCATACTCTAATAATAGGTCACCGACATCAATTTTTTTTTCACCTACTAAAGTATTATCAAACATTTTTTTAATGATTTTTTATCGATTATTGTAAGTTTGTATAACCTTTTCTCTCCTTTCATGTAGCTTAAAAAATTGTGCAAAATGTTGTCGCAACCTAGAACATGGTTGTTCTTGCATAGATTATACTAGATCTAATGATGGAAACAATAAGTTTGGAGGTATAATTTCCTCTTTTCAATAAAAATTCTTAGATGATACAAATGATTAAACGTTATTTCTATATATACGAGTCTAAGGGCTCACAATATAATCAAAGCAAAAATATCAATAATAATATAAGGGCACAACAAAAACAACAGTGGACTTCTATGAGGCACACTAATAACAATATGGGGACAATAGGGGCACGATAATAATAATAAGGGCTACAATGACATTAGTAATGGGGGGTTCACTAGTATTATAGGGACCTAACATGCACCTCTCCTTCAAAAAAGTGTTGTCCTCAATGCTTGAGTAGTTATGGATGCTTCTGTATAGAATTCTCATCCTCCCACGCAGAATCATTACTGGGTAAGTTCTTCCATTTGATGAAATACTCTAAAATTGATCAATTTCATAGCTATCAAATTCTTGCTTCTCTGACTGATTTATGTTCCAATAAGATTTTTCCTTCCTCTTCAAGTTCTGGCAATATTGTGTGAACTAGGAGCTTGTCACCTATAACCTTCTTTAAAGATGAAACATGGAAAACTGGGTGCACTCGAGAAGCTACAAGAAGCTCCAATTTGTATGCCATAGTAGCAAACTTTTGCAACACATTGTATGGACCATAATACTTTGGTGATAATTTATTATCCTTCTTAGCTTTCTTGAGGGAAATTTGCTTATATGGTTGTAGCCATAGGAATACCCAGTCACCTACATCAAAACTTCTTTCATTGTGATGCTGATCTACCTATTGTTTCATTCTATTTTGTGCCAAAGTGAGGTTATCCTTTAAGAGTTGGCGAAATTGTTGTTGATGCCCGATGTGATCTTCCACTGCTTGAACCTTAGAATTTTCTCTTAAATATGATGTGATGGATGGAAAATGATATCCATAAAGTGCCATAAATGGCATGAGTTTTTCTACAATATGGAATGAAGTTTTATACCACCATACAGTGAGAGGCAACCATTTGACCCATTGTGTCATTTTATCAAAGACAAAGAAATGAATATGTCCTTCCAAAAATTTGTTTACTATCTCAGTTTTCCTGTCAGATTTAGGATGATAAGATGAGCTATGAGCTAACTGAGTACGGATACAAGAAAATATTTTTTTCCAAAAATTTCCAGTCCAAATGGGATCTCTCTCACTTACAATAATCTTTTGGTTTCCATGTAGTGTTTGAATTATTTCCATAGATGTAGTAGAAACTGTATTGGATTTAAATAGATGATATAATGCACAAAAGTCTGCATACTTGGTAAGTTTGTCAACTACTACCATGATGACACTTTCCATCGGACTTGGGTAAACCTGTGATAAAATCCATTGAAACCTCCTCTTGACATTGGCTTGGAATGGATAAAGGACGTAATATACATGGAGTCTTAATTGTTTCAACTTTATTTTGTTGGAAAACCAAACATTCCGCCACAAATGTTTGAATAAATGATTTAAGGCCATTCGAAAAAGATTCCTTCTTAACCTTGTGCTAAGTTTTTAAAAATCGTGAGTTCCCTCCTAAGGGAGAAGTGTGAAATTCCATAAGAATATTTTGTTTGAGATTGAAATTCTTACATAGGTATAAGTGACCTTTGTACCATAACGAATCATTTTTCCAGCTAAATGTATTATATGTATTAGGATCTTGTTGTAACGTTTGAATGATTGCCCACAATTCTTTGTCATTCTTCCATTCAACCCTTGCTTCGTTTATCCAATCTAGTTGGATAATAGAAATGGCACAAAGCAATGCTTCCACATCCACATCCCTTCGTGAGAGTGCATCTGCCACAACATTTTGCTTCCCTTTTTGTAGATGATTTCAAATTCATAACCCAACATATTTTTGACCCATTTTTTCTTCTCTTCTAAAGATAATCTTTGTTCTAAAACGTATTTAAGACTATCATAATCTAGTTTTACCTTTAAGTGTCTTCCCATTAGGTATGGTGGTAATTTCTTAATGGCATGTAGTATTCCCAACATTTCCTTCTCATAAATAGCTTTGTGTAAATAATGTCCTTTGATTGGATGACTTTCGAAAGCAATGGTTCTTTCTTCTTGCATTAAAACAACACCAATTCCATTTCTTGAGGCATCACATTCCACAATAAAGGTTTTTGTGAAGTCTGACATAGCTAAGAACAGTGCTTGGAACATTTCCTCTTTAAGATGTTCAAAGGCCTTTTTTCATTCTAGAGTCCATGAAATTTCATCTTTCTTGAATAATGTTGTTAGAGGTGCTGCTATTCTGCCATAACTCTTAACAAAATTGTTATAATACCCTGTCAACTAGAGAAATTTTCGCAGATGCTATATGGATGTGGGAATTTTCTATTCCTTAATGGATTTAATTTTTCTAGGGT
This sequence comes from Pinus tabuliformis, assembly GCA_031772625.1. Lineage (NCBI taxonomy): Eukaryota > Viridiplantae > Streptophyta > Pinopsida > Pinales > Pinaceae > Pinus > Pinus tabuliformis. The sequence goes on from CM062820.1 coordinate 1,338,511,547, forward strand.
ATACCTTAACACCTTCATGAGAGACAATATGACATAGATATTCCACCTCTTGTACTCCAAAGAAACATTTGGAGCTTTTTGCATTCAATTGTTTTTCCTCCAATAGTTTGAGCACCCTATCAACATGTTGAACATGATGCTTCCAAGAATTGTTATAGATTAGTATATCATCAAAAAATGCTAACACAAATTTTCTAAGCGTTTTAAAATGGAATTCATCAAACCTTCAAATGTAGAAAGTGCATTGGTAAGGCCAAAAGGCATGACCAAAAATTCATAATGACCCTGATGAGTTCTAAATGTCATTTTTGGAATGCCTTCAGTCTTCACTCTGATTTAATGATAACCTAAATGAAGATCCAAATTGGTGAAGTTAATTGATCGATGCAATTTATCCAATAATTCATCAATGATAGGAATGGGAAATTTACCTTTAATAGTGATATTGTTGAGCTCCCTATAATATAGACACATGCGCCATGATCCATCCTTCTTGTGCACCAATACTACTAGAGTAGAGAATGAAATTTTACTAGGTTGAATTATAGCAGCCTCTAGAATTTCTGCAATCATATGTTCAATTTCACTCTTTTGGGCATAGGCATATCTATAATGTCCTATGTTTGGAGGAACAATTCCTAGAATTAAATTAGTAGCATGATCATGATCACAAATAGGTGGTAGGCCTCTGGGAGTCTCAAATACCTTGGAATGACCGTCCGATACTTTTTGGAGATATGGAGAAATACATGATTTCGATGTGGGAACATCTAGAGAACATAATTTTGCAATTACACTTGGTTGTTATTTCTTTAGAAGCTTTATCATTCTGTTAGAGCTGATTATCTTTCCTGGTTTCCCTGTGATACCCCTTTATTCAACTTCCTTTCCTTCCGAACAAAATTTCATGAAAATTTCTTGAAAATTAAAAGTTGATGTACCCAAGGATTATAACCATTGGACTCCCGGTACAACATCAGCTCCACCCATTGGAATGGAAAGCATTGGGCTATTCAATACATATTCGCCCATGGATAGCTTGATATTATGACACCTTCGAGAGAAATTTATTTTTCCTCCACTTGCAACCATCACTTGACACTTTGGTGCTGGATATAGGAAGAAATTCAATTCCTTGGCTATCTTACAATAAATAAAATTATGGGTACTTCCAAAATCAATCAACACTACAACATTTTTTCTCTTGATATGTCCTTCTATCTTGAGTGTTTGAGGATTCGTAATTCCAGCCAATGCATTACGAGATATGGTCGGATTCATTTGTTCTTTGTATAGGTTTTTCTTCATGTATATCCTCTTCTTTTGACATTTCTTGTTCCTTTTCTTCCTGCTAGTCACAATCTATGTAAAATAATTTATTCTCAGCACACTTATGACCTTTAGTGTATTTTCTATCACAACTATAACAAATCCCTTTTGCTCTTTTTTATTTAAATTGTTGTGATGTTAACCTCATAGGTTGTGAAAGGCTAGGGGAAACAACACTTCCAACTTTATACTTGTGAGTGGTAGGCTTCCTGGTTACCATAATTTTGATTTCCATTTTTCTTGCCAACGTGAATGCCTTCTCCAATGAATCAGGTTCCCAAAGGTGAACCTCATCTTAGATTTTATCCTTTGAAATTCCTACGAACACATCAATCCTATGGTCCTCTAGAATATGTTTTACCCTTATACTTAATTTTCGGAAGTCTTTAATGTGCTCCATCATTGAACCCTTTTGTTTGAGATTTACCAATTGGCTAAAAAAAGGTGTTTTTTCTGTATCCTCATAATGTGCTATCATTTCTTCCATAAAAATTGCCCAAGTGACAATTTGTTTACACGAGAAAAGCCATCGATACCATAAAAACTAATTTCATTCCAAATATAAAGTTGCAATGTGTACCATTTGTGTGTTTCCCACATTATGGAGATCGAAATATTGCTCCATCTATAGTATCCATCTTATAGGATACTTGCCATAAAACTTCCTCATATCGATCTGTAGAACATGGTGGGTCTTCAATCCAATGTTAGAGTCTATGAAATCATGATTAACATATATTTTATTCTCATCATGTGTTTCCTTTACTACCCTTTCACCATTAGTAAACATTTCATGTGTCAACCTTCTCAAATCTATCTTCAAATCTTCCATTTTGCCTCCCATCTTAGCTTCCATGCCATTCATCCTAGCTTCCACGTCATTCATATTAGTTTCCATGCCTTACCTTAAACTTTCCATCTTATCTTCCACGAAATCCATCTTAGCTTCTATTACTTTTTGTGAGAGTGAATTTTGTTCGAATTGGTCTCTTAATTTTGATCTATCATGTGGAATTTCCTCCTCTTCTTCATGAGTCATGCTAGAACTTTTAGGTTTCTTACTAGGTGTTTTCATTTTCTTTCTTCAGGGTATCAGTTAATGATAATTATTATTCACTATGCATTTTGAATTCCTTCAAACTAATTTTTCAAATCAAACTTATGCAAAAAAGAAAAAAAAAACTACACACCTTTCTTCACTGTGTAGAAGTTCGATATTTAATCTGATGCATGTCTAAAATTTCATATCTCTAAGATCGAAAATTGCAAAATTTGGTAGCCCTTTGAGTCCTCTTTCCAATGCCACTAGTCTGATCAAAATTGGATTTTCCAAGAAAGAGTTATGCCCAATCTCCCAATATGACATCATGATACAGTTTTTCTATAGAGCGAAATTGTATGAAGTACCTTGTGTTATTGTTTCAACCTTCAGACAAGAAAATGATGCAAAAAAAATCAATATCCATCCAATTGCTGTAACCTCTTACATAATTTAATATGATACTCACATAGAAAGTTATGATGATTTTCCCAAGGTCACCTATTTGGGATGTAATTCGGGAGCATGCAAAAAAACTAAATTGCTTAGATCATATCTCAGAAAATATAGCGAGACAAGACCTAAAATTCGGACCCAAGGATCATCGGTGTCTTGTTTCAATTTTGTTTTTTTTATCTTCTGAAACATCACAGAAAAATAATTATAGTGAAAATTCCACAATGACCTGTTTGGAGCAGTGAAACCCTGGAATCTAATGCTCTGATACCAAATGTTATGAAGCCAGCTCACAAAAATATAGAAAGTATAGATCAATGCCTTAGAAATCAGCCTCTTCTTAGGGGAAACCTCCCTTACATTACACAAATGAAGAATTCTTCGATGATACAAATGACTAAACCTCCTTTCTATATATAAGAGTCTAAGGGGTCACAATATAATCAAAGCCGACATAACAATAATATTAAGGGCACAAAAATAACAATAGTGGGCTTCGATGGGGCACACTAACAACAATATGGGGACAATATGGGCACAATAATAACAATAAGGGCTGTAATGACAATAATAACAGTGGAATCACTAGTAGTATATGGACCTAACAAAGCCTCTGCATCTTCTATCTTCTTCATTTCTCCATCAAAAGTAGATGGCTTCACTTTCGTGAATTCATCTCGAAAGTATCCCTTATCATTCCTCCTGTAAGAATGATAGTGATGACGATCATGATATCTATCAGAACCAGAACTAGAATAACACTTGTAATCATTTCCCCTCCTATCTAGAGTGTCCAACAACCTACCATCTCTCACTGTATAACATCTATCTAAGCTACTGCCATATGCCCCATTAGTTCCATCATTAAAGGAAGTTTCAGCCAAAAATTGGCATCCCAGGGAAAAATAATAAAATAATAGTTAAAATAATATAATGAAAGTTATGAATTTTGGAGGGAAAAGAAGAAAACTACTTTTTAAATTTTATTCTTGGCTTATATCCTTATAGGTTTACTCAAATTTAAGATGTAGACACGTGCTGGATGTGGAATTAAATTCTGCATCCAACGTGTACCAATTAGGCATACTTTTAAGAACACCCACATTCAAAAGTATGGGTCTATGTATTAAAAATAAAATATGATGCATTTAAAACTGAAATAATTTAGAACCAAGTAGAGGAGATAACTAGTAGGAAAATAAAATCTTACGAAAACATAATTAAGGAGTTTTAACTTCTCTAGAGTTCAAATAATCTTGCAAGGAGGCCAGGATTGTAAGACATAAAGCCACATTTAATACTCCCTGGAAAAATAATATAGTTGAACGCATGAATAAGACTCTTATGGAAAGAGCAAGAAGCATGCTAAACAATGAACATTTGCAACAAGAACTATGGGAAGAATTTGTTAGTACTTCTTGTTAGCTAGCTACTCGATCAACATCCATTACAATAAACTAGAACAATCATAGAGAGGTATGGAAAAGCCATCTATGTGATAGTTCGTGTTTAAATAGTTTTAGGTTTGATGTGTATGCTCTTATTTCTAAGAATCATCATTCTAAATTAGACCCTAAATTGAGAAAATACATATTTTTTCAATTATGATGGCGTGGTTAAGGGATATAAGTTGTGGCATCCTACCACACACAAAAGTATCATCAACAAAGATGTGATATTTCATGAATGTTCAATTATTAAGTCAAATAGTGTAGAAAATGGATAGGAATAACTACATGAATAGACACCAAATCGAAAAATTCAGTCTCATATTGAGCCATTTATATATACGTGAGAGGAATAATCATTTCAAGATAGAGAAGTCATATATGTTTAAGGAAATCATGAAAGTGTTGATATTCCAAAACATAGACTAAGAATATCTATATGGGAGAGAAACTTTGTGAAAGGTTATATTGAATTTGACTAATATATTGCTTTGGTTATTGATATTTTAGAACGTTCTTATTATCACCAAGTAGAAAATGGTATCAACAATCATAAATGGAAAGTAATTATGAAAGAGGAAATGGTTTCTTTGGAGACAAATAACACATGGGACACGGTAGAAATTTTGAAAGATAGGAAAGTTGTTGGATGAAAGTGGCTATCCACACTCAAAAAATGTCTTAATGGTAATATTCAAAGGTATGAGTCCCAATTAGTTGAAAAAGGTTACTTTTTGAAAGAAGGTATATATTTCCATGAAATATTTTTACCATTTGTTAAACTAGTTTGTATTCACATTATGTAAGTTCTAGTTACTTTTCTTTATTTTTATTTAGAACAATTATATGTTAAAATAAAATTCTTGCATGGAGACATGGATGATGATCTTTATATGGAAAAACGAGAAGGTTTTCTGAAACATGAGTGGAGTATTAGTTTACAAGCTTAAGAAATAATTGTATGGCCTAAACCAGTTTCCTATTCAATGGTAAAACAAGGTTGATGCCTTCATGATGGAGTATCATCAGTGTGTGCAATTTAAAATTTGAAATGGAACATTGATTATCTTAGTGTTGTATGTTGATGATACTATTAATGCAGGTAAAATAACGAAAGAACATGTTGAAGAGGAAATTCGATATGAAAGATATAGGATCTACAAAATAAATATTTGGCATTGAAATACACAGAGACAGGAAAAATGGTATGCTTAGGTTTTCATAGAAGAAGTATGTAGAGAAGATACCTAAGAAGTCTGAGATGAAGAATGTGAAACAAATTAATATCTCTTTTGCTTCAAATTTTAAGATTTCTTCTGGCTTATGTCCTACTAATGGAGAAGAAAATAATTACATCTCTTGTGGACTATATGCTAATGAAGTAGGAAGTATGATGTATGCAATGGTTTCTATTAAACCTAATATTTCACATTCATGGGTGTTACCAGCAAGTTCATGGAAAATCCAAGAAAAAAATCTTGAGCTACAATGAAATGATTTTTTTCGTATCTTAGAGGAACCAATAATTACCATATCTCCTCTAATGGTTGTAAAAATTATGTATGTGTATACATTGACATAGATCTTGCAAGTGATATAGATATGATAAGGTCCACTTTAGGTCGTATCTTTACTGCGGTAGGGGGATCCATTAGATTGATGTGAAAGCTTTAGGAAAAAGTGGATTTATCCACTACATATGGAAAATATATTATTGCCTCACACGCTTGCAAAGAATAAATTTGGTTGAAGACCTTTTTAGGTGTTTGGAAGAGTGTAGAACATTATAACTTTATTGTGTGATATTGGAAATAGGCTACATTTGGTTGTAAATATAGCTTACCGTAGTAAGAAATCTTCACACTCAAGAAAATTGAGTAGACATATTTACGAAACCAATGTTGATAAATAAGTTTCGGTGGTGTCTCACTTCTCTTGGTTTGTACAGAGCTCACAAGGCATTGGAAATATAATAGGAAAATTGTTGTAAATGTGGATACTATTAAAATGTGACTACAAGGAAAATAAAAATAAACTAGTTGATGTAAGTGTTTCTTCAATTATAAAGTTTCGTGAACCTAATGATAGTTATGGAACTGTTCTAGAAATGCTACTTCATTTTTTATGATTAGAATGGATGACGACTCTAAGAGTGATGTGTAAAATTGAATGAAAGAATTTTCTTGAAGAATTAAATTTTATTTACCTTCCCCATGGAGGTTTCCTTGAAAAAATGTTGGAGTTTTACCATGTAATTTCTGCAAGTGTATATTTTTTTCATTATTCTTATGAATTATTTTAGTATACATACTCTAAAGAACAATATGTTGGGTTCTCAATACCACTAATTGAGTATCAATGAAATGTTATATCAATGTTGGTGGTTTTTTGGCTCTCTAAAAATGAATTTTGCATGTCAAAATCTAGCATGATATCTGTAGAACTTAACTGTGTACATAGGGTCGTGAGTTGGTAATTTTTGGTTGAGAAGGATATTCAATGGGAAAGGGAATAACTAAAGGACTATAGAGAAATGAAGTGATTTTCATACTGCTATGTTGGCCAGCTAAAAGCTACGCATAATTTATGAAGATAGTAGGAACAATAAATAGAGAATTTCTGTAACATTCTCATGGTGGTGAATGGGAAGTTCCTTAACCTAATCCAATAAATAGTGAGCTATTTATTTTCTGAATATGGTTTCAATAGGAGATGGCTTGTTGTAGAGTTTGTCTAGTTGAACTTTTGGTTGGGTGGAAAACACTCCTCATGTTGGTGGCTAGTAGTTACTAATGTTTATATAATTATATTTGTAGAATCACTAGTAATGTGATCATTCATTTATTTACATGAATTTTTTTAATGCAAACATGTAAGTAAATGTGGTTTCTTGTTGAGTAAAGAAATTGCTACATAAGTTTATACATGTGGTTGTATGCATACAATTTTCAAATGGAGAAACCATAAATATTTTTTAAAGTTTGTTTCCACTTGTTGTCCATTCATACAAGGTTGTAACCAACATCCTAAATGAGAAGGTATGGTTTGAAATACAAAGTAAATTCCTCCCATTAACTTATTGATTAATCTTGATGGTTTTTTAGTCACGTAAGATAGTTATTCAATCTCGAAGAAGAGAATTGGGCCTGCACCAGGCATATAAAGAGGTTGCAGACATGCTTCTTAAACATATGTTGTGCTTATAGATTCAATAATCTAATTCCAAGAATAAAATTCTAATGTTTGTTATTATGAAAGCTATATTAAAAATGTTTTCTGGAAACATTTGAACTAATTTGTGAAAATTATTCTTTAAGGATTCCATGAACTTGTCTAAACTATTTGAAAATATGAATTGAAATTCCTGGAGCCTTCTTAATACGCTACCTATTGTGAATATCCTTTTGAAGAACATTGTAGTGTTGATACAGTAGGAATCTATGTTGATTTGAGTTAAGAAGACCTAAACATATTTCTTTCAATTGTATTTTGACTACTAGAACACCTTCACCATTATGAACTCAAGTAAATTGTATAGAATTTAATTGATAAATTCTCGATATATCCAATGGCCTTGTGTCCCTTCATCAACCTAGATATTTTCTTGGTGTTTTGTGACTTAATCAGTTGATTAAGCGTGGAAAGGAAATCCACTTTATATAAATATATGCGTATGATTGAACTGCAAAATATATGTATATGACTACAGTGAAAATGTATTCTTAAATTGCCCAAATATAAATTGCACGCCTAGATTTAGATATATAATAGATACTTATATTTTTTAAATATAAATTTATGCATTTACTAGAATTTAATGAAGTCTCGTAATATTTATTTATTTTTAATAAGAAAATGCATAATTTTTTTTAATAAGTTTGAATAAGATTGTGTATATACATGATTTTAATAAACGTATATATACGAGGTTTTTATAAATTCCTAGAGTAATTTATTTGTTTGTCTAAAATAAAAGGAATTTTTAAATCGCAGACATATGTAAATGTTTACATGCATTTTAGGTATCGGTGATTGTTATTGATTCACTGACATCGAGTGTAACTTTTATAATACTTTCTCTCCAGCCATAACAGATTCATCTATAAATTGTTCTGATTGTTAATAAATTTATTTTTTCACCAAAATTGAGTTTTTTTTTTAATATTTATTTATGAGAATTAAAATTCATTTGTAACTCTATTTATTTTTGTGCAAACAATTACAATAGGGAAGTTTTAGGAAATCATCAAAAGAAGCCTTATATCTTTGTATATAAATATTTTTATGAAGGTAAAAATTCATTCAATATAATTTAACGTTTAAAATTCTTTTGTAGGTACACTTATATACTTTTACGTTAAAAAAATATTTCTGTATGTTAAGATTTTAGTTAATTTAAATACAAGTTAAATATTTATTAAAATATATTTTATTATTATAATAACTTATTTTTTAAAGCTAATTATTCCATTTTTTTATAGAGATTAGAATGTTCATTTTTTTAAATTTAATAAGATTATCATAGAAGATGTATTTTTCATAATTTTAGTGGTTGTTTAATTAAATTTAGCATATCTATCGATTTTTTTAATGGTTTTTCATAATTTTAGTGGTTGTTTAATTAAATTTAGCATATCTATCGATTTTTTTAATGGTTTTACAGACTTAGATAAAATGATTGAATATTGATTTATCATTTTTATAGAAACTTTATTTTATTTATTTTTGAGTATCTCTGGGCTGAAACCATTATTACAATATTTTTGAAAGCATCAAAGCTCAATATATAACTAGCCAGAATTACTCAATATATAAATAGCTAGAATTTGAATTAAATTCTAAATATACAAGATAACAAACACTTTACTCAATCACTCAAAATAACTTTTATTAACATTTATCTTACTTGAAAATATATAATAATAAATTGAAATATAATTAAATTTTCCATTATATTTATATCAAACTAAATATAATAAAACTCAGTAACGTTCGTACGAACTTATATAATTCTCTAAACGAAATATAAAAGTAAGTGTCACATCATTTAACATGGGTAGTACAATCACACTATCATAATAGTAAATATAACATATTCAAAGTACCAAGAATTTTAGAGTCTGATAAAAATTATAACAAATAAAACTTCCAATAGATTATGAACGGCAATAACTTTAGAACTCATTATATTTGAGCAATAACGGTAAAAAATTTATGGAACGGATAATTTAAAAGTGAACTAATAAATCCGATGTGTAGGGAGTATTACACAGGCACCTCACAGTTGGTGTTCCGTGTTTCTTTTATTCATAGTAAAAAATTAGCTTTTATAATTATATATATAGAGAAAAAAATCGAAGAATATAGTGGTTATGTAATCTGGTTTGATAATAAAACAGTAAAAGCTTTATGATAATTTAAACTGAAATGGAAGCAATATATATAAACGTGATATATATTTATATATTTTAAAATTTAAAGTTATATATTAAATTTTAAAATTTTATATCTATGTTTAAAATAGTTTAAGATAAAAGTTTATTATTATATAAAAAAAAATTATTATTTGGAAATAATAATAATAATATAAAATTTATAATTAATTATTATATTATATTAGTTAAATATTATATATTCGATAATATGAAAGGTCTTTACTGGTTCGCATGATATATTATTTAAATTTAATAATGAGTCTCAAAAATATTTTAATAAATCTCGCCGCGTTATTTTATTCACCGGACTTGAATTTCGTTGAGAGGAAATAAATTCTCTAATTATATATTTGGTGAAATTATTATATATTTAAATATAATTTAAAATATTTTAGAATAAAAAAATACATAAAATTTGTGAATTAAATAAATTCACGTAAATTTAAAAATTAAAACCTAAGAACATACAATTTATTCATACAAATTAAAAATAATTAAATATTTAACAAATGATAGAGTAATTTGATACCTAAGTTAAATTTATAAATTAAATAAATAAATATTGATTTGTATTGTTAATTAATAGGTTTAATTTAACTTATAAATGAAATAATTATTTTTACTCTAATTTACTAAAATGAATTCACTAAAATCTGACTCGATATATATATTATTTAAAATATATTTTGAATATATAAATAAAAGTTCCTTAAAAATTTCTTGAAAAATCGAATTATACAAATTAAACAATTTAAATTTATATTTCTAAAAATATAACTTAGTAATTAAAATTAAGCCAAAAAAAAAATTACCCAAAAAAAATTATTAAATCGATACCTTAGACAACCCATATATCAATATATAGATTTACAAAATATACATCTAAATTTCTCAAATATAGTACATCAATTGCATTTCTTTGCAAATCGAAAAATGTCAAATTTGTACATTAAATTCCTTTTATGATTCTAAGTTAATAACATTGAAAGCATGGTAGCATGAAACAGTGATGCACAATCGAATTTAGCAAATCTGGCAACAATGACGTATCGATCCAGTTTAGGGAATGATTTCACACCATAATGCTGCACAAGTGGTTGAAAATGACATCCTGCTGGATACACTGTAACATTGGTGACGCATGCACGGTGGCGCAGATTACGCCTAAGGAAACAAATCCCTTCACTCGCTGAATATGTACCATTACCAGGAGACAAAGAAATCCCTCACTCGCCGGATATGTAGCAGTGCGCAGAGTTGACGGATCGACAAAGTGGAGAATTAAGCTTTCGGTTGGCAACTGAATATCAAACTTTACGTTTCTCATCATCAAGAAATTGAAGTGTTCACAAACTCATGTTTCATTTTCGATTGATTTCACTGGTCTCGAACAATTGAGTAGGTGCGTTGCTTGCAACCTATAATATCTTCGATTCCATGGAGCGTAACTTTCTCCCCGCTCCAAAATAGTGGACCTGCGATTATTCTACTTCTCATTATGCTGGATGAAAAGACATTTCCATCGCAATTAGAGTTTGAGAAAAGTTTGATTCGAAATGGCCAGCGAAAGGTATGGAGAATATTTCCATCGCATCAATTTTTTTACGACTCGATGGATGACATTAGATAGCATACTGTACGATCTGATCTATTATTTGGGCACTATTGCACTATTCTCCTGGATCTAAATTTATTATATATTTGACGGGAATTGCTAAGTCCACTGATATGTAAAATCACATGTCATGTAAAACATCTCAATAATCAATTATCCCATTATGTTAGTTTGATGAGTGGCTACCACACCGATTTTGATGGTATAATAGTAATGTTGATGGCCAATCTCTTTCCCACTGCTACACCGATTTTGATGGTATAATAGTAATGTTGATGGCCAATCTGTTTCCCACACAAATCCATGGTTAAAGTATTCAATAACATGACAGGAAAAAGCAACAGAAAGAAAGAGTGTGCGGAGATGCAATCCACAAGGTGGGTCCAAATAGTAATTATGATGATAAAGTATCTCGGTCACCATGTAAGACACATCTCTTAGCTTCCATATGAGTGCTCCTCGTCTCGTTATGATTGTCTTTGTTTTTATTTGCAAGAGTGTAGCATAAGCTATATCCTCCTAAAATGTTTTCCTTTTTATCATACAAGTCACATATTCTTCAATGGACCATCAAAATCTTATTAAATAGAGAAAATTATCAATAGAGTTAATTGTAAATCTAAATTAGAGTTTATTGAGATTCCACTCAAATAGAAGCGCCTACATAAAAAAATTCAATCGAAAATTAAAATGAAGTTTATAAATTTCGTAAAAATATTATAACATTTCATAATTAACCTACTACCAATATTTAATATTATTTAGGTTATCTACAAATATATCATTAGTTGATGAAACTTTTATGAAATTGTTTTAGACCTTTTTTATTAAATTTTATTTTCTTATTCTTGTAATTTTTGTAGGATGGTATAGTAAACGGATTAGTGTGGTGAAGGATATAAATATTTTTATGATTTATAATATTATTTCTAAGTAGTTTTCTTGTTTTGAATTATAAAGTATGATTTTGTAATTTTTTTAATGGATAATGAAAAAACATCCAAGAATTTTGTTTTTATCGTGTAATCTTTATAAAGACTAATAAAACAAATACACAAAAAAAATCATTTTTTCACTTTGCTAAATGAGCACCATTTTGTACTTGAATAACTTTACATCATCCTTACATATCTTGGGCATAACATGTGATTTTGTATAAAAAATTAGAGGTAGAAGCTTTTGTTTTTTTAATATGAGTATATCATGACTAGTGGTGGTGGTGGTGATGATGATGATGATGATGAACTTTACATCATCCTTACATATCTTGGGCATAACATGTGATTTTGTATAAAAGATTAGAGGTAGAAGCTTTTGTTTTTTTAATATGAGTATATCATGACTAGTGATGATGACGATAATGATGATGATGATGATGATGATGGCATAACATGTGATTTCGTATAAAAAATTAGAGGTAGAAGCTTCTTTTTTTTTAATATGAGTATATCATGACTGATGATGATGATGATGATGATGATGATGTACATTGGGTACACTATTGAACTACATCAACTAGGATAGCCAATGAACTTACATGCTTAATTTGCCTTGTAATCCTTAATGTTGTTAATTATGAATTAATATTTCACAAAAATTTCCTTCATAGCACCCATTTAAACTCCCACAAATATGAAACATAATTTATATTAGAAAATACTCTAGTATGAACCTCCCACTATGTCATATTTGTAGGACATCAACTTATGTACGGCATAAGCTTATGGATGGATTTTTCACTCAAAAACCATAAGACATAAATTTCATTATTTTTCCACGTTTTCATTTCCACCAGTACATCATGAGATACTATCATTGTTTTCACCCACCCAATAATGTATTAATAATAATGGAACATGCAACTTAGACATAGTGAAAATAATGTGATCCAACTTTCTCCAATGTTACATGTAAAATTATGAATTATTTTCACTCCAAGTGTTGAATATAAGAACAAATGTGGTGATTAGATATGAAGATTAAGAGGAAATAATTGTAATTTGTTGAATATAGTCATCAACATGTTTTAAATATAATTACAACAAAAGAGAATTTGGGTAAAGCCTAAAAACTTATAGAAAAAAGATAAATTTCTGAGTGTTGATGGTTGCAAAGTGAGGCTAAAAGTCTTTCCTACCTACTATAATAATTGTAAGGTATATTTCACCTACAATTCCATAATGTATAACCCATAAAAATTACTCACCTGGTAATCCATAGATGTTTAGCTGTGTTATAGAGAATGTATGTTTCCTTTCTAGCTTTAGTGGGAATGTCCACATTCCCAAAAAAATTATTATTACATCCATGAAAATTCCAAAGATGTACATTATTTTATTAATACAACAACTCTGAATATCTATTTTCAATAATATTATATGTTTACATTGCAACATTCTTTCAACCCTCAATCATAAGGGTGGGCTTGTAGGAGGAATCCCTCCCATGCTGAAAATAAAAAATGATGAGTTATACCTAGGATGAAGAGGAAGCTAGAGAAAATAAAACTAGGGAATGCTAGATAAGAGAGGAAAGGGGTATGTGTTGGGTTAGGGGAGTGAAGGTGAGTATATAGCGTGGAGTGGCCAAAGGGGTTGGGGGAGAAGGTGGATGAAAAGGGAAGTTGGATACGTATAGGTGGTAAAGCAAGAGGGGAAAGAAGTGGGAGAGATAGGTGTGACAAGGAGAGGTTGGCATGAGTTGGAGGTGTTAGAAAGGAAAAGCCATAGGATGTGAAAAGAGGAAAAAGTATTGACAGATAAGGAAGGGATCTTAGCAAGACAAGAATGGGAGAGAAGTAACACTAAGAATGGAATTTTCCATTATGGCGTGTGGTGAGAGGGTAAAAGGATCATTAGGTGAGAAGAGGTAGATCATTTCTATGCCATGTGACACGTACCTTCTCCTCAAAACCAACTAGTGACATTGAACACCACAATAATAGGCCATGTGTAGTTTTTCAAGTAATCCCTATTGACCCAATATAGCTTTATATTACCTTGAAGGGATAACATTCATGTTTCCTCCGCTCACCGATTTCCAAACCATACCTAGTGCTAAAAAATGCTTCTGGTGCCTACATACGGATTTAGAGACAAAGGATTCCCTCATATCTTAGTGGTCATTCAAAGCTTGTTTCTTGGTCCAAAAATCCCTTAAGCTTCATTTAGGGCCAAAACAATGGTTTTATTCCATGTTTGAAATATTTGAAAACTCTTAATGTTAACTATCCTAATCATGAGACTAAGGATACCATTGTAAGATCCATTGATGTGGGTCAACATTATATTCATGGTACTATATGCCTATAAGATTTCATTGGTGTATTCTCTTTAAACATACGTAGTGAATGCTTAGTGACAAAAGTGTGTGAGCATTTTCAAAATGTGCTCCAAGCTGAATGTTGGGCAAGACATCCTAGTGTGGGTGATAATTTTGTTATTAATGGCTGAGGAAATTCCCAAAGACAATGGCTAAGGCTTTAGAAAGGAAAAATAGCATTTTGGCACATTTATTTATGAAAATAATGGAAATTAGGAGAAAAGGGAGGTGAATGGTCACATGTTGCACGTGAGGAGGAAATTGAAGGAAAATGATAAAAAATGAAGAAAATAGAGGCCTAATCAATATAAAGGCTTCTGAGGATCAGTTGGTAACATTTTGTTAGTTCAGTTATGGAGCTCTCTCATTTCCTCTCTCTCTCACGTTCTTGGACACTTAGAGTTTTCTCACAACACTCTTCAAGGGTGTGGTGTACTTGGATATTTGGAATAGGAAGCCAAAGAAACAACAGGAAAGCACAAGAGGGCATCAGGATCAGCTGCTACAATGGATTTTACTTGTAGGTACTGAGTTTCACATATGCTTTCCTCACTAGTTTTGGCATGCATGGCATATGGATGTGGTTTATTAGTCATGATCTGTCACTGACATGGAGGATTTCCAAATTTACAGTGGATTTTCCTAGCCTTTCCTTTTCATGGATAACCATGGTGGTGGGGCTTTATTTTCTTTGTTTTTTGGTTGGTTCTCATGTTTCCTTAGCTTGGGTTGCGTTACTAGTTCTTGGAGCCTTGGTTGGACAAACACTCTGGAGCTCTATAATAGATTGGGTTCTATTAGTAGTCCTCGAGTCTTGGTTGGAGAAACACTTTGGATCCCTTGGTAGGTTGAGTTAATAGTCTGAGAGCCTTGGTTGGAAAAATGCTCTGGAGCCGGGCAACATCTGTGGGTTCAGTTACAAGTTCTCGAGCCCTGGTTGGAACAAATGCTCTGAAGTCATGGAAGGATTGGATAGAGACCAATCTAGTGATTGTTTGATGATGTCCAACTGTGAGGTGGAATCACTATTTGCTGTCTTGAGGTGGTTAGGCTATGGAAGCCCTCGATGGTTTTGGATTGATGTGTTTCATGAGATCCCACATTCATGTTTGTGTCGAAAATTGGCAACAAGAAATTGCTAAAAATAGAAGTGCTAAAAATAGCATTGGTAAAAATAGCAGTTTGGGCATCAGTGATGGATTGGGCAACAGGGAATGAAAAATGGAAGTGCTAAAAATAGAAGTTATATTTGTAGCAATGCAATGTGGATTTCTATGTTAGTCAGTCCCTCGACTAGAAATAGGAAGTAAAATTTGAATTTGGTCTTACCAGTAGTTGGAATATTAATTAATTAATTTAGTTTGAGTTAATTAGTTAAGGAAAACCAAACTTGAAGTCTTTGTAAAAACATGCAATAATTTCTCCACTGATTGGGGAATGTGTCCTCGATTTGCTCCATTGATTGAGGAATTAAGGATGAGTTCTATATTGAGAGGATCAGTTGACTTAGTTTAACTTAGTCAAGTCTAGTTAGATTAATTTAACAAGTTGTTAAATTAATGAGATTCATTTTGTTGATGCTTGCATGCATGTGACAACTGGTATTTTCAGCTAACTGAGTATTCACTCATAGATAACTAATGCATGGTAGTTCAGACAGAGACCCAGTTGAGATCAGATGAGGGACAATGTACTATCAGTTGCTAGGATATTCCTAGTCAATATTCCTTGCATGAGGAAGGAATATTATTCCTTCCAGTACTGCATAGTTGGACCTGAGGTGACAGAAGGTATGATTTGGCTAATTCACACATGTTATGTAATTGGATCCCAATCAAAAGCGCAAGGAAATAAGGGCTTGGAGGACTTCTGGAGCCTATATATACAGGCATAGATAGTCCATGAGCTACATCATCAGAGTAAAGAGAGAGCAGGATAGCTTCTGAGTTGACTTCTTTTGTATGTTGTTGAGGATTTCCACTTGATTGATAATATAGAGATGGGGCTTTAGGCTGGTGCTTTTCCCATATAAATTATTCTGTGTTATTTGTGATTGATTACTTCTTATCAGTTATATGTGTTCATGCTTAACGTTGCCCATGGTTGATTATCTTCCGCAAAGTTTATGGTAGATGTAGATCTAGTATTCTACTTTAGTACATTGCATGTATTAGTTTGATCTGCAGGTGAAATTTCTACATGATATCAGTGAGCTAGCTGATTTGTATAGAAAATGCTACATGGTATTAGAGCATAGGTGATCAAGGAAGAACAGTATACAAGAAGGAAGAAGTTTGTGGTTTCTAGATATAGATATCGAGTTCTTATCACATTTTAGATTTCATCAACAGCATTCTATGATTTGAGGCTTGAGTATGCACTAGATGGTAGCTCAAACTATATAGCCTAGAAGGATCACATGGAGGTAGTATTAGAGGATAATGTGGGTAAGGACTTCATTGATCAAGAAGTCCCCAAGCCCTCAGGATCTAATGCTCAAGAGTTGGCGGAATGGAGGAAGTGTGTGGCTAGAGCTAAGAGAATCATCCTAGAGGGAGTTCGAGACCACATAGTCTCGAGCATCCATGGGAAGGAGACTCCATTTTCGATGTGTAAAAAATTGAAATATATTTATCAAAAGAGCAGTGATCAGAGGAAGTTGGCATTGAAGGACAAACTTCGAAAGATCAAGTGTGAAAAGGGCGACATGATCTCTATGTATCTGACCAGGATCACCACATGTAGGGATGAGCTTGCAAGTGTAGGGTTCGTGACAGTTGATGATGACATGGTGAGTCTTGCACTCCTCGGACTTCGTAAGAGCTGGCATAGCTACTAGGACTTGGTTAATGGAAGAGAGAAACTGCCATATTGGGAATGACTATGGTCGGATTTGATGCAAGAGGAGATCAGACGAAGCACCAGAGATGGTTCTTCATCCATGGACGATGAAGAGAACTGTGCCTTAGTAAGTAAGGCGAAGAAGGAGAATGAGAAGGTTTCTCTTCCCAAATCCAGTTCTTCCCATGGTGGGAAGAAGGTTGACAAATCAAAAGTACAATGCTTTCATTGTCATGAGGTGGGCCATTTTGTTACAAATTTTCCACTGAGGAAATCCAAGAAGGGATCAAGGGAAGGATCTCAAGGTGAGGAAATTACTTCATAGTTAGAGTTGGATTTCACACTCTTCGCATGCATGGTTTCATCTATGCTGGGAAGTGGTTGGTTTCTTGACAGTGGAGCTTCTTTCCACATGACTAGCGACAACATTTTATTTAGTACTTTGGAGGAGAAATATCTCCACATACTGATAGCGATGGGTAATGATGAAAAGTATAGTGTCTCAAGTGTAGGCACGATTATTTTTTAGAGGGAGCAGTGAGCTCACCTTACCTTGACCGACGTCAAGTATGTATGAGGACTGAAGACAAACTTGGTGTCAATCATGATGTTGGAAGACAGAGGCTATGATGTAGTCTTTAGTAAGGGAAAGGTTTTCCTTAGAAACATCATCTCTAGAATGATGAAGCATATCGGTTAGCGTGTCAAGAACCAGTATGCTCTTGTGGTTCAAGATGCATGCAAAGGCTTGAGCAGCAAGGCGACTGATGGAGACTTGGTGGTTGAGAGGGAGGGTATATTACCTCTCAACATGCAGTGCCAGAAGAAGTCTCAGATGATTGTGGAGGAGTCATTGGTGCAACAACTTCCGGAAGTTGTCGAGCAGTCACAACAGGGGAAGCTGAGCGGAGATTTAGTAGAGACATCAACTCATGCAGAGACCTCCAGTAGGGTGAAAATTTGAGCCAGGTGTGATGAGGGATCACATGTAGCCATACCTCCAGGTAGGAGGTGGGGCGATGTAGAGTGATCGTCCAAAGGATGAGGGGTAAGATCCTTGAGGTACCCAACCTCTTGGATGAAACCTTGCTATGGGAGCCCTAATGTGGAGTAGTAGGAACTGACTGATTGGGTAGAGATAGATGCGGATGGAGCGGCAGAGAGAGATACAGTGCAAGGAATCCCAGGACAGTGAAGAGAATGCAGGCTGCAGCAATGTGAGAGGCACAAGTGTGTCGCATAGTGCAGGCTAGCATAGAGAAGGGTACAATGGTGCATGATGCATGGAGATCTTGCAGGAGTGCAGAGGTCAGAGAGGGAGCATGTGTCAGTAGTAGGTAGAGCTTCAGCATCAGAGTATGCTTCTTGCCCAACAGAGAGGTCAATTGGGAGTTTTTTTTGTTCCAAGAGTTGCTGGAGCAACCACAGTTGGTAGATGTGTTGCATGCATAACATTCCAAAGGTACAAGATTGGGTTCGAGAGGAAGCCTTTATTGTTGAGAGGGAGTGTTGAGAACTGGCAACAAGAAATTGTTAAAAATAGAAGTGCTAAAAATAGCAGTTTGGGCATCAATGCTGGATTGGGCAACAGGGAATGAAAAATGGAAGTGCTAGAAATAGAAGTTCTATTTTTAACAGTGCAGTGTGGATTCCTATTTTAGTCAGTCTCTAGACTAGAAATAGGAAGTTTGAATTTGGTCTTACTAGCAATTTGAATATTAATTAGTTAATTCAGTTTGAGTTAATTAGTTAAGGAAAATCAAACTTGAATTCTTTGTGAGAAAATGCAATAATTTCTCCACTAATTGGGGAATGTGTCCTTGATTTGATCCACTGATTGAGGAATTAAGGATGAGTTCTATATTAAGAGGATTAGTTGACTTAGTTTAACTTAGTCAAGTCCAGTTAGATTAGTTCAGCAAGTTGTTAAATTAATGAGATTCAGTTTGTTGATGCTTGCATGCATGTGAAAACTAGTATTTTCAGATAACTAAGTATTCACTCATTGATAACTAATGCATGGCAGTTCAGATAGAGACCTAGTTGAGATCAGATGAGGGCAAATATACTATCAGTTGTTAGGATATTCCCAGTGAATATTCCTTACATGAGGAAGGAATATTTTTCCTTCTAGTATTGCGTAGTTGGACCTGAGATGACAGCAGGTATGATTTGGCCAATTCACACATTTTATGTAATTGGACCCTAATCAAAACTTCGCAAGAAAATAGGGGCTTGGAGGACTTGTGGAGCCTATATATACAAGTCTAGATAGTCCAAGAGCTACATCATCTGAGTACAGAGAGAGCAAGATAGCTTTTGAGCTGATTCTTTTTGTATGTTGTTGAGGATTTCCATTTGGTTGATAATACAAAGATGGGGTTTTAGGCTGGTGCTTTTCCTAGATAAATTCTTCTATGTTATACGTGATTGATTCCTTCTTATCAGTTATATGTGTTCATGCTTGATGTTTCTCATGGTTGATTAGGTTCCGCAAAGTTTATCATAGATGTAGATCTAGTATTATGCTTTAGTGCATTGCATATATCAATGTGATCTGCAAGTGAAATTTCTACATGATATCAGTGAGCTAGCTAATTTGTAGAGAAAACTCTATAGCTTGGAATATGGCATAGTAGTGACTAGCTGAAGAGATTTTTAGCTCATCCATTTCTACAGTCAGGTGGTTCGTGGAAGTCCCACAACTAGTTGGCATTTTCATCAATAATATAACGTTATATCTCATTTTTATTTTATTAGTATTATACTAGTTATATGTTGATCATATGGCTATGATTTCCTTGGTATTTATGTTGCTATTATACTGGTTATGTATGTGTTTTATGACAGTAGTTATATATGGCACTCATCATGTATTTACTTGTAAATGAACGAACAATGTATCTATGATCTAATGGATGAAATGACACCTAATGTGTTGAGGAATCAATCCTTCATAGTAATTATCAAATGAGAATGAAATCCCTATGCTTAGATCTATCAGTTACACCTCTAGATTACATGTGCGTGATATGTTTGACGAAATGCCTATCATGGCTAGTAGGGCTCTAGTCAAGGTCTTATTCAAGTAATTACATTGGTATCTCCATTTCCTTTTTATATTGTTGTTCTCACAATTTCATTCAATTTTGGGTAAGGACATCGGCTTTGGGCCTGAAAGGTGGCTCAAATCTTGGGGAAACTTACACAACACTGAGAAAGATAGTCCTTGGGCACTGGTATGCCTTGCCATGAGAGCATCCAAAGTTTCTTGGATGTTGGCACGCCTATAGCATGAGACTGTCCATGGGTCAAGTTGTCTAAAATCTAAGTGGGACATGGGGGCTGACTGGCAGAAAGGTTGGGATGGTTCTTGAGGGTCTTAATGCTAATTTTAATGTTCTGTATGGCGTGTTTCCATCCATTCTACTTCCTTAACATGAATTAGGAGGTCAAATAATATCATAGTGGCCTCTCATCGCATGTTTACCTCTATTGGCCAGTTACTTAGGTAGATGTGGGAGGAGGGTGTTACAAAGTGGTATTAGGGCATGGTTCACCCCTCGAACTGGATGGTTTGGTTGTGTTGGTCATGCATTATGTGAGTTTCATGTATGTTTCTTTTGTTGTGAGACCATGTGCTTGTTGCATTTGCATGGTGTTTATCATGGTTGTAGTGATGTTGTCATTTGGAAGTTGATGGTGTTCTTGTGGAGTGCATTTTCATGAATGTATGAATGGTTACCTATTGTTATATGTCACTTATATATATCATTGTTTATATGTTGCTACATGTTGTTACAAGTATTTCTCGTTTACTCTTGATCGTATGTGTTTAGGAATTTTTTTCTCCATGGTTATGCTTGTGTTTTCTTCACATATGTGCTAGTGATCATCTATGTTTATGGTTGTGCATTGTCTACATACATTGGTATGGTTGATTACATAATGCATGAGGTCATGGTATGTGTGGTTGGCCTGGTCATGCATCGGTTACTGGACTCTAACTAGAATTATGGCTATAGAGTTATATCCTCTTAGTATATTTTTATATGTTGTTATGACTATGTTATACATGCAATACATTGATTTGTTGATCTTGCAGATGAGGTATCCTCCCTGACTATGCTAAGGTATGTTTCTTTATTTTGGTTTGGTTTAGTTGACATGATATACGTTGCAGGAGGAATATAAAAGATGAATAGCAAGATGGTAGACCTAAGTTCCAAAGACTCTCCCTATGATTCACATGAGGAGCATGGTTTTGGGCACTCTTTTGATCTAGTAGACACACTGAGAAGCTTAAAGGAAGAAATAAGGTGTTGTAAGGCAAACAATGACATAATCATATAGGAATAGGAGAAATAAGTAGAGGTAAATGCAGTGATACTTTAAAGTTTGTCATATTTGCAAGGACAGGTACCACGTTGATCAACCATCAGTAGGAGGGAAAAACTAATGGGGCATATGCTAGTAGGTCTTGTGGTTGTCATAGGCCAGATAGAGATGACACAATGAGAGATGGAAAATTGTTGGACACTCCAGATAGGAGAGGTTATAACATGCACTATTCTAGTTCTGGTTCAGATAGGCACTATGTTATCATCCATACATGAGCAATGATACAGGATAATTTCTAGATGAGTTTACAAAAGAAAAGCCACCTAATTTTAATGGAGAGATGAAGAAATTGTAGGATGAAGAGGCATGGTTGCTTCGAATGAGGAAGTTCTTCAAGTTGCATGACTATTAAGAGAACATGAAAGCTAGAGTAGCTACATTTGGTGGGAAGATGTGAAGAATATTAGATGTATTAAGGAGGAGGACTTGACTTGGAGTGAGTTTGAGAGGCTATTCAAGAAGAAGTATCTAGAGAAAATATACTTTGACGATAGGGAAAATGAATTATATGAGCCAAAGATGGGATCACTG
Source organism: Pinus tabuliformis (assembly GCA_031772625.1). Taxonomy (NCBI): domain Eukaryota; kingdom Viridiplantae; phylum Streptophyta; class Pinopsida; order Pinales; family Pinaceae; genus Pinus; species Pinus tabuliformis. The sequence continues at coordinate 1,338,533,963 of CM062820.1, forward strand.
ACAGATGAGGAGTACACTGGCAAGTTCTTGGATCTACTAAGGTATGTTGCTTACCTCACAAAGGCGAATGCCATGACTCAGAGGTTCATTAGTGGATTATCAGTTGCATTCAATGATAGGATTGAGTTCAATGAGTATAGATCATTGGAGGAGACCATTCAAAAGCTAAGGTATTTCTATTAACAATTGAAGCACAAATCTAAGACTAATCCAGACTGAAAAGGTAATGTAATGAATAAAGGAAAATTGGACAAGAAGTGAGTAAGTCCTCAGGGTACAGGTAATAAAGAAAATGTAGCACCATATAAGAAGTTGAGTGTATTTGATAAACTACATTGACATTGATATAAGGAGTAAAATAAAGAGCTCGTGGAGTGTTGTACGTGTAGAGGACATCATCGCAGGAGAGATTGTCGATATTATCAGGGTGGCAGGCTTTAGATATATAGTGTGCAAGAGGCATAGACTGTTTGGAATGTTTGTGAGGGCATTCCCTGTATCTATGCAACATTGGATAAAAGACAAGCAAACCATCAGACATATATCATTGAGATGGATGTTACGCTGTGTGATCAAGTTATTTCTATTTTGATTGACCCTAGATTTAATTATAGCTATGTTTTTCCTAACTTGGTGGATAAGTGTTGTTTGAGTAAGGAATTTCATGTAGAATATTGATTAGTGTAGTTGGCTACAAGTACGAAGAAGCGAGTTCACCATTGGGTAAGATATTTTGCATTTTATTTGAATGGTATGACTATTGTAGCACATTTAAATGTATTACCATTGGGATCATACATATGTTGTTGGGCATGGATTAGTTGTACCTTCATAATACCAAGATGGATTGTTATGAAAAGTCCATTGAGTGGTAGGATTTCAATGATGAACCAAGAGTATTAGAGGGAATCAAGAAAGCCACGTCAATTAGGATGGTGATAGTTATGCATGAAAAGCGTAGTCGTGGAAAATGTTTTGTGTTATTTGCAGTGCACATTTCTAGTGACAAAGGTAAGTAAGTTGACGATGTAGATTTTTTGAGCAGGTACCTAGTTCTATAGTAGTTCTAGGATGTATTTTCTGAGGATATTTCAATGTTCCCACCTCACAGGGAGGTAAACTTTCCTATTGAGTTAGTTCAGGGGTAGCTCTAGCATCAAAAGCACCTTATAGGATAAGTACACTTGAGTTGGTAGATTTGAAGGTACAATTGAAGGAAATGTTGGGTAAGAGATACATTAGGCCAAGTGTATCACCATGGGGTGCACTGGATTTGTTTCTGAAGAAGAAGGATGGTACTCTCAGATTATGTATTGACTACAGATAGCTGAACAAATTAACCATCAGGAACAAGTATCGGTTACCAAGGATTAATGACTTGTTTGATCAAATGAATGGAGCAACAGTGTTTTCGAAGATTGATTTGAGATCCTGATATCATCAGGTATGTTGTAGCTTTTTCTATCTCCTGACACACAAGTGCTTCAGAAGATATAGAAGCCTCCTGGAGACAACCTCTGGGTCGATAGAAGACTAGTTCCAAGGGTATCTGAGAGGAGTTCTTTTGAAGAACGTCTCAGGGCTTTCTATTGCACTCCATATTTCATGTAGTTTGAAAATAAATGACTCAAGGCTTGGTTCAATAGTACTTCATCAAGGTAAACTCAAGAAAAAACATATATCTAAATACCGATGGGGTAAATATGCCTAATATAAAAGAGAAATTTCTTGGTTTTGGTGGCCAACACACAACAATAGGTATCCTAATATTGGCTTTGTAATAAAAATGAAGAGGAGGAAGGAAAGGAGGGAATTCGATGCAGAGTGTTGGTACAACACATAATCCTTAGCAACAAGTTCTAACATATGTATGGAGGTGAAAACATAGAAATAGTGGAGTGCAAATTAAGGTCTCATACTCTATGCCTCTGGACACATTTATTGCACACAGGTATTGCAGGCTATAAACTAACACAAGTAAATAGATCATTTTGACAGGTATTGTTCACTACTTATCGTCATAGATACATCCATAAATGAGAGTAAAACCAACAACTTCATTACACAATTCCAGAAGAGGAAAGACATAAATGAATTGATATAAAAAGGCGAAAACATGCTACGCATTGCTCTAATTGTAATCAACAAAAAAATTTCTTTAACCTTGAAGATGGAGTCCAAATCAGTAGTCCATTACATTTAGCAATTGTATAGCTCATGCCCATTATGAAAAAGAAAGTTGAGCCAATGTGGAACCACATAATTTGAGCCTACTCGATGCATAATTTGGGAACCTTTGTTAAGTGTATTCCATGGGAACCTCTCTTAAGTGTTTCTTCCCTCTTTTTATATGGAAAGGGAGAGATTGAAAAACAGTTTAAAAAATATGCTATCCTAGTTCCAATTGTTTGATCGACTACTTGTCTCGGTGTGCGTAGGCTCTGTCACCCAAATCATTGCAATTAGATTTGATTATGTTCCTTAAAATACAAAAATTATAGAATAATAGAAAATAAGGAAAAATGAATGATGGTTGAGGAAATATCTCACCTCCATTCTTGTGATGGCCTCTAATCAAGCCTCATCTCTGCCACAATGTTCTTCTTTAGCTAGTTGGCTGATTTTCCTATCACTAAGGGGAGAGAAAAGGACCTGCCCACCTTTGGTTTTGTGACAAAATCCTTTGTAAACCTTTATCGGCATTCCTTGATGGTTTTAAAATCTATTGGAACTTTTGCCATATTAGCACTTTTTAAAGGTTCACACCTTAAGAAGTTCCAAACATTTGATTTTCGATATCCTCCAAGCTTCGATGTTGTGACCGTCGATATGTGGTTGCTAATATGCCTGACTTTGATGTCTCTAACCTTTGATATGAAATTGCAAATATCTCTAGACCTTCGATATTTTGATCTTCAATATTCTGATCTTCGATATTCTGATATTCCTTCACAATGATTCAATCCATGAAACTTCAGAAGACCAAAACATTTGTTCCAGTAGTCCATTTTTGGACTTCCACCTATCATTGCAAAGCTTGTTCAGAGGAATTTCCAGTGGAGAGAGCCTAATTTGAGATTTTAGCCCTTTTCATGTTTGGAAGATGACTAAACATGTCTCTACTCATTTACTCTTTGGACAACTGAAAACACATTTTCAAGTAAGTGACAACATTGGGTCCAATTGGGGATAGTTCCTTGCTAGCAAGGTGCTAAGAACCTATAGATTAGTAGCCTTCACCATTGGGCATGGTTACAAATTTATACTGAATCTATAAAACTAGAAACTCTCCATGGAACTTTATTTTCTACGAGTCCTTTCCTCACCATAATCAAATGTAGAAATATAAACTCTAACAACTGGAAATTATATGCTCTACTAGTGAGGTTATTTATATAAAACTCTCATTTAGGAATAGGGATCAATTCACCAAAGTGAGGTCAACCTTCCAATGATGTCAGGTCAACATTTGGGTGTTGGACCTAATGCCTCCATGCTGCTCGAATTTAAAAATCAAGACAAGAGTGGACCATGAAAAATATTCAACTAAAAAACATGATACATACCCCTGAAACAACATTTTTGGCTGACCTGAGAATGTTGCCATGCAGTCAGCTATAGGGTCATAAAAATGACGTGAAAAAATTGCAACTCCCTCATTTTCTTGAAAATTCTGCTGACCAATATCTTCTTCGCTACGAAAGCCACAAATACTATTCAACTCTTCAACTTTGGGCTCCTCCTGAAGAAGTTGATGCTGGTAGTCTTCTCCCCACTTGTTGGTAGGTAGATCCTTTTGGAAATTTGCAACCATCTTGTCCTCCTCTGAATCATATAAATCATAAATCAAAGAATCTTCGTTAACTTTAATATGAACTTCTTGATCTTTATCTCCATTTGAAGGATGTGGATCATAAATTGGAGCCTCCTTGTTAACCTCATGGTGTACCTCCTCTTTTTGTGCATCTTCGCATAACTGGAATAGTTACAGTCTTACATTCCTCAACATCACATAAGAGTCATATGAATCATAAGAAGGGGAATCATTAAATTTGGTATAATACGATCTCATAGGGTTTATTTGCAACATTATAATGTCTCATTCTTTGATTTCTTGATTGGTGGGTAGTTCTTCTTCATGAAAGTATATGTTTTCTTGGAGTCAAGCCCCACAAACAACTTCAACATGATCATTAACCTCAGAAATATTTTCGACATTAAAATGTGCACAAAAATTTTCAAACAAAGCACTCGATAGATATAATCTATTTCAAAAATGACTAAATGCCATGTGAAATCTCTTAAAGGAAGGTATCCTTCCACAAGGTATTGATCTCTACCAAACTCTAGCATCTTCATCTAAAGAATACATGAACAATTTCATTTTTGCATCTTCAAAAACAATACCCTATTGTTCCAGGCATTCGTGACAATCCTTGAGGTGTTGGTTCAGCCTTCTATCCTTGTTTCCATTGAATGCAGGCAAATAGGTGTACCATTCATGAACTGAAGGGACATGATGGGTATAATCAACAATAGAAGAAAAATCTTCCAGGGAAAATTTGTTGGCCAAGAATGCAGGAATGGCCATTTTGAAAACCCCTCTAGGTTAGCGATCTCAAGTTTAAATGTAGGGGAATTTTTCTGTTGTTTAGCATCAGAGAGAGTATGAGGCCTCTTCAAATCTAGGATGAAAAAATAATGGTATAGACAGTGGATTCATCAGGGTGTTTACAATAGATTGAAACACTGGAGTTGCCAAGGTGTTTACAATAATATTTAAACAGTGGAGTGACTAGGGTGAGAGATCTTGAACCCACATTTCCCTTGCTCACTCGATAGAGGGAATGAAAAAATTGTTGTACCCAGGGGAAAATATTTGGATTCGTGACCCAAAGATGATGCGAGAATGTTGTTGTAGCTTATTCTATCTCTACTCACACACGTGCTTCAAAAGATGCCTATAAACAAACTCTTGGTTTATAGGAGACCAATGCATAAGGCATATGAGAGGATTGATTTTGGAGATTATCTTATGGCTTTTTATTGCACTCAATATGTCACATAGTTTGAAAAGATATAATTTAGGGCTTGGTTCAATAGTCCTTCATCAAGGTAAACTCAAGAAAATACATAGATCTAAAAACTGAGGGGGTAAATATGGCTAATATAAAAGAGAAATTTCTTGGTTATGGTGGCCAACACAAAACAATAGGCAGCTTAATATTGTTGTTGTAGTAAAAATGAAGATGAGGAAATAAAGGAGGGAATTTGGTGCACAAGGTTGCATATAGCACATAATCCTGAGCAAAACTTTCCAGCAGACGTATGGAAAAATGAGTAGGTGAAAACATGGAAATAGTGGAGTGAAAATGAGTGTCATGCTCTATTCCTCATGGACACATTTATTACCAAAACCAATTAGTAAATATATTCACACACAGGTACTGCAAGCTATAAACTAGCACATGTATCTATCATTTGAACAGGTAATGTTCCCTACTTAGCAGCATAGACATATCCATAAATGAGAGTGAAACTGACAAATTCATTAGACAAATTTAGAAGAGGAATGACATATATGAATTGATATAAAAAGGGGAAAACATATTGTGCATTTATCTGATTGGAATCAACAAGACAATTTCATTAAACTTCAAGATGGAGTCCAAATCTCTAGTCCATTGCATTTAGTAATTGTATAGCTCAAGCCCCTTATGAAAAAGCAAGTTGAACCAATGTCGAACCACATAATTTGAGCCTCTTTGATGCATAATTCAAGAACCTCTCTATTAAGTGTTTCTTCCCTCTTTTTATGAGGAGAGGGAGAGATTAAAAAGCAGTTACAAAAAATATCCTAGCCAAGTTCTAGTTGCCTCATCGAATAACAGTCATGTCGTGCAAAGGCTCTGCCACCAAAATCATTCTAATCAGATTTGATTCTATTTTCTAAAATAAAAAAATAACATAATAATAGAAAATAAGGAAAATTGAATGATGGTTGAGGAAATATCTCCCTCCCATTTCTGTGATGGCCTCTGATCAGGACATGTCTCTGCCATAATTTTTTCTTCATCTGCTCGGCTGATTCTCCTATCACTTTCTACCTAACCAGTTGATTCCCCACCCTCTGGAGTTTGGAATTATTAGTTGTAGTGGCCTTTATTGTGTTTAGGAACGTTTTCAAGGCATCCATCTCTTTAAACTTCTATGTTAAACTATGAAAGCACAATATGCCTCGTAATATTTCCATAATGTTATATCGTAATTTTGACTTACTGGAACTTTTTCCCTTAAAGATATTACAAAACAATGAGTTACGATGTCCTCGGCCCATTTTTTTTAGCCCCTATGTATTTTCCTCCCTACAACCGAGGGTCATGGCCTTCTACTTGGCATTTAGGTGCTAGAGCATTTTGACTCCTACCGGGGGCCATTTTTTCTTTGTAAAGTGCTTTTCACCCCTCCTTCTTTAAGTTCTTCTAGACCATGTGCTAGTGAAATATTAGAGCCCTTCACATCAAAAGTTTCTAATCGGGGTATTAACATTGTAGTTGCAATATTCCACATTCCAATATGTGACTTATCATATGACATCATCTCTTCCATGTGGCGCACCTCTTAAGTGTTGACATGTGTCACCTAGATTTGCCACTGTACCCCCCCACAAAGTGCCAAAACTACATGCCACATGTCCTTCTGTTATGCCAAATCATGTTGATGTCAGATGCCATGGAAGATTTATCAAAACCAATCATATGTCGCAACACATCATTATCATATCCAATCATATGCTTCCACGTGTAGTTGATCGGGACGAATCATATGTTGACATGTGTCCTATAAAGGGGAGAGAAAAGGTCTCACCCACCTTTCGTTTTGTGATGAAATCCTTTGTAAAACTTTATCGACATTCCCCGATAGTTTTAAATGCTATCATAAATTTTCCAATATCACAACCTTTTAAAGGTTCACACATTCTGAAGTTCCAAACCTTTGACTGCCAATCAACACCAAGCTCTGACATTGCAACTACCAATATATGGTTGTCAATACGCTTGACTACGATATATCTAACCTCCGATATGTAATCCTAGATATCTTCAGACCTTCAATATTGCAATCTCTGATATTTTGGTATGCCTTCACAAACCTTCAATCCTTGAAACTTCATAATACCATAACTTTTGGTCGAAGAATCCATTTTTGGACTTCCATGAATCATTGGAAAGCTTGTTCATAGTGTTTTCCAATGGAGAGGGTATGATTTGGGATTTGGGTCCTTTTTAGTGTTGGAATATGACTAAAAATTTCTTTGCTCATTTACTTTTTGGATAGCTAAAAACACATTTTGTAGTAAGTGACAACAAGGTATGCATCAAAGAGGAGGGCATTTACAAGACAACCTGCCAAACCAGGTATGGGAATTATGAGTTTGTTGTAGTTCAATTTGGTTTGACTACTGCTACAACTACATTTATGTGCTTGATGAATAGTGTGTGGCATCCATATTTGGATATTTTTTTATTTTGTTCATTGATTACATATTGGTATATTCTAAAATTGAGGGATAACATATTGAGCATTTAAAAACAGTGTCGAGGTTGTTGAGAGAACATTAGTTGTATATTAAGCTCAACAAGTGTATTTTATTTCAGACTAAGGTAAATTTCTTAGGGCATGTTGTCTCCAAGGAAGGCATTGTACTAGATTTAGAAAAGATAAGGACCATCATGGATTGGGTAGCTCCTAGGAATGTAGATGAGGTGAGATCTTTCATGGGTTTGGCAGGCTATTACAAGAGGTTCATCAAGAACTTTTCAAAGATTTCTTATCCTATACATAACTGTAGAGGAAATGTAAGAAGTTTGAATGGAAAGAAGTGTGAGGTGAGTTTTGAGAAACTTAAGCAGTTGTTGACACATGCACCAATGTTAAAGATTGTAAATTTGGACAAAGAGTTTCAAGAAAGGACTTAGTAGATTTCTTATGCAAGAGGGACAAGTGGTATGCTATGAGTGATGAGGTAGGAGGTTTATTAATGAGTGATCACAGTGGTTTGCAGTATCTATTTGACCAACTAAATCTGAATGGTAGGTAGGCTCGGTGGTTGGCTATGATGAGTGAGTTCAATTTTGAGATCAAATATATCAAAGGTAAAGAGAAGAGGGTGGCAGATACTCTTAGCAAGCGAATACATGTAAATCACTTAGCATCTATGAGCTCCTATGAGATATAATTACATAATAGGGTCTTGCAGGAAAGTTAGTAGGATGTCAGGTATATGGAGAATATGAATAGGTTGCATCATAGTACAGGTATAGGTACATGTGTTAGTGAAGGTATAGGTATAGGTAGTAGTACAAGTACATGTGGTGGTATAGGTATAGGTACAGGTAGTAGTGCAGGTACATGTGGTGGTACATGTACAGGTATAGGTAGAAGTGCAAGTATAGGAAAAGTTAGTGGTATAGGTACAGGTATAGGTGCAGATGCACATGATATGGACTATTTCCTTAGAGTAGATGGATTGGTTAGATTTAGAGAAAGGATATATGTGGCAGATAACAGTGAGCTCAAGAAGGTGATCTTGAGGGAGTTTCATGCAAAACCTTATACAGGTGAGCCAAGCAATCAGAATACATTGGCTGCAGTAAAGAGAACTTATTATTGGACTAATCTGAAGAAGGAAGTAGTAGAGTCTGTGGCTAGGTGTTTTGATTATTAGTGTGTGAAGGAAACATGCAAGCATTTAGGTGGAATGCTACAGCTGATTGTCATTCTAGAATGGAAATTGGAGGTCATTTCCATGGACTTCATCACTCGTTTGTCAAGGATAGTGAGACAACATGATTCCATCATGGTTCTTTTGGATAGGATGACAAAGGTTGCACACTTGATTCTAGTGAAGTCTACATTCTCAACTAGCGATGTAACATAGGTATTCAATAGAGATGTGGTTAGGCTGCATGGTGTTTTGAAGAATATTGTGTCAGATAGGTATGTAAAGTTCACTTCCAAGTTTTGGAGGAGTTGTTTGCAGGTTTTGGCACAAAGTTGGCCTTCAAGGCAACTTATCATTCGTAGACTGATGGAAAAACAAACATGGTCAACAAGATATTGGAGGACATGTTGATGATGTATGTGATGCATCAAAAATGAAAGTGGGAAGAGAATCTTCCACTAGTAGAGTTTTCTTACAAAAATGGGTATCACAAATCTTTGAGGATGAGTCTATTTGAGGCAGTGTATGGGTGGAGTTTCAATACTCCCATTAGTTAGAGTGATCTAGTTAATATGTTGTTGATTTGAATAGACATGTTAGCAGACATGGAACTAGAAATGTAAGTTATAAATAAGAATCTAATGGAATCACAGGATAACGAAAAGATCTATGTAGATCGGAACAGGTTATTCAAGGAGTTCCAGGTTGGGAAACATGTGTACTGATGCATCAAGCAAAGAAGTGCTCCTTACGGATTGGATCATGTCCCAAGCTGGCACATGGTTTTATGGACCCTTCAATATTATTAAGAGGATTAGGACACTATCCTATCGACTTGAACTACCTCCGACAATGAAATTCTATGTTGTTTTCATGTGTCATAGCTTAAGAATTCTGTTAAAGATATTGATCATGTGATTGACTAGTTTATATTGTAGGTGGAACTGGATGGAGAATTCAAGCCAGACCCTCAATGTATATCATAGAAAAGGGTTCTCATTCTCTAGAACTGAGAAATCAATTAGGTTAAGGTGAAGAATCAATTTGGGTTGGATGAAGCTAAATGGGAGATGACAAATCAGATGCGGGCTATGTATCTTTCCTTGTTTGCCAGTAGAGGCAAAATAATTTTGTTATGGTGTTTTGGTATATGTTTTCATAATGTTTGATATGTGTACATATGTATATGGAAGTAAATATTACCATGAACTATTTTATAAATCTCCAATAAGTGGTATGGTTTCCATGTAATTATGATGTTATGTTTGTTATGTTTTCATCTTGGTTTGCTTCTCCCTATGTTGATCATTGTAAATACTGAAACGAGTTAAGTTATAAATATACATTGACATTATCTTTTTCTTACAAAAACATTGTGGTTATAGGTGTTATTAAACATCGAGGATAGAGTTCACCCAAGGGGGAGGGCTATATAATAGCCCTGGTAAATATTCCATGTAATAAAATTTAATAATGGCAGAAATAATAACCATGGCTGATGGGACACTTATTCTAAGCTAAATGTTGGGCAAGACATCCTAGTGTGGGTGTTCATTTGGTTATTAATGGCTAGGGAAATTAGCAAAGGAAATGGCTAAGGCTTTGGAAAGGTAAAATGACATTTTCGGACATTTATTTATGAAAATAATGGAAATTGGGAGAAAAGGTACATGAAAGCTCAAAGGTTGCAAGTGAGGAGGAAATTGAAGGAAAGTCAGGGAAATGAGGAAAATAAACACTTGATTGGTAAAAATTCTTCCGAGGATGAGTTGGTAACCTTTTGTCAGTTTAGTTTTGGAGCTCTCCCATTTCCTCTCTCTCCCTCTCATTCTTGAACACATAGTTTTCTTGGAGCACTCTAGGAGAGTGTGGCATACATGGATCTTTGGAGTAAGAAGGAAAGGTAAGAGCATGAAAGTGCAAGAGGAAATCAGGATCAACAACTACAATGGTTTTTTCTTGTAGGTAGCGAGTTGCATGTATGTTTTCCTGACTAGTTTTGGCATGAATGGCATATGCACATTGTTTATTGGTAATGATATATCATTGGCATGGAGGATTGCCTGGATTAATAGTGGATTTTCCTATCTTTGCCATTTCTTGGATAGCCATGGTGTTATGGGTTCATTTTCTTTGTTTTCTGGTTGGTTCTAATGTTTCCTTGACTTGGGTTGAGTTACTAATTCCTGGAGTTTTTGTTGGACAAATGATCTAAAGCCCTATAGTAGCTTGGGTTGAGTTATTAGTGTTGGAGCCTTGGTTGGAGAAACACTATGGAGCCCTTGGTGGGTTGAGTTACTAGTCCTCTAGTCTTGGTTGGACAAATGCTTTCGATCCCGATAGAGAATGTGGGTTGAGTTACGAGTCCTATAGCCTTGGTTGGAAAAAATGCTATAGAGCCCTAAAAGGCTTAGATAGAGACCAATCAGGTGATGGTTTGGTGATGTCTGACTGTGATGTTGAATCATTACTTGATGGGTTGAGGTAGTTGGCCTCTAGAAGTCGTGGATGCATTTGGATTGTTGGGTTTTATGATATCCCACATTCATGCTTGAAAAATGGCACAATAGTGACTGGTTGAAGATATTTTTGGCTGAGCCATGTCTACTATTAGGTGGTTTGTGGAAGTCCCACAACTAGTTGGCCTTTGTGTCAATAATATGAGGCTATTTATCCTTGTTATTTTATGAGTATTATATTGTTTATATGTGGATGATATGGCTGTGATTTCCTCAGTATTTATGTTTCTATTATGCTGGTTATGTATGTGTTCTATGATAGTAGCTATGTATGGATCTCAACATGTTTTTACTTTTGAATGAATGAACAATGTATCTATGAACTAAATGATAAAATGATACCTAATGTTTTGAGGCATAAATTCTTCTTAGCGATTCTCAGATGAGTATGAGACCCCTACACTCAAAGCTGTCAGTTACACCTTTAGATTACATATGCATGATATCTTTGACAGAATTCCTTTCATGGCTGGTAGGGGTCCAATCAAGGTATTATTTAAGTAATTGCATTTGTATTTCCATTTCCTTATTATCTTGTTATTCTGAGAGTTTCATTCAATTCGAGATAGTGACCTGAGCTGTACGCCTAAAAAAGTGGCTCCAATGCTTGGGAAGCTAGCACAACATTGAGAAAATTAGTCCTTGGACGTTGGCAAACCTATAACATGGGAGCATCCAGGGGTCAAGTGGTCTAAAATATCAGTGGGACAAAGGGGATGATTGGTAGAAAGGTTAGGATGCATCTTGAGGGTTCTAATGCTGATGTTGAAGGTATGTATGGTGTGTTTCCATCAATTTTATTCATCAATTAGTTACCCATGAAAGCAGCAACAACTCATAAAATCCAAAACCACTTATAAATAGCATCCATGGACTATAAGCATCAACCATTAGAATGGGAAATCCAAATAATAATTTATTAAAGCAAATCAGAGCCTTTTCCTGAGTCTATCTCATTGTTTCTTCATCACAGCAAAATATATGTGGCTTTTCAAATCACAAATTGCATATATTTGTGACTTGTCCTCATAAGATCTGCATACAGAAAGTGAAATACCGAAATTTCACAACTCCAACTCCCCCTGAGTGAGTACTATATGTGCTCATCACTGTTACTATACCAGAGGCACTCTTCGTAGTATGAAATTAATAAAATTTTGTTCTTATGAGGTCAAGTACCTCACATCACTTCTATAGTCACTGTTAGAAGTATTATTTTAAGAATAATTGACTGGAACGGGAACCATATTATTTTAATTTGAGTTTGAATCCTCCTTATATCTGCAAGAATTTCATTCCTCCAGCAGATATAAATTGTTCGGGTTCCTATATCCCCTTTCTAGGACTATTCCGGCTTCTTCGCCCATAACCTTTCCCTTAGTTGATGTAAACATCATTATATTTCTCTTATCCTCCCTTTTACCTAGACTTATAATTTTATTCTTTAGACCTTGAACTAATAAAGCATCAACCTATGATCTATGTTTATTAATTTTGACTTTACCCATTCCCATAACTTTTGCTGGAACATTAGTTCCAAGAATAACATTACCATATTGGTTTTGTTTGAGAGAATCCATCTTACTCTTATATCTAGGAATGTGATGAGAGCATCTCCTATCTATGTACCATTCATCTTACTCTTTAAATAAGTAGAGAGAAATGCCACACCTTATATGTTATTCTTCGTTCTACTTATTGTGAGAAATGTTGGTGGATCCATCTTTTTCGGCGCTTCTCACGTCACTATTCTTATCTAGTTGCTTTCCATGTTCTCTGAGATGATCCATATATTTTTTATTACATTCTTTTTTTACATGCCCAAGCTTCTTACAAGATATAATCTCATATGAGAAGAGGAATCATAGTATTTCTATTTCATATTCCTTCTATTGCAATCAATGTCTTTGTAACCAAATATATTGCAAGCAAAACAATCTCCCTTAAAGTACCTGGAAGTTGATGATCTTTCTGTGAGGCAGTTATTAGCTTGAAACAATCTACTTCTACAATTGACTGCAGCTTGTCCATAATTATGACATATAGAACATTCAACATTATTAATTAGAGGAGATAATCGATTAAAATTTCTGTAATTAAAAGTAAATGATTTTCTTGAAGGTTGATTTTCCTTGGTTGTTGATCCAACTGACTTCTTGTCTTGGGTTTCTCATTGTTACTCTTTAAATTCCTTGCCTCAACTTGTGAACTAGATTCTCGTTCAGCAATTTCATGAAAATCAAGAGCTTATTTGATGGTGGGAGACATTTAACTACTAAGAATATTATCCAAAATATTAGTACTATTTTGAAATCGCAAATGTTTCAACAATTTCATGAAAATCAAGAGCTTATTTGATGGTGGGAGACATTTAACTACTAAGAATATTATCCAAAATATTAGTACTATTTTTCTTCTAATTAACCTTTTAGGATGTTTACCTCAACTTGCTATTGCTTTTCGTTTTCTAGATACTACTTCTTAATAACTTCTTCAACCCTTCTTCCTTCTTCCATTTTTGCTCATTAAATTTGAGAATCTCATCTTTTAACCTATTTTCTTGTTCTTTAAATGCTTGAAGTAGTTCTTCATTCCGCTTATCCGATTTTTAATGATCTACTCTTAGAGAGGCTATCTTCGGTTCAAGACCTTCAGAATATTGTTTTGATACGATATGAGCATGGACATTGCTATCATATTCCTACAACTTATCATTAAGATTAACAATATTTTTCAAAGCAAGATCAAGTTTTGTTCTAAGATCAAACATATCTTCTAACTTATCTTTTTCTGAATTAGCAACTCCATTTGACATAACAAAGGTTCACACATTTTTAAGGATATGACTACTTGGTAGTTCCCTTGATAAGGAGTCTTTCTTTGTGATTTCTTCATGGATTTCTTGTATCTTATCCCACACGTTCTTTTCAATTGATTAATGCATAAACTTATTTAATGTTAAATCATATATGCTACACAATATGTCACTCAAAGCCTTATTGTTCTTTTGCAATTTCTCTTCTGATGGAGGAATATTGGTCTGAAAATTGCACACTAGATACTAGACATCAAGATTCATTATGTTATACTTCATGTTTTCTTTCCATTGTTGATAATTATCTTTTCTCAACATGGTCACATATGCATTCTCCATTGTTTCTGAATTTGTTTGATCTTCTACTTCTAGAGGCATCATTTTCTAATCTGTTTTCTCTTTAGAGTGCTTACTTTCACTTTTACCCATAAGTACAAGTTCAATTGTTTAACTGTCATAATCACCATCATTATTTCATAGACAAGGAAATGGATCACTGTTAGAAAAAATCCCATACCTGATATTTCTTTGTTATTGTCTTCTTTTATTGTTGATCAGTAAAAGGTGCATTTCTCCCAAACTTGAATATTTTCTAACATTTTTAACTCTCACTGCATCTGATATATCCCTGTCAAAGTTTTCAATAAAAATATTCTTTTCTTCTAGGACATCAAACTCATTACTACTTCTATCTTCAAATTTCATAAGTAATTTACATTCTTGATTAGACTCATGTTCTTCACCATTTGAAAGACCATCAACATCTTCATGTGTATAAAAACATCTCTTGTTTTCAAACCTTGTCCTATTTATTTTTGCAGCTTGATTCCCTTTCTTGTGATTTTTTCTATAGGGACACTTAGTAGCATAATGACCAACTCTACCACAAGAAAAAAATTTCAAGGGAAGCTTACCTCTGAATCTTCTAGTACTCACTTGGAGTTTCTTTACGATATTTTACTCTTCTTCTTGTGATACATACCCTAATTCTTCCTTTTCTTTTCTTTTTGTATTAGCTTTGAAGTCTACTTCTCTCCTATCTAAGGGACCAACTTCCCCATCTCAAATGTTGTCAATATTCCATGGATTTGATCAAGTGTGAGAATTTTGAGATACTGCATTTCTTCAATAGAGGATACTTTGGAATCAAGCTTCAGAGTTGGTGATCTCAAAATCTTTCAACAAAATTAGAATCTTCTATTTCCTCACCACAATTTCTCATGGAATTAACAATTTCATCTACTCTAAGAAAATATGTTGTAATGCTTTCATCATCATGCATTTTAGTGTCTCATAATGTACTCTGAATGTTTGGATTTTAGCACTTTCTACCTTGGTGTTGCCCTCATAACCTTAGATAATCATATATCACTTTCCCTTTGTTGTGTCTAGTTGCATTAACTTCAGAAAGTCAAACATTCACAAAATCAGACTCTGCCAGACATCCCAAGATGGAATTTACAACCTTTGCATTGATTTCATATTGTTTCTTTCCTACAATATCTATGGGAATGGAGGTTGGTTATTGATATCTACTTTCAATAATTTCCCATACATCAACTCCAAGTGCCTGCAATTATGATCTCATCCTAACATTCTAACATACAAAGTTAGGTCCGTTTAATAAAGGTGGCTTGATAGAAAATACTCCTTCTTGACTACTCATCTTGATGAATCTTTCTTTAAGTGATCAAACTTCTTTTGAAGGACCTGCAATGATTCCAATTGTTGGGAAAAATACTAAGAGGGGGTGTGAATCAATATTTAAAAATCATTAAAATTTTCAATTTCATGTCCATATTTTTGTACGTGAAATTAATGAAGGGAAGTTGCGTATGTACTCGACATTTATGCAGACAACTATCGTATATACAGTAAACTTACTTTTGATTTAATTCATCATTTGTTTAACTTGAACTAATGTATCAATACCTCATTAAAAATTAATTAAACAATAACCATGTGTAGTAAAAACTGAATAAACCATCACACATAAGAAATGCATCAACACACATGACCACTAATATTTTTAAGTGTAAACCCAATGTGGGAAAAAACCATCACTACTATCATCTTCGTCTTATTTTTATTATAAAGAAAAATTTCTTACAATATTCTACTGGTGAAAACTCATACCATCATGCATGCACCCACCTACAAAAGGATACAACCTTCTCTCATTCTCTAGTACCCATTGGAAGGGATCTCAAACTGCTTGATCACATTTACCAACAACCACCAGGAAGGAGCTCCAACCCCGCGATCAAATTTACCAGCTACCATTGAGAGGAAGTTTCAACTCACCAGCTGAAGGCTCCAACCCTCAGCACTTTCGTGGACCATGTTTCATAAATTTTCATACTTAATCCACCTGCTACAAAACATCACAAGTGTAGGCCACATTTCATCACATTTTCATATTGAACCAACTATCATCATTTAAGCCTGAAACCAAATATAAAAATTGAAACCTCATCATTGTAACTCAATAATTGAACCAAGCAATCACTAAATCAAATGAAAACCAAATCAATCGACATATTCTCAAACAACCAAAAAAGTTAGATCATTGTAACTAAAGTACTAATATTGAACCCAAACACTGCATAAACTTATTGAATCAACTAAAAGCCCTGATCAACAGACTATCAAAATCTATACACTACTTTACTGTATCAAACTTGTGCGTATACACGACTTCCTTGAATAATACACGTGTATAGATCTCAAAATGTCGAGCCTTGAAACTGAACCACTACCACACTAAAATAAACATTGAATCATATAGACATCCACTGCATCATTTTGAAATAATCATAGAACCATCATTGATCTTCAATTATAAACAATTAATAGCTTCATCATTCTTCAATCAATCAATCCTTAATCAAAACATAATTGTTAAGCCTAGATCATCAAGTAAGACTTCATTGACAAATAACATAAACACAATAAGACTAATTAAACTGATCAAACATCTTTTCCAGCAAAGCACTAGCTTATACACATGCTTTCCTCAAAACATTTTCCCGTGTATATGTGCTTCTCAAGAATAAAACCTGCATATAGATCTGAATAGATACATGACTTACCAGTATTAAACTTGTGTGTACATACCTTTCAGGCTATCAAACCGGCTTACAAATCTACAATTATTGACACAAACTCTTCATCGCACAACATAACTTCATACATTCCCAGATCTCAGTATACATAGAATAATCACATGTCAAAACATTATCATCATATATCAACCCATAATCGATATTGTCATTTCATATCTATTTGATCCGATCCATCATCAAATTCCTGTGTTCAAATGTAATTTTGAGATGAGGAAAATCATTAATAGCTCCATTACATGCATACTTGCTTTAGATCTAACTATTCATGAAATATTCATCACTTGCACACCAAAACTCTTTCATATTCATCTCCTTACATAGATTAGCCCTTACACAATACCAGAGGTCAAAACCATACTAGTGCCAATGGTATTCTTGGATGAGATCAAATATCCATTGTTAGGCTAAATATCATAGGTCAATACCATCGTAAATACCCTTTGAATTTGGAATACCATGGTGTTGAATATGTACACACCTTTTCTTCTTCATACCCATGTGTGTACACAATTTTTCTCTACCAAACCTGTGTATACTCTACTTTTCTTCGCCAAACATGAGTATGTACACAACTTTGCTTCATAAAGCATGCTTATACTTGACTTTGCTTCACCAAACCTATGTAATCTTCTTCAAGCTTCATCTTTATCATTCCTCTATCTCTAAACTACTATACCCTTGACAAAAGTCTCTATCAGATGTAGACATGTCCAATTGACATTTCATCAAGTAGGTTTTCACCAAAGGACAACTCATCAAATAGGTTTCCATTAAAGGCAACACATTAGTCATAGTTCCAACATATTTTATATCCATATTTCATATAATGTTCAAAATAATTGTAATACTACGAGTGTTCTCAACCTTTCTCACCTTTTTTAAGAAAATAACAAAATGTTAAAGAATTTCAATTTCTCTTTCCTTCTTCAGAGTCGATAGAGAATATAAGTCTTAGTGAATGTTAATCGTTATCATGAGAATAATAAAGTAGTATCAGCATAAAAATATGTTGGTAATAAAGTACATTGTTAAATAATTCTTTGTGAGTTCAACTCCATTAATCGTGTGTAAAAAAAAACAGTACGTATACACTTAAAAGTTATGATAACACCCTTTCCTAAATATGAACCCCACCTAATTAAGTTACGATAACACCCTTTCCTAAATATGAACCCCACCTAATTAGTGATTCTGCCAGATAGATAAAAAATAAATACCATGACTATGAATCATGAATACCCCTATCTTAGAGAGGTTTATGAGGAGATACAAAACTTAAGTTATGATCTCACCCCTTACCTGAATATCAACCCACCCAATTACCGATTTTGCCAAATAAACCCAAAAAATAGAATCATGACTATGGATCATGAGTAAACATATCTTATGGAGGTCTATGAGGTGATAGTACCCTTAAAATTTTATGAGATTTATTTTCTATTATATACATTTACAATTAAAAAAAAAATGTTTACTTTTCGGCTCCATCTTTTCAACTGCTAGTTCTATTCAGGACAAGCACGATCTCTTATACAATGGAACATTACCCAATTCTCGTTTCCAAAGAATAGTTTTATATCACGGATAGTATTTTTTTAATCCTTCAGACGATAAAAATTCCTGTGGTTCCCTGTATAAACTAAATTAACATGTAATGCTATTAACAGTAATCACCTCCTCTTCCTCTTCCTCAAACTTTGTTCACGCTTCCATAACCCGTCCTAAACCTATCACCCTTTTATACTAGTCAACCCCTGAATCTGACTATTTTCTCTCGTCTGATGCTTCAACTAACGTCTCCATTCAAGAATCAATACTGTGAACTTCAGGATCCCTCTAGCATAAGCAGTTCTTGTCCCATGGAAAAACATTTAAATGCAATCATGAATCTCTTGCTAGGTCTTTCTCCATCCAGTCATGCCCTGCTCTCTTTTATTTCTTTTACCATTATAAATTTGTCTTCAATAGAATTAGACGTTGTTTTTGTTAACCTTCTTCCAAATGGTTTTAATTTTTCTACTATTCATTGTCCTATTCCAGTAGAACAAAATTTAGGTTCTATCGAATCAATTAGTTTTAAAAAACTATTTAAATAGTGGAAGAATTCAAACAATATTGTATCTGAATTCTTAATTCAAATAGACTCCACTCACCCAATAGCCATAAAATGAATTTGAAGATATTTGACCCAACAACCCTAGCATCGTTACTCTCAAAGACATAAAATACATCAAAGGAAATACACATATGTTGTCATGAAAAACTTTGATTATAAAACCAATAGAATTGACCTTATTCTAAATCCATCTTAGACAATCCCCTCCGTTGAATTACCATATAGTTAGCTAAATTCATCAGTTCCTCCTTCAGCAAGCCTGTAGTAAATTTCTTTGCTATGTCCACTATTAAAGAGCCTTAACCTACTTAACAACCCTCAAACTCCTAATTCATTCAGACTCCTAAAATTTAAGGAAGAAAAACTTTCATAAATAATGTTCTATAGGTACCATTGATAGCCCTTTGTATATCCTTGTTAAATTATTACCATACCCCTTTTTCTATCCTTTTCAAAGTTTTACAATAAAAACTTGACAATAATTTCTATATCCATGTCAAATTATTATCACACTCTTTAGGTTTATTTTTCAAAATTTTATCATAAAAACTTAACAACAATTTATTAGTCATACAACATCATTTACAAAATATTTTTTTGTATTTTCCCTTAAAACCAAGCAAAATATTTTTTTGTATTTTCCCTTAAAACCAAGGATTCATACCCTGATGACCAAGACGTTTATGGAATCTGTGATGTAGTTGATTCCTACGTTGATGACCAAGACTTTTTGGAATTTGTGATGTAGTTTTTGCATTTTATGTCTGGTTTCTCAATTAACAAATCCTTAAACCCATTAACATTTTAGAATTTTTACATTATGGGGTGTTGCAAATAAATTCTTTTAACTGGGATAAGACAAGATAAGATGTTCATCCATATTTCTTTACTAACTGTATTTTTTATGAAACATTTTAAAGTTTTATTTTTGAATAGAAATTATGTCAAAAATGGGTTGATTTTTTGATGACACCTTTTTCTTCTATCTAATTTAATGGTCATTCCTTCTTAAGCTCCTTCCAAGACCAATTTGAACACCAACTATTACTGAAATTTATCAAGACAACCTTTCCGTTTTTAGATATTTTGGTTATGGTTTTCTTTTCCATCATTTTTCTCGAACGTGACATATGAACAAATATCTCCATGCTAATTCCCACAAAAACTGAGTGCATATTTTTTCCTCAAAACTAAAGATATTTGAATCTATATTTCTCAAAACATAAACAAAAAAGGATATAAAACTATATTTAAGTCTCAAAAACACCCATATAATTTTCTGGAACCATTACATAAAAATCTCATGCATTATTCTACTAGGGTCTCTTTAGAATTCCTTTCTCTAGTCTTTAATCTCGTGTTAGTCAAACTACTGTTAAAAGTTTCATGCTTTGGTGGAAAATCCATGTCAATAAAACTAATCCTAATAAATATATTGTTGATCATTTTCATACATACCTTTCAAAATCTATAATAGTCCAGCACTTTCAATACACTAAACAATTATTTTATTTTTAACTAAATTAAAATCTTAACCTTATCTTTACCAATAATTTTCTCATATTAATATTAAATAATTCCACACTATACTATAACTACTTAAACATTATATAATTTAGATATAAGAATATATAACTTATCTAAATATTTATATTTATTTCAAAAAATCGGTCCTATTCATCTCACATATATTTACTGTTAAAAATGGGGGCTGAAAACTTATAACCTGAAACTAGCACCTCACGGGTGAGCAAGATGCACTTGGAGACTACCCAACAAAAAAACACTCTCTATACCATTAATGATAAAAACCAGAAATATATAACTTTACATCATGTTAGGGACACTAGGACTGACTCCTAGAAAATAGGAACTAATCCTAATCTAGTACATACATACAACCAAAAAACAAACTCTCTCCAATAATACAATATTGTTCACTATTTTGAAATATCCCCCTTGTTGGAGAAAGGTTTCACCTATACTCCTAACATTTCACTAAACATTTCAAATTTGGTCCTACCAAGGGGCTTGGTAAAAATATTTGTTGCATTATCACAAGTATTACAATATTCAATAAAAAATTCTTCAAACTCAACCTTCTCTCTAACAAAGTGAAACTGAGTATCAATATGTTTTGTGTTTTTGTGAAACAAAGGGTTTTTCTCCAGAGTGATTGAGCTTTCGTTATCACATTTTATTAATGTAACATCTTTTTTTTCTTCTCCAGCATCATGGAGAAGTCTCCTCAACCAAATTTCCTTACACTTGGCTACACACACTACTTGATACTCTCCTTCAGTAGAAGATAATGATACATCACTTTGCTTATTTCTAGTCCAAGAAATTACCCAAGACCTGACATTGAAAGCATAACTTGTTATGGATATTTTTTCATCTAGGTTTTTCTAGCCAGTCTGAATCTGAAAAACATGTCAAATTAACATCAGAAGAAGTAGTGTACTTAATACCAAAATCAATGGTTCCTTGAAGGTATCTCAAGACACATTTTTCTTCCACGCAGTGGTTCTCAATAGGTTTTGACATGAATTGACTTAACATGCTCACTAAGAATATTCAGTCAAGTCTAGTTGTAAACAAATAAATCAGACTCCCATCTAATTGTCTATACAATGTGGAATCCACCTCTTTAGAATCATCATCATTCTAAAGTTTAATATTATGTTGTAAAGGGACCGAGGCAACTTTCCACTACTCCATTTTATATTTTTTCAATAATCATCTTAAATGCATTCCTTGAGTGAAATTTTTTTGGCTAGAGTCCCTCTAAACTTTCAGACCCAAACGATAATGTAATTCTTTGAGGTCTTTCATTTAAAAAACTTGTGACATCTACACTTTCATTTCTTTAATCAATTCATCAGAATTTACTGTGATAATTAGATCATCTACATATAAATAAATCAAGAGAATTTTCCCCTTTCCATCAAACATAATATACAAATTTGGGTTGTTTCTTCTCCTCTTATAATTATCCTATAAGAAAGATGAGTCAATTTTTTCATACCATGACCTAGTGCTTTTTTAAGCCATATAATGCCTTCTCTAATTTTCAGACTAAATGTTTCTTCCCTTTTTTGATAAACCCTTCAAGCTCTTTTAAATATATTTCTTCTTTCAATTCTCCATTAAGAAAAAAAGATTTCACATCTACCTGGTGTAGACTCCAATGGTGCTTTGTAGCTAGCGCTATTAAAATTCTAATAGTGTTTAACTTAGCTACAAGAGGAAAGTTCTCCTTATAATCAATTCCTTTTTTTTATGAGTAACCTTTAGCTACTAGCCTACCTTTATATTTGTCTACACTACCATGTTCCTTGAACTTAGGTTTATATAACCATTTACAACCTATAGGTTCTTTCCCTTTTCGAAGTTCAACTAAATCCTAGGTTTTGTTTTTAATTATTCAATCATATTAATCTTTCATGGTTGCCCTCCATTCTTCATATTGATTTACATCATTATAATTTAAGGGCTCAACAACATTTAAAATACTGATCATAAGAGCACACTATCTAAAGATTTTTGGTAATTGAGTTTGTGTACCTTATCTCCTTGGTAGTGGACATGCCTCGAATATGTCTTGCTCACTCCTTAGACGACTTGTATTTCTTATTCTACCTACATCAGTTGGTTCTTCCTTTTTCTAGAGCTGTTGCACATGGTTGTCCTTAATTTCCTCATTGTTGGCTTCAATTAGCAAAGGCATGTGCCACTCCTCATAGCCTTTGTCTCTATTCCGTTCATCAACATGTTCATGGAATATAACATCTCTACTCACAAACACCTTATGAGTAGATGTATTAAACAATTTGTATGCTCTAAACTCATAAAAATACCCTACAAATATGAATTTTATGACCTTAGCTTCCAATTTCTCCATATCCTCCGTAGGACTATGTGCAAAATATTTCTTAGCAAATACCCTTAAATGACTAAGTGCGGGCTTAAAACAATATAAAGCCTCGAATGGAGTCTTAAGATCAAGGCTCTTCCTTGGAGTCTTATTCTTTAAATATAATGCAAGTATTAATAGCTTCTGCCCAAAAACCTTTAGATAGGCTCTTACCTTTCAACATATTGCATGCACACTCGAACGAAATTTTGTTCTTTCCCTCTACAACCCTATTCTATTTTGGTGCGTGGGGTACTGTAAACTGTTGAATTATTCCATGGTTCTTGCAATATTTGATGAAGTTAACAATCTTGTATTCTCCCCCTCGATTTGAGGGGAGAATTTTGATGACCTTCCCTATCTGTTTTTCAACCATACTTCTAAATTATTTAAAATATTCAAAAGTATGACTTTTTATTTATAAAATACACCCACATATATCTGGTGTAGTCATCAACAAATAATAAAAAACAATATGCTCCTCCTAATGATCTTTTCTGCATCGATCCACATATATCAATGTGCACAAGTTCAAGGATATCTCTCTTTCTTCTATTTAAACATAAGGGAAATTCATCTCTATGCATATTTCCAAGTCCACATCCCTCACATTAAACATGTGCATTTTTTAAAATAGGGAGTCGATTAACCATACCTTTTTTTTTTATAGTAGTAATAAGTCATGAAGATTATTGTGTTTAAATGTTTGATGACAAAGGTTCTTTGTTCTCATCATTGTTGAAGTCAAATCTTAGTGTGGCATGCTTCTAACAGTCACCTTGTACAGGCCTATAACTTGTATTCCATGTGCAACTGATTTCTGTTTATCCCACAACTCCTTTATGACACAATAGGTTTTAAAAAACTCTACATTCAGGTTCTAATCTGCAATCATAGAGAACAAGATCAAATTCTTTTTAATTCCTGGTACATACATCACATTTTGGTTGTGCGTGATATTGCCATCAGGCAATATCATAGGAATGTCTCCATACCCTTTAATCTGGTAGGCTCTGTCATCACCAAGGTAGATATTATCACCATTGTTAGTCTCTTTAAAACTTTGAAACCATTGCTTATTACCTTCCATGTGAGTGGATGCTCCAGAATTCAAAAACCAGGTTTCAACGTCATCAATCTCAACAGAAATAGTAGAATCAGACACAAAAAATTTGACGTCATGATTCTAATATTCATCAGCAAAGTTTCCTATATGCTTCTTTTGTATGTGTATGGCTTCATCGGACTTCATTTTATAACAATGTTTAGCAATGTGACCAGATTTACCACAGTAAAACCCCTTGATTCCTTAATCAATTATGGTCGAGGACATACCTTGGAATGGATTTCTCTAGGGTGTACCACTGTGTTTCTGTCTAGCTCCTGATTTCCCTCTAAAAGGCATTTGATTTTCCATTAATGCGAGGTCTACATTTTGAGTCTTCTGATTCATATGCCTCTCTTCTTCCTGCATCAAGATACTTGTTTGTTCTTTTAAAGTGGGTTCTTTATCCCTCGATGTCAGCCCTATAATAAACATCTCATAATCATCAGTCATACCATTTAAGGTAATCGTGACAAGATTCGTGTTGGACACTTTCTCTCCTATATTGCCCAACTTATCTCTTACCTCTTTGATCCAAGAGATGAATACAAAAACTGATTTATTCTCCTCCATTTTGATCAAGAGAATCTTACTTTTCATGAACAATAACTGATTTCTATTATTTATCTTATAAAATCTTTGAGAGTCACCGAAATATCATTTTCATATTTTCACTCTCTGATGTGACGAATGATACAATCGTTCACTTATAATTTCAACAACACCTTTTCTTTATTCTCCATGTTCTACCAATCTTGAATTGTTGCAATTGTTTCACCTCTGGCTATAGTCAGCTTCACTTCATCCCCATTTGCAATCACCCATGCAGTTTTCCCCTTGAGCACTATCTGCAATAGGAATTTTCGATTTGTGTAGTTCGACCCATCAAGCTTATTACTCTCATTCAGGTACGCTTCTTCCATATGATAATTGACGTTGATATGATTTATGTGTGGATCTACCTCAAGATCCTAAATCTCCAACAATCGATCTATCCAGCAACAAAAAACTACACCAACAAAGTCGATCTCAAAAAAATATAGAAACATACCAAAGGGAGCAATATATGAGGTGATCTCCAAGACTCGGCTTCTGATTTGATCCTCAACTGGATCTCAACAACAATCTCCCAAATGATCTATACTATCTCCACACATACGATTTATTAAGACCCATATTTGAGTCGATCCACAATGATCGGTCCAAACAATCCATGCAATCAACACAAAACTGCACCAGCATAGGTTTAGGGTTTTGGGTCTCTACATTTTTCCGGCGCTAATGCAAATCCCTCTGAGTTATGGTTGATCAACATGATTTTAGACCCTGAATTATGAGTTTCTCCCTTCTTTAGCCAGTGTGCAAAATAGTGTGAAATTTTGTGCTGCTCCAATTCTGTACGAGAGGGAAAAACCCCTCTCTTTAGCCACCAAAGCTCAACTCTTCAGCCACCAAGGTTCAAAACACACCCAACCATCAGGGCACTTTAATTATTCAGCCACTAAGTCTCTGTTGTTGCTACTAAGGCTCTCCATCCATCAAAGCTCCACTACTACCACTAAGGCTCCACTGTTGCCACTAAGGCTCTCTAGCCACCAAGGCTCCACTGTTGCCACTAAGGCTCTCGAATCTACCACTAAGGCACTCCAACCACCAATGCTCTCAATTCTACCTCTAAGACACTCAATTCAGGCGTCAAGTTTCACTAGCTCTAATACCATGTTAAAAATGGGAGAAAAAACTTGTAATCTGAAACTAGCATCCCATAGGTGAGCAAGATGCACCTGAAGGATGCCCAAGTAGAGAACACTCTCTATACCATTAATCATAAAAATAAAAAATATACAAAATTTACATCATTTGAGGTAGATTAGAACTAACTCCTATAAAATAGGAACTAATTCTAATCTAAGATGTACATACAACCAGAAAACAAAATCTCTCCAATAATACAATATTCTCCATTATTTTCAACTTTTATATAATAAATAAATATTACAAGCTAACATACCTTGAAACAATATTATTTTAGAACCAATTTTTTTTAACAACATGAAATAGGATCTTGGCATAATATCTTTGCCTTCTAACTTACTATAAATCATCCCACTTATAGCATAGAGACAATATTAATCAGAAAGACATGGGCTGGAAATACATTAAAAAAATGTCCCGAACATATTCATATCTATAAACACAATCCACATAGAACACTAGGTATTATAACATATTTTTATCAATGTGACTACATAGATATTTTAACAAATAAAGAATTTAAAAACGATTTTTCACTAAAGAAATATTTGCACCATTCTTGTCCAACCCAATGAAAATCCCCAAACATAACCAATTTTATTTTTAAATTTACACACTTAGATTGCTAATACAATCAAAGTAATAATATTTCGTAAATATCATATTTAATAAATAAAGATGTGATACACAGATATGAAGAAATATAATATAGAGTTTAAAATAAAGAAAATCATTTTATAAAGTTATTAAGTTAATGAAATAAAAAAATACATGTTATACGTTAAATAAAACTTTATATATATGAAATAATTGATATATAATATATTTTTCAATCTAGATGGGTTAAACGCAACGAAAATAGAAAAAAAATTCAAATATGAATTTCAATTTATTATGAAAATTAAATAAATAAAAAGTTTCAATTTAGTTAATTAATTTATTTTAAAACCATTATTTAAAATTAAATATTCTCAAATGATAATTAGAATTTTATAAATTTAATCCATATATAAAAAATGTTTTAAATTTAATCAATATAAAAAAAGTTTAAAACAAAATGAAAGTAACATTAAAAATCTACGATAAAATTAATAAAACAAATGTCTAAATATTTTTTCAACTTAATGTATTTGAAATTTTCATGAGAGATTTTAATCGAATAAAGATATAATCTTGTTTTTGCATATATATATTTTAGGTTAAGGTCAAAACAAATTACACATATTTCTTAAATTAAGCATTATATTATATTTTTGGGTATTTTGATTGTAATTCTAAATCCACTTTAATCACATATTTATCAAGAGCTAAGAGTGATTAAATATTTTAAAGTGAGATTTATTTTTATGGAAAAATTTAACAAATGTTAGACACTTTAAAGGTTTAATCCCTTTGAGACTCCATAAATTTAAAGTTAACATCAATCTAAGATAATTTGCATTAATTTACAAATTATTATAATATTTTTTCAAAGTTAGAACATTGATACTTGTTTTTTTATTGAGTGGAGAGACTCATTCTACAACCTAGTGTGAGGGTGATGTGTAATTCTGTATGTGCTAAACTTGGAGTTGACACGTGTCCGTCTTAAAATAAAAATTAAATATTTTGTAAATAGAAAAGAAATTTTGGCTATAATAAAAAACTAAAATGAATATGATATACATGTTTCGTTAATTGTCCATATAACATAATATAATTTCATGTTGGGATTCGGCCTCTTATTTTTGAACCAATGTTTAAGATGTTGGCGACTCTTCCTTAGCCAATTCCTGAGCAAAGCTCTATCTATGTGATCATTTGGAGAGTGTTTTCTTGTACTCATTCACCATGCTCCAATAAAAAGCATATAGTATATGGGGCATGGCATAATACAAAGAGAAATGAGGTTGTGTTTTTCAACAAAGGGCTAAGCAATTTGTTCATCTATACAAGAAAAATGTACTCCTTTGTACTCCTTTGTTGATTTAGGAAATAATTGATCATATTGGAAAGATGTGTTGTTTGATTGCCCCAAATGGTATTAGCTGAAATTGATAATTAGCTGCGAGATTTAGGCCACACCCATCCAACGTATATACATTGTAGAGGTCCATTGAAACATAAATCTATTGTTGATTAATGTTTTACATAATACGAACAAAGCAAAAAAATTGAAATTTTATTGGTGTTGGATGACATATAACTCACCATGAAATCTAGAAATCCCACAATCAATTATGTGGAGAAGTCATTCCCCCAACCTTTGTTTTTCCCTGGGCGGTGACAAAGAACCTGTTTCAATGGAGACCAATGGAGGCCAACGTTCTAGTAGGAGTCATTCCCCGAACCTTTATTTCTCCCTTGGCAGTAGCAAAGAGTCTACCTCAATAGAGGCCTACTATTCTAGTACATCCAAATGATAGTCTTTATGTAGTTTATTGTTTGAATTATTTTCTGGGCCAAATATCTAAGTAAACACTTTTTATGAATACTACTAAAACTTTAGTTCTAGTTCTGGTCGGATTTCTAAACCAAAGCAAACATAACCTTGTTTTTGTATATCTTTACCTTTAAATAATAAGGAAAATGCATTCACCTTTGTAAAGTTCATGAGACTAAATGAAACACATATTTTGAAGTATTTTATCCAGAAATAAGTTTTTATGTTAAAAATTCATATTCGTTCGACATTTCGTAATTACTTCGTTACCGACATACATACATATCCATAGTTTTATGAATCGATAGAGTGAAAAATTAAATTAAATCTAAAATGCCTTTCGTTACCTTTTCGTTACCTCTTCTTTCGTAGCTTACCCAACTTGATTGAAAATATATTTTATCAAACCGATTTTATCGAACGTATTACTTAGTCAACTCAACTCTAATTTATAATTAGTCTATAATTATTACTTCTCTCGCTGGCCAGTCACTGGCCAATCTACAGTTTTGACACAACTACTTCAATAATATTTGAGATCTCGGATCTAAAATTTATTAAACATTTTACATTTGAGGAAAAAAAATTCTTTGAATTTCTTAATATTAGTTCTTTAAAATGTAATTTTAATTATTTAATATAAATATGAGTATCCATTATTTAATAGAAATATGAAAAAGCTGGTTGGTGTTTTTTTGGAAGCATGTCTCGTTACAATGATTTGCGGATATCGAGAAACTAGTTGAACTTCTATATATAAGAAAGCGTCTCGCCCATCTTTCCTGTGTGGACTACATGCGTTGTGGCATACATACTATTTTCTGTTGGCGATAAGACTAGGGTTAAATTCGATGGTACTTATTGGTATTTTCCTTATTAAATTTTTATGACGGTTATTTAATTTTTGGAACTATTAATTTAATATCCAAATTTGCACATATATAAAAGTAATTTTGATAAAATTGGAGACATCAAAAGAAGTTAATGAGTCTCATGGTTAAACTCAACTATGCAACACCCACATCCATTATTCACACTGATTTTAAAATAATACACACAAGTAATTTTATCCTAATACACACTAGTAATTTTGGATAAAATTGTAGAAATAATTTTTTTTTAATGAAATACATGTTAAAGCTCTAACATAAATATCAATTATATCCAACACCCACATCCACAATTCACTAAGACTTTAAAATGCGAACTCAAGGTTTAATTCATTGTACACACTTAACCTTAAAGCATAAGACTCACACAACATGTTCACAACCCTGGGTCATTGGCATTACATATAAAACATTGACTTTACTTATTTCTGTGGATGAATTAATAGTTTCTTGTTTGATTTTGAAACTTTTGTGTAGTTTTCTTAATGTTGGTTCATTCGTGAGCAATCTTAGTTTTTAGAAAATTGGGTTTTTTCTAGTTTGATTAGAAAACAAATCTATTTTGTGGTTGGATATAAAGATATCAAACGAATGGTTCCAAAGCCTATTTATTTTTTAGTTTGATTAGAAAACAAATATATTTTAGGTTTGGATATAAAGATACCAAATGAATGGTTCCCAAGCTTATTATAACATCCCTGGTAAGCTTGTGTAAAACTGCATCAGATTAAAAAAAAATTACAAAATCTACCGATGTATAAATTTCCAAATTACTATTCCATATTCCCTCATTCACCATTAGATAAAATATTCATCATTACATGGATTAATTTTAGTAAAGCAATAGTATGTTAACATACCATCCACCCTTATAACATATTATAATAAACTCCTTCTTGTAATCTTAGATCATTATCATTCATTTCATTAAGCTAGTTAATCACATATTCAATGACATAAGTTTCAATGTCATGTAAGGAAGAAACATCATTAGAATTCCCAAATAGGAACTCACATTATTAGACACCAATATACCATGCAAAACCCATAGGGAAAAACAAGCAAACATATAATTTTACTAAAATTTTCATGAGGGTGTTCACTTATCACTCAATGGTTGTAAGGGATTCCATCCTTTAACCATTGTCATATAATATTACAAACAAATATCATCGTACAAACACCATCACTAGCTAGAAGATATTACAATAATCATGATATCATTACCCACAAATATTTCAACATTTTGTTTTTGTGGTTTAGTTATTTCCATCACGGGATTGTCCTACAGTTAGCACTCCTTCAATCTATATAAGTCACTAGTTATTTTCCTGCCATAATGTTAAAGGTAATTCATCCTTCGCAAGAATTACAATCCTTTCCTGTAATCACTATTGTCACCAGAGGTTGACATCCAAATAATAAATATTTTCTATTTATGCTTCAAGCATCTTTTCATGTCTATAATTATATGCGTACAAAGTATTGAGACTTGTCTCTTTATTAACATTGCACATGCACTAATCAAAGGTACATAACAACCAAAACATGTATGGTTATCCATGCATGCAGATAGATTATGAACCATGCATAACCATTCAAATAACCAAAAAACACGGTAATAATGAAAAACCTCCATGGTTATTACCATTTATTCTCATAAGAAGAGGGAAGAGTTTTCCAAAATAAATACCACATTTACTATCATTCGCCTCGAACAAGCACACATTATTTTCTAGAAAAAAAACCACTACAACTATCCACTTTCTTTTAAAATATACCAGCACATTAAGTATGATCATTGTACATGTAATTATATAAATTTTATTAAAAAAAACTAACCCGTCAATTATTTTGTTTGTACATTCAATTATGTATTATTTTCCAAAAGAAATCTAACCCAATATTTATTTATCTTTATTCGTATAAACACATATTCTTTCCTCATCAAAATTGTCCTAATAATTGTTAACTATGTGCTCAAAATGTTAATCAAAATACATGCCCATTATAAAGAACAATAAACTAAACCCATTGACCATCATGCTCAAAACAAAATCTAAATAATGAAATATACGTAGATTAAAGAACGGGAATGTAAACAAAATCTAAATAATGAAATATACGTAGATTAAAGAAAGAGAATGTTCAACGAATCTACGGACATCGATCTAATTTCTTAAAGAAAGTGTTTATGAAAAGGCGTGTGCCTTTTTCCATGAACAAACTAGGTGAGGGCATCGTTATTCAATGTTCATACTTAGAGTATTTCATCTTTTTATGTGAATTATAATTAAAAGAAAAACGACCACAACGTATCCATGAGAAACCATGGAAGCCTTCGAAGAAAATGACCTCGATTCTTATCACTTAATCCACAAATCAATATGAAATTTTTCAAGCAAAGAAACTTGATTCTCATTATTTCATGCACGAGATCAAAATGCAGTAGTTTTTAAAAGAGCATGATTACTTATATCCGCGGCCATTATATATGAGAAGCCTCATCCAAAATTAATTTGGTTGAGTTATAATAGTAGAGTTTTCATTGACATGACTGAAAATTAAGTTGAGAATAATTAATATTATTTTGATATTAATGGAGAAAATAGTTACATTGTTGTAACTTTCTCCCTAGTTTAGGATTAGTTCCTATAGTTATAGGGTTTGGGTGCAACTTCCTATTTCCTAGTATTGTATTTAATGATGTAATCTTTGATTGATTAGTGAATAAAGTGGACGAGAGTGATCTCTCAAGTTTTGTGAGTGTAGTCCCCAGGTGCAGGCCACACCTGAGAGCTACATCTCTTTCTTTTCAATTTTGTTCACATTTTATCTTGGTATCAGAGCTCAGCTTGAGTGAGCCTGATCTTTTGTCACCTGTGTGGTGGAATTGTCTGTGTGGCTGGAATAACCTGTGTGGCTTGAAGTGCCTGTGTGGCTGTGTGTACACGAGAGCTCTGTGCTCAATTGAGCAGGTGGACTGTAGAACACCTGGCTCGGACTCAGAATTTTTTTTTCCTGAGTGGAAAGGCCGATTAGCGCGGATTTTGCGCTGACAGTCGCGCCAGAAGCCCGATTAGCACATATTTTAAGGGATAAATCGCGCCAAAGCGCCAGAAAACCCGATTAGCACAGGATTTTACAGGGAAAGTCGCGCCAATTAAAATACTTACACCGATTTTTAATTAGCGCGGATTTTTCGCTCGGGGTTGCGCCAAGGGGATCTGTGATAGTGTGAACTTCGTTTGGCGGTTTGCAAACGGTGCAGATCGACAGAGTTACAGATCCGTCCGGGAGAGACAGATCAGGAGAGCGCCAGAGGAGATCTGCGAGAAACCTCGACTTCGTTTGGCGATCTGCAGGGAGAGTAGGATCGACGAAGTGGCAGATCAATCTGAGAGAGGTGGATCAGATCAATTGTGATCAGATCATTGTTCGGCTGTGTTGAAAACGCCGAATTTGCTCATTGGAGTGAGAGTACCAGACACTGTAGATCGGTGGCAGAGGTGACATATCCATCTTACAGGTATTGTTTTTGTTATTGTTAAGTAGATTCACAATGAATAATATGATGGAATCTTACCTTAACGAATCTGGTAAACTCAACGGGTCTAACTTCACGAATTGGAAGTTTAAGATCCAAATCTTGCTCGAAGGTGCGAATGCTTGGACTATAGTGACAGGCGATGAGCAGAAGCCGACTGCAACCACACAGAAGGAAGACTAGGAAAAACGAGAAAACAAGGCCAAAGTCCTGTTGAAGATGTCTGTGAAAGACAATGTCATTGCACACATCAGAGACTGTAAAACGTCCGCAGAGATTTGGACGAAAATCAAAAGTCTGTATGAAACCCAGAATGCAAACAGAGTTTTGGCTCTGAAAAGCAAGCTATTTTCAATGAGGATGGACGAAAGGGAGTCTGCTACTGCATTTGTCGCGCGAATTAAGGATGTTAAAGACGGATTGGGGGCCATTGGAGTGGCGGTGGCTGATGAAGATCTTGTTGCAATTACAATGAATGGGATGTGTGATGATTTCCAAACCTTCATCACTGGAGTCTCGGCAAGGGAGAAAACACCCACGTTTGATGATCTCACTGCGATCTTGCAGCAAGAGGAAGAGCGACGGCAGAACCTGAATCTGAACCCCCAAAGTGAAGATCTTGCGCTGGTGGCAAAACGTCGACTATCTAAAGGGAAGCAGTCACAACAGCAATCAGTCCAGAAAGGAGGAACAACACATAAACATCACTGTCATAAAGGTATGCTTGCAAATCATTGTGAAAAGAAATGCTTTTATTGTGGAAAGAAGGGTCATATACAGATAGATTGTTATTATAAGAAGCAGGCTGATGAGGCAAGGAGGAGGTAGGTAAATCCAAAACACAGAGGATATTGTGTTGAAGAAGAAGACTTCAGTCATGAATTTCGACTGTTCACAGTCGACTGTGCCCTTTCAGCATCGAATGAAGATGACATCTGGTATGTCGATTCCGGAGCATCCTCTCACATGACAGGTAATAAGGAATTTTTTGATAGTCTTGAAGAAATTATAAATGGATCAAAAATATATCTAGGGGATGATAATGGATATCAGATTAAAGGTCGTGGGGTGATTTCAGTTAAGTTACCAAATGGAAAGATTAGTCACCTTTCAAATGTTTTATATGTACCTGGAATAAAGAAAACCCTGATATCTGTATCCATGATGGCTGATCAAGATATGCATGTCGAATTCTTCAAGACTCACTGTCTGATAAAGGATTGCAGGAATGAAATTGTTGCAACAGGCATGCGAGTTGGAAGTCTATACAGACTGGATGCAAAAAGTATATCAAAGCAAGCCATGGTTGCAGGAGAGTCGATAGCTGAACAACTCTGGCATCAGAGGTTTGGTCATCTGAATATGCAAGATCTCATGTTGTTACAAAAGAAAGGTATGGTCGAAGGTCTCCCCATCTTTCGTAACATTCAGTTAAACTGTGATGGTTGTGCTTTAGGAAATATGCACAGAGAACAGTTCCCTGTGCATGATAGGAGGAGGCAACCAAAAATTCTAGAGCTAGTGCACACTGATGTATGTGGTCCCATGCAGACAAGGTCGCTAGGGGGAGCATACTATTTCTTGTTGTTTACTGATGACTGCACTAGATATTCATGGGTTTATTTTTTAAACAAGAAAAGTCAAACTTTCCAATATTTTATAGATTTCGAAACCCTAGTGGAAAAACAGTTTGGAAAAGGTATTAAAATTCTCTGATCTGATCAAGGAGGAGAATACAAATTAAAGAAATTCATGAAATACTGCAAATCTCACGGGATTGTTCAGCAGTATACAGTACCGCACACACCACAGCAAAACGAAGTTGCAGAGCGTAAAAACAGAACCTTGGTGGAATGCGTAAGGAGCATGCTGCAAGGTAAAGGTCTATCTAATATTTTTTGGGCAGAAGCGATAAATACTGCTGTATATTTGAAAAATAGAAGTCCTACTAGGTTTCTTGGCTTCAAAACTCCTTTTGAAGCCTTATATGGATTTAAACCAGCAGTAAACCACTTAAGAGTCTTTGGGTCAAAGGCATTTGCACATGTACCCAAAGTTGATAGAAAGAAACTAGACCCTAAGGCAGTGAAATGCATCTTTGTTGGTTATGGTACAGAGTTTAAAGCATACAAACTGTTCAATCCTGAATCTGGTAAGACATTTGCAAGTAGAGATGTAGTCTTTCATGAACAGGTACAAGAAAGGAAAGCTGATGTTGGAGATGATTGGCACATTCCATTGCTGTTGGAGGAAAGCAGCGAGGATGAAAGGGAGCAGGAACAAGAACAGAAAGAAGAGAATGAAGAAGAACAGAAAGAAGGTGAAAAAGGAGGCCCAGTTATTGCAGAGGAAAACAAATTTGCGGTAAGTCCCCTACCAAGGAGGTCAGGTAGGAAGACTCAATTACCATTGAAGTTGAGAAACTATGCGTTGATGTCAAAGTTTTTGAACATTATAGAGCCCTCTAATTATAAAGAAGCTAGTCAATTTGAGGAATGGAGAGCTACCATGAATGAGGAGATGGAATCAATTCTTAGAAATAATACTTGGGAATTAGTAGAGCTGTCTAAAAACAAAACACCTATAGGAAGTAAATGGCTGTTTAAACCCAAAATTAATGCAGATGGAAGTATAGATAAATTAAAAGCTAGGTTGGTTGCAAAAGGATACTCACAGCAAGAAGGTATTGATTTTGATGATACTTTTGCACCTGTAGCAAAGCTAAATACAATCAGATTACTTATTGCTTTAGCTACTAAATGTAATTGGGAATTACACCAACTAGATGTTAAATCTGCATTTTTAAATGGTGATTTAAAAGAAGAAATTTACTTAGTACAGCCAGAAGGATTTGTAAAGCAGGGGCAGGAACAGCTTGTTTGTAGGTTGGAAAAGGCTTTATATGGTTTAAAGCAAGCTCGCAGGTCTTGGTATGAAAATGTTGATTCTTTCTTTATAGAGCATGGTTTCCATAGAAGCTTAAATGACCCAAATTTGTATACCAAGTACAATGATCAGGGGTAGATTATTTTGATTTCTCTATATGTGGATGATATGATTCTAATAGGAAATGCAGATGACTTAATCAGAGGAATCAAAAGGCTCATGGCACAAGCCTTTGAGATGAAAAATCTCGGAAGCCTTAACTATTGTCTGGGATTAGAAGTATTCAGAGATACTGGGCAAACTTTTCTTACCCAAGGGAAGTATGCTAGAAATCTATTTGAAAAGCTTAGGATGGATCGGTGTAGATCAGCAGCGACACCTTTGCAGCAAAATCTGAAATTGAGCAGTGAAGATGGCACTAAGGAGGTAGATGCCACAATGTATAGACAGCTGGTTGGCAGCCTGATATATCTTACAACAACCAGACCTGACTTGGCATACTCAGTTAGTGTTTTGAGCCAATTCATGTCGAAACCGCGTGAAAGTCACTGGACAGTAGCAAAAAGCGTGTTGAGGTATCTTTGTGGTACTGTTCATTTTGGTATTTTATACACTGATGTATCTGATGCTACTCTAGCAGGTTTTTCAGACTCAGACTGGGTAGGTAACCTGGATGATCGGAGGTCCATCACAGGTTATACATTCAACATAGGTTCCGGGGTCATAGCATGGAGCAGCAAGAAACAAAGTACTGTAGCTTTGTCGTCATGAGAAGCTGAGTATCAAGCATTGAGTGCAGGAACATGTGAAGCGATCTGGTTGAGGAGACTTCTCAAAGATGCGGGAAAAGAACAGAAGCAACCCACTTCTATCAAAAGCGACAACCAGAGCACCATCAAATTAGGATACAATCCAGTGTTTCACAAAAACACCAAACATATAGACACTCAGTTCCATTTTGTTAGAGAGAAAATACAGTCAAAAGAAATTGTTGTTGAATATTGTAAAACTTGTGACAATGTGGCTGATATTTTTACAAAGCCTCTTGCACGAGTGAAATTTGAATTGTTTAGAAAAATGCTAGGAGTACAAGAGAACCCTTTCTCCATTAAGGGGGGGAGTTGAGAATAAATAATATTATTTTGATATTAATGGAGAAAATAGTTACATTGTTGTAACTTTCTCCCTAGTTTAGGATTAGTTCCTATAGTTATGGGGTTTGGGTGCAACTTCCTATTTCCTTCTCCCTAGTTTAGGATTAGTTCCTATAGTTATGGGGTTTGGGTGCAACTTCCTATTTCCTAGTATTGTATTTAATAATGTAATCTTTGATTGATTAGTGAATAGAGTGGACGAGAGTGATCTCTCAAGTTTTGTGAGTGTAGTCCCCAGGTGCAGGCCACACCTGAGAGCTACATCTCTTTCTTTTCAATTCTGTTCACGTTTCATCTAACTATAGTCTTCTTACAAATTGTTGGTTAACCTCCAATTCTTTCCAATTAATGCTGATGCTTCTTAATAACAGCGTAGGGCTTAAAAGATTTATCCCACAAGGTATTATGACTGGGTAGCTTGAATACTCAATATACTATCTAGTCTCGACGCGATTTGATTTCCTCTCCTTTACGCACCACACATGAACCATTTCTTTGATTCGTCGAGAAATACAAATATCGATGCCATAAAGAGATTGAAGCATGTTCATTGCACCCATCTACAATATATAGAATCCTTGGTTG
Organism: Pinus tabuliformis; assembly: GCA_031772625.1. NCBI lineage: Eukaryota > Viridiplantae > Streptophyta > Pinopsida > Pinales > Pinaceae > Pinus > Pinus tabuliformis. The sequence continues at coordinate 1,338,571,523 of CM062820.1, forward strand.
ATATGCTCGTCTCTCCATATAAAACAAGGGTTTTTCCAACGGGTAGTGACTACAAATTAAATATGTAAATTAATTTGTTCCTTCCCCAACATAGAAGAAACTCCATGTCGATTGCTACTACATACACCAGCCCTCAAAAGGATTTCTCTAAACTCATTTTCTTGGAATCGACAATATGGTTACAATATGGTAGTTACGAGTCATTTCATAACCAATTCTTGGTTCGTAACTGCTCAGAAGCCTTACAATCTTCATCCCTCCTCTATTCATTCCCCAAATCTTGTTTTAAGAGACATTTTTTGCTTCACGAGTGTTAAGATTAGTTTTGTAATAAATTTTTTATGGAACGATTAAAAATAAATTAGATTAATAATATTTAAACTTTCAATAGTAAATATTTCAGGTCAGGTTAGTAATATTTCATTAATCAATTTTTACGATAGGGATATTACATCTATGATGATAGATTCAACATTTTAACTGTATTCTTTTTCCTTGCCATAATATTATAAATTTCTTCCAAAGTCATTCTCTATATATAATAATTGCCATAATATTATAAATTTCTTCCAAAGTCATTCTCTATATATAATTATTCCTTGAAATATTAGGGTCTTTTAAATTTCCTATTTAAAAATCGATTCAAATTTGTTATATTATTTATTAGGTCATCTTTAAGTCCAACTCATCACATAGAACATTATTATTGATAGTTTCTCTTCTAAAAACATTATATTTAATTAGTTTGACTAAAATATTTTAAAAATTTTCCAAAACATCTTAGCATAATGTGTAAAATTTTTGAAATTGCATAACTAGTTACTATATATATATTTGCACCAAATCATGGGCTAGTTTGGCAATAGCAACGAACATAGTTGAATATTTGTGATCTTTATAAAGTAACATAAAATATATACATTTATGATATTATTTATTTGAAATTTATTTTATGGTCAATTTAGAGATTAAAAGTTTACTAAAACATGATACAAAACTTCTATAAACAAAAACTTGTTTGTCACAAGTTAAAATTTAGTGGGTAGAATGTGTAAATTTACAGTGGGTAGATGTTTACCTTAGTAGATTTAGGCTATTTCTTTGATAAATAGGAGGCCTCATAAACCAATTTGGTGCCGAACATAATTATAACTTTAAAATTAAAATATTATTATTATTATATTCCCAACAAAAATACTTATAAAATAAAAACATAATATTTAAATGATGAGTAAAATTAAAAATTATATATTATGCCAATATCAATATTAAGATTTTGTTGACTAATAAGAGTGGCCACCTAATTGATACTCTCTGCCCATATCTATGTTATAAATTTATTATATTTATTTTTGATAAAATATATAGTGATAATTTTTTTATTTTTCTTAAATTGATGTATGAAATTTTATTTGATAATGTTTTTTAATGATAATTTTTTATTTTTTAACACAGTAGTAAAAAATCAAATTTTAATATATTATATACATAAAATAAGTAAAATTATTTACATAATATTTTAATATAACAACGAATATTTGTACGAACTTATTAAAATAATTTTACAAATTTCTCATAAACCACTCTGCAACACTTGATAACCACCACTTGATAACATAAACGTGACTACTTGGGATGGTTTTGGATTTAGCTTTTAGAGAGATGCGCCAGGATCAACACGAAGACAAGGAAAGCCGCCACTTTATCCACTAAGTCAATGCCGTCCTGCATAGTTGCAGGATATATCAATTTATGACACTGGTGGTGGACGTTTTGATTCCCTTCCAAGGCCGGTTGTAGTCAGCCCAAAAAGACGTGAACTATAGCGTTCACAATGGTACTGAGAATGACATGTATGTAGAAATCAATGGACATTCTTATTAAGCTAATATGCTTGATTCTTATTGTCATTCATTCCTATGAATCTACAAAATATCAAGTTCCTTTTGTTAATTTGCAGAAATATAAATATAATGTAACGTGTTAATGTTCAATATACATAATCTAATAGATTAAATAATTATTCTGTGAACTGCTGTTTTTTCCAATTGGTCATTTTTATACAATCAGGTTCAAGTTGCAAACCTAATTAAAATATATTTTCAATGTTTTAACGTCACTCGAAATATTCCAAACCTCAACGATAGAGATAAAGATGGTTAATTATGAGTGTGTCATTCTGAAATACACAAATAGAAATAAAGGTGGTTAATTTTGAGTTCGTTATTTTGAAATGAACAAATTTTACAATATTATGTGATGAATTTGAAAGACAAATATATAAATAATTCTATTCACAAAAAATTTCATTCAGATATTTTAGTTCTATACGAAAGGGGTTTTGCTATCAATGTTTGTTTAATCGAACACTTAAGCTTATAGGTAACAAAGAGAAAATTCGATCTGATATTTATTAAATGTTGTAGGGATTCATCTTCCACTATTTTCTACCTTTTACCTTATTTTTTGTTCGTATAATGTTCCATCCACTTTTTATAACCATGTGAGATCAGATTCTCTTCATCTTATCTTTTTTTCATGATGATGAACTACATTTTTTATTTGAAACATGTACATAATCAATAATTTGATGCTATGGATTTGGAAGACAAATATCCAAATGATTCCACACACAAAAACCTTCATTCACATATTTTAGCCTTATACGAAATGGAGACTGCTAGCAACGTTCGCTTACTTGAATCGTTGCAGTTACATATAACAAAGAGAAAATAATTTCTTAAACATTGTAGGGAGTCGTTCGCTGCTAGTTTTTAGTTTTGACCTTATTTTTTGTGTGTAGACTCCTCCCTCCCCTTTTTATACCCCTCTCAGGTCAGACCATCTTCATGTCATATTTTCGTCCTAATGACGAACCACATTGGTTGGTTTAAAATGCATCGGAAATCAATAATTTTATGTGATCGATCCATAAGACAAATCTATAAATGATTCTACTCAAAAAATCTTTATTTAGATATCTTAGCCCTATATGGAAGGGACATTGCTACCAATGTTCAGTCACTTGAATGATTGTGCTTAAAGGTAACAAAGAGAAAATATTATCTGACATTTCTTAAATGTTGTAGGGATTCTTCTGCCACTACTTTTTACTTTTGACCTTATTTTTTCTTCATAGACTCAAGGCTCCTCTTTTTATACCCCTGCTAGATGACATTCTCTTTATCTGATATTTTTGTCCTAATAATGAACCACATTGGTTGGATCGAAACACATCGGCAATCAATAATTTAATGTGATGTGATGAATCACAAAGACGAATATCTAAATAAAATGACATTGTTTACAGTGTTATTTTTATTGTCATTAAATAATTCATTTGTTGCAAATTTCAAATCAACGAAGTTTCAAAATTTCCATTTAGAACAACATTGTGAAGAAGCCCAAACTTTTTCTTTCTTTTGCTCCCATAGAGTTCCTCAGTTGTTACAAATTTGATCATCGGAAACCATATTCAAGGAAATTAAGGTAAAAATCTAGATTGAGGATCATGAGGTGATAGGAGAGACTATGTCCACTATTTTCTATGAAAAATGTGCGGTCACATCCTTGACTATTGTGAGCTTTGTTGTGCCTCTAAGACATTTAAATTTATGACACATTTTTGGTAGACAGTTTGATCTTCACCAAATCATTTGTATTTAGATTTGAAAAGTTATAATATGATGTATATTAAGATATTACAAAGGAATAAGAAGGAAAATGGAAATAATGTTAATATAAAGACTAATATGGTTTCTATTAATACACCAACTAATGCAAGAGGTTGATCAAAATAAGGTGGTAGCCTTAAAAATAGACTATTGGTTACTTTATAACCAATTAGATGCATTCAAGTGGATTTTGTACGTGCTTACTTTATCCTGAGGGTCCCACACTTCCCCTAGACACGATGACTTTGCCTTTTTAAACAGGCACTTCACTCTATGCCATTGATCTCCTCTCTCCAAATCTAACGGTCATCACTTGCCCAGATCAAGAAAACAATTTGGTGATCCGCCACCATTGATCAAAGCGCACTTGACCCAAAGGTTAATAGTGATATTGGACAAGCTACTTGCGTAATGTTTAACTGCCCTTATAGAGCCAATAAAGAATATAAATCCTTGATCTATAAATGTTCGAGTCCGATTTTGAAGTTAATGTTCGATTACTTTATGACCCAATATTTGTTGGATATAAGGCCATCAATTATATGGATTGTGGGACTTCAGCTAGCATGATTTAAAAATGCTTTAACTCCCGCAATTAACTATGATCTAAGAGGTTGAATATGAGATTGATGGCTAGGAGTGATTGTGGGACTTCAACTGCGATCAAGAAAATCCGTACTCTCCTACCCTTGTAGTTGATGATCACCATGGATCTAATAGATCTATTGATCTAATGATCTAGATCTATTCCTCTGCCATTCTTCTTCTACCATTAATACTAAATGACCATGATTAACACATAAACACTGAGATTTACAATGAAAATGTGAAAACAGAAAAAATACCTGGTTAAGTTTCAAAACAAAGATACACAGAGGTAAACAAGAGTCTTCATGGAGATTAACACACAGTTTCACACTGAATCAATTTCTTCAATATAATAGTAGTTACAGAGTTTTGGCCCTCTCAACTCAATTACAACAATTTATCTGACCTCTGTCTTAATCTCAAACCCTATCTATCACTTAACTCTCACCTCCCACTCAATTCTCAATCATCTCAGCTAATCCCTTTCCATTACATTTTCTTCTCTGTTATGAGTTAAATCCTATTCTAATTGTACAAACAACTTGATCTCTATTTTAATCAATCTAACAACCAAATCTCTATTTTTAAGCTCTATTACATACCTATGCTAACAACTTATCCCTTATTCTAAAATAAGACAATTTTCTAATTATTAAAATGATGAAGTAAAGATCATTTTCGAGAGATCCAACGATCTCTATCAAAATTGACTTTTGACCACTTAGGTCAATGAAATTCAACTCATTTAGCCACAACATGTGAACAAACCATCACATTGTTGGCTAAGTGCAGATGGTCCTACATCAGAATCCTGACGAAGAAAAGAATCATCCCTCAGACTTTTAGGGTTTACTCCATACTTCTGCAACTCTGTTGTTGTCAACCAACTAGCATCCTCCACTGGTTGTCCTTTTCATTTGACTAGATATTGAAAATAAACTTGTCCTCTGGTTCTTTTGGATACTCTTTTCTCCAAAATAGATTTTACCTCTTTCTTGATTGTCTTTGGCATTTTTTCTTCCCAGTTCAATGTTTGAACTTCATCTTTCGTAGTTTCCTCCTGTAGCTCTGTCTCTGTATTTTTGTATTGATACAAATCTGCCACATTGAAGATAGGTGATATTCCAATCTCTTCTGGCAATTCAATTTCATAAGCATTAGTTGAAAACTTTCTTACAATTCTACATGGTCTTATCTTTTCCATTTTTAGTTTATTGTAAGTCTTAGTAGGAAATATTTCTTTTCTCAAAAACACCATCACTAAATCTCTCACTTGGAATTCTTTCTCTCTTCTTTTCATATCTACTCTCTGTTTTTATTTTCCACTACTTTCCTGCAATCTACCTTTGACATTTTCTTGTAGTCTCTGCATATGGTCTGCAAACTCTTCAGCTTTTTCACTTCTTGTCTCCTGTTTACCCAAATTTTTGAGCTCATACACACCCCTTGGATTCATCCCAAAAACAATCTGAAATGGATTCATTCCAGTACTTCAGTTTGGAGTGTCATTATAAGCAAACTCATCCTAAGCTAGTGCTAAATCCCACTGCTTAGGATTTTGATACACTAAACTTCCCAATATGTTTCCCAAGCTTTTGTTTACCACTTTGGTCTGTCCATTTGTTTGAGGATGGTATGCTGAACTGAAACTGAGGTTATCACCTAGTTTCTTCCTAAGAGTTCTCTAGAAATTCCCTACAAACTTTATATCTCTATCAGAAATAATACTTACAGGGAATCCATGTAATCTTACAATTTTTCTGAAAAAAATAGATTAGCAATATATGTTGCATCACTAGTCTTCCTACATACAATGAAATGTGCCTTCTTGGAAAATCAATCTACCACAACATAAATGGAATCATTCCCCCTTTGAGTTTTAGGTAACCCCAAAAAAAAATCCATGCTACCTGCATCTGATAGTCTGTCTCGTATTGGCAATGACTAGTAAAATATTGTATTTTGGCTTCTCTCTTTAGCATGCTGACATATCCTACACTTCTCAACAAATCTCTTAACATCAGTCTGCGTCTTTGGCCAATAGTAAAAAGAATTTACCTGAGCAAAGGTTTTGTCTTATCCAAAGTGACAAAATAATCCTCCACTGTGTTTCTCCTTTATTATGTTTTCCCTCATAGAACATTTGGGAATGCACAACATGTTGCCTTTAAACAATAAACCTCCTTGGATAAGATAATCTAACCACTAAATTCTATTATGAACTATTGGATTTTGTACTGTTGTAAAAATATCTTTGAAATCTACATCATCTTTATACATTTCAACCATTTCTTCAAATCCTACAACACCAACGTTTAGTTCTTGCACAATGAAATCTACCCTGCTTAAAGCATCAACAACTTTGTTCAACTTAGCACTTGTGTGTTTTATCACAAAATTAAAGCTCTACAAACACTCTACCCACTTGGTATGTTTCTCATTCAATTTTGGTTCGTTGTTTATGAATTGTAATGCATGATTGTCAGAATACAATACAAACTCCTTTGGTAGCAAATAATGTCTCCATCATTTAAGGCTTTTACAATAGCATAAAATTGTTTATCATAAGAACGATACTTCTTCTTAGCTTCATTTAATTTCTCACTGAAGCATGCTATTGGTCTCTATTCCTAACTCAAAACTGCTCCAATTGCAACTCCACTAGCATCTGTTTCAACGTGAAATACTTTTTCAAAATCAGGTAAAGCTAAAACTAGTTTCTTTGTGATTTTCCTTTTCAGTAACTTAAAATTCCTGTATGTTTCTTCTATCCACTTGAATGGCTTATTAGTTGTTGGCTTATATGGGCCTGACTCAGGTTTGGAAGAGTTATTTAGCCAAACAAATCCCCCAGCTACTGGCCCTTTCAGCAACAGCTCGCAGAGCATGGACTGAGGTCTCACCCGAGGTAGCAGGGGAGGGTGTTTGAACCAGGTTTCTGCACCCTTGAGATGTCTTGATGTGGCCTGGAAGGTTTTCACACCATTTTGTGGCTTCGCACCACTCTGCCTCATGTAGATCCAGATCCAGGGAAATCCTTACTACTTATTACTATGTTGTTTATAGATTAGATCTACCTTTTATGGTTTTTAAGCAAACATTTAACAGAAATAACCAGTCCGCGCACCAGAAAAGGTATAGATTTTCATAAAATCGTACCTAAACATACTCGTATAGATCAGACAATTATATCAACCATAAATTAGCTAGATCTGCAATGATCCAGATTTAACACAAAAATTTAGAATTAACTTATCTTTATTCACTTCCTTCACCAATACATCCAGATCCACCATGCACACTTAGCTACAGGGGTCTGCACACACGGTTTCAAACTCTACTATGCCTTACTAGGCCTCTGCGCACATAGCTGCAAAGCCTATATCTACCTACCAACACCCTTGACTCAGACTTACAGATGCTTCAAGACTTCGTTTCTCAAAAACCCATTACATATTAGATTCAAAAGTACATACCAAGAAGCTACTTTCTACCCATAGAGCCTTGCTATATTTATACATTCCTATGGTCCGCGGATCATGGACAGGTTGACTTACTTCCTATTATTCTATATTATTTCTTGGGCAGACAACCCTTTGACTCGACTTATTTACAATTCGTGCTCCGTGCACTTCGCGGAGTCTTTACCATACCTTTCCCAAAATTGTGGACTTTGAACCCCAAACTGTTACGTAGGCCCTCTGCTACCCAATAGTCCCCCAACACAATCATGGTGACTCGTCCCGAGTCACTCGACTAGTGTGACAATCTTCGTGCGGAGGTCATACATTCTATCCGTCGCTGGTACTGGTCGCAAACTGATCTACAATCTTCTGTACACTTTCAAAGCATGTCACTGACACATCTGTCTCTACCATAGCTTCTATGCGAGGTGCATATTTTGCCTACATGTGTTGTACCTTGCACTCAATTTTGGTGGAAATCGCAAAGGCCTCCTCAATCCATGGCTGGAGACGTTCTTTAATCACTGCTTCTTTGGCTGGTAGCATCAGCTTGGATTTTTAGAGCCTGGGCCTCCTTCATCATGGCACACCGCTGTGTAACCACAACTTCTACGCGGTCCCTTTGACATTATCATAGGCTTGCTGGACCTTTCTCGCCTCGGTTTCCAGTCACTGTAGGGTAGGATCTTCCTGGAGTGAAGTGAGCATAATAAGCGACTGAGTCAACAAGTCAGTGCATTCCTCCATGGAATGCGTGCTATTTTCCTGACCGGAGCTAATGAGGGTTTTGTGTTGCTCAGTGACCTCTGGTGGCGTCGAAGGCTATGCCTGTAGATTTAGCTCCACAATTTGCAAACTGAACTTCAATTGAATCTTCGCAGCCTCCTCCTTTGCTTCCTGGAACCCACTGACCAGCTTGTGGATTTTTATGCCGATAGGTAAATCGGCCACAATGTCCAGCTCAGGGGCATGTGAACATGCTTACCCTACCAGTTGCTCCACTTGTTGACTCTGCACGATGGCTTCATCTCATTGGAGGCTCAATTGTTCGATATTAATTCTTTTTTCACAGAGTACCTATTCCACGTGCCTCTCCTTGGTGCGGAGCTCTATTTTGGCGTTGTCCTGGAGGTGATACAAGTTTTCACGTGGGAGGGTAGCCAAATTGAGTCCCAGCCCCATAAGTCATCCTACCATAGCTCTGTTCTCCTCATTTTTTGTTATCAATGCTCCTACTAGAATCCTGATAGTATGAGCCAATGGGGTTTTCAGGAGCTACTCAGTGAATGACATGCCTGTAATCCCACGAGGAGCGGTGGTTCCCATGTGTGCTGCCCATGTCCCAAGTTCTTGTAGCTGCGTGTGGAGCTCCCTCAACAAAATTTGTTGCTCTGACATGGCATTGTCAATTACATCTCGAGTTGCTTCGCGAACGGTGTCCCCAATGTAACCGAGGTTGCCCTCAATCAAGGTGGTCAGTTCTCGTCCCATTTAGATGCCTTGGCCTTCTTCCATGGTTTTGGTTGTTCTATCAGCGTCGGCCGCTTTAAGGGTGCACCCTTGGTGGTTGATTGTGTTCCTTTTGTACCTCTCTCCGTGGTCGTCTCTGTGGGTACCTTATGACTACTTTTGTCCTTTGTCAACACAGCCCCTCTTGCTGGTGCCTTTTCCGTTGAAGTATGTGTCGCCTCTCGAGCTGCTCGAACCTCCGCATCAAGTTGTTCATTCCACTTTTGTTGTGCTACATGCTTAGCTTCATCCTTCTACTTTCAGATAGTGACCTCATTACTCCCCACTAGATCTGGTTCGCGCCATGCCAGTGGCCAAGTATCTAATACTGCGTCAATAGCTTCATCAATGGCAATGAAAGGGAGTGTGGTCCATGTATGGTCGAGGTCCTTGCATGCCCATATGTAAAAAAAGTGCATGTTCGCTTTAAACTCAGCAATATGCTTCACACTTTCATAGATTTTGGTGGACATGTGGGGTTGCTCATTAATCCATTATCGTACACTCGCATCCATCAGTATCCAAAAGATCTTGATGCCCTAGATTCATACAACATCACTTGTCACCCAAACGGAAGCGTATTTAGCAGCTTCTGGCCAATCCTTGTCAAAGGTGGGGAACTAGCTTTCTTTGGGTAACTCAATGGTAACCAACACAATGGACAAAAACAACAATCCATAGTGGAAGGTATTTCCCTCCTCTTCGACCTCCCGACAGTTGGTCAAGAACTCTTCACAAAGGAACTGTGACCAATTGAACCATTCTCCAGCTGCGCATTCCTCAGCGAGCACAATGACTATGGCTGGAACCTCGGTGTTGTGACATTTCTGCATCACTTTCCTGGCCAATAACTAGGTAGCAACGTGGACTACCTTATTTGGAATACTATCAATAATGTACCCTTGTTGCCCCTTCTTGAGCTTATATTTCTTTTTTAGGGTCTCTATCATTGTTACATCGCCACTCTTATCGACAATTTCCCTAGGGTCTCTCCCTTTGCAGGGAAGCTGCGAGATCCTATGAACGAGTTCAGTGGTGATGCAGAGGGGTTTGCCAATCCATAATATTCCATCATGGACCAAACATAGCAACTTCCTGATGACCAACATTGTGATAGGGGGCCAGAGGAAGTGGGAGATGGACAAGAGATAGAGCAGCCCAGACTTTTCCACCTTTCGCAGCCACTCCTTTGGCTCAAGGGTTGTAATTGTCCCTTTTGCACTCTGCTCCATTAGTGTGCCAATCGCCAAATGGGGAAATTTTGATGTATCTGCCAGGTCCTAGTCTTCAAATTTCATTATCAAAATACGGCCAACCACCGATCTTTCAACTAGAACCCCTTTGGAAGAGACAGGGTGATGGGTATATTATTGACTTCATCCAGATTAGTAGGTACCTTAGCCTTCCATTTGCTTGGAGGCACATACTTGCGCTGTCGTACTGGCTGGATAGTATCCTTGCTAGGGTGTATTTCTTCGACATATGTTGGAAAGCACACTTCCCCCTCGTCACTTTCAATTGTGACCGCTTTTCCCTTGTCTTCCATTGTGAGCTTGCTGAAGTGTAAATGTCGCTATGACCTCCTTACTGGTTCTGGAATCTGGGGTACCTTCATGGTCCGCCGCATTCAGGATGATTTAGGGAGTTCGGTTGCCTGCAGTGTGGGATTCTGTGGACTCTCTACAGTAGGGTTTGTTGACCTAAGGAATGACTCTCTCTTGCACAAAAAAAAATTCACCTTGACATTCTGCAATCTGTGTGAGTCCATTACCACTCATACTTTCCTCCTTTGCAAGTCTTAAGCCTGAGTTCCTCATATCAAGTCTTCAAAATAAGAGAAAGTCCTCAAAACTCTCTAAAATGTTGGTTCTGCACTTTCTCTTAGCATTACTTGTAGTCCCGCACCTAATGGTCATGTCCCCTGCACACTTGACCGCTCTGTCTTTGTGTTATGTGTGCGGACCCCTGTAAATTTTAAAAGGCGCAAGTATATTCTTAAAAACTCACTTTGAGTCATTTCTAGAAGCTTCTGGAAGGAATCTTGAAGTGGCAAGTTCACTCCCTTAAGTTCCATGCATCCCATACCTTAAGGAGCTAACCCCTTGATGTTAGGAGCTTATCCCTTTGAAGGAGGACTCTATCCCTTCATAGGTGGACTTGTAACCTCCTGCCTCTACACTATAAAATGAAGCATTGAGATAGTTACTGGGGAGGTTAAAATCTAAATATTTTTGAGGTGAAATGCTGCTGGAACTTAGTCTTCTTAATTGAGCTTTTATGAGGAGAGATTTCATACCTCTTTGATCTCATTTGGAAGAGTGTAAGGCTTGTCAAAGTAAAGTAAATTCCTATTTCGGACCCCGGGGAGAGCTTGTTCAACATCAAGGCTGAAAAGGTTGTAAGGTTCTTCTACTTCAAACTTAATAAAAATAAGTTTGTTTTTCTCAATAAGTTGTGTTGTCTGGTTTATTTCATGGATTCCTTGATCACCATGATAGACATGATTTATGATATTAGCTATGCACGTGTTATTTGATGTTTGCTTGTTTGTGATTGTAGGTTCTTAAAAGGAAACTCTTTTTGATGGTTGAAGGATGGCTGCTACAAACTAGTGTTGGACTTAAGGTAGGGTCTAAACACCTCTATAGTTTTTATTTATGAATCACATATGTTTAGAGAAAGATAGATTTGTTTTTCTGCTTGTTGCTAGATACCTTTTGATACTAGGGATATCGACCTTGTCTGCAAGATTTATTTATCCGACCAACAAATTGGTCTGTTGCACAAAAAAATTGTCACCTTGACATTCTACAATGTGTGTGAGTCCATTACCACTCATAATTTCCTCCTTTGTAAGTCGTAAGCCTCAGTTCTTCATATCAAGCCTTGAAAATAAGAGAAAGTCCTCAAAAGTATCTAAAACTCTCGTTTTGCACTTTCTCTTAGCATTACCTATAGTCCCGCACCTAATGGTCATGTCCCCTACACACTTGACTGCTCTGTATCTAAGTTATGGGTGTGGACCCATGTAAAATTTTAAAGGGAGCAAGTATATTCTTAAAAACTCACTTTGAGTCATTTCTAGAAGCTTATGGAAGGAATCTTGAGGTGGCAAGTTCTCTCCCTTAAGGTCCATGCGTCCAATACCTTAAGGAGCTAACCCCATGATGTGGGAGCTTATCCCTTTGAAGGAGGACTCTATCCCTTCATAGGTGGACCTGTAACCTCCTTCTTCTGCACTATAAAATGAAGCATTGGGCTGGTTACTCGGGAGGTTAAAAGCTGAATATTTTTGAGGTGAAATGTTGCTAGAACTTAGTCTTCTTAATTGAGCTTTTATGAGGAGAGATTACATACCTCTTTGATCTCATTTGGAGTATTGTAAGGCTTGTCAAGGTAAAGGAAATTCCTATTTCGAACCCCGGGAAAAGCTTGTTCAACATTAAGGCTGAAAACGTTGTAATGTTATTCTACTTCAAAGTTAATACAAATATGTTTGTTTTTCTCAATAAGCTATGTTGTATGGTTTACTTCATGGATTCCTTGATCACCATGATAGACATGATTTATGATATTAGCTATGCATGTGTTATTTGATGTTTTTTTGTTTGTGATTGCAGGTTCTTAAAAGGAAACTCCTTCGGACGGTTGAAGGATGGCTGCTACAAACTAGCATTAGGCTTAAGGTAGGGTCTAAACACCTCTATAGTTTTTATTTATGAATTGTATATGTTTAGAGAAAGATATATTTGTTTGACTGCTTGCTGCTAGATATCTTCTAATACTAGGGAGATTGGCCTTGTCCACAAGATCGATTTATCCGGCCAACAAATTGGCGACTCCGCTGAGGAATTGAATTTGGTTTTTGGTTTTCCTTTGTCTTTGACTTGAGAAGCTTGTTTGCATTTCTGGTTTTTGATTGATGTATGTTGGCTTGGGTAGTTTTTAGAATCTGGATTAATTTATTTTTTTTTCAAAATTTTTAGGGGACCGCACTTTCTCTTTACAAATAGTGCGGGCATGTCTGCATTCTTCCTTTAAGAAATAGAGCGGTACCACATTTGGAAGCCTATGGATCCTAATTTTTTTTTTGAGAAACCTAAAATGTTTTATTCCAGTTATGTTTAGGTTCCATTTAAGGTTTTTAGTGTCTACCCAGATCTGTGTTCTTTTTGTCAAAAATCTCTTGTGATTGAGTTCCGATGATATTTTTGTTTTAGGTGATTTTCTAGAAGTTTTGCAAGCCTGGAATGGTTTTCACTTGGTCTCTGTAGTGACTCAAAGATCAGAAGCTTGAGAAACCTTAGATTATCCTGGTGTCCATTTGTCTTCTTGCTAAGTCTGACTGAGTTGTGAAATCTATCCTTTGTGAGAAATAGATTTAGTTTTCTCTTTGTAAATCTTTGAACGAACTTGGTTATAAGTTTTGAATTTCATTTTTCCAAAAGAAAACATATCTGGATGTTTTTTGATTGATTTGTTATTCTGAACAAATGAATCCCTATTTTACTAAATAGTTAAGTAAAATGTCCTCAAAAATATTGAAGCTTTTATTCAATTAAGTTTTTAGATCTCAGAAATAGTTTTGTAGTTTTGAGTGTTTTCTAGAACTTGTACATCTCTTTTGAAGAAATTTTTTTTTGTAGTTTCGAGATTTGAAAAATAAAAGGGATTTATTGTGAGAATAATTAGTAGTCTCATTTTGAGTTCTTATTGAAAAAGACAAAAAGATTTTCTTTCCATTTCCATGTTGAAAGAAAGACTAGTTTCTTAAAGAATTGCATTTTCGAACTCTTTCTTTTAGCTAGAATTTCATTGAAAGAAAAACGAATTGTTTATCATTTTAGGTGCATCCTTTTAGTGTTTTTTGAGTTGAGTCTTCACACCATCAAAGTTTCATCTCCACATCTATTGAGTTAAAGAACAACCCATAAAAGTGACGCTTAATTAAAATTGATCTAGTAATCTTTTTTATTTCTAGGGCTCTTATCACCAATATAACTTAGGCTAGTATCTTGGAGTAGGGAGTAATTAACTTTCCAAGATAGTTAAAACAAAAAAGTAGCTATATCTTGTAGTAGGAAATAAAGCCAATTATAATTAATACATTCTAGGAAGCTTCTCTTAAAGGAATCAATCATGAGATCATGTCCGAACCTTTGAAACAATCAAGTCTGTTTTATTAGGAAAGGCAGAAGATTTGCACGTATTATAAACGGTAAACCTAGGGTTAACCATTGTCAAGGAGCCTGAGGTCACTTCTTGGTAAACCTCGGATTGATAATGTCAAGGAGCCTTCAAGGGGATTGAGCTTTGTTACTCTTCCCTTGCGTGTAGATAGGATCGTAGACTGTTCCCCCAGTTGTATTTGTTGCTGTTGGTAAGCTTAGTGTCCATAAACTTAAGATTATCTCATAAGGTGACAGTGAAGGACAAGTCTCATTGTACCTAGAGAAGACATCGACTAGACTCACTTGGACTCTCTGAGGGGTTCTCTTCACTCGAGATGTTTTTTTGAAGAAACTTGTGCTAGTCTGTTTCATTAAGCAGGTTGTCAGGGTAACTGTTCCAACTGCCCTTTCTGTATTAAAATTCTACGATCTTGGATTTCATCATCAACTAGTGTTTTTAGTACACGAGGTTATTGTTTTTGGGTGGTTTGAACTCTTAGATTTTTCAGGCATGTGATTTAGTTGCTTGTTTCTTTAGAGGCTTTAGGTGCTTTTATTGAAATTTTCCTTGTTTGCGTGTGATTATTGTCATCCTACACCCATAGACTAATATCCTTGATCAATCATGTCAAGACAGTCATCTATGTTTTCCCAATCACCGGAAACATTTTTATATGGCAGTCCTATTGTTCCTTTGGGGTACCAGTCACTCTCTGGTACTTTTTCAGGAGAAACTCCTCGATCGACTGAATATCAGTTATCACCTGGTAATAATGGAACTGAAACGTTGAATGCAGAGCAGATCTTTATGATGTTTGGTAGTATTCCAAATCCTCAACCTCAAAGGTAGTCAGTTACTGCCTAGGGGGCAAGGTAGTCAGTTACCGCCTGGGGGACAAGGTAGTCAGTTACCACCTGGGGGCAGGGTAGTCAGTTACCGCTTGGGGAGCAACCCCAAGGTAGTCAGTTATCGCCTAGGGGGCAACCCCAAGGTAGTCAGTGATTGCCTGGAAGGCTACCTCAAGGTTTTCAACCTTTAGGATAGTACATACCCCAAGGTCAACCCCGAACTCAGTATATTCCTCAGGACGCTTATCAACTCCAGATTCAGTACGTGCCTCAGTGTTATCAACCTCAAGGTCAGTACCCAACTCAAGGTTTCCAACCACCTTTTGGTTAATCATTTTTACAAGGAGCTGGAAATGTACCTCCTAATTATCAGCCCTACATTCAACCAGGTTATGGTCCTCCATATGTAAAACCTTTTATGGGTCTTGAAATGAATATGGTGTGGGATTCGTCTCAAACTCAATAGACATTGCAACATAATGTGTAGTTATCTAATCAACTTGGAAAACCTTTTGTTTCTGGTCCAACCCAACAACCTGTCCAACCTACGGTTCAAGCCTCTACACCTGGTTTGGTTCGACAGCCTGGGCCTAGCTCACCTCAGACTCTGCCTCGAACTACTACTGTAACTGCTATGTTTTATTTTGAGCCTACCACACCTGTTTTTGGAGTATCTATAGCTCCAATTTCTACTATCCCTGCATCAGTGCAAACTCCTCAAGTCTCTGTGCCCCAGTCAGGACCTATGGTTTAGACTTCGTTTGTGATGCCTGCAGGACAAGCTAGTCCAAGTACAATTTCCACGAGTCAACCATACTAGGGATAGTATCAATCTGGTCCTACTGTACAAAATCCAGTTTATCAGTATCATCCATAACCTGGTTATACTTATCAACAACCTCAACAACCCTAGTTCAGTCTGGTTAATCCTGGTTTCCCGGGAGGTTATAGCATGAATTCCTAATGCAAATATGATTCTAGGTTATCTTGGATATCCTCCTCGTGGAGCCGGTCTCATTACGCGAGTGTTTTGCGAACCTAAACATCAGTTACCATTTATTGCAACTTTTGATTTACCTGATTTTTCGTGCCTTACGAACAATCCGATTTACTATCTTCCGTATTGGCCACCAATGCCAAATAAGTTGCCTAGTGATATCTCAAAATTCGAGGGTAAGTCAGGTGAGGATCCGCCAAATCATGTTATGACTTATCACCTCTATTGTGAATCTAATTTAATCATTGATGATTCAATTCGATTGCGTATTTTTCAAAGAACTCTTATTGGTCTTGTCGCCAAATGGTACATTGAGTTACCACGAGGATATTTTTACAATTTCAGTCAGTTAGCCACTTCTTTCTTAACTCATTTTCAGTTGCTTGTCAGATACGAAAATGGCACGGAACTATTAACTTCACTAAAACAATCCATGTCCACCTATATTTCTGATCATATTCATGAATGGCAACGTAGAAGGCGTTTAGTGAAAGTTTTCATTCCTGATCAAATTTTAGCAGAATGGTTCATTAAATCATTGTTACCTAAAATCACTGAAGATGTAGCTAAGACAGGAGTTGTTACTGAAAATAAAGTCATTGCTCAAGCTCAATACCTTGACCTTGTTTATACACAGTCAGGTACTTTACACGAAAAAATACCTAATCTTCCAAAAACTATTGCTCCTTCAAGGTCTCATGCCGCTAATGGTATGATTAGTTCAGTTAGTATTAAAAGCAAGAATAAATCTTCAAAGAATTCTTCTCCTACAATAACTTTACTTGATTCCCCGAAAGGAGATTCTTCCGTTGAAGTTTCTGCTGACGTCCATGTCATAGATTCATCTACCACCAAATCCGGTAGTAAAGAGAAGGGGAAGAACAAAAACAATCAAAATTGAAAAGATAAAAGAAATAAAAATGAATCTACTCACAAAAAAAAAACCTTTCTATCCTTGTTTCATTTGCGACGAGGATCATTTTACCAAAGAATGCCCATATCGAGCAGAGTTTTCGAAATTCGTTAAAGGTTCTCAAATGCCTGTTGTCTTGAAGGATCCTTCTCCTACTCAAGATAGTAAGATGGTTGCTTCTTCCTTGAATACCTCAAAAGAACCCATTATGATGATGTCTCATGTCAGGATTGTGACGCAATCGCAAGATTATGGTAGTAAAAATCTTGTTGATGGTAAAGAAGTAGAATCTTCTAATTCAAACACATAAATGACACCTCCTACTGGGTCTGCTCCACTACAGATCTAGAAACCCAACCCAGAGTTAGTAACCAAACCACCTGCTAAAGGTATATTTTGGAAATCAGCTTTCAATCCACATGCAAGAGCTCCTCAGAATTATAACATTGTTGAAGACCTAGTCATTGCCCCTTTAGCAATGTCAGCTTTGGAAGTGTTGTAAACATGCCTAGCACATCGTAAATTACTATTTCCTGCTATAGGAGCTATTCATATTCAGGATTCGAACCTAATAATCTCTGATTTAGAGAATAGTACACCATGCCTTCCTCATCAAATGGCTTTCCAGATTATAGTGTTAGTAAAAAACAGGCCTTGCTTTTGGACTGTGATTGACGAAGGGGCTTCTACGTGTATTATGTTGATCCAGTGTTGGAGATCACTTGGTTTTCCTACACTCAATCAGTCTCTGACAATTCTAAAGGCTTTTGATGGCCAAGGATTCCATCCTTTTGGTATTTTGGAAGATTTACCTATAGGGGTTGAAGGCAAAACCATAAATCTGGATGTGGAAGTGGTTGATGCCCCTCTAGATTACAACCTTCTCCTGGGTCACAGTTGGTCTTATGCTATGATTTCTATTTTTTCATCAGTCTTTTTGCTTATTAAGTTTCCTCATAACGGAAATATCATTACGATAAACCAACTGAGTTATTTCTCATCCGACCTGGCCTCTATAGATAGTGTTCATCATGTCGGTAAAAGGACTATCCCTTACGAGGATGTTGGCATAGGTTTGATTAAAGATTCTAGTTTACTGGGAACTTTTTCCTTCCCTCCTCCTGACGTATCACCTTCTATTGCAAACATTCATATGACTTCATTGAATACTATTACTTTTGATGGTCCTCGAATCATACCTTCTGATTCTGAGTTGGATTCATTTCATGGTGTGATGCCTATGAGTCCCTTTAAAATTGCATATCAGGTTCTACAGTCGTTTTCTGATTCCTGACCTATTGCGAGGATAGTTTCTTCCTGTATCAACCTCGTTAAAAAATGAAACTGGATGTTGCGAGGATAGTTTCTTCCTGTCTCAACCTCGTTAAAAAATGAAACCAAATGTTTCTAGGATACTTTGTTCCTGTATCAACATCATTCAGAAATGAAACAAGGAGTCATGAGCATAGCTCCTTGTCATGTGTCAAGCTCATTTAAAAAATGAAACAAGAGTTTCGAGGATAGTTCTTTTCCTATGTCAACCTCATTAAAAACTGAAACAACTCCCTCCATTCTTTCAAAGATCTCGAAAGTGAACCTTCATTCCATCCGCCTAGTTGAATTCAATGAAGCTTGGGGGGCATGTACCTTGATTTGAGTCATTATGCTGGGGGCATGCGAACTTATAACAAGCATAGTTTTTCATTTCAAGCTTGCTAAAACATCAAACCGAATCCAAGCAGAGTTCTCCATAGTTCAAGCTTGTGTAAAAATGAACCCATACTTGATTTACATCTCATGATTGTCGTCTTTATCCACTAAATTCTGTTAGATGAGCCTTGGTTGTTTTCATTCCATCGCCACCATCTCTTTGGCTAATCATATGCTTTTACTTGGTTGTTTTTCCTTTCCTGAGGGACCGCAGCTATGAGTGGTTTTATTAGCTAGCCTCTTAACCATCACATGTTTTGAGCAGTTCCACCATTACCGGAACTAGTTGCTACCCTTTATACCACTCGTTCCTCTAGGACAAGTCTTCTTTAAGCTCTTTTATAACTTGTAAAATATGAAAAGATTTCCAAGTTTTTCCTTTTAACTCGTTAAACGGAATTAAAATGGCGGTCCACTTACAGCTCTTTTTTGACCGTATAAACATGAAAAGATCACCGGACTTTTGTCGTTTCAAGTTCGATATTGGTTATAAAATGACGGGTCTTCGATCGCTTTTTCACATTTTCAGATTGGGGCCACTAATTATGAAAAGTAATCCTTGATCGTAATGGTCAAGCGGTTCTCTCAAGTATTATTTTATACTTTTTCGGGCTTCAGGGACATAAACTTACGAAAAAGGACACCCATGGAGTTTTCTTAAGTTTTTCTTCTGACTCCCTAAAATTGAAAAACACTGAGTTTTTCCTATATTGGAATTGTTAAATCTAACAGTAAACGACATGTTCAATTTTAAACAGGAACTAACCACTCCTTCTTAGGGTTCAAATTTTAAAGTAAGTTGGACTCATACGAAGGATGAGCTTCTAAATAAGAAAATTTTATCCTCCTCAATCTTGTCAAAAATAAAGAGGTACTTGCCAGAAATGGCAGGGGAAAAGAGAGAAAAATGAACTATTTGTTACACTTTGTGTTTTAGAAAAGCAGTTTACCACTCTTGAACACGACACTTTTTTTTCACCTGGGTTGGGAAATCCTTTGCCTAACAGTTAATCAAACCACATTGAAAGTCTTCAGCCAGTTTTTGGGTATTAGCTTTGGGTCAATTGTCACCAACCATCTGCAGTGTCATTATGTGTTTAAGAGGTTAGTTCAAACGAACCATTCAATTGCAAAATATCTGTCATACATTTTGACCATCCTTGAGTCAGTCCTTGCCAATATATTTCGTCAAAACTTGATCTATGATTTCGTGTTGTGGGCTTGCCTACGACAGATCACTTTCTATCGACTTCAGCTCATTATCTAGAAAGATGATCTAGAAATCGTTAGTACCCTGAAATCTGTATGCCCTAATGGCAAGTTTCTCGCCTTCGATGATAGGTTGCATCATTGACCTTTGATCAAAGGATTCTATGACATGTTTGACATCAGCTCATTTATTCACATTTCATGGATTGTACTGGCTACTCTGAGAGCCATTGACATTACTGGTGGTTTCTCTCACACTCATTTATAGTTCACATCATTGACTGGTAATCAAGCGGTTTCTACCATGTTCGACTTCGACACATTCATTCACATGGATAGAATCATACTAATTCAGGAAGCAGAAATCAAGACCCTGGATCTAGTTTCCACCATGTAGGCTATGAGGAATTTTGTTATTCATTATACAATGGACTATTCATAAACAGATCGCCGCATCCATACTGTGTCTAGATATGTCTCTACTCGTGATGTATTACAAAATCATTCCTGTATCAGAACAATTTAGTTAGTTAGTCAATTTTGATCTGAGTATGGGAATGCCTACCTCAGCAATGATATGTTCGCATATATATATTTTGCATTGAATGTTTTTACAGGTTCCGAATGGGGTGTCCACGGGATGATCCTTGAAATGATAAAGTACTTCACTCTTCATAGATGACAAACTCTATCTTCATTTATTAGAGACTTTGCACTTTAGGGGGAAATCTATTGCATAAAAAAATTGTCACCTTGACATTCTGCAATCTATGTGAGTCCATTACCACTCATACTTTCCTCCTTTGCAAGTCTTAAGCCTCAGTTCTTCATATCAAGTCTTGAAAATAAGATAAAGTCCTCAAAAGTCTCTAGAACTCTGGTTCCACACTTTCTCTTAGAATTACGTACGGTCTCACACCTAATGGTCATGTCCCCTGTGCACTTGACCACACTGTCTCTGTGTTATGGGTGTGGACCCCTGTAAAATTTTAAAAGGCACAAGTAGATTCTTAAAAACTCACTTTGAGTCATTTCTAGAAGCTTCTGGAAGGAATCTTTAGGTTTCAAGTTCGCTCCCTTAAGGTTCATGTATCCCATACCTTAAGCAGCAAACCCCTTGATGTGAGGAGCTTATCCCTTTGAAGGAGGACTCTATCCCTTCATAGGTGGACCTGTAACCTCCTTCCTCTACACTATGAAATGAAGCATTGGGCTGGTTACTGGGGATGTTAAAAGCTGAATATTTTTGAGGTGAAATGTTGTTGGAACTTAGTCTTCTTAATTGAGCTTTTATGAGGAGAGATTACATACCTCTTCGATCTCATTTGGAAGAGTGTAAGGCTTGTCAAAGTAAAGGAAATTCTTGTTTCGGACCCCCGGAAGAGCTTGTTCAACATCAAGGCTGAAAAGGTTGTAAGTTTCTTCTATTTCAAAGTTAATACAAATAAGTTTGTTTTTCTCAATAAGCTGTGTCATATGGTTTATTTCATGGATTCACTGATCACGATGATAGACATGATTTATGATATTAGCTATGCAGGTGTTATTTGATGTTTTCATGTTTGTGATTGCAGGTTCTTAAAAGGAAACTCTTTCGGATGGTTGAAGGATGGCTGCTACAAACTAGTGTCGGACTTAAGGTAGGGTCTAAACACCTCTATATTTTTTATTTATGAATTGCATATGTTTAGAGAAAGATAGCTTGGTTTGTCTGCTTGTTGCTAGATATATTTTGATACTAGGGAGATTGGACTTGTCCGTAAGATCGATTTATCTGGCCAACACTCTTGGTATTCATTTGGCAGTGCCTAAAACCATGGGCTTTCCTTCAATACTTTGTCATTCATCTTACTCCTTTCGGGCGGAATCCAAGGTGGCCAATTCTTCACAAGATGAAACTTTGTGGTATGCCCCTTTACTTTCTTGATATATATGATTTCAAATTCAAAGTTGGTCGTTCGCCCCCCTCATGGCTCATTAATGCAAATTTGACAGTTATCCTTTCGCCTTAATTGCCTTCTGCCCGCTACTCTATGTCTTAAATGGTACATCTTGTCATGAACAGTACCTACAATGGTCATTTTCCATTCCCTCCCTATGTTAGCATAGCCCCTAGTGCATGGGTGCTTCCTGTGCAGTTGACCGTCCTTGCACAACTTTTCTACAGCTTGTTTTATAGTCCTACACCCTCTTCCAACTGCGTGGAGTGCTAGGATTGGGCCTTCTATAGATAGTCAAGTGGTCGCATCATTGTGCAAGCCTTCCACTTACCTACTAGCCCAGGCTAGAAGCACCATTCGCATTCCTTTGAGTCTGATGGCGTATCGCGGTCTATGTTTCAGTGTGCCCTAGGGTGCAGGCGCAACCATGATAGCAGGGTCGTGGGTTGTCCTAATAGCATAGGAGAGCTAGCCCTCTTCGGTCCCTTCACTAGCTCTTTCGCATAGCTCATGTGGGTGACTTCTAATTATAGTTTATCAATTTCTTCATCCATCCTCACACATTTCCCAGAGTCTGGCCCCCATTTCATCTAACTTACAAAGTTCTATTTTGTCACACTGAATGGCTACCCATAGCTGTTAGATTCCTTCACACAGGTTTTAGTAGGCAAGATGGACTGTAGAGGTGGTTCTTCCAATGGTAGAGAGAGTTCTCTTCCTAGCCCAGCGAGCCCTTGTTCCGCACAGATTCAGTTGGGTTGATGGTCGTGCAACATACAAGCGTAACCTTCATTTTTGATGGATGACTGCTTGCTCCAACATAGTTGTTGTGCACTTCCTTCAATCCATACTTGGAACCCCCTCCAACATCTCAGCTTCTACGCACTCCATATTGGTGTGCGCGGGGCTTCTTCTGATGCACTAGGCTACTCCTGCGTTATGACTAAGGTGCCAAGACTGATAAACTGCCCCTCGTTTGTGGTGTCGTTATCCACTGGTCGTTGTCTTTCTTCCATGGTCACATGTCACAATGATATAATCATCATATTATAGTTAAGTGTCGTAACTTCATGCAATTGGTTCTACCATCGCTTAGTCTCCTCATCTGAATCCAATGTGCAGGAGCTATTGTGCTCCCATGAGATTCTTCCATCGTCTGTGGGATTCACCCGATCCTGGTCTCGCGCTGTTATCAGATAGATGTTGTCCATCTCATCATCACTATCCTCGTCGCAGACCGGTACAATGCAGCACTCTCCTTCAGCTAGATCTAATGCAACTGTTACCCATAGTGACTTCTTTTGAAATGTCATTTTTTGTATTTTTAAATTGATGACCCTATTCATGTCCATGGCCCAATTGTTTCCGAGCAATGCAAGGTAAGGATTACTGTCCTCAACAATTTCTATTACCTAGAATTCGGTCTGCATACTTACGCCTTCAATGTCCACTGTCACCCCTTGCAGTCGGCCCATCAGTAAGATCCTTTGTTGGTTGGCCATCCTTAGTTGAATCGAGGACCACCCTCAGTGCGAGCTTACCCATGTGTTCCCGTGTTTGCTTAGGTAACATATTCGCATTCGAGCCTAAGTCTAGAATGACCTCGTCCATGTCGTATTCGCCAATTTGTGTTGTCATTCTCATCTCTCGTCTAGTGTGCAGAGCATGTCTTCCTAGTTTTCGGACTACATGTGACTTGCCCGACCTAGCGGACATAGTGATGAGCTCCTGTATTCCTTTAATGGCTTTATTTTCACACAACAACTTCATGCAGGCTTCTAGAAAGGTAGTAATCATGGAGGGATCTAGTTGTGGCTCAATTTGGTCCCTCCTACCTGGAGTAGAGTCTTTCATGAAGCTCTTCAGATCTTCCTTCGATGTGTTCGTCCCTTGTTCCTCCTCAAAGTTGGGTTTCCCTGCAGGGGCATCGTGACCCTTCACTTCTTTAGTAAACTCATTCTGTGCATCTCCTCCCATGGGTGCGCTGCTCCTCAATACCATATTTATGCCGGGGTCTTCTTCGCATGGTTCCAACCTCATCATTTGGACATTCTCGGTTAGAGAGGCCTATAATACTCCCTTTTCATGCATTTGGGCAACTAACGTTGGGAAATCTACCATTTTGTGGCCGTACTGCTCACAGTATGGGAAATATATCCTCATCGGGTTAGTATAGTTGTGAGCATAATGTCTTGGCCCTCTGTAGTTATAATAGATCAACTGTCTGCGCCCTTGCCCAGGCCCCACTCCTCTTCCTCGGCCACGTCCTTCAAATCCTCCGTGTGGCCCTATGGTTGTGTCAAACCCTCATGCTTCAGTCTGCACTCGATAAGCTGGGGTCATTTCCATCATTAAGTCATAGCTTCGATAGGTTCTCTCATCGTGACCCACTGATCTACAAAAGTTGCAATACAACTATTGTGGGGTCTGGGTATACTTCTGCAATAGGTCGTAGTTGTCTGTTGTGTGCTTTCCACCGAATTGAAAAATCGCATACCAGAGGTGGGTGCCACACTTGGCCCTGCTTGTACCTCCAGTCTTAGTGGCATGGCCCCTCGCCCCCCCGCCAGATAGCTCGCGAAGATGGGGCAATGGTCTTTGTCATGTGCTTGAATTTTGCGTTTAATGCATCCTACCTCTATACACGCCTCTGATTGGGTCACCCTTTCCTACTTCAAGCTTTGCATTTCTAAGCTCAAGTTTTGTAGTTGTGTGTGGATTTGCTGAACTACCAACCTCGGATCCCGTATTGTGGTTTCGTGCAATCTCAGTGCAGTTCCTAATGCTTCGGCTTGGGTTGAGATCTTTTGCTATGATAGCGCCATCCTAGATGTGGTTTCAAGGATGCCACAAACATGCATAGTGTTTTGCATCTGTCAATGTCATGTTAGCCTCATGGATTGTGCTCTTTAATCTCTCATCTAGATCCCACGGGGTTTCACTCGATAGCATCGCTATCTCTTTGAACCCAATGACCGACTGTGTCTCTGATTTTGGTCGATCAAATTCTTTGTCCAGGGTGTCCTAGATCGCTATTATTCTCGCATTCAGATGATCGCTTGAGTACTTTACATACCACGCCAACGCGCGGTCCCGCAGCACGCTAACTAGGGTAGCCTTTTTGATGTTATCATCCGTTATGCCTTGGGCTTCCCATACAGCCCTTACCACAAACCAGAATTGACCTGGTTCCTCATTTCCTACACCCTTAAATATCGACAACTTGACTGCGCTCGCCATCCCAACCTTCAGTGGTGGTGGAGTTGGAGGTGGAGTGGGCGAAGACGAATTTAATGCTGGTGAAGTAGGTGATGGCGTAGACGGAGGTGGTATCACTGTAAAGAGCTACTTACTCAATTGGGCCGTGCTTCTTGGGTAGAACCTCACGAGTTCCTCCTCACTTTCACATGAAATAGAAATTATCGGACCGTTCTCTAATCGTTCGGTTCCTCATTAGCCTTTTCCACTCCATGTCAAGCCAGACATCAATAAATGCACATAATCTATTTTTCACACAACAACATCTTAATCCAAGTATCCAATGATTTAATGTACTTACCCTGGGATCCTTGGAGAAAGTGCATATCTTCTTCATTATAACTCACAGTTGTGTCTATCGTGAACTCAGTAATAAACCCTCCCATTATCCGATCCAGCCAGTGATCTGCTACACGAGCAATTTTATCTTTGGATGCTTCTAGCCTACGCACCAATTCTGGAGTCCACACAATAGGTTGATCTAGTCTGCACCTTCCCACATTGTCGGCTAACCTCGTGATCCACTCATACAACTCTATTGGGAATGTTACGAAGAAGATTTCATGGATATCTGTGTATATGTAATGATTCGACCACCCTTCCTCTGATATCTGGGTTTCTATTTTCCTGAACCACGAACTCATGAAGCTTCTGATCTAGCCACTCTTCAAGCTCTTTCTTTCTAGAATTCCAGTGTTCCGACATCAAAAATCCGTTAGGCAGATCCTAGTCCCAGCAACGAAACCATTTGCTCGCTTATATGGGCCTGACCTAGGTTCGAAAGAGTTATTTAGCCCAACAAATCTCGTAGCTACTAGTCCTTTCGGCAACAGCCCGCGGAGCGCGAATTGAGGTCTCACCCGAGGTAGCAGGGAAGGGTGCTAGAACCATCTTTCCACACGCTTGGGATGTCTTGATGTGGACTGGGAGGTTCGCACACCGTTTTGTGGCTTCACACCACTCTGCCTCACGTAGATTCGCATCCAGGGAAATCCTTACTACTTATTACTATGTTGTTTATATATTAGATCTACTTTTTATGGTTTTTAAGAAAACATTTAACAGAAATAACCAGTCTGGGCACCCAAAGAGGTACAAATTTGCATAAACTCATACATAAACATACGCGCATAGATCAGACAGTTATATCAACCATAAATTAGCCAAATCCGCAATGATTCTAATTTAACACTGAAATTCAGAATAAGCTTATCTTTATTCACTTCCTTCACTAATACATCCAGATCCACCCTACGCACTTAGCTACAGGGGTCCACACACATAGCTGTGGACTCTACTGGGCCTCTGTGCACATAGCTACAAAGCCTCTATCTACCTACCAACACCCTTCACTCGGACTTACAGATGCGTCAAGACTTTGTTTCTCAAAAACCCATTACATATCAGATCCAAAAGTACATACCAAGAAGCTACTTTCTACCCATAGAGCCTTGCTCTATTTGTGCATTCCTATGGTCTGCAGACAATGGACAAGCCAACTTACTTCCTATTATTACATATTATTTCTTGGGTGAACAACCCTTTGACTCGACTTATTTACAATTTGCGCTCCGTGCACTTCGCGGAGTCTTTATTATACCTTTCCCAAAATTGTGGGCTTGAAGCCCAAAACTATTATGTGGACCCTCTACTACCCAACATTATTCTCCTTGATTGTTTCAAGAATTGGTGCACAAATCTGACTAAAACCTCTGATA
This sequence comes from Pinus tabuliformis, assembly GCA_031772625.1. Taxonomy (NCBI): domain Eukaryota; kingdom Viridiplantae; phylum Streptophyta; class Pinopsida; order Pinales; family Pinaceae; genus Pinus; species Pinus tabuliformis. The sequence continues at coordinate 1,338,598,523 of CM062820.1, forward strand.
AATTTCCTATAGAAACTTGCAATACCATGAAAGCTTCTTAACCTCAAATATATTCCTTGGAATATGCCAGTTCCAAATTGCTTGGACTTTCTCTGGATCCATTTTCAACCCTTATTTAGAAACTACAAATCCTATGTAAATTAATTCTTCTTTCATGAAACTACATTTATTCAGATTTATTAGTAGTTTCTCTTTCTGCAGAGTTCTTGTAACCAATTTAGGATTCTCTAGATGTTCTTCTTTACTTCTACTAGAAACTAGGATATCATCAAGATAGAAAATAACAATCTTTCCTACATATTCCTTCAAGACTTCATTCATCAATCTCATGAACATGCTAGGTGCATTAATGAGTCTAAAAGGCATCAGTAACCACTCATACAACCCATTGTTTGTGTTAAATGCAGTCTTCTATTCATCTCCTTCTCTAATTCGTATTTGATGATATCCACTCTTCATATCTATTTTAGTAAAATACCTTGACGCACTCAAACAATCCATCAAATCATCCATGCCACGTAAAGGAAGCCTATACCTGATAGTGATCTTGTTTATGGCTCTAGAATCTGTACACATATGCCATTCACCTCCTTTCTTTGGACTGAGTACTGTTGGTACAACACATGGCCTAATACTCTCTCTAATTAATCCCTTAACCATCAGTTCTTGCACTTGTTTCCAACTTCTAAATTCTCTTGAGGAGTTAATCTTTATGCTGATTTGTTTGGCAAACTTTCTCCTGGTATTAGATAAATATGATGACAAGTTCTCTTGATTGGTGGCAATGCATTTGGCAACTCATCCACAATAATATCAGCAAAATCATTCAACAAAGTTTTGATTTCTTTAGGTAAATAATATAAGTTTGTGGAAGTCAAAATTACCTTAGGTCTCCTTATGACAACAGAATGCATTTCTTCACCTTTTCCAACCTCTTGCAATAGCTCCTTTCCACTCATTAGCATAACACTGTTTCCAGGTGCTCCTTTGTTAGCTTCATCGTTCAATGGCAACAACATATGTTTATTTCCATCCTTCTCCAAAGTATAAGTATTTTTCCTTCCATCATGAATAGCTTTTCGATCAAACTACCAAGGTCTTCCCAGCAATACATGGCATACATCCATTGGAATTACATCACACAATATCAAAACTTTATAAGTATCAATATGTATCTCTACCTTGTATTTTTCTGTCACAATAATCTGATGTCCTTTCTGCAACCATGACACTTTGTAAGGAGTAGGGTGTATTGTCTTCACTAATCCTAGCTTTTCCACCATCTCTGTAGAAACAAGGTTATCAGTGCTTCCACTTTCAATTAGCACTTTACAACATTTACCTTTGGATTTGCATGTAGTTCTGAAATAACTCTTCCTCTGAGATGGTTCTCCAGTCTCTTTCTCTACCTCAAGAAATGCCCTTTTCAGCAACAGGGATTCTCCTACTTCAGGGGATTCTTCCTTTTCTATAATTTGAGGTGTTTCTTACTTTGACTCAACCACATTCACATTCCTCTAACTTGTTGTTCTAGTATGAGGACAGTCCCATGATCCATGTCCCCATTCTCCACATGTGTGACACCGAATATCTCTTCCTCAACGTCTTCTCCTGGGTGCAAATCTTCCTCTATTAAAATCTCCCCTTTGTGGTGGTCTGCTACTTTAACTTTGTGCTTCATTATGATGTTGTTGAAACCTTGGTCTGGTAGTTCCTCTACCTCTTACAGAACTTTTCCCTCTGTTCCTCTGATTTTGTTTTCTCAGCATCTTCTCTTCTACCTTCAAACCTGCTTGATAGGCATCTTTAATGGTCTTCAGACTCAGCAAACTGATCTCATCCTGTATGTCATATCTTAAGCCATTGATATATCTGGCTACCTTCTCCATTTCATCCTCTACATGTCCTGCTCTGATGCTCAATCTATAAAGCTCTTTTGTATATTCTTTAATAGACATTCCTTTTGCCTTAAATTTTGTAACTGTTTGAAAAGATTTAACTAATAACCTTTTGGCATAAATTTAGCTTTCATTTTACTCACCATTTTGTCCCATCGCTTGATCTTGGACTTTCCTTTTCTCATTCTAGATGTTTGTAGTTCATCCCACCAAATAGATGCATGACCCTTCAATCTGGTAATTGCAAATTTCACCTTCTTTTTGGCATCAACCTCCTCATAGTCAAAATATTTGTCCAATGAATTGATCCAATCCACTAGCTCTTCTACATTGAGACTCCCTTCATACACAAGAATTTCCACCTACTTTAGCCAACATCTTGAAAACTTTGGCCGTTTCATTTTCCTCCTCTTCTTTTTCCTCAAAAGATTCTTCTGCAACACTGACAACTCCTTCATTAGGTGTTCTCCTCTAAAAATTCTCTATTGTGTCCATCCTTATACACAGACTCTGGATCTGCTCTAGCAAAACTGCATTTGCTTCAGGTCTTCCTCGACCTATGCTAGCTCCCCTGCTCGGCGGCATGTTTACAGCAGTCAACTCAATCTTTGTGCTCTGATACGAAAAATGACGCAAGAGGTTCATCAAAATAAGGTGGTAGTCTTAAAAATATACTATTGGTTAGTTTATAACCAATCAGATGCATTCAAGCAGATTTCGTACATGGCTTACTTTATCCTAAGGGTCCCACGTTTCCCCTAAAGACGTTGACTTTCCCTTTTCAAAGCAGGTGCTTCACTCTACTCCGTTGATCTCCTCTCTTTGGATCTAATAGTCATCACTCGCCCCGATTAAGAAAACAATTTGGTGATCCTCCACCATTGATCAAGGCACACTTGATCCAATGGTTAATAGTGATATCAGACGAGCTACTTGCGCAATGTTTAACCGCCCCTACAGAGCCAATAAGGAATATAAATCCTTGATCCATAAATGTTCAGGTACGGTTTTGAAGTTAAAGTTCGATCACTTTATGACCGATATTCATTGGATATAAGAGGCCATCAAATCTACAGCTTGCGAAGCTTCAACTAGCGGCCTTAGCTCGCGCAGTTGATTGTGATCTAAGCAAGTGCGGGACCTTAGCCACAATCAAGAAAATATGTACTTTCCTACTCCCACAGTTGTTGATCACCATCGATCTAACAGATCTATCGATCTAGATCTATTACTCTGCCATTAATACTAAATGGCTGTGATTAACACATAAACACTGAAATTTACAATTAAATTATGAAAACAGAGAAAATAACCAGTTAAGTTTCAGAAAAAAGGTACACAGAGGTAAATGAGAGTCTTCACCAGGATTAAGACACAGTTGCACACTGAATCAATTCCTTCAATATAATAGTAGTTACAGATCCTTGGCCCTCTTGGCTCAATTACAATAATTTATCTGACCTTTGTCTCAATCTCAAACCCTATCTATCACTCAACTCTTGCCTCTCATTCAATTTTCAATCATATCAACTAATCCCTTTCCATTACATTTTCTTCTCTTTTATGAGTCAAATCCTATTCTAACGATACTAACAACTCGATCTCTATTTTAAGCAATCTAATAATCAAACCTCTATTTTTAAGCTCTATTACACACCTATGCTAACAACTTATCCCTTAGTCTAAAATAAAATAATTTTCTAATTATTACAATAATGAAGTAAATATCATTTTTGAGAGATCCAACCCTCTCTACCAAAATTGACTTTTGACCACTCAAATCAGTGAAATTCAACTCATTTAGCCACAACATGTTAAAAAACCATCACATTGCTGGCTAAGTCAAGATGCTCATGCATCACCAACATAGATCCATCTTAAGCACTTTTAGGTGCAAAGTTATTTGAGAGTGCAAAAAACAATGTGTAATTTTTTATTATTTGAATTGTATTTTTAATGTTCTAGAGATTACATAACATGTTTATTGAGTCATTTTATCAATGTACATGAAATTTGTTTTTTATTATTAATTAATTTTTAAGTATACCTTTATATTAATTCATATTAAAATATTTTATTCATAACTGATATTTTATTCTATACAACATTGAAATATTTTTTTTTATATTTTTTTCTATATATACATATTTATGAAGTTGATATCAAGTGTTCAAATATTTTTGGAAAGTATAAGGTTTCAATATATCACTTGCATTTTATTTTTCTTTAGTTCTAATTACTTTACATGAAATGATATTGTGTCATAGCGACATCTAATTAAATATGCATAACATTTTTTTATTTTTATTATAGAAGACAACCATTTTCTATTTAAAGAATATTTCTTTTTATTTTAACACATACTTACACATCTCCATGACCAAGATAAGAACTAATTCTCATGAGTTTGGGTTAGAGCCTAAGAAAGTTGAAAATGAAACAACATTTTCCTTTTCATTATTCATCTTATACTACATTTGATCTATTTTTTAAAATACTTGTGACACTATCAACCTTCTTGACCTTTTAAGTGGGTAATCTTGAAAAGCTTTTCTACTATTTTAACATGAAAATAAAATGTTGAAAATTTTGAATTAATCTCATTTATCTTTTGAAAGTCAAATAAACCGAAGTCCAATAAACTATATCAAAATATAAATTTTGATATACATTAATCATTATAATGATGATGATAATCGTAAAAGCAATAAAAAAAAAAAAGTGAATAATGATGTTAACTATTGAAGTGAAGCACTCCTTGTGACATCATCTCCACTATTCCCGTGTAATAACAACCTCAGTTGAATATGAACCCACCCAATTACAGATTCTGCTCGATAAAACCAAAAGAATAATAATGATAAAGCACGGAAAATCATATCTTACGGAGGTCTATGAGGCGATGGTACCATTTTATGAGATTTATTTTCTATTTTATACTTGTACAATTAGAAAAATATCGTATACTTTTCGGTTCCAACTTCTCAAAAATGGTAGAAATGTGAGTAGTAACGTTAACTATTGAAGCACGGCTTGTGACATCGTCTCCACTATTCCTGTGTAATAACAACCTGACCTGAATATGAACTCACTCAATTACTGATTCTGCCAGATAAAACCAAAAGAACATATAATAATGATAAAGCATGGAAAACCATATCTTACGGAGGCCTATGAGGCGATGGTACTACTTTATGATATTTATTTTGTATTTTATACTTATACAATTTGAATAATATCGTATACTTTTCAGCTACAACTTCTCAACTGTCAGTTATATTCAAAGCAAGCTCTCTTTTTCATCTCCCGGAATTTAACCCGATCCTAGTTTCCAGAGAGCCCTTAGATCTCACGGAAACCGTTTCTTAAACCAAATTCACAATAACTCTCCTCACGGTAACCGCGCCCCCTTCCCTTTCGTCGAATTTTGTTTACTCTTCCATTAGCCATCGTAAACCTATCACCCGTTTCTACTCGTCAACCCCTGAATCTCACCATTTCCTCTCGTCTCATGCTGCCACTAATGCTTTCATTCAAACCTGACAACTTCACAATCCCTCAAGCAGAACCCGTTCTAGTACCGCCGAAAACCATTTAAACACCATAATTAATCTCTCGCTAGGTTTTTCTCCTTCCAGTTCTGCCCCGCTGTCTTTTATTTCTTCTACCGTTATTACTTTGTTTTCAATAGAATAAGACACTGATTCTGTTAACCTTTTTCAAAAGAGGCTTGATTCTGCTGCTGTTGATCGTTCCATTACTGTAGAAAATTTCCAGGTTCTATCGAATCGATTACTTTTAAACCACCTATTCACATAGCTGAAGAATTCAGGCAAGATTGTATCCGAATTCTTAATTCCGCTAGAGTCCACTCACCCAATGTCCGTAAAAAGAATTTGAAGCTCTTCAATTCAGCAACCGTAACATCGTTATTCTCAAAGCCAACAAAGGCAATGGCACGATGTCATGAAAAAATTTGATTATAAAACCAATCTCCGTGAGGTTATTCTAAATCGCCAACAAAGGCAATGGCACCGTTGTCATGAAAACCTTTGATTATAAAACCAATCTCCATGAGCTTATTCTAAATCCCTCCCGGATAATCCCCTTAACTAAATTACCATACAGGTAAGTAAACTCATGAATTCCTCCTTCAGAGAGTGCTGTAAATTTCTTTGCTGGAGTCGATAATTAAAAAACCTCAACATATTTGACAACCCTCAGACTACTAAGCAAGCCAAAATTCCAGAAGCAATGCAATATAGGTACCAGTTATAACCCTTTCTATATTTGACAACAGTTTATTAGTCACACCATCATTTATAAAACATTCCTTTGGTTCTTCCCTGTCACGCCATCATTTATAAAATATTCGTATGGTTTTTCCCAGTCACGCCATCATTTATAAAAGATTCCTTTGGTTTTTCCCTGTCACGCCATCGTTTATAAAAGATTCCTTTGGTTTTCCCTTAAAACCAACGATTCATACCTTTATGACTAAGATTTTTTTTTGAATTCCTGATATAGTTTTTCCCTTTTACATCCTGTTACCTGAATTCTTAAATGCTTAATCTCAGAAAGGTGTGTCCATTTTTATTTTATTCGGTGCCCATTTTTAATTTATTGGGTGTTAAGATAAATTATTTATTTGTAGAGATTTCTTATTTGTAGAGATTTTTCATGTATATTCCTCAACACATAATCAAAAAATGATCTCAAACTCTATTTCATCCTCACAAATCCTAAATAATTATTTAAAACAGTTAATGAAAAATTAAAACAGTTAATGAAAAATGTCATGCATTATCCCCATTGTCTCTCTAGAATTCCTTGTTAATGTAATTAATCTTATATTAATCAAAATATGACATAAAATTCCTCACTTTTGTGTCAAATCCGCATTAACCAAACTCATCTTTAAAAACATATTAATTTCTGTTCATACTTTTTAAAATCCACAATAGTCAAATACTCTCAATACACTAAAGACAATTTATTTTCACTAAACTAAAAAGTTAGTATGTACCGAATATATCAATACATATTACTCTCAATACACTATACACAATTTTTTTCCACTAAACTAAAAAGTTGGTATTTACCGAATATATCTATAAATATTTTTTTCAATAATTTTATTAAATAAATACTAATTAAGTCCATTATACCTTATATTTTTTTCAATAATTTTATTAAATAAATACTAATTAAGTCCATTATACCTTATATTTCTTAGCAACATGAAATGGTATCTTTTGTCTTGGGAATATATTCTTGTGTTGCCTAACAAGTTTATATTAGAGTATTTTAATTTTCTATAATTTAGTTTAGAAAGTAATTATTTTTTAAGTTTGGTAAGACTATATCTTCATCATTTTAAATATATCACTAGAATTTGGTTAGGGAATTGAACTGCTGACTTCACATCAAGTAGTGTTTTAAAAGAGAGCACAATAACCATCTATCCAATTCCTATAGACTGGCTAGAAAGTAATTGAAAATCTAACAAGATTTTGATAAGATATAGTTGAAATTTTAAAAAATACTAGTTAGAATTATCAAACTACAAAATTTTAGGAACTCTAGAAATTTTTATAAGGCTGAATCAATTTTAACCATCAAATAAATAATTCAAATGCTGCCTTTTTTTATTTTTATTTTTTTAATTTTCCTTCAAAATTAGAACAAAAATTATCTAACAAAATAATGACTCTGTAAACCACTCATATTTATAAACACATTCAACCTGAAACACTGAGTTTTATAACCAGTTTTTATCAAAGTGATTCTGAAAATAAATATTTTAACAGATAAGCAAGTTAAATCCAAACCCATTTTCACGTCATTAATATTTGTATTAATTCTTCTCCAACCATGAGAGTCCCTAAACCTAACCAAATTTATTTTAAAGTTTCGTACTTTATATTTTCCAATAAAACTGAAAGGAATATTACTATGGAATTTTGAGGACATACTTAGATTTCTAGGACAATCAAAACAGTCGTAAGTAGTGTATATCATATTTAATAAATAAACTGTGATACAGAGATATGAAGATATATATTATAGGAATGAAAATAATGAAATTCATTTTATAAATTTATTAGGATAATTAAATTAAAAAATACATATTAAACCGAATTTTATATAAAGTTATACATAATTAATAAACTAAGTAGTTATATAAATCAAAATAACAAGTATATACGAAATAGATTGATATATCATATGTCTATCAAGTTAGATGGATTAAACTTACCTCAAAATAATTTTAGAAATATTTTAACTATTTTAAAATGAGGATTAGATTTTTATAAATTAAAAAAAAAAAAAAAAAAAAAAACAAAACCAAACAAAATCGTAAAATTAATAAACTTCCTTCCGTAAATATTTTTTTAAAATTTACAACTTAATGTATTTTAAATATTCATTCTAAAAAAGCATATGACATATTTTGTGTGAATATGGATGTAATCACGTTTTTAGCAAATATTTCTGGTTGACTTTTCTTTCTTAAATTAAGCACAACATTATTGGATGTAATTTCTTGTTCAGCTCAAAACAAATTACGTATCTTTTTTTAATTAAGCAAAACATTACTGGTGCTTACCGCCCCTTTATATCCATTTTAATTAGAAATTTATCCAGAATTGAGAAGGATGAAAAATTATTTTTATGCAAAAAATTAAGAAAAGTTTTAATATTCAAAGATTTTATTCGTTTCACAGATCATACATTTGAAGTTAAAATAAGCCTAGGCTAATTTGTATTAAATGAAAATTGATTAATTTTTTTTTTCAATATTAAACATTTCTATTTTTCATCTTTTATTTTTCTTTCCAATTATAACTTTGTAATAAATATAATATTGTTACCCTTTATTTTTTAAATCCCATGTACCAATTTTATATGTAGTTAATAAAATGTATATAAAATTAAAAATAATTTTATGTTTTTTTATTTTCTACGTGGTTAACCTTAAATCTTATAATATTGCCCGTAAATTTTGAGGATGTACCATTTCAATAATACTAAGAATTGTTCTTGATGGGGGTGATGGTGCACAGTATTGAAGAGTTTGAGGGGAGAGTCATGCCATTTCTTAACTTGGGTGCTATATGCATTGAATATGTGGTAGTCTTTTTGCATGGAAGCTTCAATACTTTGATTCATCTAAACGATGATTGTATGTTATATGTTCTGGTTGACGGAGTTGGCTAACTCTTGTACGGGAATGGTGGAAGATGGCTTTCGGTAAGCTCTAGTTTCACAGGTTCTCTTCCTTTGGGCATGGCATCATGTGCATGAAGTCTTTGCATTTGTGTTGAGACTATATCGGTATGATGTTGGATGGACAAAGCGAAAGTCGAGGTGAATAATTTTGTACCCTTATGCTGGATTGCGTTTGAGCTCTCCTTCTTGTCAACAAAACTTTACTTTGAGCATCCATCATCTATTTGTGATTGCGAGAGGAAGAAATATGGAGTATTCTCTTAGTGTCCGTAGCTGGGTAATCTTATTGAGACCTCCATTATGGTTTACTAGTACATAATTTAATTTTTGTGAGTAGTATGCGTCCCTTCGGAAGATTCAGGGGTTGTTGTGTTTTAATGTCTCTTTTGTGAGGATTTTATCCTAACATTGTGGGCTCTGTTGGATGAAGGAGACCCCTAGTGGTTTTTGCTTCTTGGGAACACAAGGCGCTTTTGCATATAAGTGGTGGGAGGTATTTTTTGGCTTGGCTCCTTCAATTTGCATTGATTAACAGTGGCCTTGCTATTGGGTCAATGCAAAAGAACTTGGTGATTTGTTGGTCAGTGGTCATTGTGAAGGCATATTCTTTAGTCACTTCTAGTGTTTGTGCACTACAAAGGGGTCATGGTCTAGCACTGTTAGTAGTCGAGGTTGGGGAACATTGTATTTGCTGCAAAACTTTAGGGCGGCTACAATATTTGTGAATTTTATCTCTCAGAGATGCCCTGCTGGTTGGGGGTAGTTTTGTGTGAGTCCGTATAGCATTGTTCGGGCCTTGGGGTCAGAAGATGTAAGTGGGCCATGACACATTCTCATCCGACGTCACTTTAGTCACGGGGGTGTCCTTAGGAGGATTCGAAATCTCATACCATACAAAATCAACGTGGCTAGGCTCGGAAGGGAACAGACCAAAGGGGCTAGAGAGTTGAACACTGAAAAGGAGACATGGAGCTCAGGGAAGAGTTGGACTACAATCGAATGTTCTCTCTTGGCCCGGTATACTTTCCACCACCCTTTGACGCTCTCGAGAATCAATTGAGGCATGTTACCCTTCTTCTTGAATAGTTAGGCCAAGACCATCATGATGATCGAAATGGCGTGATAAGATTCACAAATTATCTACAAAGCAACCAGTGGCACATGCAATATTGGTTTCTACTTTATAGTGAGGGAATAGGATGCTCTATGGTAAAATGGATTTTTTGGAGGAGAGGCTAGCGCACATGGAATATCATATCCACTACTACTTTAAACCTCCTACATCTCATGCCAATGAATTGGATAACCCTTCTCTGGTAAATTTCTCAAATCCTTAATGCCTTTTGGTTGTATTTTGATTCTTAATGTATTTTGGTTATATTGTGCCATAGGTTCTAGGGCTTCGGTTGTTTTTTGCACTTTGTAATTATTTTGTGTATATCACTTTAAGCCAAGAAATCTAGTAAGAGTGAGGTCAGAAGAGTTTTGAGAATTAGGTAATTATGTTGTAATGTTTTTATAATCTAATAGAACTCTCTTTCTCTCTCTTGGAATATTTAAACAATAATGTATGTGACTTGATATCTCCCTCTCACTCTCTCTCCTCGAATATTTGAACAATAATGTATGTGACTCTCTCTTTGTCCCCTGCTACAATATCTTCCACATACTTCATTGTGAATCTTATTTAATGTGAAATGGTAGATATTGAAATATTTAGTTATTTTTATATTTTTTAACACCATGTTTTAATTCTAAAATGAATTTCTCATCCCTCATTTTTAGATGTAAAAATCACCTATCAACCTGTTGTAGCGGCTACAACCACCCTCCAAAATTTTTCCTTAGCTTCGTTTCGGAGCCTCCGTACCAACCATCCTTAGCAGCATGTCTTGCACTATCCAAGTACATATGCTTCAGTTGAGTTTTAGTGGGTTACTAGCCTTTACTGGTCAACATGTTTGCCTCCCACCTGCAGGCTGATATTCCAGACTTAGCCATTTTCTGGTTATGGTGTTCACCTTGAAAATTGCTCAATTCTAGAGGGAAACCAACCTTCCCTCCAGAAATTGCGCAATGCATGTGGGTTGCCTGTTGGGCTCCATGAATGGATAATCCAGTCAGGCAAACTTCCCTCCAAAAAAATGTGCAATTCAACCCAACAGTGGGCTTCATATGAGAAGCTGCGCAATTTTGAGTGACAACCAGGTCTTTAGTATAGAAATTGCATAATGCATGAGTGATAGTCAGGGTTTCTCATACTAGAAACTGCATAAATGTCATTCCCAAGCTTCCAGACTGTTACATGTGCTCCTAGGTTGACTGGTCTCATCCAAGACTGAACAATCTTGATTTTCATGCATGGTTGCATTTTCCCGAAAATATAAAGAAGAAAAAAGTAAAAGGAACCTTAGATTTTCCAAGTGTTGCTTTTTCCTACATTTTTGGCATGCGCATCATAAGCCTTGATCTTATGAAAACTTGTTTATTCAACATTGCAGAGCTCATTCCTCACATCAATCTTGGAGCTCTGACATCCCACATCACATCTAGGAGCATTCGACACGTTTAGCTTAATTTTTTTCAGTAAATATGTTCTTCATGTATTTTGTTTCTTTTCTGTGACTTTTTTTATTTCTCTTTGTGTGAGTGTTTTTTGCTTGGTTTTGTCGAACGCTTGTTGTTGTTTCTATGCATGTTATCTTGTAGAAGCATTGGTTCAGTTTTTAATTTCATCTCATTGTTGTCACATGCATGGCACTGTTTCTACACTGTCGGTCATTGTTGCCACAACTCACTTCACACACATGTTTGTTTTGCCATTTTCTAAATCATGCACTTATTGTTTGTATGCATGATCATTCACTCTTGTTTTCACTAAGATTTGATATGCATTTAGAAATTTTCATGTTTCAGCTGCCTGTCTGCGGGTCTAGCTTGCCTTGTTCGGGACATTGCCTTGCCCGGCTGGCAATGCGCATTTCTCAGAGTGAAGGATTTTCCTTCCTCCCATTAATTGTGCAAATCTAGCCTAGCACTAACCTCCGTGCTTGCTCTACGCAATTCTAAGAGGCAGTGCCATGCTGGCCCCGGAAACTACGCAAATGTAGTTGGCTGGTTTGTAGTCCTTGTTGACTGAAATTGTGCATTACCAGTTTCAGTCCTTAGCAGGCTAGGCTGGACTATGCCTTGTGCATTTCTAACAGTCATTCGATGTCTTAATAACCTAGACAGTGCCTTGCATAGTTTTGTCAGTCAGTCCCCCAACCTCCCGGTGAAAATTATGAAATCTTCTTAGTCAGTCACCTAGGTATGTTGCATGTCAGTCCTCAAAGTTGTTTTATTTTACATTTCATATATTTCTTACCATGAGTGTTTTTGTGTCTCTAGGTATCACAAGTGTTTGCCTGTATCTCAACAATACATGTACAATGGCCTCCGAGAGAGCAGGGTCAAAGGACACTGTCGATAGTGAAAATCGAGATGCAATTGAGCAAGTGTCTATAAACTTACCTATCTGCGAAGACACCAAGCTTTTAATAGAAAAACATATCAAGATGCATGACATCAATGATACATTCTCAAGCACATTTGAGGAATATTTGGAAGACCGCATGGTCTATGTTAACATTCACAAGTCTAGATTATACTGGATTGCATGCAGGTATCCCATTTATCCATGCGTGAACATGATCCACTAGATTGTCTCACATATTGATCCTGAGATAATGATGTTGATTAGTGTCTGTGGAACATAGCTTGTTACCTTCACGGTGAATGAATTTCAAGAGATGTACCACTTGCCATAGCTGATGATCACAATGGAGAAACCATTTGGCAGACCCATCAACAGTGCAAAATCAAGAAATATCTTGAAGAGTTGGGTGAAAGAGACAGCCAACTTCAGGACAACACCCAGCTAGGTTTAAAAAATGAAGATATTGTAGAAGGCATATCACTACTTGGTCATATTTGCATGCCACTTATACGACCAAGAGAGCACATAGACCTTCCCACAGAGTTGGGTCATCGTGTTAGACTAACTGGAAAGCGAAGGAAGACCTTGCAGCTAGGCCTACATGTTAGCTCTTAGGTTGAAGGAATAAGTGGTAGAAGTCTGACATCTACCCAACAGTTAGCAAGCGAAGATATAGATGTCTTCCTACATATTGGATGCAGTTTGTGCCCGTGTGCAGTTTTGAGGCTTGGGTTTGGCATTGAAACCTTCAGAAACCTCTCTGCACACGTATTATAGATTTTTCTTTAAATACAACTTCCGTGGAGTTACATACTGTTATCAGACCACTTCCTCACCCTGGTGTACAAAATTATTTTTAAGCAAGATCCACCTTGGATGTCGTAGGCAGTGATGGAGCCATTGATTGACATAGCAGATTGAATGCCTCACCCCTTAGCACCTTCATACGGATGTAGAGCATGGAGAAGGCTCCACATATTTTACCGAAGTTTTCCATGGACAAGCTTGTCATGCAAGAAGTGATGTATCACATCTCGACAGGGTTGTCAGCTAGACTGCACATGAAGAAGAAGGCACCTCGGCCCACTCTTCCTTTGTGGATCTGGTTGTATGATATACAGAATCTCAAACATGTTGAGACCGACACGAAGGAATTCAAAAGATTCACCTTTGGCACCAGAAGTTTCAATTCGTATGACTTGAATTGCTTAGTGAAGGACAATTGTACGAGAGTGCAACATCCTTGGATCCACGAGGCATGTCATTGGCCTGAGGAAGACCCATGGAGATATTGTGATCACTTCTCTACACTCAATGAACTGGCTATCATAGTTATAGAGTGGTTAGAAAATCCAAGGGAAGCAGCATCATCAACAGTAGCAAAGGGTATCTGACTTGCGTGTGACAAAGGTAAGAGGAAGGTTGTTGAAAAAAAAGAGGGAGAGCCAAGCTGCAAGTTTAAAGAAGATCCACTTGTGTTGAAAGAAAATTTGGAGATTGAGGATAAGAAGCGACAGTGTGATAGGAGGATCACGCAAAGGCAAAGAGAGAAACAGGAGATGGAGGAAAGAGAAAAGGAGCTTCAGGAGTTGAAGTAGCAACTCAGGGAAGAACAAGAGTTGCGTAGAAGAGAGAAGGAAGCGCAGAACGAACATGTATAGAAGGAGGCGCAACATGCACAAATTCATGAAACAAAACCCACACAGGTATAGGCTTATCTGAGTAGCTGGCATGGACCATATAGGGTTAGTAGTTGCAGGAGTAGGACTTAGCTCAAGAGATTGAACCGATGGAAACGGATATGTAGCAAGATTCAGATCGAGAAATTGAACTCTTGCCTCAAAGCAAAGAGGTCACCCCACCAACTTCACCAGATCCGTAAGAAGAGAAACTCTCAAGCGATCAAGGAGACACATAGATCCTTGAAGACAATTCGAAAGCGAAGATTCACAACATATCTTTTGACGAGTCCCAACACAGAGTTGTGCAGTCGCGTAGAGTGCTCACTTTGGATGTTCACATATCTCCTGCATAGTTTGAAGAATGAGTGATTGTATCTGTTGTGCGCAAGCATCTAGCAGCATTGGTCGATGCTACTAGAACATATGATGAAGCCACTAACTCGAGTGTTCAATTCTTAATAGCAAATAACAAGTGCATGGCTAAGGATTTATAAGCCACCAAGCAGGGAGGAGAATAGGTTACAACATCTGCCAGAGCAGAGTTGAGGAGTGTGATACTGAAGGAAATATCTTTTCTCGAGACAATCATGCAGACGTTGTACTCCAGAGTTTCCACTGTGAATAAGTCAGTTCTCCATCTCAACGATTATCAACAACGTTGTGCTAGGAGAGCACGTGTCCTGTCAAATCTGCAAACTATTGTTGATGGAATGTAAACATGGACAATGAGGTACAAAGGAGCCCCATTTTATTTTCCAAATCTGACAAAGCCAAAGTCGGTAGAGTTGAAGGCATGCATCTGGAGTCAGATCCAGAACTATAAGGAACTCCCACAACTCATCACTAGTTTGCAGGCTTCACATCCACTAGTGTTTAGAAGCATGGATGTCATTATGCACAGGCACGTGATCCCATCCATTGGCACACTCACCAAGGTGAAGTGAAAGAACCAAGTCTGAGAGTAGCTGGACATGTACTTTGATGAGTTGATGCACATAGCCATCAACACAGACTTGGACATCATTAGAAACACTATGCATCAATATGTTGTTGGTCCATATGCACTCAAGACTATGATGCACATGTTATTAGCGAGTTGGACAGAGGTGCCAAATTAGCATACCCGGATGTAACAGAGGCAAGAGTTCGCTTTTAGGAGGATGTCACCATTGAGCATGCAGACATCATAACGAACTACCAAGCTTGGCATCAGTTCACCACCATCGATCATCGTGAGGATGTCGAAGAATTGGTCTTCCCACAACTGTCCGAGTCTTAGTGATATCTTGCATGGCTTGCTCAAGCCTATTTTGTCTCACATGGGTACATGTGCAGATTGTAATGTAACATGTTGTAATAGTGAAAGATCAAGTGTCGATAGTAGAGTGTAATAGTCATGTAGTAGTTGAAGAGTCATGAGGGTAGGTGAAAAATTCATAAAGGGGAATGTCAAGGGTCACCCCACTCTTTGTTATTTATACAACCTCATAACTCATTGTACAAGCTTTTGGGAAGCCATGCTTCCTATAGGTGTATCTTAGAGAAAGCTTCGAGTGTATTGTAACGAGCCTTGGGTTTTCCATAGTGAAGAGCTAGTATATCCTTTTCGACTAGTAGGTGACACTGACAGTAACGTTCCCTTGTTGGGACTAGTGGTTGGTCATGGTTATATGTATAATTGGATCTTTCACTTTCTTAATATGACAGAGCTAACAGGTTTCATGAATATGTTGCTATTGTAGTTCAACTATCTTGGTTACTCTAATGCTATATGTAGTTGTTATTTATGCATGTATGTATGGACTTTTTTCTATATCATTGTATGAATCTTATCGAATTGTGTTGTTGATATAACCATCACTTTGGATTTTTGGCTAACCTGCTTTCCAGTTTGTGATGTATTCTTACTCGTGTGTTCCCTTTTAAGCTGTGTGCTATCACAGGTTTCTAAGGGGCGCACTCATACCCCGTTCAGTGCATTAGCCTTTCATGCACCTTCCTTGAGTAGTTGCACATGTCACACCCTTGCTACCAATAAGGACATCTTACTACCGATTTCTCGGACTCCTACACCAAACATTTTGAGGTCTAGTTGAGACTTCTTACCGGAGATCCTCTCAGATGTTGGTGGGTCCAACACCATAAACATAACCTAATAAGAAAATATTACTTTTAACAGCTCTACTTGTTTTATGTATCTATTTTCTTATTTTAATATAAATGCTTGACAATACTCTAATTTTTATATTATTAATATATTTTTAAATTTCATTTATTACAAAAACCAATCTTTGGAAATATATAAACAAACATTTACAATTTACAATTTACAATTTCATTCATTCATTATAGAAATAAACATTTATGATTTGATTAATTAATTTAAATATTCTATCCACATGCCTATGCCATGATCATTGTTTTATAGATCAATCTAAGTGTGCTTCGTTAGTAGGACAATGACTATTTACGTTTTAGCAGCTTCTTATACGATCTTTCCACTTCAGATTGACCTTAAGCTCTATGCATCTCTACGCCACGACTCGGAACTATATGTCTATCTCTGGAGCAACCCTAAGAACCATTTACGTTTTAGCAGCTTCTTATACGATATTTCCACTTCAGATTGACCTTAAGCTCTATGCATCTCTACGCCACGACTCGGAACTATATGTCTATCTCTGGAGCAACCCTAAGAACCATACGCCCCTTCTCGACAAGATTTACAAATTATAATTTCATTCATTCGTTACAGAAATAAAGATTGATTTGATTAACTAATTTAAATATTCTATCGTTATGAACATTTATAACGTTTTTTATTAGTTTCCGTACTAACCCTGTATGAACAAAAAAACATTAATTTATAAATAAGTATCCCGATACATCTCATCTAGTGTGATAAATTAATATCCATTTATAACCTCTTAAATTAGTCCCCACACATTATCCATTAAACGCTCCATGATGCGTCACCATCAGTCCACATAACTGCTAATAATAACGAGACTCTTTAATAATGATTAGTTGGTAGACCCCTTTTCTGCCATTAACGATGCATCTAAACGCACCTTCCTAGATGAATGCGGGCCCACTGTATCATTACTCAATTCAACTTGATAGACCTCCTTCAATGTCCCACCTCCTCGATGATCTCCATGATGCCCCAATTGAAAAGTTACAAGCATGATATTCATATCTAGTCCTTCAATACAATTGTTGTAATTCATGGTGTATGCTGAGTAAGTCTCGGAATTTTAGCTAATGGCCACATTAAAATCCGGGTGTGTACCTTAATATTCCCATACATAGATTCGAACCTGGACCCTTTCAATTCTCCTCCTCCCAGATTATTGCTCGAAAATAAGGGTTTATTGTCAAATATTTTATATTGTAGGCCCATTCATAGATCGGCCGTGAGGATTGTTCCATGGATATACCCATTATCAATGGTCTGGTGTGGCCTCCCTATGTAGTTTGGCGAACGATTTTACGGGAAAGTGGTGGTTCAACAATGCCCTGTTTCAGTCGCTTTCTTCTCGAATATTGTGTATGCTGTGAAATGGTTAGCGTATTACTCAAACTCTGCCCATGCCTTCGCCAACTCCAAATCCTTACCAAACCTATATCAGTGCATTCATGGGCTCGTTGGTGATCTACGATATTATTTAAAACCTGAAGTCTCAGATCCTCTCGTCTTCCTTGATCTGGAAAATTATGAAATGCAATTTCAAATGTTATAGAGTCCGCCAGATTCGTCGTCTTTTTGGGAAATCAAATAAATCAAAAAAGGTATTGCATTGAGAGGTGATCTGTAGCTCAGGCAAATGTTATTATGCAGTACCAAATTTAAAAACAATGACTATATATTAGTCTTTTAGTGCTTCTCAAGCTAATTTATTTATTTATTTATGTATAATTTCAAAAAAGTTATTACATGGAAAGATTTTATTCTGTAAAGATTTTGTAATTCAATGATTAAAATAAATTTATATTAACTTTTAATTATATTTTTTATATTTTTATATATTTCACACATTTTTATATAAAAATATTGTCATCTTTAATATTAATAATTAAGTCCACAGAAGTGTGCCACTATGCAAGTCACGAGTTTGAGTCTCGTCTTAACCGAGGGCTGTTTTTGCATGCTGGGCGGTTCCTCTTAGAGGTTATAGTTGCCGGTTGGATTCGATCGTGTGTAACACGAGTATGATAGTACCGCCGTTGCTGATTCCACTAGTCAGCAAAAATAATAATTATAATTATATATATATATATATATATATATATATATATAAACTTTTTAATATAATAACCATCAAATTAATTATATAGATAAATACTTATATAAATAACTTTAAAAAAGTATATTGAAAATATTTAATTTTTTATATTTACTAATTAAATTTAAATATGAATGTGATGATTATAAATATGAATTAGTATTTTAATATATATATATATATATATATATATATATGAGCAATGTAATAGATGAAATAATTTCTTTTATTATAAATTCCATAATATAATTTTCGGCAAGATTGTGATTTCTTGTTATTGAAAATGGACTTTTAAATGTAGAAATAGATTTAACACTTTAAAAGGATCACAAGAGCCCTTAAACTTGTGATTCTTAAAAATATCAAGTAGCTATATTTTGAGCAAAATTGAAAAAAATGCCTAAAATAGGTCATTTTATGTATTAGTTAAATTACGTGATATATATATATATATATATATATATATATATATATATATATATATATATATATATATATATATATATATATATCATACTTACAAATATGAATCACTATTATATAAATTTATTTATTTTTACCAAAAATGAGAAGATTTTCTATTAAAATTTGAGCCCACATGCAACAATTACTAGGAAAATAGTTACTATGATCCATTTAGTTGTTGGTCCTATAAAATGGTTATTTTAAAGATTACAAAAAAAAATCATATTGGAGACTGGCTATTGTGAATGACATACCTGCAAAAACTTAAAAAACTAGCTGAGAAGTAAAACACATTTGTGAAGAGAGTACATCAGAGAATTGTAGGGGGGTTATCTTCTAGGCAATGGTTGAAATCTAATAGAAGTCTTCCTATATATTGACTAGAGGCACTACTATTGGTAGACAAACTATCATTTGTTGGTCGATAGAACATTATGTATTTTAATTTTTGTCTACGCGCATTTTATTTTTTGTGTAGGAGTGTCTAATTTATTTGTGGAGGTTGATGCAAATTCAAGTTAATTTTCATTGTTTGAAGTTCAACATATTCAATTTAATAGGAATAGTTGCTACAATATAATTTCCCACTGTTTGAGGAATTTTATCTTGTTTAATGCACATTCTCAGAATATTTTCTTTGAAGACATCATTTCCTTCTTATATGGTGCATAGGAGGAGTTGGAGAACAATAAGAGAAACAAGAGACAAAAATTGGGATAAAGGTTTCCCATTGAGAGGCAGAAGTGGCTTTGTAGAAGACTGCATAGTCCCAACAAGGAGGGATCATACACAATTTACCAAAAGAAATAGAACCCTCCCAACAAATAATAAATAGTGACACCTCGGCCCAAAAGATAGTGAGGAAGACTGAGTTCAGAAGAAAAAGAAAGAAGGTAACAAGTGCACCAAAAGATAGAGCTAACTCGAGGAGTGAAGGATATTCCATGGAATTCAAAGGCATAAAAGATAAGCCCAAAGAAGAAAATGCTAGACAACAGAGTGAAATAATCCAAAATTTGTAGAGTTTTGGCATAAAAAAGTAACGTGAAAGAGGTGAATAGAACCAACAAAGTCAAACTTAAAGTGGCATACAAGAACGAAATAGAAGTCTAGACACAAGTAGAGGAATGCACAACCTCAAGAGAACATTCAAAAGTATAAGAAACAACAAACTTATAAGATAAGCTTTCCATAATAGAGAACCTTAGAGAAGTTGATTGTGCTGAGGTGTAATAACACAAAGCACCGTTAATTGCAACATTGCCTGAATTAGCAGGAAATTATCTCGCAAAGTACATGAGGATGATCTTAGACCAAAGATTTTGTATGCATAGAGTTTGTTCAACATTCAAGTCTTCTAGAGACTCCACTAAGCTTCTTAATTGGCACTAACCATTGAACAATCAATATTTAAATTTCAAGGTCTTGTCTTAGATCAAAATTTCGATGCTATCTTTCACTTTGAGCATGTGAAGGGATTGATATTAAGTGAGTTGCATGTAACACTTCATCCATGGGAGCCAGAATACCCTTATGGATGCTCCCAAATATTTACTTGAATTCTAAATGTTTTAAGTGAGGCTAAGGGCATTGTGATTTTTCCCTCTAGCCTTAAACATAAAAAAAAAAAGTAAGGGAGAGGGTTATGGCATATTTTTCCATCCATCAATACGATTAATTAAATTTTTTCTAGCTTTAAGAAGACAAGATATGTTGGATTCTTTGTTAGTTTCAATACCCTTGTGATTGAGTTTGTGGTAGAAGGATTCAGAAGGAAAAAAACAGATATATCTAGAGATTCTTTTGAGCATGAGTTTCAGGTGATTTTGTTTGGGCGAAGTTTCCTTGTACAAATGCTAGATTGTTAGGAGAGAGACCCTAAAGATTGCCAAATTTTGAATATGGAGTTCTTTAACCAAAGCTAGACCTAGCAGAAGGCCACATATCTCAACTTGGTTATTGGTCCTTTAGCCTATTTCCTAGTAATAATTGATAGATAATTTTCCATTATGGTTGTTTACAACCCTATCCTATAACATGTCTATAAAATTCACCCAAATAATGTTGTATTTACATTGTAAAAAAAAATCCTAAAAAGTACATCATCCTTGTTACTATCAAACTTGGCTATTATATTGTTTACCCATGAAAAAATCATTACAATTTCCATTTTAGTTTTACTTTTAAGTTATGAGGTCTTCATTACTGATCCTCTCCTCAAAAAATTACTTCTTGCCATATATGAGGATTGGTGAAGGCACTTATTGTCGGCCGGATAAGTCGTTCTTGCGGACAAGACCGACCTCCCTAGTATCTATCGATATCTAGCGATAAGAAAACCAAACAAATTCTATCTTTCTCTAAATATGCGATTTATAAATAAAGGCTAGTAGATGTTTTAGGCCTACCTCGAGTCCAGTGCTAGTTTGTGGAAGCCACGCTCTGTTGATCCAAATGAGCTCCCTTCTAAAGAATCTGTAAACACAAAAAAGCACACATATCAAATAGCATCTGGAAAGCCAATATAATAAACCATATTTATCCTGATGATCAAGGAATTCATGAAATAAACCATAGAAGACAATTTATTGAAAAAATGAATCTGATTGTATTAACTTTAATCAAAGAAGAACTTTACAACATTGGTGCCTTGATGCTGTACAAGCTCCTCCCAGGGTCCAGCAAGAATCTCCTCTACTTTGACAAGTTTCACTCTCTTCCCAAAGAAGCCAAAAGGTATGTAATCTCTCCTCTCAAGCTTAACTAGGAAGTCTCAATTCCAACAACATTTACCCTAAAAAATGTTCAGCTTTCAACCTCCCTAGCAACCAGCCCAATGCCTCAATTTATAGAGCAGAGTAGGGAAGTTACTAGGTCCACCTTCAAAGGGAGAGAGCCCTCCTTCAAAGGGATAAGCTCCTCCCATCAAGGGGTTAGCTCCTTTAGTTATGGGATGAATGAACCACCTAGGAGCGAACCAAGCATCTCAAGATTCCTTCTATAAGTGTCTAGAATTAACCCAAAGTGAGTTTTTAAGAATAAACTTGCGCCTTTTTTACTTTTACAGGGGTCTGCACCCACTCCTTTAGAGACAGAGCAGGCAGGTCCGCAGGTAACATGAACAAGGGGTGCAGGACCGCAGGTAATGGTAAGAGAAAGTGCGGAACCAGAGTTTTATTGATTTTCAAGGACTTTCTCTCATTTTTAAAGCTTGACATGAAGAGCTGAGGTTTGAGACTTGTAAAGGAGGACAGTAAGAGTGGTGATAGACTCACAGTGACTGCAAAAAGTCATAGTGACAATATTTTGTGTAACAGATTGCCCCCTAAAGTGCGAAGTCTGTAGTAGATGAAGATTTCTTTTATCATCTAAGAAGAGTGAAGTACTTTATCATTTCGAGGATTATCTTGTGGAGAGCCTGGTTGGAACCTGTAAAAACATTCAATACAAAATATATATATGAGATCATATCATCGCTGAGGTAGGCTTTCCCATACTCAGATCAAAACTGACTAGAAAAATAACTAAACTGCTCTGATATAGGAATGATTTTGCAATACATCACAAGTATAGACACATGTAGACACAGTATGGACGCAACCATCTGTTTATGAATTGTCCACTATATAATGAATACAAAATTCCTCGCAGCTTGGATGGTGGAAACTAGATCCAGGGTCTTGATTTCTACTTCCTAAAATAGTACGATTCTATCCATGTGAATGAATGTGTCGAAGTCAAACATGGTAGAAACCACTTGATTACCAGTTAATGATGTAAATTGTTAACAAGTGTGAGAGAAACCACCATTAATGTCAATGGCTCTCAAAGTACTCAGTATAATCCATAAAATGTGAATAGATGTGTTGATGTCGAACATGTCACGGAGTCCTTTGATCGAAGGTTAATGATACAACCTATTGTCGAAGGCGAGAAACCTGCCATTCAGGCATGCAGATCCCAAGGTACTGACGATTTCTAGATCATCTTTCTAGATAATGAGCTGAAGTCGATAGAAAGCGATCCGTTGTAGGCAAGCCCACAACACGAAATCATAGATCAAGTTTGAAGAAATATAGTTGCAAGGACTGACTCAAGGATGGTCAAGATGGATGACAGATATTTTGCAGATGAATGGTTTATTTGCACTGACTTCTTGAACACATAACAACACTGCAGATGGTTTGGTGACAATTGACCTAAATCTAATACCCAGAAACTGGCTAAAGACTTTCAATATGGTTTTATTAACAGTTAGGCAAAGGATTTCTCAACCCAGGTGAACAAAAAGTGTCATGTTCAAGAGTGGTTAAATGTTTTTCTGAGACACAAAGTATGACAAACAAGTTCATTTTTCTCTCTTTTCCCCCACCATTTTTGCAAGTGCCTCTTTAATTTTTACAAGCTTGCGGAGAATAACATTTGCTTGATTATAAGCTCATCCTTCAGATGAGTCCAACTTAGTTTAAATTCGAACCCTAAGAAGGAGTGGTCCGTTCCTGTTTGTAATCGAACAGGTCCTTTACTGTTAAATTTTAATGAGTCCAGTATAGGAGAAACTCGGTGTTTTTCAATTTTAGGGAGTCTAAAAAATTTTAAGAAAACTCCATGGTTGTCCTTTTTCGTAAATTTGTGTCTCCCAAGCCTGAAAAAGTATAAAATAATACTTGAGAGAACCGCTTGATCATTACGACCAAGGATTAATTTTCATAATTAGTGTCTCTGATCCGAAAAAGTAAAAAAGCGATCAATGACACGTCATTTTATAACCAATATTGAATTTGAAATGACAAAAATCCGGCAATCTTTTCATGTTTTTACGGTCAGAAAAGGGCTGTAAGTGGACCGTCTTTTTAATTCCATTTTAACAAGCTTAAAAAGAAAAACTCGGCAATCTTTTCATATTTTAGGAGTCAGAAAAGAGCTTAAAGGTGACTCTAATGTTTTTTGTCAAAAATGATCAATTTTGCCTGAAAAATCTGTTATCCTGCACAAAAACTCAAACATTACTCATACCTGTTTAAAATAAATAAAAATGCTTCAAAAATTACCTCTTTAAAGTGAAAAATAAACAAATTAAAAATTCATTTATTCAAAAAATCTTATAAAAAGGGCTTTTGTGAATTCATTTTTACCGTTTGACTTCAGAGTGAGAAAAGAGAGCTTTTGGTAAGAAACTTCCTGTGAAGATTGCGGTAAATCCGTCTGTTGGAATCGAACACCGTCACCTCCAGGTAATCCACATCATCTTACTCTTGCATTTCATCCTTTTGAAATTTTTTTTTAGGGTTTTATTTTGATTTTTAGGAAATATTTAGGTTTAAAGATTGTGCGCAGGGGTCCGCAGGCACAACATGCGAAACCTACGGACCCCGACTTTTTTCGCATGCAGAAAAAAGTCAGGGGCCCGCACCTGTTGTATAGCTAGAGTGTGGACCTACGCATTGTCTCTAACATAGAGGGTGCGATCCCCGCAAGATATGTTTTCAAACTTAAATTTTTCAAATTCCGCCCAAAAATTTTGATTTAAGATATTCTAATCTGCCTTTTTATTGAATGTAGGATATACACCATGCTTGACTGGCGCGAATGGGAACAGGAGGATGTGGAACTCGTCGCAATTAATCATCAACCTTCGATTGATGCATTGAAGGCATGCGGTTTATTCAAATTCTGGGCCATACGTGGCATGAGGGCCCAAGTGGACTTTTTGCAGTGGCTGGTAGACAGGTGGAATGTACAAGACTAGTGCTTCTTTATTGGTGGCCACCAGCTTGAAATGGAGCTGGAAGACATCTAATTTTTGACTGGTTTGCCTAAGAGAGGTGAACATTTGACTCTATTTGGGGCTAGGCCAGGTGGCCAGTCTGTCGATAGCCTCCAGCTAGAGTTTTGTAACGACCAAACCAAGGACAAAGGGATTGATATCAAAACCATCTCCTGTCCTGAACTCAAAGTGATTGCGTTTACTGTCACCAGACTTTGTGGAAGCGTAGCACTACATATGGCCACTAGATCCCAAATGCGGATGGCAGTAGACTACTTTCGGGGCACCATCTTCAACTAGTGCGAAGCTGTGTTGGCTAATGTAAAAGGCCAACTGACTAGAGCAAAGAACGGGCAACTGAAAAACTTTGGATATGGTTTCTTAGTTGTGAGATTTGGTCTAGAGAGGGTCCCAATGTTGGTCCCACAACATCTTTCTGTTGGAGTTGGACTTCCCCGAGAGCCCAAACTGATGCATTGGGTTGCAGTTATAGCCCGTCATCCTGAGGAGGGTTTAGAAGTTGTTTGATTTCCTCCTGAGTATTTTCATTGGTTGGAGAACCAAGTTTTTGCTATTCAGGATTTTCCTTATGCTGGGATGGATTATCGTGGTGACCCAGACAAGGCTCTTCCACCAGGAGAGCAATGGGATGACTCAGGTAAAATCATTTTCAACTTTTTCTAATTCAATTTTTTTTGTTTTTAAATCGTCCCAAAATTGATAGTAAAAAGTTTCAAATGTAGATGTAGGTCCATAGTGACCAGCCACTCTCCGGCCTTATGAGAGGAAACAGCCAGTTGCAACAGCACCAGTCCCATGGGATGAATCTACAGAGACCCTGGCCGAATTGGAAAACCATCTAGAGCGCTTAAGGACAGACATTCTAGAGACTACCATAGATGACATTCCTCTTAGGCTACAACACTATGTGATTGGGGTCCCAGGACCTTTCAGGAGGTTCCTTTGTAGGGTGGCCCATACAGTGGTTTCTTATTGTGATCATCACCAGTGACAGGATGATCACCTGTTGTAGACTCATATGACATTTCTGTTTTTTGTACTATCATTTTTGCCGATCATAAGGTGTTTTTCAACATATGATCGAAGACGATGTATATTTAACACACTTCTATGCTATGCTATATCACTATTACTGGATATCTTGTAAAACATGTTATGGAATGTTTTTAAATTTACTTGTTTGATTACTACAAATGTCTACTTAACATTCAAGAAGCAATTGCATTTGCTAATGTATTTAAATATCTTGGAATATGCTGATATTCAATATAGTCAAATTCACATTCCAAGAGACAAACTCTCAAAAATAATCTCAATAACACTGGATTTCTAATGGCATAAACTCTATTAAGTTGCAATACAATGAGTTCAAAATCTAACCTCACAATCAAACTCCGAATCCCAAATGAGATGGATTCAGATAATAACTCAATCACTGCACTATACTCTGCAATGTTGTTCATTGTTTGATCGAGGCTTACCCCATGCATAGATACCAACTCATCAGAGGGCAAATAAATAACCCAAGATGTGGAAGAAATGTTCTGTGTATTACGAGAAGCACCATCAGCAAAACCAACGTATGTTCAGGGAGACGTCGACATCTGCAATATCAAGAGTAAAATCAAGATAAGCAGGAATAATGACAAAAACACTCTCTAAGCTAATCACACTTTTTAATCTAAAACACACCAGCTAGAAAGAAAACTAACCTAACTAAAATCTCCACACCTAGATTTAAGCATAATATGTCTTCAGGTAAAGACCATTTCTGGGTTTACCTAAAGAGACTCCGTCAAAGTCTACCAATTCATAGGCCCCTTTTGCTAGCTTTCGCTTAACAACATAAGGACCATGCCACATGGGTACAAATTTTCCAGCGCCTAATTTATCATTTTCTAGATCGTACAGTAAGACTAGGTCTCCATCTGAAAAATTATGAGCTGTAACATTTCGATCATACTGAGCTTTAATACGTTGGGCATGAGCTTCGATTGCTAGTGCAGCGTAACGTCGATTCTCATCTAGCTGAGCCAAGTACAACAAACGTTTCTCCTCTTCGGAAGTGGCTGGAAGTAATTCTATGGCCATTTGCAATGACGTGATTTCGCATTCAATGGGTAACACAGCTTCCAAATCGTAAACTAGTTGGAAAGGAGTGAAACCAGTTGATGTTTTTACTGAGGTTTGATACGTCCAAAGCGCTGAAAATAGCATGTTATGCCAATTCTACCTATGAATCCCAATGATTCGTTGGATCATAATGACTAGAACTTTGTTGATGGCTTCAACCAGACCATTAGCCTGTGGATAATATGGAGTTGAACTATCGTGACGCAGGCCAAGTTGGCCTGTTAGTTTAGCCATCATAATATTTCGAAAATGATGCCCACGATCAGTGATAATCGCTTGTGGAACACCGAACCTAGCAATTACATGATTGAAAATGAAAATCGCAGCAGTTTTGCCATCTGCCTCAAATGTAGGCATCGCCTCGGCCCACTTGGTAAAATAATCTAACGCAAGGATGATATACGCATGCCCCCTGACCGAGTGAGGGTTACATGTAATAAGATCGATACCCCATTTCGCAAAAGGACCGACGATAATTATAGGGTGGAGAGGAGTAGGTGGAGCGTGCATATTTCGGTCAAAATTTGGCAGTTGTGGCATTTTCGGACCGCGTTAACACAGTCTTTAAACAAAGACGACCAAAATAGCTAGCACGCAATATCTTTTGGGCTGTGGCAAACCTAGACATATGACCGCCACACGCTCTAGAGTGACAGTCATTTAGAACCCTTTCAGCTTCCTCATGAGTTAAACAATGTCGGAAAACACAGTCTACCCCACGACGATAAAGTGTATCTCCAATAATTTTGAATTGTTGGGATTGGAATCGTATTTTCTGACGCTGAGATTTTGAAATTTCAGGCCGAAAGGATTGGGTTTGGAGATAAACTATGATATCCCCATACCATGGATCAAGAGTGCTGATTAGAAACAAGGATTCGTCTGCAATGGGCTCTTCTGCCAGAGTTTCAGTATCAGCACGCGGGAAGTCACACATCAACTCTGCAAAAACTAAAGATTTCTTTGACTTAGACTTTTCAAACTCCAAGTCAAATTCCTACAGGATAACAATCCATTTGGAATACTTGCCCCCCTAGTAATTGTTTGGTCAAAATATAGATCATAGGGTTGCAATCGGAAATTACAGTAGTTTTGCGTAGTAAAATGTAATGACGAAAAAGTTGGACAACTTGAACAACTGCCAAGGCCAATTTCTCCACATGTGAATATTTTAGCTCAGTTGGATTTGAGGTTCGACTAAGGTAATATATCACATGTTCACTACCGAATTCATCTTCCTGAACTAACACCATTCCGATGGTGGAATGCGAGGCGGCGAGATATAAAAAGTAGTCTTGGTTGTAGTTGGGAGGATGCAATAATGGTGCATGGGTCAACACGTGCTTTAGTGCATCAAAAGGTTTGTCAGCTATCTCATCCCAAAAGAATGGAGTATTTTGTTTCAACAACCGGGTAAAACCCTTTGTTATCTCGACGTAGTTAGGAATGAATCGATGTAAAAAGTTTACTTTCCCTTGCAAACTTTGGAGTTGGCGAAGACTCGAAGGAGGAGGAAATTTGACAATAGCTTCAACCTTCGAAGGATCGATGCGAATGTCGGCTTTCAAAAAAAAAACCCCAGTAATCGACCCGTTTCTATACAGAAAACACACTTGTGTGGATTCAACCTAATTCGATAATGCCTACACCTCATAAAGATTGCTCGTAAATGAATGAGATGATCGGCTCGATGTAATGAATGAGCAGGTAAATCATCGTGATAGGGTTGCACAATGTGCTTGATGCCATGAAACGCATAAGACATGGCTCTTTGAAAAGTTGCACTGGCGTTCTTGAGCCCAAAAGGTAATTTTCAATAAGCAAATGTCCCCCATGGACAAATGAAAGCCATTTTTGGTTGATCAGCTGGTAGAATATTTATTTTATTATAACCGAAAAAACCATCCATGAAGGAGAATATTTCACTGCTAGCACAATCATCAATGATTTGATCGATATAGGGAGTTGGGTAATTGTCTTTTGGACAGGCTCGATTTATATCCCTATAATCGATACATATTCTTATTGTCCCTTGCTTTTTATTAACAGGAATAATATTCGATACCCAATCCGTTAAGGGAATTGGATAAATGAAACCTGCCTTAAGTAATTTTTTAACTTCTGCTTTAATAGCAGCAGCTTTTCGCGGGTGGATCTGACGCAAATGTTGCCGGACAGGTTTAGCATCCGGGTAAGTTTTGATTTCAAGAACAACAATTTCTGGGTCAATTCCTGGCATTTCCTCATATGACTAGGCAAACACGTTGTGGAATTCTTGAAATAGGGCCTTATATGTTTGAATTTCATCTTCTGTACAAGAGGCACCTATATGAATGTTTTCAACAATTCGAGGCTTAACCGAAATGTCAATAGGAATAGTTTGAGAAATATTTCCCAAATTTAACTCAGAATCAGGATTTTTCAGTGGATTCTGAGGTTCCTTGACATAATCAGTTTTAAAAATAGATGAAAAATCATTTTCAAAGTGATCAATCTCAGGTAAAAACGAAGATATATGATGAAGATCTTCCCATGGTAAATCATCAACAGACAAGATTTCACGAATTTGCTCATCAGTGTAAAAAAGTTCGGAAAAAGTTGTTGAATTTGAGTTTGATTTTGAAAGTGATTCTTCATGGACTACATTCATTAAGTCAATTTCGGTTGAAGAAGGGTCAGAAAACGACTGTACGGCCTGATACGCAATTTCATATGGACTCAAAGGCATAACATTACCAAATGAATCTATCTCAGATTCGAAAGGTACGATCTAAGGATCATCATAAACAATGGTGTCTGATGAAATCATATGAATGGTTGCTATAGAAGGCGATACGTTTGGAGGAGGAAAGGAAAAAGTTCCTAGTAAACCAAAATCTTTAACTAGTCCTACTCCAACATCCTTATAAGGGATAGTTGTTTTTCTGACATGCTGGATACTTTCAAAACAGGCTGCGTCAGATGAAAAGTAAGTTAGTTGTTCTATAGTTATGATCTTTCCATTATGAGGAAACTTTATAAGTCGAAAGACCGATGAAACAACAACAGTCATAGCGTAAGACCAACTACGACCCAAGATAAGGTTGTAATCTAGAGGGGCATCAACCACCTCCACATCTAGATTAACAGTTTTGCCTTTAGCCCCTATAGGTAAATCCTGTAGAATACCAAAAGGATGGAACGCACAGCCATCAAAAGCCTTTAGAATCATCGGGAATTGATTAAGTGTAGGAGAACCAAGCGATCTCCAACACTGGATCGACATAATACACGTTGAGGCTCCCTCATCAATCACAGTCATATAGAAAGGTCTGTTTTTGACTAACACTGGAATCTGGAAAGCCATTTGATGAGGTAAGCGAGGTGTACTATTTTCTAGATCGAAGATTATAAGGTTCAAGTCCTAAATATCAATAGCTCCTATAGCCGACAATAGCAATTTATGCTGTGCTGGACATGATTGCAACACCTCCAAAGCTGACATTGTTGAAGGTGAAATAGCCAAATCTTCAACAATGTTATAGTTTTGAGCAGCTCTTGCATGTGGATTGAAAGCTGACTTTCGAAGTATACCCTTGGCGGGCGGTTTGATTACTAATTCTGGGTTAGGTTTCTCGATCCGTAGTGGATCGGAACCAGGAGTTGAAGTTGATGGGTTCGAATTAGAAGACTCTGCTTCCTTACCACCAACAGGACTTTTACTTCCATAATCTTGCGATCGTGTCGCAATCCTAACATGGGACATCATCATTATGGGTTCTTCTGAGGCATTTGAGGAAGAACCTATCATCTTACTGTCTTGACTAGGAAAAGGATCCTTCAAAACAGTTGGCGTTTGAGAACCTTTGACCATTTTCACAACCTCAGCGTGATGAGGACAGTCTCTTGTAAAATTCTCTTCATCATAAATGAGACAAGGATAACGAGGTTTACGTTTCTCATCAGTAGATTCTGTTTTTTCTGGTTTCTCTTTCAAATTTTTATCTGTTTTATTTTTCTTCTTCCCTTTCTTTTTACCGCCGGATTTTGATTTGGTCATAGATGACTCTACAACATGAATATTGACAGAAATTTATGTGGAAGAATCTCCTATCAGGGAATCTGGTAAAGTTATGATAGGAGAAGAATTCTTGGAAGATTTCTTCTTACTTTTGGTATTAACTGTACCAATTATACCATCAGCAGCATGAGACCCTGAAGGAGCTGCAGTTATTTGATTTTGTTTAGGAAGATTGGGGATTTTCTCGTGTAACATACCTGACTGCATATAAATGAGGTCAAGGTACTGAGCTTGAGAAATTACTTGCTCTTCAGTAACGACTCCTTCCTTAGCTACATCCTCAGTGATTTTTGGTAATAAAGATTTGACAAACCATTCTGCTAAGATTTGATCTGGGATAAAAACTTTCACTAAACGCCATCGACATCTCCATTCATGAATGTGATCTGAAATGTAAGTGGAAGTTGACTTTTTTAATGAGGATAATAATTCCGTGCCATTGCCATATCTGATAGGCAGCTGAAAATGAGTTAAAAATGAAGTAGCTAACTGACTAAAATTATAAAAAGTGGCTCGCGGTAACTCAATGTACCAGCTGGCCACAAGACCAATTAGAGTGCGTTGAAAAAGTCGTAAATGAATTGAATCATCTAAAATGGAGTTGGATGCACACCAAAGGTGATAAGTCATCACATGGTTCGATGGATCCTCTCCTAATTTACCTTCAAACTTAGGAATATCACTAGGCAACTTATTCGGCATTGGCGGCTAAAATGGAAGATAATTAATCGAATCGTTCATAAGGCGTGACAAGTCAGGCAAGTCCAAAGTTGCAATGAATGGTAACTGATGATTAGGGTCCCTGAAACCCTAGGTCATGAGACCAGCCCCAAGAGGAGGATATCCAAGATAACTAGGAATTGGAATTGCACTTGGGATATTATATCCTCCTGGAAAACCAGGATTAACCGGACCGTACTGGGATTGTTGAGGTTGCTGATAAGTATATCCAGGGTATGGTTGATACTAATAGACTGGGTTCTACACAGCAGGACCGAATTGGTACTGTCCCTAGTACAGTTTATAAGTAAATTGAGGTTGACTTGTGAAAACTGTACTTGGACAAGGTTGTCCTACAGGCATTTGAACCGAAGTCTGAATCGTGGGTCCAGACTGAGGTAAAGATGATTTAGGAATTGATGCAGGAACAGTAGAAACTGGAGCTGTCAATACTCCAGAAGTAGGCGGGGTAGATGGAACAAATGTTGCAACAGTCGTTTGAGGCGGAGTTCAAGGCGAACTAGGCCCAGACTGAGAAACTACAAAAGGTGTAGAAGTTTGAATAATAGGCTGGACAGGTTGCTGGGTTGAACCAGAAACCAAGGGTTGTACAGATTGAGATGACAACTGCACATTCGGCTGTAAGATCTATTGATATTGAGATGGATCCCACACTAAGTTCATTCCGGGGTATCGACCCATAGAAGGTTGAGCATATGGACGACCATAACTGGGTTGAGGGTAGGGTTGATAATTCAAAGGTACATATCCAGCTCCTTGGACAAATGATTGACTGGGAGGCGGTTGGAAACCTTGGGTTGGGTACTGACCTTGAGGTTGATAACCTTGAGGCGTGTACTGATACTGGTGTTGACCTTGAGGTACATATTGATACTGGGGTTGACCTTGAGGTACATACTAAGTCTGGGGTTTACCTTGAGGAATGTATTGTCCTGTAGGTGTGTAGTGTCCTTGAGGTTGCCCCCCAGGCGGTAATTGGGTACCTTGAGGTTGCCCCCCACACGATAATTGAGGACCTTGAGGCTACCCCCCAGGCAGTAACTGGCCACCTTGAGGTTGCGGATTTGGAATAGTACCTAACATCATAAGAATATCTTCTACACTCAACGGTTTAGTTCCGTTATTACCAGTTAATAACCCTTGTTCAACAGGTTGAGGAGATGCTCCCGAAAAAGTACCAGTAAGTGATTGATGCCTAGAGGGAACAAAAGGACCACCATATAAAAATGTTTCTGGAGATTGAGAAAACATGGACGACTGCCTTGACATATTCAAAGGAGGATAATAACCTCTAGGTGTTGGATGAAAAGGAATGCGAGGTGGTGAAAAACTTAGTCCCGGGTTTTCCAAAAAATTGGTTAATGAAAGATACCAAGCATCCCTCCTAGGTGGACTGTACAAGATTGATTCACTGTCGCTAAGTTCTATAGCTTGTTGATTTTCAGGGATAGGTATACCTTCTTCCGGAGTAACAAGTTCTTCAATAGCAATAAGTCCAGAAGGAAGATTTTGGGTAATAACTCTTTCTACCCTTGGTGAACCAGGACCACTGGAAGTTGGAGAGGCAAATCCTAATGTTGGAGTAGCAGCAGGTTCAGTTTCAGGTTCAGATATTTCAGGGTCCTCGGCTAATTCACTAGTAGAAGAAAAACTACCAGTAACTTCAGAAAAAGAAACAGGTTCAATAATATACTCTGGTGCTTAAATTTGATAATCAGGATGTACAGCTAAAGAAGACTCTCCTTCTTCAGGTGACCCAACTCTACTATCACTAGGAGTTACAAGGGCTCATAGCCCTTCAAGCTAGCTTGGTGAAAACTCAGGAGGTTGGCCTCGAAGTCTACGGGACTACCTCGGTAATTCAGCCACGATTAAAAAATTTTAATTACTTCACACGCAAACAAAGAAAAATCTCAATGAAAACCACCTAAAGTCTCTAAAGAACCAAACAATTTTGAATCACACGCCTAAAGAATCTAGGAGGTCAAACCACACACAAACAGTAACTTTCCGTACCAAAAAGACTAGTTGGTGATGAAATCCAATGTCGCAGAATTTGATACAGAAATGGTGGTTGGAACAGTTACTCCGACAACCTGCTTAATGAATAGACTGGCACAAGTTTCTCCACTAAACCATCTCAAGTGAAGAGAACCCCCAGAAAATCCAAGTGAGTCTAGTCGACGTCTGCTCCAGGTAAAGTGGGATCTTCCCTCCACCGTCACCTTAGGAAAGAATCCTATAGAATATGGTCACTATGGTTACCAATGGAAACAAATATACCTGGAGGAACAGTTTGTGATCCAATACACACGCAAGGGCAGAGTAGCAAGCTCAATCCCCTTGAAGGCTCCTTGACATAATCCAAGGTTTACCAACAAGTGACCCCAGGCTCCTCGACAATGGTTAATCAGAGGTTTACTGTTTTTAATATGTGTATATCTTATATCGTTCCCAATTAGGAAGGATTGATTACCCCACTAGTTCGGACACGGTCTCGTGCTTGACTCCTTTAAGAGGAGCTTCCCAGAGCATAGATGTAACAATTGGAATTTATCTCCTACTGCAAGATACAGCGACTTGTTTGTTTTACTATCTTGGAGAGTTAATTACTCCCTACTCCAAGATACTAGCCTAAGCTATGTTGGTGATAAAGAGCCCTAGAAATAAAAAGATTGCTAGATAGATTTTACTTTAAGCGTTAATTTTATTGGTTTTTTCTTAAGTCAGAAGGTGCGGAGATGAAACCTTATGGTGTGAAGACTTGACTCCAAAACACTAAAAATGCACTTAATATGAAAAACAATACTTTTTCTTCAATGAATTTCTAGCTAAAGAAAGAGTTGAGAATGCAAGTGCTTGAAAAAACAAATCTTTCCTTAACAAACAAATAAAAAGAAGAACTTTTTGTCTCTTCCAATGAACTAAAAAACAAGACGACTAGTTATGCTCACGAAAATTTCCCTTTCTTTTCAAACACTCAAATACTACAAAAACAAACTTTTTCAAAAGAGATTTTTTTTTAAATTTAGAAAAAACTCAAAACTATTGAAAAAACTAATCTTGAGATCTATAAATTCTAAAAAGCTAATTGAGGTAAAAGCTTACAAGATTTCTTTTCAAGGATGTTTTACTTAGTTATGAGCAAACTAAGGACTAATTTGTCCAGAATCACAAATTAATAAAAAACAACCAGCTTTTGTTTTCTTTTTTAGAAATGAAAACCAAAACTTTCAACAAAAGTTCTTTCGAAGCTTCGCAAAGAGAAAAACCAGATGGATTCCTCAACAAAGGCAGATTTTACAAAACGGTCAGACTCATAAGAAGACCAGCAAAAACCAGGGTGATCTGAGGCTTCTAAGGCTTCTAAGCTCTGAGTTACTACAAAGACAAAACGAAAATCAAGCCTGAACACAAAGCTTCTAGAAATTTCACCTAAAACCTAAATGCCAATGGAATTAACCTTCGAAAAGTTTCTGACAAGACACGTGCAGATCTAGGCAGAGGCTAAAAATGCATAAACAAATACTAGTTGACTGAATGAAAATATTTCAAGTTTTTCAAAATTTGACAGGGTCCGCATGCCCCCAGTATACCCAGGTGTGGTACCGCTCTGTGTGTAAGGAAAAAGTGCAGGGATGTCCGCACTGTGTTACAAACAAAGGGTGCGGTCCTCTTCCAAAAGCGTGAAAAACAAAAAATAATTCAAGATCTACAGAACCTACCCAATCCAACACAGCAAGCAAAAACCATAAACAAAGAAACAGTTTCTCAAGTCAAAGTAAAAGGAAAGGCAAAAACCAAAAATTCAAGTCCCCAGTGGAGTCACCATTTTGTCAGCCGGATAAGTCGTTCTTGTGGACAAGACCGACCTCAATAGTATCTATGGATATCTAGCGACAAGCAAACCAAAGAAATTCTATCTTTCTCTAAATATGCAATTTATAAATAAAGGCTAGTAGAAGTTTTAGGCCTACCTCGAGTCCAGTGCTAGTCTGTGGAAGCCACGCTCCGTTGATCCAAATGAGCTCCCTTCTAAAGAATTTGCAAACACAAACATGCACACATATCAAATAACATCTGGAAAGCCAATATAATAAACCATATTTATCATGATGATTAAGGAATTCATGAAATAAACCATAGAAGACAATTTATTGAGAAAAATGAATCTGATTGTATTAACTTTAATCAAAGAAAAACTTTACAACCTTGGTGCCTTGATGTTGTACAAGCTCCTCCCAAGGTCCAGCAAGAATCTCCTCTACTTTGACAAGTTTCACTCTCTTCCCAAAGAAGCCAAAAGGTATGTAATCTCTCCTCTCAAGCTTATCTAGGAAGTCTCAATTCCAACAACATTTACTCTAAAAAATGTTCAGCTTTCAACCTCCCTAGCAACCAGCCCAATGCCTCAATTTATAGAGCAGAGGAGGGAAGTTACTAGGTCCACCTTCAAAGGGATAAGCTCCTCTCATCAACGGGTTAGCTCCTTTAGTTATGGGATGCATGAACCACCTAGGAGCGAACCAACCACGTCAAGATTCCTTATAGAAGCATCCAAAATTAACCCAAAGTGAGTTTTTAAGAATAAACTTGTGCCTTTTTGACATTTACAGGGGTCCGCACCCACTCCTCTAGAGATAGAGTGGGCAAGTCCGCAGGTAACATGACCAAGGGGTGCGGGACCACAGGTAATGGTAAGAGAAAGTGTGGAACCAGAGTTTTATTGATTTTCAAGGACTTTCTCTCATTTTTAAAGCATTCCTTTCTTACTAAAAATAATGGTTGTGACCATATTACATTGATAACATGCATCCGGTCTAAGACTTAACCTGGTAATAGTTATATTGTTACTTAATCGGACATAAACATTGCTTGGACCTAGGTAAACTTTGTGAATATCCCTCATTACACCTTAGAACGTCACATATATATATACACACACACACACACGTTTCAAGGCCCTATGCAAAGGAAGTTTCTCGTGTCACTAGATTTCAAATATATAGGGGAACAACTACGTTTCCATCCATGTTATGGGGGCCACATGGTCGAAGTCCTCAAGACAACCCACATGCTTGTCATGTGGGGTTACACATCATATATATACATTTCAAGGCCTTATGTGAAGGAAGTTTCTCGTGGCACTTGGGTTTAAATATATAGGGGTCCAACTACATTTCCATCCATGTGATGGGAGCCACATGGTCAAATGTCACAAGCCAACCCACACGCCTTTCATGTGGAGTTGCATGATGAAACGTGTTGAGCTAATCCGACTTGTTCATAGTGGAGATTGATTGAAGCATCGTTAGGGTAATGGATCACCCCTCACTCCTCTGTTGACTTTTCCATTTGCATGTTTTTGTTTTGAGAGTGGAGCTCCACATCTATGAAGAAATTTAGTTTAAGGGTTTTGTGGGTATTATTATTTCTATAGCTACCAAAAAAATGTTTCATTCTAGGTTATCTTGATAGCTTTGTCTCCTCTTACTTCTTCTTTGTTCGCTTTTCATTAAGATATTTAATTATTTTACCTGCATGAATTCCATGTTAGATAAATTCTTATTTCAAAATGTATTTATTCTTGTAGAGAGGTGTGCCCTTCCCTTCCATGTTCTTGGCACTAATGATATGGTTTTTGCATGGAGTTTACACTTTTCTCTCCCCCGGCTTCCTGAGATATCATAAGATTTGGATATCAATGTTCTTTTAAACCCTTGGTCTCATTATTAGAGTGAGACTTCTTTCTTCCATGAATAAGTTTTCTAACCACAGAAACCCCAATTTACTTTGGTATGATTGAGGATCTCCACCTACCCTTTTGAGTTAATCAAGAGTGCATTTTCTCCAGAATTTTATTTGCAACTTTTCTTTACTATTCCTTAACAAATTCTGACATCTAATTGGGGTAAATTTTATAGGTTAATCTTTGTTCCATTGATGGAAACTCAAGGGATGAAAATTTGAAGGTTTTTTTACTATCCTTGAATTGGTTTCCAGGTACTTATTTTCTCTTGCTTCATGCCTTACTGCAGGTCTTGAAATTTCTTCTACTAGTTATGCTCTTGCTTTATCAAATGGAGCCATAACTAGTTTTAGTTAGTCTCAGCTGAATTTTTCTAAAGAGCCCAAGGGTTTATATTTGGTGTTGTATCTTGTCTTAAATAATTTTACTTCTAAGATAGGTTTAGGACCGTACCTGTCATGCCCCTACACTAGCGGTACTCTTCCAACCGCACTATAGGAGGTGTGACACCATCGACCACTTTATTTTCTCCAATACTTGCGATTGTGGACTATGCCTATTTTCTATACTTAGTTTATTTTTCAATAGCTAAACATATCTTTCATTATACCATTTATCACATTAAATTAATTACCATGAATCTGCATTAACATGAAATACACAACAGTATAACTGGGAGGGGCAACTCCCTGTAATGATTCTTCCCGTAATAAGATATATATATATATATATATATATATATTATATATATATATATATATATATATATATATATATATATATATATATATATATATATATATATATATATATATATATAAGTTAAAATCCTGAGGAAACCCCAGGTTTACACTTAGAATATCTTTAAATTCACCAGCACAACGTGTTTTAGTGAGCTCGTTGGCATGCCCACACGGTCACTGAAACAACTCTCACCCAACTCTTCCCTTTCCTCTGCACATTCACCCGAACGTGTTTCGTTCAACTCATCTAACTAGTAGGGCGGTCCCACTGAACACCCAACTTGCCCACTGGTGGGCACTCTCCACTGAACACCCAACTCACCAAGTCTCCATTGGTGAGTTGTTCACCGTGCACCCGTTCAAGACTTTGCACGAACCCCCGTTCACCAACTCATGTCATTCGGGTGGGTGCCCTACCACGCCCTCACACGCCCTCGAGCAACCTTTCGAACGGTTCTATGAATGACCCCCAAATGACCTTCCACATGACCTCTGGATGACCTCTAAATGATCCACCTGAACAACTTCTTGCATGTTCGTTCGGTCCCGCACGACCATTCGCTCAACCTTGCACAACCGTTCATTCAGCCCTGCACGACCGTTCGTTCAACCCTCCAAACGACTTCCTGAATGACCAGTTTAGAAATCCTGTGTGCATTTTCCCGTGTACTTTGGCTTGCCCTGTAGCGCTGTCGACGTACACCTCAGCTCGGACCTCCGTTTTCAGCGTGAGTGCTTTAGCCTAGAAACCGCCTGCACTACGCCTTCAACTCCAACTCCAATCTTTCACACTTCCTTTTCCACGTTGAAGACATGCATTGATTTCTTGAATGTTGAATGACCTCTCCACACCATCCATATATATGGCTCATCCCCTCCATGAATCATTGAGACATCATGTTAGCTGACCCACGATACCTCCATTTCATCTCTTGAAAGGGTCAGCTCGCCCACCGGCCAATCCAAGTGTCATGTCTCCATGTTTGGCCTCACCCACCCGTCAGCCTGCCAGGACCGTCCATAACCTATATACCCAAACGCCCTCCACAACACTTCACACAT
Source organism: Pinus tabuliformis (assembly GCA_031772625.1). Classification (NCBI taxonomy): domain Eukaryota; kingdom Viridiplantae; phylum Streptophyta; class Pinopsida; order Pinales; family Pinaceae; genus Pinus; species Pinus tabuliformis. The sequence goes on from CM062820.1 coordinate 1,338,637,841, forward strand.
TTTCTCAGTTCACTAATTGTTTCATTTGGCCCAAACTCACCTGCAGATCATGGGTGTTACATTCTACCCCACTTGAAATCATTGTCATCCTCGACAATCTCTCGTCCCAGCAACCATATGTCACCAAGATACCCATACCAATGCCATATAAACCATTGATATGTCATACATCGGAAAGTCTCCTCAATCCATGATCCTCAACCACCTCCATCGCAATCCCCACATGCTGCTCCACCATGAAAGGGTGGCCACTCCAACTCAAGCTACATGCTCACTACAAGATGTGTCGTGTTAACTCCATCATGTATCATCATAGTGTGAACTGCTGCCATGATACTCCAACAGAATGCTAACATATCTCTGCACACTGTCGACCCCCATGATTCGAACTAGTCGGGTGATCAGTCCAACTGTCACGCTCAAACTATAAGAATGCACATTATTATGCCACCATCAGTCGTTTATCAGACTCTCATCACAACATCAACTCGATCAAGAATCCTTCTCCCTCTAAGCCATGTCCAGGTCCATGAAGTAGTCCTCATCTCATCTCCAACATGTTGTCCATGATGTTTGGTATCAATGTGCTGCACGAAATCAGTCGCATCTATCCAACATCATCATCCATATGTGTAAAATCCATCTCTTCAAAATGAAGAGATCCTCTCATCAAACCCGACTCTTGATGTGCCACATCCAGGTTCCTGAAGCAACATCCATCATATCTATAATGTGCCATCCCTCAAGTCTATCATAGAAACAAACATACACCCATCTCATTCATCCATGTATAAAAAGTGGTTAAGTCTCGGCTCAACTCATGCCCAAGTGTTGCCACCAAGGCATCATCATTGTTGTAACCCCATCACTCCAAAGTGTCTCATATTGATCCTCCACATCAAGTCACTCTTTCAAGCACACCCATACATGTACTCAAAATTATGCACCCCATCCTGCATCAAAGCCCCTGACCTTAGCTCCTTATTGCATCAGATCCTCTAAGTCCACATAATCTAAAGAGTGAAATAATCTAAATATTTAGAGTTCCAACATAACAAAGTAACCTGAAAGAAGTGAATACAATGAAAAAATTCAAATTGATAGTGGCATAAACTTGAAGTCTAGACACAACCATAGCAATGCACGACCTCTAGAGGGCACTCAAAAGTAGAAGAAACAACCACCTTATATGATAAGAATGCCACAATAGAAAACCTTGGAGAAGTTTATCATGCTCATGTGTAATAAAACAAAGCACCACTAATTGAAACATGAACTAAATTGGCAGGGAATTAACTTGCAAATCACACAAGGATGATCTAAGACAAAAAATTTAATATGCCTGGAGTTTTTCTCGTTATCTGAGACTTCTCAAGACTCCATTAAGCTTGATAATTGCCACTCCCCATCGAAAAATAAATATCTAGAGTGTGAGGTCTGGTCTTAGATCAAGATCTTGATGCTTTCTTGTACTTTAAGCATGTGTAGGGGTTGATATTAAGTGAGTTTCATGTAACACTTCATTCATGGGAGCCATAATACCCTTAAGCCTGCTCCCAAATTTTTACTTTAATTCTTAATGTTTTAATTGAGGCTAAGGGTATTGCTATTTTTCCCTATAGCCTTAAATATTAAAAAAGTGTAGGGGAGAGGGTTATGGTATACTTTTCCATCCATGAATATCATTAATTTAAGTTTGTCTAGTTTGAAGATGACAACTTGTGTCAGATTCTTAGTTAGCTTCAATACATTGGTGCCTCAGGATATGGTAGAAGGATTGGGAATGAAAAAAATTGATATATTTATAGATTCTTTTGAGCATGAATTTGAGGTGATTTTATTTCAGCCAAGTCTCCTTGTACAAATGCTAGATTGTTAGGAGAGAGTCCATAAGGATTGCCAAATTTTGAATATGCAATTCTTTAGCCAAGGTTAGACCTAGCAGAAGGCCATCTCAAGTTGGTTATTTCTCCTTTGGCCTATTCCCTAGAAATAATTGATAACTAATTTTCCATGGGTTTGTGTATAACCCCTCCCTTCTCTAAAATTCATCCAAGTAACATTTTATTTACCTTGTATATTTTTTAGTTTTTTTTTAAGATCTACATAATCCTTGTTAGTAGTAGCTTTGCTATTATATTATTTACATATGAAGGAATCATTACAATTTCCATTTTAGGTTTAATTTTATGTTATGAGGTTCTGATTACTAATTCTCTCCTCAAAAGATTACTTTTTCTCATTGGTCAAGGGACTTGGAATTGTTGGTATTTGATCCCTTTAGTAACATAAGTAAGGAAGAAAAATTCAGTTTAAAAGAGAAATTGAATCACATAAATATAGAAAGGAATTTATCTGGTAAAACCTTGATGGTGTGTCAAGGAAACCTCCATGGGGAAGGGGATTGGAATTCTTATTGCTCCAAAGTCAAGAATGACTCTCCAAGTTACATCAAGCCTCTTGGGCAATCACCATTTTAATACAAAGACTTCACTACATAACTCCCTATAGTTAAACAACTAACTAAACCAAAAAACTAAATATACTCAGATAGTTAAATCATTAATTGTTATCATTATTTAACCATATCTACCTTGACAATAATTTTCCTGATATCGTGCCCATACCCATTCATGATCTTTTTTGGAAGCCAAGAGAAGCCAAACACCATCGCAACTTGTCTACTAAAATTTTCTTTGTGAACATGTTTGTACGATTCTCCTATTTATGGACATTCTTGAGAGCTACTTTTCTCCCATTGATCACATGACTTACAAAATGGTACCTTATATTAATGTGCTTAGTCTTATTGTGATAAGTTGTATATGTAGCTAAATTAGTAACATTGTGATTGTCACAGAATACATTCACTTTCTCTTGCATCCTTCCAATCTAATCAAGTATACCTTTCAAACTAATTACCTCTTTACAGACATGTGAAGTAGCTATATATTCTCCTTCATCGTGGACAAAGCAATTGTTTCTTCCCACTTTGACATTAAACTAATTACTCCACCTGTAAGAGTAAACACATATCATGTAGTACATATTGTCTTATCTTAATCACCTACATAATCACCATCCACATATCCATAGACTGAACCTTCACTACCCTTAAAGATGATACAATAGTCTCTTGTGCTTCTCAAATACTGAGCACCCATTTCACTACTCGCCAATTCCTTTCTCTTGTATTTTCCACGAACCAGCTAATAACTTCAATTGCATGTGAAATGTCAGGTCTTGTAGATACATCACATACATTAAGTTTACTATCACATTTTCATATGCTACATTATACATATACTTATTTTCTTCATTAGTTCTATGACTCAAATGCAAATAAATCTTAAAATGGGAAGCTAAAGGAAGAGTAGTTGGTTTTACATTATTCATATTGAACTTTTCAAGTACTTTCTCCACATACTTTTGTTGTCATACCCATAGATTTCCATTTTTTTTGTCTTTACATATCACCATGCCAAAAATATGTTTTACAACTCCAACATCCTTCGTATCAAATGTCCAAAAAATCTGAGCCTTTAACCTGTTGATCTCTTCCATGATTTTTTTTGGAAAAATCATATCATCATCATGCATTGCAAAGATAATGAATATGCCATTGAAACTCTTAAAGTGTAGAAAATGATCATACTCACTTCTACTAAAGTTTTGGCTCACCATGAATGAATCAAATTTCTTGTACCATTGGTTGGGAGACTTCCTAAAGCCATACAATAATTTCTTGAGCTTGCAAACTAATATTCTATTGAAAAATTTTACAAAACCTTTGGGTTGTTCCATATAAATATCTTCATCAAAATCTCCATCAAGAAAATATTTTTTAACATCTAATGGTTTTAACTCAAGGTCAAGTAATGTAGCTAGTGCTAACATAGTATGAATAGAAGCAAGTTTTACGACTCGTGAAAATATCTCATGAAAGTCAATACCTTCAAACTGTGAATACCAATATATCTTTCAATACTTCCATTAATGAATTTGAAGACCCATTTGCATCCAACAACACTTCTCCTTTAAGGAAGTTTTACAAGATCCCATGTTTTATCCTTGGCTAAGGAATCCATTTCTTTATCCATATCCTTTTTCGACTTTTCGCTTTCTGCATCACCCACTTCTTCCTCATTACAAGAAGGTTCCCTCTTAAGCTTCCCAATGTAATAGATGAAGCATAACATTCATAGATTTTGGGTGTTCTTCTTTCCCTTATAGAATTTGTTAGAGTGATTGGTTGTTGAAATGATTCTTGAAATTCTATAGTTCCTTTTGCATCTTCTTCACCTTTTTCTTCAAAAGCCTCTTCTTCTTTCTGACTTTCTGAGAAAGCTTTAGTATCGAATTGAATTTACTGATTTGGCGATACTTGTTCTTGTTCAACTTTTCGAACATCTGATTTTATAAGAGAAGATTCATCAAATGTTACATCTATACTAATGAATATCTTACGTGAATAATAATCACACAACATGTATCCTTTCACTACATGCTCATACCCAACAAGGACATCATATTTTTCTTTTGGGTTTAACTTAGAATGTTGGATTTTTCGAATAAGAGCATAGGAATGACAACAAAAAATTATTTAAGGTGAATAATCACAAGACTGAGCTGACCAAATTTCTTCAAGAATTTTAAAATTAGTGGAAATTGAAGGTGATCTATATACCAAAGAACAAGAAATGGATATTTCTTCTGCCAAAAAATCATTCTGCAGGTTAGCATTATTGATCATGTTTCCTACTCTTTCCATAAGATTCTGATTCATACATTCAACAATGCCATTTTTCTAAGGAGTATAGACGAAAGTTTTATATTTAATAATCACTTTGTCTTTGCAATATTGTTCAAATTAAAAGGAAGTAAATTCACCACCATTTTTAGTTAAAAATTTAATTGACTTTCCTATTTTATTTTTCACCATAGCTTTAAATTGTTTAAAAATATTAAATACACTAGCTTTTATTTTCAACATATCGACCCATACTTTCCTGGATTAATCATCAATAAGTGTTAATAAGTATAATGCACCTCCATAAGATATAGTAGGAGATGGTCACCAAAGATCAGGATGAATATAGTCCAAAATTCCTTTACTATTATGAATTTCAGTTTTAAATTTTTCTTTATATCATTTTCCATATACAAAATGTTTGTAAAAATCCAAACTCAAGGATTTTAAATTAGGACGTAATTTTTTTTTCATCAATACTTGAAGGCTCTTAAAGCTCATGTTACGCAACCACTGATTCCATAGGAAAGTGTTACACAGTAATTTGTCACTACCTTCCTCCCAGTCTTCCTACTGTCCCATGAGTCCAAAATCATTCATGCTCATGCTCTCTAATGTTGCCAAATGACCCACTTTGCCAAAGTTTTTGCCTCATCACATCTATTGGCCAAATAAACGCGCTGAAGGGCACTACAAAACAATCTAGAAGCACTGCCATCGCGGAAGTACTCGTGATTCCCGCGATGGTCGAATTTCAAGTGACAGCGCAACCATTGCTTGTATTTTTTCGTGATGACATGACTAGCTCCTATTACACAAAATATTGTCACCATGACTATTTGCAGTCAGTATGGGTCTATCATCATTCATACTGTCCTCCTTAGCAAGTCTCAAACCTCAGCTCCTCATGTCAAGCTTTAAAAATGAGAGAAATTCCTTGAAAATCAATAAAGCTCTGGTTCCGCACTTTCTCTTATTGTTACCTGCAGTCGCGCACCCCTTGTTCATGTTACCTGCGGACCTGCCCTCTCTGTCTCTAAAGGAGCGGGTGCAGACCACTGTGAAAGTAAAAAAGGCGCAAGTTTATTCTTAAAAAATCACTTATGGTTAATTCTGGATGATTCTAGAAGGAATCTTGACGTGGATGGTTCGCTCCTAAGTGGTTCATGCATCCCAAAACTAAAGGAGCTAATCCCTTGATGAGAGGAGCTTATCCCTTTGAAGGAGGGCTTTATCCCTTTGAAGGTGTACCTAGTAACTTCCCTCCATTGCACTATAAATTAAGGCATTGGGCTGGTTGCCTAGGGAGGTTGAAAGCTGAACATTTTTGAGGGTAAATGCTGTTGGAATTGAGACTTCCTAGTTAAGCTTGAGAGGAGAGATTAAATACCTTTTGGCTTCTTTGGGAAGAGAGTGAAACTTGTCAAAGTAGAGGAGATTCTTGCTGGACCCTTGGAGGAGCTTGTATAGCATCAAGGCACCAAGGTTGTAAAGTTCTTCTTTGATTAAAGTTAATACAATCAGATTCATTTTTCTCAATAAAATGTCTTCTATGGTTTATTTCATGAATTCCTTGATCATCATGATAAGTATGGTTTATTATATTGGCTATGCAGGTGCTATTTAATATGTGTGCTTGTTTGTGTTTGCAGATTCTTTAAAAGGGAGCTCATTTGGATCAACGGAGCGTGGCTTCCACAAACTAGCACTAGACCTGAGGTAGGCCTAAAACACCTGTTTGCCTTTATTTATAAATTGCATATTTAGAGAAAGGTAGAATTTGTTTGGTTTGCTTGTCGCTAGATATCATTAGATACTAGGTAGATAGGTCTTGTCTGCAAGAACTACTTATCCAACTGACAAAATGGTGACCATACTTGCTAAGGAGGATAGTATGAATGATGATAGACCCATACTAATTGCAAATAGTCATGGTGACAATATTTTGCGTAACAACTTCGTTATGTAATAGCGATGTCAGTGCAGCAGACCAGTTATGTTCCCGTGATGATCTAGTTTGGGCGAGTTTGTTCCAACATTCAGCCTTCCAGATGACTCCAGACCTGGTTGTTGGCCTTGCTTATGTCGCCCTCCTTTCTCTGGAGTGGCTGTTCCGTCATTTGTGCTACCCTCCTTGGAGATAAGTATCAAGCTATGAAAGGGGTCTCTTTCACCTCTAATTACCTCACATTAGTTTGTCAATCCAGGAATGTTTTGTTATTTCAAAGAGTGTCTTAGTCTGAGGCTATCATTTGCCAGAGTAATGCTAATAGTACAATGCTTAAAAATACAAGAGTAAACGGATGCTTGTTTATAGCAAACTACTTCAAAAGATTAAACCACACATTCAGAAAGCTAAGCAATTTATCAGTCAAGGGTTCAGTAGCAGTAACTCATCCCTTTGTAAACTGATGGAACTAAAAGAAATCAGAGAAAAGATCGTGGATCTGGGAGCCAGACAGTAAATGTCAATGCTCACTATAGCCTTAGATCGCTCTTCACACCAAAATAAAAATTGATAGGAAATGGAACGACAGATAAGAAAGGGAACAACGAAATAGAACAACAAACCTGAAATGGGACAGCAAACAAGAAACTGTAACAACAATTAAGTCTACCTTGGTCTACAAGATCGAATACAATAGTCGTGTCCTACAGGAATCAAATGGCAATCTTTCACTTTTAAGGACGAATTGAACAGCACACAAGAATGGAACAACACTGATTAATGAAGGATTATAGAACAACACTTGAAAACCTTGCATACATACACATGACACACCTTAACAGTAATCTGATCCAGTTATCAATCTCAGTTAGAAAGAGTACGACTGCATTTCAAAATGGAACAACAATGTCTATAAACTCAACAATCGCAAAGACATAATCGCTAAGATGAATTCCGTAATATCAATGAATAAGTGCACAACACAGAGGCTCTGTAATTGAACAGCAACAATATTCTGTAAAGACCGACAATATTATATCAACACTTAAAAGAACAGTGATATGTGGCAGAGTTAATGCAATAGTTCTGTCTTTAGAAACCTTAGTAAATTAAACATAACAGAGCATGTGATGTAAACTAACAAAATACATCAGATTACCAAATAACACTGATAAGCAAACCACGCATAAACCAAACGTAATAGTACAGGAGGAGTGTCCTCCAGGGCCAGGCCCTTAGCCTCCAGGGTACACCGCTTGAAGTTATTCCAGAATCAAAGATGAAATAGCAACCGAGTTTGAATTAATGCATAAGACAAAATTACAGTAGATCAGCTCTCAACGAAACTCGATGACCAAAGTTTCAATCTTAAAAGACATTACATAAAACATAAGGACTCGACAGCCGCCTCGAGCTAATAGTGCTGCCCCTTTTATAATGGTGAAGGCGGAGATGTCTAGGTGCAAAAAATAGTTAAAGTAGCCGAACCGTTAGTCCTTAGTTATCTCTTTTCTTTCTTGCGCCGAGCCGATATCTCCACTTCCTTTCCAGGGCTGATTCGATTTGATTTGTTTTGCCTTGTTTGCATATGGTTCCCCATCAAAGGGATAGCAGTTAACCCGTCCTTGTCCTCTCCTTTGGAATGGCAGCTTTTCGTTTTTCCTTCTTCCTACATAAGAAAATGACAATTGTTAGTGTTTTCATTTTGCACATTAATCTCACAAGTTTTATTACAATCCCTTATCATTTTCCTAGTTCATGATGCAAAAGGTTTGTAAGTTCTAATTAAAAGATGCTGAAATAATTACCAAAAACATACCTTATTTAGTACTCCACAATAAGCTCATCCTCCCACCATTCATGGAGACTCCTTCTCCTATTTAAGCTCTCACTAATGCTATGTGCTGCTAGTTTTTGGAGTTTGGAATTCTTAGTCTTTGGAGTGTTGCTGATAGTATTGTGAGCTTGTTAGATAGTTGGTGTGAGTGTGACAAGTGTGGGATTGTTTGAGAGCTTGAGGAAGGTGGCGAAGTGCCTTTGATCTTGTGGGGAACTTGTGAGTGAGAGAGACTTGTGTATTGGGAGATCCCCGAACATGTTGGTTGGACTCTCCTGAGAAGGCTTGTGACGTCAAGACCTGGGTTGTAAGCTTACTCTATTTCATATTTAATGAAATCAATGATGTTTTCCTATGTCTTGTATGCAATGTACTAGATAGGTCATGACTTCTTGACTTTATGGGTAAATAGTTCTTTGTTGTATCCGGTTATGTGCTTTGTTGTATTTCCTTTGCTTTATTTCAGGGTGATTACTCATTAGGAGAAGGAAGCGGAAGCTGGAGCAGTGAAACAGAACTCCATCGACCACCGGTTGAGGTAGGCCTCCAAATTGAACTATTGAAGGAAAATTGTTGTTGATTTGTCCTTGTTTGTGACTAGACCCACTCTAGGGCTAGAGGGGTTGCCTCTGTCCGCAGAGGGAACACTTTCCTCCATCACAAATTGGCGACTCCGTTGGGGAGCTAGCCTTTGTTCTTTTCTTGTTCACTCTTGCCTTGAGTTTTTGTTTTGGTCTTTTTTCAAGTTTTGGGGATTAGTTTTTTGTTTTCTGAGTTTCCTGGCCTAATCTGGGAAATGTCTTTGTTTGCCTAAAAATTGATTGGTTTGATTTGGGAGTTTTTTGGTTCGCCTGTTGCTATTTTCGAACATCATCACATTTTTTAACTTAACAATCACGCTGTCAACATGTCACCCTTTTTTTAATTTCCTGTCCATCACGTTATTACACCTAACAGTTGTGACGGTTCTGTAAATCGGACCATCATGGAAAAGACGTGTACTTCTGCGTTTACATCACTTTTTTGTTGCGTAGTGTTCCTTATCAGCACTTTGTTGCTGTGTATTGCCCACGCTGATTGCTGTAGAATTGAATTTTTTCAATTCTGCATCCTGAACCCGTCAGTCTTTTTAATCCTCTACTATTCTCACTTGTTTGATGACTTGTTTTTCACTGTTTAAAGGTTGAGGCACTCTATTGTAAGCTTTGTCAAATGAATCTTGTTTTTCTTGCTTCGTGACCTAGTTTTATTGTTTCAAGTCCTTTGGATCAGTTTTTCTTGGTTGCTTGTTTGCAAGGTTTCGTTTGTTGCTTGCTGTTGGTTTGATTAAGCCTTCCCCTTTGCTTACTTTTGTTTGATTATTTAGTGATCATTGTTGAACCAATCCTGGCATTGTTTCAATTTCTCTTCACTACCCGGACATAGATTTCAATTGTTTGGATCAACCATTTTTCGACGTTTGTTTGTTTCTTATTGGTTTCTTTAGATTAAATACATCAAAATAAAAATATTGCATTTCATTTAGCATGCGAAAGTGAAAGTAAATTTGCATCTCAAGTTGCAGATTGAAAAGCGAATGATTAGATCTCTCATTAGTAGTATCAGTGCATTTTAAGAATTGATGTCTACCTGCATTGAGTGACTGTTTGTTGCCTTGGCTTTCTTGGTTTGGGAATGATCTCTATACCCTCCCATAAGTAGGTGTTCATCGAAGAAAAATGATACTTCATTCATTTTAGCTACATTCTAGGCTTTGATATATACATACGGTAAGGCCTAAAAACCGAAACATAATCCAAGATCAACTTTAAAATGAACTGAATAAATCTAACAACGCATTGGAACTTAACACACACATTTAGAGGTCTAGGATAGAGACATGCTATGGTGTCGTTAAACCTAGTCACTTTTGTTTCCACTCAAGGTTGGGTGATTCCTCCTTCTGTGACTCAATAGTGGTCGAGTACGGATTTGTGCTCCCACATACCATCGAGTATACGGGGAGACCCCACTAGGTTATCATCATTTATCCATAGGAAGCTGTGTCTGCCATCTTACAAGCCGTAATGCACCAAACACAGCATTTGGGAAGATTGATTGCCGTACGGAAAGTCCTTGGTTTTCATATGATTGCCAAGGTGTATATGCAGTTTTACGGATTTGTTTGGTAAACCTTTTGCCTAGTTCTCCAGAGTAGTCACTTTCATTCCTTTTCAGACTCCCTAAAAGAAAAGGTCCATCTGAGCACTTGTCACTTCAGGCTCATTAAATATTCGAAGGCAACTAGAGTCATCTTTTGTCCTTTTCTCGACTCTTTAAAAATGAAAAGGTGAAGTTTTGTTCCTGTGTCTTAAAATTTATTCGGCCACGATTCACATTTACCCAGTTAGATCTTGTTTGTGTTAGCTTGATTATGGTTTTTTCTCATTCTCGATGGCGACATCCCCTGAGGCTACCGGCCAAGGTTTTCCTTCAGATGGAAATCCTGGCCTGTTTCCTTCATTTGGAAATGCCAGTGCTCCGTATATGGCAACACTATCATTGCCTGGGATAACCATCGGTTTGCCTGTATGGTTGTTTTCAACCTCGGTGGTCCCAAGTGCTATGACTCCTGTTCCACCATCTCCTTCATCTGAACCAAGACATGTTGAATCCAAGGCTGAGCCTATGCCTTCTTCCCCTGTCTCCTCCTCCTCCTCTCCTCCTTTGCCTGGTGAAAGTTTCACGTTAAGTAACCAGGAGCCTAAGAAGAAGAAGAAGGCCGATAAATCCAAGGCCACCTGTGCAGTTACCACTCCGAGTCCATCCCAGGTCAAACCACCTTCTGCTACTCCGCGGAAGGTTAAGTTTCCTTGTAAATTATGCAAGGGTGACCATCTTCTTCATGATTTTCCTGGCATTCCAAGGATCCTAGAAGTATGGTCTCACGATCCAGCTCACCCCTCATCATCCTCTAAAGCTCAAGGTGATGCTATCCTAGAAAATGGAAATAGTAAGAAGGAAGGAAAGATTTGATTCCCCTGTAGACTGTGTGAAGGCATCCACCCCCTTCACCTTTGTCTACTCATGGATAAAGCTTCCACCGTTTTGGAAATTCTTACAGCTTCTTCACCCCAAATTCCCATTGGTTATTACCAGCTCCCTTTAGACCCTCCCTCCATTGATAAAGAGAATGACTTAGATTCTTCTCTTGTCTGTCCTCCTCCTTCCGAGCCTGGCTGCACTAAGCCTATTCTAGACCAACCATTGGTCGGAGAGAGTGTCCATTTGGGTTCACCACCTATTGATCACTCTGTTTCGGAAGAGCGTCATGCTCATGTTCTTCTCGTCTCATCAGATTCTCCAGAGTCCGAAAACGAATCTCCTATCCCAGCTGATCTGGGGAGTCCTTCTTTGGTTCCTGGGGGGCATGCGGGCAATCATATGATTCCCCCACCAAGTGGTTTGGCTGTCGCTTTCAATTGGAGTCACTTGACTACTTTCCGCCTTCTATCCTATGTGCCTTTCGAGATTACAGTATACGCCTATGATAAGGCGGTACCTGGCAGGGAAAATTTTAAGAACCCCTCTAAATTTATAAATATAATAAATGGGCGAATCTCCATGGTATATAGGAAAAATGGAAGGCGATTTTATCAATAATATAATATGTATATATATTTTTTGGCGAATCTCTCACGAGGCATGGCGAATATTTTACTCAATTATAAAATCTTGTAAGATCTTGGCGAGTCTTTCACTAAATAATAAAACTTTGTAAAGTCCTAGTGAATCTTAGCATAGGCTACATGATGGTTTAATTCCCCCATTTAAATAGGCTACATTCCAGGTGAATACCATGGGTCAATACCATGTGCCATTTTGGTGAATACCATGGGTCAATACCATGTGCCATTTGTTGTAGGGAAAAGTATCCGATTCGGATGACCCTATCCCACTCTAAGGGTGATAGTACCTCAGCAACAACTGTAAAGAAAACTACTTAAGGTTTACTTCTTTATGAAAGCAAGAGAGAATGAAGAAATGCACTAACCATTGCCTTGCGCTTAATGTCGAATCCAAACTCTTCTCTTTGCTTGCTTGCTCCCAGCTCCTTGCTCTTTTACTGGCCCAGCTACAATGAGATCCTGTAAAATAACAAAGAAGGAAACTACAGGAAGCATGCAATCATAACTGATTCAAGGATTAGCATAAATCAAATATACAATTATCACAACACATCATTGAAACAAATGTATATAGAAGAACCTCAATAGCTTTTATTAATAGAAGAAGTAAAGTTCTAAGAGTGTCACAACCATTGAAGGCCCCAATCCAGCAACACCTCCCAGCAGAAAGAATTTCTCCTCTTCACCTCCTTCAAGCAATCACCCAATAGTTCTATAGTGAAACCAATAGCATATCATTACTTTGCACAAAATTCCAGCCTCCTAAGCTCATAGGAGAGAGCTCAATATATAGATGAATTGAGAAAGGATGAGTCAGCTTGCAACTGATGTGTAGCTGCCTTGTGTCCTCTCTCTCTTCAGTTGATCTTCAGTTCTTGAGTCCACTTGGAGAACCTTGCTTCCACTTGGAGAAACAGAGCCTCTGACTCATCACAAGGCGAAATCCCTGATCCAAGTGTCATTTTTGGAAGATTCCAGAGCAATGACTCAGTGTGCCACTTGTCCCATCTCGCTCAGCGCAGGTGGCCTTTGTTCCACTTGCTTTGCAACGCAGGTACACCATGAAGGAGTTGAGTTTCAGCGCAGAAGCCTAGTGGAGCACCTGCTTTGATTTCAGGATTGCTTGTTTTTGAGTGTTTTCAGGTGGAGAACTTATCTGAGAGCTGTTGGTTTGCTGACCTTGTTCCTCTAGGGGTAGGAACATCCTGTTTAGGGACTTTGGATCCCTTGGATTATTGACAATTCATGCCTGATGCTGCAAGGCACAAAATTGTCTATAACAGATGCCCCCTAAAGTATGAGGTCGTTTATCGGGTGAAATGCTTTATTAGGAGGATCCGAAGTTCATTCAATCTGCTGAGAAGTGTCCTGTAATAAGATACAATACAATACATTATTTTTCATACTTTTTCATGATCTAGCTGAGGCGGGCATTCCCATGCTCAGCTTTATAAATTCATTTTGGTACATAGAACAGACGATCGTCTGATGGTAGACTGATAATTCTCTGCTGAAATTATCATCCTTTGAGAAGGATGATCATCTGCTGCAATGATGTACATATCAAATGTCTTTATATCCTGAATATATATCGCAGCCCGGATGGATGAAACTAGATCCGGGGTCTTCAATCTCTTCCGATCTTCACTCGATGTACAAGTCGATCCATGTGAGAATTTCTTGAAGTCGAACATGGAAAGACATCGCTTGATTACCGGTCAATGATGTAAACCGTTAACAAGCGCGAGAGGAATCACCGATAAGGATGATGACCCGCAAGGTACAGCAGTACAATTCACATGGTGTGAATAAAGGACTTGGCGTCGACCACCATGCAAAATCTTCTGGTCGAAGGTCATTGATGTATACCTACCGCCGGAAGTGAGAAACTTGCCATTGAGGCATGCAAGCTTCAAAGCACTGAAGGGGTTGTTCCTAGATCAACTCGTTGGATAATGAGTTGATGTCGACAAGGAGCGATCCGTCAAAGGAGGGCCTTAATGAATCTCACATCAGTGACACGGAACGGAGCTAATGATTGTGATGAGGTGAAAACAAACTGTGATGTATGATTCAGGGTGGCGGTCATGAAATGGATGAAGGACAATGTATGGTAGTGGATGGGACACGGTTGACTCTTTGCAGAACAACTTCTCTTGAACATATAACGACACTGATGTGATGGATCGGTAGCATTACCCCAAATGTGGATGGTGTGGCGAGGACCATGGTGATGAGACCGGTGAATGAAACATCCCAACCCGATGTGATACGGAGGACAAAGTGTCATGTTCAAGAGCGACTTGCTACCATTAAAGCTGTGAGGTTCTCCCAATTTTTCCCCAGTCATTGCTGACCAGTACCTCTTTATTTTTGTCAAGCTTGAGGAGGATAACATATGCTTGTTCTATAACCTGCCCTTCGGGCAAGCCCATCGCTATGTTTTAACGAGCCTAGCGATAGGGAAACTCGTTCTCGTCTAAAGACAAGTTTGTCGCTATTTAATGAATTTAACGAGTCTAACGACAAGGATAACTCGGTCCTTTTCATTTTTAGAGAGTCTGAAAAGGTACATAAAGTCAACTCCAGAATTCCTTTTTCGTCATCTAATCCCTTAAGTCCGAAAAAGTATAAAACAATACAGAAGGGATGAATTTTCGATTGCTTTAACGAGCCGAACAAAACAAGCGCTCGATCCTTTTGTGCAATAATCCCTCAGGTCCAAAAAGATTAAAATCTAGAGGAGGGATAGCTCTTCTGGTCGCTTTAACGATCTGGAAGGCCAAAACTCGGCAAACTTTTCATATTTTACGAGTCAGTGAAAAGAGCTCAAAGAAGACTCGTCTTTTGAGGAACGAGTGATAAACAGGGATAGCGGCAGATTCCAGGTACAGGTTGGAATATTCCAATCACGACAGTGTCACAAGGATGGCCAAGTGAAATCACTCTTCGCAGCTGTTCCTCAAAATGGGTAAACAAACATATGGAGATGAACGATTGGCCAAATGAACGGATGGAGGTGATGGCATATAAACACGACCAATGGCTTTTAATATGGCAGTCAAAGGTTACATTTACCAAAGTTATTTACCGGTTCATTTTTTCTGGGTGAGCTTGAACTCTAGGGGAAGATTGCTCACAACTTATGTTTATTTTTTAACGAGCATGAACTATATGCTAAAACTGCTCGGATCTTGCGTTTATTTTTTAACGAGCATGAACTGTGTGCTAAAACTGCTCGAATATACCAGTCATAATACAAGGAACGCCTCAGGTGAGGTATTCTTATTTAAGGAGCTATACCTCACTAGCTACTCCAATTTGGCAAGTTTTAACTTTTGCCCCACATCCTTTTTCATGCTAGTTCAGACACGACTAATCCAAAAAACAGATAAATAACCGCTCTTAGCTTGCACTCCAAAAGGTTTGCATGCCCCCAGGTATAAAATATAATTTCAAGGCTACCCCTCCTCCGTCCCACCTCCGTTTTTCTACTTGTCGTCTTGCTATATTTTTAACGATACTTGTCTTCTCGTTATTTTTCGGTGCCGACGGTACTTGTCTTCCCATCAGTTCACTTTTAGGTTTTGCAAGATCGCAACAGATAAAACATTGGTGTTACGGAGGGAGGTTTGCCTCTTACTTATTATCCGAAAAATGGTTTTGTTTGCTACCGCAAACTAAACTCTTTTTCCCGGCGATGTCTACCATTAGGTTACTAAAGATGGTGACCACTTGTTGCCGCAATAGAATCTCTTTCTTTGGAGGTTGCCCCTACTTATCCTTCAAAACATATGTTTTAATGGGTGAGGCTTGTCTTCAAATATGGTTACTACTTGCCGCCACAAATGGATCTCCTTCCTCGGTATCCTAATTATCTAGACAAGGGGAGCGAGAAGCAGATTATCTCACTCACATAACTTTGACAAAAGAATCTTATTCTAGAACAACCCTCTCTTCCTTCTTTCGGACGGGGTACGGACTAGTCATATTCTTCTGCGGAAATCAACTTTATACCCAAGGTTTCCTCTGCCCAAGGCAGGCCAGGGTGCATGCCCCCTGGGTCCCAGTTATATCTTACCGAATCACTCGCATTCATCGGGAAGTAGAACCGGGGGTGGAGGCATTTCTTGGGTGAATAAGCCATTTAGGGTTGGTATTTGACTATTTGCGATGCGAGATCCCGGAAATGAAAGTTGGTCTACGAGCTTGACCATCTTTCCTTCGTGTGGAAAACACATTACTCTAAAGAGTGAGGAGACTATAGCTCGCATGCAATATATATAGTCCCGTCCAAGGAGTAGGTTATAATCCAAGGGTCCTTGGATGACCATGACATTCATATGAACTGTCTTCCCCTTCAATGTAACTGGAACATTGGGGAGAATCCCTAACGGGCGACTGGTTCCTTTATCAAAACCCGATAGATTTCTCATCTCAGGTAAAAGCGCCGGGGAACCCAGTGCTTTCCAAGCAATAGAGGAAAGGATACTCACAGATGCCCCTTCATCAATGATAGTTCCAGCCATCACCATTCTGTAGATTTGGACGATGATTCTGAATGGGATACTGGCTGGTAACCGGGGTCTGCCTAGTTGATTCCAATCAAAGAATACAACTAGGTTGCTTGGTGGTGGGACCGAATACACGGCCGGATACGACCCTGACGATGTTCCTTCCTACGATAAAGGAATGGGCGCATTGCCCTGATGCTCATCAGAGTCTGTGTTGATGAAAAGAATATGGACGGTGTCATCCTTATCCTCTTCAGTGAGGGTGTCATTTGAAGATGAATCTTCAACGACGGTGTCATTTGAGGATGAAACCTCTGAAGGAAGAACCGGGTCAACTGCCGTTTCGACCTTTAGACTTTCGTCTGGTCTGGATTCAGCAGGTTCATTCTCAATGACCGACACTTCAGCTGACCACTTGAGCGGGCCAGCTGGATTTTCAACTATCGAGGGATTAGGCACGAGTTTTTGGTATCCAGGAGGAAGTCGTAACGGTGATACCGGACGATCTTCCAAAACTCTCTTCGCCTCATCTAAGAATGGACATCGGTGGATGGCATGATCGCCTTCACACAACATACAGGGTGATCTTGGTCTCCCTTTTCATCCTTCACTCTCGCTAGTTGATGGATTGCAATCAACATGACTACCAGAGGTTGATGCTACTGGATTGTGCAACCTGGGGGACCAGTCCCTTAGTATCCGGGGAATACAAGGACAATCATGATGGAAGTGGGTCCCTTTGCAAATGACACATGGCGATTTAGGCCCGGTCGGTGCAGTGTGTGGATTTTTGTCAGATGTCTTTTGCTTGCCCCCAGTCGCCTTCGCCATAGGCCCCTTCTGCTTCTTTTCTTTCTTCTTCTTTTCCTTCTTCTCCATGAGAGGCTGACTTTTGCCGGCTCTACCTTGTGAAGATGAAGGATCAGAGGAAGAAATGTAAGAAGTGGAAGGCTGGTGGGCAGCTCTAGACTGGTCTGACTGTTGATTCGACTGCTCAGGATTTGTGGCGATTTGAACTACATTAGTTGAAAAGAGCCATACAGGTAGGCCAATTGTCAATCCTGGAAGTGACAATGTGGCCATATGAGGCGCACCAACATCTCCCAAGAGGAGAAGGGATTGGGACTTCCACCAAGGTGACTTCCTTGGTTGGTGGGCTCCATACTTTTCAACTGAAAGATCAACGTGGGAATAAGAGGTGATTATGTTCCGTTTAAAATAAATTTTATTAACGACGCTTTAGACACAACTTTGCTTTTTCATGTTTTAAGAGTCGAGAAAAAGCTAAAGATGACTCTAGTCCCCTTCGATGTTTTAACGAGCCCGAAGTGACAAATGCTCGGATGGACTTTTTCAGTTATAGAGTTTGAAAAAGGCCAAAAGAAACTGCTCTGGAGTTCTAGGCAGAGGGTGTGCCAAACTTTTCGCGAAACCACAGAATACGTTTTACGGTACGGGTGGTCGATCTTCGTGAATGCTGTGTTCACTACATCGCGATCAGTAGGGCGGCCGACACGGCTTCCTATGGATAAAGGCTTTGTTCCTATAGGGGTCTCCCAATATATACGTGACGGTACGTGGGAGCACAAGTCCGTATTAGTGCCATCGACTCTCAGGAGGAATCACCCACCTTCGTAGAGATCGACAGTCACTATGTTTAACGACGCTGAAACACGTCTCTACCTAGACCTCTATGTGTTTGCGTTATGTTACAAAGCGTTGTTATGTAAATTGAATTTATTTTAATGTTGATCTTGCTTAGCATTTTGCCTTTAAGGATCACCACGAGATGTATGTAACAAATTCCTGAATGCAGTCTAAGATGAGAAGCAAACTTTTCAATCTTTCAACTTTGAAAATCTTAACTACTGAGGAGAAGAAAGGCAAATCTTTTCACACAAATCATAGAGCACACACTAATGCACTTTCTCCTAAATCATCATGCAAACTTTTTCAAATGCAAAATGCACAATGCATGTACTTTCTTTTCCCTTTCTTAATGTTGATGTATTACAAAAAGAAAGTTGTTATATAACTTTGATTTCGATTTAAAGCGAAAACAGACAAGCTTGTCCAAAATCAAAAGACACCTTAAGATTTACTTGTTTAATCACTGGAAATACATGAAATCAAACCATAATGACGAAAGTAAAAAGACTAATCAGCTATGGACAGCAAACAAGCTAACTCTTTAGACCAGCAAAATGCCTAACACAGGTTCAGATCTAGGAGGCCAAAGCAAGACTAGTTTACTTTCATTATGGGAAATTGTAAATGACGTAAGAAATACAAAAGAACAAGTACAATTTCGCTATATAACAGAGGCGGAATGATGGCAAGTAAGATTGGTTTTAGAACAGGTACAAGACTGGTAACTGGCAGCCAAATCTATAGTGAAAACAGGCAAGAAAAAGGGAGGAAACCCCAACTGCCCTAGGCAAAATTGGGCCAACGCAGGTGCTGCACAGCGAGTCTCGCTCTCAGCGCAGGTAGCCCCTTCGGGACCTGCGTTGCAAAGCAGGTAGCCTGTGTACTACCTGCTTTGGAAAACGAAAGTTGCGTTTTCTCAGTTTCCGGGTCACAATTTTCTCAAAAATGCACAGTTTTTGCTCAAATCAGAAGCAATCAGTCAAGCACACACAAAGGGATGATTAGGAGGATGAAAAGCTATCACTAAGAGCTTACAAGGATCCTTGTAGATCAGCTCTTCAAATCATGAACATGCTCAGAAATGAGCCAGAGTAGCTGCCTTCTACTTCGCTTTTGATATAGTCAAAAGCTTTTCGATTTGGTACTCTTTTGTTCAGGAAATGAATAGCAAAATACTACAAACAATCAAACAGATACGATCCCCAGTGGAGTCGCCAGTTTGTTGTAGGGAAAAGTATCCGATTCGGATGACCCTATCCCACTCTAAGGGTGATAGTACCTCAGCAACAACTGTAAATAAAACTACTTAAGGTTTACTTCTTTATGAAAGCAAGAGAGAATGAAGAAATGCACTAACCGTTGCCTTGCGCTTAATGTCGAATCCAAACTCTTCTCTTTGCTTGCTTGCTCCCAGCTCCTTGCTCTTTTACTGGCCCAGCTACAATGAGATCCTGTAAAATAACAAAGAAGGAAACTACAAGAAGCATGCAATCATAACTGATTCAAGGATTAGCATAAATCAAATATACAATTATCACAACACATCATTGAAACAAATGTATATAGAAGAACCTCAATAGCTTTTATTAATAGAAGAAGTAAAGTTCTGAGAGTGTCACAACCATTGAAGGCCCCAATCCAGCAACACCTCCCAGCAGAAAGAATTTCTCCTCTTCACCTCCTTCAAGCAATCACCCAATAGTTCTATAGTGAAACCAACAGCATATCATTACTTTGCACAAAATTCCAGCCTCCTGAGTTCATAGGAGAGAGCTCAATATATAGATGAATTGAGAAAGGATGAGTCAGCTTGCAACTGATGTGTAGTTGCCTTGTGTCCTCTCTCTCTTCAGTTGATCTTCAGTTCTTGAGTCCACTTGGAGAACCTTGCTTCCACTTGGAGAAACAGAGCCTCTGACTCATCACAAGGCGAAATCCCTGATCCAAGTGTCATTTTTGGAAGATTCCAGAGCAATGACTCAGTGTGCCACTTGTCCCATCTCGCTCAGCGTAGGTGGCCTTTGTTCCACTTGCTTTGCAACGCAGGTACACCATGGAGGAGTTGAGTTTCAGCGCAGAAGCCTAGTGGAGCACCTGCTTTGATTTCAGGATTGCTTGTTTTTGAGTGTTTTCAGGTGGAGAACTTATCTGAGAGCTGTTGGTTTGCTGACCTTGTTCCTCTAGGGGTAGGAACATCCTGTTTAGGGACTTTGGATCCCTTGGATTATTGACAATTCATGCCTGATGCTGCAAGGCACAAAATTGTCTATAACACCATTTTTATTTTTATTAATTCTAATATTAATATTAGGGTTAATAATGGTTTTCTGCATGGTATTAATAACAATCTAGTCCATGGTATTTGTCCCATAGTATTTTGGCCATAGGTTTCACCTAATTATAACCCATTTTTTTAGTGTTCGTAAATATAAGGTGACTTATGGAGTAAATATAAAAAAATGTTTTATTTGTTTACCATACCTCTCGTTTATTTATATTTTTATTAATTTACCATACCTCTTTTACAAATATGGTATTTGGCCCATAGGATTCACTTAAATAAAACCTCTTTCTTGACCCTTCATAAATAGAACGAGGGTTATGGACTAAATATAAAAAGAGGTTTTATTTATTTACGATACGTCTAGTTTATTTATATTTTTATTTATTTACCATACCTTTTGAGTAAGTATAAAAAGACGTTTTATTTATTTACCATACCTCCACTTTACTTATATTTTTATTTGTTTACACCCTTACGTGTATATAAGGTGACTTATGGAGTAAATATAAAAAATGTTTTATTTATTTACCATACCTCTCATTTATTTATATTTTTGTTAATTTACCATACCTCTTTTATAAATATGGTATTTGGCCCATAGGATTCACTTAAATAAAACCTATTCTTGAAAATGGGCGAATGGATTCACTTAAATAAAACCTATTCTTGAAAATGGGCGAATGGAAGGTTCTAAGTCCTCATTTCAAGGGCTAAATTTACTTTTTTTACCCTCCCTTAAAATAAGGTGGGCTATTTGAGGTGATTTGTAAAAATGTACTATGATACAAAATATTCGCCCACAAAAAATTTAAAACCCCTTAATTTCGCCAAAGGGCGAACATTCGCCCCTAAAATTATGCTTGGTACCTGGCACTGCCCTCGATGAGGGTGCGTCTGTCAGTCTTATGCCTTCCACTACTTGGCAAGCTTTGGGTTCCCCACAGCTTGTGCCGGTCACACAGAATCTATTGGCATTTGACGGAGAACCCTGTCAACCGGTAGGGATCCTCCCAAAGTTGCCTGTTACTTTTGGGGGCAAAACTGTCTATATAGACGTCATGGTTGTCGAAGGTGCGAATTTCAGTCTTCTCCTTGGCCGTGACTATATTTATGCCATGGGGGCCCTTGTTTCTTTCCTTTTCCACGTGGTGTGTTTTCCACACCAAGGAAGAATAGTGACTATCAATAAATTATCATTCTTTCGTCTCCCAGTGCGTCCTATGTAGTAGTCATCCCCTCTCGGTTCTTGCTCTCAAGCAGTACGTTCTTTGCCATAGGTCAATTATGTGGCTACCCATTCTATCTCTACCTCTGCTGATGATCATGCAGATGGTCTCCTACATCATGTACTGGGGGCATTGGAACCCGATTTGTCATTGGTGCATCATGACATGTATTCCTCCCTGAGTGTGTTTCTTCCATCCCATGAAGACCTCTTGGGAGCCATGTTCTCAGATGGCCCATGAACAGGGGCCCGAGGATAGTTCTGATCTTGTGTCGACCTCGTTAAAAAATAAAACAAGGTGTCACGAGGATAGTTTGTTCCTGTGTCAACCTCGTTTAAAAATGAAACAAGGAGTCTTGAGGAAAGTTCTTGATATCATGCTCAACCTCATTAAAAAATGAAACAAAGGTTATGAGGATAGTTCTTTTTCATTGTGTCAACCTCATTAAAAAATGAAACAACTCCTCCCTTTCCAAATCGAGTCTTTGATTAAGATCTCATAAAATCCAAGTCGAGTCTTTCCAAGATCTCGAATGTGAACCTTCATTCCATCCACCTTGTTGAATGCAATGAATCTTGGGGGGTATGTACATCGATTTGCATCATTATGCTGGGGGCATGTGAAGTTATAACAAGCATAGTTTTTCATTTCAAGCTTGTGTAAACATGAAACCGAATCCAAGCAGAGTTCTCCATGGTTCAAGCTTGTGTAAAAATGAACCCATACTCGATTTACATCTTGTGATTGTGGTTTATCGGCTAAATTCTGCTAGATGAGCCTTGGTTGTTTCATTCCATCGCCACCATCTCTTTGGCTGATCATATGCTTTCACTTGATTGTTCATCCTTTCCTGAGAAACCGCAGCGATGAGTGGTTTTATTAGCTAGCCTCTTGACCATTACATGTTTTGAGCAGTTCCACCATTGCCGGAACCAGTTGCTACCATTTGTACCACTCTTTCCTCTAGGAAGAGTCTCCTTTAAGCTCTTTTCTGACTCCTAAAAGATGAAAAGATTGCTGAGTATTTTTTCCTTTTTGACTCGTTAAAGAGAATAAAAATGGAGGTCTACTTTTAGCTCTTTTCCAACCGTTTAAAGATGAAAATATGGCCGAGTTTTCCTCTTGACTCGTTAAAAGAAACGAGAGGCGGTCACCTTTAAGATCTTTTTTCGACCGTTTAAACGCAAAAAAGATTGTCAGACTTTTGTCATTTTAGGCTTGTTAGCTATTACGAAACAACATGATTACGGTCGCTTGTTTACCTTTTTAGATCGAAGTAACTAATAATGAAAATTACTCCTCGATCGTAATGGTCGGGCGGTTCTTTCAAGTGTTCTTTTATACTTTTTTGGGCTCGAGAGACACAACTCTATGAAAAAGGACCCCCCTGGAGTTTTCTTTTCTGTGTCTTTTTCAAACTCTCTAAACATGAAAAGGACTCCGAGTTTTACCTATGTTGGACTCATTAAACCCTGACGACATTGGACTCGTCACCATGACGAGACTCGAGCTTCTCCTTCCTAGGGCTCGTTAAACTACTACTAGGTTGGACAGCACGACAGGTTTATCATTGATTGTCCATGGCAGCTAGTCACTCTTGAACATCGACACTTTTTCTTCTTGTCGGGTTGGGACATCCATACATCGTCATTTGGCCTTCTGTGGGTTTGGGTTATCATTCTAGCCTCATTCCAATCGATTCATGCCGTCTCCTTTGAGCCTCTGAGCCATTGATGCTTGAATGCTGCCACACCCCCTTCAGAAGTCGTGTCGCCAATATGTTCAAGAGTATAATCCCTCTGTAGTTTACACTCTCGCCTTCTCCTCTGGTACTTTGTTTCACCATCTACCACTTGTTCCTTATCTCGTGTCGTTGATGGGGGAAACATTATGGCCCTCCTGCGATGGGTCGTCTCCTGTCGGCTTCAGCTCATTATCCAGGACATTGACCTAGAGATCCCCTTCAATACCTTAGAGCTTGCATGCCTCAATGGCAAGTTCTTCGCACCTAACGGTCGACTTTCATCATTGGTCGTCGATTGGGTGATTCCATGAGTGTTCGACTTCAGCTCCTTTTTCACACTTCATGGATTGTGCTGGATAGTACCTTGAGAGCCATTGGCATTATTGGTGGTTTCTCTCGCGCTTGTTAATGGTTTTCATCATTGACTGGTAATCAAGTGATGCAGTTCTATCATGCTCGACCTCATCACGTCTATTCGCATGTTAGGATTTGTACTATGATTGGATGGGTTCAAGACCTCGAACTCAGATTACACATGTTCGGGCTGCGTGAATTGTTTTCATGATTACATGAATCATTGATGGATGGCTACGACCATACCTGAGTCTTCATGGATGGCTGCACCCATACCTTTATCATCCTCATGGTCTCATTAGCTGGATGGCTGCATCCATACCATAGACCTATTTCGTATGTCTTTTGGATGGCTGCGCCCATGCCTAGACTACATGTAATTCATTATCAGAGATATTAGTTGTACTTGCACGCAGGTTCTTCCGGGTGCTATTCCAATTCAGTCAGTTTCGTAAAGCATTTCAGCCCTCCCTCTCTCTCAGGCTTCATACTTTAGGGGGCATATGTTATACAGTAATTTGTCACTGCCTTCCTCCCAGTATTCCTACTGTGTCATGAGTCCAAAATAATTCATGCTCATGCTCTCTAATGTTGCCAAATGACCCACTTTGCCAAAGTTTCTGCCTCATCGTGTCTGTTGGCCAAATAAATGTGCTGAAGGGTGCTCCAAAACAGTCTAGAAGTGCTGCCATCGCGGAAGTACACATGATTCCCGCGATTGTCGAATTTCAAATGACAACGCAACCGTTGCTTGTATTTTCCTGCAATGACATGACTAGCTCCGTTATGCAATAGTGATGTCAGCGTGGCAGACCAGTTATGCGCCCGCGATGATCTATTTTGGGCGAGTTTGTTCCAACAGTTGGCCTTCCAGATGACTCCAAACCTGGTTGTTGGCCTTGTTTATGTCACCCTCCTTTCTCTGGCGTGGCTATTCTATCATTTGTGCTACCCTCCTTGGAGATAACCTCATCCTCCCACCATTCATGGAGACTCCTTCTCCTATTTAAGCTCTCACTATTTCTATGTGCTGATAGTTTTTGGAGTTTGGAATTCTTAGTCTTTGGAGTGTTGTTGATATTATTGTGAGATTGTTAGATAATTGGTGTGAGTGTGACAAGTGTGGGATTGTTTGAGAGCTTGAGGTCTTATGGAGAACTTGTGAGTGAGAGAGACTTTTGCATTGGGATATCCACTTTCAAGAGTGAATGCTTGAGGAACATGCTGGCTGGACCCTCCTGAGAAGGCTTGTGACGTCAAGACTTGGGTTGTAAGCTTACTCTATTTCATACTTAATGCAATCAATGATGTTTTCCTATGTCTTGTATGATATGTACTAGATAACTCATGACTTCTTGACTTTATGGGTAAATAGTTCTTTGTTGTATCCAGTTACGTGCTTTGTTGTATTTCCTTTGCTTTGTTTCAGGTTGGTTACTCACTAGGAGAAGGAAGCGGAAGCTGGAGTAGTGCAACGGAACTCCATCGACCACCAGTTGAGGTAGGCCTCCAACTTGAACTATTTAATGAAAATTGTTTTTGATTTGTCCTTGTTTGTGACTAGACCGACTCTAGGGCTAGAGGGGTTGCATCTGTCCGCGGAGGGAACACTTTCTTACATCACAACAAGTATATTCTTCTACCTTCTCAGATACAGTTGCTACCTCACTAACTTAATTACTTCCTTTGAGTCTGTAAATATTTTCAATCTTCTCTACCTTCATAACAACCAGAGAACCCTTTGGAACTTTCAACAGTCCATTTTGACCTTTAAAGTTGTAACATTCTGAGTCCAATACTCCCAAATAGATCAAATTATTTCTCTACTTATGTAGATCGCTAACATTAGTAAATGTTCTAACTGTATCATCGTACATTTTAATTCTAACATTTCTCATCCCAAAAATTTTATAAGATACATTATTACCCATAAACATAGAACCACCATTCACAGTTTGATATGAAGTGAACCAATTTCTACGTTGGCTCATGAAATGAGAAGCACTAGAATCTAATAACCAGTTTTTATAATTCTAAGCAACATTGCAAATAGGGAAAACTTCATCTACCATACCTAATTAAATAGATAAAACTTCATCAATCATACCTAAATCAACTCGATTTTCTTCCTTCTTTGGGTTTTCAATGAACTCATTTCTTTTCCAATGGTATTTCTTGAGATGCCCTATCTTTTTGCAATACAACCATTTGACTTTACACTTCATGCCTTTTAATTTTGATGTATAAGAACCTCTTGCTTTCTCCCCTCTTTTCTTAGACCGATCTTTGGCTACTATGGCTTTTGGCGTGTAAGTTTTAATGATAGAATTCCTGCATACTTATTTATATAAAAAAGCTCTCATAATATAATAAAATTTGAAGGATTCGTTTGTGATCAAACTGATAGAGGTCACAAAGTGATCCCAAGACTCGGGAAAGGAACATGACAAGGTAATAGATTTATCTTTTTCTTCAAACATAACATTCATATATGACAACTGGAAAATAAGTATATTAGATACATTTAAGTGTTGTCTTATTTTGGTATCGTCCTTCATCCAAACCAACTACTGAAGTTTCTTCAACAATGTGAAGAGAACTTCATCTTCCAGGAACAACCTACAAATATTGAGAGCTCGGGCATCCATGTGCTCCTAATATAAATTTCGATGGCAACAGGTTTCTTTTTAACCCCATGTAATGCCTTTTCCAACCCTTGTTGCACCAGTAGATCTCATACCCTTAGGTTCCACAATGAAAAAATATTTTTACGAGTGAACTTCTCCACCTCAAACTTAGCATTAGTCATTTTAGCCATTTCTTCCTACATATGCTTTTTAAAAGAAAAAAAATTACTGGGTGGGTTCTTTAAAAAAAATTATGCTTCTTATAAAATTTCTTGCTTTCTTGTGTGAACTTTTCAATGAGAGTTTTCCAAAAAAGAATCTCACCAAGTTTTTCCCATTTCTTCCTTTTGGTTTTTAGGGTTTCTCTCTTTTTTTTTAAATAAAAGATTCCAAAAAAAGGCTTGAAACTCCTTACTCCATCAAGAAATTCAAAACCCAAAAGTAATTTTAACAGTGAAGATTTTTTTTTTAAACAATTCTACATAGAATTATTTCTCCGAGAAAGAAATGTTCTTTAAATTTTTGTTGCAAGTGTTCTTAAAAAAAATTACCCTAGAAGATCACTTAGTTCCAAGACAACTTTGAATTTCCCACTGTCTAATGAAATATCTTCTCTGTAGTGAATTTCTCTGCCATAGACCCTTCTCTGTAGCAGTAAATTTCCTCCCAGTTGCATGATTTAGTGAGCCTGAAACCTTTGTGGCACCAAGTTTTCAAAAAAAAAGCTCGCAGCTTCAACTTGACCCTTGACAATGACTCAGTTCCTCAATTTCTTTAATTGTTTTGTGGCATGTCAGCTCGAAACATGTCTCCATGAATTGTAACTTAAAAAAAGGATTGATCTACTATACCTAGGGGGGATATTATGGGGTACAGAGGGAGCTTTTGATCCTTCAACCTGTCAGCATCTTCTAATTTCTGGGCATGTTTCTATTTTCATATATTTGCAGGTCATATCTATTACAAGTGTTACCAGAGCATTTTCTTTGGTAAAGTGGGGAGATTTTATTTTTTATTTTTGTAACACTTTTTTGGGGTGGTGAGTTTGTAGATTTGATCTGAAACTTCTTGTGCAAAATTTGGAGAAAAAAATTGTAGATCTGGATTCTTTGTGAAAAGTACCCAAATAAAAAAAAATTGGTCGAATCGGAGTTTGGATGAGGGAGATATCACAAATTTAAAAATTAGTTGTGTTATAGAAATTTTTTTTACGACAATTTGTGGACGACAAATCTCTAGTTAATATATGAAAATAGAAATATGCCTAGAAATAACAAGATCAATCCAATAATATAACATGAAAATTCTTCTTTATTGATCAAACCCTTGAGGTATGACAACACCATATAACTACTCCTTAAGGAAGGAGAGCACTCCACAAACCATATGCTTGTCAATACAATAATCCTTGACATATCTCAATGGGGAGTCTCTAGCCTATATATAGGATTCATACATTCAATACCATGGGCCGATATCATGGGCTTATCATATTATCGATAGCTAATTGTGGTCCCTTACATGATGTAGGTTAACCTCTTTATTTATTAACTATGACCCATACCATTGTTACATTATTCATGTGGGTACCTCCCTCTACACCCCATAATATCCCACCTAGGTATACTACATTCCACCCCCCTTAAACATGTTTCATCCCTGAAACATAAGAAGAACACAAATAATAAGATCTACCCAAAAGAGTAGTCCACTGGTACCATGTGCGTGCATATAGCCATCTAAGAGAAAGGTGAACCCTCTATCTAGCTCATTCCTCACTCGCTTGAGATGGAAGTTGATCTTGGCGGTTCCTTTATGTTGATGTGCTATGGTTGGAACTACGTACCTCTCTATCTATCGTGCGGGGGTTGTTGTCCTTATTGCTATTTTGTTTCCATCATGTTGGTTGTTTTCTTGTTCGGTGATGTGGGTGGTGATATGCTGAAGTTTTAACTAATGGCATATCTTTCTTTAATTCACTGCCTAATGGAGCCTCATCAGTATCTAGTACATGTTGTTGCACTTGCAATTGTTTCTTATCTTCTAGTATTACTTCAACCATAGACTCCTTGTCTGATGTATCAATACCTGTAACATTTTCTGGTTTAGCCTTCCTGGAATCTACATGTTTATTGATGGAAATATCCTGTAATGCAATTTTCTTCCTTTTATACCAGAGCTTCAGGAATTTCTTCTGCACATTAATATTGATAGTGCCAAAAGATTCCATCCAATGGTATCCCAAAGGAACATCCACATTAGCTATATCTGAAGCATAAAAATCAGAATGCAATACGATGTACTTATACATAGAAACCTTCAAATATTTATAAGCTTGAACATCCTCATTATCAACCAATGTGTTTTGCTGGAACTTGCAATTTTTTTGCCAAATTAACATTAATATAATTATGCTTGCAACTAAGATTTATAGACACAATGATATTCTCCTTTTGAATACATCCATGAACCTGTAATAAGGAGATACCATCAGAAAATAACACCCTATGTGTCTCATTATCTTATTTTCTAGCATGAGACCATTTGTTTAAAATGACTTTTTCAAAACCTTCATCAGGAATGCTTAAATAATTCTAGGAGCCAAGTGATTTCAACCATATTGGAGTCTCATCTCTAAACTTAAGACATGCGAGATTTCTCTAATATTCCCCAAATGTTGACTTTGCCCTTTTTATGAATTCTTCAATAGTATGGCCATCATCTTTTTGTGTATAAATAAAATCCTTGCTAAAAGCCATGAAGAGGGTTTTGAAAAAAATCACTTTGGTGAAAATTTAAAATGGATACAACTCAATCAATATGGCTCAGAATCCTTATTTTAACTTATTTTTGTAACTGGAACGACCATTATGCATCTTCCAATTTGATAAAAATCTCTATCTATACACTCTGGAAATTCAGATTCTCTTTGCAACTGTCCCATCATAAAAAAATCTGAAAAAAAATTCTCATTTTAAATTAACGATATCTCCCTAATCTGGACTCCAATTCGACCGATGTTTTTTTCAAATTGGGTAATTTTTCAAGAGGATCCCATATTTGCAATTTTTTTCTCAAAATTTTGTGCAAAACTACAAAAATTGATTGGAGATCCATCATCCATGAATTGTCGTGAAAAAAAATTCTGTAACACAACTCATTTTTAAATCAGTGATATATCCCTCATTCGGGCTCCGATGCGACCAATTTCTTTTTTGAATTTGGGTTTTTTTTCACAAAGAATCTAGATCTGCAATTTTTTTCTCCAAGTTTTGTACCAGATGTTTAAGATTTGATTTTCAAAATTGTGGCCACAAAAAATTCCTACAACAAAAGAAAAAAAAAAACTCAACACTTTGCACATGAAATGTTTTTGATACCACTTGTAATAGATTTGACCTGAAAATATATGACAATAGAAATATGCCGAGAAATAACAATATCTGAATATAGAAATTTTTCTCTTTATTAATAAGAACCCTTAAGGTAGGGTAACACCATACAATCACTTCTTAAGGAAGGAGAACACTCCACAATCCATATGCTTGACAATACAATAATCCTTGAGATATCTCAATGGGGAGTCTCTAGCCTCTATATAGGCTTCATACATACAATACCATGGACATATCACATTATTGCTAACTACTTGTGGCCCCTTACATGATGCGGGTTAACCTCTTTAATTATTGACAATGGCATGTCCCATCATTATAGTATTCTTGTGTGCACCTCCCTCTCTACCCCATAATATCCCCCCTATATATACTACAATTGACGTCATGGGCCTTGACCTAGACTATACACTATATGGCTCTTCTTTGAGTGGTGGCTTCACATACTCATGCGGGCTCCTACTAACGACCCCTGCCATAATTCAATGAGTGGCCCTGCCATAATTCAAGGACTGTGGACTCTTCTTATGCGAGGAATGTGTTTTCCAGGAATTTATCCTCTATCAGTAGAATGGATGACTACAAATTTATTTTTTTAGAAGACCATGGTCCTCACGCTCCTTGCTCTGGTACCACTTGTTGGTATTTGATCCATTTAATAACATAAGTAAGGAAGAAAAAATAAGTTTAAAAGAGAAATTAAGTGACATAAACATGCACAGGAAATTACGTGGTAAAAGCTTGATAGTGTGTCAAGGAAAACTCCCTTGGGCAAGGGATTGCAATTCTTATTTCTCTAAAGTCAAGAATGACTCTCCAAGTTACATCAAGGCTCTCCAAGTTATATCCCATTGTATTCTCATCATTTGAAGCATTCCTTTCTTAACTATAATAATGGTCGTGACAATATTAATTGATAACATGTATCCCGTCTAAGATGTAACTTGGTAATGTTTATATTATTATTTAATCATACATATACTTTGGTTGGACCAAGGTAAACTTTATGAATATCCCTCATTAGACCTTCAAACATCATATATATACATTTCAAGGCCCTATGCAAAGGAAGCTTCTCGTCACACTTGGGTTTAAATATATAGGGGTCCAACTACACGATTTTTGTGAAACCACGTGATTTTCATGTGGAGTTACACGATGAACCGTGGTGAGCGAATCAGAGACATCCATAGTGGAGATTTATTCAAGCATAGCTATTGTAACAGATCACCCCTCACTCCTCTATCAACTTTTCCATTTGCATGTTTCTGTTTTGACAATGGAGCTCCACAACTATGAAGAAATTTAGTGGGGATCATTATTTCTATATATACCAACAAAAATGTTTCATTCTAGGTCATATTGCTAACTTTGTCTCCTCTTACTTTTCTTCCTCCACTTTTCATTATGATATAATTATTTTACCTGCATGAATTAAAAGTTAGATAAATTCTTATTTCAAAATGTATTTATTCTTGTAGAGAGGTGTGGCCTTCCATTCCATGTTCTCTGTAGTGATTATATGGTTTTTCCATGGAGTTTACACTTTGCTCTCCCCTTGTCTCCCTGAGATATCAAAATATTTGGCTATCAATCTTCTTTTAAAACCATTCGTCTTGTTATTATGGTTAGACTTCATTCTACCTTGAATAAGTGTTCTAAGCATAGAAACACCAATTTATTTGGCAGGATTAAGGATCTCCACCTACCCTTTTGATGTAACCACAAGTACAGTTTCTCCATAATTTTACTTCCAACTTTTCTTTATTATTCCTTCACAAATTGTGACATCTAATTGGGGTAAATTCCGTGCGTTAATTTTCATTCCATTGATGGAAACTCGAGGGAAAATTTACTTTTGAAGGTTTTTTTCCTATCCTTTTAGCAGCGCCCAATTACTTATTTTCTCTAGCTTCATTCCTTACTGTAGGTCTTTGAATTGATTCTACTAGTTACGTTCGTGCTCTATCAAGTTGAGCCATAACTACTTTTAGTTAGTCTTCCCTAAATTTTCCTAAAGAGTGAAAGGGTTTCTATTTGGTGATGTATGATGTCTTAAAGAATCTTACTTCTAAGATAGGTTTATTACCGTACCCATATAGCTAGAACAATTATGAGAAGTAATAAGGTCTTTCTTTCTCTGTTTATTCCAACACATAGCATCCATTCATTTTCAGTTACTACCATAACATAACATGGTCCTATGATTTATAACTTTGAACTATTGAATGATTATAATGTATTTAATTTTCTCCATTGCATACTTTTACTCTTAGGGTTTATAATCGCAATATGTAGTGCATGCTATGTTAAAAATAGCTAAGTTTTCTTTAGATAAATTATGTTGACTAAGAAATATGATCTTCTCTATTAAGTACTAGAAGAATTTGAAGCCCTATTTTACTTTGAACTAATATATGTGTTTACCTAAAGAATTTTAGGAATAATGTTTCAAAAATGAGAATTCAAACCAACTAATATTGTTTTTCAAAATATCAAAACTAGGATAAAAGTATTGCAACCAAAATATGAACCATCTAAGATAAATAGATATCAAAGAAAAAATGTGGGTAGAATGAGGGCTGTCTTTTGTAGAGATACCTTAAACATGCTTGGATGACATGATCATGAATTCCATGGGTCTATTGGTTTCAAGTGGTATTCTCAATTGAAACCAAAAGGAAAAGCGAAAATAAATCTTTGGCTTAAATAATTGCACATGTTGGTCACATGAATGAATGCCTTCATATTTTAGGAAAATTTCCTGCTATGCTACCAATATTTACATAAAAAATAGAGATATAAATACTATAGAAGGTGGTAGGACTCTCATTCTACTTAGACCTCATTTATTTAAGAAAATTCCTTAACATCCCAAATCCAATAAAGTCTTTAATAGTACTAATGTAGATTCGTTAATAATCATAATGGATGATCTAAGGGAAGAGACAACTATTATTGGGGAACAATGTCGTTGGAGGTGAATTAGTAATATTTCATTATATAATATATGACAAATATTATGGCATGCAATATAAAATAATATGACAACCATAAAATGAAATTTTTTCCCCTGCAAACATAGATATATGAGCCACATAACAAAGCGCTAATCAATGTTCTATTTGTCATTAACCTCTTCTACAACATTTCCATGCTATGTCTCTATCATGACGATCAAACTCTACCTCTGCAATATTAGTGTCTAATAATGAGATGTTCATTCACCTTCATCATCTATGCATCCTCCTTTCTTATCATATGCAAGTTCACTTGATGTAAGAGCATCACATCTAGCTTTTACTCATACCTCTACTCACTCTATGCTCACTCTCTAACCTCACAATTATTGATATGCTCATCTATTGAAACAATTTGATCCATTATCTACACTACTCAATTAATTAATGACTTCAAACCCAAATCACTTATTATAGGTGGATATTTATTCAATTAGAACTTCCCAAACAATACAATGAGAAATTACCCTAGTTACAACAACTGTAAATCACTACTCTACACATCAATGCTATAAAATGCCACTTACAGGAAGTAACACATGTCTCCCTTTCAAGAAGAGAGTTAGTAACGTTGCTTTTTCTATCAGAACCTACTTCACCCTAGCTAGTATTGTAGGTCTTATTTCTAGGACTTATGCTAGCCTTTGTTAGGATCTCTTCAAGTTTAAAAAGTTATCTTTAAGTTTCTCCTGTAGAATTTTCTTTACAAATCAACTAGCTCACTGATATCATGTAGAAATTTCACCTGTAGATCAAACTGATATATACAATGTACTAAAGCATAATACTATATCTACATATACCATAAACTTCATGGAAGCTTAATTGAACATGAGTAACATCAAGCATGAACAGATATAACTAAGAATGAGAAGGAACCAACCATAACATAGAAGATATAACCTCGGGAAAGCACCAACCTAAAACCCCATCTCTGTGTTATTAATCAAGTGGAAATCCTCACCAACATACAAAAAGAATCAGCACCAAAGCTATCCTTCTCTCTCTGTACTATGATGATCTATCTCATAGACTACCTAGGCCTGAATATATAGGCTACACAAGTCCTCCAAGCTCTTATTTCCTTGCGCAGTTTTGATTGGGGTCCAATTACATAACATGTGTGAATTGGCCATACCATACCTATTGTCACCTTAGGTCCAACTACGTAGTACTAGAAGGAATAATATTCTCTTCATGCAAGGAATATTCACTAGGAATATCGTAGCAACTGATAGTACATTGTCCCTCATCTGATCTCAACTGGGTCTCTATCTGAATTGCCATGCATCAGTTATCCATGAGTGAATACTCAGTTATCTAAAAATACCAGTTGTCACATGCATGCAAACATCAACAAACTGAATCTCATTAATTTAACAACTTGTTAAATTAATCTAACTGGACTTGACTAAGTTAAACTAAGTCAACTGATCCTCTCACTATAGAACTCACTCTTAATTCCTCAATCAGTGGAGTAAACTAAGGACACATTCCCCAACCAGTGGAGAAATTATTGCATATTCTCACAAAGACTTCAAGTTTGATTTTCCTTAACTAATTAACTCAAACTGAATTAACTAATTAATATTCAAACTGTTGGTAAGACCAAATTTGAATTTTACTTCCTATTTCTAGTCTAGGGACTGACTAAAATACGAATCCACATTGCACTGCTAAAAATATAACTTCTATTTTTAGCACTTCCATTTTTCATTCCCTGTTGCCCAATCCAGCACTAATGTTGAAACTGCTATTTTTAGCAGTGCTATTTTTAGCACTTCTATTTTTAGCAATTTCTTGTTCCCAACTTTAAACATCTCCAAAGCCTATAAATCCTCCTACACCTTCTCCAGACCCTATCATACCTTCTTGAACTCCACTACAACATCAAGAACATAGACATAAGGGATTAGCTTGCCATCATATATGCATCATCAAGTGAGGAAAATGAAGGAGACTTAGCTAGTCAAATGCCTCTACGTGCATCAACATCTCTTCATCAAGTCATCATCAAGTCAACATGTTTGCATCAGATCAATGGTAACTTATCTCTAGCTGACCAAAAATCTTGATGGACACCATCATTAGGTTGACGTTAATTATAGGAAAAACAATACTAAGTTCATCTTTACATCAATGCCAACAAGGGTATGATGGCCTCCCATATAGGGGAAACGTAAGGCCCATCTATCCACTCCTAGGCACAAGCAAGCTATATTAAACCTACATTTTTGACTTAATGACATGCTTTCTAGCTTAAGGAGGTATTACAACAGTCAATGAGGTTTTTCATATTCTATTTTCTTTAACATGTGTGTTGTGTAGGACTTCAAAGAATTTTTCATAGGTTTTGAGAAGATCTAGCAAACGACATTCATCAGACTTTTTTTCTGTTGAAGGAGAGTCTTGACTTAGCTAGTTGAGGGTATTTAATGACCCTTCCTATTGTTGTGACGTGGCCGAGGAAGCAAGATCCATTTTCTAGTGATATTTGGAGGGAAATATAGTCATCCCATCAAGGAGGCTACCCACTACTTATTGTATATAATAGAGGCTCAAGTGGCCTAGTAGACATTTACATAAGCATGTAAAGAATAGGGGAAAAGTCTAAATTAGTTTTTCTAAGCAAGCTTTGTAACTTTCTAATGTAAAAGAAATTTTTCAGTTAGTTTATGTGATATCATATTTCTTATCTTAGTTTGGATTTACTCCAAGGTTTTTGAGCTTCCTTGGTCTACGGCCCACTCCATGTGCTCTAGATCCCTCTTGTATTATTCATGTTTATACATATTTTCATTTTTGCAATGAAATACTAAAATTATGTGTACAAGTTATATTTTGTTTTCCATTATTCATGTGAATGAGTTCAGTAGAAAAGTTGTAAGTAATAATATTTTGGATTTCAAATACCTCTAATATATTATCAATGCTAAATTGGATCAACATTGATGTAGCTTTGGCTCTCTAAAAATGAATTCTACACATCAAATATTGGTAGGGGACCTTTAGAGCTTAATTGACTAGACGGGGTTGTGAATGAATATGTGTCTGGTGAGCATTATAAATAATAGGTGAGGAAACAACTAAAGTATTGTACAAAAATGAAGGGATTTTCATACTGTTATTTTGGGGAGCTAAGATTTATGTATAATCTATGAATACTTGTTGATGCCTCGAAAATCATTGCATCAACATTGGGGGAAAACCACTCAGTCCAGACCTTAAAGGCAGTTCTTTTTCCGTTTCGTGTGGTGGCTTTGACTAGATATAATGGGACCAGTTTCCCAATGATTTATGAATAGGATGGATAAGTGTCTAATTTACTTATATCTAATGGAAAATGCTAAAAAAATTATTCTAAAATGCAATAATGTAATTAACTAATCTATCACGGGAAATCTCTGTTTTAGTGCAACTCTTAATGGTTCTTATTGAAAAGTAAGCATGTAGATGACTTTAATTTTAAACAAAAATATTCATTCATATGATAATTACTTTGTTAAAATAGTTGAACAAAGTAATAATTAAAACATTATTGCACTAATCTTTATATATCATTGATGCATATATAGATGAAAAATAACAATTCTTCAACATTCAATAGTGATAAGTAAAAGAGATTGTTGTAAGAACTTTATACATACATCAATAATAGCAAAAATGAACGAATGCTAGTTCACATAAAAGAATGAAGCAAAACATAGATAATAGTACCATATGTGTTCGAATCCTTCCAACATGAATTTGCATTTGGATCCCGCTCTCTAACTTAGAAATACTCTTATAGGAAGCAGTAGTGCATATCAAACAAAAGTACTCTTCATTAAAAGCTCAGAATAAAGGTCCAGTTTCATAAAAAAATTATATATTGGAAGCAAAATAGTGCAACTTTGGATCCAAGTCTTCTTACAAAATTTTTAGGACCCTTTCTAAAAACACGAAAGGGTCTATAAATACTATCTAGACTAACTAACTACGAAATAAAAATTTTATGAGTTGGTGTAACCAAATCAAAAAC
This sequence comes from Pinus tabuliformis, assembly GCA_031772625.1. Taxonomy (NCBI): domain Eukaryota; kingdom Viridiplantae; phylum Streptophyta; class Pinopsida; order Pinales; family Pinaceae; genus Pinus; species Pinus tabuliformis. The sequence continues at coordinate 1,338,674,879 of CM062820.1, forward strand.
ACATGAAAATCTCCCAGAAATAGATATGCTTTCAGTCAGTAAGGATGGTTCATTGTTTCAGCTGACTATCTTTTGGCTTGAGCAGGCATATGGCGAGCATCAATTGCAATTCTGGAGGATGACTCATACGCAAATGCAGTTGGGCAGTATACGTGGCATCAATGATTTCAAGAATCATGTAACTGATGGCATCAGTTAGGCATTTGATCGCTATCCTTTGACTGTATGGTTTCACAAGGTAGAACCAAAAGGTTTCCCATGTTAGTGTTTGGATGCCCGCGATTAATCTTTGCTTCTTTTCCAGTTCCTACTTCCATGTCTACTCCAATGCTTTGATTGATGGTAATTTCCATGCGGTACATTCTGAAATTAAATTTGACAAATAAAGAGTATTATTAATCAATTCCACTAAATTACCAGTCATCAATCTACATCTCGATGTTGCCCTTTCTTCCTTCATCAGTTGAGTTTACCACTGAAGGAACAAGATTTCCTTTTGTGATTCCAAAATTTGAGGTAGATTTGTAGCTTGTCCTTCCTTGGTTTCTTGCCAGGAAAGCAACTCTATTAGTGTTTCATCTACCTGCTCCAACTTTTGTCTATCATCAACCGACTTATCAATCATAGATGAGGAAATCTCAGAGAAGGGAGGAATAAGAAAAATATTATTACATAACAAGTTCACCTGAGTAGATAACGCTTTAGTTATTTGGAGAGCCTCTGATTTGAATTCCTCTACCTTAGGAAATTCCTTGAACCCTTCTATTGGTAATGGCAGTTGAGTAATCTGTTCATCTTTCGATTTGCTTAACTGTTCATTCATTGTCTTTAACTTGTTCAATGCTTGAGACAACTCTTTTTTCTTTTGAACTGCATGTTGGTCTATCCTCTGTTTCTCTTTGAGAAATTGTTCATTTAATTGCTCGTTTGATTGCTTCTATGCTGCTAATTCCTGCTCTAACTGCTCTATTCTCTGTTGTCTTTCATGTACCTATATCTCTAGTGAGATGATCACTCGATCCTTTTATTTCAGAAAATTATTGACTTCCGATGCCTTTTCCATAATAGCTATTGTATATTCCCCGGTATACTGAGAGAGTTTAGTAAGATCTTCGGAAGGGTTGACTTCCTCTCTCCATACCACATTAGTTATCTCCATCTGTGTAGGTAAAAGAGAAGATTGATCAAGTTTTCTATTTTTTCTTTGTCTCTTTATTATAGCCCTATGCGTAGGGTTGTAGAAGACATCTAAGGGTGGTATTTCTTCTACGCATAGAATAATCTCATCGCAGGGTTCTATGGAATCATTGCTAGGTAAAATTGACTCGGGGTTTGAGTCAGGGTTGACCTGGTGAAATAGTAGTGGTTTTGGGCACATGGTATAATGTACCCATGGTATTATGGTCTGTGGTATTGCATGTAATGGAGCCTATAAAAGCTTGGGAATACTTCATTGTAATTTAAGCCTAAGCGGTGAAGGCTCACGTGGTCAGATTGGCCAGCTTTTTGGCCAATGCTAATGAGATCTTATTGGGTTGGGTTTTTCCTCGAATTTGGGGTTTTCTCGGATAAACATTTTTGTTTATGTGTTTATGATTTTTGCTGTGTTTTGTTCCTCTGGTAAATCTTCGTGATTAATTTACGATTTGTAATAAATTTTTTAACAATGGGTATCAAAGCCATTTTGGCTTCGGAAGGACTTTTTTTTTGTTGCCAAGGGTTTGACTTGGCTTCGCGAATGAAGGGGATGTGGTTTTCATTGGATCTAGATCGAGAATGAAATGATTTTGTTGTATCTATGGTTTCGTTGTTGTAATGTAAGGTTTAATTGTCGATGGATATGCATATGGAGGTGCTAGATCAATATAGATCTACTTAGATCTACGTGTGAAGAAGATAGATCTCATCAGTTTTTGTGGCCAAGATGCTGACTGTGAAGGACTATGTGGCCAATGTGATGAGCTAGAAGAACTACATGTAGAATCGAAGGCATAATGGTGAAGAAGTGCAAGAAATGATGCTATTTTATGAACTGGGGCTCGTGCGATTGGAATTTTCAAGATGTGGTGCCTCTCAGACTTCAAGCTCATGGAGTCCATGAGAGCCCATGATGATGCCATCAATATTGAGGCCGTTGGCTCCTGCAGGTACCTCTACACGACCTCCACGGATGCTACTGTGAAGGTGTGGTCGAAGCCCATGGGATCAAAGTCACATAGATTGGTGGCCATGATGGTGGGCCACTCGGCATCTGTCAATGCATTCAGAGGTGGCCAACATTTCTTGGCACAATGAGATTAGTGCTTTCAGGTTCAAGGTGGCTGAGGGGCGAGCATCTCGGCATCGTGCTATGCCTATGCACCATGGGCGAATTTCTCTGTAGTGGCTCTGCCGATAAAACGATTAGGGTATGGAAAAGGGACTACAGGGGCTCCTCGCACTTAGTAGTCATTATCCTACAGGGGCACAAGGGCTCGGTCAAGTGCATAACTACCTCCACTGACATGGCTTCAGGGTTTCTTATCTACAGTGGGAGCATCGACCATAGCATCAAGGTGTAGTGGCAAAGTGTGGATGAGTAGTGTGAATGGCAGGAGTCATGCTATGAAATGGACATGCTCCTGGTCTATATCTCGGGAATGAGCACACCCATGTGATATTATATTTTGGAATTTCATTCTGAATGTTGAGCGATTCTTCTGGACTGGGAGTTGTAGATGACTGCATGCACATTTTCTTGAATCTAGAGAGGAAGAAGATCCATCACTACGTGGTGTTCAAGATTGACTAAAGGACTTGTTGACCTACTGAGAGTTATGATGACTTAAATTTTTTCTTGCTAGATACTACGTAATCTAAGCATGAAACAACAGATCTAAGTGTTGCATTAGAGAAACGACAAATGGCTAGACATCAACGTTAATGAAAATGAGGATGATGTTTTAGCAGGAAAATCGATGGATGTGAATGTTGTGTCAACAATACTATGGGCCTTAGTGGGTGCTCCTAACATAAGCAAAAATTAAAAGGCTAAAAATGAGTTTACACATAAGGTCGATCTGCATTAGATGCAACAATGAAAGTCAAACTTAAAGCCAGAGAGGATATGTGCATGTGGATTGATTAATTGATGAACCATGTACCTAAAACGAATGCCTAGATGATTGGAAGTTACAGCGGTTACTGATCCATGTAATCCGGTAGATGGGTTCTTTTTATATGAACATTGATGCCATATGTACAAAGAAAACAACAAAGGAAAACAAAATATTATGGAGTAAATTTTTTATTACATGTAAATGGGCATACTGCTGTAAGACTTGGTATGGCATGTGTACCCCTGGGTAATTACTGGTAAAATATGGGTTAGACCTAGGCGATAGGGGGGATGTTGGGTTAACAATACCCAGGTAATTTTTTTAAGGGGGCTAAGGGCTTGAGTGAGTGAGATTGTCTCACTTAGCAGGTTTTCTCTAGATTTAGTCAAGGAACCCCAAGTTAATTTTAAGGGGGGAATTGCTAGGTAAAATTGACTCAGGGTTTGAGTCAAGGTTGACCTGGTTAAATAGTAGTGGTTTTGGGCACATGGTATAATGTACCCATGATATTATGGTCCCTGGTATTGCATGTAATGGAGCCTATAAAAGGTTAGGAATACTTCATTGTAAAGTAAGCATGAGCGGTGAAGGCTCACTTGGCCGGATTGGCCAGGTTTTTGGCCAATGCTAATGAGATCTTATTGGGTTGGGCTTTTCCCTGGATTTGGGGTTTTCCTGGATAAACGTTTCTGTTTATGTGTTTATGGTTGTTGTTGTGTTTTGTTCCTCTGGTAAATTTCTCTATGATTAATTTACAATTTGCAATAAGTTTTCTTAACAATCATTTCAACATCTATTTGGGTCATGGATGGGCCTCTAGTTCCTTTAGTTGGAACTGTATTAGTTGTTGTCTTTTGTCCAATTGTTACTTCAGGTGTACTAAATCCCTGCAAGCTCTCAGTATTGCTGATAATTGAGTCAGACTGTTGCCATTCTTTGAGTAGTTTGGGATCAATATGAACATCTGAATTAATAAGTTCACTGCCCTTTTATTTTTCTTGCTACTGCACTAGTGTTTCTTCTTTCTTAGGAACTTCTTCTACTGCAGGAGCTTTGTCAACAGTTTGTTGTTTAGTTTCGCTTGACTAGACTGTCGGGGTTGTGGCCAATAGGTCTAGAGGCAGAGTTTGCAATCTCTTGTCTCTAAGCATATTAAACGTTTCCAGTCCTTCATCTTGATACCTCATCCTGGCCAATGATTTAACTTGAAACAATGATTCAGCTGAGGAAAATAGATCATCGAATTCATTGGCTTTATGATCAAACTTACCAAGTTTGGCTTGAGACATGACATTATAAGCAACCTGTCTTGGATCATATGGCCTGTTAGGAATTGTGGCCAGGTTCAGCATTAGCATCTTTTCTGTCCCCTTCTCTGCATGCTTATAGTCATGCAGAGTGAAAATGCCACACTGTAAAGGGAAGTTTGGCCAAATGTGCTTCTTTGAATTCTTAAGGGTTTTGGATGTCCCTTCTACTGTTATTTGGTAGGCAAACTCCCGAGCAAACATTTATCAACCACATACAAGGGAAGAACATGGGGTTTAGTAAGGCTACCAAGAATCCTTATATAAGTAAATTTCTCCTCTCCAAACCAACTGCCTACTGCTGTTAATCAACTTCTACTTCTGGGGATATCCTTGGAGTAGGTTTATTAAAAATAGAATAATATATAGGGAGAATAAAACCATTGCAAATTTTATACAAATAATTTTTGTAATTTTCCTTCCATAACTGTTGGTGGTAAATATGGATTGGATTTGGGTCTTGAGGAGTCCATTTCCACCCAAGTATTGGATATTCTGAATTAAAGCAAATAGTATCCATAATATAAGCACTGTAATAGAACGAGGGAATAATCCGGGAAGTTTTATGCGCATTTATTCTGTACTCTAAAGTTGCTATGGCTAGTTTATCAGACAAGATATTAACCCAATCCATCACACAACCATTGATTAGAGCTTCCATTAGGGTAACCATTTCTATGGCGAATTTTGCCAAATCATGTATTCCCCACATCCTATACATCATAGCCCCGACATAAGAATAAGGGGAACCAAAGAGTCAACAGAGTACTTACCTGATGACTCATGCTTGTGCTTTTTGGGGAAATGTCTCCATTGCTTTATTGGGGCTGACTCTGAATCGTTCCCCTTTGCAAATGCCTCCAAGAACGCATTGTTGTATCACTTCTCAGGTCGAGGTAAGTGGTACAATTTAATGAGATCCTCAGGCTAGAATGAGCCAAATATCCTCCCATGAGCTGTGCAAAAGGTTCTCTTCGAGACTGAAATTTTTTCCACCACCCATCTCACTACATCAGTATATGGCAAGATTTTAGTTTGCATTGCTATTCTATGTAGATACGAACAAGCCAATTCTTTAAGAGTTCCTTTCGATTTGTTAGTTGAATCACCTGTGGCTTCCTCTAATAATTCCTCAGGGTTCTTTGCTTCTATTAGATTATAAATTCTCTCCCATCTCGTGTTTCCTAGACCAAGGAATGTTGTATCTGAGATTAATCCTTTCTTGCTTGGTCTGGGATCTTTGACTGGATGAGCTGCTGCTATGGACTTCCTTGATTTCTTACCCATTTTCTCTGGTTCTCTGGTTTCGGAAGAATTTTGCATAAATAGTTGCAAGCAGTGATACAGAGAAAATGTTGTTGCAAGCCAATATGATAATGAATAGAATTACGCCAATTGGTATAAAATACAATATAGTTAAGGATTACCACTATGAAATCCTTTGAAAGATCCATTCTTAACTACAATATTGAATAGCAGTTTAAACTGTTAATCGTGGTAAATATCATCATAAATTCCCATCACGTCGCCGATATGTCAAATGATTGTTTCAACCGTGCTTTAGATTTTATTGATCGGCAATCAGCGATAAATCGTTGATCGGCAATCGGGAGTGTCAAAGAAAAGTCTTTTAAGACTTTCTTTAAATATCTCTGATCACCGAAAGGTGATACAATATAATGAATGCAGACTTTCTTAATGTATATTTTCTTTTCGAGCTGTCTACCCAATTAATAGATCGTAGTCGGGATTTGACATGGTCTTTCATATCTTTGTCATGTGACTCCACCGAGTGCTAATTGTCGATTGCAATTATCTTTATTGCATTGGGAGTTTTGGTTAGGCTTCTTCATAGGTCCCTTTATTATTGACACGACTGATTTGTTGATTGCGATTTGCTTTATCACATTGGAGGAATTGAGGGGCTTTGATTTATTGTGCATCCGCATTTGTTTTCCCCGATTTGCTGATAGCGATTACCTTTTCAGACCAGAGGATTGGGTGATGCTATTTTTTGTGTGTTTCCTTTAATATTATGATATGCGATCTTAGATCGCTTTATGAAAATATAGAATGATTTTTTTTAATATTATAAAGGAACACTTTATTTCTTATTTGAAAGGTTCTATAAATTGATTTATTTACATCAGGGGTTTTAACAAGGATTTTTCATGTGATGAGGTACATACCATTTTATTCACAAATCTAACTAAGTTTGTTTTTTGAGGGACCCATTTCATATTAAGATTTTGTATAAAAATTTGTATGAAATGGGGGGTTGTTGTACAGAACAAAAATTAGTGATTCATTAGGAGAAAAAGTTATCTCTGAGACAATAATATAATATTTTAACTTCTTAATCTGAAAACCTTAATAGATAGAGAAAATCTAATATAACTAGGTAATTATAATTTCTGAATGCAATGAAAATTATTTTTGCTATTTCTTTCTCATCTCAAAATTAGATACGTCCTAATTTTTAGGTAAACCTTACTTGGTTGATAATGATAAAACAAAAGTCTTCTCTCACCTAGCTTGTATAATGACTCCTTTGTCACAAGTAGAGCCATTGCTACCAGCAAACGTCCATAGTCTCGGTAGGGTTACGTTTTAACCATTTAATTATTCATTGATCCATCCATTTCAGAGTATAATTTAAAAGAATGAATGCAAAAGACATGTTTCCACATTTTTTGTATTTCATTTTCTTTTTCCTTTATTTTGTAAGATAAAGAGCCATTATCCTAGTTTGATGGCCAGCTGTGGACAATGCTATTCACTAGTTGTAATTTAACTAAACAAGTTGGCTAATGATGAGACCCCTTGTCTTATAATTATATGACATTATCCTATTTTGGTATGCAGTATTGGTAATGTCAGTTGAACTAGTCCCCTATGAACATGGTAAGTGGGCTTATGATAAGACCTCTTATCTTTTATATCAAATATATTTTAGAATTACACTCTGAAAAATTATAAACTTTGATGGATGGGGTGAATATTTTTCTCCTTAAGAGAACATGGATGACAATTTTGAGAGTTGAAGATGCTAGTCTTGAATCAGTCTTTGCTTTGTATTAATAACCGTTTTTAGGCTTCTAAAACTTTTAGAATGATTTAAAATATTTTTTTAAGTTTTGAGAAGATTTTACAAAAATAAAAATGGTTTTCAGAATTCAATCATACCTAATTCCTAAAATCTTCCTTTTCTTTCAAGGCTTTTCATCTATCAAAAGTAAATATTAAGACTATTTTCTTTTGAGTGACCTTTTCAATATAGTAAAAACCAATAGGATGCTATTTACAACTTTTATTTCTTAAAACAAGAATAACTACATAAATGCAACTGGAAATTGAATATTTACAAAGTGAGAAGTGGTTAGCTCCTCAATTGAAGAATTTTTTCAAAATAAGGCCATTGACAGGAAGAGAATCTCTCTTTCCTAATAGATCTTGTAATATGAATGTAGATGGCCTTATCTTCTCACTGATTTGGAATGGTCCAAGCCACATTTTTTGAAACTTAGTGTGCTCTCATTTATCCTCATGGGCCTTGTCCCACTTCAAAACTAGATCACCAACTTGTAAATGTTTTGAGCCTATTGAAGTTGTATCAAAAGAAGATTTGTTAATTTGTTTATGCTTTGCATGTGTAATTCAGGCTTTCTCTCTTTCTTCCTCTAGTTTCAGGATCTGATCATGTCTTAATTGAATAGAAGATGAGGTACTTTTTTCAATAAATTGCGCTAAGGCTAGTGATGGAAATACTAGATTTGACGGTATGACAACCTCCTTTCCATACTCTAAATTAAATAGAGAAGTGCCAATTGAGGCCTTCTCTATTATACGGTCTACCCATAATGCAAATATCGAAGATTTATGCCGGTTTTTATGATTATGTTCAATAGTTATCTTAGTGATTTTGATAAGATTTTTATTGGTAGATTCTGCTAAACCATTACCTTGAGGGTAGTAGTTTGCAGAATATTTCAATTTGAATGCTATTTTGATACCAAATTTCAGTATAGAATTACCAAAGAAGTAAGATGCATTATAAAAAATAAGAGCATTCGGGACACCAAACCTGGTAATGATGAACTGATCTATGAATTCAATGATTGCCTCAGAGTTTGCTATCTTCAAAGGAATTTCTTCCACCAGTTTAGTAAAGTAATCAGTAGTTGTAAGGATATACCTATGTTTCTTGGATGAATTTGGAATATTTCTCCAATGATGTTCAATCCCCATTGTTCAAAGGGCTGTTCAATGTTGACTAGTTGCAGAGAAAAAGCTAACTTATTTTGTCTTCCACTGGTAGTTTGACATGTCTGGCATCTCCTTACATATTCATGAGTATTTCTAAACAAGGTGGGCCAATAATACCCAACATGAATGTTTTTGTGGGCTATTCTATCAGCCCCAAAATGTCCTCATACCGGACCATCATGTAGTTCCTGCAAGATGTTTTGTGCTTTAGGATCTTCTAAGCATCTTAATAAAATTGAATCATAATTCCGTCTAAACAACACATAATCAACAATCATGAAATTCTTTGCCTTTAGTCTTATGGCACGTTTATTTTTATAGGAAAGATTAGAAGGAGTGTACCCATTTTTTAAATAGAATATCAAATCTGCAGATTGGGATTTAGAATTGTTTGTACTTATCTCATTGATTTCTTCAATACCGTTTGTAACGTCATGTTCATGAATTTTAGAAGCTCCTGCTAACAACCTACAAAAACCTTGGCCTTTGACAATCTTTGCTGGTTTTATGTCCAAATCATATTTTTGTAATGTTGTGACCCAATTTGCCATTTTTCCTCCCAATTCCCTTTGAATTAGTAATTGTCTTACTGCTAAAAAAGGGACTATAACTTTTGTATGAGCCTTTAAGAGAAAGGGCCTGAAGTGTTTAATGCCTTTATATACAGCAAAGGATTGTTTCTCAACTTCAAAGTAATTGAGTTCAGCACCTTGAAGTTTTGAACTATAAAATTAAATTGGTGCTTCCAAGTTTTGACTATTGATTTGTGTCAGCACTGCTGCGTAAGATGAATCAGATGCGAGAGTATATAGAATGAAATGATTTGAAAAATCAAGAGTGTTTAATGTAGGAGCATTTATGATTTGCTTGTTTGATCAAATCAAAAGCTTCCTATTCTATATGTCCCCATTTAAACATTGAATTCTTCTTAATCATGGTTTGTAATGGTAATTTAATAATCTGCGAAAAATCTGGGACAAATATTTTTTACAAAATTAATTTGGCCTAAAAATGACTGCATTGTTTTTCTATTATGTGGTAATGGAATATCATAAATCGCTTTGATTCTTTCTGGATCAATATAAATACCATCCTTTGAAACAATGAAACCCAAGAGCTTACCTTGGTCAAGAGAAAAAAATGACTTTTTAGGATTGAGTTAAATGCCATACCTTTTGCAGCACTCAAAGATTTGTTTCAAATCATATAAGTGATTTGATCTTTTCTTAGAAAAAATAGTAATGTCATCCAAATAGATAACTACTGATTTATTGATTAGGCCTTTGAATGTGATGTCCATTGCTCTTTGAAATGTAGCTCCAGCATTGATTAATTCGAAAGGCATTTTTTGATATGCATAAGTTTCCCATTTGGTTCTGAAAGTAGTCTTAAGTCTGTCATCAGGGTGGACTAGAATTTGGTTATACCTTGAAAGACCATCTAGGAAGGACTTAATTCAGAACCAGCCACCAAATGGAGAGTTTCCTCCATGGTACGTAAAGTGAAGTTATCCTTTTGACTTGCTTTATTAAGATTTTTGAAATCAATACAAATTCTAATGTCACCATTTTTCTTCCTTAATGGCACCATGTTGGACACCCAATTTGAATGTCTAACAAGGAAAATTATCTTAGCTTTCAAGAGTTTTTTTAATTCATCTTTTATCTGACTCTCTAAGTTAGGATGAATCTTGCTTAATTTCTGTTGTACTGGTTTTTCTTCAGATATCATCGAAATTGTATGTTGTATGATGGATGTATCATACATTTTCAAATCATCATATTTCCAAGCGAAGACATTTTTATATTTATACAATAATCTAATAAATGCAATTCTTTCTTCTGAAGTAAGTCCTAATCCCAAATTGATGTTTTGTGGATTCTCCTCAGTACCAAGGTTTATTAATTGAAATATCAAAGTAGAACTTTAAAGCTTTGAATTAGTAACCTGTTTAAACCTATATTTGACCACTAGTTTGGGTATTGAGTTTTCTTCAAGATTTTCCTTCATTTGAAGATCATGCTGAATTTCATCAATAATTTAATCATCACAGGACTTATCAGAGGTTAAGAAATTTAAAATTTCATCATCATGATTGAACACTCACCAGTTAGTGACATTGTCAGGAATCGATGGCTTGAAAATTAATTCTACTGAAAACCTATCGGGGTTGTAATCTTCAGATGGCGGGAGCTTAGAAGCAACATTAGCTAGCAAATCTACTGTTGCATTCTGAGATCTTGGGATGGGAGAAATATTGAATGCTAGAAAATGAGATACAAGGTCTTGCACCAAGGACTGATAATGTTTAAGGTGACTAGAAAGGCAATGTATAGTATTTCTGACTTGTCTTATAACAATTTCAAAGTCACCGAACACTTTCAAATATTGAACTTTAAGACCAATAGCTTTATAAAGTCCTTTAAACAAGGCTTCATATTCAATAGTATTGTTTGTGCACTCAAATTCTAATTTGCATGATAACATGGTCTTTTCTCCCTCAGGACTAACTAAAATACATCCTGCCCCTACACCTTCATTAGATTTAGACCCATCAATATATAATGACCAAAACAAAGGTTTATCTACAGTTTTATTTACAGTTTCTTCAGCAGTTTTGACACACCTTGATGTATCTATTTTTGAAAAAATTTCAATTTGAGATGTGAAACTAATAACTGAGAAAGGTGATGATTGAGCAGTAAAATTTCCAAAGAATGATTCGGATGAATAGTTACCTAGAATGTTGCTGTTGAATGCTATTGGCCGGTTTTCTTGGTCAAACTTGGTAACAATATGAGTCATAGGTTTATCTCGATCAATCTTGATCTGATTTGGATTTCCTTTATAGGGTAGCCACACGTGTGACCAATGGGTATAAATGTAACCATCAATTTTCTCAAACCAGTATATACTTAAAATCAAAACATAGAACTCAGGAATATCAGTGATTAAGATATCAATTCTCTGAACAACTCTTGGGTTAGTTAATAACCTAATGGTAACAGAATTGATTTCTCCTAATACTTGGACCTTAGTTCTATCCAACTGGACAATATGTATTCCAAACTTTTGGGGTTCAATATTCAGTTTAGAACAAACTGAGGTTGGCATTATATTCGAAGAAGCCTCTGAGTCTATCAAGAAATTATGCAGATTTATATTATAAATATCGTAGGTCAAGAAGAAAGAAGGAGTATGGGAATTTGATCTATCTCTAATTAAAACAACATCAGTAGCTTCTACCCTACTAGGAGGTGGTTTACCTGTTTCATTAGCAGCTTTGGACAATACAACATTTGGAAGAGGAGAAGAAGGTACTGCATCTAACTCCTTGAGTAGAAATTTTTGTTGATGTTTGATTTTACTAAGCTCAAACATTGTGATATTTGCCTTTGTTTTCTTCATGTCTACAATAATGTTGTAATCCATAGAGTTTGTAACTACTAACATTTTAGATGTTAAAGGTGGATTTGATGCTGATGGCTGATTTTGAGAAGGTATCGTTGTAGATTTCTTTGTGGGAACTTTTTCTTTAGTAGTGGTGCCCGTATCCCTTTTCTTCTGAGTTATTTGAATAGGTTCAGGAGTACCCTTACTCCTGGTAGTTACAAGAAAAGCTTCCTATTCATTTTCTGTATCAGAATTAGTCCAGATAAAGTCCCACATCCCATGACATTCTATAGTCACCTCTTCTTCAGTTTCTTCAGATGATAAGACTGTCTCTTCTTCTTCTTCTTCTTCGGGGTCTAAGTCTGCATTGGATATAGCATTTGGAGGCTTTGATTCAGGTTTCTTAAAGTTTCTAAATGGCCTTTTTGTTGAAGTCTCGGCTACTTGTTTCTTGATTTCTATCATTTCATTTGACATAGTTTTGGGAAATTTTTGGAGACCTTCCATATCATAGGGATCTTTAGCCACTTTATTTTTTGAATCATCTTTGAACGAGACCTTTTTTATTTTCTTTCTTCAATAGCAGCTTTCTTTTCTAAGGCAATGATGCATTTCTCTACAGCAAGTGCTTCTTTCATTATTTCTGCTAGAGTTGGTTTTGCAGCTCTATCTACAAAGATAGCTATATTTGAGGGTAAAGCTGTTATATACCATTCACTTATAACTTGCTCATTAGGTTTAGAGGTAGTTGGAATCTTATTTAAGAGTTTATTAAACTATGAATTGAACTCTTTTATAGGTTCTTTAGACTCTATCCTAAGATTTGAAAGATCATTGATTAACGTTGCTAGAGATCTATCATCACCATATTTAGTCAAGAACTATTCTTGAAAAATATTCCAACTGGTAATGGATCCTGATGGCAATGAAAAGTACCAAGACCCAGCTGATCCTTATAAGGTATAAGGGAAAAGTCTAAGAACCACATATTCCTCTGTAACTCCTTTTAAGTTGACTGACAACATAAATTTGTTAATGTGCTCATTTTCCTGTATGCTTGCATCTGGATTAAATTTTGGCAACCATTTTCAGGATGAGCTGGCAATGGGTGTAATGGTGCAGGCATCATGACCACACCAGGATTATTCCATGGATTTTGTGCCATTGTCAAACTACTACTATATGACAACGTTGATGAAGTTCGAAATGATTGGGAAGGACCAGATATTGTAGTTTGAGGAGGTTGAGAAATAGATGTTGAAGTTTCAGTTCCCTGTTGAACAACAATCTGGAGTGGAGGAGTGGATGGTTGACTTCGCACTAGAGAAGATGAAATGGATGATGATGATGAGATAGCTTTCCTTGCCCATTTCCTTTTAGGCAAAGGTAACTCAGTAGGTTCAATACCAAGATTTTCACTCTGAAGTATAGTGAGAGGGTGAGAAGGAATGAATTGCGAAGTTACACTGCATTTAGATACCTCAGATTTCTGTGGAGATATTGAGAATCCTTGAAGTTTGTGGATAAGAGACTATACTTTAAGAGATTATGGAGTTAATTTATTTGAAATATTTTAGGGTTGAGCAGTGGTCATTGTCTCTTCTACTTCTCACTTGGAAACTGGAGTTCCGACTTGCAAGGGAGAAGTCAAGGTGAGGTGGAGGGAGATTTACTCTCGAAATGGGTTGTATATTTGGATTTTCTTTCTGTTCACAATTCATGCCCTCCTTCTAGTGCCAAAAATGTTTATGCCTCGAAAATCGCTGCATCAACATTGGGGGAAAACCACCTGGTCGGGACCTTAAAGGCAGTTCCTTTTCCATTTGGCATGGTGGCTCCAACTAGATATAATGGGACAAGTTTCCCAATGATTTATGAATGGGATGGATAAGTGTGTAATTTACTTATATCTAATGGAAAATGTTGAAAGATTTATTCTAAAATGCAATAATGTAATTAACTAATCTATCTCGGGAAATCTCTGTTCTAGTGCAACTCTTAATGGTTCTTATTGAAAAGTAAGCATGTATATGACTTTACTTTTAAACAAAAATATTCTTTCATATGATAATTACTTTGTTCAAATAGTTGAACAAAGTAATAATTAAAACATTATTGCATTGATCTTTATATATTATTGACACATATATAGATGAAAAATAACAATTCTTGAGCATTCAATAGTGATAAGTAAAAGAGATTGTTGTAAGAACTTTATACATACATCAATAAGAGAAAAAAAGAATGAATGCTAGTTTACATAAAAGAATGAAACAAAACATAGATAATAGTACCATATGTGTTCGAATCCTTCTGACATGAATTTGCATTTGGATCCCTCTCTCTAACTTAGAGATACTCTTATAGGAAGTAGTAGTGCATATCATAAAAATATATATATATATATATATATATATATATATATATATATATATATATATATATATAATATACAAATAGTGCAACTTCCAGTCCAAGTCTTCATACAAAATATTTAGGATCCTTTCTAAAAACATGAAATGGTCTATAAATACTATCTAGACTAACTAACTATGAAATAAAAATGCTGTGAGCTGGTGTAACCAAATAAAAAATGCATGAAAATATCCCCGAAATAGATATTCTTTCAGTCGGTAAGGATGGTTCATTGTTTTGGCTGACTATCTTTTGGCTTGAGCAGGCATACAGCGAGCATCGGTTGCAGTTCTGGAGGATGACTCATACGCGAATGCAGTTGGGCAATATAGGTGGCATCAATGATTTCCGGAATCATGTAACTAATGCCATTAGTTAGGAATTTGATCACTGTCCATTGACTGTATGGTTTCATAAGGAAGAACCAAAATGTTTCCCATGTTAGTGTTTGGATGCCCTCAATTAATCTCTGCCTCTTTTCCATCTCCTGCTTCCGTGTCTGCTCCAATGCTTTGACTGATGGTAATTTCCCTGGGGTACATTCTGAAATTTAATTTGACAAATCAAGAGTATTATTAATCAATTCCACTAAATTACCAGTCACCAATATACATCTCAATGTTTCCCTTTCTACCTTCATCAGTTGAGCTTGCCACTCAAGGAATAGGATTTCCTTGTGTGCTTCCAGAATTTGAGGCAAATTTGCAGCTTGTCCTTCCTTGGTTTCTTGCCAAGAAAGAAACTATGTTAGTGTTTCATCTGCTTGCTCCAACTTTTTTCTATCGTCAACGGACTTATCAATCATAGATGAGGAAATCTCATAGAAGGGAGGAACAAGAAAAATATTATTACATAACAAGCTCAATTGAGTAGATAATGTTTTAGTTATTTGGAGAGCATCTGATTTTAATTCCTCTACCTTAGGAAATTCCTTTAACCTTTCTATTTGTAATAACAGCTGAGCAATATGTTCATCTTTCAATTTGCTCAATTGTTGATTCATTGTCTTTATCTTGTTTAATGCTTGAGACAGTTCTTTTTGCTTTTGAACTACATGTTGCTCTATCCTATATTTCTCTTTGAACAATTGCTCATTTAATTGCTCGTTTTATTGCTTCTATGCTGCTAACTGCTGCTCTAATTGCTCTATTCTCTACTATCTTTCCAGTACCTGTATCTCCAGTGAGATGATCGATTGATCCTTTTCTTTAAGAAAATTGCTGACTTCCGATGCCTTGTCCATAGTAGCCGTTGTATATGCCCCAGCATAATGAGAGAGTTTAGTAAGATCTTCGGAAGGGTTGACTCCTCTCTCCATACCACATTATTTATCTCCATCTGTGTAGGTAAAAGAGAAGATTGATCAAGTTTTTTCTTTTTTCTTTGTCTCTTTATTGCAGCCCTATGCTTAGGGCTGTAGAAGACATCCAAGGGTGGTATTTCTTCTACACGTAGAACAATCTCATTGGAAGGGTTCTCTGGAATCATTTCAACATCTGTTTAGGTCATGGATGGGCCACTAGTTCGTTCAGTTGGAACTATATTAGTTGCTATCTTTTGTCCCATTGTTACTTAAGGTGTACTAAATCCTTGCAAGCTCTCAGTATTGCTGATAATTGAGTCAAATTGTTGCCATTGTTTGAGTAGATTGGGATCAATATGAATATTTGAATCAATAAGTTCACCACCCATTTCTTGTTCTTGCTCCTGCTCTGGTGTTTTTTCTTTCTCACGAACTTATTCTACTACAGGAGCTTTGTCAACAATTTACTATTCAGTTTCACTTGACTGGATTGTCGAGGTTGTGGCTAATAGGTCTAGAGGCAGAGTTTGCAACCTCTAGTCTCTAAGCATATTAAACATTTCCAGTCCTTCATCTTGATACCTAATCCTCGCCAATTCTTTAACTTGAAATAATGATCCAGCTGAGGAAAACAGATCATCAAATTCATCAACTTTATGATCAAGCTTAGCAAGTTTGGCTTGAGACATGACATTATAAGAAACCTATCTTCGATCATTAGCCTGTTAGGAATTGTGGCCAGATTCAACATTAGCATCTTTTCTATCTCCTTCTACATTCTTATAGTCATGCAGAGTGAAAATGCCACACTGTAAAGGGAATTTTGGCCAAATGTGCTTCTTTGAATCTTTAAGGGTTCTGGATGTTCCTTCTACTGTTATTTGGTAGGCCAACTCCTGAGCTAACAATTTATCAGGCACATACAAGGGAAGAACATGGGGTTTAGTAAGGCTACCAAAAAGCCTTATATAAGTAAATTTCTCCTCCCCGAACCAACTACCTACTGCTGTTAGATCAATTTCTACTTCTGGGGATATCCTTGGAGCAGATTTATTAAAAATAGAATAATATACAGGGAGAATAAAACCATTGCAAATTTTATACAAATGATTTTTGTAATTTGCCTTCCATAACTATTGGTGGTAAATATGGATTGCATTTGGGTCTTGAGGAGTCCATTTCCACCCAAATATTGGATTTTCCAAATTAAAGAAAATAGTATCCATAATATAATCACTGTAATAGAATGGGGGAATAATCCAGGAAGTTTTATGCGCATTTGTTCTGTACTCTAAAATTGTTGTGGCTAGTTTATCAGACAAGATATTAGCCCAATCCATCATATAACCATTGATTGTAGCTTCCATTAGGGGAACCATTTCTATGGTGAATTTGGCTGAATCATGTATTCCCCACATCCTACACATCATATCCCCAGCATAACAATAAGGGGAAGCCAAAGAGTCAACAGAGTACTTACCCGATGACTCATGCTTGTGCTTTTCAGGGAAATGTCTCGATTGCTTTATCAGGGCTGACTCCGAATCGTTCTCCTTTGCAAATGCCTCCAAGAATGGCTTTTTGTATCGCTTCTCAGGTCAAGGTATGTGGTACATTTTCATGAGATATTTAGGCTGAAAGGAGCCAAATATCCTCCCATGAGTTGTGCAAAACGTTCTGTCTGAGATTAGAATTTTTTCCACCACCCATATCACTACGTCAGTATATGGCAGGATTTTAGCTCGCGCTGCTATTCTGTGTAGATAGGAACAAGCCAATTCTTTAAGAGTTCCTTCCGATTTGCTTGTTGACTCGATTGTGGATTCCTCTGATAATTCCTCAGGGTCCTTTGCTTCTATCAGATTGTAAATGCTCTCCTAGCTCGTGTTTCCTAGACCAAGGCATGTCGTATCTGAGATTAATCCTTTCTTTCTTGGTCCAGGATCTTCAACTGGATGAGCTGCTACTGTGGGAGCTACTACTCTGGACTTCTTTGATTTCTAATCCACTTTCTTTAGTTCTCTAGTCTCAGAAGAATTCTGTGTAAACAGTTGCGAACAATGATAAAAAGAAAATGTTGTTGCAAGCCAATACGATAATGAATAGAATTACATCGATTGGCATAAAATACAATATAGTTAAGGATTACCACGGATGAAATCCTTTGAAAGATCCATTCTTAACTACAATATTGAACAACTGTTTAAACTGTCAATTGTGGTAAATATCATCATAAATGCCCATCACGTCGCCCATATGCCAAATGATTGTTTCAAGAATGCCTTAGATTTTATTGATCAACGATCAGCAATAAATCGTTGATCGACCATCGGGAGTGTCAAAGGGAAGGCTATTAAGACTTGCTTTAAATATCTCCGATCACTGAAAGGTGATACAATATAATTCATGTAGACTTTTTTAATTTATATTTGCTTTTCGAGCTGTGCCGCCAATTAATAGATCACAGTTGGGATTTGACATGGTCTTTCATATCTTTATCATGTGACTCCACCAAGTGCCAATCTTGAATTGCTATTAGCTTTATCGCATCGGGAGTTTTGGTTAGGCTTCTTCATAGGTCCCTTTATTATTGACATGGTCGATTTGCGGATTGTGATTTGGTTTATCACATCTGAGGAATTGAGGGGCTTTGCTTTATTGTGCATCGGCATTTGTTTTCCCTGATTTGCCGATAACGATTACCTTTAAGGATTGGAGGATTGGGCGATGCTGTTTTTTGTGTGTTTATTTTAATATTGGGATATGCAATCTCCGATCGCTTTATCGCAATCTAGAATTTTTTAATGTTATAAAGGAACACCTTATTGTTATTTAAAAGGTTGTATAAAATGATTTATTTACATCGGGGGTTTCAACAAGGATATTTCTTGTAATGAGGTACATACCATTTTATTCACACATCTAACAAAGTTTATTTTTTGAGGGACCCATTTCATATTAAGATTTTTTATAAAAATTTGTATGAAACGGAGGGTTGTTGTATAACACAACAAGACTCTAGGAACAATAGGTAGAGGATTTCTTTGATGTTTCCATGGCAGTGAATGAGACCTTCCTTGACCCAATCAATTTAGTAGTGAGTTATTTATTTCCCCTCATGGTATTATGGTTTAGATATAGGATATGGCTAGCGGTAGACAATAGTCATGGGATTGAGCATGTGGTTGGGTGGAAAAGACTCCTTCCCATATTGGTTTCTAGTAGTTACTAATGTTTAGATAGTTATATTTGTATTATCACTGCTAATGTGATTGTTTATTTATTGAAATGAAAATTATTAAGGCAAACTTGTGAGTAAATGTGGTTGTTTAATAATTAACAAAATTACTTAGTGTGTTTATACATGGTTGTATGAATAAACTTTTCAAATAAAAAAACCAAAAAGTATTTTTAAATTTTGTGTCCACCTCTTGTCCTTGTGATAGGGTTGTAACTAACATCCTATATTAAAATCTATGGTTGAAATTATAAAGGAAATTACTCCCCTCAACTTATTGAGTAGCCTTGATAGTTCTAATAATGGAAGAAAATTACTTGATTTCAAATATGAGAATTGGACTTGCACCAAGCATATAAAAAAGATTTGGACACAGTTCTCAAACATAGGCTGAGCATAGGTTGTCCATAGAGATTCAACAATCTAATCTCATGTGTAAAGTTTGAATGTTTGTTACTATGAAGGCTAAATTAAAAAAGTCTTGTTGGAAACATTTTTCTTTAAGGACTCCATGACCTTTTCTAAACTATTTGAAGAGATGAATTTAAAATCTAGGAGCCTTTGTAATATACAACCTACTGTAAATATCCTTACGGGGACCATTGCGATATTTATTTAATTGGAATCTATGTCGATTTGGGTTAAGGATACCTAACCATATTTATTTCAATTTTGTTTTCACTACTAGCCAACCTTAGAACAATATCTCCTTTTCACCTCATGTAAATTTGATTAGGATTAATTTATGAAGTCTGGTTATTTAATGCATGCTATTTAATGGCTTTGTGTCTCTTCATAAACAAAAATAAGTTCTTGATGATGTCCATTTGTATTTCCTCAAGAAAAATGAAAGCAACACATTGGCACCGAAGAATATTTTAGTGAATCCTATTCTCTTTTCACAGGGACCATGACCAGAGAAGAAGAGCCAGGATCCTCAGGACAACATCTTTCGCCAATATATGAACCTCTATTTAGCCAATTCACTAGATATCTAGCTCGTGACCTCAATGGAAAAGGAAAGATGCTAGAAAATCATACCTTTCAGTGTGGATCTTATAAAGAATGGAATATTGATGGCTTGAGTGCTGGTCAAATCAGAAAAATGATTGACCAAATGTATACTAAATATAAGCTTATGTGTATGAAAGGAAAATCTGAAATTGAATCCTACAAAACTCTCATCCAGTGCTTTATAGGTACACTACAGAGATGGTGGGAAGTAGAAGCTTCCTCTAAATTACTTGCAAAAATGGAAGCATAATTTGTTAAGGACGAAGCTAGAGGTGTTATCCACAATGAAAATGGTGATACCCAAAATAATATGATTGGAGCATTAGCCTCCTTCATCCTAGAACATTGGTGTGGAGCAATGACAAAAAATTAGAAATAAACATGAGATGATCCTGATGAATCTAAAATTTAAAAAACAAAATGTCCCAATATGAACATTTCCACAGAGATTGGACACAAAGAATTTATGAAGTAAAAGAAAGTCAGAATGACTTGTGGAAACAAATATATTTAGCAGCATTACCCTCCAAATTTCTTGAATACATCCAACAACAAGAAGTGTTCTAAACTTCTTTTGAAAACTATACAAGGGGAGAGATATAATGCAACATAATAAAAGCCTTGGTAGGACTTTGGACCAACATGAAACTCAATAATTCCTTACAAAACATGTCCAGACTACCTGACAGCAAATCCATCTGCAATAAATATGGATTAATTATTTATGATCCAATTGTGCAAAGAATAAAACACAAAAAAATCCCAGAAGAAAGGTCATAAAAAGTCGCCTAAATGTCATCCTCATAAGCCAAAAAGGCATAAGAAAGGATCATATAAAATAGTTCCCAAAATACATTACTATGAGCCCAAATATATCCATATTAAGTCTCAAAGAAGAAATATGATTACTTGTCGGTTACGTGGACAGACTAGACATACTACAAACAAATGTATTCAAGGAAGAGAGTCAAGAGAAAATAGAGGCAAAAACACACAAGAATATGCCTCTATAGGTCCTAGAATCCACTTCAAGGAAGAAGTACATCCGATGAAGAAAAATTGTTGCAATTCATTAGAATCATCTGATTCGAGTTTATATGACTCTAAACATAGTGAAGAACACGTGAATTCCCAATAGTACAATTGCATAGACATGGATGAGTGCAACTGTAGCCCTTCTAAAACAAACTCAGACTTTAGCTAGGAATCAGAAACAAGAAAGGAAAAAACCAAAGAGAAAGTGTGTATGGCACACATTATTGATGATGATGAATCAAAAGTTCTGGTAGGCAACAAAATGCTTGTAGAAGGAGAAATGAAAGAAAAACTTCTAGAAACATTTTTACAAATTAGACACAGAGATCTTGGCAATACCTAAAGAGGTAATATTTCTAAAGCACTATTTGTTGACACTTCTTATGAGAAAAGCACAAAATCTTTTCAAAGAAACCAACAACATACAAAACCAAGGTCTTTGACTCTAGGAGAAGTTAGTGATGAGATTCATCATTTTAAGAAGGAAATAGCTGAGTGGAAAGAAAAAATCTCTCAGATAGAAAAGGGAAAATGGCAAGAACTAGAAGAAAATCCTAATGCCAATATTTTTGAAGATATGCAAAATAGTGGCATAGGGTTTTGGAATATGAAGATCATGACCATTTAGTATCAATAGAACCATGTACTATTAAATGTTAATATACAAGGAGAAATCTTCGCTCTCAGAACATTAGTAGATTCGGGTGTAGACATAAATGTTTTAAACAAAAAAGTAATCGCAGCCAAATATTGGACACCTTTATGTAGGCAAGTCACTCGAGTAGGTACATAGGATTTAAAGGACTGCTATGGGTTCTATGTAAATTGTTGGAAATAATACTGAGGGGGGGGGGAATCAGTATCTACAAATCAATAACTTTTTCATTTCCATAATCAGATTTTTATATGCTACTTTAGAGAAGGGAACTTGCATGTGCACACAACTTTTCTTAAGGAAACCAACGTATATCCAGTGAACTTATGATTCAGTTAATTCATCATATGTTGATCTTTAATTAGTGCATCAATACTTTATTAAACATCAAATAGTAACCATGTGCAGTAATAATAGAATAAACCATCACACTTAACCAACACACATAAACACCAAGGTTTAAGGTGGAAACCCAATGTGGATGAAAACCACCTGCTGTTGTCATCTCTATCTTCTTTTAGTAATAATAAAATATGTTTACAATCTTGTACTAGGGTAGACTCATACCAATACATAGGCACCCACCTAAAAAAGGCTACAACCTTCTCTCATTCTCTGGCTTCTTCTGGAAGGGAGCTACAAACCCCTAATTCTTATACTAGTTGATATATTTACTATTATGTAGGCTCTAACCTATAGAAGGATACAAACTTCACTCGTTCTCTAGATTGTTCTGGAAGGGAGCTACAACCTCCTAATTCTTGTACTAGCCGATATATTTACTAATACGTAGGCTTTGACCTATAGAAGACTACAACCTTCACTCATTCTCTAGCTTCTACTCGAAGGGAGCTACAATCCCCTAGCTCTTGTAATAGCCAATATGTTCACTAGTATATAGGTGCCAACCTATAGAAAACTCCACTCTTCCATCAGGGACCATGTTTCATGAATTTTCAGACTGGATGCTCCTAGTACACAACAATACACACGAAGCCCTCATTTCATCAAATTGTCATCTTCAACTGATTAGTAGCATTGAAGCTCACAATCAATCTAGCCATCAAATACATCTGCCTTAACCAATCATTGAAACCTAATCAATATCTGATATAACTGAAACACTCTATCACTGAAACCTCTAAACCTCTAACACAAATGAATCAAACAATCACTGAACCTCTAACACAAATGAATCAACCATTCATTCAAACTTAATGAAATTCAACCAATCAACTGGAACAAAAATATCACTGTAACCATTAAATAGATTCAAACCCAGAACACTGCATCAACAACTAGAACTAACTGTAACCTCAAAAGGCATGTGTCAGAATGTATACGCTCCTTTAATGAGGCAAAACTGTGTGTATATGCCACTTCCTTTTTCCAACCTATGTATACTTCTAAAGATACTAAATCATAAAACCTCTGAACCACAAACTGTACAAACCAGTGACATTGCAAACATCTATTATCGTATCAAAGAGTTCTAAATAGATAGCAACAAGTATCACCCTTCTTTCTCAATAAATTCTTCAATAAGACACAAACTCTTTATGCATTCATTTTTATGTACAGATCTCAGAAGACTTCATTGGTAGACAATAGTAGAAAAATAACACTAATCTGATAGATCAATCATCCTTAAACATTAAGCTTTTCTTTTGCATACGCTACTTGGAAGAGCTAAACCATCATGTATACACACCTTTACCAAAGAGAACCAGCATATAGATCTGAAAATACTTACTTATAACTTCACTACAATTCCCAACTTTAGACATACCCATATCATCACATATGAAGGATAAAGCATGTGTTAGTAATCAGATCTAGCCCATCCATTATCAGATCACATAATGATAAGTCATTATTATCTTGATCCATCATTAGATCTCATCCATCATCAAACGCTCAAGTGCATATTTAGTCTAGATCAAGAAAAGCATCAAAAACCCATAACATGCATATTTTCCTTTGATCTAGCACTTCATAAGATATTCATTACTTGTGCACAGAGCCCTTTGATCTTATCCTCCTTATATACTTAGATCATTTTCCAATAACTTGGACCAATACCTTTGACCAAAATACCTTGGACCAAATACCTCGGACCAAAACCTTGGTTTTCCAACATGCACACGCTTTCCCTCCTATGGGAGTGTGTGTATACGTATACGCTCTTTATGTTCTATGGACCAGTGTGTATAATTTTTTTTGACTAAGTCGACCTACGCATACTTCTTAGATTGTTTTACATCAACCTTTTCCTTTACCTTCTTTATTCTGATCAATAGACCTTAGTTCCATCTTCCTGTTCTTTTGTACCAATGCCCTATTACCTCTGAATAGACCTGTTACACTGTAATTTTCCATACTACTTCTCAAATGATTCCTTTGAACTACCTTGCATTTTGTCACATCTGTAAACGCAACTGCCATGCATTCTGTCACATCGATATCTCTCCTGTAGATTCATCTAGTTCCATATATTCATCTAGTTACCATATACAAGTGAGTTGTTCTGTTGAAAGTGGGTTTCCACCAAGTACAACACATGCATCATAATGCCAACAATCTCTCCCTTTGGACTTGATGGCAACCATGTTGGTGTTGTTTACATCAAGATATAGAAACTTTTAGAGATAACAACCAACACTAAAATACTCTCCCCCTTTGACATCAAGTGTAAAGGGCAGACCAAGATATTCTCCCCCTTTGATATCAAGGGAAAAGGGCTGACCAAAGTGAGGGCTTTCATATCTGAACAACTGAATATAAACATTAATCATGCTCCCCCTAGGCACATGCTGAATTCGTTGATTAAACTCCCCCTTTGTACATGTTGTGATGCACTAAACGCCCATGCTCCCCTGAGCACATGCAGAGTCTACGAAAATATTTTCCAAAATAATAACATGACTCTATAACTCAACTATGTGAGCTTGACCTTCCTATCACCAATGACTCATACATACATAAATCTCCCAACCATGTGGGGATATATTAAATTTGACTCATCGATCGAACCAAGTGGGCATATACTAACTATTTAGACATGACCGAAATATAGCAATTATTACATCAACCTTCCCATGCATAGTGGGGGTACAAATTACATCATATGACCAAAAGGGACTCATTAAAAGACTACGACAGAGACATATCATTACATCATGGTCCTTTACATGACCTTTACATCAAATGATATACATGACATTTTTAACAAAGACCAAAGACCTAAACAAGACCATGATAGTCATCAGCAACTATCATACACCATATATGATCTGCACCATAGGCATCTGTCAGCAACATCTAGACCAAAAACCTGTATATGTCCATTATTAGTTCTCAAGATATGACAATGTAAATATCATCAACCTGTGACAAAGTATGTCGTATATAGATATCAAATAATCCTCTTGATTTCATTGAGATCAACTTGCTCTGTTTCATTAGAAGAAAGAGCCTTATCATAACCTTCCATGTCCAAATTGTAACAAAAAATCATTCACATCATATGTGTGTGAAAACACCATATTAAGCATCATCATCAAGAACTGCATGATCTTCCAACAAGAACCCTCAATATATTAACCATGTATCATCACTAGGGAAGATCACACATCTGATAAGCATCAACCATGATAATCAACATATGTGAGTATCAAACCTATCATCATAAAGTAAGAATTCATCATCATTATGTGACTAAGTAAGCGATGTCTCAGAATATCCATGTCTTCATATAAATATGCCTACAATAACACCATTTTCTTGGCCAACAAAAAATACTTATCAATATGCAACTTAAGTAATCATCCATGTATCCATCATATTGTATATTCATCAAAGAGATAGCAATATGTATCTGGAAAACCATGAGCTCATAGTCATTTGTCAATCTTTCTTGATACCATCAACAACAACAATCCTCAACCATGTGAGGGCCAAGAACTATAGAAATCCTTCATCATAACTACACCATATGAACTTTATGCATCTTTGAAGGTGTGATGACAACAACATAAAAGAAATGAGTGGCTCATTGTCAAATAATGAAGTTGTGCACTCAAGCTTTGTAATTCTCCTTGTCCTTATGAAGATCACCATGTAAGCAACATATATATATATATATTGTATGCATCATCAAAAATTCATCCATAATAACCCATAAATCTGATTTGAATAACAACTATGTAACCCCAAGTAATACAAGTATCATTTGAGACTTCATCATAGGCAACTCATAACCGCAACATAGCATGATGTATCATTTAAATACTTTAGTCACATAAGCATCATCACTATTGACAAGAATCATTAGGTACCAAAGACTTCTAAACATAATGCCAACAATGCATTATTAGAAGTATAACATATTCTTCCCCTGAACCTATGTCACCTGTTCACTATCAGATCTGATCATTGCATATATCGGTAAGAAATATCAAGGCATCATCATCAATCAGATATGCATCAAGTCATCAAAAACTTATGAGGATCAAAAGCACATCTAAATAATATCCACAAACTATAGTCACCAATCATCAAGACATAAAAGATAATTTATAATTGTCTAAACCATATTAGATCATTTTTCCGAGTATGTCCCACTGCTTCTTCATCAAACCAACATATATGCCACTGTGTAGCTTCTAACTCAGGTATATACGTGAATTGTCTTCAAGATAACTACATATGAGAATTAGAACACTAAAATTTCATACTTTTAGTTCCTCCTGAGTCTGTTCTATCTGCATACTGAGCTATGCCACATATTTGTAGTTGTACTTCCTTCTTCTTCCATACCTTGGAGTGTGATGATGTTTTCTTCTTCCTGCATTCTTTTGCTATATGCCCAAACTCATTACAAGCATAACATGTTATATGTTTCGTATTTGCTCTATAGCAGTTAATGGCTTTGTGGCCAAACATATTGCAAGAAAGAAAATATCCCTTGAAGTACCTAGAAGCTGATGATCTTTCTGTGCGACAGTTATTAGCTTGAACCATTCTAATTCTGCATCTAGCTGCAACATGTCCAAAATTATGACATATAAAACATTCAACATTATTCATCAAAGGAAAGAACTTATTATCACTTCCATATTAGGAGTAAATGATTTTCTTTGAAGACTTTCTTTCCTTGGTTGTTGATGGGGTTGACCTCTTAGCTTCATGTTGAGAATTTCAAATTTTGCATTAGAGTTCCTTGCTTTAGTTTGTGATCTAAATTCACCTTTAATAGTTTCATGAAAACCAAGACTATATTTGATGATAGGGGACCTTTCACTACTAAGAATATCATCCAAAATCTTATTACTATCTAGAAATCTTAAAATTTTATTCTTTTCTTGTAATTTACTTTTCAGGATATTTACATCAACTTGATATTTCTCTTCCTTTTCAATATATTTCTTCTTCATGATTTATTCAGCTTTTCTTCCTTCTTCCACTTGTTTTCTTAATTCCAAAACTTCATTTTCTTGTTATTCAAATGCTTGGAGTAGTTCTTCATCCTGCTTATTTGACTTTTTGAGATCTTCTTTTACAGAAATGACCACACCTTCAAGACCTTCACAGTAGTTGGTTCTTTCTATATGTTCCTTGGTTTTTGTGTCCTTTCCATTCACTTCATTTCTCAATGATGTCACTTCATCCGGGCTCCTTTGAGTTTGATCTTCCTTTTCCTCGTACTACTTCCTTACTTTGTTTCCTTCCTCTAACTGAGCTTTTAACCTTGTAATCTCTTATTTGTAGGTACAGTCCCTTTTTCCCAATAGATCTTGTTAATCTCTAATTATGTCTGTGATCTTTTTAAATTCTACCTCTATTTGATTTCTTTCTCTTTCACCCATAAGAGAAAATTCAGTTGTTTCGTTGTCACTTTCATTATCCTCAAATGATCAGAGAAATGTATCACGAAAGGACAAAAAATTTGTACCTAATAGTTCTTTTGCTTGTTCATCTTGATTCTGATTTGATTATGAATCTGAATAGTTTCTTTCACATAAAGGCCAATCATTTCTCCCACTGTCACAGTTCATTTGAGATGTCATATTCTTTTGAGGTGCTTTCTTCTTTAGTGTGTTTCCCATTGTTACTACAAATCTCCTTTAAGCAATCAAGCTTTTGCCAAAGGACCTGCTTTGATACCAATTGTTGGACATATAAAACATTCAACATTATTCATCAAAGGAAAGAACTTATTATCACTTCCATAGTTAGGAGTAAATGATTTTCTTTGAAGACTTTCTTTCCTTGGTTGTTGATGGGGTTGACCTCTTAGCTTCATGTTGAGCATTTCAAATTTTGCATTAGAGTTCCTTGCTTTAGTTTGTGATCTAGATTCACCTTTAATAGTTTCATGAAAACCAAGACTATATTTGATGATAGGGGACCTTTCACTACTAAGAATATCATCCAAAATCTTATTACTATCTAGAAATCTTAAAATTTTATCCTTTTCTTGTAATTTACTTTTCAGGATATTTACATCAACTTGATATTTCTCTTCCTTTTCAAGATATTTCTTCTTCATGATTTCTTCAGCTTTTCTTCCTTCTTCCACTTGTTGTCTTAATTCCAAAACTTCATTTTCTTGTTCTTCAAATGCTTGGAGTAGTTCTTCATTCTGCTTATTTGAATTTTTGAGATCTTCTTTTAGAGAAACGACCACACCTTCAAGACCTTCACAGTAGTTGGTTCTTTCTATATGTTCCTTGGTTGTTGTGTCCTTTCCATTCACTTCATTTCTCAATGATGTCACTTCATCCTGCGGCCTTTGAGTTTGATCTTCCTTTTCCTCGTACTATTTCCTTACTTTGTTTCCTTCCTCTAACTGAGCTTTTAACCTTGTAATCTCTTATTTGTAGGTACACTCCCTTTTTTCCAATAGATCTTGTTGATCTCTAATTATGTCTGTGAGCTTTTTAAATTCTTCCTCTATTTGATTTCTTTCTCTTTCACCCATAAGAGAAAATTCAGTTGTTTCGCTGTCACTTTCATTATCCTCAAATGATCAGAGAAATGTATCACCAAAGGACAAAAAATTTGTACCTGATAGTTCTTTTGCTTGTTCATCTTCATTCTGATTTGATTATGAATCTGAATAGTTTCTTTCACATAAAGGCCAATCATTTCTCCCACTGTCACAGTTCATTTGAGATGTCATATTCTTTTGAGGTGCTTTCTTCTTTAGCGTGTTTCCCATTGTTACTACAGATCTCCTTTAAGCAATCAAGCTTTTGCAAAGGACCTACTTTGATACCAATTGTTGGAAATAATACTGAGAGGTGGGGTGAAGCAGTATTTACAAATCAATAACTTTTTCGTTTCCATAATTAGATTTATATATGGTACTTTAGAGAAGGGAACTCGTGTGTTCACGCAACTGTTCTTAAGGAAACCAACGTATATCCAATGAACTTATGATTCAGTTAATTCATCATCTGTTGATATTTAATCAATGCATAGGTGTTTTATCAACATTAAATAGTAACCATGTGCAGTAATAAAAAAATAAGCTTTCACACATATGCAACACACATGAACACCAAGATTTAAGGTGGAAACCAAAATGTCGGTAAAAACCACCCGCTGCTAACGTCTCTGTCTTCTTTTAATAATAAGAAAATCTGTTTACAATCTTGTATTGGTGTAGACTCATACCAGTACGTAGGCACCCACCTATAGAAGGCTACAACCTTCTCCCATTCTCCAGCTTCTTCTAGAAGGGACTACAACCCCCTAATTCTTATATTAGTCGATATATTTACTAATATGTAGGCTCTCACCTACAGAAGGCTACAACCTTCACTCTTTCTCCAGATTCTTTTGGAAGGGAGCTACAACCACCTAATTCTTGTACTAGTTGATATATTTACTAGTACATAGGTTCCGACCTACAAAAGGATAAAACCTTCACTTGTTCTCCAGCTTCTACTGTAATAGAGCTACAACCCCCTAGCTCTTGTACTAGCCAATATGTTTACTAGTACATAGGTGCCATCCTACATAAAAATCCACTCTTCCAACAGGGACGACGTTTCATGAATTTTCAGACTCGATGCTTGTGGTACACAAAAATACACATGAAGGCCTTATTTCATCAAATTTTCATACTGGACCCACTAGTAACATTGAAGCTCACAATCAATATAACCATAAAATACATCTCCATCAACCAATCATTGAATTCCAATCAATCTCTCAAATAACTGAAATCAAATCATCAATCTCTCGTATAACTGAAACCCAATCATCAATCTCTAATATAACTAAAACAATCTATTGCTAAAACCTATGAACCTAACACAAATGAATCAGACAACCACTGAACCTCTGACACAACTGAATCAACCATTCATTCAAACTTAATCAAATTCAACTAATCAACTGGAACAGATAGATCATTGTAACCAATAGACGGATCTGAACCCAGAACACTGCATCAACAACCAGAACTAACTGTAACCTCAAAAGGAATGTGTCAGAATGTATACGCTCCATTAATGGGGCAAGCCTATGTGTATATGCTATTTCGTTTTGCCAAACCTGTGTATACTTCTAAGGATATTGAATCATAAAACCTCTGAACCAAAAACTATACCAATCAATGACATTCTAAAGGTCTACTATCATATTATAGAGTTATAAATAGAAAGAAATGAGGATAACCCTTCTTTCTTAATCAATTCTTCAATGAGTCACAAACTCTTTATGCATTCATTTTTACGTATAGATCTAAGAAGACTTCATTGATGGGCAACAATAAAACAACAGCATTGATCTGATAAATTAGTCATCCTTGAACACCAAGCTTTTCTTTTGCATACGCTACTTGGAAGAGCTAAACCAGCATGTATACAAACCTTTACCAAAGAGAACCAGTGCATAGATCTACAAATGCTTACTTATAACTTCCCTACAATTCCCAATTGTAGACATACCCAGATCATCACATATAAAGGATAAAACATGTGTTAGCAATTAGATCTAGCTTATCCATTATTAGATCACATAATGATAATTCATTATGATCCTGATCCATCATTAGATCTCATCCATCATCAAACACTTAGGTGAATATTTAGTGTAGATCAAGCAAAGCATCAGAAACCCATAACATGCATATTTTCCTTTGATTTAACACTTCATAAGATATTCATTAGTGTGCACATAGCCCTTTGATCTGCTCCTCCTTATATACTTAGATCCTTTGTCAATACCTTGGACCAAAATAACTTCGACCAAATACCTCAAACCAAAACCTTGGTTTTCCAAAATGTATGCACTTTTCCTCCCGTGGGAGTGCATGCATACGTATACGCTCATTTTGTTCTGTGGACCAGTGTGTATACAATGTTTTGACTAAGTGGACCTGTGTATATTTCTTAAACTTATTTCCATCAACCTTTTCCTTTACCTTCATTATTCTGATCAATAGACCTCAGTTCCATCTTCTTGTTCTTCTGTACGAGTGCCCTGTTACCTTTGAATAGAACTGTTACATTGTAATTTTACATATTACTTCTAAAATGACTCCTTTGAACTGCCCTGCATTTTGTCACATCTGTAAACTCAATTTCAATGAATTCTGTCACATTTGATATCTCTCTCGTAGATTCATCTAGCTACATGTTGAAGCCTCGAAAATCGTTGCAACAACATTGGGGAAACCACCCGGTCCGGACCTTAGTACAGCTCCTTTTCCGTTTGGAATAGTGGCTCCGACTCGAGATAGTGGGACCAGTTCCCAAAAATATATAAACGGGATGA
This sequence comes from Pinus tabuliformis, assembly GCA_031772625.1. Classification (NCBI taxonomy): domain Eukaryota; kingdom Viridiplantae; phylum Streptophyta; class Pinopsida; order Pinales; family Pinaceae; genus Pinus; species Pinus tabuliformis. The sequence goes on from CM062820.1 coordinate 1,338,706,392, forward strand.
ATGAATGACTTATAGAGTATGCTAGTGGTAAGCGAATAACTAAAACTATCAGCAAGAATATAATAACTACGATCTATCCCGGGGACTTATTGAGCTCTAAAGCGTAGCGTTTGATGGTCTGTGTCTAAAGACAGGCATATAGATGACTCCATCTTTAAGATATAGATATTAATTCATTCAAGATTGTTGTGCCTAAATAGTTAAGCAAAGCGATTAAAGCGAAATTACCACACTTTATCATTTATATCATTGTCATACGCATGATTAAAAGAAAAGGCACATCATAAAACATCCAATAGTGGAATGAATAAAGATCTGCTGTTACAGCGCATGCATATAATCAACAATAGCAAGAATAATCACATAACAATTCATATAAAAGGAATGAATTCAGACATAGATAGAAATACCATATGAGCTGCTTGACACTCCCAAATATCAATCGCTATTTGTAGTTCTTCCTTCAACGCAAAAACATTCTCAACAACGACAATAGTGCAAACTTTAGTCTTTTAAGTCTGTTACAAAACTTTACGACCCTTTCTAAAAACATGAAAGGGTCTATAAATACTAAATTAATCTAAACATCTAATAAACAGAAATCCTACATAATTGGCATCAATAACTTTTGATCCTATTTTTGGCCAGCGAGCTGGCAAGCGGGAACATGATTCATCAAGTCGGCTGCTTTCCCTTGAATCTGAGCTGACTTATCGCAAGCATTGGCTCTACTTCAGGAGGTTTGTTGAGGCGCGAACTGAGCTGGGCGGCATAGGTGGCATCCTGAATATCGGGAATTATACACCCGATTGCATCTGTTAAACACTTAAGGGCGGCTCTCTGTGTGTGTGGCTTAATCAGGAAGAGCCAATAGGCATCGAAGGTCAAACTGTTAACCCCAGCGATTAATCTCCCCTTTTCCTCCAAGTCAGGATAACACGTTTGCTCCAACATGTTTGTTGTTGTTATCTTTCCTGGCGTACATTGGGAAATCATATTCGCTAAGTAGAGAGTGTTGTTAACTAGATCAACCAGATTGCTGGAAGTTGATTTACACCTTGAAGCTGCCCTTTCTGCTTTCATCATCTGAGTGTGCCATTCTGTGAAAAGTATGTCTTTATATGTTTCTGAAATCTTGGGCAAATTTGCTTCTCTCCCTTGATCAGAATCTTGCCAGTCAAGATATCCAGTTATGATCTCTTCGGCCTGGTCTAACTCATTTCTGGCCATCTCTACCTGCTGATTTATGGATGTCGTTAGCTCACACAATGGCTCTGCCTGAGCGATTTGTTGACACAGGAGCCTAATCTGGGATATCAATGCACTGTTGATTAGTGATGCTTCTTTTCTGAATTCTGCCACTTGTGAAGTGCCCTTTGCTTTTTCGAGCTGCGATGACAATTGAGCGATTTGCTCATCCTTTGTTTTCATCATTTGCTCATTCGCTGCTCTTAATTGTGCCAATGCCTCCGACAATTCCTTTTGTTTCTGGATTGCGCTTAGGTCGATCCTTTGCCTTTCTTCCTGCAATTGCTGGGTTAATTGATCGTTCATTTGTCGTTGTGCCAGCAACTGCTCCTCTGCTTGCGCTGCCTTCTGCTTTGATTCGGCCAACTCTACCTGTAATGCAAAAATTTCTTGGTCTTTAGTCTTCAGTAGAAGACTTACCTCAGATGCCTTGTCGATTGTCGCTGCGGAATAGGCTCCCGCATACTGTGACAGCTTTGTTAGGTCATCGGAGGGGTCCAATTCCTCCTTCCATACTACATTACCTGTGACTGTTTGCTCTGGAAAGATAGAAGGTTGATCAGTCCTTCGTCTTTTCCTTGATCGCTTTACAATTGCTCTATGCCTCGGGCTGTAGAAAACATCCAGGGGAGGAATATCTTCTACCTGGAGAATGATTTGATCGGAGGGGTCCTTTGGAATTATCTCAACATCCTTAGAAATGGGTGGGCCACTGGTTCCACTTAGAACCTGAGGTGAAGTGATGTCCTGTGTGTCATTTGTCTTGGAAGTGTCTGTATCTTTTGAACATTCCAAGCCACTGATGATAGAATGAAACTGCTGCCATTCCTGGAGCAATTTGGGGTCTATAGTAGTGTCCACATTGACATCAGGGGTGGTCTGTTTCTCCTTTTCGGCTTGGGACTCCTCCCGTTCTTTTTCCTGCTCTTTCTTCTGTTGCTCCTCTTGTTCCTTCTGTTGCCTTTCCTCATTTTCCTTCCTTTGCCGTTCTTCTTGTGCTCTCTGCTGCTTTTCTGCTTGCTCTTTTCTCTGCCTTTCTGCCTGTTCTTTTTTATGATCTTTTGTTATAACAGGAGGTTGGCTCGACTGTTGCCGACCGGGCTCGCTTGATGATGTAGCTGGGGTCGTTGCCAGTAAATCTAGAGGCAGAGTTTGCAACCTCTGTTCTCTAAGTTTATTAAACTCAGTTAACCCTTCATCATTATACTTCATTCTAGCGAGTTCTCTAGCCTGACCTATTGATTCGGTTGCAATGAACAGGTCGTCAAATATATCTTCTTTGTGCTCAAATTTTGTCAATTTGGCCTGTTCTAGTGCAGTATAGGCAACTTTACTTGGATCATATGGCCTATTGGGGATAGTCGCCAGAGTCAGAGATTGAATCTTTGTGGCTTCCTTTTCTGCATGTTTGAGGTCATGCAAGGTATACACACCACACCTCAAAGGAAAAGGGGGCCAGCCTTGCTTTTTATTCTTCTTAAGTGTTTGTGTAACACTCTCGGAAATGATTTGGTAAGAGATTTCCCTTGCTAGAAGTTTATCTGGTATGTACAGAGGGAGGACATGGGGTCTGGCTTGGCTGCCGAAAACTCTTATGTAGGTAAACCTTTCCTTTCCAAACCAACTGACTATTCCGGCTAAATCAAATCGGGCTTGATAAGAGATCTTGGGAGCAGGTCTATCAAAAATGGAATAATGAATAGGCAACATGAAACCATTACAAACTTGGTATAGATGATCTTTATAAGAAGACTTCCACAATTTCTGGTGATATATATGAATGGGTGAGGGGTCTTGTGCAGTCCACCTCCAGCCGAGTACTGGGAATTCTGAATTATAATAGAGGGTGTCTAGAATATAAGCGATGTAGTAAAATGGGGGAATTATCCTTTCAGTAACCCGGGTCTTGCTTCTAAACTCAAGCACAGCTTGTGCTAGTTTGTCGGAAAGGATAGTGGCCCAATCCATGATTATACTGTTTACTACTGCCTCCATTAGAGGAACCATTTCTATGGTAAAATTAGCAGGGTCATGCAATCCCCATAATCTACACATCATTATCCCTGCATAGCAATAAGGAGAAGCTAGAGGATCGACCGAGTACTTACCGGAAGATTCGTGCTTGTGTTTGGCTGGATTCTGTCTCCAAACCCAGATGGGTTCGGATTCTTTTTCATTATCGTTTGCAAACTTCTCCAGGAACGCCTTGTTATACACCTTCTCTAGCTTGGGCAAATGATAGATTTTCCTTAGATCATCTGCCTTGAATGATCCGAAAATCCTCCCATCTCTGGTGCTAAAAGTTCTGTCCAAGATTGGAATTTCTTCAATCGCCCATCGCACGACGTCTGTGTATGGGAGAATTTTCTCTCTGGCCGCTATCCTGTGAAGGAAAGAGTCGGCCAAATCTTTGAGGGTGCTTTCAGACTTCCGAAGTAAATCTACACTAGCTTCTGTTACTGTCTTCACTGGTTGTTCGGCTTCAATCAAATTGTAAGTGCCTTGCCAAGTGGCTCTGGTGAGACCCGTACACGTAGTATCAGAAATTAAGCCCTTCTTCTTGTCTACGGCAGCTTGTCCTGCAACTGGTGTAGCGGAAGCGCCCGCGGTCTTCTTAGATTTCTTCCCCATCTTATTTGAGCTTCCTTCTATGGATGAATTCTGCACAGCGGCGCAAATATGCGTAATACAGAGAGATAACAATGAAAACTTGCAAGTGATGAGAACATATGCATAGGTGCGTAATAAGGGATTAGCCTTTAAAAATGGGCACGGACACAATCCATGGAAAGATTTTAAGACTTATGATCTCATTAATTGGCCGTTTAAAACCTGTCATCCCTTAAATGCCCATTATATCGTTATTCGGCTGAATGATTCACTTAAGCGTGCAGTGGGCGTTTTGGCGGTTGAGCGCAGGTGAATGATTGCTTAACCGATCAAGCTTTAAATATGAATGAATTGTGATATCCCATCACTTAACGGCTTTTTATTGAAAACTGCGCTTTATCGCATCGCGTCGGGAGAATGAGGATTATAAAGTGCACATATAGTGTATCGCCGATCGCCGATAGTGATATCGGATCGCATCGGGGGTATGACCTGTGCGCCTTAATGATGTGCATTGGATATTGCCGATTGCCGACTGCCGATTGCATCGCATCGGGGGAGAAAAGCCTTGAGCGCATTAAGACTTAAGTAAAGATTACCGCCGATATCCGATCGCTGATTTCGCATCGCATCGGGGCTAATAGCATGGGGCGCTTTAAAATGTGCATGAAGTATTGCCGATCGCCGATTGCGATATCGCATCGGCGGAAATCAATGTGCCGCTTATTTATATTTCTTATGTCATTGCGATATGCGATCTTGCGATCGCTTTATCGCAATGACAAAGATTTGCTTTATTTCTTTAGATGGGTTTTTCAAAAGGGTTTTATAAAATGAGTTCATTTGATTATCGGACCTTTTTGAACGATAAAAGTATTGATACCAATTAAACTTTAAAGGGACCCATTTCATATGTTAATATTTATAAATAAAAATGATATGAAATGGGGGGTTGTTGTAGAGCACAACAATTGGCGATTCGCTGGAAGAACCAGTTATCTCTGGAAATTATAGAAATACTTAAGCTTTTTCAGAATAGAGTTTCAATCAAAAGGGGAAAATTCTAATATAACCAGATATATATGCATTCTGAATAAAATGAAACTATTTTGTTAACTTCCTCCCCTTTCTAAGAAAACAAATACATTCTAAGCTTTAAAATAGGCCTTTATTAGTTTATAATGATAAAACAGAAAACCTTTCCAAATCAGCTTTTAAAATGAACTCCTCCGTCATAGGTAGAGCCTCTGCTGCCAGCAAACGTTTATAGTTTCGACAGGGATACCTTTTAACCATGTAATTGTCCATTGTCCCATTCAATTAAGCGTGTGATTAACAGAATGAATTCAAAACATGTTTTCATATTTTGTATTTCATTTCCTTTTTCTGTTATTGATAAGATAAAAAGCCATTGTCCTGGTTTGGTGGCCAGCTATTTGACAAAGCCATTCACTGGTAGTAATCTAACTGAACAAGCTGGCTCGTGATGAGACCCCTTGTCTTGCAATTTCAAGCCATTACCCTGTTTTGGTATGCAGTATTGGTAATGTCAGTTAAACTATTTCCCTATGAACATGGTAAGCAGGCTTGTAATAAGACCTCTTATCTTTAATATCTTATATTTTAGAATTACACTCTGAATAATCATAAACTTTAGTGAATGGGATGAACAATTTTCTCCTTAAGAGTAAATGGATGACAGGATAAGAGTTGAGGATGTTGAAATTGGATTGGCTTCTATCTTAATATTGATAACCTTTTGAGACCAATTTTGAAAACAAAAATGATTTACAATACTTTTATGCTTTGAGAGGAGTTCACAAACTTGGACTGTAGTTTCAGAATACAAAGATACCTAATTTCCTAGAAATTATCCCTTTTGGTTAAGAGTTCTATTATTTAAAAGCAAATATTCATACTACTTCTGTGGGACACTTTTCAAACACAGCAAAAGGTCAATAGTAAGTACCTTACAACATTATTTTCTGCAAATCCTACAAACTACAAAAATCTATCAAACTAAAAGGAGAAGGGGTTACCTCCTCAATTAAAGAATTTCTTCAAGATAAGGCCATTAACAGGGAGAGAATCTCTCAAACCTGATAAATCTTGCAATATAAAGGTTGAATGGCCTATCTTCTCACAGATCTGAAATGGTCCAAGCCACAACTTTTGGAACTTGGAGTGTTTGCTCTTGTCCTCATGGGCTTTGTCCCATTTCAGAACTAAATCACCGACTTGGAATTGTTTTGAACCGGATGAGACTGAATCAAAAGCTGCTTTGATGACTTGCTGATGTTTGGCATGAGTAACTCTAGCTTTTTCTCTTTCCTCTTCTAATTTTAGAATTTGGTCATGTCTAAGCTGAATAGAAGAGGAAGGATTTTCCTCAATAAACTGCACCAGGGCTAGAGAAGGAAGAACAAGATTGGTGGGTAGTACTGCTTCTTTTCCATACACAAGATTGAACGGAGAGGTTCCTATAGAAGCTTTCTGTGTTATCCTATCAGCCCATAATGCAAACACTAAGGATTTGTGCCAGTTTCTATGATTTTGTTCGATAGTTCGCTTAATAATTTTGATCAAATTCTTATTAGTAGATTCTGCTAGACCATTACCTTGGGGATAGTAATTAGCAGAATACTTTAGCTTAAATCCTCTTTTAATAGCGAAATCAAACACAGCATTGCCTGAGAAATAAGAAGCATTATCAAAAACAAGAGCATTTGGGACACCAAACCTGGTAATGATGAATTGATCTATGAATTCAATGATTGCTTCAGAATTTGCTGTCTTCAAAGGGATGGCCTCCACCCACTTAGTAAAATAGTCAGTAGCAGTAAGGATATACCTATGCTGTTTGGAAGAAGGTGGATTAATTTCCCCAATGATATCCAATCCCCATTGCTCAAATGGTTGTTCAATGTTGACTGGTTGCAAAGGGAAAGCCGGTTTCCGTTGTCTTCCACTAGAAGTTTGGCAATTGAGGCATTTCCTTACATACTCGTGGGCATCTCTAAATAGAGTGGGCCAATAATATCCAGCATGAATAATTTTGTGAGCTGTTGTGTCAGCTCCAAAATGTCCCCCTGCTGGTCCATCATGTAACTCCTGCAAAACCTTTTGGGCTTCAGGTTTCTCAAGGCATCTTAATAAAATAGAATCATAATTCTTTTTAAAAAGCACATCATCAATAATTGTAAAACTCTTCGCTTTTAACCTGATGGCCCTTTTGTTCTTGTAAGACAGATTTGGAGGTGCATAACCATTCTTTAAATAAAAGATTAAATCTGCATATTGAGATTCAGAATCAGTAACACTTATCTGATTGATTTCTTCAGCTTGATCTGTATCGCTTGATTCAGGAATGTTGGATGCTCCTGCCAATATCCTGCAAAAACCTTGACCCCTAACAATCTTTGCTGGCCTAATTTCTAAGTCATACTCTTGAAGCGCTGTGACCCAATTTGCCCTTTTTTCACCCAGTTCTTTTTGAATTAGTAGTTGCCTTACCGCTGGGAAAGGAACTATGACTTTTGTGTGGGTTTTCAGAAGGAAGGGTCTATAATGTTTGACTGCTTTAAATACAGCAAAGGCTTGTTTTTCTACGTCGGAGTAATTCAATTCGGCACCCTGAAGATTTGAGCTAAAGAATGAGATGGGTGCTTCCAAATTATGATCATTTAGTTGCGTGAGTACTGCAGCATAAGATAAGTCGGATGCAATGGTATACAATGTAAAATGATTGGAAAAATTTGGAGTATTTAAGGCTGGGGCATTGATTATTGATTGCTTGATTAGATCAAAAGCTTCCTTTTCTGCTGATCCCCACTTAAAGACCGAATTCTTCTTGATCATTGTTTGAAGTGGCAAAATAATTTGAGAAAAATCTGGAACAAATCTTTTAACAAAATTGATCTGGCCTAAAAATGACTGCATCGATTTTTTATTGTGAGGGAATGGGATTTCAGAGATTTCTTTGATCCGATCAGGATCAATATAAATGCCATCTTTGGACACGATAAAACCCAAGAGCTTCCCTTGATCAAGAGCAAAGAATGACTTTTTAGGGTTCAGAGAAATACCATATCTTTTGCAGCGTTGAAAAATTTGGCTTAAGTCATGCAAATGATTAGACCTCTCTTTAGAGAATACAATTATATCATCTAGATAGACGACTACTGTTTTATTAATCAACCCTCTAAAAGCTGTATCCATAGCTCTTTGGAATGTCGCTCCTGCATTTATAAGTCCAAACGACATTTTCTGATATGCATATGTTCCCCATTTTGTTCTAAATGTAGTTTTAAGCTGGTCGTCAGGATGAACCAGGACTTGGTTGTATCCTGAGAAACCGTCTAGAAAGGACATCAATTCAGAGCCTGCCACTGATTGAAGTATTTGCTCCATAGTAGGCAATGGGAAATTGTCTTTCAAGCTTGCTTTGTTCAAGTTTCTGAAATCAATACAAATTCGAATGTCGCCATTTTTCTTTCTGACTGGCACCATATTAGAGACCCAGTTTGAGTGTCGGACTGGAAAAATAATCTTGGCTTTCAGGAGTTTGTTAAGTTCCGACTTTATCTGGCTTTCTAAGTTTGGGTGAATTTTTCTTAACTTCTGCTGGATTGGTTTTTGATCGGGAAGCATTGGAATGGTATGTTGGATAATAGATGTGTCATAAGTCTTCAAATCATCGTATTTCCAAGCAAAAATTTGTTTATTTTTTCTTAACAGTTTAATAAATGCCTCCTTTTCGTCTGAAGAAAGTCCTAATCCTAAATTGATATTTTGAGGAGCTTGCTCAGTACCTAAATTTATCAATTCAAACCTTAGGGTAGAGCTTTGAAGCTTTGCATTAATTACAGGTTTAAACCTGTCTTTAATATCATAAAGATCTTCTAGCTTTACTACAGGCTTAGGAATTGCATTTTCTTGAGGTGTTTCTTTCATTTGGGAGTCATGCTCATCTTCTTCAATGATTTGATTATCATAGGACTTTTCAGAAGTTAAGAATTGTAAAATATCCTCATCATGGTTGAATACTCTCCAATTAGTGACATTATCAGGAATTGAAGGCCTAAAAATCAATTCTACGGAAAATCTATCAGGGCTGTAATCTTCCGAAGGTAGAAGCTTGGAAGCTACATTGGCTAGTAGGTCGGCTGCCGAGTTTTGTGACCTAGGAATGGAGGAAATGTTGAATGCCGAAAAATGTGAGGTAAGATCTTGCACTAGCGATTGATAATGCTTGAGGTGGTTTGAGAGACAATGAATTGCATTTCTCACCTGTTTAACAATTATTTCAGAATCGCCGAATACTTTTAGATATTGTACTTTAAGGCCGATTGCTTTATATAATCCCTGGACTAAAGCTTCATATTCGGCCGTATTGTTAGTGCATTCAAATTCTAATCTACAAGACAACATTGTTTTTTCCCCATGTGGGCTAACCAAAACACATCCTGCTCCTGAGCCTTCGCTCGACTTGGAGCCATCAAAATATAAAGACCAAAATAAAGGAGTATTAACAACCATATTTACAGTTTTCTCATCATCATTGAAACATCTAGATTTATCTGTTTGTGAAAAATTCTCAATCTGAGATGAAAAATGATTAACTGAGAAAGGTGAGGGTTGGGCAACAAAGTTGCCAAAGAATGACTCTGATGAATAATTCCCCAAAATGTTGTTGTTGAATGCTACGGGCTGGTTTTCTTGTTCAAATTCAGTAACTGTGTGGGTCATATGTTTTTCTCGATCGATCCTTATTTGATTTGGCTTACCCTTATAGGGAAGCCACATGTGTGACCAATCAGTGGAAATATACCCATGCAATTTTTCGGACCAATCCCTACTCAGAATTAAACCATAAAATTCAGGTATATCGGCTATTAGGATGTCAATCCTTTGTACTACTCTGGGATCAGCAGACAACCTGATAGTTAAGGAATTAATTTCTCCTACAACCTGCACTTTGGTCATGTCCAACTGTACAATATGAATAGCAGACTTCTGGGGTTCAATGTTCAGTTTAGAGCAAACTGAAGCTGGCATTATGTTAGATGATGCCCCTGAGTCAATTAAACAGTTGTGCAGGTTTCGATTATAGATCTCATAGGTTAGAAGGAATGGTGGAGTATGAGAATTTGATCTATCTCCAATCAAAACTGAATCGGTAGCTTCAACCATACCGGGAGGAGGTTGGCCTGAATCATTAGCAGCTTTTGCACTGGGAAGAGGTGTAGAGGGAACAACATTCAATTCTTTAAGAAGTAATTTTTGCTGATGCTTTAATTTACTAAGTTCAAACATGGTTATGTTTGCTTTAGTTTTCTTCATGTCATCAACAATGTTGTATTCCATTGAATCGGATACCACCAACGTTTTAGATGTTGAAGGAGAATTAGAAGTTGAAGGCTGGTTTTGGGGAACTACTGCGGGTGATTTCTTTGGAGGTACTTTTTCCTTTGTTGTGGCAGCACCTGCACTCCTTTTCTTTGAAGTTGCCTGGACAGGTTCAGAAGTACTTCTACTTCTAGTAGTGACCGGGAAGGCTTCTTCTTCATTGTCGGTATCAGAGTTAGGGAGTATAAAATCCCACATTCCGTGGCATTCAGCTACTTCTTCTTCATCATCAGTTTGTGAGGTTGTTTCCTCCTCCTCTTCTTCTTGCTCTGAATCTGCGTTAGATATGACATTTGGTGGCTTTGATTCAGTTCTCTTATAGGTCCTAAATGGTCTTTTGTTTGAGGTTTCGGCGACCTGTTTCTTTATGTCAACCATTTCGTTAGACAAAGTTTTCAGGACCTTTTGCAAACCCTCCATGTCATATGGGTCCTTTGGGGTTTTCTTCTTAGAATCTTCTTTGAAAGAGACTTTTTTGGCTTTTCTGTCTTCCAGAGCAGCTTTCTTCTCTAGAGCATTGATGCGCTTTTCTACAGCAAGTGCTTCTTTCATGTTTTCAGCTAAGGTAGGTTTCCCTGCCCTGTCTACAAAAATAGCTATATTGGCAGGTAGGGCGGTGATATACCATTCGCTACGAATTTGTTCACTTGGTTTGGAAGCTGTAGGGATTTTATTCAGGAGTTTATTGAAACGAGCATTAAATTCCTTAATTGGTTCCCTATGTTCAATTCTCAGATTGGAGAGATCGTTTATTAGAGTAGCCAAAGACCTATCATCTCCATATTTGGTAAGAAACTGCTCTTGGCAAGTGTTCCAACTGGTAATGGAACCAGAGGGTAGAGAAAAATACCAGGATCCTGCTGATCCTTGCAAGGTATAAGGGAAAAGCCTAACAACAACATCTTCTTCTGCTACTCCTTTCAAGTTGACTGCCAACATGAAATTATTGATGTGTTCCTCAGCCTGGGTTCCATCATCTGGATTAAACTTGGGGAGCCATTTTTCAGGATAATCTGGTAATGGATGCAATGGTGCAGGCATATTGACTGCACCAGGTCTGGTCCATGGATCTGCCATTGTAATAGCAACAGTGGTTGATACTACTGTTGGAATTCCAGATGTATGAGAAGGAAATAATATTGAGGAGTGGGCAGGTTGAGATGTTGAAGCTTCTAATCCCTGGTGAACAACAATATGTAATGGAGGAGTGGATGATTGACTTTGCAGAGGAGAAGATGGAATGGAGGATATGGATGAAAGCTCTCCACTATCAGATCCTTCAGTATATTTTTTAGCCTTTTTCCTTTTGGGTAAAGGGAACTCAGTGGGTTCAATACCGAGCTTTTCGCTTTGAAGTCTGGTAAGAGGATGAGATAAATTGAACTGCGAAGTCGCACTGCTTTGTGATACCTCAGATTTCTGTGGCGAAATCGAGAAGCTCTGAAGTTTGTGGATAAGAGACTGAACTTCAGGTGATTCAAGACTTAATTGTTCTGGAGTATGATGGGTTTGAGCAGTGGTAGTTGATTCCTCTTCTTCTTGATGGTATGCTGGAGAACCAGCATGCGATTGAGAAGTACGAGGAGATTTGGAGGGAGAATTACTCTTAGAGTGGCTTGCAGATTTAGGTTTGCTTGCCATTCACAGTCAGGCCCTCCTTCTAGCGCCAAAAATGTTGAAGCCTCGAAAATCGCTGCAACAACATTGGGGAAACCACCCGGTCCGGACCTTAGTACAGCTCCTTTTCCGTTTGGAATAGTGGCTCCGACTGGGGATAGTGGGACCAGTTTCCCAAAAATAGATAAACGGGATGAATGAATGACTTATAGAGTATGCTAGCGGTAAGCGAATAACTAAAACTATCAGCAAGAATATAATAACTACGATCTATCCCGGGGACTTATTGAGCTCTAAAGCGTAGCGTTTGATGGTCTGTGTCTAAAGACAGGCATATAGATGACTCCATCTTTAAGACATAGATATTAATTCATTCAAGATTGCTGTGCCTAAATAGTTAAGCAAAGCGATTAAAGCGAAATTACCACACTTTATCATTTATATCATTGTCATACGCATGATTAAAAGAAAAGGCACATCATAAAACATCCAATAGTGGAATGAATAAAGATCTGCTGTTACAGCGCATGCATATAATCAACAATAGCAAGAATAATCACATAACAATTCATATAAAAGGAATGAATTCAGACATAGATAGAAATACCATATGAGCTGCTTGACACTCCCAAATATCAATCGCTATTTGTAGTTCTTCCTTCAACGCAAAAACATTCTCAACAACGACAATAGTGCACAATTGCATAAAGAAGCTTCCTTGTTAAATTAAGAACAATTGGCCCAGTTTCATAAAAGAATATTGACTGAAGCACAATAGTGCAAACTTCAGTCTTTTAAGTCTGTTACAAAACTTTACGACCCTTTCTAAAAACATGAAAGGGTCTATAAATACTAAATTAATCTAAACATCTAATAAACAGAAATCCTACATAATTGGCATCAATAACTTTTGATCCTATTTTTGGCCAGCGAGCTGGCAAGCGGGAACATGATTCATCAAGTCGGCTGCTTTCCCTTGAATCTGAGCTGACTTATCGCAAGCATTGGCTCTACTTCAGGAGGTTTGTTGAGGCGCGAACTGAGCTGGGCGGCATAGGTGGCATCCTGAATATCGGGAATTATACACCCGATTGCATCTGTTAAACACTTAAGGGCGGCTCTCTGTGAGTGTGGCTTAATTAGGAAGAGCCAATAGGCATCGAAGGTCAAACTGTTAACCCCAGCGATTAATCTCCCATTTTCCTCCAAGTCAGGATAACACGTTTTCTCCAACATGTTTGTTGTTGTTATCTTTCCTGGCGTACATTGGGAAATCATATTTGCTAAGTAGAGAGTGTTGTTAACTAGATCAACTAGATTGCTGGAAGTTGATTTACACCTTGAAGCTGCCCTTTCTGCTTTCATCATCTGAGTGTGCCATTCTGTGAAAAGTATGTCTTTATATGTTTCTGAAATCTTGGGAAAATTTGCTTCTCTCCCTTGATCAGAATCTTGCCAGTCAAGATATCCAGTTATGATCTCTTCGGCCTGGTCTAACTCATTTCTGGCCATCTCTACCTGCTGATTTATGGATGTCGTTAGCTCACACAATGGCTCTGCCTGAGCGATTTGTTGACACAGGAGCCTAATCTGGGATATCAATGCACTGTTGATTAATGATGCTTCTTTTCTGAATTCTGCCACTTGTGAAGTGCCCTTTGCTTTTTCGAGCTGCGATGACAATTGAGCGATTTGCTCATCCTTTGTTTTCATCATTTGCTCATTCGCTACTCTTAATTGTGCCAATGCCTCCGACAATTCCTTTTGTTTCTGGATTGCGCTTAGGTCGATCCTTTGCCTTTCTTCCTGTAATTGCTGGGTTAATTGATCATTCATTTGTCGTTGTGCCAACAACTGCTCCTCTGCTTGCGCTGCCTTCTGCTTTAATTCGGCCAAATCTACCTGTAATGCAAAAATTTCTTGGTCTTTAGTCTTCAGTAGAAGACTTACCTCAGATGCCTTGTCGATTGTCACTGCAGAATAGGCTCCCGCATACTGTGACAGCTTTGTTAGGTCATCGGAGGGGTCCAATTCCTCCTTCCATACTACATTACCTGTGACTGTTTGCTCTGGAAAGATAGAAGGTTGATCAGTCCTTCGTCTTTTCCTTGATCGCTTTACAACTGCTCTATGCCTCGGGCTGTAGAAAACATCCAGGGGAGGAATATCTTCTACCTGGAGAACGATTTGATCGGAGGGGTCCTTTGGAATTATCTCAACATCCTTAGAAATGGGTGGGCCGCTGGTTCCACTTAGAACCTAAGTTGAAGTGATGTCCTGTGTGTCATTTGTCTTGGAAGTGTCTGTATCTTTTGAACATTCCAAGCCACTGATGATAGAATGAAACTACTGCCATTCCTGGAGCAATTTGGGGTCTATAGTAGTGTCCACATTGACGTCAGGGGTGGTCTGTTTCTCCTTTTCGGCTTGGGACTCCTCCCGTTCTTTTTCCTGCTCTTTGCTCTGTTTCTCCTCTTGTTCCTTCTGTTGCCTTTCCTCATTTTCCTTCCTTTGCCGTTCTTCTTGTGCTCTCTGCTACTTTTCTGCTTGCTCTTTTCTCTGCCTTTCTGCGTGTTCTTTTTTATGATCTTTTGTTATAACAGGAGGTTGGCTCGACTGTTGCCGACCGGGCTCGCTTGATGATGTAGCTGGGGTCGTTGCCAGTAAATCTAGAGGTAGAGTTTGCAACCTCTATTCTCTAAGTTTATTAAACTCAGTTAACCCTTCATCATTATACTTCATTCTAGCGAGTTCTCTAGCCTGACCTATTGATTCGGTTGCAATGAACAGGTCGTCAAATATATCTTCTTTGTGCTCAAATTTTGTCAATTTGGCCTGTTCTAGTGCAGTATAGGAAACTTTACTTGGATCATATGGCCTATTGGGGATAGTCGCCAGAGTCAGAGATTGAATCTTTGTGGCTTCCTTTTCTGCATGTTTGAGGTCATGCAAGGTATACACACCACACCTCAAAGGAAAAGGGGGCCAGCCTTGCTTTTTATTCTTCTTAAGTGTTTGTGTAACACTCTCGGAAATGATTTGGTAAGAGATTTCCCTTGCTAGAAGTTTATCTGGTATGTACAGAGGGAGGACATGGGGTCTGGCTTGGCTGCCGAAAACTCTTATGTAGGTAAACCTTTCCTCTCCAAACCAACTGGCTATTCCGGCTAAATCAAATCCGGCTTGATAAGAGATCTTGGGAGCAGGTCTATCAAAAATGGAATAATGAATAGGCAACATGAAACCATTACAAACTTGGTATAGATGATCTTTATAAGAAGACTTCCACAATTTCTGGTGATATATATGAATGGGTGAGGGGTCTTGCGCAGTCCACCTCCAGCCGAGTACTGGGAATTCAGAATTATAACAGAGGGTGTCTAGAATATAAGCGCTGTAGTAAAATGGGGGAATTATCCTTTCAGTAACCCGGGTCTTGCTTCTAAACTCAAGCACAGCTTGTGCTAGTTTGTCGGAAAGGATAGTGGCCCAATCCATGATTATACTGTTTACTGCTGCCTCCATTAGAGGAACCATTTCTATGGTAAAATTAGCAGAGTCATGCAATCCCCATAATCTACACATCATTATCCCCGCATAGCAATAAGGAGAAGCCAGAGAATCGACCGAGTACTTACCGGAAGATTCGTGCTTGTGTTTGGCTGGATTCTGTCTCCAATCCCGGATGGGTTCGGATTCTTTTTCATTATCGTTTGCAAACTTCTCCAGGAACGCCTTGTTATACACCTTCTCTGGCTCGGGCAAATGATAGATTTGCCTTAGATCATCTGCCTTGAATGATCCAAAAATCCTCCCATCTCTGGTGCTAAAAGTTCTGTCCAATATTGGAATTTCTTCAATCGCCCATTGCACGACGTCTGTGTATGGGAGAATTTGCTCTCTGGCCGCTATCCTGTGAAGGAAAGAGTCGGCCAAATCTTTGAGGGTGCTTTCAGACTTCCGAAGTAAATCTACACTAGCTTCTGTTACTGTCTTCACTGGTTGTTCGGCTTCAATCAAATTGTAAGTGCCTTGCCAAGTGGCTCTGGTGAGACCCGTACACGTAGTATCAGAAATTAAGCCCTACTTCTTGTCTACGGCAGCTTGTCCTGCAACTGGTGTAGCGGAAGCGCCCGCGGTCTTCTTAGATTTCTTCCCCATCTTATTTGAGCTTCCTTCTATGCATGAATTCTGCACAGTGGCGCAAATATGTGTAATACAGAGAGATAACAATGAAAACTTGCAAGTGATGAGAACATATGCATAGGTGCGTAATAAGGGATTAGCCTTTAAAAATGGGCGCGGACACAATCCATGGAAAGATTTTAAGACTTATGATCTCATTAATTGGCCGTTTAAAACCTGTCATCCCTTAAATTCCCATTATATCGTTATTCGGCTGAATGATTCACTTAAGCGTGCAGTGGGCATTTTGGCGGTTGAGAGCAAGTGAATGATTGCTTAACCGGTCAAGCTTTAAATATGAATGAATTGTGATATCCCATCACTTAACGGCTTTTTATTGAAAACTGTGCTTTATCGCATCGCGTTGGGAGAATGAGGATTATAAAGTGCACATATAGTGTATCGCCGATCGCCGATAGCGATATCGGATCGCATCGGGGGTATGACCTGTGCGCCTTAATGATGTGCATTGGATATTGTCAATTTCCGACTGTCGATTGCATTGCATCGGGGGAGAAAAGCCTTGAGCGCATTAAGACTTAAGTAAAGATTACCGCCGATATCCGATCGCCGATTTCGCATCGCATCGGGGCTAATAGCATGGGGCGCTTTAAAATGTGCATGAAGTATTGCCGATCGCCGATTGCGATATCGCATCGACGGAAATCAATGTGCCGCTTATTTATATTTCTTATGTCATTGCGATATGCGATCTTGCGATCGCTTTATCGCAATGACAAAGATTTGCTTTATTTCTTTAGATGGGTTTTTCAAAAGGGTTTTATAAAATGAGTTCATTTGATTATCGGACCTTTTTGAACGATAAAAGTATTGATACCAATTAAACTTTAAAGGGACCCATTTCATATGTTAATATTTATAAATAAAAATGATATGAAATGGGGGGTTGTTGTAGAGCACAACACTACATAGGTTCATATACTTACCATATACAAGCGAGTTGTTCTGTTGAAAGTGGGTTTCCATCAAGTACAACACATGCATTATAATGCCAACAATAAACACTCAGAATAGATTAGAGGTGTTGCCAGATTTGTCATAAATTAGAAACCTCTAAATTATGTACTAGTAGATGATAAATATCCTATTACCCACAAAGGGAGCCTAATAAGCCAAATAGCAGGAGCTAAAGCTTTCTCCAAATTTGATATGAAATTTGGGTTTTGGCAGGTTGCGGTAGAAGAAGAAGATAGATTCAAAACTACCTTCAACATTCCTACTGGTAACTATGAGTGGAATTTAATGCCCTATGGTCTAAAACATGCACATGAAAAAATTCAGAAGCTCATGGACTAGGTTTTCAAGTCATACTTTGATTGGCTCATTGTATCTATTGATGATTTGTTAATCTTCTCTAAATCTGTAGAAGAACGTTTCGAACATGTACAAATTTTTACAGAGGTAGTCAAGAGCAGTGGGCTCGTACTAAATAAGAAGAAAATGTAATTGTTTCAAACAAAGAGAAAATT
This sequence comes from Pinus tabuliformis, assembly GCA_031772625.1. NCBI lineage: Eukaryota > Viridiplantae > Streptophyta > Pinopsida > Pinales > Pinaceae > Pinus > Pinus tabuliformis. The sequence goes on from CM062820.1 coordinate 1,338,723,950, forward strand.
CGTAGGACATACTATTCAGGATGGCCAAATCGCATTACAAAAGCATGCACTTGAATTTGCTGATAAATTTCTAGATATGATCACAGATAAAAAACAATTGCAGAGATTCCTAGATTGTTTGAACTACATTAGAAATTTATATGAAGGATGTGCCCATGATAGAAAATTGTTAAATTAAATAATGAAAAAATATCCAGTGCCTTGGACATCAAAACATAGCAATGCCACTAAAAAATAAAATCTAAGGTAAAAACTTTACCTATTCTCTACCTTGCAGATGAAGATTTGCCCAAAAATGTAGAAAGTGATGCCAAAAACATTGGATGGGGAGGCATTCTCAAGCAAACTAAAGAAGGAGAAGAACAAGTTATACAGTTTTCCTCAGGCACATGGAACCAAGAAAAACAAAAATATTCTACAATTGAAAAAGAGGTAAAAGCTGCATGGACTTGTATAGACAAATTTGACATCAACCTCATACATAAAAGTTTTCTTCTCAGGACTGATGCTTCTGCTTTAAAGAAAGTGTTAACGAAAGACATAAAAAATCCTAGAGAATCCAATTTTTTTAGATGGAAAGCTTTGTTTGCAAATTTTGATTTTGATATCGATCATATAAAGGTTGAAAGAAATTGTCTACCTTATTTTTTGAGTAGGGAGTACTTGAAGAAAAGAAATTCATCTAATGGTTATTCCCATTGAATGGGACCCTAAAACACAACAAGAAGAACTTAGAAATATCCCAGACCGTACCTCATCACCAATCTATGCTGAAAAATGGACACTCGCTTAGCAATTAAGAGACACCAATGTTATGGATGCAAATCTATAGCTCCATTGAGACTTACAACACCTTGTACCAGAAAGAAATATTTACCCTAATTCTATAACTTGGATACATGATATCATGTATAAGAATTAAATGTTGTACTTTGATATTACAAACGAAGCATTAAGGGGAATTTTTCATGATATCAATCTCATATGGAATGAGGGAAGCAATAGAACCAAGAAATTTCATAAATATTATACTACCAATAGAACCAGATACCCTAAACATCGTGCAAGAATAATGTGGGCACAAAAGGATCCAAGCTTTGTATTTCCTAACATTTTCTATAATTTCTAGAGCTATGAAGATTTTTGGTGGGATCTCTTATGCAGAGAAGAAAGATCAGAAATACATTATACATTATTAAAAGTTGGACCTGTCTTCATTACACAACTACTGTTACAACTAGATTGGTTACAAGAATGGTGGATATGAAATGGGATAAATAAGATGGCTATGGATCCAAGGGACTTTGAAAGATACTTTCAAGGGGATTGCGGGGAATGCATGGAGTGTTTTTATCTTCCTTGTAAGACTATTGGAGATATAAAAAATGTTACTGATGATCACATATTAGGCTATTTCATGAGAGGACATCATCATTGTTTAGTCTTAAACAAAGTGAACCATCTAATTATTCTTAGGAAACCAATGATTTTCTAAAGGATTTATACAAAATCATGGGAGACTACTGGAGCATACCATCACAATAATGGAAGATTCCCTAGTACAAATCCATTGGGAACATAATTTAAAAAACTCCAAGGGTTCTCGTGAGATTCTCCTAAAAAGCATCCACAATGTACAGTAATGTCTTATCACTTGACTTTGATAGCGACTGACTTTCGTGGGATTTTATGACAAAAATCTCTACATTGTAAATATCTATTCCATAGAATTTGGAATAATCTCTACTTTGTAAAAATTCTGATTTTTCAAGACTCGGAGGACTTATCTGACTTTTGGTGTGATTTGATCCACATCTTAGAATCTCATTATGATTATCTTTTGGTGTGATTTGATCCATATCCAAGAATCATAGTATGATCGTCTGATGTTTGTCCCTTTCTCATCCTATGAAAATAGAGAAGTAAGGCTCATTGGGACACTTGTAGTTGGAGAGTCTGAGAGTGAGAGTCTTGTTGTTTGAAGTCTGAGATAATCTTCCTTCTCTGCATCTATGAACTTTTTTGTTTGATTTTCTTACATCACGAAGAAAGTCTCCCTTAGAGTTGAGTTTGAAAAGCCTATGTATCAGGGCCTATCAACCTAGTAAGAACATAAAGTGGCTGAACTCATTAAGTTTGAGTCTCTATTTGTTTCAGAAATTTCAAAGATAGAGTTTGCAAAGGGCCAAGCAGCCTCTGGAGTGCATCTTAATTAGAGGTGTAGTGTCCAGTAAATTCCCGAGCATTCTATCTCCCATTGAAGTTTCTCTAAATCTTCTAGCAATGTAATTCATCTTTTGAAATCAATAAAAGAGAGAAGTTTTTTCTGCATGAGTTTATGTTTTGTTATGCTATTTTAATTCTATGAGAGGATAGGCTCATGTGAGGTTCTCTGGAGGTTCATCGAGAATCGAGGGACGTTTTGCTCATGTTTACAAGAAGCCATCGAAGAGCATTATTGCGTGAAGATCCAGAGGTTCGTGTAAGAGTTCATGTATTCATCATAGAAGAAATCAAAATTACACAACAAGCTTCGAAGCAAGCCCCTGCTACAAATTTTTAGACTCTAACACAAGGTAACATGGAACTTGGAAGAATATTTGTTTCATTCAAAGAACTTCAGAAAGAAAAAACATAAGAAAATAACTTCAATATGGAAAATCTATTTCATAGTGCATCATCTTCAATGGTTAACTATGCAGAAATGGAGTTAATAGAAAGTCAGCCATCAACTCAATGGGCTCTACCCTTCATAATCACATCGAAAGTTTATGGGGATTTATTTATGTTTCATTTGAAATCTATAACTAGAGTCATTATTAAATAATGTGTCTCTCAGATCCAAGAAAATGCTAAATCCATTCAAACCATTTCCCTTTTAGATCCTAAAAAGCTTCAAGAAGAAGCTCGAAGATATGTTACTTCTTATCTACATCTTGGTTGTATCCAGGTGGGCATAAATTCTTTAACCCACAGAGGGCTTAATACATATGCGTTGGCTACTATTAGAGATCTCATGCATAACAAATTTAGTGATTCATTAATTGGTGGTATCATGGCTCCTTTATCAAGTGGTCATGTATGGCTTGATTGCCAACCAAATTTATCAGTATATCTATATGATGAAGACATTAAGGACATCCTCCAATTGCAAATTAGAACTAGTGGTTTTGATATGAAAAGAAAAAGGAAAAACGTTGCAGTTCATAATAGAGGGTATTTTAGGCAGACCAACACATTATATCCAACCATTCTACATACACCCCAGTCAACAGTCAAAATCTAGAACCTTCGTAATCACTGATGCTCACAATAAAAAAATTGAGCATCAGACCATCAAATGGTAAGATCTCAACTTTCCTGAAAACTAGGTAGTAGATCAAAGTAGTCGAATGGGTACATTGTTATGAGAACTTTAGTTTCTATAAATGAATCATACTTGTTAGAACAATTTTCCTCCTAACCATGAACCTTTTCTATGGGTTCCCCTAAGCTAAGATCAAACCTTTTCCCCCAAGAATAAACAACCCCTGTTGGTCTGCTATAGTTTTTATTTATATTTTTCTTTCCCTGCAGAATTTCTAAAAGGACGTCCCATTTTTTTAGTAATTTTCTTATCCTCATAGACTAGGATTTTTTTTCTAATTAAATGGTTCTTTTTTATGCTTTTTCATCCTTTAAATTTCGCCCTTATCTGCTATGATGCTTTTCCACCCCTTCCAATGTTGCTTCCACATTGCACTGGGTGATTTTCCTAGATTCCATTGTCTACTTATCTAGAAAATCACCTAGTTCTACTCCAAGAAGATTTTTCTTTAGAGTGACTTGGGAAAGTTCAACATTGTTTCCACTTTTCCTAATCTATTCCCCTCTCTAGGCAAAGGATTAGGGTAATGATCTCAATATTATTTTGTTCTCTCTAACTAATTCATTTCAAGCATCCTAATTATTAATTCCACATAAATAATTACATTATCATAAAAACGACTTGCCGAGCCTACCATTATTACCAATATTTCTACTACTAATTATACTCTATTAGTCATTACTACTTTACAAAACACAAGAAAAATGGGGATATTGCATATTCCTTCCCTATTATAAAAGTACACCATCCTCGGTGTCTAAATCTTGGACATCATCAGTATTGTCCATTCAGGATAATTTTCTTTCGTATGCTCTTCCAATTCCAAGGTGGCGTCTTCAGGCATATAGTGCTTACACTCCACCTTAATCAGGGCCACTACCCGATTACAAAGCATTGTCTCTTTCCGCTCCAAAATACAGAGTGGTTCTCATAGAAAGTCTCCTTAGGGCTCCACATGTAACACATTCCTGTCAACTATATTTGAAGGATCCTGAACATAATATTTTAGTAATGATATGTGAAATCCATTAGGAACTTTAACATGACGAGGTAAACTGGATTGGTATCCTACTCGACACACACAGTCCAGGATTTCAAATGGTCCACAAAACCAAGGTGCTAGTTTTGCACGCTCGTTAGTTCTAAGGGTACTCTTTCGAGGCCTAACCCTTAGATACAGCTGCTCTCCCACTTGGAATTATTTATGGGCCTATTTCTAGTTTGCATAATTTTTTTTATGGTCCCACAAAATTTTAATATTTTGTTGAATTCTCCACAACGTTTGTTCCATCTCTTGCAGAAGGTTAGTTCCAAGAATAAGTTTATGTTCATCTTGAATCCAACTAAATGGAGTGTGACATGTTCTATCATATAAGGCTTTTAAAGGACTCATCTTGATAGTAGCTTGATAGCTAATGTTGTAGGAAAAATCCATTAGATGCAAGAAATCATCCCACTTATTGGGTCGGTCCATTACATACATTCAGAGGATGTCCTCCAGAATTTGGTTTGTTTGTTCCATCTACCAGTCGATATGTGGATGATATGGGGTACTAAAATTCAAATTCGTGCCTAAACTCCCAGTAATGCCTTCCAGAAGTTATAGGTAAACTTGGAATTTCGATAAGATATTATCATTTTCGGGATTCCATGTAGTTTGAAGATAACCTGCATGAATACATTAGCAATCTAAACGCTACGAAAGGTGGATTTTACTAGAATAAAATGTGTTGCCTTAGTCAATTTTTTTACCATAACCATGGTAAAGTCATTTTTCTATCTTGTTCAGAGTAGACCAATTATAAAATCCATGGATATCACCTCCCACTTCCACGCCATAATGGCTAGTGGATTCAAAAATCCTATTGGATGTTGATGCTCCACCTTTACTTCTTGGCATTACAGGCATTTGGATAAGTATTATGTTGCCTCCTTATTGATGCCTTGCAGGAAAAACTATTTTCTTAAGGTGGTGATCATCCTTTGGTACCCTAGGTGGCAGGCATATGGTCTCATATAGCACTCCTCCAGAATAATTTTCCTTAGTGTTGTCACTCCTGGAACATACAACCTATTCCAATATGTCACTAACCCCTTGGGATTTATAGCATATTCTATGTTTTCACCGTGTTGTACCTTCAGTTGTAATTCTAGATACTTTGGGTCATGCTTCCTTGTTACTTGTCTATTTTCTTCCAAATCTACTTTTACGCTCCTTTTTGCAACAAGGAGAACTGGAATAGGATATCTACTTAGGGCATACATGATTTTGTTTTCCTTCCCCTTATGTGTTTAATTTCCATGTCAAATTTGCTTAGGAAGGATAAACATATGGCTAGCCTAGAATTTCCCTCTTGTTGAATAAAGAAATAATCTAGAATGATATGATCAATTACTAACACAAACTCTTTTCCTAATAGATAATGCCTCCACATTTTTAAGGCATGGATGACTACAGCTAACTCCAGGTCATAGACAACATAATTTTGTTCATGTTTTTTCAGTTTTCTTGACTCATAGGCTATAACTACATTATCTTGTAAAAGCACCCCTCCTAGTCCTTCCAAGAAAACATATGTACATAAAATAAACTCCTTATGTAGGTCTATTGTCTTTAGTACAAGGGTTGTTTTCAACATGTGCGTTAACTGGTCAAAAATTTTCTTACACTTTTCACTCCATTCAAATTTATCCCCCTTCTTCTGCAAGGAGGTGATGGGGTAAGAGAACTTAGAGAACCCCTATACAAATATATGGTAGTACCCAACAATTCCCATAAAAGAATGAATTTCTGGTACATCCTTTGGTATTGGCCAATTCTTAGTGGCCTTAATTTTTTTAGGATCTATTTTCAACCCCTCTTTGGAGATGATGTGTCCTAGATATTGAATTTGAGTCTTGAAAAAACTCACATTTACTACCCTGTACATAAAGCTGATTCTCTTTGAACATATGTAAAACAAATCTTGAATGTGCTTGGTGTTCCTCTTCATTTTCTGAGTATATTAAGATGTCACTGATAAAGACTAGCACAAATTGATCCAAAAGCTTTAGCAGTACATTTTTCATAAGACACATGAAAGTGGTGGGGGCATTATTGAGTATGAAAGTTAAAACTATGAATTCATAATGCCCACAACTCATTCTAAAAGTTGTCTTGTATATATCCCAGTATTTTATCTGCAACTGGTGATATCGAGTTCACAAATTAATCTTGGAGAAAATTGTAGCCCCACTTACTTGGTCAAATAGGTCATCAATTCGGGGAAGAGGATATCTATTTTTTATGGTTAACCTATTCAACTTTCTATAGTCAATACAGATTCTAAGTGTATCGTCCTTCCCTTTAATGAACAATATTGGAGCTCCCAATAGGAAAGCGGTTGGTCTAATATGTCCTTTATCAAGAAGCTATTGTAGTTGCAATTTCAACTATATTAACTCTAGCGTACTCATTCGGTATGGGGCTCTAGACACTGGAGTAGCACCCAGTACCAATTCAATGGAGAAATCAAGGCTTCTATGAGGGGGTAGTTTGGGAATTTCTTTAGGAAATACATACAATAATTCTCTCATTACTGGTAGCTAATCTACTGCTCTCGCTTCAGTCTATTGTTTCCACTCTTCCACTTGTGCTACATATACATGGAAACCTATTATTACTATTATTTTTAGTTGTAGGGCTATTTTTTGTCTTAATGAAATTGGTTTTGGTTTTCCTTTCACCAGAATTGAATTCCCGTGTTGGTCCACATAACTCACCGTCTTTTCTAAATAGTTTACTACAACTTTATGCTATTCTAACCAGTCCATTCCCACCAAACGATCATATGATCCTAAGAAAAAGATGTTTAAATTCATTTTGGTAAGATACCCATTTAAATTTACTATGCCCTTCTCTACCATATGGGTCACTTTCCTTTTAGAACCAATGGCTAATTGTACCAGCCAAGGGTGCTAAAATTTTTCTAGTTTTAAACCACACTTTTCCCCTATCTGAGGGTTTATATAACATAAGGTAGCCATAAGGTCTATTAAAACATACATAAGATGGGTTTGGAGAATAACTTCTATTTCAATCATGGTATATTGATGTTTTGCGTGTCGATCTTCCAGAGTTGCACTAATTCTTGGGATACTGTGAGCAACATCATTTACTGTAGAAGCTTCAGGTCCCATCTGAACATTCTAGATGGATTTGGGATTGTGTGGACACTCCCTCAGCAAATGGGGTTCACCACAAACCCATCACTTTAATGGCTCTCCTTATTTACCCCCAAGATACTTCTTGTAACCCAACTCTATAGGTCTAGAGACTGTGTAAAACTGTGCTAGCTAACTCGGCTCACTCTTGTTAATGTTCTTCTGTTGATTCTTTTTACCAATTTTTTTTAAATAAGCAGGTTTCTGTCTTTTTAGGTTGGACACCATCTTATTTTTATCTTTGTTTTGCCATTGTCAAGAGCCCTCACTTCTATTTTCGAACTGCTGATAACAGAGTCTTTCCTTTCTTACCACTTCATCCATCATCCTCAGGTTATCAAATTCAATTCTTTCTTTATATATAGGTGGTAAACAATTCATAAATATTTGAACCTTTTCCTTTTATTCTCGGATGTAAACCACATGCTCGAGAAAATTTGTGAAGTTGCTCATAAATTTGTCCATGGTAAGTTGACCCAATCTGAGTTCATGAAATTATTTCACATGATCATCACAGTATCTCTCATTCATATAGCGACTTCAAATTCCTGATGAAATTCCTCCCATGACACCATTTTTTCTTTTAACGTATGTACCACCTTCTTCTCTTCCCAGTAGAGAGTGGATTTTCCCTACTACTGATAAATTGCTAATCTTGCTTTCAGGTTTATTTCATACATATACTTAAAATTATTTAACCATATTTAATAGCCGGGTGATGGGACCTAGCCCACGCTCCAACATAACCTTTGATGTCAAGTTGTCTGGTGTTAATTATGTTGGCAGATTCGGTTGTTGATTTGGTAGTTGATTACAGATATGAGTGTTGGATATTTTTTATTGGAATTGGAAATCATTAAATGTGGCTCGTAAATGTGAACCTACCCTGTACCCAGCCTTAGTCTTTGTTTTCCCACTTGGTCTTTTACACAAAACTTTGGGCCTTCTGGTCATCGTATGCTTTTTTCTCTGATGTGGGAGCTCTGCAAGGGTTCCTGCCAAAGTGCTCTGCCTCATCCTAGTTCTTATGGAAAACTTTGTTTTTTGGTGCGGCTGCGAACAAATATTGGTCTCCCAGATTTTCTTGTGCTATTGGCAACAAATTTTTCTTGTTGCGTGAAATTGTCTCAGCTCTGGAGGTTGATCCTCTCGTATTCTTCTACACAGTGAGTTATTGTTTTATTCTACTATTGTTTGGACTCGATGCCTAGTCTCTCAGGCCACTGGTTGTTCTTTCCTGTTGTTGAAAATATTCTTTGCTACTGTTATAGTGCTAAAGTCATTTTGAATTCTGGTTCCTATGTGCACAAGTTTCGGCGCAATGATTCGCTCGGCTACAGCTTTAAGTAATTTGTCCCTCCGTGTTTTATCTCCACTCTCTTCTAGTTTAGAAGCTAACCAATGCCTGCTCCTCTTGTCTCAGGCTTCTTTTGGTTTTCTGCAGCTCTATTTCATGAGATTCTTGGTCCTATCATGCTCCCAGGTAAATTATGCTCTCCCCTTGCTTATGTTGTATCTCTGTTCAGGCATCATTGTGTAATGTATGCTAACCTTGGCTTGTTCTGTCTGCATAGGAGGGTTCGACCTTGGGCGCGAATAATTATGACGATTCGGTCTCCAAACCCTAAAACTATTTGCTCATAGGCTCTGTCTTCCATAGTTTGTCAACTTGTAGTTAGGGTTTTGTGGTTCTGTGGTGATTGCTCCTCGCCATCTGGTTGTTGTGTATGATTTGGGTCGTCCTCACGACTTAGGCCTGTGTTTGGTTTCAAATTCCAGTTTATTTGCTGTTCTGGTCTGGCTGTCTAGTTGAGGCTTGAGGGTTTTCTTGACATCAAACCTTGGAGTAGGGTTTGTTTGGTCTAGTGGATGTTGTATACTCTATTTGTTTTGACAATGTAATATTTAACTTGTATTGAACAACAACTATATATATATATATATATATATATATATATATATATATATATATATATATATATATATATATACATTTTATCTGTCTCTACTTATTAAATAAAATGTGTGATGGTTCATCCAAGATTACCTCTGTTGTAGTTTGTTTCACCGGTGCCTTGATTTTGTATTCTCCATACAACTGTTCAATGTATGACCTTCTCTTAGTCATGAGCTTTGTTAGTGTACCCGTCCATTCTAGTTGTGGAAATTACATGCGTTTTACAGTATTCGGCTTATTGTTAAGAGAGGAAAATAAAAACAACCTATAGTTGTATCCCTGCACTCTGCTAGTTATTTTTGAGTTCAATTAGTTAATAAATAAAACACAATTGCACAGCTCATAGGCAATGATATAGATGGATGATAGAGAAATTTACATTCTATCTCCTTTATTACTTGTATCTGGAAAATGCTGAACCTTTCTCATGTTTTTCATTATTACATTTATATGCTTTGTTTATAGTTATCAAAATTGTGTAGTTACTTTCGGTTGTAGATAGTATGGTTACATAACTACTAGGTATTCGGTTCTGTTTCCATGACAAGATTTTTTTTACATTTAGACACATTTGTCTTTTTCTTTTAGAATGACATGACAATTTCTAATCCACTGTTTATTAAAGTTAGAAAAGTAAGTAATCCTAACTGACCAACTACCTTTGACCAATACAGAAATTAAGAAAAAAACGAAATCCTACCTCCTACTCCGGCAAACTAAACATGAAAGACATACTAAATGTGAACTCAACTTTCCAACCTGGCAGAGACCAACACCCGGTTATGGTGCCTTAGCTGGATGCTCCTACATCAGGTTCCTAGGAAAAAAGAAAGCATGACTCCGGTCCATGAGCTACTCGAATGAAGAACCTATCTACACAATCTACCTGGCATCAAGTGACAAACTATGCTCAATAGGATGGTTCTTCCACTGAACAGGTATTGCAGATATTCCTTCCACCGAGTTCATTTGGCCACCTGAGTATCGAGGATGCTCTCGATCTCGAGAGGTTGAACGTAAGGCATCTGTCTCATCCAAGTTTCTCCTCCATCCTAGGTATTCCGTGTGGGCCGTGTAGTTCTGTCTTCTTCTTCTTCTTCTGGGTCAGCGGTGTAAGGGAACAGGTCTGCTACATTGAAGATGGGTGAAATGCCTATCCCTGGTGGTAGTTGTAACTCATAGGCATTCATTGAAAATTTCCAAAGGATTTTGTAGGGTCCTATCTTCTTATACTTTAACTTATTATATGCACCTCTGGGGAAGCATTCCTTGTGCAAATGCACGAGGACTTCATCTCCTACATTAAACTGTACTTCCCTTCTCTTCAAATTTTCTTGTTGTTTATACTTTAGGCTGTTGTCCTACAATTTAATTTTTACTTGCTCGTGCAAATACCTCATCACATTAGTGAAATTTCTCCATCTGTGCTTCGCCTTTCTTGTAGTCCAAGATCTCGCAGCTCATGCACTTCGCAGGGATGCATGCCGCTGAGGATCTAGAATGGACTGTAACCAGTGCTATGATTAGGCGAGTTGTTATAAGCGAACTCTGCCTAAGCAAGCACTCGATCCCACATTCATGAATTCTCACCAACCAAGCTTCGTAGCAGGTTTCCTAGACTCCTGTTTACCACCTCTATTTGTCCATCGGTTTGTGGGTGATAAGCAGAGCTGTAACTCAACTGTGAATCCACATTCTTCCACAGGATACACCAAAAGTGCCCTATAAATTTCACATCCATGTCCGAAAGGATAGACTTAAGCAACCCATATAACATGACAATCTCTGTAAAAAACAAGTGGGTCACGTGAGGGGGATCACTGGTTTTTCTGCAAGGGATAAAATATGCCATCTTCGAGAATCTATCCACTACTACCATCACTGAGTCGTAACCTCGTTGTGTCTTAGGTAGACCTAAGACAAAGTCCAAGCTGAATGAGTCCCACAGCCTTCCTAGAACAGATAATGGTGTGTACAGTCCCGTGTTCTGACTGTAACCCTTCGCCAACTGGCACACTTTACACCTGGTCACAAATCATTGTACATCCATTCACATCTTTGGCCAAAAATAGAAATGACTTAGCCGCTTGAGTGTTTTGTCTATGCCGAAATGTCCAGCTAGACCTCCACTGTGCTTCTCCTGAATAATATTCTCTCTCATCGAGCAGTCAGGAACGCATAGCTGTTCTACTTTAAACAATAGTTTCTCTTGCAAGTTGTAGTCCAAACATCGACTATTATCTCTTACCAAGGGATTTCGACATGCTTCATAGGCCTCCTTAAAATCTGTGTCAGTCTGGTATAAATATTTTAAGTGCTCAAAACCCAGCACTTGCATAGTACCCTCCTGCAAAAGTAAAGCTCTCCTACTCAGTGCATCCGCCACCTTGTTGGCTTGCCTGCTGATGCGTTTCAACACAAAGTTGAAACTCTACAAATACTCTACCCATTTGGCATGTTTGTGGTTCAGCTTGTGCTGTTGCATTACATACTGTAGTGCAGAATTATCTGAAAACAATACAAATTTGTTTCCCAGCAAATAATGCCTCTAGCGTTTTAATGCCTATACAATAGCATAGAAATTTGTGTCATAAGACGAATATTTTTGTTTTCTTTCATTTAGCTTCTTGCTGAAGAATGCCACAGGCTTATCCTCCTTGCTAAGTACAGCTCCAATAGCCATACCACTAGCATCACAGGGAACCTAAAAAAACTTCTTGAAGTCTGGAAATCTAGAGATCGACCTCTCTATGATCTTTCTCTTTAATAGCTGGAAACTTCTCTCCACTGCAAATGTCCATCGAAAAGGCTAACTAGCCCTTTTAATGGTGTCAAACATAGGTACACAAATTTCGCTAAATTTTCTTATGAATTTCCAATAAAAACTCACTAGTCCATGAAAGCTACATACCTCAAATAAGCTTTTCAAAGATGGCTAGTTAACTATCGTTGCAACCCTCTCCGGATCCATCTTCAGTTCATTTTCTGCTATTACAAAGCCCAAATAGATCAATTCCTTCTGCAGAAAAGTACATTTCTTCAAATTTATTAGCAGTTTATTCTGTTGTAATTTTTCCAGCACTTTTTGAAGATGTTGAAGGTGCTCTTCCCTTGTCCTGCTAAAAATTAGTATGTTGTCAAGGTATACTATCAAAAATATTCCGATGTATTCTTTCAACATCTTATTCATTAACTACATAAATGTACTGGGTGCATTTCTCAACCCAAATGGCATGACCAACCATTCAGACAGTCCCTCATTCGTCTTAAAGGTCATCTTCCACTTGTCCCCCTCTCATATCCAGATCTGATGATACCCGCTCTTCAAGTCTATCTTAGAAAAATATGCTGCCACGCTTAAACAATCTATCATGTCATCCATCCGTGGCAGTGGAAACCTATGTTGGATGGTGATTTTGTTGATGGCCCTCGAGTCTGTGCGAATCCGCCATTCTCCTCCTTTCTTGGGAGTGAGAACCGTTGAAACTACGCAAGGGCTCAAACTCTCCCTAATCAATCCTTTGTCTAGTTGTTCCTACACCTACTTCCTAATCTCTTCACTGTCCTTACGGCTCATTTGGTATGCTGCCTTGTTCGGTAAACTGGCTCTGGGTATGAAGACAATATGGTGACTTATAGTTCTTCTGGGGGGCAATTTTTCTGGAAAATCATCCACCACTATGTCTGTAAATTCTTACAAAATCTGCTGAATTTTTGGGGTAAATCTGATGCCTCTGTATGTAATAACACTGTTTCTTCTCTTTTTACGACTGCATCACCCATTTCACTATCCTCAACTTGCTTCAGAAACTATTTTCCACCAATCAATAGTGCTTTTGGCTCACTTGTCCTTGTTGGCCCTTCCTCCTTGATGGGTACAAGCGTATGCTTGACTTCGTCCTTGACAAACTTATAACAGTTCGTGAATCCATCATGCACCATCTTTCTATCATACTGCCATCGCCTACCCAGCAGTATGTGACATACATCCATCGGCATGATGTCACAAATGACTTTATCCTTATATCTACCTATTTGAAACTCCACCTCGCACTGTTCATCCACCAGCAATTGATAGCCTTTTTGCAGCCATGAAACTTTGTAAGGGGTGGTATGTTTCGATCGCTTCAATTCTAACTTTTCCACCATCTCTGTGGACAGTAAGTTATCTATACTACTGCTGTCAATAATTAACTTACAATGCTTACCATGTGACTTACAAACTGTTCTAAACAAATCCTTTGACCGAGGTGGATGTTGCTGGCCACCCACCTATCCCATTTGGACCCCCACAACTGTCTCTTTCAATTTTTCTGTTTCCTTAATTATAGCACAATTTACTATTTTTAGCAGTTTTTCGGGTCCTAAACTTCCGGAGCCGTTTTGAGGCCCTAAACGACGTTTTTGGGAAATCCACTACGAGTGATTTTTCTAACTAAAAATCATCTTTTCCGTCGTAGTCCTCGGAGAGATCTTTCCAATGGGCTATCATGCGTGTCAAACGGAGATAGTACGACCAATTCGTGACCCCGGGAAGTCGATGTACCAACTTACCCAAAAATTGGGCCCACAATTTGGCGTTTTATCTTCTAGGGTTAGGTCTTGGAATGTGAAGGGTTTTCCATTGTTTCTCAACAATAAATAGGCCCTCGAGCCTCATTGTAACATAGCTTTTTGGAGAACAGTTCAGAGGCATGTAGCCACACATCTCTTCTCAGAGATAAGCTACCATCGCCCTAGCTGGTTTATTTCCATTTCTGGTTGTAAGCATATTTCAGTATTTTCCATTAATGAAATGAAGTATTATTTCCGCTGCATATTTGTCTTTATGGTTATCTCTGTATTTTATTGCGTTCCTGTTTAAATCTGGATCAGTGGTATCAGAGTGGTCTGCTTTTTCTCTGTTTTTCTTTGCATGTCCCCAACGAGGTCGGGATATAAGGAGTTAGGTCTAGAATTGGTCGAACCTTTGCAAGACCAGCCTCGCAAATCTCGACAACCTCCCATGGCGGATGAGAAGAAAAATGAGGGGGCAGGAGATCCTATCAAAATATTGCTCGAAGAAGCCCTCGAGCAACAAAGGAACGCGATTATGGACAGCTTTGCCCAAATCCTTCAGCAGCTAGCTAGAGGTGACGCATCGGCTTCCAACCACTACTCTGGAAATGCCACACCATTTAAGGTACAAGTTAATTTTGAAATCCCCATCTTCGAGGGTCAAATAGACGTAGATGCCATAGATAAATGGTTAAATCTACTCGATGGGTATTTTTCTGTTCATGAATTTTCAAGTCGGGAAAAGATTGTTTTCGCTCTTCTCAAAGCAGCCCCCCACGTCAAGGACTGGTGGGAAACCTACTGCGAACAAAAGGATGAAAGTACAGGCTCACTGTTTTCAGCCGCACCCACTTGGAATGACTTCTGGGATGCCATCAAGGAGCAGTACTACCCTGTCAAAAGCTATGAGGACAAATACATCAAATGGACCACACTGCGGCAGGGACGAGACCAAGATGTGCCGGAGTTCAGAAACATTTTTCATACCCTTCGCACACAATTGGGTATCAAAGATTCTGAGCTACATCTGGTACTCAAATACCGCGGCTTCCTACACAGATACATCCAAGAAGAGATGGAGTTCTTGAACATCTCCTCACTCGACACAACATACCGATACGCTATCAAAATCAAGCAAATGCTCAAACAGAAGAAGTGAGACTTTGGATCTACAAATCCAAAGCCCAAAGGACAAAGCCAAGGCGGGCTGACCCAAGACAACCCATTGAAGCCGCACGAAAAGAACAACACCACGAAGCTGAAGAAGGACACAGGAAAGTGGTGTGAGTTCCATAAGAGTCCCACTCATAACACAAGTGAGTGTCGGACCAAGCAGTCGCTGGTGGCCGAGTTGAAGGCTTCCGAATCAGATGCATGTTCCAACTCTGAGTCAGAACCCAACAAGGGGAATGACAAAGGGAAGCAGATCATTGATGCGGATCCCAACGCCACTGTTGCTACTGCCAAGATCTAGAAAAATGAGCCCGAAGATCCAGAGGAGGGGGAACGTCTTTTCCACTCATAGATGTGGGTGAAGGGTTCGCCGCTGCAATTCATTATCGACAGTGGCAACCAAAAGAACCTCATTTCAGCAGAGGTCGTGAAGCGGTTGGGCCTACCAACTACACCACACCCACAGCCATATGTATCGGTTGGCTTCACGAAGGACGAGATCTCAAAGTTCGTCAGCAGTGCCGCCTTCCCTACAGCATCAAGCCCTTCACAGACGAGGTATTGTGTGATGTTACACCTCTGGATGTTTGTGATGTACTATTAGGCCAGCCATACTTGTGGAGGCGACATGCTGTGTATGAGTCAAGGCCTCGCGCTGTCATCATTTCTTTGGATAATTCATTATACAGGATACAGGAGGTAGCCCCACCTACCGCCACCTCTTTGATCACTGCTAAGAAAGGCAGCAAGCTCATCTCACAGACTAGGAAATTTATTTTCTGTCTGGTTCACTCCCAAAGTAAGGGGAAGATCGTTGCTACATCCATGACCCCCGCGAAGGGTTCCTCCACACAGCAGCAGGAACAGAGGGATACAATCATGACAGAACACAGGAACAACTTCTCCTTACCCGGAGGGGTGCCACACAAGTTTCAGGTGGGCGAAAAAGTTTGGTTACATTTGCAAAGGGAGTGCCTTACCAGAACCCATCAGAGACTCAGACCACTTCGACATGGTCCTTACACCAGTAACAAGGCTACGGGAAACAATGATTTGAAGCACAACATTCCTCCATTCCTTCACTTGCACCGAGTGTTCAATGTGGACCATTGCTGACCATGCTCCCCACCATTTCTGGACACATCAGAGATTGCAGAACAGCTCACCAAAGACCCAACTCAGGAGAAGCTTCCTCATCTCAGGGAGGAACTCAACGCAATGGGGACCATTGCTTCCTAAGGGGGGAGGAATGATCCAGGTGGATGTTGGTGGCCACCCACCTATCCCATTTGGAGCCCCACAACTGTCTCTTTCAGTTTTTTTGTTTCCTTAATTATAGCACAGTTTACTATTTTTAGCAGTTTTTCGAGTCCTAAACTTCCGGAGCCGTTTTGAGGCCCTAAACGACGTTTTTTCGGAAATCCACCGCCAACGATTTTTCCACCTAAAAATCGTCTTTTCCATCATAGTCCTTGGAGAGATCTTCCCAACGGGCTATCATGCGCATCAAACGGAGATAGTACGACCAATTCGCGACCCCGGGAAGTTGATATACCAACTTACCCAAAAACAGGGCGCACAATTTGGCGTTTCATCTTCTAGGGTTAGGTTTTGGAATGTGAAGGGTTTTCCATTGTTTCTCAACAATAAATAGGCCTCCGAGCCTCATTGTAACATAGTTTTTTGGAGAACAGTTCAGAGGCATGTAGCCACACATCTCTCCTCAGAGATAAGCTACCATCGCCCTAGCTTGTTTATTTCCATTTCTGGTTGTAAGCATATTTCAATATTTTCCATTAATGAAATGAAGTATTATTTCCGCTGCATATTTGTCTTTATGGTTATCTCTGTATTTTATTGCATTCCCGTTTAAATCTGGATCATCCTTCCACTGTGTTTGTTCGGTGGCTTCTTTGGCTGGTTTTAACAACACCTTGTTCAGCACCAGGGCTTCCCCTATTTTTGGAGCATTCTTTGCTTCTTGGGGAGGTGCCTATGCTTCCTCTCGTTGTGTAACATATGCATCGCTCTATCTAGCTTGGTTTGCCTCAGGACACTCAAATGATCTGTGTCCCCATTTATGACACCTGTAACATTGATAACCAGCCCCTCTACCTCAACCATTTCCCCTACCTCGCTGATATGGCCTACCACCTCTCACACTATCACTTTTGTCTGTAGATTTGGAAGCTCTGGAACTGTTGCCTTCCTCATTACTACTAGCAGTCTGCCCTTCGCCATAGGACTAGCCTTTTTCCCTACCGGTTCCTCGTCCTCTCTGGGCATTCTGCCTTCTAGTGATCTTCTCTTCAGCTTTCATCGCACTTTGATATGCTTCTTCAATGTTCTTTGGAGATAGAATACTACTTTCATCTAAAATTTTTACTCTTAAACCATTTACATACCTGGCTGTCTTTTCTGTGGTATCCTATGTATAACTGGCCCTTAGGTTTACTCGATAAAACTCCTCAGTGTCCTCCCTCACCGTCATTCCTTTCTGTTTCAGACTCTGCACTTGCCTGTGTAGTGCAATCTGATAGTCTTTCGGCAGAAATCTTCCCTTCAACTTGGCCACCATCCTTGAGCAAGTTTTGATCGAACACTTGTTCAATCTCTTTCTCTTCGTTTGGACACTATCCCCCCACAGGGCTACGTGTCCCTCCAACTTAGTCACAACACAACTCACTCTGCGGTCCTCACTGACTTCCTCACACTCAAAATAATTATCTAGCTCACTGATCCAATCCAACAGAACCTCTGTGGACAAGTTGTCGTCATAGTTTGGGAGTTTTCGTTTGGGTTTACTACTTGCCACTAAAACAGATCTCAACAGCCTCACTTCTGGGGTCTCGCCATCCAATCCATCTGTCGTCACTTCAGCTTCCTCTTTGCTGTCATCCCCTACCTCTGGGTCTCTTCTCCTCCCTGCCTCTACTGCCTCCAAATGGGCAGTAAGAGTCCTGATCTCCTCTCTCAATCCTTCCTATGCTATCCTTCGAGCACCTCTGCCACAACCTCACCTTCCTACCTCCATTTCTTTAACTGACCTTAAAATGAAAAAAATGCTCTTATACCACAATGATGGGACCTAGCCGATGCTCCAACGTAACCTTTGATGTCAAGTTGTCCAGTGTTAATTATGTTTGCAGATCCAGTTCTTGATTTGGTGGTTGATTACAGATATGAGTGTTCGATATTCTTTATTGGAATTGGAAATCATTAAATGTGGCTCGTAAATGAAAACCTGCACTGTACCCAACCTCGGTATTTGTTTTCCCACTTGGTATTTTACACAAAACCTTTGGGCCTTCCAGTCATCATTTTGTTTTTGCTCTGCTGAGGGAGCTCTGTGAGGGTTCCTGTCAAAGTGCTCTGTCACATCCTGGTTCTTATGGAAAACTCTATTTTTGGGTGTGGCTGCGAATGAATATTGGTCTCCTGGACTTGCTTGTGCTATAGGCAACGAATTTTCCTTGTTGCATGAATTTGTCTCAGCTCTGGAGGTTGGTCCGCTCGTATTCTTCTGCACAGTGAGTTATTGTTTTATTCTACTATTGTTTGGACTTGATGCCTGGTCTCTTGGGCCACCAGTTGTTCTTTCCTATTGTTGACAATATTCTTTGCTACTGTTATAGTGCTAAAGTCGTTTTGAATTCTGGTTCCTGTGTGCACAGGTTTCGGCACAATGACTCGCTCGGCTACAGCTTCAGGTAATTTGTCCCTCTATGTTTTATCTCCACTCTCTTCTATTTTAGAAGCTAACCAATGCTTGCTCCTCTTGTCTCAGCCTTATTTTGGTTTTCTATAGCTCTATTTCATGAGATTCTTGGTCCTATCATGCTCCTAGGTAAATTATGCTCTCCCCTTGCTTATGTTGTATCTTTGTTCATGCATCACTGTGTAATGTATGCTAACCTTGGCTTGTTCTGTCTACACAGGTCGAGGGTTTGACCTTGGGAATGAAGAATTATTATGATTCGGTCTCCAAATCCTACAACTCTTTACTGGCAGGCTCTATCTTCCACAGTTTGTCAACATGTAGTTAGGGTTTTGTGGTTCTATGGTGATTACTCCTCGTCATCTGGTTGTTATGTATGATTTGGGTTGTTCTCACAACCTAGGCCTATGTCTGGTTTCAAATTCCAATTTATTTATTGTTCTGGTCTGGCTGTCTAGTTGAGGCTCGAGGGTTTTCTTGACATCAAACCCTGGACTAGGGTTTGTTCGGTTTAGTAGACATTGTATACTCTATTTGTTTAGACAATGTAATATTTAACTTGTATTTAAAAACAGCTGCAAATATATATATTATATATATATATATATATATATATATATATATATATATATATATAAGATATATATATATATATATTTGCAGCTGTTTTTAAATACAAATTAAATATTACATTGTCTAAACAAATAGAGTATATATATATATATATATATATATATATATATATATATATATATATATATATCTATATACACGTTTTATCTGTCTCTCCTTATTAAAGAAAATGTATGATGGTTCGTCCAGGATTACCTGTGTGTAGTTTGTTTCACCAGTGCCTTGACTCTATATTCTCCATACGACTGTTCAATGTATGAACTTCTCCTAGTCATGAGTTTGGTTAGCGTACCTGTCCATTCTGGTTGTGGAAAGTACATGCGTTTTATAGTATTCAGCTTACTGTTAAGAGAGGAAAAGAAAAACAACCTACAGTTGTAGGCCTGCACTCTGCTTGTTATTTTTGAGTTCAATTAGTCAACAAATAAAACACAATTGCACAACATGTAGGCAATGATACAGATGGATGATAGAGAAATTTGCATTCTGTCTCTTTTATTACTTCTATCTGGAAAACGCTGAACCTTTCTCATGTTTTTCATTATTACATTTATATGCTTTGACTACAGTTATCGAAACTGTGTAGTTACTTTCAGTTGTAGACAATATGGTTACAGAACTACTAGGTATTCGGTTCTGTTTTCATGACAAGACTTTTTTTTTACATTTAGACACATTTGTATTTTTATTTTAGAATGACATAACAATTTCTAATCCACTGTTTATTAAAGTTATATAAGTAAATAATCCTAACTGACCAACTACCTTTGACTAATATAGAAATTAAGACAAAAACAAAATCCTACCTCCTACTGTAGCAAACTAAACATGAAAGATAAACCAAATGTTAACTCAACTTTCCAACCTAGCAGAGACCAACACTCGGTCATGGTGCCTTAGCTAGATGCTCCTGCATCACCAGGCTTCAACATCTTCTTCTTTCTCCCCGTTGAAAGTGGGGGATTTTATCTTCTAGAACACTCCATGGGGTTCCTTCCTTTTTCTGAATTACTATTCCTGGAAACCAATTTTAGACATTCCTCCTCGGTTTCAGATTTGTTTGGTGATAATATTGATTGTTTCTATTTTTAACCAACTGGTTCTTCACTCTCATGACTCGACTTCTCTATCCATTCTCTAATCAATTTCTTTTTCTCCTCACTAGATTTTATTTATCATTCATTGTTGTTCCTAAGCTGGGCCATTGCCTATTGTAAATTGTGTATTACACCAGCCAATTGGTCAAGAGTGGACATAACCCACTCTCCCAACTCCACACAACTCTTCTCTTCCTGTAGTGTCTGGATGATCATTTTCGATTCTTCACTCGGAGGATGATATCTATACACAAACAAATTTTCCCATTATTACAAATGTTATTTTTGGAATCTACGATGGAACCTCTATGCAGGCCGTGTGTAGAAATCCGGGCTCTAATACCATTTGTAACAGACCCTTCCTCATTTTTTTTTAAGTATTCCATAGTCACAATCTTAATAATTCTTAGATGCATCCATGATATTTCTTTATTATACATGTATGTAAATTTGTTAATTTATAGAAGAAGCATTTAGAAATCACTGGTTTACCTTCTAATTACAATATCCTTAATCATTATACTTGTCATTTCTCCTATCGACCTATATACTCATATCCCCTCTTATGGCAATAAATATCTAAGACTTTTTGAGTGGAAGATTTTCCCACAAAGATATCATTACCTAGCTACAACCAACCAAGCTATATATTTATATATGTTCATAGCAAACGTATTTCCCATCTATACCATATGAATTTGATTTCATTTACCTAACTTTGATTTATTAAAAATTTTGTGCTACCCATTCCCACATACATAGAACTAGTTTAACGGAGAGACGCTCTATACCATTACACTGTTTGCATTCGATATGGTTCAGAATCATCAGTCCTTTGGGTGAATGAAACTATGCCAGGTTAAAAAACCCATGTGATCACTCCTCCATGCTTAGTTGAATGATGGTGCTTAATTGAAAGGAATCTAAGGGTGGCGATTTCCCAAAGGAAATAAACAGTTGTAAAACCACCTCCTCACCCTAAATGCATAAACTTCTTGGTTTTGTTTTCATTTATGTCATCATTTCCTATACTGGCAAGGGTTGCAACCCATCTTATCTTCTTATTCCTTTTTGGTATTAGTGTTCTCTCTCCCTAGAACCAGAGTGCTCAAGCTCCAGCTTCTATGGGGGTTTTCCATGGAAATATTCATGGTGCTACAGGGTCATCTCACACGCCCTTCATAGTTAATCCTCTACGATGAACAGATTTTAGGGTTTGATGGCTCCTTCCTAGGTAAGGTGACTCGTTTTTTCATAGGTTTACTTTTAAATATTCCTTGACCTTGAGGTTATAATTTTAGCCATTTTTTTGATAGGATGTATATTCCTCATTGTAGGAAACTCTTTTGACAGGATGGTGGCTCTTCTCTTTAGGCTATTGTTGCACTGGAAAATTTTTGGAACAACGAGTGCCTCACCCACAAATGTCTTCATTTTGACGCATGGTAAGATGGGTTTGGTTATTGTCTACCCTATTGAATTTTCCTTATTTCGTTTTGTTTCATTTGTTTTCCCCTTCATGAATTGATATTTAAGAGGCCAATGTTACTTCCAGGTTTCCTTAGTAGCATCTCATGGTCCAAGAACCACGTTCATGTATATTTCTAGATTGGCTAAGTTCCTCTACACTCAGATTGTGTTTTTTTCTAAATTTTGAGCATTTAAACTAAGGACTGTCACATCCTTTACTTGCAGGTAAATTTTCATCCTTTGAGGAGATTTGTAGCATTGTGGGAGGGTTTTCATCTATAGTCATCAATTAATACTTTGTTTTCCTCCTCTACCATGTCAGTTTCAGATTACTCAAATTCTCTAAGGCTTCTATCTGGCTTGGGATTCCTACCTGAATGACTCCACTACCCTGGTCGCCCCATTTATGGAAGTGGGTCTTTTCTTAGTTTTCTTTTTTTTCTAGCAACCATCGAGTAATGTTATTAGCTACAATTTGGTTGGATCTTTAGTTAAATATTTAAATTTGTTTTAAGGTCAACCTCTACTTCCTGTAGGGGTCTGATATTTGTAACAATATTTGGGCATTGGGTCCCTTTCATATGATTTGGAACTGTTAACCCTCACCAAATTGGGTTATGAGGTGGATGTATTGCTGCTATTTCTTTTTCTCTATATTTCATGCATCAATTGATTTATGTTTTTAGACGATGTCTTTCAATTATTAAAATGTATTGTGTCTGGAGTTCCATCCTGTTATATGCGCTATATGACATTATTATATACATATTTGGTTATTTGCAATTGATTGTCTCGTTTAAAATACTTGTTTTGCTTGACTTCTAGTTCCTGTACATAAATCATATGGTAGCCTATGATGGTTTGCTATGTAATGCACTTCTATTATTTTTTCAATGGTTACAGTAATCCTTTCCTGAAAAATTATGGTTTATGGTTAATGGAAGTTCTGTGTTAATACAATGGTTATATGTTTTTTTCTCTTTTCTCTTGTGATTCTGTTGTTGGAATTTTTGGGAAAAGACATCAAAGTATTCTACTTTTGCCACATACTATGAACATGGTCTTCATTATAGAGTTTTCTAAGTTTCTTGCCTTATGGCATTAGTCTTTAGGGCCTTTGTCTTCCTCGTGGTCATATGATGTATTCTTAATATCTATTTTATATAACAGTGCATTGAGATATTTTTATAGAAGTGTTTTTACTACAATTTTCTTAACTAATCTGGATTCTTCAGTTTAGTCTATACTAGTGACTCTCCATAGTCCACTATAGTTATTATTTCATTCAATACTTAGGCATAATAATCCTTCTTGTAGTAATTTCTATTTTCGTTGCAACATTTAGATCTCCTTGAATCATAAATTTCTAGAATCCCTCAGGTTCCCTCTGATATATGAGGAAGAATACCAGTTACAGGATGATGACTATCTTCCTGGTACATCTGGGTTATCCCTACTTCTTTGAGAAAGATACTTATAGTTTCCTTCCATTCTTAGTTATTCTCCTCCAATTTTCAAAGTGTGTCAAGAACCTATATAAGACATAGTGGCTTACAACTGTAGGCTTCCTTAGTTGAAACTAGGTTCCTACAGGTTCTCGGTGTAGTCTCAATCCTATACATATAATTTTTCCTTCAAGATCCTCTTACGAACATAGGTTATTACATAATGAAATTAATTAATATAATTCATTTCCTAAAAACACTTAGCATAAATAATCATATATGTATTCATTACATGAATCAATGATAAGCATAATCGGTTGAGGGAAAACTTCTAGGTAGTCACCAAAAGCCTCCTAGGACCCCTTCACACCATCCAACCACTTCACAAACCTCCTATACATATTGAAACACCTTCAATTCACTTGCCACATCCACAAGAACAATTAGCTTGCATACTTGATTTTGCATAAAAAGATAAAAAAAACAAAAACATATTTAGTTTAGTCTCTTTACTTGCACATTACTGTTGCTTTATGCTTCTTACTTCTTGAAATTAGATAATAGAATTTGTTTTATGTTGATTCAACATTTCTGCTTAGCATAACTTCTTAAATGGTTAATTAGGGTATGGTATGGTTTAGCATTACATGTTGACCTTCTCCGTTACTTCAGTAGAGTAACTCTCCTAAAGTAGATTTACCTTTATTCCATCGAAGAATAAAGCATCTTCTGACTCCATATAAGTCTGGACTGGAACCCCAGTGGCCACTCACCAGTTGAACAATGGCAACAAGCAGAACCATCACTTTTACTTGTACATACCACATTGTCACCTCCATGTTTGTACGAATCACATGTTGATAAGTAAGGTTGGTAGCCCAGGAGTTGTAGCATCCATGCTGCAATACTGTCACTCATCACTCTTTGGCACCGTTGCTGGGGAGGTGTTTGAGTAGAATTTGATTATTTCTTTCGTTTTGTCTATTTCCTGTCTTCAATATTCTGCTATTAGTTTATTTATGAAAAACTAATCTAGTTGTTTCCTTTCTTTCATTTTTCTTTGTCTGCATTCCTTTCCATTTTGCAAGTAAGATTTCAATTTTGCAAGTAGCTTTTTCATTTTGTCAGTAATCTTGATTCAATCAGAAATTTCAATTCTGCAAGTACTTTCCAAGTTTAAAAAAAAATACAAAACCGACCCAAAAATATTTCCTTTCATGCCTTGTAGGAATAGGGACAACTTATAGAAATTTTTTCCTAATACCCCCACTGCATGCAATAGTGAACCTTCTCTCTTCCTCAGTGGCTATGAGATGGAGGAACCCTTAGGTGTGCAACCTGACATATTTGAAGAACCTATAGGGGAATAAGAAGAAGAAGAACCCATTCCTACTAAACCAATGTATGAAAACCGAAATGACAGAGTGAATAGATAGACAGTTGAGGGTGACTTCCCTATCAGGGAAACTAATGGGGACACTAAGGTGAAAAATATAAGCCCTTCTGCCCTACCTCATTTTCATGGCCTGACCATAGAGGACCCTGACACTTTCCTGTTTGAGTTTTTTGTTATAAGGTGAACCTATGACTATACCAATGATGAGAAAAAGTTAAAACTATTTCCATCTATCCTCAAGGATGCAACATTGCACTGGTTCATGGGTTTACTTGGAGATAGCATCACAACTTTGGCTCAGATGTAGCAGGCCTTTAACAACAAATATCAGGACTACTGTTGGTCGAAGGATACTAAAGAAGAAATTTTTAGGAATACCATAGGCAATGATGAATCCTTAGAGGATTACAAAGAAAGGTTCCAACTTAGTTACAAAAGGGCGAGGTGCACACTTAACCCTGAGTCACTAAACCTGGTTCTGCTTAGGGGAGTAAGAGAAGATCTTCTCGATACCTTCTATTTGTTAGAAGGATGAGATATCTACTAATTACCCTATGATGGTATCAAGACTATCTTTAGAAACCATTCTAGGGCAGCTAGGAAAAAGGGTTGGGGTATTCAACCTATGGTCAATACATCATCCTCCAAATCATCCATGAAGGGTGAAAATGGAAACATGCTGGAAGATTTCAAAAGTCAGATGCTGCAAACTCTTTCCTTGCAAATAGACACCATGAACATTAAGAGGAAGCAAGAGGAAGCAGAGAGAGCCTTAGCCATTTTTTGCCCTAGATGCACTAGGAGGAATCCTAGGAGAGTGTCCATTAAACTCTATTGAAATTTGGTCAGTCTATGAAGAAAACCACTCCACAGACAAGTGCCCTTCTTTTCTAGAACTCAAATTTATATATCAAGGAGCTGAAGGGGTGACTAAGAAACTTTGCTATATTAACCAAAGGAGACCTCATGGGCCTAGAACATACTAGCACGGTATGCAAGGGTCGTCCCATGCATATTACAACCGCAACCAAACCACAACTATACCTTATTGGGGACCCCCTACTCATCCTTCCTGGTCTACACCCCCTTGTTGGTCCTATGCATCTCAGTATCACTCCCAGCCAGCTAGCCAGTCATTTCAACCTTATGCTCTACGACAACCTCAATGGAACACAATAATGCTTCAACTCTATTGCCTACACCACCTACCCAACCATGACTCCTACACTCTGCTCCACCCAAGCAACTTGAGATGCCTGCCCAGCCAAATCTGAACCTGAACAACAGGCAAGCTCAATAAGCATAAAATGGAGAGACATCATATCTAGCTTATGCTATGCAAATCCAATAGATTAACCTGAGATCTGGGAGAGATCTCCCAGATAACCAACCTCCATCTCCACCTAGGGAGTTTGAGGAAGAATGAGAGGAAAGCAAATTTAAATTAAATCCACCCTTTCTTGAGACATTAGCCCAACTACTCTAGCCTATCCCAGAAGAGACTGAACTTCTGGGAGAATTGAACAATCTATGCGTAAAGATCCCACTTCTCCAGGCAATAAAAGATGTTCCCATTTACAATAAGTTAATTAAGGAGAAGTCTTCAAGAATCCAGAGAGGTGAGAAAGCGATGCCCCTACCATTAATGTCATTAGGGAGTTGTCCAACTTGATGCTGGGGAAAGTAATCTATCCAAAATATTTAGACCCTAGAAGCCTTGTAGTAGATGTGCACATCAATGGCACCATTTTCCCGCACACTCTGATCGATCTTGGCACTCCCATTAATGTGATGAGCAAGGACACCATGCTAGAGCTCAACCTCCAAGGTTCATTTAGGAAGACCACAACAGTTCTGCAACTTGCATACCATTCCACAGTAACCCATGAGGGACTTATGGAGGATGTGATGGTCCGCATTGACTCTTGGGAGTACCTTGCAAATTTCCTAGTTTTCCATCCTAAGGCTAAGCTTACTAGTTACCCTCTCATCCTTGGGAGGCCATGGTTGGCCGCTGTCAATGCTTACATTAGATGAAAAATTGAGAATATGACCATCAAGAATGGGCATAGGTCCAAGTAGTTAGCCCTATACCCTCCTGCTAAACCTTCTCTAGAGCATGAATTACCTTTATGGTTGGGGAGGAGGAAGAGGATGAAGTTTATTCCACCCAAATTTATGCTTTAGAAGCAACCATGGGGGGAGGACAGCAGGATGAGGATGACTTGATCCAACACCTACTCCAAAGTCCATCTCCCAGTTCATTACCCTTAGAAGAATTAGTAAAGGAAATGCAGAACAGTCATCCGATTGACTTATGCTTGGCCGATTCCAAACCACTCAGTGTCAAAACTGTAGAACTCGGCCTAGAGGGAACATTGAAAACCAATCCATCTCTTTTTGGTCATGAAGAAGAGAAGCTATTCAACATGTTAAAGGAAAACCTAGAAGCCTTCACATGGAGTTACAAGGAAATGAAGGGAGTACACCCCTCAGTGTGTACTCACCACATATTCATCAATCAAGGTTGCAAGTTGGTTCGAAAACCACAAAGGAGGATGAATCCAACTCTTAAAGATATTGTCAAAGAAGAACTACAAAAACTGCTAGATGCAAGATTCATTTACCCTATCCTCAATAGTGAATGGGTCCCTCCTTTGGTATTAGTTCCTAATAAAAATGATAAGTGGAAAATTTGTGTTGATTACACGAAATTGAACAAATCCAAAAAGAAGGATCATTTTCTTGTACCCTTTATTGACCAGGTCCTAGATGACCTGGAAGGGAAAAGGTTTTTCTCTTTCCTAGATGGATTCAATGGGTACAACCAAATGCGGATCTGCCCAGAAGACCAAGATAAGACCACATTCACTTGTCCTTGGGGTACTTTTTCCTATAAGGTCCTTCCTTTTTGCCTATGTAGTGCTCCTCCCACTTTCGAAAGAGCAGTCTTGAGTATTTTCATTGAATTAGTCCATGATGTGGTGGGGATTTATATGGATGATTTTACAGCTTATGGTTATGATTTTCAAGAAGCTCTGTCTAACCTAGGTGAAGTACTACACAAATGCATTGAAATGAACTTGTCTTTCAGTGGTGAAAAATGTGAATTCTTAATGACTGCAGGAACTGTGTTAGGTCATTCAATATCTTAGCAAGGACTGCAGGTGGCCCCAAACAAAATATCTATCATCCAAAGGGTCTCACCTCCTCAAAAGCAGAGAGATGTTAGAAGTTTCCTAGTGTTAGCTGGATACTACTGAAGGCTCATAAAGAACTTCAACAAGTTGGCCTCTCCTTTATTTGGTTTGTTGGCCAAAGATTCTAAGTTTATATGGTCAAAAATCTATCAAGAGGCCTTAGACATCCTAAAGGATAAGCTAACCACTGCACCAATTCTTCAAGGCCCAAATTGGGCCCTCCCATTTCATATTCATGCTAATGCCTCACACAAAGCCATAGGAGCAAGGCTAGGTTAGATAGATGAAAATTTCCTTATGCTATCTATTTTATTAATAAGAACTTATCAAAGGTTGAACAACATTATACAGTCACCAAAAAGGAACTCCTGGTTGTTATGCATTCATTAAAAAAATTTAGGCATTACATTACAAGCTATCAAACATTTGTGCATATTGACCATGATGCAATCAAATATTTAATGAACAAACCATATGTGAATGCTCAAATTATAGATGGTTACTTTTATTACAGTAGTTTGATCTAACCATTTTTGATAAGCCTAGTAAGGAAAATTTTGTTGCATACTTTCTGTCTAGGGTAAATTTGCCTATAGTTGAAGAAGGAATGGTGGATGATGAATTATCCGACAAGCACTTATTTTTTATTTTAGTTCTCTCTCCATGGTTTGTTGATATAGCGAACTATTTGGTATTAGCACAGTTCCCACCAAACTTGTTCTCCAAAGGAAAGGGCAAGATAGTCAGGAAAAACACCCCCTTCACTTGGATTGGGGGAAATATTTTCAAACTTGGCTGAGATCAAATCTTGAGATGGTGTGTTAGGGAGGACGAAGTCTTTGGCATCCTTTTGACCTGTCATGATTGAACTTGTGGAGGTCACTTTGCAGTAGACAGGACAACATTCAAAGTGTTACAAGAAGACTATTACTGGCCCACTCTTCATAAGGATGTGAAAAAAATACACTAAGCAACGCGATTGGTGCCAAAGGATGGGAAGGTGTACTCCATGAGATGAAATGGCTCTATAGCCTCAAGTGACTTTCGAGCCAATTGACAAGTGGGGCATGGACTTCATTAGACCTATTGAACCTCCTACAAATCAAATATAGTACATTATTGTGTGCACTGATTATTTGACTAAATGGGATGAAGCCAAGGCAATTAAGGCAACAACAAAAGAGAAGGTAGTTGAGTTCCTAAGGGAGAATGTATTCTACAAATTTGGGTACCCTAGAGAGCTGGTCACAGACCGAGGAAGCTAGTTTATCTCCAACATGATTGAAGAAATGCTCAGCCATCACAGGATCAAGCATATAACCCCCACTCCCTATCATCCACAAGCTACTCGGCAAGTGGAGGTGACCAGCAGACCACTAGAGGGCATCTTAACCAAGGTGGTGTGTAGCAGTGGGAAGGATTGGGCAGAAAGACTAGTTGAGGCCACTTGGGCCTATAATACCACATGGAATAGCACCACTCGAATCACACACTATGAGCTGGTCTATGGGAAAAAGGCCTTGCTATCCATTGAATTTGAATATAACACATTAAGGATGGCAACCCAACTAGATCTTGATCTCAACAGTACATAGAAAGAGAGATTGTTCCAATTGAATGGTTTCGATGAATTCGGAATGTAGGGCCTCCTACATAAAGAGGTAGTCAAACTTTAGAGGAAGATCTGGCATGATAAAAATATCAAGGAAAAGCAATTTCAGGAAGGCGATTAGGCGTTTTTATATGATTCTAGTTATAAATACTTCAATGGCAAGTTAAGGACAAGATGGCTTGGACCTTATGTTGTGGAAAGATGCCATGATAATGGTTTAGTGCAAATCAGATCAATAGATGAAGAAGTCATTCCTTTGCTTGTTAATGGACACAGATTTAAAATTTACAAGAGACCTTTATCAAAACAAGAGTTCATTGATTATATCAATAATAAAGTGATGATAGTGGAGTAAGTTCTAGCTCTTCCCTCATCAAATCACTGAGAAAAGAAAAAAGAATGAGGACTCAGGTGAAAAGCTTGTAGATTTTAACCTCGTATAGAAATTACCTACATACGAATTCTAAAACATAGAAAATAAAAATGTGAGAGCATAACACATAAAACACATATACACAAAGATTTTCCCATGGAACCCAAAACTGGGATTACTAGCTTGATTTTTCATTATGTTCCTTTCAATGTTACAATACATATTTATAAATGTCGAAGCATCAAATACCATGGACCGAAAACCATTGCGTCCAAAACCATGTGCGAAAAGCATACACAAAATCATAGGTACGTCTGCCCGACCTAATATAGGGTCCAAAACCAAAATTTCCTGGGACGTTGCCTCAGTCCCTATAGAGTGGGGTTACCTACACCCCTCAAACCCCTTGTGACTCTGCTCGCTATGCAATCAGTGCAATGAAGGGGGGCTTCGACCTCCTTCTGACCCCCTAGTTAACTACATGGGCTAGTCATGGAAAGAATATAACACAACCCAACAAACCTCCATGAGGCACCTAAGTACCATCATTGGGTTGAAAACATCTTGAGGCAGCTCAGTAGTGTCAAAATAAAACAAAACAAAGAAAACAAAAAAGAAGAAAAATAGAATAAGAAAGATCCCTGGGTGAAAACTTTTCTTGAGGCGCCCAGGGAAAACAGCTAGGGTGAAAACCTCTTAGAGGCAGCCTAGTTGTTTTTAATATATATATATATATATATATATATATATATATATATATATATATATATATATATATATATATATATATACTTTCATGAAATTTCCATTTGTAGGTGGGAAAGAATGACGGTCAAGGAGAAAAATAGGATGCCAAGGAGACCCTTGCAACTAACATATTTATTTTTTCACTCATTACCATGCATCCCTCCTTCATTTTTGTCGTTCTTCCACTCCATTGCTTCAGTTTATAACAAGACTTTGTTTTCTACAGGATCCCCTTAAAACCTATATGATGATCCTGTATGAATTATAGTGACCAGAAATCCTATAGGAAAAAATATGAAGGAAAATGATGGACTTGTTAGACCCCTAAAATTCACCCTCTTCATAATCTATCACCACACCTTGTCCACCATTATCATCCATGCACTCACCATTCAAAAAAAAAAAATCAGTTTCAAGAGTTTCCTTTTCCAATCTTCAAAAAAAGGAAACAAAGACGAATAAAGAGCATCACCTAAATATTCTTTCGTCTCTAGAATCCCACTCCTTCTTTCCATCCATGTCACTATCCTCATAGCCCCAACAAGAAAAATGATTAAAGAGTTCTGAGGGAGAAGTAGCTACATGACATCCTCTGGGAAAACCTATAGTACCCTATCTGACAGAATACCAATGCCACCAGAAACAAGTCTTCACGACGATGATCTAGGAGCTCCAAAGAAACAACATCCTATCTTCAACCATAGCTACCTGTAAAAACCAAGAAACCATTATCAGATAGCAATAGGAGGAAAAAGAATGGCATGCAGCAAATATACACAGCAACACCTCTGGTCTTCAACAACTGCAGCGTAACATTGGAGCCATAGGTAAGTATCCCACTCGCTCTCTCATATGCATCATGTAGTCAAAGAAATGAAAGGGTTATGAGATAGTTGCTTTATAAGTGAAAAGGTGGCTAGTTAACTTGGCCACCTTTGTTCAGTCACACATGCCCAACCAGGTGTCCTCTTACACATGGCTGCAATCAACTCAAAGACATAGATGGAGTAGCAAAAAAATGGTTAAACTATGGATCCATAAGGTGGCAGCTGATTACAAGGAGTGGGAAATGATGAGGTGGTAGTGGGGACCAACGATCCAAAAATGGGAACGTACCTTTGCTTCCAGCACACCACCTCACCCCGAATCAACATAACAGGAAATAGAACATCATTCCCATGCATTCATGCATTTCACCTTCTGGAAACTCCCTCACTCAAGTCGCTCACATACCCAAGCAACCCACCAAAATCAAAACTCCATCGTTCCACTACACAGGAATTCCTACCAGACTACATAGGAATTCCTACAGGAGCATGGACCAGAATTCCTATAAGATACACAGAGACTATCTACAGGATTGACATACAAGATTTCAGAAGGGATATCATAAGATATTAGCCACTGCAAACAATTAAAGAGGTAGGCTTTGTAGTTACATCCCTCTTTGCATGTAAATGAACCAAGAATCCTCTAAATTTGAGTAAATTTAGCAATTGTGTGAAGCGAATTCCATACACGGTCATATTTGTTTTGGTTCTGCATTTGAAAAATTGTTTCAACCCTCTCATTTTCTCCTGAAGCATCACCAACAAGATGAGAGGAGGGTTTAGTAGGAGAGAGCCCACCAACACTATGAGAATCCAAAAACATCCCCAAGTGCTTGAAATCTTCACAAGACATAATTGGATGGTGTTTTTCGAAAATATTAGAGGGTATGATGATGAGGTTGATCAAGAATTTCTCTCTCCCTCACTCCACTTACTAGAATCCATGCCACTGTTGTAATAAGGGTCCTCACTATAGATCTCACCCCTGAGCTTATCAGTAGAGTGACCACACTCCACCTAGGAATACCATGGAGAAAAGTAGACAAAGGAGATATCTAATTTTCCAACAGAAAATTATTTTTAGAAGGTGAGGAACCCACTGAGGACAAAAATGGAGTAAGGAGGGAAAGTCTGCCATATCCATGGAATGAGGTAGGCTACCAACTAATCAAATAGATTTCATGTTAGGGTAGGTATATTGTTGTCTATGGCTATCATTTCAGGATCCTTGAAGAATTAAAATTTGGAGTAGAAACACCCCCTCACCAAAGGCTCAACAAACCATACTTCTTGCTTCAAACACTCATAGACTCAAGCATAAAAGTGTAGGGAAATTCCCAACAGTTAGCTCACCATCCGTTGATTAGGATCCTCATAGAAGATGCCCTCTAGAACCTCAGAACTCCTATAACATGGTCAGTTTTCAAGGACATGCGAGTAGAGGATGACATCAAAGCTCTCACTTATGATGTTTGTCCTACTATCAGTGAAGAGGAAGTAAAGCAGGAAGAGGAAGATACATAAGGAGATAATGATGAGATGGATGAAGAAGGAGATCACACAGAGGAACATGATGAAGATGAAGAAGAAGAGGGAGAAGAGAAGGAGGATGATGAAGTAACAGAGGAGGAAACTCGTAGAGATGATGAGGATCTACAAGAAGAAGAAGACATGAAGGACATAGAGGAAGAAGGCAATGGAATAGGGGGGACAGAAAACAAGGAGTAGTCACCTAGTGTGTCTATAGAAGCCACTGAGATAGAGGCAGAAACTGCACTCATTGCTCTTAGCACCCCAATAAAGCAAGAAAGAAATAGGCAGAGGCAGAACCCATTATATTTCAAGACAAGAAACATCACAAGAATACGATAGGGGAAGCCACAAACCTCAACCAAAATTCTTATTGTGATTGAAGACTGCCCTACATAAAAAGACAAAATGACTTCCCCTATGTCCCCTATCACCTACGTGATGAGGTCTACAACTAGATCAACTTCCTCCTAGGGAAAGGAAATCCTACAGGACACAACAAAATATACATGAAGCAAAAATAGTCCTACAAGATACTCTGCTGAATCTACAGGAGGCACAAAAATTGGAAAGAAAGGTAGGGGAGTAGCAAGAAACTAAGGAGGAGGATCTAGAGACAAAATAATCCAACCCCCAACCTAAGTTAGACTCCTATTACCGGTTTATTGAAGGAGGCAAGGTCACACCTCAGAAATTTGCCATTCCACTATTCTTCAAGCTTGAGAAGGAAAGGGATAGAACTCATTGATGGATGCAGATTGCTAAATGAAAGGGCCTGGAAGACATTGGGAACATAGAAGAGAAACTCAAGGAGATGGGAAGAGAGTTGAGTGGCTTGAGAGACAGAGAAGCCATAATGAGAAATCAACTAGAGATAGAAAATGCATGGCTAAGGGGACAACTACAGGAAAGAGAGAATCAATTGGCATGTATGGCCAACCTTTCCTTGGAATCAATCCAGTGTAGGATGCCATCTAGATCCTATGGTCTCTAGCTCAAAGAAAAATGGTTGTAGTTTCAGATTAAGACCCTAACACAAAGAGGAACCATGCCATTTCAGGACTATAGGAAATTTATTGATCTTTGTGATCAAAGTACACTAGAGGATAGGGCCAAAATGGCTGAGTTTTATTTGCACAACATGGTCCTCACAGACGTGAATATATGGGACCATAATGCAAAGCTAGGAGATCTACAATTAATGTCTTTGGCAGCGTGGATGAACCATGAGGAGTCAAGAGCTACAAAGATGAAAAGGATATTAGCAAAAAAGCAAATTGAACCTCTTCTGATCAGAGCTGAACAATCAAATCTTATGGCCCTCATTAGTACCCATAATTTGATTGCAAATGATCCTTAGTTGGCACCTAGATATCTTGCTACCCAAGAGCAATCAATTTCACATTTTGAGGACATGTTTAGGTTACTAGGAGATGATATTATACATGTTTGCCTGAGGAGATGGAACACCCTGCGATACAACTTAAATATAATAGAATATCACTCTCCTCAAAGGTTGAGAGAGGCCCTCAACATCACACCTATCTATAAGCAATATATGCAAGTGTTAAAGGTCAATTGGACAGGCCTAAAACTCAGTCCACCACTACTGTTGGGGATGCTAGAAGGGAGAAAGGAAGAAGAAGAAAAGAGGTAGTGGGAAGAGGAAGAAAAGAAAGGAAGCTTCTATGAACGAGAATAGGAGACCAAAGTGGAGGTATGTAATGTCAGATAGGACACCAGAGCCATGAAGGGTATGGATATTGACTAAGTTTCTCAGAGAATGAGCAATACTTTTTGGTAGGCAGGTGATGATGAGACTCATCATTGGGTAATTTTATGGTCCTTAATTCACCTCCTAGCTTAGTCAAACAAACTATTCTCATAAATTATTGCATGCTTTTGATTATATTTTGTTTATGAAGTGAGTTAGAGTTGGATATTATGCTTTGTGGTCTAATATGCATTTAATGCAGGATTAAAGGAGAAAATCAAGGAATTTTGGCAAAGACTAAGGTCAAAACTTGAATGGAGAAGGGAGAGGGATTATAGGAGGTAAATCCTCCTCATTTACTACCCCTCCATTCAAATATTTGTCCATCAGCTTAGAGTGCAAACAACCAAATCATGAGGACTAGAAGGCACCCAAGCAAGTGAGAGACAAAGCACCAATTTATCTCGAGTTTGGGAGACGAGCCTCCCTAATTCTAAGGAAGTCGTTGGGGACTTCCAATGTATATGTATATAGGCCTAGGACCCCAGTAGTATTCAGATTTTTTTATTGTAAAACTCTATTCTATTTTCGAGCTACAAAACATGTTACAGTTCTTTTTGATGTAATTTGTTGTTTTGGTAATAAGAATGAGTTTTGTTCTAATCCAACACTGATTTGACTCAGGGGGTTGAAGCTCTTGGGTTAGGGCCTAACTCTAGCAGCCAAGGCTCCTTTTGATTGTACATTTATTCTTAGTGTAGATTCATATCTTAATTGTTAATTTTCTTTTTAGATGCATTTGCATTATAAGTAGCATAGATTACATTGGGTGTTTAATATTTTGCTTCCATTGTGCTTTATTTCATGTAGCAGGTTAGCAAGGAGAGAAAATATCACCACAAGGTTGTTAATAGGTGTCTTGACCTCACTTCCTCCCTCTGGGACCATGACTTGAGGAAGGGACCCTTAAGCAACCCCAAAAACAGAGATTTGTAGTTCTTTTATGAGCTTTGGAGTATGTTTTCTTCAATTTAGAATTTGGTTAATTTTGCAAGGTATATTTCATTGTCATATTTTTCATCTCTATTTCTACAGTAGATCTCACTCATGCTTTCATTCCTTTTAGGAACCTTCTTCATGCATAGGATATGTAGTTGATTCATTAGTTCTGCTTTTCTAGTTTATGAATATGTATCTTGTTGGCTAAATTTTTGGAATACACACATATTTTATGTAGACTAGGTGCTTTAGGAGGAGACCAAGACTTCATAGCCAAGCATCTACCTTCCACTTCATCCACCTTAGCCATTCCTTGTTTTCACCATCACCCTCACTAGTTTTTCATCATTTTTCATTGAAAGTCTCCTAAACACATTGAGCAAATCCAGCCATCTATCATCTTGGATATTGACTCCTGAGTGATCCTAGACATTCTAACACTCCATCCCACCCATCACACACCCTTCCTAACACTCCCAACACCTCGAACACCTCAAATTTAGATCTCGATTGTATCTTGTAGGTTTCCTATAATTCCTATAGGATCATCATGTATGTTTCTAGTACATCCTGTGGGTTTTCCTAAAACTGTCTATTTTGAGGTCGAATTGAGTGAAAAACGCTAAGAAGTAACCAAAATCCTCCTAGCACCCCTCCACAGCATCCAACCACTTCAAACACCTCCTATCCATCCTCAAAAACCTTCAATCCACCTGCCATATCCACAAGAACAATTAGTTTGCATACTTGATTTTGCATAAAAATACCCAAAAAAAAAATTAGTTTAGTCCCTTTAATTCCACATTAGTATTGTTTGATGCCTCTTACTTCTTCAACATAGATAGTAGCATTTGTTTTATGTTGATTTAGCATTTATGCTTAGCATATATTCTTAAATGGTTAATTAGGGTATGGTATGGTTTCGCATTACATGTTCACCTTCTCCATTAATTCAGTATACTAACTCTCTTAGAGTAGATTTACATTTCATTCATCAAAGAATAAAACTTCTTCTGACTCCATAGAAGTCTGGCTTGGAACCCCAGTGGCCTCTTGCCAGCTAAACAGTGACAACAGGCAGAACCATCTCTTTTACTTGTGCATACAACACTGTCACCTCCAATTTTGTATGAACCCCGGGTTGATAAGTAAAGATTATAGCCTAGGAGTTGTAGCGTCCTTGCTGCAATACTGGTGCTCATCAACTGGGAGAGTTTCCTAGATTCCTTTCACTAATTATCCAAAAAATCACCTAGTTCTACTTGAAGAGGATTTTTCTTTGGAGCGACATGGGAAAGCTTAACATTTTTTATGTTTTTCCAAATCCGATCCCTTCTCCACGAGAAAGGATCAGTGAAATGATCTCAATATTCTTTTGTTCTTTCCAGCTAAATCATTTCAACCATATTAATTATTAATTCCACATAAATAATTACATTATCATAAACATGACTTGCCAACCAGTAATTATTACCAGTATTTTTAACTGCTAATTGTATTGTCTTAGTCATTATGACTTTACAGAACAAAATAAAAAGAGGGATATTACATTATCATAATAGCCCTTGTTTAATGTACACAAAAAATATTTCCTTCTCTAGAATTCTACCATCATTAACTATTATTTTCACTCAAACAAATACATCTTTCTCAAAAGGACGTTAATATGACCTAGATTTTCTAGATTTTCTATCTTTCTACATGCAGGTTTCTCATGCTTCCCTTCTCAAGAAATTAACATAGTAACCATATTTTATGCAAAATCTCATGAAATAACTTAACCTTTTATGCACCTAAATGAAGAAATTACCACAATTCATCTAGCAGAATCTTTTAAAGAGATTATTCTTCTCAAGAAAATTAACATCATAATTTTCCTATCTACATGCAAAAATATATTTTCTATATCACAATGACTACCCTTTTGTGCATGCAACATGTGATTTTTTCTAAAACAATGAAACTTACTTCAATGTATATAATCTTTTCAAGAAACAAGCATGTATTATTGTTCTTGTATGAAGAAGATTCATATGCATCTTTTAAGAAAACAATATTCATTTTTTATTAATTCATGAACAAACGTCACCTGCAAATCTTTATCCATTTTTTATTAATTCATGCAGAAAACTCCTATGCAAGTATTTTTGCACTCCAACCCTTGGAGTATTTCAATAAACATCATGGGTAATATATGCATAGAGATTCATGAAAAACCTTCTAAGAAAATTAATCTAATTAACTTTTCTCTTTTCTAGGAATCTAATAATGTTTGAAAATTTATTTCACTTCGAAATCGAATACAAGGATGCCTAAAATTAGGATGTTATTTTCAATAATTAATATAGAAATTTATTTCAAGAATTATGATATAATGGATATTATTATTATGCACATATTCTTATTAAGATTCTATAGGAATCATGTTAATATCTCTAAGGAAATTAATAATAATTTTTTCTTACATAATTTTATAGCAATCTTTTCTTTAATGAAATAACATATTTTCTTTCACTTTTCATAATAAAAGTTTAATTTCATTAATTTGGTGAAAAATATCATGATTTCCTTAATCTTTTTGTGTCAACATTTCAAGTGTGTTTTCTTTACAAGAAAACAACATCGCTAAGTTAGTTTTTACCATGGAATTTTTATTTCAATAAAGTAATACGATTTCTTTATCTTCTACCATACAATTTTCTTTCAAGAAAGTAATATGGTTTCTTTATCTTCTACCATAGAAATTTCACATGCATTCTTTATGAAAAGTAGTATGAATTAATAAATATTTACGTGGATTCTTTCAAGAGAACAACATCTCATGCATTCTCTTTTCAAGAGAAAAAACATATCTGCACTATAATTTTTTAATAAAACATCATGGTTTCTTTGTTTTTAATATTTAAAGTTTTCATGCATATTTTTAGAAAACTATTGTATAGAAACCATGCAGAAATTTCAAATGAGATAATTAATTCATCTACAAAAAAATCCCTACAACTTTCAAGAGTCTAGGACAATATTTCCAATTAATAAAATAACCTATCATTTCTTACACAAAACACACATGCAATTTCTTCCAAAAAAATTCATTGTTACTGTGCACAATAAACAAGAAGTCCCATGTGTATACCTCATTTTCATTTTCATGAAAAACTTTCGTTGGAGCAACAACACACCTCCCCAAACTTGTGTTGATCAATACCTCAAGGCTTCACATGAAAAGTCGAGTAGATGAAGGTGGAAGTCATTTTCCTAGTTTAGAAATGAATTTAAAAAACATGTAAAAAAAATAAAATCAATAAATTATCATTTTCCTTATTTGAATTAAATTAGTTGCCCCCTAAATGATAACAACTCTTGTTTTTAACCCTTTAATTAAACATGGTTAAAATAATATTTTCCATCATAAATACCAACATAAAAACAATTTATAAAAATATTACAATATTGAATGAGATTTAAGTTATAAACTTGTAAATAGGTTGCTAACTTTAGCAGTAAATAAAAGTACTTATAATTTTTTTTTCTTTTTTAAATCACAAAGACACACAACATATTTGAAAAATGTGAAAGAGCCTTGTCAAATGAGAAGTGAAGTTGCATTCACAATGTAGCAACCTAAAAGTGTAGTGAAAACAAAACTATTACAATCTCCATAACATACATGACCATAGAACATCAATCTTCTCACCATTTCGGATAGATTTACTCCATAACATATATGACCATAGAACATCAATCTTCCCACCGTTTAGGATAGATTTACTCCATAATATATATGACCGTAGAACATCAATCTTCCCACCATTTAGGATAGATTTAAGAATTTTAAATTGGTCGAATTTTTAAGTATCTTTGAATTACTATAATGTGGAAATTTGGATTAAATATTTTAACTTTATTACATTATAATTAATATTATTAATAAGGTTAAATGAACCTAAATGTTAATGAAATATTAATTTATTTAAACATTTCAAAGAAATGGATCAACTATTGTTCTAGTTAGCTCAATGTTAATTTAATGGAAAAATAAATATAAAGATTATTAATACTAATTTTATGAACAAGTACAATAATAATTTTTAATGTTAAATTAATATATTAATATTTATGGTTATAATAATATTTAAATTAATAATTAATTTATATTATGTTGATGATGTATATCAAATACATTTATTAATATGGTTATGTTAGTTTATATGATACACTTATTTATTTTTATGTTGGATTTTCTATACAAATTAAAGTTTTAGTAATTTAAATAAAAATTAATTATTTATCAAAATCTATTGAGTTATTATAATAACTCACTTATGAAAGGTAATTCAACTTCCTATAATAATTTGAGTTTAAATTCAAGGTAAGATTTAATAATTTTAGAAATTAATAAAATCACTATAGTCAAGGTATTTTTGAGTTGGGAACTGGGAGGACATGTGTAACTTGGTCTATATTCAACTTGCAGTTTATAGTTTTCCCTTCTAAAATAAAAATAAATTTTTCTTTAAATAAAAGAATTTGTTGACCATAAGAAAAATAAAAAACAAATAATATAAAACATAGTCTCACTCTTAGTGTATATGTTTTATTGTTCATTGATATTAAAACCCAATACCACTTGGATATATTGTAAAAATATTTCACTCTTACTCTGAGTTATAGATAAAATATTTCCATGTCCATATAAATAAAGATAATTTTATATTAATTTTTAAAATGCTTTTAAAATAATTAAAACAAAAAACAAATAAAGTTTATTTTAATATTTCAATTGGATAGGTAAATAAACCATTTTAATATCCATGTTAACTAAATTATTTTAATATCAATTTGAGAGAAAATATAAACGTATATGTATATATATAAACCACAATAAAATATTTCAATCTATAATACATAAATAAAATATCTCAATAATCATTGTAACTAAATTATTTCAATGTCAACAATTTACATATTATATATGATTTAAAATAATAATAATACAGTGATGTTTATATATTACACAGAGCAATTGAAAAATTTATTTCTTATTGTTATAAGATTTCAAGTATTATTATCTTACATTTTGACCCTTTTATTAACTTGTTAATTTTGAATAGAGAACATATTTGATGGAATTTCATGTGTAAGCTATTTTATTCCATGTATTAAAGGGATCATCTATCAAGTTATTAGAGGGAGCCTTTGCTAGATCTTTGGTTAAGATGGATTTATACTAATTTATAATTTTAATAGATTCTTAAATTTTTTTATATTTATCGAATTCATAGTTATTTTTTTATTGATTTCAAAGACTTTAAAAAACTATAAATTTATTATTATTTTTTGAGATAAAGAATCTATCTCCCCTATAATTACAGAAATATGCTTAATGCATTGGAGCTCAACATGATCTCCCTTAAAAGTGTTAAGAGCATCAAACAAAAATGATTACAGAAATAGGCTTAACGCATTGAAGCTCAACGAGATTTCCCTTAAGAGTGTTGAGGGCATCAAAGGAAATTTGAATCTAGATAGGGTAAAATAAAAGAAATTCTTCTCAATCACTTAAATAAACCCAATCCAGACCCAATCCAGATATTATAGATAAATAATAATAAATAATAAATTTATTATATAATTAGAATTAATAATAATAAATAATAATTTTATTCAAAATTTTATTATATAATTACACTAATTTTATTTAATTAGAACCCATAAATAGGGTTTAGTGGATTAGCGATTAATTTAGCATCTTTCTGGAGATATAGACATAGGCGCCACACAATTTACATAACAGTACAATCGCAGTAACATAGTATTAAATATAAAATGTTCAAAATACCATAACATAGTAATATGAAATCTATAACATCATAAAT
Source organism: Pinus tabuliformis (assembly GCA_031772625.1). NCBI lineage: Eukaryota > Viridiplantae > Streptophyta > Pinopsida > Pinales > Pinaceae > Pinus > Pinus tabuliformis. Next base: position 1,338,765,847 of record CM062820.1, read on the forward strand.
ATTTCAATAAATTTAAAATGATGATAAACTTAGATTTCATAAGATTTAAGTAATATTAAAAGTAAAAACTTACTGAAACGCATCACTTAAAAGTGACCTAATAAATTCGGTTTATAGCGACTACTAAAATTTTAACATCATAAAACTTCCAATAAATTAAAATGAAAATAACATTGAACTCATTAGAGTGGAGTAATAAAGGTCAAAATTTAATGAAAGGCATCACTTAAAAGGGACGTAATAAATTCGTTGTAAAGCCAGTGCACACTTAGTGTTTCTGTGATTCATAAATACGTTTATTTTTCAAAAAATACACAGTTATATGTATATGAGTAAAAATGTAAATTCTAAGATTTTAGGTGTTGTGTAATCTAGTTTGATAATAAAGTGGTAAAAGTTTTATGATAAATGGAAGCAATATATATAAACTTTATATTTATTTATATATTTTAAAACTTATTAATATACGAGTTTAAAGAATTGAAAATAATTTAAAAATAATAATAATAATAGAATTATATTAAATTATTTATATATAATATATTTGGTAATAAGAATTTGTCAGATTAGTGGGCAGCTTTACATGAAAATGTATGGAGTTGTAAGTTTTTACCATAATTTATTTATAAGTAACTATCCAAATTACTATTTTAGATTTCTCATTAACCATTAAATAGAATCTTCATTATTATATATAGTAACTTTAGTAAAAGAATATAAATTACATAATCATTAACAACTACTATTTCTATGATTATTTGAACTATATTAGTTAATCATATTCTTGAAAATATAAATGTCAAATCATGAAAGGAATAAACATCATAAAAAATGGCACAACATGTAACCACATCATTAAACACCCATATACCCTAGATGGCTCGTAAGCCAAAAACCAACAAATGTTTAATTTTATTATTAAACACTCGTGAGGGTGTTTGTTCATCACTTAATGGTTATAAGGGAGTCCATCCCTTGACCATTGTTAAAAAATATTACAAAGAATATCATCTCAAAAACAACATCACTCATTATAAGCTATTACAAACATCATAACATCATATACCTACAAATATTCAATCTTTATATCTTTGTGGCCTAGTTTTTCCATTAGTGAACCATCCCGCAACTCACACACATCTGCATGAACCATTAATTCTTTATCTAGCACAATGTTTAACATAAACTATCATTTACACACATCACCATCCTTTCCATTCATTACTGTCGATGAAATGCACATACAATATCACAACATGCTTCTTCTCACTCAATGGTTATAAGGGAGTCCATCCCTTGACCATTGTTATAAAATATTACAAAGAATATCATCTCAAAAACAACGTCACTTGTTATAAGCTATTACAAACATCATAACATCATATACCTACAAATATTCAATCTTTATATCTTGGTGGCCTAGTTTTTCCATCAGTGGACCATCCCGCAACTCACACGCATTTGCATGAACCATTAATTCTTTATTTGGCACAATGTTTAACATAATCTATCATTTACACATGTCATCACCCTTTCCTTCCATTACTGTCGATGAAATGTAAATACAATACCACAACATGCTTCTTCTAACAACACTTCTCATGAACTAATTATAATAAAATAGCTATCAAATGATGTCAAAATAAATACCACATTACTATGGTTCTTCTCGCACTAGCAGAATTTCTTTTACAAGGGATAAAAATTGTAACCATCCACTAGCATTACAACTTATATATCCAAACATACAATTAGATAAAACTTATTCAAAGAAAGCTAGCCTCAACTTCTTATTTATGCATGTAACTATGTAATCTTTCCAATGTTATAGATATTATTATTATTATGTTATGCATGCAAATGCATGTCCCCTTCTAATATAAATATATCATAATAGATACCATTATCATGCATGTAAATACATAAAGAAAGCTAATACAACAAATGTTGTTCGTATGGCTGCAAATGCATATAATTTCTAAAATAATGCTTAACAGAATAGAGCATACAACACATGTTTCCTTTTCTAGGAAATATAGTATAATAGGGAATGAAAAAACATATTTTATTTTCCATAAAACTAATGCAATAAAGAATACAAATACATGTCTTCTTTTCCAAAGATAATGCCAGCATTACCCATATATATATTCCAAGGAAATCAACACATTACTAAGGTTTTTATGCATGTAATTCATATTCATTCCCTAAGAATCTTTTCTAATGTAGGCTAATACAACATGCTATCATTTACCACATATAAATGTATATTCTTTCCAACAAAATCTAATACAAATCTTTTATGCATATACATGATCTTATTCCAAAAGAAACTAACATAATAGTTATGACAACATAAAAGTAATAACATATGATTTTTTGTAAAGAAATACAACTTAGTAGTTCTTCTATTTATATGAAGAACATATCTCGATAACACAATGACTATTCTTTGTGTATGCAAGATCTCATCATAATAACCATTCATTAATATATGAGACATCTATTCGCTCCTGTAGAATTCTACCATCATTAACTATTATTTTCATGTAAACAAATGCATACTTATTTTTCAAGAAGAAGTTAATGTAATGTCATTTATTTATATTTCTACATTCAAGTTTCTCATGCTTCCCTTTCAGTAAATTACCACAATTAACCATATTTTATCAATAAAACCCTTTGATGCACATAAATCAAGAAAACACAATTCATCTAGCCAAACAATCTTTTCAAGATATTGTTATTTTCAAAAATGTTTACATAATAACTTTCTCTATCTACATGCAAAAACATATTTTTTTTTTATCACAATGACTACCCTTTTGTACATGCAACATGTGTTTTTTTCTAACACAATGACCCTTACTTCAATGCACATAACATTTCCAAGAAACAAGCATGTGTTCTTGTTCTTGTATGAACGAAGTTCATATGCATGTTTTAAGAAAACAATATTTATTTTTCATCAATTTGTGCACAAGACTCCTATGCATGTATTCTGCACTCAAATCCTTGCAATCTTTAAATAAACAATATGAGTAATATATGCATACAGATTCATCGAAACCCTTCCAAGAAAACTAATCTAATTAACTTTTCTCTTTTAGAAAAAATTGATAATGTACACAAAGACATTTCACTTCAAAATATAATACAATGATCCATATTATTGATATTTTTTTTCACGAAATAACATAGGAATTTATTTCAAAAAATCAAATATAATGGATATTATTATGCTGGACATCTTCCTATTAATATTTTATAGGAATCATGCTAATATATCCAAGGAAAATAATAATAATTAACAACTTATTTAATTTTTCTTTTATAAGAAAACTTTACATACATTATTTTCATGAAAAAATGTCATGATTTATTTAATATTTTTGTCTGTAGGTTTCACATGTGTTCTCTTTCCAAGAAAATAACATCCCCAACTTATCTTTTACCATGCAATTTTTTTCTTTCAGTAAATTAATATGGTTTCTTTATCTTTTACCATTCAATTTTCTTTCAAGAAATTAATATAGCTTCCTTATCTTTTACCACGGAAAGTTCCTATGCATTTTTTATGAATAGTAATATGAGTTCTAAATTTTTTTTGTTTGCAACATTCACATCCATTCCCTTTTAAAAAGTAACAAAATCCCTGCAATATAGTTTTTAATAAACAACATAGTTTATTAGTTTTTAATATGTACAACTCTCGTACATATATTTAGAAAATTGTTGCATAGAAACCATTTAGAACCTTCCAACGAAATAATTCATTCCATTGCACAAAACTCCCTGAAACTTTCAAGAGTGTAGAGAAATAATTCAAATTAACAAAATAACCTATCATTATTTGCACAAAACACATGAAATTTATTTCCAAGGAAGTCAAGGTTACTTATCTTTTTTGTGCAATAACCATGAAGTCACATGTGCATACTAGTAATACCTTTCATTGGGGCCACAACATTCCTCACCAAAGTTATGATTATCAATTCCTGGAGACTTCACATGATGAAAACTTTAGTTGATAAAGATAAAAGTAATTTTTCCCATTTACGAATGAACATAGAGAACCTGTAAAAAATTGTTTTTCTCAATGTTATCCTTTTCTTTTATTTATTGAAACTAGTTTCGAACTAAATCATAATGGTCCTTGTTTTCAACCATTTTGTTAAACATGGTAAAACTAATCTTTTCCATTGTGAATTTGAACGTAAGTACAATTTATAGGGATATTACATGCTCCGCCCTTGAAGTAAACACTATCCTCGATGTTTATCAATAATGTTTTCTCATTATATAATGATCTAACAACCAAAAGAGAATCCTTTCGATTTAAAATGAAGGATTTTATACCTAGGCATTATCAATAATCCAAAAAGAAAAACAATAATGTTATCAATATTCATAAGAATTTACAGCTACAAAAATATGCAAGTTCTACTTTCCATCACATATCCATTATTCAAATTATTAAAATACAAAACAAAAACTCTATATCAACTTACCATTACTTACCAATTACTCTTGAAACTCATGGTCACTTTTATGAAAGTTTTATAAGAATATTTTGACAACCCATCCACACTCCATGGTAAGCATGCTATAATACATGACTAGAAAATCAAACATAGTCATATTAGTCACAACATTTTCAATCAAATGAAATACTTTTAACTATAAATCAATTTTGTAATGTCAGGTGATATTTCAATCATTTCTACAAGCACTTAGAGACCACCAACACTCTAATCATCAAAATGATAAATAACTACACCAAGTTCACATTGTCTTACCTCCCACTAAAGGCATCGACAAAATTCTTCTAAAAGTAATGATAGAGCACATATCCCTCTAATCATCGAAATGATCAATAAATGCACCAAGTGCATACTGTCCTAGCCCCTCTGAAGACATTTAAAATATTAATAATAGAATAAAGGAACACTATGACCCTCATCATTCGGTAACTATATGGACATTCATTCACCTCCTAGATTAGTCAAATAAAATCTTCTCACAACTTATTTAATTTTTTTATTACATTTTGTTTAATGAGATGAGTCAAAGTGAGATATTATGCCTAGCAGACTAATGTGCACAAATACATGTTTCTGAGAGGAAATTAGCGAATTTTGGCAAGACTAAAGGCTGAAACATGAATGGGACAAGGAAGAGAGATTGTAGGAGGTAAATACTCTCATCTACTCCTCCCTCATTCGAATATTCCTCCACCAATCACACTAGTTCAGAGTACAAGTAACCAAGTCATGAAGATCAAAAGGCAGTCAAGTAAGTGATAGTCAAAGGGCTAGTTCATCTCGAGTTTGGGAAACGAGCCTCCCTAGATTTAAGGAAGTCATTGGAGACCTAAGTTGTATAAACAAAGATGCCTAGAGCCTCATTAGGATTCGAATTTTTGTTGTAAAAATGCTAGTAATTTTGGAGCTCCATACTTATGGAAGACATTACTATGTAATTTTCTGTTTTCATAATAAGAATGAGATTTTTCATGATCCAGTACTGAGTTAACTCAGAGGGTTGAAGCTCCTGTGTTAGGGCCAAACCCTAGTAGTAAAGGTTCCGCTTCTTGTATATGTATGCTTAGATTAGTGTCATAGATTCATGGTTAAATTGTCCTTAGAAGTGAAAGTAGTGTAGATTTGATTAGTTTGTTTATTAGTTTGCTTCCATTTGTGTTTTACTTCAATAGTAGCTTATAAGGGACAATAGGAACACCAAAGAGATGTCAATAGGTGTCTTGGCCTCACTTCCTCCTTCGAGGATCATTATTTTAGGAAAGGACCCCTATGTAGCCCCAAAAAGACAGATTTCTACTTTCTCATAGAATTTAGAGTTTACTGTACTTGAACCAGCATTTGATCAATTTTCCCGTGTAGGATTTAATTACCATTTCTTCCATTTTTAGTCTTACAGTAGATCTCATCAATTACTTTATCTTATTCTACGAATATCCCTCATGCATGAGGTAGACAACTAGCTCATTAAACGTTGTTTTTCTAGCTTATTGAGATTCTTCTTGTTTACATGATTTTTGGGCAAATATCATTGTTTGATGCATTGCAGGTGTTTCAAAAGTAGAGAGAGATTTCATAGCAACAAACTCCTTCCAGCTTCATCCATCCATAATCATTGCTTTCTTTCCCTAAGATCTTAACCAATTTCATCATTTTACATGGAAACTTCTCCAAGCATGTTGAGCAAATCCAACCATCTCCCAATCTTGGGTTTGAGTTCTCAATGATCCTAGGCATTTCCTCACACCATTCCATCTGCCAACCACCTTCCCTAAGTCTTCCATCAGCTTCAGCACCAATCTTTTTGCTCTCAACTATATCTTGTAGAAATACATGGAATCTTGTAGGTTTTTGGTACATCCTCCAGGTTTTCCTGTAGTGGCCTGTTGTGAGGGTGAATTGAGGGAAAACCTCCAGGAAGCCACACAATTTCATGTAAGGGTATCCCAAAGCTTCCAACCATCCAATAGCATCCCTAAGCCACCTGCCATACCACCAAAAGAGATTAGGTTTCAAACATGTTTTTCCATAAAAGGAATAAAAAGACAAAACCGATTTAATTCATTCCTTTACATGCATAGTAGTGATGCTTGATGTTTTGAACTTCCATGCTTAGGACAGTAGCATTTCATACATGTTAGATTGGAATTCTTGTAAAGCATAGTTTCTCAGTAGCTAGTTAGGAAATGGTGTGTTTTAGCATTGGATTTTAGTCTTTTTCATTATTGCAGTAGAAAATCTTTCTCCTAGACTAGGTTTCTCTCTCTTTAATGAGTAATCAAGCTTCTTCTGAATCCATAGAAGTCTAGCTTGAAAACCCTAGTGGTCTATCACTAGCTGAACAATTAAAAAAGGTAGAACGATAACTTTTACTTGTGTATACAACACTGTAACCTCCAAGTTTGTATGGACCCCAGGATGATAAAGTGAAGCTTTTGTAGCCCCAGGAGTTGCAACATTCTTGCTGCAATATTGGTTCTCATCACTTTTTGGCACCGTTTGTGGGGAGGTGTCTAAGTAATATGTGATTACTACTTTCTTTCTTCCATTTCTTGTGTCTAATATTCTGCTAGTAGTTTCCTTTCTGCAAAATTAATTTAGTTTGTTTCCTTTTCCATTCTGCATCATTTTCTTTCCTTTCCATTTTGCAAGTAAGATTTCAATCAAGCAGTTAATTTTGCTATCGGTTAGTATTTTTCATTCAGTCTACAATTTCAATTCTATAATTACTTTCAAAGTTTGAAAAAGACACAAAACACAACAAAAACATTCTTTTCATGCCTCATAGGAATAGGGATAGCTTAGGTAAATTTTTTCCAAATACCCCCACTGCTTCAAACAGCAAAACCTTCCCTCTTCTTCGGTAGTTCTGAAGTGGAGGAACCCTTAGGTGAACAACCAAACATATTTGAAGAACCTACAAGGGAAGAATAAGAAGGAGAACTCATTCCTACTGAACCAATGGATGAAAACAAAAATGATTGAGGAAATAGGGGAAGAGTTGAGGGTGCCTTCCCCATCAAGGAAACCAATGGGGATACTAAGATGAAAAATATAAGCCCTGCCTCCCTTCCTCATTTCCATAGCCTGACCTGAGAAGATCCAGACACTTTCTTATTTGATTTTGTTGTCATATGCCAAACCTATGAATACACCAATGATGAGCATAAGTTGAAACTATTTCCATCCACTCTCACTGATGCAGTTTTGTGCTGGTTCATGGGTTTACTTGGAGAAAGAATTACAACTTGGGCTGAGATGCAGCAAGCCTTCAAGAACAAGTATCGAGACTACTATAGTTCTAAAGATGCTAAAGAGGAAATTTTTATGATGACCTTAGGGCATGATGAATCCCTTAGCTTAGCTAGAAAAGTTCCAGGTGGACACTTGACCATGAGTCACTAAAGCTAGTCCTAGTTAGAGGAGTAAGGGAAGACTCTTTGGATATCCTAAACTTGTTAGTAGGAGGGGATATCTATGAGTTACCCTATGAGGATATCAATACTATATTTAGAAACCATTATAGGGAAGCTAGGAGAAAGGGTAGGGTTAGTCAACCTATGGTCAATCCATCCTCTTCCAATTCATCCTTCAAGGGTGAAATTGGAAACATGTTGTATGATTTCAAGAGTGAGATGCTACAAACACTTTCCCTACAGATGGAGACTATTCACATTAAGAGAAAATAGGAGGATGCATAGAGATCCTTAGCCATTTTTTGCACTAGATGAACTAGGAGGCACCCTAGGAATGAATGTCCATTGAATTCTATTGAAATCTGCTCAGTCTGTGAAGTAAACCACTCCATGGAGAAGTTCCCTTCTTTACCTGGACTGAAAGTTGTATATGAAGGAGCTAAAGAGGTAACTAAATAACTCTGCCACATAAACCAAAGGAGACCTCATGGGCGTAGGCCATACCAATAGGGCATGCAAGGGTCATCCCATGCATATTACAACCCAAACCAAACCACATTCATACCTTCTTGGTCGCCTTGCTCATCCTTCCTAGTCTACATGTCCTCTTTGATCCTTTGCACCTCAGTATAATTCCCAACCAACCAACTAGTAATTTCAACCATATGCTCCAATACAACCTTAGTGGAGTGCACTGCCCCAAGGGTGGAGGCCCCCAAACAACAATTCTCTAGCTTTATTGCCTTCACCACTTGCCCAACCATGAACTTTACACTCTTCTCCACCTAAACAACCCCAGATTCCTATCCAGCCAAATCCAAACCTAAACAACAAATGGCCATAGCAAGTATACAGTGGAGAGACATCCTATCCTACTTATTCTGTGGAAATTCAAGAAATCAACCTGAGATCTGGGAGAGTATTGCTAGAAAACCAACCTCTACCTCCACCTAGGGAGGTTAAGGAGGAAATAGGGCAAATCATGCCTAAAGTGAATCCATCATCCTTTTCTGACAGATTAATCCAGCCACTCCAGCCTACCCCGTAAGAGATTGAACTTTTGGGAGAATTGAAAACCATATGTGTCAAAACTTCACTTCTCCAAGCTATTAAAGATGTACCTATTTACAAAAAGCTTATTGAGGAGAAGTTCTTCAAGCATCTAGGGATGTGAAAAAGAGATGCCCCTACCATTAATGTTAATGGAAAGTTGTCCGACTTAATGTTGGGGCAGGTAATCTGTCCAAAGTATTTGGACCCTAGAAGCCTTGTAATAGGTGTGCACATCAATGGCACCATTGTCCCACACACTTTGATCAATATTTGGGCTGCTATTAATGTGATGACCAAGGACACCATGATCAAGCTCAATCTCCAAGGTTCATTGAGAAAGACCACAGTAGTTCTCCAACTTGCAGATCGCTCCATAGTGACCCTTGAGGGGATTATGGAGTATGTGATGGTCTCCACTGACTCTTGGGAGTACCTTGCAAATTTCCTAGTTCTCCAGCCTAAGGCTAAGCTTACTAGTTACCCTATCATCCTTGGGAGGCCCTGGTTAGACACTGCCAATGCCTACATTAGCTGCAGGGCTGGAAATATGACCATAAAAAATGGGCATATGTTCAAGCAATTAGTCCTATACCCTCATAGTCAACCATCTTTAGAAAATAAATTACCTTTGTGGCTGGAAGAGAGGGAGGAAGATGAAGTTTATTCCGCTCAACTGTATAGCTTAGAAACAACCAACGGAGGGGCACATCAGGATGAAGATGATTTTATTGAACACATACTCCAATGTCTAAATCCTAATACATTGTCCTTAGAAGAAGTAGTAAAGAAAAACCATAACCACCATCATATTAACCTATTCTTAACCGATTCCAACCCTATCCATGTCAAAACCATAGAATTTGGCCCCAAGAGAACTTTGAAAATCAACCCATCTCTTTGTTTTCAACAAGAAGAAAAGTTGTGCAACCTGCTAAAGGAACATTTGGATGCCTTTTCTTGGAGTTACAAATAAATTAAGGGAGTGTACCCCTTGGTGTGTACTCACGAAATTTATATCAAAGAAGGTTGAAATCTAGTCTCACAACCCCAAAGGAGGATGAATCCATCTCTTAAAGATAGTCAAAGAAGAACTACAAAAGCTGTTAGATGCAAGATTCATTTACCCTATCTTAGATAGTGAGTGGGTCTCTCCTTTGGTGTTGTTTCAAAAGAGAAATGGTAAGTGGAGGATTTGTGTCGATTACAAGGAGTTAAACAAAGGCACAAAGAGGAACCATTTCCTTCTACCTGTCATCGAGCAAGTGCTAGATGGCCTAGCAGAAAAAATGTTTTCCTCATTCCTAGATGGATTCAGTGGGTACAATCAAATCCAGATGAGCTCGAAAGACCAGGATAAAACCACCTTGACTTCTCCTTGGGGTACTTTCACCTATATGGTCCTTCCTTTTGGCCTATGCAATAATCCTGCCACTTTCCAGAGAGCAATCCTGATTATCTTTGCTGAATTAGTCCATCATATGATAGAGATTTATATGGATGATTTTACACCTTATGGATGTGATTTCCAGGAGGTTTTGTCCAACTTAGGTAAGCTACTACCCAAATGCATTGAGATGAACCTATCTCATAGTCCTGAAAAATGTGAATTCTTGATGACTATAGGGACTATGCTAGGTCATTCAATATCTCAGCAAGGACTATAGGTGGACCCAAACAAAATAGCTATCATCCAAAGGGTACCACCTCCTAAAAAGTAGATATATGTCAGAAGTTTCCTACAGTTAATTGGATCCTACCGAAGGTTTATAAAAGACTTTAGCAAGTTGACTTCTCCTTTATTTGGGTTGTTGGCCAAAGACTCTAAGTTTATATGGTAAAAAATATGTCAAGAAGCACTGGAAACCCTAGAGGACAAGTTAACCACTGCACTGATTCTTAGAGGCCCAAATTGGGCCCTTCCCTTTCATATACATATTGATGCCTTACACAAAGCCATAGGAGAAGCCCTAGGGTAGATAGATGAAAAAAATCCTTATGCCATTTACTTTATCAGTAAGAATATGTGAAAGGACGAGTTGAACTACACAATGATCTATAAGGAGTTCCTGGCTGTTGTCCATTCATTTAACAAATTTAGGCATTATATTACAGGCTATCAACCATTTATACACACTAACCATGCCGTAATCAAATATTTAATGAATAAACCTAATGTGAATGCCCGAATTATTAGATGATTACTTTCATTACAACAGTTTGATCTAACTATTATTTATAAGCTTGGCATGGAAAATATTGTTGCAGATTTTTTGTCCATATTAACTTTGCCTATAGGTGAGGAGGGAATGGTTGATGATCAGTTATTAGATAAGCACCTATTAGCCATTTCAGTTCTCTCTCCATGGTTTGGTGACATAGAAAACTATTTGGTATCTGCACAGTTCCACTGAATATCTCCTCCAAAGATAAAAACAAGATTGTGAGGAAGAGTGCCCCCCCACTAGGATTGGGGTCAACCTCTTCAAAGTAGGCCCGGATCAAATTCTGACAAGATATGTTAGGGAGGAGGAATTCTTTGACATCGTTTTGACATGTTATGATGGGCCTAGTTGAGATCACTTTGCAACAAAGAGGAAAACATTTAAAGTGTTACAAGTTGGTTATTATTGGCCCACTCTTCATGAAGATGTGAAAATATATACTAGTCCGTGTGGTTGGTGCCAAAGTATGGGAAATCCTACTCCGAGAGATAAAATGCCTTTGCAACCTTAAGTGACCTTCGAGCCATTTAACAAGTGGGGCACATACTTCATTATTGACCCTCCTTCCAAGCAAAAATAGTATATCATTGTATGCACTGATTATCTGACTAAGTGGGCTAAAACCAATGCTATAATTGTAGCAACAGAGGAGAAGGTGGTTGAATTCTTAAGGGAGAATGTATTTTAAAAGTCTGGGTACCCTAAAGAACTGCTCACTGATCAAGGTAGCCAGTTTACCTCAAACATGATTGAAGATTTGCTAAGCCAACACAAGATCAAGCATAGAACCTTCACTCCCTATAACCCACAAGCTAATGGGAAAGTGAAGGTGACCAACAAAATACTAGAGGGCATCTCGACGAAAGTGGTTAGTAGGAGCAGGAAATATTGGGCAGATAGACTAGTTGAGGCCACCTAGGCCTATAATACCACCTGGAAGACCACCACTAGATTCACACCCTATGAGATGGTTTATGGGAAAAGTGCCATGTTTTCCATTCAGTTTGAGTATAATACATTTTGGATGGTAGCCCAACTAGATCTAGATCTCAGCAGTGCACAAAAAGAGAGATTACTCCAATTGAATGGCTTATTTGAGTTCAGAATGTAGACCCTCCTACACATATAGGTAACTCAAATTCAGAGGATGATATGGCATGATAATAACATCAAGGATAAGAAATTTCAAGAAGGTGATTAGGCTTTATTATATGATTCCAGGTATAAAGACTTTAAGGGAAATTTAAGGATAAGATGGTTAGGGCCTTATGTTATAGAGACATGTCATGAAAATGGTTCAGTGCAGATCAAAACCATAGATGCAGAGGCCATTTCTTTATTTGTTAATGGGCACAGATTGAATGTTTACAAAATTCCATTATCAAAGAAAGAGTTCATTGATGGTATCAATAAAATAGTGATGGTGGTGGAGCAAGCCTCAACTCTTTCTTCATCAAGTCACTGAGAAAGAAAAAATACAAAAAAAATAAGGAGACTTAGGTGAAAACTCCATGAGGGGCCTTAGTCCCACTATTGGGTTGAAAACCTCTTGGGGTGGCCCAATTGTGTCATAAAAAAAAAGAGAAATAAAAATATCTCTGGGTGAAAAACTCTCTTGAGGTTCCCACAACAAGTAGCTAGGATGAAAACCTCTCGGAGGAAAACTAGTTGTTTTCAAAAAAAAAAGAGAAAAGAAAAATCATGAAAAATTGTTTGTAGGATAGAAAGAGGACAATAAAAGAGCAAAGGAGAATCAAAAGGGACCTATTCCACTCATATTCTTATTTCTCCATTCATTATCCATCATCATTCCACAATTCCTTTCATTTTTCTCACTCATTTTCCTCAGTTTGAAAGGGTGTTGTGTTTTCTATAAGATTCCCTGTAAACCTATAGGATCCCTTGAAAACCTACAGGATCCCCTAAAAACCTACAGGATGATCCTGTAGGAATTACAATGGCTTGGGAATCCTAAAGGAAGTAACCCTAGGGAAAGGAAATGATCTACACATGTCAAAAAAATAAAATTCCTACATCACCACCTCATTACCATACCTCTCTCCACCTTGATCACCCTTCCATTCATCATTAAATAAATCAGTTTTCAAAAAAATTGCACCCTCCAAGAAAAAAACACAAAGAAAAATGAGATAGAGAGCAAAAGGGGAACAACACCTAAAGGGTTATTTCTCATTATTCACACACTCGTAGACCTCCTCTCTATCCATGTTCATCATCCTCAAGTCCCAACAATAGAAATGATTACAAATTCTGAGGGAGAAGCAATGACAGGACATCGTGTACGAATTCCTGTAGCAACCTATCCCACAGAATAAAAATCACAAGCTGCAGCAAGTTTCCAGCATGGAGATCCAAGGGTAGAAGAAGCTCTAGAGTAGTAGCAGCACCATCATCTTCAACACCACATACCTGCACATCAAAGAAATCATCAAAGGATAATAAAATAAAGAAGGAGAGATGACATGCAGCCAACATAGAGAAAAAACCTTGTTTCTTCAACAAATTGTAGCAAGATATTATTACCAGAGTTAAGTATCGCGCTTCACTCTCACATTTTCATAATATAATCAAAATATGTGAAGGTTGTGAACGAGTTGGTTTATAAGTGAAATTTCGCCAGTTAACTTGGACACCTTCTTTGCATCAATGAGGAAAAAATAGTTAGTCCTCACACACGTGACAACAATCGAGTCAGAGGAAAGGAGAGTGAGGTCAGAAGCAGTTGAGACTACAGATGCTCAAAGTGGGAGTTCATTATGAGGTGAGGGGAATGATGATGTGTAGTGGGGACCAATGGTCCAAAAATAGAAATTAGTACTTCGGATGCCAGTACACCACCTCACTCAACTTGACCATAAGTCGAAATGGATGTTGATCCCCATGCACTCATGCATTCAACTTCTCGAGGCTCGCTCTAGCAAAGTTGCTCTTGTCCCCAAGCAACCTACAAGAGAGAAAAAATTCATTTTTTCCCACACAAGTCTTCATACAAGACCCTACAAGAAATCTTATAGGATCACCCAAGAATCCTACAGGATATAGTCAAGGAGTCTACAGGATTGGCAGAGAGAAATTTTAGAGGGGGAAACATAGGGGTTCGCTACAACAAGCACTATGAGGAGGTAGGCTCTACATTTCTTTCCATTTTTCCAAGTAAAAATAACATAAAAGTATCCTATTTTGATGAATTAATAGCTGTATAAGGGAATGGTATCCACAAAAATTTCAGTCCCATCTCCTCCATTAAAAGTTTGTATCTCTGCTCCTCAACTCATGAGACAAAATGACAACGGGGTTTAATAGAAAGGAGCCCATTAACACTGTAAGTATTCACCAGCACCCTCATGTGCTAGAAATATTCACAAGGCATAATTCGATGGGCTGCTTTGAGAAATTGAGGTAGTATGATGATGAAGTAGCCAAAGATTTTGCTCACTCCCTCATTCCACTGACCAGGACCCATGCCAATGTTGTGGTGAGAAGCCTCTCCATAGAGCTCACCCCTTAAGTGATAAGCAGAACTACCACACTTCCCTTAGGAGTGCCTTGGAGAAAGGAAGACAAGGGTGATAGCAAAACTGTAATGAAGAAATTCTTTCTAGAGGGAGAGGAGCCCATTGAAGACAAAAATGGAGTGAGGAGAGAAAGCCTACAATACTGCTAGAATGAGGTAAGCTACAAAATTATAAAATACATATCATGTGAGGGCAGGTATAGTGTGGTATATGGATATCACATTAGGCTTCTTGAAGAATTGATGTTTGGAGTAGAAACACCTCCTCACCACAAGCTAAACATACCATACTTCTTTCTGCAATCACTGATAGATACAAGCACGAAGGTGTAGGAAGGAAACTACCAAGCTCTAGCCCACCATGGGTTAATTAGAATCATCATAGAAGGTTCTCTCCAAAACCTTAGAATTCCTATTACTTGGACAATTTTGAGATACATTACAGCAGAGGTGGTTTTTAAGGCCCTCACATATGATAGAAGCCCTACTATCAGTGAAAAGGTTGAACAAGAGACAAAAGCAGATGAAGAAGAAGAAGAGAGAGATGAAGAGGAAATAGATGAGGAGCAAGAGGAAGAGAAAGAGAAGGGAAGTAATGAAGAAGGAGAGGAAGATGTCAAGGAGGACACAGATAAACAAGATGAGAATCTAGAGGGAGAAGAAGAGGGGAAGGACAAAGGTGAAAAGTGCAATGGAAAAGAGCGGGCAAAGGTAAAGGAGGAGCCACCCAAGGTGTCTCTAGAACCCACTGAGAAAGAGGCAGTAGTCTCCCTCATTGCCCTTTGCACCCCTATGAAACAAAAAGGCAAGAGACAGAGGCAAACCCCATTATACTTTAGAACAAGGAAAGGTACAAGGATAAGGTAGGGAAAACCTCAAACTCCAACCAAGGTTACCATTATTATTGAGGACTCACCTAAACAATAGGAGAAGATGGCTCCTCTTACAAAAAATCAAGGAGAAGGATCCTTAGCACAAACCTCCCCTAAGTCTCCTATCACTTACGAGAGAGGGCATCTGACTAGATCTACCTTATCCAAAGGAAAAGACATCCTACATGATACACAACAAGACCTACAGGAAGCAGAGGCAGTCCTACAAGAAATGCTCGTAAACCTATAGTAAGCTCGGAAATTGGATGAGGAAGGAAGTATGTAGAAAGAAAGAAAGACAGACGACTCGGAGCTAAGGCAACCTAGTCCTCAACCTAACCTTAACTCCTACTACAGATTTATTGAAGGGGGCAAGGTCATTCCAAAAAAGCTTTCCATCCCATTATTCTTTGAGCTTGAGAAAGAAAGAGATAGAACACATAGATGGATGCAAATTGCCAACTCCAAGGGAATGGAGGACATTGGTCACATGGAGGAGAAGCTCAATGAGATGAGAAAAGAACTAAGTAGCCTGAGGGACAAAGAGGCCATAATGAGAACTTAGTTGGAGGCAGAAAATGCATGGTTGAAAGGACAATTGCAAGAAAGAGAGAATCAATTGGCATCCATGGCTAGTCTATCTTTGGAAGCAATACGATGCAGGATGCCAGCTAAGTCCTACGGATTATACCTTAAGGAACAATGGCCATAATTTAAAATCAAGATCCTAGCACAGATATGCATTATGCCATTCTAGGATTATAGACAGTTAATTGATATTTGTGATAAAAGTATATTGGAGGATAGGGCTAATATGTCTGAGTTCTAATTTCATAACATGGACTTCACAGATATGAATGTATGGGACCCTAATACAAAGCTAGGGGATTTACTGTTGATGGATTTGGCATCATGGATGAACCATGAGGAAGCATGAGCTGCAAAAATGAAGAGGATATTTCCAAGGGAACAAACGGAGCTTCTCATGATAAGAGTTGAGTATTCCAATCCAATGGTTGTCATCAGCACACATAATTTAATGGAAAATGATTCTCAACTTGCGCCTAGGTATCTTGCTGCCTAAGAGCAAGCAATTACACATTTTGAGGATATGTTCAAACTGTTAGGGGATGAAAACATGCAAGCTGGCCAAAGGAGATGGAATAATTTTCCTTATAGTTTGAAAATTAGAGAGTACCATTCTCCTTAAACGATGAGAGAAGCATTTAACATGACACCCATGTACAAAGAAACAATCCAAAGGCTCAAAGTCAATTGGATTAGCTTGAGACTCAGTCCCCCACTGGTGTTGGGGATGTTAGAAGGAAGGAAGGAAGATGAAGAAATAAAGCAGTGGGAGGAGATAGAAAGGAAGGCGAGATTCTATGCACAAGAAGAAGAACCCACAACAGAAGCATGAGATATCAAGGAATCCACTAGAGCTATGGAAGACATGGATATTCATTGAGTTTCTCAGAGTATGGGCAACACTTTCAGTAGGGGGGTGATGATCAGGCTCATCATTGGGTAACTATATGGACCTCCATTCACCTCCTAGATTAGTCAAATCAACTCTTCTCGCAACTTATAACATGTTTTGATTATATTTTGTTTAATGAGATGACTCAAAGTGAGATATTATGCCTAATGGACTAATGTGCAATAAATGCAGGTTTGTGAGAGAAAATCATTAAATTTTGGCAATATTAAAGGTTGAAACTAAAATGGATAATGAAGAGAGATTGTAGGAGGTAAATCCTCCTCATTTAATCCTCCCTCATTCGAATATTCCTCCATTAATCACACTAGCTCAGAGTACAAGTAGCCAAGTCATGAAGACCAAAAGGTAGTCAACAAGTGATAGTCAAAGAGTTAGTTCATCTTGAGTTTGCAAGGTGAGCCTCCCTATATTTAAGGAAGTCATTAGAGACTTCTGTTGTATAAATAATGTGGTCTAGAGCCTCATTAGGCTTCAAATTTTTGTTGTAAAAATGCAAGTTATTTTGGAGCTCCAAACTTTTGCAAGACATTGCTATGTAATTTTATGTTTTGATAATGAGAATGATCTTTTCATGATCAAATACTAAGTTAAATCATAGGATAGAAGCTCATGGCTTAGGGCCCAACCCTAGCAGTGAAGGATACTCTTCTTGTATCTCTATAGTAAGATTAGTTTCATAAATTCATGGTTAAATTGTCCTTAGAAGTATTTCATTACAAGTAGTGTACATTTGATTAGTTTGTTTATTAGTTTGCTTCCATTTGTTCTTTACTTCAACAGTAGGTTACAAGGGATAAAAGGAACACCAAGAAGTTGTCAATAGGTTTCTTGGCCTCACATCCTCCTTCAGGGATCACTATTTTAGGAAATAACCCCCATGAAGCCCCAAAAAGGCAGATTTCTACTTTCTCATAGAATATAGAGTTTACTCTACCTGAGCTAGTATTTGATCAGTTTTTTTGTATAATATCTAATTACCATTTCTTCCATTTTTTAGTCTTACAGTATATTTCATCAATGAATTCATCTTATTCTTCAAATTTTCCTCATCCGTGAAGTAGACAACTAGCTCATTAAACTCTGTTTTTCTAGCTCATTGAGATTATTCTTGTTTACATGATCTTTGGGAAAATATCATTGTTTGATGCAGTGCAGGTGCTTCATAATTATAGAAATATTTCATAGCAGCAACCTCCTTCCAACTTCATCCATCCATAATCATTCCTTGCTTTCACTAGGACCTTCACCAATTTCATCATTTTATATCGAAACTTCTCCATTCATTTTGAACAAATACAACCATCTCCCAACCTTGGGTTTGAGTTATGAGTGATCCTAGGAATTTTCTCACTCCATTCCATCCACCAATCACCTTCCCTAAGACTTCCATCACCTTCAACACCCATCATTTTTCTCTCGGTTGTATCCTGTAGAAATACAGGGAATCTTGTAGGTTTTTAGTATATCCTATAGATTTTCCTGTAGTGGCCTGTTTTGAGGCCGAATTGAGGGAAAACCTCCAGATAGCCACACATTGTCACCTAAAGGTCTCCCAAACCTTCCAACCATCCACCAGCATCCCTAATCCACCTGCCACAACACCAAAAGAGATTACCTTCCACACTTGTTTTTCCATAAAAGGAATAAAAAAACAAAACATATTTATTTCAGACCTTTACATGCACTGTAGTGATGTTTGATGTTTTGAACTTCCATGCTTAGGATAGTAGCATTTCATACATGTTAGCTTGGAATTCTTGTAAATCATAGTTTCTCAGCCATTAGTTAGGAAATGGTGTGTTTTATAGTTGGATTTCAATCTTTTTCATTATTGAAATAGACAATCTTTCTCCTATAGTAGGTTTCTCTTTCTTTCATCAGTAACCAAGCTTCTTCTGAATCCTAAAAGTTTGGCTTGAAAACCCTAGTGGTCTCTCGCCAGTTGAAGAGTGACAAAAGGTAGAACCATCACTGTTACTTGTGTATAATACAGCAGTGTCATCTCCAAGTTTGCATGAACCCCCAATTGATAAAGTAAAGCTGGTAGCCCGAGGAGTTGCAACATTCTTGTTGCAATATTGGTGCTCATCAAAACTCCACTGCCAATAATTTCTTACTGAGCACTAGGCTCCCTTCCTGTCAATACGTACATAACTTATTATTTAATTTGTTATGATATGAGAGCCACAATGGGAAAACAATACTCCTCCCAACCCATGGGAACTATTTCCCACAACCAAATTGAGTGATTGTCACATCCAGCTAGTTCTCTGATAGATACCATACTAGGTCCATTATCGAATTCCACTCACCAAGTAGCTCAAGAATTCCAGTTACCACAAATTTTCCATTATAAGATTCCTCTTAGAAACATCATACCTATTCTCTAACAACGTCCCATTTATGAGGAATTTTGGGTCTCCACCAACCAGGTCCAAACCAATAGAGTTTCCTCAAGATTTTTCCCCTTCACCATCGTGTCCAACTCTTTTCACTTACTGAGATCATTTATCTCTAGGGAGAGACAATTTGGGTAGGCAAGATCCATCAACCCGTTTGGGTAGGAAAGCACCATCAACCCAAGAGCTCTTGGCCTTTCACAATTGTACATAACTTTCTGGCATTCAAAATTATCTTTTAACACTCTTTCCAATAGGCATTTACATAACTAACCATATGCACGTTATCATTAACAAAAGAAACTTTTATGTAAACTACGAATTTATACTTAACCCTCATCATGGGTGCACAATATCTAGATTGAAAGAGAACATAACTAACATACATGTGATATGAATTATGATTTTTCCAGATAACAAAATCATATATATCATAACATTATACTTTCTCATTTATGGTTGTAATTCACATTACAATGTTTTATCTTCATAGTTCTTCTTGTTGCCATTAAGATACCCCTGCTTAATGTCATGCTCCACATCTCTATTTTTTTTTCTCTCCCAATGGAATCATCTTAAAATTAGTCATGAGGTATGATTTATCGATGATTATAGTATTACAACTAGAATGAATAACACCCATTTAATCATTTAATCAGATTTAGTCTATTTTACCTTGCCTCCCTTAAAGAATGGCGATCATACTCCCTACCTCATATGCTTCCCAATTCTACCTATGCTAGGTTTGAATACACCATACTTGTTCTAAGTATTATAACTTTATTATAGTTCATGTAGGTATTCATATAGAGTGATTATTTTATACACAAGGAGAGTGTCATGTCCACTAGCTAAGTCATAGTACATTATCCAACTTGAAAATTTCTAAAATGGTATACTCTTATACCTTAATAGCTAACCCCTCCATTTAATTTTTATAGTTCCCCCTGACCTCCTTCTAGTGACACCAAGCATCCCTATCTTTCCATGCCTCAAGTTGTATATTTTTCGAATGGGATAGTGATACATCCCTTGGTCCATATGGCCTCGACTTCCTTAGCATACCACGATTTTCCTTAGATTCATATCTTTTTCTTTAATGATATTTTTACGGTGGAAGTCATATGTTGAAGGATAAATGGCACAAAAGGACCTCGCAACCCTAGGTGTTCATTACATTTGGCCCCCTTTCCCTCTTGTCAGTGCTTACCTTAGCTTTTTATTTTATCTCTGCTTTTTTTGTTTGCACCTAGTGGTTCTTTCTACGGCCAAATTATGCCTCAAAGGTGAAGGTCATAGGTGGGAGTAGTGAAAGGATCACCCTATTATCACTGGGGTTGCATCGCTTCCTTTTTGTGGCTTTGTTCCTCCCGTTTTCAGAGCACCCATGGTTTTGACTATCATCGGTGATTATAAGGTATGAATTTTGTTTTGTTTTTTATGGCCTTTATTTTTCTCCCCATCACTGATTTACCCTATGAATATGAGTGATGACCCATTTGCTTCAAGGTTTTCATATAGACCATGGAAATGGCTCAATGGACCTCCAGAGGTCATGTGAACCCTTCCTATATGTACAACACTGGTGAGTTATTCTACTAACTTACATTTCTTCTTATTATGTTGTTAAATAGTTTCACTATACTCGCTATCTTAAAATATTTGGTATGCAATGTAGTTTTATGTGCTCAAGGTAGACTAAATATCGGCCCATGAAGGTATAATTTAGGGTATTTGTTTTTCTATAGTAGAAGGTTCTGTATTCCTTCAACCCAGGACTATATATGGCTCACTTGTTTGCTATTGGTTCTTTTTGTAGTTGCAGGTAACCTCAGACCCCGGTTTTCAATTTTGGAGGGTATTTCCAAAAATACACTCAACTAATCTAAAAGTTTACAACTTTCCAGGTCGGTTCCAGATTCTGATGTCTTCTTAAAGGGCCTTAACCATTTTATGCATCTTAGATGGAAATCTTATTTAGCTTGGTCGACATGGTTCTAGAGATTGGTTTTGTGTGAATCCACCTTCGTGGCTATCCCTATGTATAGCACATTTACCTGGAAATTACCATCTAGTCCCTTTGTTTTTTTTTTAATTTCTTCTTATGCCTGTTAGAAATATTTGTTTCAATTGGGAAATTTGACAAAATGTATTGTTTTTCTTAACATCTACTTCAACTCTGCCTTTGGGTGATGACATCCCTCATTCAACTGTTTTAAAGAGGATTAAATATTAATGTTTTACCTTTGATGATTCCTCAATGTATAAACAACTTGTCAGTTATGGATGTAGATATTAATTTACTCTTTTGATATTGATATTTTCACTAGATCTGTGTTATCCTTTAGTATTTAACGCAGGCTATTCTTGATTGTGTTAGTATTGATACCTTCGTGAAACTCGTGTTGCTTGTCACTATGAAAATGGTTCAAAATGAGACTGTTGTCATTTGTTAAAATAAGAGAGGTTTGTTTCACTATATTCAACTATTTGCTTTGTGATTTCTACTATGTCTATTATGGGAAAGACTTATGCCTTATATCTTGGAGGTAGCCTTAGCTAGGACCTAGGCTCAACCATGTAGATATCACTCCCATTGCGTGGATAATAATTTGAGTGAAAGGTTCCTCATAAGGTTTCTAGTGGGTGATTCTTTAATGAATTTTTATTTAGAGTTGGAATTGCTCCAGTAATGAGTAACTATTCTCGCTGTTCAATTTAGTACTAAAATTCTTTGACTTTATAATTAGCTTGTTAACTAGAGTGTATTATTGAAGTGAGACCATCGATGGAGGTGAATTCACTTCTTAAATTGTCTTACTACAGTTGCTCTACTAAATAGGAGGGAATAAATTAATATAATAGGCATCAAAATTACTTGACTACGAGATTGATGTTTAATTAGTTCTCTCTTCGTTTCATTCTTTGTTTTTATGTATGCAATCCCATGTATGTTTGGCATTTTTCATCCTAATTTTTAGAGTTGTTATATAGGTAACAAAGTAACTACTTCCACTATGCTACCTTACAGTGTATGATATCATTATCTGACCTGGGTATTAGAGTAGTGAACGTGTCTTACTCTTGGGAGAGTCATTTAATTTCCTCATTTTCCATCTACTATTACTTAGTTGTCATAGGGTTCACTAGGAATCAGATTCGAGATTTTGTTATCATTGAATCCTCTGTTGGCTCCCTCCAACACTACAACCCTGTATGCCTACTAGCCTACTCAGAGTCCTACAAGAAAATTTCTCAGGTTAACGTTAAGGTAACGTGAAAACCAAGAACCGACAGTCTTAATCATAATGTATACATTAAGTTACGATGAATTTTCTAACCTACAGTACTAAGAATCCATCTTTAAATCCAACAGAAAACTACCAATTCATATGAAATCACATTCCTAATGTATCTAATACCCTTTATGGTTTGCACCCAGTCCTCTTAAGACCTTACCCTACACATGTCACTAATTTTCTAATGTCATTACCTTTAGTAACTTCTGCATGATAAGGATAATATAAGATAAATATTGTAAAACGATTGTACATAAGTTAGTGCCACACGATTATATCAAAATTTTAGAGAAACTATTGTAACAAGAAGTATGTAATCTGCACAAGAAGATGGACACACTCTTACTAGAATCCAATTTCCACCAACTGAACTAATCTTGAATGAACAATTTTCCTTCCTACCTTAAACCTTATCTCTTATTTCCCCCCAAGCTGAGATCAATTCCTCTCCCAGGACAAATAACCTCTATTGTTTTGGTAGAGGATTTATCTATGTCTCACTTCCCCAACAAAATTTATGTAACGACACCTATTTTTCAGGGATTTGCTAATCTCCATGGCTTAAGATTGTCTAATTTTTATGAAAAAAGGATTATTTTTCGTCCTTTAAAGCCTATCTTTTTCTTCTATGGTACTTTTCTACCCTTTCTAGTGTTGCTTCCCCTACATTGGGTGATTGTTTCCAGATTTCTTTTTCTACTTATTTAGAATTCACATGCTTCTACTCCAAGGGGATTTTCTTTGGAGTGACTTGGGAAAGTTCAATATTTTTCTTCTTTTCCTAAATCCAATCCATTCATGTAGGACTATGGATCAGGATAATGATCTCATTCATTCTTTTGTTCCTTCGAGTTAATTCCTTGCAACATCACAATTTATTATTTCAACAAAATAAATTACATCATCATAGTTTCTTTTTCCACAATAAAAATGGCTAGCATGCCATTATTACTAGTCTTTTGAACTACTAATTATATTATCTTATCCACTATGAATTTTAAAAAAACATGGATTTTACATCTTCCCCTTTGAAATAAAAATGCATTGTCCTCGGTATCTATTTATTGGACATCTCTCTGGCAGTCCAATCAGGATAATTTTCTTTCATGTTTTCTTCTAGGTCCTAAGTGGCCTCTTCAGGAGTAAATTTCCTCAACTACATGTTAAACTGGCCCATGATCCCATTATGGAGCACAGTCTCTTTCCGCTCCAAAATACAATGTGCTTATGGTACAAAGTTTCCTTCGGGCTCCACCTGTAACACATTCTAGTCAACTATATGAGAAGGATCATGAACATATTTTTTCATTAATGACACATCAATTACATTATAAACCTTAACGTGACTAGGCAGAGCTAACTAGTATGCCACTTGACCCACGCAATCCAGAATTCCAAATGGTCCAAAAAATCGAGGTTCTAGCTTTGCACACTCTCCAGTTTTAAGAGTACATTTTCAAGGCTTAACCCTTATGTACACATTCTCTCCCACATGTAATTCCTTATGGGCCCTCTTTTGGTCTGCATAGATTATTGGCAGTCTTGGGCAATTTTAATATTCTATTGAATTTTCGGCACGATGTGTTCCATTTCCAGCAGGATTTCTAGTCTGAGAATCAATCTATCCTCAGGCTGAATCAATTGAGTGGAGTATGAAATTTCTTGCCATACAAGGCCATAAAATGACTCATCTTGATAATATCTTCACAACCATTGTTGTAGGCAAACTCCACTAGATGTAGAAAATCATCCGAATTGGTGCCCTTGTCCATTACATACATTCAGAGCATATCCTCCAGAATTTGGTTTTTTCATTCAGTTTTCCCATCCATCTATGGATGATATGCAGTACTGAAGTTCAGCATAGTTCCTAAGACCTATAATAAAGCCTTCTAGAAGTTGGACGTAAATTTTGCATCTCTATCCAATATTATCATTTTTGGTATTCCATGTAGCAAGAAGATATCCCACATGAATAAATTAACAATCTATGTAGTACTAAAGGTAGATTGTACTCAGATAAAATGTGTCTCTTTAGTCATTGTGTATACTACCACGATGATACAATCATGTTGATGTCTCATCCTAGGCAAGCTAGTTATAAAATCCATGGATATCACCTGCCACTTCCACTCAGGTGTGGGTAGTGAATTCAACAATCCTACACGATGTTGATGTTCCACCTTCACCTGTTGTCATCTCAGACATTTGAATAAATACTTTGCCACCTGCTTCTTCATGCATAGTAAAAAAAATTGTTTACTTAAGGTGTTTATCATATTTTGGTACCTCAGATGACTGACATATGGTCTCTTATGGCATTCATCTAGAATCATTTTCTTTAATGTTGTTATCCTTGGAATATGAAACCTATTCTAATATGTAATTAATCCTTTTGTGTTTAGATCATATCCCATGACTTCGCCTTATTGTACCTTCATTTTCATTTCTTGATACTTTGGGTCCTGTTTTCCTGCCACTTGTATTTGTTCCTCCAAATCTTTTCTTACACTTCTTTCTGCACTAGCAAGAAAAGAAACAAAATATCTACTTAATGCATTTGTGATCTTATTTTCCATTCCCTTAATGTGTTTAATTTCCATGTCAAATTTTCTTAGGAAATCTAACAATCTTACTTTCCTAACATTTACATCTAGTTGGCTAAAGACGTACTTCAAAGTAATATGATGAGTTACCAGCACAAACCTTTTTTCCAGAAACTAATATGTCCGCATTTTCAATGTACGGATGATTACAGCTAACTCTAGGTAATAAACAACTTAATTATGTTCATGTTTTTTCAATTCTCTTAACTCATAGATTATGACTGAAATGTCTTGTGGAAGCACACCCCCCAATCCTTCCAAACACTCATCCATATACATAGTAAACTCCCTATTTCTATCTTCTATCTTTAGGAAAATGGTTGCTGCCAACACATGCTTCAATTTATCAAAACTCTCCTGACATTTATCTAGCCATTCAAACTTAACCCCCTTCTTTTGTAGAAAGGTAATGGGGTAATCAAACATGGAAAATCCCTGCACAAATCTACGGTAGTACCCAGCAATACCCATAAAGGAACGAATTGATGATAAATCTTTTGGTATTGGCCAATTCATAATGGATTTAACTTTTTCTAAATCCACCACCAATCCCTCTTTGCAGATGATATCTCCCAAATATTGGATTTTAGTTTTAAAAAATTTACACTTACTGTTCTTTCCATGAAGTTGATTCCCTTTGAGTGTTTGTAGCACTAGTTAAAGATTCTCTTGGTGCTCCTCCTCATTTTTTGAGTATAATGGAATGTCATCAATAAATATTAATACAAATTGATCCATAAACTGATGCAATACACTATTCATGAGACACATGAAGGTAGTAGGTGCATTGGTGAATCTGAATGGTAACACCACGAACTCATAATGTCCATACCACATTCTGAAACTTGTCTTATGTATATCCTCATCCTTTATAACTAACTAATGATATCAAGTTCACAAATTAATCTTTAAAAAATTAGTTGCCCCTATTACTTGGTCAAATAGATCATCAATTCAGGGTAGAGGATATCTATTTCTTATAGTTAACTTATTAAACTATATATGGTCAATAGACATTCTAAATGTACCTTCTTTCTTCTTAAAGAACATTACTGGAGCTCCCCATGGGGACACACTCGCTCTGATATAACCTTTATCGAGCAGCTCTTGCTGCAATTTTAACCCTAACAATTATGGGGTAATCATTCTATATGGCGTTCAGGACACAAGTGTAACACTTGAAAATAATTAAATTAAGAAATCAAGGCTTCTATAGGGGGGTAGCTTGGGAATATATTTAAGAAACACATCCTGAAATTCTCTTACCATTGGTAATTAGTCTAATCCCTTCATTTCAGTCTATTGTTCATGTTCTTCAACATATACTTCATACACTTGGCAGTCCTTTCTTATTGTTCTTTTTAGCTGTAAGGTTGTTATTTGTCTTAGTGAAATTTGTTTTGGTTTTCCTCTCATCATTATGAATCTACAGAATTCACTGTCTTTTCCAAACAGTTTACAACATATTTCTGTTGTTCCAACCAATCCATCTCGAAGAGATCGTATGATCCTAAGGAGAGGATGTTTAAATTAATTTCTTTGATTTATCCATCTAAATTTACTACACATTTCTTTACCACTTGGGTCACTCTCCTTTTAGTACTAGTGGCTAACTGTACAAGCCAAGGATTGTGAAATTTATCTAATTTTAAACTACACTTTTCCACAATCTAAGGGTTTATATAGTTTACCCTAGAGTCTATTAAAATAGACATGGGATGGTTTTTGATAATACCTTCTATTTCAATCATGGTAGATTGATGGTATATTTTGCAGTATTCCAAAGTCGTAGTGATTCTTGAGATACTCTTGGCCACATCATTTACTGTACAAGATTTACATGCTGCCTGCACATTCTGGATAAACATGGGGTTGTGAGGACAATCCTGTAACAAGTGAGGTTCACCACAACCCCAACACTTTAACGGATCCCATTCTTTAGCCCCCATGTTCATATTGTTTCCTCATTATATAGGTATAGAGGCCGTGTAACACTGTGGTTCCTAATTCAACTCAGTTCTAATAATTTTCGTCTACTGGTGGTCCTTACCAAATAGTTTTAAGTAAGTTGGTTTCTCCCTTGTTACGTTCACTCCCATCTTGGTTTTATCCTTATTCTGCCAAGATCAAGAATCCTCACTTCAATTTTCGAATTGCTAATAATAGAGTCTATCTTTTCTTCTTGCTTCATCCATAGTTCTAGGATTATCAAATTCAATTCTTTCTTTATATAGAGGTGGTAAATAGTTCAGAAACCTTTGTACTTTCACCTTTTCCTCCCGGATAGAAGGCACATACTGAAGTAGGTTGGTGAACTTGATGAAAGGAGATTTTGGGGGTAAACCAATTTCCCCTTTCTTTATAAATTTCAATCCTGAGGCATGTGGGTTATGACCCACAAACCTATCGTAAGAATTTAAATAGCACTTTGGCCTTAAATCCAAGACTATAAAACATATCAGAAATCACAAGAATGCACACGGAAGATGGAAACCCCACCCGAAACACATAAGGCTGGACTTCAAATATTTTACACCTATGTTCATAAATGTCGACGAGTTCAGTATCGGTCCATCTCCTTTCAGCTGCACCATCCTTTGCATTCCCCGATCATTGATCAACAACTCGCATGAGAATCCTCCACCATTTATCTGTACCCAATGGATCCGATGGTTGTCAAAGATTTTAGGTAGACAACAAGTATGAGGATTAACTCCCTGAAAAGCGATTTCCTATCTTCTTGTTGTGGCTACGTGTCATTTGATGAGTGGAATCAGGTGCTCACCCTTCAATACCACTTATGGGTTTGAGGCCACCTAAAATACCACTTCCACTATTTAAAACTCGCTCTTTGTTGATTATCATCTGCACTCTTTCACCATCTGACAAATGTCGATTTATATGATTGATGGTTCTCGTTCTTCGTCGCCTAGACAGTTGATCCTCTGCTTAATGATGGAACTACGCTACAACACAGAGTTCTCTGCCATACTCTGTCTACACATGACATCACTCCATATAATAGTTAACTCAATATCTTTGGATCGCCATCGATCCTACAATGATCGATGGTTGATCAACACACTTATAAACGAGATTTAAGCCACCAACGCATATATATATATATATATATATATATATATATATATATATATATATATATATATATATATATATATATATATATATATATATATATATATATATCTACAACATAACTAAAAAGACATAATACATAGACATGCGAGAATCCACAGAACACATAACCTATTCATTATACACAGTATTGAATACAGGCTAAAGCATTTCAGCCTTAGAAACAAGCTCCCTCTTGATTACATTTTGAACACTCTGGTTTTCAAATCCTTTTCTATCACTCTATCTCTACCCTATTGAACATGTAGGTTCATCATTTATAAAACACATTGGGTCTGATCACTGAAAGGATCCGATCAAATCCTCTCCATGAATCACTCAACTATCCCTAATTCTCTCTACATGCATACATATGTGGCATATTAAATTCTATAAAGTCTTCTACAGACTTATTTCTTCCATAATTTTAGCCTTGTTTTAACAGATTTCTCTCATTTAGTTCTGATGGTCCACGTCCTCCTTGCTTCCTCCGCTTTGGATTCTGAATTTTGTTAAGAGTGTCAGATGCTCCTGCATCAGAACTTGATCATGATTTCATCCATGCTAAGTTATTCCAAACTTAATTCATGGAATTATTTTGCCCGATCATCATAGTACCTATTTCTCATATAACAGACTTTACATTTATACTAAAATTCCTCCCACGACACCATCTTTTCTTCTAGCATATGTATCCTTTTTTTCTCCTCTCACAACAAAGTAGATTTTCCCTGCAACTAGAAAAACGACTAATCTTGATTTCATGTTTCTTTCATATCCATAAAACTGAAAATACTTAACCATATTTAAGAGCCAAGCTTCAACATCTTCTTCCTTTTCCCTGTTAGACGTGGGATTTTTATCTTTCAGAACTCCCCATGTAGTTCCTTTCCTTTTCTTTCTTTCTGGTTCCTAGAATCTAATTTCTCAAATTCTTCCTCGCTTTCTAAGTTTTCCAATGTCAATCCTAGTTGTTTATGGTTTTACCCTACTAACTTGCCACTCTTATGACTAGATTTCTTAGTACATTCTCTAATCAATTTCTTGTATTCTTTACTAGCTTTTATCAATCACTCATTTTTATTTTGGAGTTGTGCCAAATATGTTGTATATTTCTGATTATCCCTACGAAATGATCAGGGGAGGACATACCCCTTTCTCCCAGGTATACATGTACTTCAACCCCTCGAGTAGTGTCTGGATTTGTTTCCTCCATCCCTCTGTCAGACTGACAAACCTATCAACAAAATTTATTTTCTTATTTGTTTTTATTTTTTATTCAGTATCAAAAAATTTCTTAGTATTGTGAATACTTCTAAACTGTAACCTGTAATGGGACCTCTATGCAGACCTAGTGTAGGAATCTGGGCTTTGATAACATTTGTCATGTTCACCGTCTCTAATTTTTTTTCTCTCCCAATGGAGTCATCTAAAAAGTAGTCATGAGGCATGATTTATCGATGATTATAATATTACAAATGGAACACATAACACTCATTTAATCAGTCAATCATATTTATTCTATTTTATCTTGCCTCCCTTGAAGAATGACGACCACACTTCCTACCTCATATGCTTCCCAATTCTACCTATACTAGGTTTGAATACACCACACTCGTTATGAGTATTATAAATATATTAGAGTTCATGTGGGTATTCATATGAAGTGACTATTTACTATATAGGGAGAGGTTCATGTCTGGTAAATAAGTCATAGTACATTATCCGACTTGAAAACTTGTAAAATTATATACTCCTATTCCTTAATAGCTATCCCCTACATTTAATTTTTGTATTTCCCCATGATTTTGCTATTAGTGCCACTAATGCATGCCTATTCGGCCATGCCTCCAGCTGTAACTTGGTTGAATGGGAGAGTGACACATCCCTTGGGCCATGTGGCCTCGATTTGCTTAGTATACCACAATTTTCCTCGGATTTCTATCTTTTTCTTTGATGAGACTTCAAGGGTGGTGATCATATGTTGAAGGATAAATTGTGCAAAAGGATCCTCCTAACCCTAGGCATTCATTGTATTTGGCCTCCCTTCCCTTTTGTCGACACTTACTTTAGCTCTCTATTTTCTCTTTGGTTTTCTTGTCTATGTCTGGTGATTTATTTTTACGATCGAATTATGCCTTAGAGATGAAGGTGGTTAGGTGGGAGCAGTGATAGGATCATAGTCATTCCTAGTGATGGACACCTTGTTATCACTGGGATTTCATTGCTTCCTTTTTCTGGCTCTATTAAACCCGGGGTTTTGACTGTCGTTGGTGATTATAAGGTATGCATTTTATTTCATTTTCTGTGGCCTTCATTGTTCTCATTATCACCATTTTACCCTATGAATCTTGGTGATTATCCATTTTCTATAGGCTTTTCATGTAGACCATGGAAAGTGCTCGATGGACCTCTAGAGGTGGCGTGCACCCTTCATCTTCGCACAACTCTCGTAAGTTATTCAACTAACTTATATTTCTTCCTATTATGTTGTTAAATAGTTTCACTATACTGGCTATCTTATAATGTTTGGTATGCAATGTAGTTTTCCATGCTCAAGGTAGAACAAATATCGCTCCACGAAGGTATAATTTAGGGTATTTATTTTTCTATAGTAGAAGGTTATGTATTGCTTCAAGCAATGACTGTATATGGCTTACTTATCAGCTATTCATTCCTTTTGTAGTCACGGGTAACGTCAGAACCAAGTTTACAATTTCGAAGGTTTACTTCTAGAAATACGCTCAGCTAGCCTAATGTTTTACAACTTTCCAGGTTGGTTACAGATTTTCATGTCTCCCTGAAGTGTCTTAACCAGTTTATGCATCTTAGCCAAAATGCTTCTCTCGCTTGGTCAACATAGTTCCAGAAATTGGTTTTTTGTGAAACCCCCTTGGTGGCTCTCACTACGTATAGCGCTTTTACCTGGAAATTGGCCATCTAGTCATTTTCTTCTTTTGTTTCTTCTCATGCCTGTGAAAAATCTCGAATTCAATTAAGAAATTGGACATAATGTATTGTTTTTCTTGACATCTCCTTGAGCTCTGCCTTTTCGGTGATGACATTCCTTGCCCAAATTTTTTAATGAGGATTAAGTATTACTATTGTACATTTTATCATTCATCTATGTATAAACGATGTGTTAGTTATAGATGCATAATATAATTTACATTTTTGGTATTGATACTTTCACTAGATCTGTGTTATTCGTAAGTCTTTAATCTAGACTATTCTTCATTATCTTACTATTGATACCTTCATGATATATGTATTTCTCCTTAGTATGAAAACTGTTCAAAATGAGACTCTTGTCATTTGTTAAAATAAGATAGCTCTATTACACTATATTTAGTTATTTCCTTTGCGATTGCTACTATGTCTATTACTGCAAAGAACTACGCCTTATCACCTGGAGGTAGCCTCGGCTAGGATATAGGCTAAGGCCTGTAGATATCACTCCTATAGCATGCATAATAATGACAGCGAAGGGTTCTTCATAAGATTTCCAATGGCTGATTGTTTATTGAATCTTTATTTGGAGTTGGAATGGCTCCAATAGTGCATAATTGTTCTCCATGTTCAGTTTGGTACTAAAATTATTCCATTTTATAACTAGTTCGTTAGATTAAGTGTATTATTGAAGTGAGGCCATCTGCAAAGCTGAATCCACTTCTTAAATTGTTTTACTGTAGTTTATCTACTAAATAGAAGGGAAGAAATTAATCCAGCAGGCATCAAAATTACTTGACTACAAGATTGATGTTCAATTAGTTCTGTTTCGATTTTCTTTTTTCTTCTTTTATAAATGTAATCCCATGCTAGTCTGGCCTTTTTCATCCTAATTTTAAGAAATGTTATGTAGGTAATGAAGTAACTAATTCTACTATGATACCTTACAGTGCATGATATAATTATCTAACCTAGGTATTATAGTAGTGAACACGTCTAAGTCTTGGGAGAGTCATTTAACTTCCTCATTTTCCATCTAATTCTACTTAGTCACCACAAGGTGCATTGGGAATCAGATTCTGGATACTGTTATCATTAAATCCTCTAGTACCTCCCTCCACCACTACAACCCTGTATGCCTACTACCCTACTCAGAGTCTTACGAGAAAATTTCTAAGATTTATGTTAAGGTAACATGAAAATGCAGACCTGACAGTCTTAATCATAATATATGAATTAAGGTATAGTGAATTTACTAGCCTATAGTATTAAGAATCCTTTTTTAAACCATGAAGAAAACTACCAATTCACATGCAATCACATTCCTAACACATCTAATACCCTTTCTAGGTTCTACTCAGTCCTCTTAGGAATTTACCCTACTCATGTTGTCAATTTTCTAATGATAGTACCTTTAGCTACTTTTGCATGATAAGAATAATATAAAATAAATATTGTAAAAAGATTGTACATAACTTAGTGCCACATGATTATATCACAATTTTAGGGAAACTACTATAAGAAAAAAATATATAATTTTCACAAGAAGATGTTAACACTGTATCCAATTTTGGGCAACCGAACTAATTTGGATTGAACATTTTTCCACGCAACTTTGAACCTTATCTCATGGTTCACCCTAAGCTGAGATTAATTCCTTTCCTAGAAAAAAAACCTCTATTCTTCTAATGGAGGCTTTATTTATGTCTTACATTCCTCATCTGAAATTCTGTAACGATGACTCATTTTCCAAGGATCTACTAATCCCCATTGCCTAGGATTTTTCCCTTTTTATGAAAAAGTATTCTTTTTCATCCTTTGAAGTGAATCTTTTTTTCCCTATGGTGCTTTTCCACCCCTTCCAATGTTTTTTTCCCTACACTAGGTGAATTTTTCCAGAATTCGTTCTCTACTTATCCATAAGTCACGTGGTTCTACTTGAAGGGGATTTTATTTAGAGTGATTTCGTAAAATTCATCATTTTTCTTCTTTTTGTAAATATAATACATTCATCCAAGACTATGGATCATGATAATGATCTCATTCTTTCTTTTGTTCTTTTCAATTAATTCATTGCAACATCACAATTTATTATTTCAACATAATTAATTGCATCATCATAGTTTCGTTTTCCATAATCAATTTTGACAACATGACATAATCACCGGTCTTTTTAACTACTAATTATACTATCTTATCTATTATGACATTACAAAAAAGAGGGATATTATACTTAATCTCATCATCCATGTTAGCCATAAATAAGTGTTCAATTTCACAATAATTTTAGTTTCTTTCATACAATATACTGTCATGGATAAAAGTATATGCAAATATTCATTGATGTGTAAATGGAAATCACAGTTAGGGTAACAACCCAACATTTCCAATTCCCACATTACACGATTATCAATAGACTAGTACATAAAGTAACTACCATAATCACTTTTTTTAATGTTTCAATAGAGTTAAATCATATCCAATCCATGCATATAATTTTCAATAGTTAGTCCTACAATACTAACTAATCACCCATGAAAAAACTTAATTAGTAACTAGTTATTACACAATTCTCACTGCTCAACTCATTTTTTAATGTTTCAATAGAGTTAAATCATATCCAATCCATGCATATAATTTTCAATAGTTAGTCCTACAATACTAACTAATCACCCATGAAAAAACTTAATTAGTAACTAGTTATTACACAATTCTCACTGCTCAACTCATAATTGATTTTTCACATCAAAAGGGGTTCTTTCAATGTCCTTTTAAAACACTCTATCGTCCTCTTCAAGGAAATTCCCATATTTTTTGTTCATGCATTTATTCTTTATTAGCAGTGCATTGTAACTTTAGTCATCTTTATTAAATCATTAATATTTTCATATTTGTGAAGATAGGTAGTTGATGTTGATTCTCACTTTCACTAGTGAGTACTCAATTTTTTCATAGTTGCAACAAAGATTTTATTATCTTTTATCCTCAATGGGATTCAAATATCATGAACAAAGCTTTTCCATATATATTATTACTTATTACTCTTCAATGTGGTTACAAACATGCCTCATGCATCTCAAGTCAAAAATAGTCTATTGCATATATCAATATGCAAATTGTTAGACTCATACCTCAGGGGATACTCACTAGTAGCATACATCAATTTATTTTCTTCTTGACAATTCGTAAAGGCACCAGTGCTGCAACCTTCATCTCTAATAGCACTTGACACATTCCCTGGTAAGCTCACATAAAGATATATGGAGTTAAAATTGTTTTACACAATTTACCTATGGGTAACTATCCAAATTACTATTTTATATTCTTCATTAACCATTAAATGTAATCTTCATCATTACATATAGTATTTAGTAAAGAAATAATAAATTACATAATCATCAACAACCACTATTGTAGTATATTACCATAAACTTTCTGATGTAACCTTGCATTAATTCCATGATTATTTTAACTCTATTAGTTAATTATATTCTTGACAATATAAAACTCACATCATGTAAGGAATAGACATCATAGAAAATGTCACAACATGCAACCACAACATTAGACACCGATATACCCTAGAAACCCCATAGGGTGAAAACCAGCAAACATTTAATTTTATTATTATTATAAAATATTACAAAGAATATCATCTCAAAAACAACATAGCTTGTTATAAGATATTATAATCATCATGACATCATTTGCCGACAAATATTTAATCTTTATATCTTTGTGGCCTAGTTGTTCCATCAATGGGCCATCCCAGAACTTGCACTCATTTGTATGAACCGTTAATTCTTTATCCACCACAATGTTTAACATAATCTACCATTTACATAGGTCACATCCTCTCTTGCCGTTATTTTCATTAGCATACTTTGATATCATAATTACATAAAATATTAATCATCAGATAGTCAATATTTAATAATGATAACCATTGTAACTATCCACTAGCATCGTAGCCTAGATTTCCATGCATATAATTAGATAAAACTTATTCAAAGAATGATAGCCTCTGAGCTTCTTCTTTATGCATGTAACTATGTAATGTTTTCAGCACAACATATATTATTGTTGTTATATTATGCGTGCAAATTCATGTCCCCTTCTAAGAGAAAGATAACATAATAGATACCATTATCACGCATGAAAATACATAAATAAATCACAACAAATGTCGTTCCTATGCATCCAAATACATACACTTTCTAAAATAATGTGTAACACAGTAGAGCATGCAACACATGTTTCCGCTTCAAGGAAATCTAGTATAATACGACATGCAAGAACATATTTTATTTTCCATAAAGCTAATTCGATAAATCATACAGATACATGTCCACTTTTCCAAATATTATAATTATATATATATATATATATATATATATATATATATATATATATATATATATATATATATATATATATATATATATATATATATATATATATATATATATATATATATATCAAGGAGACCAATATATTAAAATGATTTTTGTGCATGTAATTCATCTTCTTTCCCAAAGAATATTTTCCAAAGTAGGCTAATAGAACATGCTATCATCTCTCACATACAAATGTATATTCTTTGCAACAAAATCTAATACAAATAGTGTATGCATGTACATGATATTATTCCAAAAGAACTAGCATAATAGTTATGATAGCATAAAAGTAATCACATATATTTTTTCTAAAGAAATATATCTCAATAGTTCTTCTATTCATACGAAGAACATATCTCTATAACACAATGACTATTCTTTGTGTATGCAAGATATTATCGTAATAAACCTTCTTTAATGTATGTGACACATATTCCCTCCTCTAGAATTCTACCATCAATAACTATTATTTTCATGTAAATAAATATATAATTTTTTTCATGTTTCCCTTTCAATAAATTACCACAACTAACCATATTTTATGCATAAAACCCTTTTATGCACCTACTTCAAGAAATCAACACAATTCATGTAGCCAAACAATATTTGAAGGATATTTACATAATAACATTCTCTATTTACATGCAAAAACATATTTTGTATATTTCAATGACTACCATTTTATACATGCAACATGTGTTTTTTTTCTAATAGACTGGCCCTTAGTTCAATGCTCATAAACTTTCCAAGAAACAATCATGTGTTCTTGTTCTTGTATGAACGAGATTCACATGCATGTTTTAAGAAAACAATCTTTATTTTTCATTCATTCATGCACAAAATTCCTATGCTTGTATTTCTATACTCAAATCCTTAATATTTAAATAAACAACCCTAGTAATATATGCATATAGATTCATTAAAACCCTTCCAAGAAAAATAATATAGTTAACTTTTCTCTTTTCCAAGAATCTAGTAATGCATTGGATGACATTTCACTTAGAAATCTAATACAATGTTGCATGCAATCAATATTTTTTTTTCCAGAATTAACATAGGAATTTATTTCAATAATTCCAATATAACGGATATTATTATTGTGCACATGTCCCTATTAATATTCTATAAGAATGATGCTAATATTTCCATGCAAATTAATAGTAATTAATAACTTATTTTCTTTCTCTTTTCATAAGAAAGGTTTACATACATTATTTTCATGAAAAAATATCATGATTTATTTAATTTTTTTGTGTGGAGGTCTGTTTTCTCTCCAAGAAAACAACATCCCTAACTTATATTTTACCATGCAAATTTTCTTTCAATAAAGTAATATGGTTTCTTTATCTTTTACCATGAAATTTTCATTCAATAAAGTAATATAATTTCTTTATCCTTTACCATTGAAAGGTCACATGCATTTTTTTATGAAAAGTAGTATGACTTCTTAAAATTTTTTGGATTCACATGCATACTCTTGATTTCAAGAGTAACAACATCCCTGCATTATATTTTTTAATAAAGAACATGGTTTCTTTTTTTTTAATATGTAAAGTTTTCATGCATGTTTTTAGAAAATTATTGCATAGAAGCCACCCAGAACCTTCCAATGAAATAATTAATTCCTTTACACAAAAATGGTTACAACTTTCAAGAGTCTAGAGAAATATTTCAAATTAATAAAATAACTTATCATTATTTGCACAAAACACAAGAAATTTCTTTCCAAAGAAGTCAAGGTTACTTATCTTAATATTTCAGATTAATAAAATAACCTATCATTATTTGCACAAAGCACATGCAATTTTCTTTCTAATGAAGTGAAGACTACTTATTTTTTTTGTGCAATAACCATGATATCCGATGTGTAAAGCACGAATACCTTTAGTTGGAGCCACAACAATAAGTTGTGAGGATAAATTATTTGAGACTTCACATATGATACTAGTTTTTCTAGTTTAAGAATGAATTTAAAGACGTTGTAAAAATTTCATTTTCTCAATGAGTTATCATTTTCATTATTTGGTTCAAATTAGTTGCTAACTAAATCATAATGGTTCTTGTTTTGTAAAACATTCTTCTCTGAATGAGTTATCGTTTTTTTTATTTGATTCAAATTAGTTGCCAACTAAATCATAATGGTTTTTGTTTTCAACCATTTCCTTAAACATAATAAAAATAATATTTTCCAATATGAATTTCAACATAAATGCAATTTATAAAAATATTACAAATATTTTTATGAATTAGAGGACATATTTTTTATGAATTAGATGACATATTATTTAAATTTAATAATGAAGTTCCAAATTATTATAATAAATGTTTATTGTCTAATAAACAATAATTAAATTTGTTTAAGAAGAAATAATACTCGTTTCTCGTTGTTAAATTTTATATAGGTAAATCTCCACCAACATCTCAATGCCCATTCCCTAAAACCAACTTTGAAAACTCAACCAGACAAATAACCTCCACTTATTCTCGAAACTTCTCATCCGGCTCATCAACAATAACTTCTCTAGCCTGCCTCTTAAACCCCTGTCCCTTCGCTCATCACCCCATCAAGGATTTAAATGTATAAGTTAAATAAAATAAATTGATCATTATTACTTACCAATATATACATTTAAAACGTATCTCAGATATGAACTCTTAAAAGAGTATACATCTAAATATTTCAAATACACTACATCAATTTCATTTCATTTATTTTTCTATATGATAAATTGAATTTCATTTTTTTTAATGATAAATAATAAATTAGATAGCCTTATTTTAGGTTTTCCGAGCTGCTTCCGCATCGAAAAGAGTCAAATATGCGCATCAAATTCCTTTTATCTTTCTATTTAAAGTTAATGGCGTTGAAAGCATGAAACAATGACAGTACAATCGAATCTAACAAATGTTGCAACAATGATGTATAAATCCAGTTTAGCAAATGTTCTTCCACCACAATGCCGCACAAATGCTTGAAAATGCTATCCTGCTGGATGGAATGACGCAGATTACCAGAAAGGAAACAAATCCCTTCACTTGCTGAATATGTACCATTACCAGGAAGCAAAGAAATCCCTCACTCGCCGAATCTGTAGCGGTGCGCAGAGTTGACGGATCGACAAAGAGGAGAATTAAGCTTTCTGTTGGCAACTGTACATAAAACTTTACGTCTCTCGTCATCAAAAAAATTGAACTTTTCACAAACTCATGTTTCATTTTCGATTGATTTCACTGGTCTCGAACAATACAGTAGGTGAGTTGACTGCAACCTATAATATCTTCGATTCTATGGGGCGTAGCTTTCTCCCCTCTCATTATTCTAGTTCTCATTATGATGGATGAGAAGACATTTCCATCGCACTTAGAGTTTGAGTAAAGTTTGATTCCAAATGGCCAACGAAAGGTTTGGAGAATATTTACATCCTTCAAAAAAATTTAGGACTCGATGGATGACGTCATTTGACATTCTTTAGCATATTGTAAAAATGATGTATTATTTTGACACTATTGCACTGTTATGCTGGATCAAAATTTAGTATGTATTCGACGGTAATTGCTAAGTCCACTGATATGTAAAATCACGTCTTGTAAAACATCTGAATAATCAATAATTCCATGTTACTTGATGAATGGCTACCGCACTAATTTTGACTGTATAATAATAATGTTAATAGCCAATCTTTTTTCCAAGACAAATTCAATAATTCCATTATGTTACTTTGATGAATGGCTACCGCACTAATTTTGACTGTATAATAATAATGTTAATAGCCAATCTTTTTTCCAAGACAAATTCATGGTAAAAATTTTCAATAACATCAAAGGAACAATAACAGAAACAGTGTGTATGGAGTTGCAATAAACAATTTGAGTCCAAGCAATAACGATATCCATGGAGTGTGTATCCATGTCTCACTTTCAATATCAGTGCTCTTGGTCCCCTGATGATTTTGTTTGTTTTTTCTAACACAGTCCAGCGTAAATTATATCTTACTAAAAAATTTCCCTTTTTTATCGTATTAGTATAATATTCTTCGATGGACAAACAAAATCATATTATATTAAAAAGATTGTAAATAATTTTAATTATAATTTTAAATCTAAAATAAAGTTAATTTACATTGTCTGCCAATAGAAGATCAAAAGAATATCTAATGAAAAATCAATATCCAATGAAAAATTAAAATGAATGGTATAAATTTAATATAATTTGAAAAAATCTTAATTTTAAGATAATTTGAAAAATCCTAATTTTATTTAGAGAGTAAACAGAATTATATTCTATATATACTATATATTTAAGAACAATATGCCCAGATTTTTTTCCTGCCAAAAAAAATAGATAAATCATCATATACGCTATATATAAGATTTCACCACAAAGATCTACAAGTAGCCTAGAAAAAATAGAGATACAGAAAACCATATACAATCTCACACATATGAAATTTTCCATCCTATAGGCTTTTAACACAGTGTCATAGAAGAGCTGCCAACAAAGTATGAAATAAAGTAAATAGTAATAAAAACCGGGACTATGTCCGATCAAGAGGATCATCCATGAATTGCAAATGGAAGAGACTGAAACGTTCACCTTTCAAAACTTCATGAATGGAGCAGAAAAAGATAGATAAGTGAGCAAATATGCCGACCAACTTGTTTATAAATTTAATATAATTTGATAATATTAAATACATTATATAATCAAGTGCTCTGCCTACTAACCAATATTCAATATTATTTAAGTTATTTAAAATGACGTAATTATTTCATGAGATTACATAATCAAGTGCTCTACCTGAAAACCAATATTCAATATTATTTAAGATATTTACAATGACGTCATGTGATTTTTATGTTGCCTAATGAGATTTTCATGTGACACTATGGAATTGTTTTGGACATTTTTAAATTTCAGTTTTTTTTATTGTTGTAATTCTTGTAGGATGGCATACCTAAGTGATAAGGGTCGTGAAGGATATAAATAACGTTTGTTTTGGACATTTTTTGATTATTGTAATTCTTGTAGGATGGCATACCGAAGTGACAAGGGTCGTGAAGGATGTAAATAACGTTATGAAAACTTTATGATTATCAATGTCATTTGTAGTGATTTTTTTGCCTAAATTATAAAGTATGATTTTGTAAGTGCGTTAAATTATTGGGGAAAGAACTTATAAGGATTTTGTCTTTGTAGGTAATCTTTGTAAAGATTAATATTTTGGACTTGGAATAAGAGGAAGATCAACTTATATGATGTAGGAAATAGTGCTTATGTACTATGGTGGAAGTGGTCAAGTAGTGTCAAGAAAGTACAATTTTTTATTTAAAGAATTAGACATCACTTTCTATATCTTACCATGAGGTGACACATTGTATATTGAATATAATATATCATTTTGTAAGAGAGATACATAGGTTTTTTTATGAGAGTATATCACGATACATGTTTTATGAATTAAAATGTATTTTCCTTGATGATGATGAACAATGATTATTATTATGATGATAATGTAGAAATTAATAAATAATTTCCATCTACGTTGGTCGGTTGAACTATATCAAATAAAACGACCAATGAAATTACATGATATATTTCATGAATTGAAGTGTTTGTTTCTTTGATGTTAATCAGAAAAGTAAAGATGAATAAATGATTTACATCTACATTGAGTACACTATTAAATTACATGAAATAAGACCATCAATAAATTAACAGATTTAATATAAGTTGTAATCCTTATTGTCTTTTATTATGAGTTGATTTTCTTTTACTAAACAACTTTCAAAATTACCATTATAAATCCCACAAAGTTAATCACATAAACACAATACATAAAAAAAATCCAAAAACAACCATCGCTTATCATTTTATGAACATGAACTTTGAAATGCATAGGCATGATCTTCAATTTGCCAATTAATTATTTTTTAAAACTATGTGCAACTCTAGTAACTTAAAGTTCCCAAGTGGCGTGTGCATATACGAACTTTGTCCCTTTTTCTTGATCCGTGTCCTCTTCCTCCAGTAAATATTTGAGGTATGAATGTCTTTAAATATATCATTTTTTCCTCACAGATATGAAATATAAATTTATAATAGAAAATATAAATGTAATGTAAAAACAAGTAAATAGTGATCGGAAACTGATACTCTAGCATGAATATCCCAATGTGTCATCTTTGTAGTGCACAAGTTTATGGATGGATATTTGACTCCAGAACCACAAACCATGAATTTCATAAATTTTCTATGTTTTCATTTTCACTAGTGCATTATGGGAGACCATCATTAGTTTTCACCCACCTAGTAATATTATAATGATAATGGTATGTGTAGCTTCAAAGATATAAAATAAAAATCTAATGATAATGGTATGTGTAGCTTCAAAGATATAAAATAAAAATCTAGTCAAACTTTCTCCAAAAATAGATATAAAATTGTTAATTATTTCCACTATAAGTGGTGAATACATGTTATACATGCACTCAATATGAAAAGTAATTAATTGTAATGTGTTCAATATATATATTCAACATTTTTACAATGCACTTAAAACAAGGGAGCATTTGGCTTAATCCAAAAACAATTGAAGAAGATAAATTCTGGAGTGTTGAGCATTGCAAAGTGAGGTTAAATTTATTGTAATGTGTTGAATATATATATTCAATATTTTTAAAATACATTTAAAACAAGGGAGAATTTGGCTTAATCTAAAAACAATGGAGGAATATAAATGCTTGAGTGTTGAGCATTGCAAAGTGAGGTTAAATTTATATCCTATATATTGTGATAATTTTAAGGTATATTCCATATATAATTATGATATTCTATAGAGTGAAACCCACAACCATTACTTACTTGGTTATGTATGAATGTTTAATTTCAATATAGAGCTTGCTTGTTTCCCTCGTAGTTTTAATGGTGATGTCTATATTTTTAATGTATTCATAAGAATTTAAACATGTAAATTACTTCATTAATAAAACAACTGTTAAGATCTATTTTGGCTAATCATAAATGTGCACTTTAAAACATTTTTTTCAACCATTAGTTATTTTATTGGGCTTGTAAGAGTAATCTCCTCCATGGTCAAAATAAAAAATAAGAAGTTACATCTAGGATGAAGAGGATGCTAGAGAGAATAGAAGTAGGAAATGATGGGTAAGAGGAAAAAGGGTATGTGGAGAGAATAGAAGTAGGAAATTATGGGTAAGAGGAAAAAGGGTATGTGGAGGGTTAGGGGAGGGTGAAGATGTGTATATGGTGTGGAGTAGCCAAAAGGATTATGAGAGGAGGTGAATGAAGAAGGAAGTTTGATCGGTATAGAAGGTAAAAAAAGAGGGGTTATAAGTGGGAGAAATAGGTGTGACAAGGAGATGTGGCAATGAGAGGGTGATGTAAGATAATAAAAGGGGGAGGAGGTGAGAAGAGGAAAAACATGGATGGGTAAGGAAGGGAGATTATTGAGACAATAATGGGGAAGAGGTGACACTAATAATGGACTTGGGAATATGGATGTGTAGCAAGAGGGGAAACGTGGGACTAGGTGACAAGAGGAAAATCCTTGATAAGGCATGAGACACATAGAGTCTACTCAAAACCACCTAGTCTCATTTCCAACCACAATAATAGGCAAATTATATTAACAATATACCATGTGTAGTTATTCAAGGAATCATTCTTGGACCTGTATGATTTTATGTTTCCTTAAAGGGCTAACATTCATGCTTCCTTCCCTCACCATTGCCAAGTCCATGAAACCATATATAGTGCTAAAAAATGCTAGTGGTGCCTACATACCTATTTAGAGGCAAAGGATTCCCTCATTATCTTAGTGGTCATTCAAAGTCTCTTTCTTGGTCTGACAATCCCATAAGCTTTATTTAGGGCCAAAATATTAGATATGTTGCACCATTGAAGTATTTATAAACTCTCAATGTTGACTATCATGATCATGAGACTAAGGATACCATTGAAATGTCCATTGGTGTGGATAAACATTATCGTGTTGTTACTAGATCTCTACAAAATCTCATTGGTATATTCTATTTCTACTTACCTTGCGAATAGTAAGTGAGAAAAGTGTGTGAGAATTTTCAAAATAAACTTAAGCTATAAATCATATATTTATTATTTTCATTTCATTTTTTGGTTGGTGAGAATGACAACTCAATTATACATTTTTACTAGTTTGCTTATCTCAAATTTAGTTTTTAGAAATTTTTCTTACAAATATTAATTTTATTTTTTCCATATATCATACAAATTCCATTTTGTATGTTATTTATGTGTATATTATAAAATCTATGGTAGACTAAACTAGAGAGATAGAAAGAAAGAATGTATACTTCAAATATGTTATTTTAAAATTAAATTTTATGATAATATATTTTTC
Source organism: Pinus tabuliformis (assembly GCA_031772625.1). Taxonomy (NCBI): domain Eukaryota; kingdom Viridiplantae; phylum Streptophyta; class Pinopsida; order Pinales; family Pinaceae; genus Pinus; species Pinus tabuliformis. The sequence continues at coordinate 1,338,810,171 of CM062820.1, forward strand.
TTAACTTATATCAAAATATTAAAATAGATGTCCGCTTATTCCGACTCTAATGTTTTATTAGAGTAATTGCTTTTAAACTAAATTATTCACTAGACTTGTACAAATTGAGATTTTCAATCTAAAAACAATAATACATCCATCCATGATTTTTCAAGCATAAAGAAGGAAAAAGTTTATTAATGTGTAAATTTTAGTGATTATTTTTTGTTTATCTCGTTTGTTAGAAACATGTTGCCATATACAGAAACGTCTCCTATATATGGAGCTATAGAAAACCTAGGAGCTGTTAATAAAGTGCGATATTTTTTCTTGATCGGTCACGTAATGAAACGTGAATCACTTTTCTATGTCTTCATACCTTTCCATTACAATCCAATCAATGAGACATTTATTTTTCTATTTTAGTGACTAATATTAAATTGGGAATGAATTTCCATTTTTAAAACTCTAGTTACATATTATATCAAACTTATCTATGTTTAATTCTTATATTAATCATTTATAAAATTCGTAATAATAACAATAATTTAAAATAAGTTATAATTTAGTTATTTTTTATCATATTTTTTTATTTTGAGATGGTAATATGTATCACAAGATAAGTATTTGATGCCTATAAGATAAATTTAATTTATATGGCTATGCTAGTCCCTTAACTTTCTTAAGGTTCAGAGAACAAAATATGTCTTTAATCTATATCCGTCTTAATTTTTGATGAAATAGTAACTTTTTAAGATTGAAAATTTTGACAAATAGTTTTTATATCGAGAGACTTATTCATTTAAACTCATGATAAATCCAAAATTAAAATAAATGTATATCGTTTTTAAAATAACCTTTAAAACTATATTTCCAGGAGCCTTGTAAATGATAGTTTTATAATGAAAGAGTAAATTATTAGCATGGTTTAATGTCAAATCGAAATATATATATATATATATATATATATATATATATATATATATATATATATATATATATATATATATATATATATATATATCAAATGAAAGTTTATATATATATATGGATATAGATATATATATATATATATATAACATTAATGTGTAACCTAATATAGGTTATAATAGTATATAATTGATTATATATTTAATTTTTTTTAAATTAAAACTAATATTAAAAAATTAATAAAAAAATTTATTTATTGTTGATTAGTTAGAATCACGAGGTTTTTAACTAATGATTTTCACACCAGGAATTCCTTAAGGATATAATTTATCATTGACTATTCTACACCCTTGTTCATTACTTTTTTGGCATACACTGAATATTCTACATTGTTGTTCTTTATTTTTTGGCATATACAATGATAAGTCAGAGATTGTTTGGAAGAGGTAGTTTGTATTGACCTCACTCTCACTAGTATAATCATTATTACACTTATTTATGCTATTCATATTGTTATTTTGGTGATGATATGGTTAAAATAAAAATCATGCAATAGAAAAATATCACATATGATACTCTCATATATGACAAGAAGTTGGAGGTAGTTCCTTCCTACTAAACTAGAACCAAATCATTGGGAAAATTATAAATGGAATATGAAAATTTTATTATATACTTGAAAGCAATCCTAAGTTAACAAATATTTCGATATGGGATTAAAAAATACTCATTTTTTACAGTCTCATCCCTCCTATTATTTATATAAATGTGAGTTTTAGGAATGCATTATATCCAAGAGTCATGCAGTAATTCAAAGAATATTGAAAAGAAATTTAAAATTGATAATCTAAAAATTAAAGGAAATATGCCATATTATATGCACCCCATATCATGTCATCCTCGTCAAAGAAAGTAGTTCTGACCTTGAATGTCTTGCCATGAATAGGTACCTTATCTATAAGAAAAGGTTAAACAACATGTAAAATAAGAGATTTCCCAGATTGCTACCAAAAACCACTATTGGGTCAAGCAGGGAATTGGTGGTGTAAAATAATGCACATCATACCATGTCGTCCTCATCAAAGAAAGTAGTTTTGACTTTGAATTTTTGACCATGAATAGGTACCTTATCTATAAGAAGAGTTTAAACAACATGTACAATAAGAGATTTCCTAAAATTGCTACGAAAAACCACTATTGAGGATAAAATAGGATTAATTTCATGATGAATAATATTGTGGGGACTATTAGTATTTCGCAGATTATATTAAAATTATTATTACATCAAATTTAAGAAACAATTATGGTTTGATAAAAAGTTGGAGAGAAAAAGGAAACTAAGATATTATAAATAGATAATCAACGCAAATATAAAAACTCAAAAATATCTCGAATAGAAGAAAAATAACTTCTCAAAAGTAAGAATGAATTGATGAGTGTCATAGTGAATTTGAGTGTTTTTCAACACCAAAAACACCATGGGACAGAAGATAATCACACTAAAGGAGTAGAAGATAAAGCCACTTTCTTCTAGATTTTTTTTACTTATATTCAAATTAAATCAAAATTTTGAAATATTCATTACACTACTAACATTTATAAACTTTAAAGTTAACAAAGTTATGGAGATCTTGGAACTATTTTCGTAATACAATTTTTGTGTAAAAATATAATTTTAAAGAATTCCAAGTAATATATAACATACTATATTCTATCTTAGTGGAAGTTAATTATAATCATAATTGTTTTATTAAAAAAACATTGAATTATGAATTTCAAATATTAATAGTATAACAAAACGATATGCTTTATAATCCAAATTGTTTAAATAATATGTATATGTTGACTTTTTTATATTATTTATGCACTAAGGTTAAAACGTTTAACATGTGAAATATGAGTTAAACAATATATTTTCTTAAATTTAAAAATATTAATTGTTTTCTAATTATTATAATGATGAGGAAGATTAATATCCACTTGGATGTATATGGTTTAATAAACTCTATCAACATAAAAAATTAATAAATTAATAAAAAGTGTTTAAGTTTTTATTTTCATGCTAAAAAAGAGTAAGACAAGCATTCTCAAATTACCATAGTTTAGTCGACTTAAACTTAAAGAATATCATTAATGTGATAAATATAATTAGTTGAAATGATATTATAAAATGGATAATCTAAGAAAAAGTGATTTTCATCTGTAACCTTCTTCATATCATAAAAGTTATAGTTCTTTATCATTCCCATTCAATTGCTTAAATACTAAAACATTCACTTATAAGTACAAAGGTGGAGACTTCCAAGATACTATCACCAGATATGCTGAGTTCATAAAATTAATGGCGTTCTAAACAATGTTACGAAATAAATATAATTCTTCAAAAATCGAATAACTCAAAAAAAAATATTACAAGAGACTTATTCCCTCGCTTCCAAACTCAAAGAAATACATCTCCAGCTCAATATTCAATGAAACCTAACCCACTAAACCTTATCTAAGGAAGAATATTCATGCTGAAAGTAAATATACATATATATGCCATGCAGGGTGTCATCACAAAGCCCCTTCACGGTATGTTGCAATCATTCACTCAGAGTCAACAAAGTGTTTATGTAACCATGAAGAGTTAAAATGATTATCTCAGCCTTTAGAGAAGGATCTTGCCTGTACACACAAACAAAGTCAATGAAAGTAAATAAAGGACATTTATGGGATATATAATCATTGGGCTGTCAATACAAAGCCCCTTCATAACGGTTTACGATATTTCACTATGATCCAAATAAGTGTTCGTGAAACCATCAAGAGTTACAATGTGTATGTTTTCCCTTCAATGATAGTCACCACTTCTGCAACTAAGCAATAATTATAAACAATACATTATTTTAAACGATTTAAATATTTTGCTTACTTATCTAGTCAAACATGAGATATGATACACTGCATTACATTGAGAAAAATAAAACAACATGGGTTAGGTTGGTGAGCCTTCCCAACCTCGATCATGCTACCTAAGAAAGTATATAACCACACACAATTCACACCATATATAGTTGTCATAAGAATGAACATATCATTGATTTTAAAATATGTCTCAGAAATAAATTGTTTTCATACGATGTTCTCCCAACGATCAGATAAAATGTTAATTTACATGATGGGTTAAGGAAGCCACCATTTTCATTACTATTGATCGACAGAACTTCTACAATTTCACATGGTCAACATATAATTTTTATTAATATTACAACACACAACAAATGAGTGTAATTGTCATTCCCATGTTTCGTGTGTGGAAAACAATAATGCATATCATATTAAATTGAGAATAGGTAATATGATGCATTCATTAAAAGACACAGATGAAAACTATATGATATGGAGATTATGATGTAGTAGATAGGGAAGAGAATACTAGATATAGTTACTCCATCGCGTTTTCCTTATTGAACACAATAAAATTGGACGCGTTGATGGAAACTTTCATCAAGAAATAGTGTATGCCTCAAGTGGCCTAGAAATACTCTAATGGACATGGAAGAACTTCGACATGTCTAGGAAGAAAATTAGTGTCATGGTTTTTCCTTTAGAATTTTGAAAGCATGCTCACCATTAAGGTGTGTTAGTAGTCCCTATACATGTTACAAAACCTCGATGGAAAATTTGTCACTAATTTATTGATCCCTTGAATTCATTAAAAACAATGGAAATATTTATAATTAAGAAATAATTTACCTTCTACTACGTGGAATGAATTTGCCATTCAGAATATGAAAAGATAATAGCAGTGGAGTGAAAAAGTGGATTATATAGGATAAAAAGGGGGTTAACTAGTATTAACAGTGGAACTAATTTGGAGCCCTAACACATTTCATGGTACCTTTTGAATTTACAAATACCTAATCTCACTATGAAGTTCATGACAATTAGCTCTTATCTTGCCAATCTTATTTTTCTTCTTAATTGTAGTTAAGACAAAAGATAATTTTGGTTTTTTAAATTGAGGTTGATAGCCTCCTTATAATATATTACATTTTTTTTCTTCATTTATCTCTTTATCATCTCACAATTTCTCCTTGAATTTGGTAGTAATGATCTTTTTAAAGTTATCTAGATTCCACAAGATGATATGTTCCATTATTACCCATCCAAACAAAACTGGGCATCCTTATACAACCCTCACTAAAGTAGAAGGTGGGGGTTTTGTCTATATTTGGAAGAAATTTTAGGAAACTTCTTAGTATCCATTATGTACAATTTCTTCTTATACCTAAAATTCGTAGTTATACACATGATTTCAACCTGGGAAACTTATTTTTCAATCAGTGAGTTAGGTAAGAAGCATTTTCTTTAATTTTTAGGATCTAGTTTATAAACTACTTTTTGATATTTTTAATCCTCGTCTATGACATTATACATTTACTTGAATGCTAAATGTGAAATCAATATAAAATAATAGGAGTGATGAGAGTGTTAAACATGATATTTTTTATCCCAAATGAAAATAATACTTACTTTAAATTATATTCAATCCCACAATACTTTTTCCAACATCCATTTATCATTTTCTTAATGTTATAGTTCCAATTGAGCTGATGATGTATGCTTATTCCTATATATTTATATGAACAAACTTCCCCAAGTAGAGATCCTTATAGGTGATATTTTTGGATTTAATTATCATAACTTTAGTTTTGTTGGTATTAATAGTCATGCCTATCTTGAAGAAAAAAAATGGTTGATTTTCAAATTCGTTCCAAGATTCTAATGGCTCCTTGAGAAAAAAATAATTCATTTTGCATAAAGAATATGACTTATACCATACCAATGAGTGTGGCACCATAAAAACCTACATATTCTAAAACAATATTCAAGCTTATCAATGTATATGCCAAAGAGGGTAGGGAATAAGTGATACCCTTGGTTGACTCTTCTATTTCATTTGAATTCATCTGACCAAACAATAATGATCTTAATATTTGAAATAAAATATTCTTATAACCTTTTCATAACAACTCACAATGCAAGAGGACCATAATTGTTTCTAGCCTCTCCCATAGATTTGTTCTAAGAACAATGTAAAAATATTTAATTAATTCAATAAAAACAATAGAAAATATCAGTTTTGGTATTGTGGAATTCCTGTGAAATTATCCTAAGGATAAAAAAATGGTACATGATTGAATGATATATATTAAATCCAACATGGACTCTAGATATTTAACCATTTCTTTTGAGCCAAATTCTAATCTTCTGTTACAAAATAGTGCCATACAACTTGGCTATAATGTGCCTAATAATAATCATCCTCTTATGAGAGGGGATTCTTTTATCCCTTCTCTTAAATATAGATGCATTAAATCTTTGTCTCTATGGATTAGGTAAGCCTTCATTTGTGAAGTTAAGGATCTTTTGTATGTACAATATGAGGATATTTTCTCCCATTTCAAAAAAAATAGATTGGTATCATATAACATCCTTAGCTTTCCCATTAGGAAGTTGTTTAATCCCAAAGTCAATGTATTCAAAATAAAATATATCATTCTATATAAGGGCATTCAAAATGGTTTCCATGGATTAGAAAATTCATAAAGGTTTTTATGGTATATATTCCATTTCTTCAAGGGATCAAATGATTTTCTTTTGCCTGATGAATCAAAATTTTCCTCCAAATTGTTGTACGGTCATACTTAGATAGTTGTCATAATTTCTCTCATTTCTACTTATACAGTATATTTTATTTATTTTAGTAAGATTTTTTTACATATTTATCTTATATATTTTTAAAGTATCATTAGAAGAATCCATATTCACCTTTCTAGAAATTTTATAATTATTATAATACCACGGGTTGCTAGTTTTATTTTTCTTTTTTATATGAAACCTCAGTAAAGAACTTACTAATGGTGGTAGACAAGAATTAATTTTTTTTTTCTTCTGATTATGAAATATTTTTTCAATGTTATCCTTAAAATTTAAGGTGTATCAATTCCTATTTAAATCCTTTATGAATAGATCCATTTTACTCTTTTGAAAAAGTAGCTAACTTTGACACTCGCAATTATCATGCATGTTCTTGTTTGGCTTGGAAAACTTCATGTTAAATTTATATGATTATATTCAAGCTCATGATTTTTTAAAAGTTTAATGTTTACATATTGGTTGAAGACATGGATATCATGTATCACATAATCGATGGTACTATTTTCAATCCCATGAATATAGGTCACTGAGTTGGAGTTTTTCCAATTGATTACACTATTGAAAATTATAAGGTTTTGATAACTATAGAGTTTGAGAAAATTATGACAAATTAAATTCTCAATTAGGTCTTCAAATTTTCTTCAAATCTACTAGTTAAATCAAGGTCTTCATCTAGCCAAACAATATTACGTTTTGAATCATTAATTATAACAATAGCTTTGTTATATGTAGTTATAGAATTAAAGTCTCCCAACAAGGGGATATTACCTTCATTCCTTAGACTGAGAATATGATACTCTAAGGTATTATAAGAGTAATTCTTATTCTAGATTGTGTTTCTTACAAAATGTATAGTCGATAGGTGTGAATAATAAATGAGGATATAAATAATTTTAACATTAATGTTAGGGAATAATTTAGGGGATAATATTCTGAGGCTAATTAATCTTCCATGCATTTTTTAGAAAGAAGTGACTCAACAATTTCAATTTTTTCTTAAGAATGAGTATTTTACCTCAAAAACCAATTTTTTCATATAGGATAATAGAAAACCGTTGGAAGTCTAGATAATTTTACAAAAATATCACCAAACATTTTACAATTTGAATATTTGGGACTAGTAAGATTCAACATGGTTTCAAAGCATTCAAATAAATTTACATCCTTAAAATCTGCCATCATTAAAGTTAGATATTTCAATCGAAATGTATCAATTAAGGGGGTTTATCTTATGAACTAAAGTACGAAGAGACACCCTTTTATATATAAACAGTTATTCCTCCAATTGTTTTGTGAGAGGATTTCCTGTTCCAATCTAACAAAAAAATGAATCCATCTATGTGAGGCAACTTTAACTCATCAAACCTCCAAGTTTCAAGTAAAATAATAATGTTAGTTTCACTTAGGATCCAACCTAACATAGGGCTTTTCCACCGTCAAAAGCCACAACATTTTCAATATGGGATCCATATTTTTTCAAATTCTTATTTATTACTCTCCTTTTGGTCTCTATCCCTAATAATAGCCTTTATGAAAGCCCTTCTAACACACCATATATATGTAAACATCCTTCTTTACAATTTTCTTAAACAAATTTAAATATATGTGAAAATGAATTGATGTTTAGCTAAAGGGAGGGCACATATCTAGTGTTATAAAGGAATATTTATTGCAGTGTGACATGAGCAAGCCCATATGAACCATATTTAAATTCCCTAAGGACACCCTAACAATGGTTTATTTTTTGCTGATAGGATTTTAAGTTTAGGAGTGGGAAGCAATGGTGGAGTGAAATTCCCACCCCTCCCCACTCCTCATGGATGAGGATAGAGAGTGGTTATCTCAAGATGAGAAGAAAAGGTAAACATGGGAATAGGAATAGAGAGAACAAAATGATGTAGATAGAGAGATGCATAGTAGAGATAAAATGCATGTTTGGAAAGAGATAGTAACCCCTTGTGGAAAGAAGAGTGTTTGGAAAATGTGAAACCTGGAAGAAAAGAAAAAAAAAAACTTTAGAGAAGGAATTGTTGAAAAGATAGTTGAAGTATACTAGACTATCCCTAATCTTGCACTCAGAAATTTGTGCTCTCATCCATTATATTGTTGCGTGGAGGATAGTAGATTGTGAGTTCAATCTTGAATTATTGGTGGGAGGCTCAATGGATGGTTGAACTACTTACATCCTTCTCAACAGATGTTAAACAACTAGGTGCTTATTTCATGGCTATGAAACCACTTTACGAGCTAGCCTAAGATACTATGGTCCTTTCTATAAGAGTTGTGACGCTTTAATGAAAACACGGATCTAGAATGACCTTAAAAATTGATTAATTCTATTGCAACTAAGCAATTATAGTGTGATTAAACTCAGAGAGAAAGTGATTCACTGTGGTGCTTACTACTAGAGAGAGGTTGATAAGCCACCTATATAGTGGAATTTATATCTTAGATATTTTATTAAGCCTATTGTGTGAATTCCTTATGCAGGTATCCCTTTAGACTCTAGATCTAACTCAGGAATGGTCAAGCAAAAAAGATGTTTCCGTGTATTTATCCTATGGTTGAGTGGAGAGTTGAAGTCCCTCCTTCAGTAGTAAACCATTTGAATATATTCAAATAAGTATAAAAATTTCCTATTTGGATTACAGTGTATGATGGCCTTATTTCTTAATGAGCGTTAATGTGATATTGTATATTCATGTGTAAATTCTTCAAGGTTATTATTATACCCATTACTAACTATCCTTTTTATTGTTGTTTCAATGACATGTAGCACCATGGAGTTATTACCCTACTCATGATTTATAAGGTATGTGTATACTTTGAGCTTAGTGTCTACGTGATTGTGTTGGTAGATTCTAACCTTGTGAAAGGTTACATAAAATGTAAATATCTGTAATTTTATTTGTTGTTGTTAGTTGGATTAAAACTAAAATTAATTACTTAAAAATTCACATAGTTAAGAAATGCATGATCAACACCTTAAGAATAGGCCTTTCACTTATGTCACTTGATGGAGGTGAAATATTAGGCCTTTTCCATATATTATCAGGAAGTTATGTGTTTAAGTTGTTGACCCTCACCTTAAGAAATTACTCAAATATTCCTTTGTTTTCCTTTGCTTAGTGCATATGCACCATCCAATGATCTAGGAACATGGGGTTGGCAATGACCAACACACTTGAACATGATGAGATGGCTCCAAGTGCAAATTTCCATTCTCAAATGTCATTCACATCAAGTGATCCAGGGGTCTAGTGGTGGCAACGACCAACATGGTTGTATGAAGGATGAATTACATTATGGTCCAGATTCCTCCTTTTCAAACATAGATCTTATCTAGTGATCAAAGGGTCTAGTGAGGAGAGGGTGAACACTACATTGAAAGGATTAAATGAGTGTTAGGCCATACTACCCTAGAGAAAAGCTAGATATCTAAGGATTTAGGGCTGCATGAGTAGTGATGGCTAGCACATGTTTGAAATGATCGAAGGGGCATGAACCAAATATAACTACAAAATAACGAAATTTTTATGTAGTGATGAATTAATGGTTCTCGCTCTATGTTGTCATGGTAGTGCCATAGTGGTTAGATAGGGACCACATGAATGCCACATGGTATAAGTTGGGACCTTCACTGAATTAGGTTCATTACTCACTTGGATTTAGAAAAATGACTATTTGGGGTTGGTGATGGAAAAAAAGTTTGAAAGGCTAGATGGACACGAGAAGTATAAAATGGTGAAATCATGAAAACCAACATAGCGGGAAGAATTCACGGGCCTTGTACGATGTTGATTTGGTAGTGCCACATGGGCCTAACAAGGACCATGTGTAAGAGACATGGAAATGCATTGATGATGTGGGATGAGATGATTTTCCAAACATCTATTTTACAAATTATGTTAATACTGAGAGCAGGGAGAATAATTATTAAGGCTAATTATACCTTTAATTCTAATTTATATTTTGATATTGCTTGGAAACAATTCATTTGAGAAAAAACCCTCATAACACGTGGAGAAAATGAAACCATCTCATAAACATACACAACACAAACTTGAGGAACAAACACATGGAACAAAAAGAATTTAACCTGGAAACCCAAAATGGAAAACCCCAAAATTCATTTGTTTTTATGATGTAATTTGATCTCCTAGTGTGTTACATAATATCTCTTTGTCATCACCCACTCACATGAAGCACCAACTCCCTTAGATTATTTTCTCGCACATAGTAGTAGGAAGCCCCACTCCCTCTTCTATAGACATCTCATCAACTTACCAGAAGCACCAACTTCATGGATTTGTTATAACCATTGAATTTCATGAGGCACTAGCCTCCAAGCTCTTGCTAAAAAATACACTAATATGAAAACACCAAATACCTATTTTGTAGGCTCCAACTGAAAGTCCATTAAGAATTTAATATCTCTTTGATTTTGGCTCTCACTTAGCTCCTTGCATTTTCCAAATCTTGGCTCTCTGTTCTCTTCAACAACATAATATATTACATAGCCCACTGTTCCCTCCCTTCTCCTATACAAAACTTTTCCCTTACACAACTCACTCTTCATCACCAAACACTTAGGTCTTAACCCTTATATATTATTCATACCAACTCATGGACTTAGCTATTCCATAAGCTCTCTCATCCTTCCTGAGCAACACACTATCGGATAGAGCTCTCCTCACTCAGTATTATTTTATTCCTCCCATAATGACAATCACAATCCTCAATTTTGACAAATAGTTACATAGGCATGGATGTTGGAACTTTTGCGCATTAAACTACCCAAGTGTACTATAGTATGGATCGCCATGTTGCCGACACATTGTGTTTCTCATTCATTAAAGGTGCATTAATCAAATAATTGGCTTATGAGTGTTTTTCCATGCTGAGTATTAACTTTCATTCCATCCATGCACTCAATAAATACTTTTTTAAAATTCATCATGCTCAATCAACATTTTCATCCATTACTACTCTTCAAGGCTTATAGAGCTCTAGATGTAATTCAAAATGGCTTAGTTAGATTTAATGTAATAATAATACTCCCATGGCCATTTTCTTATTTATTTCTTCATGGAATGAGGAGAACATAGGTTTGAATTGTTTTGTGTCCAACACATTCAGGAATCAGGTCTATTAAAATATTGCAGATTATACTCTACGTTGCCTTAATCCATTATTTTGGCACAACCGCAAATGGCAACAATGATATTGGATTCAAACAATGCCATTACCTTAATACTTAAAACGTTTTACTAGAAATGACTAGATGTGGGGACCTCAGGCTAAACAAATGTGGAAATTACACTTCTTTATACTCTATGATGCTATGCCTTTCACTCTTTCATACAACTTCTTTATGTGATGAGAACACATGTACAAGTGTTGAAATAGTTTCTAACCCATTCGTACTCATTTAGCACTCACATGTGGTGGAAAAACACTTTGGCATGACTGCCAAATACAAATGTACCTTACCAAAATAAAGTCTATTGACCAATCTCGGGCCGAAGTGCCCATCAACATAACTCTAGCTCCTATGGAGATTTACAACACTCCAATGGTACTTTGTTTATAGCTCAAATTTCTTAAACAACCACACTTCAATTTTAATGAGAACTTTCATGAAGACAGTAATATAATGCATAAATCCTTAACAAAACAGATATTGGGCATGCCTTTCGGCCATTTGATGGAATTCCAATTGATGGGAATATATTTCTCCATCTATCACATTTACTCGGTGTTTTCGAATCCACCTTTCTTATAAACCATTGGGGTCAATCCTATGGGGTGACATCATCTCTCAAATCCTCCATGATATATTTTTCTCATCTAATTTTATACTTGTTTCCATCTCCCCCATATAATCTCCCTTGAAATTTTCGACAACACCACTTTTGAAGTCACAAGGGTCATACTTCTAGGTTCATGTTTTAAGGGCCCTCCTCCAAAATCGTCAAGCTGATGTATCTTATCAACTACTGCTTGTGCAATTCCTCCTAACATTACTCCTCTTTCAATTTGTTCTTGCCACCGAGTCTTGATTCTTTGTTATCCTAGCACATTAGGTTTCTGTCCAATTAGAGACTTAATGGAAAATATAAATGGGGAGATGTCTCGTGAGGCCTACAACTATAGTCACATGCCAATGAAAACTTCATCGATGTTATATGTATCTACCACCATGTGACCGAGTCCCATTCTCGATGCCTACAACAATGGGAAAATCATCAAGGTTAAATTGTTGGCATGTTGTGTCCTTGATGGACCCATGTAGCATCTATCCTAAGCTTCTGATTGGTCTACCTTTCTGCCCCCTGTATGCTGAAAACATTATGGGGCCTCTCTTAAAGCTTTGGGGAAACTCCAAACCACTACCAGTTTTGGAGACCACCAAAAGTATCACCAAAATTGGCATGAACCTTTGACGCTTTTGGCCTATAAACATTGATTGACAATAACTTTTGATCCAAGTGGTATTTCCATACTTCATCATACCATTGGAAATATTTCCTCAAGAACTATCCAATTGCATTGTTTGTATGAGGATCTCAGCTAATATACTAAAGTATAATTTAATTCAAATATATATCTCACCCTCTCAATCTATCCAAGGCTACAACTCCAACTAAATAGGAAACACACCTCTTCAATGCAAGTCACACTAATGCATCAGTTTAGCATCAATGACAACATATTGATGCCAACAAATTCATACCATTTATCATCCTAACAATGCTAACAATATAAAAATCACCCCCTTTGGCATTGATGGCCACTCCTCATGATACATCCATCCAACACAATGTATTCCAATGAAGTCTCTCTCTCCTTTTGGCTGATTATATTTATCTCAGTGGTGCTCATTGAACCTTCTCTCCCTTTCTTGGGCCGCCAATATCATTCTCTCCCATTTTCAATTAATTTCTAAGGGTTGCACTGCTACTGTGCATTGTCCTTGCAAAAAACTAATGTTTTCTTATTCTCCTTTGTAGATTCCTATTCTCAATGGATAATATCTCTTCAATGAGGAACTTGAACTCTTATATCCACACTAAGCTACAAACAAGATAGGAAAATAAACCTACCAAACAAAGAATTGGTAGACAAACCTCCCGATATTTGACCTTCATATTATTTATACAAGGAGTACAAATATCTCTTTATGACATCAATGAAAAGGGACACAACTCCGAATGTCAACAACAATTTTCCTTGTGTCTTATTGTAGTCTCTTCTCCTCTCTAGAGAAATATATATACATGATATCATCCCCCTGAACATATATGTTCTCTTCTTTGAATGCTTCACTAGTCTTTGGCACTTGATTACTACTAGTCCTCTCTTATTTTTCTCGCTGAAAAACAATAAAAAATATTCTCTACTAATCCATCTTTTATATAAATTCACACTTCCAATGGATCTTCTTTTGTTGCACATACAAACCGTTAGTGATGTATTTTGACTTTTTTTTCCACTATTGTTGTTTCTTGAGTGATTATGATCCCCCTAATTTTTTTCACCATCAACTCATCTCCCCTTGAGAGCGTACATCTACATCTAGGTAGTGTTGCTTAAATAACACCAATAGTACCAATAAACTGATACCCATTGGATAATGGAGTAGTCAAACTCCCATAACATATTTTGAAAATTAGATTTCCATAACTACAAAATGTTACTTCAACTAAGCCAAAGATACCACTTGACATAGTGATCCCAAATGATAACCAAGAAACATGCAAAGAAAACCACTTGTTTACATGAACTCAAGTTTTGTATGCATAATCAAATTTTCTACTTAATTGAAATAAAGGTACTCTATATAATATGCAAACCTTTCATTTCCTAAGAAATGTATCTTTCTTAGACCAAAGGATGATGCCTACTTATTTTACTAAACTAGCTCCATTTGAACCAATCCTCTCTTATTTTCTTTGATCTCTTTCCTTTTCCTTATTACTTTCCCTGGGGGATTATTCTATGCACCTGATTTAATGTGGGAATATTTTTACTTCCATAGTTTTACTACAACTCTTCTTCTTCACACAACATAAAATGTTGTTGTGTACTCCCCTGGAACCTTGTTGGCTGCACTTCCCTCTCTCCTATAATTCTGATATATTTGAGGTAAACAAATTCATCGTTTAAATCAATAACTACAAAATGTTAATTCAACTAAGCCAAAGATACCACTTGACATAGTGATCCCAAATGATAACCAAGAGACATGCAAAGAAAACCACTTGTTTACATGAACTCAAGTTTTGTATGCATAATCAAATTTTCTACTTAACTGAAATAAGGGTACTCCATATAATATGCAAACCTTTCATTTCCTAAGAAATGTATCTTTCTTAGACCAAAGGATGATGCCTACTTATTTTACTAAACTAGCTCCATTTGAGCCAATCGTCTCTTATTTTCTTTGATCTCTTTCCTTTTCCTTCTTACTTTTCCTTGGGGGATTATTCTATGGACGTGATTTAATGTGTGAATCTTTTTACTTCCATAGTTTTACTACAACTCCTCTTCTTCACACAACATAAAATGTTGTTGTGTACTCCCCTGGAACCTTGTTGGCTGCACTTCCCTCTCTCCTATAATTCTGATATATTTGAGGTAAACAAATTCACCGTTTAAATCAAAAATGGGACATAGTATTACTTCCAACATTCAAATGCAATATTTTTTTGTATTCCTTCTTGATGACTGCATTTGATATCTTTGGGTCCTCTTAAAACCACCCCCTTATTTTAATAAAGATAAATTGAACATATACTCCCCTTAAGTAGGTTATCCTCTCTTTTCTTCCAAACCTTCATAGGCTTACTCCTCATAAGAAAATTCCTTTCCAACTTCTTACAGACCCTTCTTTGGACTTGATCTTGACTCCACAGGGAATAATTGCACTTCTCTTTGGTTTATTTTTTCCTCACCCAAATATTCATGCTACTATTATTCTTTATTGGAAAACGTGAATTAACATGGTTGCTACTACTCTTTCTTTCCTTAAGATTACACTTAATGCAACCAATACTTACGCAGGGATCCACCATAGGGGTGAGAGGATCATTCCTCTTAGTTCTATTTTTACTTTTCTTCAAACAGAAATCATGTCTCTGATGATTTATTGTTCTTGTCAATGGTCAGGTTGTTACATTTGCATGCATGTTTTGAGAGTGATCCCTTGTGTTGTCATATCTATAGTTGGTTTACTCATGCCCATAATTTTCTCAGTTGTAGTAGTCAATATGGATTAGGAATGGAGAAAAATGATTTTTATACCTAAAAACATTATTTTCAAAGCCAACACTCTTGCTTAAATTCTTGTCCCTACTTTTGCTCCACAAAATTTCTTTTCTTGCAAGCCATATACATTCTAAGGGTTTAGACCCATAATTGTTGCAAGGAAAACAATAACCATGAAAATGATTTTCATAACTAAAAATAACTCCTCTTGGAGGGGTTTTTCCTACTGGGGGGAAGGAAATTCACTAGCTCTTCTTTTGTCTTCCGTGGATGATAGAATTGTTACCTCAAGAAAACCTTTTGTTGTTGTTATCTCCTCTGGTTATTCATCTCTTTTCTTCTGATTTGTAGTCGCTTCTTCAATTATCCAACAATTTCCTTTCCTTTACTATTTTTGGTCCCTTTATTTTTCTCTAGGTGGAATGCCAACTCTTTGACCTTTTATTTCTTGGGACTTAATTCCCTTTTTGATCCCAATTATTCATTAACAAAATGATACCTTTGACAGTTGAGAATATCATATAAGGACATTGTGATATTTTTTAGCTTTTGATATTGAGACAAATCTTTATTGAACTTTTATAATTCATCTCGCAGTGACACTACTTTAGCTTGTGGTCTCTCAAAATCGGTCTCTATTTCAATACGTTGATTTTCCAACATCTGATTCAACCTATCGACTTCCCCTAGTTGAGCATTAAGATAAAAAAATGTTTTTCTCAACTCATTATTATCAATATCATATTCTTTCATATGTTCGTTTTGATTTTTGTTTTCCTCTGAAAGATCCTTTATCTATTTTATAGTAGAGATGAGATTCTTTCTAAAATATATATTTTCACCTAATTTTTTCTATTCCCTACCATAGGTGCTAGCAAAATTACAATCAAGATCTATATTATTCTCAACTTTCTTTTCATCACTGTAGGGGATCAAATCATTATATGGATGAACACTCATGTGTTCTCTTCTAACCTTCCTCCTAAAGTGTTTTTTTCCTCTTCTTTATAGGGACACATATTTTTAATTGATACTAATGTAGGTGTTTCTTCATAATTGCTACATGTATGACTATAGGTATCTTCAAATGATTCACATGAACATCTAGATAATGATTGACCTATTTATTTGTGTTTATCATAGGACAACAACTTACTTTATAAACATCTTTGCCTCTCTTCTTATCCTCCTTCATCTATATAGATATCAACAACAACTTTCACATTAGGAGAAATATCTTCAATATTATAATAATTTTCTTTCAGGGATGCCTTCTTCTTCTTTCTCCTTATTCTATTGTTTTTAATACCAACAACACATTCGATAATGTATGGTTCACTAATTGAAAAAAAAACTTCTTCAACCTTTTCTTAGGCTGGGTGGTTGTCTTCTTCATAAAAACAAGTGAGCTTGTCCCATATTTCTCTCTCAGACTCAAGGTGCCTTATTTTATTAATCCAAATCAGATATCCCTTTCAAAAGAACCCTTTTGGCTTCACTATCAAAATCATACTTTCGCCATGGAGAACTGTGCATCTAAAGCCATTAAACATAATTCCATTGTAAACTTCTAGAGCATATAATCTTCTCATTAAAAAATGGTACTCATTCTAAGCAATTATGGTTAGCCATGTTTCCTTTTGATCTACCTTCAAGGAATTAAGTTGTTGGTACAATTGAAAACAATATTAATATTAAGAGGGAGGGGTGAATCAATATTGAGGGTAATTTTACCTTTAATGCCAATTTATATTTTCATATTAGTTGGCATCCACTCATCTGAGCAAGAACAATAATAACATGTGTCGCAAATGAAACCATCTCATAAACATATCGAGCACAAACATGAGCCACAAACACATGGGACATAAATAATTTATTGTGGAAACTAAAAGTAAAAACATTGATATATTTTTTATTATAATGTAATCTAAGATCTTACTCTGTTAAATCATTTCTCTTTTTGAGCACTCACTCACAGGAAATAATATATCCCTTATATTGTTTTCTATCACCCATGAGTAGGAAGCACAACCTCCGACTTCTGCAAACATCTAGTCACCTTACCAAAGGAACAAACTTTATGGATTTTTTGAAAGCACGAACTTACAAGAGGCACCAAACTTGAAGTAATCCTTCATACATCCACTAAGGTGGAAGCACTAGTTCCTTGTTTTCTAGGCTCCAACCCATACTCCATTGGCAAATTGGTTGTTCTTTTTTTTGGTATCTCACAGAACATAGCTTTATCTCATTTTATTTTCCAACTCTGGGTCCTATATTTTCTTCAAAATCATACTCTATTACACAACCCACTATTATATTCCTTCTTCTCTAGAGAACAATTCCCAAACCCGTCTCACTCTTTAGTAGCACACACTTAGCTCTCAACCCTCATACACTCTTCATAATAGCTCACAGCCTTTGATATTCCACAGGTTCTCTGATCCTTTCTCAGTAGCATGCTCTCACATAGAGTGTTACGTAACCAACTCAGAAAATAGAGAAAATATATATCAATGACTTCAAAGGTAACATCTACCACAACAAAACCTCCTTTACATTACGTAAATGAACAATTGTTAGATTACACAAATGACAATATCTCCTTTATGTATATAAGAGTCTAAGGGGTAAAAATATAATCAGAGCCTACATAACAATAACAATGTAAGGAAAAAACAATAATAATAGTGGGCTTCTATGGGGCACAACAATAAAAATAAGGGGCCTACACTAGTATTATAGGTACCAAACATGCACATATCCTTAAAAAGTGTGTTTTCCTCAACCCTTGAGTAGTTATGGATGCATCAATATATCACCCTCTAATGTGGAATATTCAATAGATAATTTCTTCCAGTTAATAAGATACTCTGAAATTGATCGATTTCGTAGCTGTCAATTTTTTGTTTTCATGACTCCTCGAGGCTCAAATATGATATTTCCTTCTTGTTGAAGTTTTAGAAAGACCATTTGAATTGGAATCTTGTCACTAATAACCTTTTATAAGCATGAAACATGGGAAATTTGGTTTACTCGGGAAGATGTAGGTAGTCCCAATTTGTATGCCATAGTACCAATCTTTTGCAACACTTTGTAAGGACTGTACTACTTTGGTGAGAATTTATTATCCTTCTTAGCTTGCTTGAGAGACATTTGTTTGTATGGTTGTAGCCATAAAAATACCCAGTCACCTACATCAAAACTTCTTTCACTGTGATCCTACCCTGCCTTTTATTTCATTTGATTTCGCGCGAGAGTGAGGTTATCCTTTAATTGTTGGAGAACATTTTGTTGATGCTCGATGTGGTTTTCTACTACTTCAACCTTATAATTTTATCTTAAATATGATGTGATGGATGGTGTATGATATCCATAAGGTGATATAAATCATGTTATTTTTGTTGTAGTGTGGAAGGAAGTGTTATGCCACAATTCAACTCGAGGCAACCACTTGACCCATTTTGTTTGTTTATCATATACAAAGCAACAAAAATATTCTTCCAAACATTTCTTCACTATCTTGGTTTTCCCATTATATTGAGGATGATAACATGAGCTATGAGATAATTGAGTACCAATATAAGAAAATAATTCCGTCCAAAAAATTTGAGTCAAAATGGGATGTTTGTCACTTACTATAATATTTGGGTTTCCATTAATCTTTGGGATTGCTTCCATTAATGCAGTAGAAACTAGATTGGCTTTAAAAGGATAATATAATGAATAAAACTATGCATACCATGGTAAATCTATCAACTACCACCATGATGACACTCTTTCCTTCAGACTTGGGTAAACCTATGGTAATATCCTTTGAGACCTCCACCTAATGTTGTCGTGAAATGGCTAAAGTTAATTGTCTCAAATTTATTTTGTTGGGAAACCAAACATTTTGCCACAAGATTCTAAATATAACATTTGAGGCCATCACAAAAAAATTCCTTCTTGACCCTATGGTAATTCTTTAAAGACCTTGAGTTCCTTCCTAAGGGAGAGCTATGTAATTCGAAAATAATCTTTTGTTTGATTTGGGAATTCTTAGAAAGATATATGCGATCTTTGTACCATAATGAATGATTTTTCCAGCTAAATGTATAACATGTATTGGGATCTTGCTAAAACTTTTGAAAGAGTGTCCACACCTCTTCATCATTATTCGATTCATGCCTTTCTTTGTTTATCCACTCGACTTAGATAATAGAACTGACACAAAGTAATTCTTCCACATCCTCATCCTTTTTGAGAGTGCATCTTCAACAACATTTTTGTTCCCTTTTTTGTAGATGAATTCAAATTCATAACCCAACATCCTTGTCACCCACTTTTTCTACTCTTCTCAGGATAATCTTTGTTCGAAAAATTATTTAAGACTATCATGAATTTCTTTTACCTCGAAGTGTCTTCCCATTAGGTAACGTTCCCATTTCTTTAGTGTGTGTATTATTTCCAACATTTCCTTCTCATAAATAGGTTTGCGTAAATAGTTCTTTTAATTAGATGAGGGTATTCATTCTCGCATTAAAACAACACCAATTCCATTTCTTGGGACATCACATTCCACAAATTTTTTTTGTGAAGTCTTGTGTAGCTGAGACCGGTGCTTAGCACATTGCCTCTTCAAGATGTTCAAAGGCCTTAGTTGCTTATGGAGTCCAATAAAATGCAACTGTCTTGATTAATTTTGTTAGATGTGCCACTATTCTCATGTAATTCTTAACAAACTTTTGATAATACCCTATCAAGCGTAGAAATCCTCGAAGATGCTTTATGGTTGTGGGGATTTTCCATTCCTTAATGAATTTAATTTTGTTAGGGTCTACCTTAACACTCTCATGAGATAAAATACAACCCAAATATTCCACCTCTTGTACTCCTATGAAAAAATTTGGAGGTTTCCGCATATAATTGTTTCTCCTCCAATAGTTTGAGAACCATGTCAACATGTTGAACATGATCCTTCAAAGACTTGTTGTAGATTAGTATATCATCAAAAATAGTAACACAAATTTTGTAAGGAAGGGTTTGAAAATGGAATTCATCAAACCTTGAAATGTGGAAGGTTCATTAGTAAGCCCAAAAGGCATGGCCAAAAATTCATAATAATGGTCATGAGTTCTAAATGTTGTTTTTAGAATGTCTTCAATATTGATTCCAATTTGATGATATCCTGAATGAAGATCCATATTGGTGAGGTAAATTCATCCATGTAATTCATGCAACAATTAATCAATGACAGCAATGGAAAATTTATATTTAATAGTGATGTTGTTGAGATCCCTATAATCTAGACACATACAACATGATACCAATACTACCAAACTAGAGAAAGAACTTTGACTCGATTGAATTATACTGACCCCTACCATTTTTGCAACCATATGTCCAATTTCACTCTTTTGAGCATAAGGATATCTTTAATGTATGACTTTTGCAGGAACACTTCCTATAATCAAATGAACAACATGATCATGATCATGAATAGGTGGGAGGCCTTTGGGAGTCTCAAACACCTTCGAATGATCATCAAAGACTTTTTGGAGATCTAGAGAAATAGATGGTTTCAATGTTTGAACCTCTAGTGAGCATAATTGTGAAACTATGCCCCATTTTTATTTCTCGGATCCTTTCCCATGCAAATACATTTGACAATCATTCTGGTTTTCCCTATGATACCCCTTAATTAAACTTCCTTTCCTTCCAAAACAAATTCAAGAAAAGTTCCTAAAAATTGAAATCTATCATCCCAAAAGATTGTAACCATTGGACTCCTAGTACAACATCGACACCACCGATTGGAATGGAAGAAATTGAAATATTGAATACATATTCCCCCATGGTTTTCTTGATATTATGTCACTTTCTCACGAAATTTATATTTCCTCCATTTGTAACAATCACTTGACATGTTGGTGCTAGATATAGGAAGCAATTCAACTCCTTTGCTATCATAGAATAAATAAAATTATCTGTATTACCCAAATCAATCATCATTGTTACCTTTTTCTTCATGATATATCTTTCTATATTGAGAGTTTGAGGAGTGGCAATTCCTACCAATGCATTACAAGATATGGTTGGATTCATTTCATCATTCTCTGGGGTTGGTTCCTATAGTGTATATCCTCATCTTTTGATGTTTCTTGTTCCTTTTATTTCTCCTTTTCATAATCTATGTAGGATAACTTCTTCTCAACACACTTATGACCTTTAGTGTGTTTTCTATCCTAACTAGAACAAATCCCTTTTTCTTTTCTTTCCTCCAATTGTTTTGTTGTCAACCTTTTGGTTTTGCAAGACTAGGAGTATTGGCATTTCCATATTTATAGTTGTGAGTGGTAGACTTCATGTTGGATGTTATCCTCGAAAGTCCATATGAACACATCAATTCTATGCTCCTCTAAAATATTAGTTACCTTAATATTAAATTTTTGAAGGTCCTCAATGTGATCCACCACTGAACCCTTTGGTTTGAGATTTATCAATTGGCTAAAGAAGGTGTTTCTATTTCTATCCTCATAATTTGCTACAATTTCCTTCGTACAAAATGACCAAGTGGAAAGTAGTTTATGAGAAAGAAACCATATATACCATACACATTAATTCATTGTGTACCTTTTGTGTGTGTTGCACATCATGTAGATCAAAATGTTGCTTTGTCTGTAGTATCCATGTTACCAGATCCTTGCCATCAAAATTCCCCATATATATATTTGGAATGTGGTGCTAATTAAAGCCCACATTGGAGTATATAAAGTTATAATTCATATTCCTTGAGTACCTTGTCACCACCGGGAAGTCTTACTTGCAACAATGTTTTCAAAGCTTCTTTCAAAACCTCCCATGTATTCTTTCAAAACATCAATATTAGCTTGCATGTCATCCTTGAACCCTTCCATCTCTTCTTTTAAACCATAAATTTCATCTTTGGTTGTTATTTGTGAGATAGAAATTTGTTACACTTGGTCCCGTAATTTTGATATATCATGCTGCAATTCTTCCTCTTTATATGTCATAATAGAGCTTTCTAATTGCTAAATGGGTGTAGAAATTTTCTTTTATAAGAAATTTTAAAACCCAATGATATATATATATATATATTCTTAAAATATGCCCTTGGAATCACTACAAACTGATTTTTCAAACAAACACTATGCAATTTTAAAAAAAATACACACCTTTTTATTTCTTTTAGGAGCTCCATATTCAAATGGTTTTAAATCTATTATTTCATATATCTAAATACTAAAATTTTGATGTCGAGCCAAGCTGACAATATCCACAATATGCATATAAAATGCATAATCTGATTTGATCCCAAAATTTCTATTACCTGGCCTAGTCAAACATTCATAGATTAAGGTTTAAGGACCGTTAATTGAATCTCATGCAGAACCATTTAATAACTAACCCCATTTTGACCCTTAGTTAATTATTTTTCGCGGAACCTTATAACTCAAACCTTCAAATTTTATTACAACTTTGGTTAATTCTATACCCATGCATATTA
This sequence comes from Pinus tabuliformis, assembly GCA_031772625.1. Taxonomy (NCBI): domain Eukaryota; kingdom Viridiplantae; phylum Streptophyta; class Pinopsida; order Pinales; family Pinaceae; genus Pinus; species Pinus tabuliformis. The sequence goes on from CM062820.1 coordinate 1,338,833,569, forward strand.
ACCAAACCCCACTCTACCTGCCAACTCATCATATATCGTAATTGCGAAGTTCCAAAGGACTTTATAGAATATGAATTCAAAACTCCTGATTTGCAATATGCGATTACTCTTTCCACCATTGATTTCATTGATCATATCAATAGCTATCACAATATCATGGATCACACCAACATGTGACTCTATTGCATTCCTAAGATTCTTCCTCTTGCATGCGATATGCGATAAACACAACCAGACTCCAAATAAAATAAAATTGCATACATAACCTTCCCGGGTCTCCTCTGGCCCAAGCCTTATCGCGTTAATCTCCATCGTCGATCTTATCTTTAATCCGACGGTTGATGTCTTCCCCAATAAATAGAGCTGCTCAGTGATCCTACACCGTAGATTAAAATCCATCTGATCCGATGGTCGGCAACCCTTCAACTAGCACGGTGGTTAATTACAGGCCTAATACCATAGTTAACTGTGACGTAAGCATTGACTAATGAGATTGACAGTTAAAATTGAGTGCGGGCCTTCAACCATGATCAAGACATCCCGTACTCTCCTACCCGACTGCGGTGGCTAATCATTGTTGATCTACCAGATTTGTCGATCAGACGATCCAGATGGATTCTAGCAATTCACCTTCCGCAAGCACTGATTTAATCTTCATTGTTCATTTGTTTCTCTTATGTTGTACGACTTGATCTTGAATACCCATTACTTTCATCTTCATTTGTTGATCTTTAGATCCAACGAATCTTGTGCATCATAACAACATTTCTTTGTCCTTCTCTTTACTTTGTTCTTATGTCATTTCTTCAGTGTTCCACAATTCTTTCAGATTTCTTCATGGTTCTAGTCCTTCGATGTTCTGCACACAACTTCCTCCTGAGCTCAACTCCGCTAGAACCTTTATGCTTCCTTCACCTTCACTATAACATTGAATGCTTTCTCCTTCACTATCGGTGTGTACAAAGCAGTATAACCTCTCTGTTACTCTTCTCTATATTTCGCCTCTGATTCTACACATGCAAATTCTATTACATAGAACTTACTCTAGTTCACACACTGATTATAACTAAATTACTTTCTTCTTTTCAATCAGGTTCAAGTTCTAATTGATCATCTTTCCTACTGTCATTCTTCTCCATATGTATTGTTTCATCATCAACTAGTATAATTCTTCAATTTCCATTTCCAGCACATCCTTAGGTTGGTCCATACTTTTCCACTTACTATTACCTCTTTCTCTTTGTTTTAGTTTGCTGTTGTTGTCTAGTAACTCTTCAAACTATTGTTCTTCTCTTTGAATTTTTCGAATTCTATCACTTACTCTTTTTCCTACGCTTACTTTTTATTCACTTATTTTTACTTGTTCTCTCATTCTTACTTGTTCTGCATCCATTTCATCCTTACCCTCTTTCATGATTATCTCTTTTTGTATTGAATCTTGATTGTCCAAGATTCTTTCCAGCAATTGAACTTCTCTGTTCCATGGATTAAATACTTCCACAAAATCTTCCTCTTTCATTTTTATTTGGCTGCTTATCTGTGCCAAATTTTCTCCAGCATCTGCAACTAAACTTGCACTCACCAAACAATTATTAAAATAAAAATTATAACGCTTCTATGCATTTTCTTCCTTCGGCAACACATCAATACGCTGCTATTATTTCTCCTCCTCTATCAGCACTTGAATATGTTGACTCAACTTCTCTAAAGAGTTATTTAAAGAATTCTCTAAAGTACTCTCAAGACTATCAGTTAGTCTCTCTTCCACATCATCTATTTTAATAATGTATTCATGTCCTTGTCCATTGTAGTGAACTTCTTCATTCTCATTCAGTTATGATTTTATAACCCAAACACTTACTTTTTTGTTTTCTATCCTTTTCTCCAAAAGACTTAACTCATGCCATAAATTTTCCATATCACTTGGAATTTATCCTAAAAGCTCTGTACAATCCTCACTATCCTCTTCTTTTTCACAAGTATAACTTCTTGTTGACACTACTTCTTCATTCTTGATTAGAATAAAATTCAGATCCTCCATCTCTGTGATAGTTTTAGATGTTTGTCCATGACTCTCCCTTTAGCCATTTAAGAAAATCAATTCCTCTTTGTCCTCATCAATAGCAAATTCCTTATCATAAGACATAATTGTCTCATCTCTACTCAAGATATTTCTTCCACTAAGCAAGGAATATATGAACTCCTTCTGCTCTAATAACTCAACTTGATCTTCATTTGAAAGACAGTCATCATCATACTTTACTTGGCAAATTTCAGCTTCATTCAAGATAGTTTCATAAGAGGGTTTGTCTTCTACAATAATTTCATTAACACACAACTTGTCAGTTGTAAAACCACAAGACCTCAGGATCTCATTTGATGATTCAATCACCAAGTCCTCCTGTTGTTCCAAGTTCTTTACATGACACAAAAATGTTTCAATGGTCTTCTCTTCAATCTCATCAATTCCTTCACATGATTTCTTGATATCCTTCTCTAATTCTTGTTTCAGAACAAAATTTAGATTTTTCCTGTCTTCTTCCTTCTTTATGTTAATATCAACAAATTTTCCTTCTTCACATGTTTCAGCTGCAAACATACACAAGTTATGAGATTTAAAATCATGTGACCCTTTGGTCTCACTTGAAGTTTCAGTCTTCAAGTCTTCAACTTCACCCAGAACTTCACCCTGCTCTAGTTCACAAATGGACACTTCCATTTCCAGCTCATCTTCTCTGAGTTTTTCGATCAGCCACTTTACTTGCTTTGTCGTAGCCTTCTCTGTAACTTATGCCACTTCATTGGCTTCTTCTTCAAGACCCAACCTAGTCTTTGGCTTTCCTCAATCATCAAGTAAAGTGACTCAGCAATCTCTTTCATATCAGCAATCTCTTTGTCAATTCCCTCTTGACTCATCCTCTTTCCATTTTCCCTGGCATCCTCCTTCTTCACTTTTCTTCTATTGTTGTTTCCCTCAGAACCTCCATTATGACTATGTTGGGTAGCAGAGGCCCTGTGTAATGTTTTTGGTGCTTAAAGCCTATAAGTTAGGATAAGAATGTTGTAAATCTCTGAAATGTGTAGAGCATGAAATGTAATAGGTTGAGTCAAAGGGTTGTCCACCCATAAATAATGTAGAATAATAGGAGGTAAGTCGGTTTACCCATCGTCTGTGGTCCATGGGAATGTATAAATAGAGTGAGGCTCTAAGGGTAGAAGGCAGTTGTTTTGTTTGGTTGATATTCATGTTATGGGTTTGGGAAGACAGTATTATCTGCATCTGTAAGTCCAAGTCAAGGGTGGTCGTAGATAGATAGAGGCTCTGCAGCTGTGTGCACAGAGGCCTGGTAGAGTCCACAGCTGTGTACATGGACCCCTACATTTCAGTGTGTAGGACGGATCTGGTTGTATTGGTGAAAGGTTTTAATAAATATAAGTGGTTTTAGAAGTATCGCAGATCTATTGTGTTCTGATTTATGCATATGTTATATGAGTTTATATATTTTTATAATTGTGCACACTGGGTTTTATTGTTAAATGTTTACTTAAAGACTGTAAATAGAAGATCAGATCTATAATAATTCCATTAATAACAAAGTACACCCACACGGATCTTCGTGAAAGTCCGATAATAATCCTGAGTGGCGCGAGGCCACAGAGCGGTTCACAACACCTCCTGACCACATCAAGACATCCCAAGGGTGTGGAAATATGGTTCCAGTGCCCTCACCCGCTACCTCTAGTGAGACCATAGTCCGCGCTCTGTGGACTATTGCTGAAAGGGCCGGTAGCTGCAGGATTTTTTTTGGCTAATAACTTTTCCAAACCTGGGTCAGGGCCCAACAAGCCCACAAATGGTTTCATTGCTAGGACTGGGATCTGCCTAAGGGATGTCTAAGGTCGGAACGCTAGACCCCAAAAAGAAAGAGCTTGAAGATTAGTTGGATCAGAAGCTTCACGAGTTTGTGGTACAGGAAAATAGAAATCCACTGATTTCTGAGGAAAGGTGGTTGGATCACTACATATACACAGAAATCTATGAGATCTTCTTTGTGTTTTTATCGATGGAGCTGTACAAGTGGATCGCGAGGCTAGCTGACAGTGTGGGAAGGTGCAAACTTGATCAACCAATAGTGTGGACTCCAGAGCTGGTGCACAATCTAGAAGCATCTAAGGATAAGGTCACGAGGGTGGTAGATCATTGGTTGGATCGGGTAATAGGAGGGTTCATCATTGAGTTCACGATAGACACCATTGTAAGTTACAGTGAAGCAAAAAGGTGTTTTCTCCAAGGACCGAGGGGTAAGTACATCAAATCATTAAATACTTCGATTAAAATGTTGTTACGTGGGAAACGATTTCTGTGAATCCATTAATGTCTTGGGTAACATGAAGTTGGAGAGGCTACCGAGGGATCGAATGATTAGAAGATAGTCCCCTAAGTTCACAGTCGCGAGAAAGCAAAGAGGAGTTCACTGGGTTCCTCCGATAAGTGCGGTCCGGTTGATAAACCAGCGCATTCCACTATTCCCACATCCACCCACACCATCGCCTGCTTCACCTAAATCAACCCTACCTTCATCAACTACACCTCCACTTACCCCACCCCCACCACCTCCAAGGGTTGGAATGGTGAATGCAATCAAGTTGCCTGTATTTAAGGGCATAGGAAACGAGGCACCATATCAGTTCTATTTCATGGAAAAGGCAGTATAGGAAGCCCAATTCATTAACGATGATACCCTTAAAATGGCCACTTTGGTAAGCACGCTGCAGGATCGCATACTGACGTGGTATATAAAATACTTTAGAGATCACCCGAATGTAGGAATAGCAGTGACTCAGGACGTGCTAAACAAAAAATTAAGCCAACCAAAATCAGAAACGCAGTCGATCATCAAGTTCAAGGAGATCGCGCGATGATGCAATTATTTGGTGGGAGGGGGCCCCATGCCATTAAGGCTGGAGGTACAAGTAGGACCAAGTGCAGTGCCTACCCTATCGTGCATGATTTACCAAGTAGGAGGAAAGCATGCAACAAAGAACTGCCACATGTTACAGAGGTATACCCAGACCCCGTAGTTGCTCTATTGCAATTTCTGTAGGTCAGTAGGTCATGAAGAGCGAAATTATCGGAGCTACAATCTAATGATGGAGAGGACCCCAGCCTACTGAATGCAGACTAAGGCACGAGGTTTCGACACAGCTGCAGCACCCCACAAGGGATTCCAAGGAAGTAGACGGGGAAGAGGAATGGGCTCTGGATAGCTGATTTGTTATAATTATGGTGGGCTAGGGCAATATGCTTGCGATTGTACTAACCCTACGAGAACCTCATGTCCATACTGTGAGAAGTTTGACCATGAAATGGTAGACTATCCGATGCTAATTGCCCAGATGCATGAAAAGGGGGTATTACAGACCACTACAACTCAAAATGTCAAGATGATGAAGTTGAAACCACACGAAGAGGACCCCAAGATAAACATGGTACTAAGGAGCGGCACAGTTATAGGGGGAGGTGCGTGGAAGGAACTTGCAGAAGATGAGAGGGGCCTCGATGCCCCTAGAAGGGAACCTGACTTTGAGATGGAACAGGTGAAGAATATAGCTAAGGAAGCTTAGAAGAGCTTCAGGAAAGTCTCTACTCCAGGTAGAAGGGATCTAATTGAGCCGAGAATGGATCCCTCTATGCTTACCAACTTTTCAGAGACATGTATGAAGTTGTTGCATGATAATAGAGCCATTAAAGAGTTGCAAGAGCTGATCAATAAATGCGCAAGGTTAGGGGAGCCATGCATATTCTAAAAACTAGGATAACATGCTCTGCATACCGACGGGAGATGCAAATAATGGCACAAATCGACAAGTGCGAGATGGATAAGGTGATTCTGGATTTAGGGTTGGATGCGAATGTGTTGCCAAAGAAAATGTGGGAACGCATGGGTAGGCCTACACTACAATGGTCTCCAATTCAACTACAGATGGCCAACCAGCAGAAGATCTTACCGATGGAAGATTGCAAGGGGTGACAGTGGACATCAAAGGCGTCAGTATGCAAAAAAACTTTGAGGTGATATAAATTGTTGATGATAGCAATCCTTGCCTTATGTTACTAGGGATAGATTGGGCCATGGACATGGATGGGGTCATTAACTTAAAGAGATGAAAGATGACATTCGAGAAGTAGTCTCTATGTGTAGTAGTTCCACTGGACCCTGTGGAAGGCACGCTCTACACCGAACCTGTACACAGGGAGGATAGTGATGATGAACTGGACTACATCTACCAGATAACAACGCAAAACTAGGACCAGGAGAATCCAATTGCGATTGAGAGAATCTCATGGGAATGTGACATTTCCTACACATTGGATTCTGATTGTTCCACAAAATATTGTCACCATGACTATTTGCAGTTAGTATGGGTCTATCATCATTTATACTGTCCTCCTAAGCAAGTCTCAAACCTCAGCTCTTCATTTCAAGCTTTGAAAATGAGAGAAAGATCTTAAAAATCATTAAAGCTCTAGTTCCACACTTTCTCTCACTGTTACCTGCGGTCCTGCACCCACTGTTCATATTACCTATGGACCTGCCTGCTCTGTTTCTAAAGGAGTGGGTGCGGACCCTTGTGAAAGTCAAAAAGGTGCAAGTTTATTCTAAAAAACTCACTTTGGGTTAATTCTAGATGATTCTAGAAGGAATTTTGATGTGGATGGTTCACTCTTAGGTGGTTCATGCATCCGAAAGGAGAAGGAACTAATCCCTTGATGAGAGGAGCTATCCCTTTCAAGGAGGGCTTTATCCCTTTGAAGGTGGACCTAGTAAATTCCCTCCATTGCACTATAAATTAAGGCATTGGGCTGGTTTCTAGAGAAGTTAGAAGCTGAACATTTTTTAGGGTAAATGCTGGTGGAATTGAGACTTCCTAGTTGAGCTTGAGAGGAGAGATCACATACCTTTTGGCTTCATTGGGAAGAGAGTGAAACTTGTCAAAGTAGAGGAGACTTCTTGTTGGACCCTGGTAGGAGCTTGTACAGCATCAAGGCACAGGTTGTAAAGTTCTTCCTTGATTTGAATTAATACAATCAGATTCATTTTTCTCAACAAATTGTCTTATGTCATTTGTTTCATGAATTCCTTTATCATCATGATAAGTATGCTTTATGATATTGGATTTTCAGGTGCTATTTAATTTGTGTGCTTGTTTGTGTTTGTAGATTCACTACAAGGGAGCTCATTTGAATCAAAGGACCAAGGCTTCCACAAACTTGCATTGGACACAAGGTAGGCCTAAAACACTTGTTTGCCTTTGTTAATAAATTTCATATTTAGAGAAATATAGAGTTTGATTGGCTTGCATGTTACTAGATATCGTTCGATACAAGGGAGGTCGGTCTTGTCTGCAAGAACGACTCATTTCGTGTGACAAAATGGTGACTCCACAGGGGACTAGTTAAAGATTTTGGAGGATGTTGGAGTAGGACTAGTTAAAGATTCTGGTTTACTGGGAACTTTTCCTTTTCCTCCTATCAACTTATCGTCTTCTCCTGCAACCATTCATATGATTTCATTAGACACTATTGTTTATGATGATCCTTGGATCGTACCTTCCAAATCTGAGATAGACTCATTTGGTGATGTTATGCCTTTGAGTCCATATGAAATTGCGTATCAGACCGTGCAGTCATTTTCCGACCCATCTTCAACCAAAATTGACTTAATGAATGTGGTCCATGAGGAATCACTTTCAACATCAAACTCGGATTCAACAACGTTTTCCAAACTTGTTCACACTGATGAGCCAATTCGTGAAGTCCTATGTGTCGATGATTTACCATGGGAAGATCATCATCATAGATCTTCATTTTTGCCCGAGAGTGATCGTTTTGAAAATGATTTTTCATCTATTTTTACGACTGAATATATCAAGGAACCTCAAAATCCAATGAAAAATCTTGATTCAAAGTTAAATTTGGGAAACATTTCTAGAACTATTTCCATTGATATTTCGGTTAAGCCTGGAATTGTTGAAAACATTCATATAGGTGCCTCATGTACGGAAGATGAAATTCAAACATATCAGGCCCTATTTTAAGAATTCTACGACGTTTTTTCCTGGTCATATGAAGAAATGCCAGGAATTGACCCAACAATTGTTGTTCATGAAATCAAAACTTACCAGGATGCTAAACCCGTCTGGCAACGTTTGCATCAGATCCACCCGCAAAAAGCTGCTGCTATTAAAGCAGAAGTTGAAAAATTACTCAAAGCAGGTTTCATTTATCTGATTTCGTTAACGGATAGGGTATTAAATATTGTTCCTTTTAACAAAAAGCAAGGGAAAATAAGAATACGTATCGATTATAGGGATATTAATCGAGCCTGTCGAAAAGACAATTACCCAACTCCCTATATTGATCAAATCATTAATGATTGTGCCGACAGTGAAATATTTTCCTTCATGGATGGTTTATCCAGATACAATAAAATCAATATTCTACCTGCTGATAAACCAAAAACGACTTTCATTTGTCCATGGGGGACATTTGCTTATTGCAAGTTACCTTTTGGGCTCAAGAACGCCGAGGCAACTTTTCAAAAGGCCATGTATTATGCGTTTCATGACATCAAGCACATTGTGAAACCCTACCTCGATGATTTACCTGCTCATTCATTACATCGAGATGATCATTTCATCAATTTACGAGCAATCTTTATGAGGTGTAGGCATTACCAGATTAGGTTTAATCCACACAAGTGTGTTTTCTGTATAGAAACAAGTCGGTTACTGGGGTTTTTTGTTTCGAAAGTCGGCATTCGCGTCGATCCCTCGAAGGTTGAAGCTATTGTCAAATTGCCTCCTCCTTCGAGTCTTCGCCAACTCCAAAGTTTGCAAGGGAAAGCAAACTTTTTACGTCGATTCATTCCTAATCTACGCCGAGATCACAAAGGGTTTTACCCGGTTTTTGAAATAGAATACTCCATTCTTTTGGGATGAGATAGCTAATAAATCTTTTGATGCACTAAAACACGCGTTGACCCATGCACCATTATTGCATCCTCCCAACTACAACCAGGACTACTTCTTGTATCTCGCCGCTTCCCATTCCACCATCGGAATGGTGTTAGTTCAGGAAGATGAATTCAATACTGAACATGTGATATATTACCTTAGTCGAACTTTGAAACCAACTGAGCTAAAATACTCACATGTGGAGAAATTTGCATTGGTAGTTTTTCAAGCTATCCAACGTTTTCGTCATTACATTTTACTACGTAAAACTACAGTAATTCCTGATTGCAACCCTATGATCTATATTTTGACCAAGCAATTTCTGGAGGGCAAGTACTCCAAATGGATTGTGATCCTGCAGGAGTTTGACTTGGAATTTGAAGAGTCTAAGTCGAAGAAATCTTTAGTTTTTGCAGAGTTAATTTGTGACTTCCTGCGTGCTAACACGGAAACTATGGTGGAGGTGCCCATTGTGGACGAATCCTTGTTTCTAATCAGAACTTTAGATCCATGGTATGGGGATATCATCCTTTATCTCTAGACCCAATCCTTTCGGCCAAAAATTTCAAGGTCAGAAGGTCGAAAAATACGATTCCAATCCCAACAATTCAGAATTATTGGAGATACTCTTTATCGCTGTGGGGCAGACTCTGTTTTTCGACATTGTTTAACTCATGAGGAAGCTGAAAGGGTTCTAAATGACTGTCACTCTGGAGTGTGTGGCGGTCATATGTCTGGGTATGCCACAGCCCAAAAGATATTGCGCGTTGGCTACTTCTGGCCATCTTTGCTTAAAGATTGTATTAACGCGGTCTGAAAACGCTAGAACTGCTAAATTTTTTATCGAAAGATGCGCGCTCCACCTGCTCCTCTCCACCCTATAATTGTCGTCGGTCCGTTTGCAAAATGTGGTATCGATTTTATTACATGTAACCCTCACTCGGTCGGGGGGCATGTGTATATCATCCTTGCAGTAGATTATTTTACCAAGTGGGCCGAGGTGATGCCTACATTTGAGGTTGACGGCAAAACAACTGCGATTTCCATGTTCGATCATATAATCTCTAGGTTTGGTGTTCCACAAGCGATTATCACTGATCATGGGCATCATTTTCGAAACATTATGATGACTGAACTTTCAGGCCAACTTGGCTTGCGTCACGATAGTTCAACTACATATTATCCACAAGTTAATGGTCTGGCTGAAGCCATCAACAAAGTTCTAGTCATCATGATACGATGAATCATTGGGATTCATAGGTCGAATTGGCATAGCATGCTATTTTCAGTGCTTTGGGCGTATCGAACCTCAGTAAAAACATCAACAGGGTTCACTCCTTTCCAACTAGTTTATGGTCTGGAAGCTATGTTACCCATTGAATGAGAAATCCCGTCATTGCAAATGGCCATCGAGTTACTTCCAGCCACTTCCGAAGAGGAGAAATGTTTGTTATACTTGGCTCAGCTAGATGAGAATCGACGTGATGTTGCATTAGCGATCGAAACTCATGCCAAACGTATTAAAGCTCAGTATGATCAAAATGTTACCCCTCGAAATTTTATGGAAGGAGACCTAGTCTTATTGTACGATCAAGCAAATGATAAATTAGGCACTGGAAAATTCGTACCTATGTGGCATGGTCCTTATGTTGTCAAGCAAAAGCTGGCAAAAGGAGCCTATGAATTGGTAGACTTTCATTGGGTCTCTTTAGGTAAACCCAGAAATGGTCTTTACCAGAAGAAGTATTATGCTTAAAATTTGGGTGTGGAGATTTTTAGTTAGGTTAGTTTTCTTTCTAGCTGGTGTGTTTTAGTTTAAAAGGTGTGCTTAGCTTAGAGAGTGTTTTTCATCATTATTCCTGCTTATCTTGGTTTTACTCTTGATATTGCAAATGTCGATGCCTCTCCAAACATACATTGGTTTTTCTAATGGTGCTTGTCATAATACACAGAACATTTCTTCCACAGCTTGGGTTATTTATTCGCCCTCTGACGAGTTGGTATCTATGCATGGGGTAAGCCTCGGTCAAACAACGAACAACATTGCAGAGTATAGTGTAGTGATTGAGTTATTATTTGAATCTATTTCATTTGGAATTCGGAGTTTGATAGTGAGGTTAGATTCTGAACTCGTTGTATTACAGCTTAATAGAGTATATGCCATTAGAAATCCAGTGTTATTGAGATTACTTTTGAGAGTGCATCTCTTGGAATGTGAATTTGATTATATTGAATATCAGCATATTCCAAGATATTTAAATACATTGGCAGATGCAATTGCTTCTCGAATGTTAAGTAGACATTTGCAATAATCATACAAGTAAATTTAAAAAACATTCCATAACATGTTTTACAAGGTAAGCTAGTAATAGTGATATAGTATAATATAGGAGTGTGTCAAAATATACATCGTCCTCGATCATAGGTTGAAAAGCACCTTATGATCGGCAAAAATGATAGTATAAAAAGCAAAAATGTCATATGTGTCTACAATAGGCGATCATCCTATCACTGGTGATGATCTCGATAGGAAACCACTGTATGGGCCACCTTACAAAGGAACCTCCTGAAAGGTCCTAGGACCCCAATCACATAGCACTGTAGTCGAAGAGGAATGTCATCTATGCCAGTCTCTAGAATATCTCCTGTCAAACGCTCTAGATGGCTCTCCAATTTGGCCAAGGTCTCTGTTGATTCGTTCTGTGGGGCTGGTGCCGCTACAGCTGGTTGTTTCCTCTCATAAGGCCGGAGAGTGGCTGGTCGCCGTGGACGTACATCCGCATTTGAAACTTTTACTATCAATTCTGGGATGAGATAAAAACAAAAAAAAAAATTAAATTAGGAAAATGTTGAAAATGATTTTACCTGAGTCATCCCATTGCTCTCCTAGTTGAAGGGCCATGTTTGGGTCACCACAAAAATCTACCCCAGCATAAGGAAAGTCCTGAATAGCAAAAACCTGGTTTTCCAACCAATGGAAATACTCAGGAGTGAATCAAACGACCTTTGTCCCCTCCTCAGGATGACGGGCCATAATTGCAACCCATCGCATCAGTTTGGGCTCTCGAGGAAGTCCAGCTCCAATAGTGAGGTGCTGTGGGACCAACATTGGGACCCTCTCCAGACCAAAGCTCATGACTAAAGCACCATATCCAAAGGTCTTCAGTTGTCCGTTCTTGGCTCTAGTCAGTTGGCCTTTTATATTAGCCAACACAGCATCACACTAGTTGAAGATGGTGCCTCGAAAGCAGTCAACTGCCATCCGCATCTGGGATCCAGTGGCTACATGTAGTGCTACGCTCCCGCAGAGCCTGGTAACAGTAAACGCTATTACCTTGAGTTCAGGAAGGGATATGGTTTTGATATCTATCCCTTTGTCTCTAGTCTGGTTGTTACAGAACTCTAGCCGGAGGCTATCGACAGACTGGCCACCTGGCCTAGTCCTGAATAGAGTCAAGTGTTCACCTCTTTTAGGCAAACTAGTTAAAAAGTATATGTCTGCCGGCTCCATTTCGAGCTGGAGACCACCGATGAAGAATCACTAGTCCTGGATGCTCCACCTGTCTACCAGCCACTGCAGAAAGTCCACCTGGGCCCTCATGCCAGGTATCGCCCAGAATTTGTATAAGTCGCTTGCCTTCAATGCATCAATCGAAGGTTGATGATTTATCGTGGCAAGATCTACATCCTTATGCTCCCTTTCTCGCCAATCAAGCATGATGTATACTCTACATTCAACAAAAAAGGCGAATTAGAATATGTAAAATTAAAATTTTTGGGTGAAATTTGAGTTTGTTATGTTTAAAAAACCCTTTTGCGGGGTACGCACCCTCTCTATTAGAGACAGTTCGTGGGTCCGCACGTTGCCTTAACGGCAGGTGCGAACCCCCAACTTTTTTCCTTCTGCGGAAAAGTCGGGGTTCGCGGGTCCCCTGTGTTATACCTGCAGACCCCCGCGCGCAGGTTTTTTGACCTAAAAGCTCCTAAAAAATGAAATGAAACCCTAAAAATCAATTAGAAACATATGAAATTAAAGAGTAGGATGATGTAGATTACCTGGAGGAGACGACACTCGATTCCAATGGACGGATTTTCCGCAATATTCACGAGATGTTTATGACCAAAAGCTCTATTTTCTCACCCAAAACTAAAATGGTAAAAACGAATTTACGAAATCCCTTTTTATAAGTTCTTTAAATAAATGAGTTCTTAATTTGTTTATGTTTCACTTTAGAAAGGTAGCTTTTGCAGCAATTTTATCCATTTTAAACAGGTATGAGTAATGTTTGAATTTTTGTTCAGGATAATGGATTTTTCAGGCGAAATTGGTCATTTTCGACGAAAAAATATTAGAGTCACCTTTAAGCTCTTTTCTGACTCCTAAAACATGAAAAGATCGTCGAGTTTTTCTTTTTAAACTCGTTAAAATGGAACTAAAAATACGGTCCACTTACAGCTTTTTTTCTGACTGTAAAAACATGAAAGGATTGCCGGATTTTTGTCGTTTCAAATTCGATATTGGTTATAAAACATCATGTCATTGATCACTTTTTTACTTTTTTGGATTAGAGGCACTAGTTAGGAAAAGTACTCCTTGGTCGTAATGATCAAGTGGTTCTCTCAAGTATTATTTTATACTTTTTCGGGCTTGGGAGACACAAATTTATGAAAAAAGTCAACCATGGAGTCTTCTTAAGTTTTGTGAGACTCTAAAATTGAAAAACGCTGAGTTTCTCCTATACTAGAATCGTTAAAATTTAACAGTAAAGTACTTGTTCAATTACAAACAGGAACGGACCACTCCTTCTTAGGGTTTGAATTTAAACTAAGTTGGACTCATCTGAAGGATGAGCTTATAATCAAGCAAATGTTATCCTCCTCAAGCTTGTCAAAAATAAAGAGGTACTTGCTAGAAATGGTGGGGGAAAAGAGAGAAAAATGAGCTTGTTTGTCATACTTTGTAACCACTCTTGAACATGACAATTTTATTCAGCTGAGTTGGGAAATCCTTTGCCTAACAGTTGATCAAACCATATTGAAAGTCTTTAGCCAGTTTCTGGGTATTAACTTTGGGTCAATTGTCACCAAACCATCTGCTGTGTCGTTATGCGTTCAAGAGGTTAGTGCAAATAAGCCATTCATCTGCAAAATATCTGTCAGCCATCTTCACCATCCCTGAGTCACTCCTTGCAACTAAATTTCTTCAAACTTGATCTATGATTTTGTGTTTTGGGCTTGCCCACGACAGATCGCTTTCTATCGACTTCAGCTCATTATCTAAGAAAGATGATCTAGAAATCGTCATTACCTTGGGATCTGCATGCCTCAATGGCAGGTTTCTCGCCTTCGACGATAGGTTGCATCATTGACGTTCAATCAAAGGATTCCGTGACATGTTTGACATCAACACATCTATTCACATCTCATGGATTGTACTGAGTACTTTGATAGCCATTGAAATTACTGGTGGTTTCTCTCACACTTGTTAACAGTTTACATCATTGACTGGTAATCAAGTGGTTTCTACCATGTTCGACTTCAACACATTCATTCACATGGATAGAATCGTACTATTTCGGGAAGTAGAAATGAAGACCCTGGATCTAGTGTCCGCCATCCAAGCTGCGAGGAATTTTGTATTCATTATACTGTGGACTATTCATAAATAGATGGTTGTGTCCATACTGTGTCTCCATGTGTCTATACTTGTGATGTATTACAAGATCATTCCTATATCAGAGCAGTAGTTAGTTTTCTAGTCAGTTTTGATCTGAGTATGGGAATGCCTACCTCAGCGATGATATGATCTCATATATATATTTTGCATTGAATGTTTTTACAGGTTCCAACCGGGCTCTCCACAAGATGATCCTCGAAATGATAAAGTACTTCACTCTTCCTAGATGATAAATGAAAACCTCATCTACTATAGACTTCGCACTTTAGGGGGCAATCTGTTACACAAAATATTGTCACCATGACTATTTGCAGTCAGTATGGGTCTATCATCATTCATACTATCCTCTGAGGCAAGTCTCAAACCTCAGCTCTTCATGTCAAGCTTTGAAAATGAGAGAAAGATCTTAAAAATCATTAAAGCTCTGGTTCTGAACTTTCTCTCACTATTACCTATGGTCCGCACCCCCTGTTCATATTACCTGCGGACCTGCCTTCTCTGTCTCTAAAGGAGTGGGTGCAGACCCCTGTGAAAGTAAAAAGGGCACAAGTTTATTCTAAAAAACTCACTTTGGGTTAATTCTAGATGATTCTAGAAGGAATTTTGACGTGGATGGTTCGCTCTTAGGTGGTTCATGCATCCCAAAAGAGAAGGAGCTAATCCCTTAATGAGAGGAGCTATCCCTTTGAAGGAGGAATTTATCCTTTTGAAGGTGGACCTAGTAACTTCCCTCCATTGCACTATAAATTAAGGCATTTGGCTGGTTGCTAGAGAGGTTAGAAGCTGAAAATTTTTGAGGGTAAATGCTGGTGGAATTGAGACTTCCTAGTTGAGCTTGAGAGGAGAGATCACATACCTTTTGGCTTCATTGGGAGGAGAGTGAAACTTGTCAAAGTAGAGGAGACTTCTTGTTGGACCCTGGGAGGAGCTTGTACAGCATCAAGGCACAGGTTGTAAAGTTCTTCTTTGATTTGAATTAATACAATCAGATTCATTTTTCTCAACAAGTTGTCTTACGTCATTTGTTTCATGAATTCCTTGATCATCATGATAAGTATGCTTTATGATATTGGCTTTTCAGGTGCTATTTAATTTGTGTGCTTGTTTGTGTTTGCAGATTTGCTACAAGGGAGCTCATTTGGATCAAAGGATCGAGGCTTCCACAAACTTGCATTGGACCCAAGGTAGGCCTAAAACACTTGTTTGCCTTTGTTCATAAGTTGCATATTTAGAGAAAGATAGAGTTTGATTGGCTTGTTTGTCACTAGATATCATTAGATACAAGGGAGGTCAGTCTTGTCTGCAAGAACGACTCATTCCGTGTGACACTAATGAAGAAACTGAGCAGTGGTACAACTGATTACAGGAGGTGATGACACTAAATTGTAATATCATGATTAGATAACTGCGACATATAACATCCCAAGCAAGGCAACTACCAACCGATAGAGGTACCATGCACACAGAGGGAACTATAGGTCACTGTGAAGAGAGGCAACTAGAACAGACATGGCACAGTGTGCAACTAGGGGCATTGCGTGCTACAATTGCACTAGGATGGAATACACATCAGGAGACTCAAAGGGCTACGTGCAGATATAGAAGACAGACACATGTCTGAGTTAAAGGACAAAACATCCGTCGACCTTAGGGGGTGCAGCTACATGTTGTGCGAACGCCCACCCAACCAAGAATTAACACTCTGAGTCTGCCGCAACAATAGGAGAAGCGACAAATTCCAGCTGTTCACACCAACGTGATTAGGACAATAGGGTGAAGCATGCGCAGCATTCACACAAGAAGACGAGCCTAGAAGAACCTGCACATGACAAGGGTTCGA
Source organism: Pinus tabuliformis (assembly GCA_031772625.1). Taxonomy (NCBI): domain Eukaryota; kingdom Viridiplantae; phylum Streptophyta; class Pinopsida; order Pinales; family Pinaceae; genus Pinus; species Pinus tabuliformis. The sequence goes on from CM062820.1 coordinate 1,338,850,104, forward strand.
TGGAATTATCATAACAAAGACAAATGAAGGAGGGTGAAGGTGATGGGACGGGATGAAACCGAGCGGACTAAAGCAACTTCCCTAATCGTAACCTTCACAAAGGTTAGGGACAAAGAAAGTCGAGGGTTGGTCGAAGTCATTCAGTGCGGCAACAAAAGGCTTCATGAAATTAATATTCTAGAAATAGAGGGGTGTCGCAAGGTTCGAGGACCTGCGATCGAGGACCTTGACATCACCGCACCATTGAAAATAAGATAAGTGAACATTAGTATGGGGGAGGAGCTGAAGTATGCGATGCTTGGGGATTATTGGGATGATGCCACAGTGAAAAGTTCATCGAGTTACTTCAAGAATATCAAGACTTATTCCAGACCAAAATCACGAAGTTAAAAGGAATCCTCGGGGACCTAGGGATGATGAAGATAACCTTGAAACTAGACACAAAGCCAGCCAAGCAGCAACCTTATCGGTCAAATCCAAAATACAAAGCAAAGGTCTACGAAGAGTTGGACAAAATGCTTGCAGTAGGAATAATTGAACTAGTGGAGGAATCCGACTCGGTAAGTCCTATAGTTGTGCAGGAGAAGAAATAGACAGGTGAAATTCATATCTGCGTGGATCTCAGGAAGCTCAATGATGCATGTGTTAATGATCGCTTTTTGACGCCATTTACAGATGAGGTACTGGAAAATGTGGGTGTACAAGAAGCCTACTCATTCACGTATGGCTTCTCAGGGTATCTCCAGATGAAGATCACGCCAGACGACAGGAGTAAAAAACTTTCGCCACCGAATGGGGTTGGTTTTAGTACATTGTGATGCCCTTTGGATAGAAGAACACATTGGCAATATTCTCATGTGTTGTGGTAGCTACATTCAAGGAATTTATACATAAGTTCTTGGAAGTATATCTTGATGATTGGATTGTATTCGGGTTAGTCAAGAAACATGTCGTGAGCTTATGGCTAATGTTGGATTCATGCCGACGGCACCAGATTCCGCTAAATCTAGAGAAGTGTACTTCCTCATCCCCTTTGGGAACATGCTTGGCCATGTGGTCTACAGGCAAGGCCTGCTGGTGGACCTGGCAAAGATTGTTGTCATACTCAATTTGCAAGTGCCGCTAAGCATCAAACAATTGTGCACCATGCTGGGACACACTGGGTACTATAAAGAATTCATCAAGACCTATGCACAGATCATGACACCGATGGAACAGTTGTTGAAAAAGGACGTCACTTATTTTTGGAATGAGGAATGTAACAAATGTTTGGAAACTCTCAAGGAAAAGATGGCATCAACACCCATGTTGGTCTTTCCAAAATGGGACATCAAATTTTATGTACATGTGGATGCATCTTGTATTGCGTTAGGTGCGGTACAAACACAGGAAGGAGCAGAAGGAATTGATTGCCAGATCGCGTTCGAAAGCCGACGATTGTCCAAAGCTAAAAAGAACTACTCCACCACTGAGCATGAAGGGTTGGCAATGGTGTACGCGCTCCAGAAATACCGCCACTATTTGCTCGGGGGACACTTTAAGATGCATACTGATCATTCTGCGTTAAAATACTTAGTCAATAAGCATGTGTTGGGGTGGCGCATTTATCGACAGTTGTTATTGTTTTAGGAATATGATTTTGAAGCCATCGTAAAGCCAGGATGTCTAAATGCCAGTCCAGATCACCTATCCTGAATTGAGAACAGTGAAAAGCCTACAAACTTAGAAGAGGGACTACGTGACACATAGTTTTAGAAATTCCCTGGCAAGCTCCAAATGCATTGGTTGGGACCCTATGTAGTCAAAGACGTTATAGATGGCGGTGCGATCTCAATGGAGACCCCTTCCTAGGAAGAGTAAATGGCAGTCGACTAAAGCTCTACACGGGTGGGTCGACCACCTAACTAACCGCTCGAAGGATAATCTCACCGCTCTAGCCAGTTGAAAGAGAGCGCAGGATGATAAAGCAGTCTCGGGGAAGCTGCGCGACAATCAGGGTGCACGTAGATTTGGTCTGTCACAAGGGTCACGGTTGTGTGGAAATGGTTGTTCTGTTGCATTAACAACTAGAGAGGTGACCATCGCTCTCACTATTCATGATAAGATGTTTGACTCATGGTGAAAATGAGCGGGTGGTAGGCAATTAAGAGAGAGGGTACAAACCAGATCTGGACTGATCTGCTGGAGGCTTAACATTACGGAACCAAAAATAGAGGGAATAATTTGAATTTCAAAACACTTATAAATTACAGGGGGGCATCTACCAAATGAGTTGTGACTTTCAGAAAAGTAAGCTATTGTGCCTGCCAGTCGATATGGAACTGTTCATTATTTACGATCAAGGAGTAAGCTCGGGGGTTGTGATATAGCCAATGGAGCTGCAAAGTTTCACACCCATGGTAGGGGACATGCCGAAACTTCCTAGACACGAAGAAGAACTGGTTCGGATGATGTTGCTTAACCCATGGGTTGGCTAGTGAACCAGAAACAATACGGGAAATACCGTACATACGGAGACAAATTATGAAATTTCCATGAACAGTTCATCTCTGATGTACCTTCAAGATTGGAATTTCATGGACAGAAGCAATGGTCTTGCAAAATTTCAACACAATTTGCAGAAGATAGTGTGTATAGTAGACCAGATGTTGGAAATTTGTTGTTATGACATGAGGAGTTTCCATATGCGGCACCTCGGCTAGAGCTATAATCCTATGATGGGGTGTTATTTGTTAACCGAAAAAAGCATAATGAGCATTATCGGTTGCGTGAATTGGTAAATGCAATGGAGGAGGAGCTGCATGGAGCATTCCAGGAGACAAAGAGGGAATAGCAGAATGAAGTGTGTCACTCATAGGGAGGTGAACCGTTGAGCCTAGGCAGCACATGTCACCATACTGACAAGTGACTCGAGACGAGTCACGATGATTGTGTTGGGGGCCTATGGGGTAGCAGAGGCCCCACGTAATGGTTTTGGGGCTTAAAGCCTATATGTTAGGATAAGAATATTGTAAATATCTGAAATGCATGGAGTGCAAAATGTAATAGGTCGAGTCAAAGGGTTGTCTGCCCAGAAATAATATAGAATAATAGGAAGTAAGTTAGTCTACCCATGGTCTGCAGACCATGGGAATGTATAAATAGAGTGAGGCTCTAAGGGTAGAACACAGTTGTTGTGTTTGGTTGATCTTGTTGTTATGGATTTGTGAAGACAGTATTATCTGTGTCTGTAAGTCCGAGTCAAGGGTGGTGGTTGATAGATAGAGGCTTTGCAGTTGTGTGCATCGAGGCCTAGTAGAGTCCGCAGTTGTGTGCACGGACCCATGCAGCTGAGTGTGCATGGCAGATCTAGTTTTATTGGCGAAAGGTTTTAATAAAGATAAGTGGTTTCTAAAGTATCGCGGATCTCTTGTGTTTTGATTTATGCATATGTTATATGATTTTATATCTTCTTATAATTGCACAGCACTGGGTTTTATTGTTGAATGTTTGCTTAAAGACGGTAAATAGAAGATCAGATCTATAATAATTCCATTAATAATAAAGTACACCCATACAGATCTTCGCGAAAGTCCGATAATAATCCTAAGTGGTGCGAGGCCACAGAGTGGTTCACGACCCCTCCAGACCACATCAAGACCTCTCAAGGGTGCGGAAACCTCGTTCCATCACCCTACCTCGCTACCTCGGGTGAGACCTGACTGTTGTCGAAAGGGACGATAGCTGTAGGATTTTGTTTGGCTAATAACTCTTCCGAGCCTGGGTCAGGGCCCAATAAGCCAACAGACTATCATTAGGCATCTTCTTCTCCATCTTTATGAGTTCCTCATCCATTCACTATGAGCTGCATTAAAGCCTCTGCAATAGCAAGTCCTCCCTGCTGCCACTTACCTCACCAAGCTTTCCTCTATGCTTGGTTGTTTGGAAAGCTCTTGGTTTACTCTCTCTGGAACCTCCTTTGAGCACTTCTCTCTACTCCTTCTAGCCTTCAACTCATCTTCATCTTCTAAGAAAACAATTGTCCTCTCTATCCAACCTTTGTTGAAATTCCTCAAGGTTCTGGCACATTCTGATTTCATTCAGAAACTCTTACCCGCTTCTTTTATCCCTTAGTAATTCTACCCACATCCTCTGTGGAATTGCCTTTGTGAGTTGCAACAATACCTCTATATGATGTTGTTCTACCATTCACCTACACTTTAATGGATTGTTCTACGTTTCTTTGCATCAACAAATTCTCCCAATATTCTAATATACTTTATCTCTATGTGCCTACTATTTGTCAGATTAAATCTGATCACTTCTTGCTTGCATACGCATCTTAAAACATAACTATGTTCTAAATTATTTCCAAAGAAATTTTCACACATAATTTCTTTGTGCTGCTTTACCTAATGTCTCAGCCACAATTCTGCTCTGGTACCAAAATGATGTTGGGCCAAGTCGACAATACCCACAGTATGCATATAAAATTCATAATCTCATTTGATCCAAAATTTCTATTATCCTGCCTAGTCAAGTATTCATATATTAAGGTTTAAGTCCCCTTAATTGAATCTCATGTGGAACGATTTAATAACTAACCCAATCCGACCCTTAGTTAATCCTTTTTCGTAGAACCTTATAACTCAACCCTTCAACCTTTATAACAACTTTGGTTAATTCTATACCCGCACATATTAAGCAAACCCCATCCTATGTGCCAACTCATCATATATCGCAATTGCAAAGTTTCAAAGGACTCAATAGAATATGCATTCAAAACTCCTGATTACGATATGCGATTGCTCTTTCCACTGTTGATTTCATCCATCAAATCAACGGTTGTCGCAATATCATGGATCACACCAGCATGTGACCTTATCGCATTCTTAAAATAAAATTGCACCCTTAACCTTCCTGATTCAGCTTTGGCGCAAGCCTTATTGCTTCAATCTCCACTGTCTATATTATCTTTAATCTGATGGTTGATGTATTCCCTAATCAACAGAGTTGCTCGGTGATCCTGTAGCATAGATCAAAACCCATTTGATCCGACGATCTGTGACCCTTCAACTAACACGTAGGTTAATTACAGGCCTAATACCTTAGTTGATTGTGACATAAGCATTAACTAATGAGATCGACGTTAAAATTTAATGCGGGACTTCAATCATGATCAAGGCATCTCGTACTCTCCTACCCCACTACAGTTGCTAATCACCATCGATCTACTAGATTTTTTGATCTTACGATCCAGCTCGATTCCCATGATTCACCTTCTACAAGAACTTAGATTTAATCTTCGTAATTCATTTCTTTCTCTTATGTTGTACGATTTAATCTTGGTCACCGGTTGCTTTCAGCCTCGTTCGTTGATCTTTAGATCCAATGATTCCTATGCATCATTACCTCATTTCTTCGTCCTTCTCTTTACTTTGTCTTTATGTCATTTCTTAAGTGTTCTTTTGTGGTTTTGACTTTTTCAAGGTTCTGGTCCTTCGCTGTTCTACCACACAACTTCCTCCTGAGCTTAACTCTACTCACACCTTTATGCTTCCTTCACCTTCACTATAACATTAAAGGCTTCCTCCTGTACTATTGGTGTGTACAATGCCATAACACCTCTCTATTACTCTTCTCTGTATTTCACGTCTGATTCTGCACATGCAACTTTTGTTAAATAGAACTTACTCTAGTTCACACATAGATTATAACTAAATTACTCCATACACACACATAACTGAGAATCGAGTTGTTTTTATTAATAAATGGGTATTTACACAGTTTCTTCTCTCAGGCCTGATTTCATATATCAGTGGCCTCTGTTTCACAATATTCCCGTAGGCTTACAATCAAACCTATCACTACTAACTAGACTTGACGAGCTAGCTAACCTTTGACTATTCCTTTTAGTCTTACATTTATACAAAATGATTCTACAACTAATTTCTAATTTATATCCATAAACTTCTCAAAAAACCCTAAAATATATTCCTTATCTCTAAGGATCCTCTCTAATCAACAAAATCATGAACTAGCTCCTAATCTAAGATTTATATTTGTCAGACGAGGCAGTAACTCCTCAATAAAATTCATTTATTTCATTTAGGTTGGTGTTTATTATATACATGAAGGGAGAGACTGTTCATTTCATCTCCTGGTGACTATTCATATTCTTTATTATTTATTTAGATCATTTTCAATTATTCAACCAATCTTGGTGATTAGGTGTTAACATTCCCCCCTTAATTTGAAGGGATGTTTGTGAGTCCAAGCATTGTTCTGAATCTTTCAAGCTTTTCTCTTCCAAGAGCTTTGGTGAAGATGTCTGAAATTTGTTTGTTCGTGGAACAATAGCGGAGATGGATTCTTTTGGTTGGAACATGATGTCGAACAAGATTATATTTAGAATTGGTGTGCTTCATTTGATCATGGAACTTTGGGTTCTTGGCCAACTTTATTCTAGAGGTATTTTCAATCATGAGTGGAGTTGATTATACTTGTTTTACCTGCAAATATTCAAGAATTTCCCTGAGCCACACAATTTCTTTTGTTGCCTCAGTTGCTGCAATGTATTCTACTTCTGTTGTGGAATCTACTACAAATGATTGTTTACATGATCTCTAAGACACAGCTCCTGATCCAAGACTCATGGCATATCCTGAAGTAGATACCCTAGTTCCTTTGTCTCCGTCGAAGTATAAATCAAAGTATCCAATCAAGCTGAAGTCCTCCACCTCTGTATACTTGATTCCGAAGTCTTGAGTTCCCTTAAAGTACCTTAGAACTCCTTTTGCAGTAGACTGATCTCCCTCACAAGGCTTTTCCATAAACCTGGAGAGGATTCCAATAGCAAACGAAATGTTGGGTCTCATAGTAATTGGGTAGTTGAGACTTCCTACAAGCTGTCTACACTTTGTTGCATCCTCAAATTCTTTGCCTTCAATAGATGTGAGCTTCAAGTTTTGTTCCATTGGAGTAGTAAGAGGATTGCATTCTGTCATACCAAACTTGGTCAACAGATCTCCAATGTACTTCTTTTGAGAAAGAAATATGGACTTCGGATGTTGAGTCACTTCAATAGCAAAATAGTAATGAACATAGCCCAAACTAGTCATTTCAAAACCTTTTCCCAATTCCTTCTTTATGGATGCAACGTAGCTTTCATTTTTCCCTGTCGTCAAAAGATCATCTACATATACCTGAAGATATACAATTGTTTTTCCAACTTTCTTGACAAATAAAGTTGCATCATCAAGATCATAATGTTCCAAATTTAGTTTCAGAAGATGCTCAGTTAGTTTTTCATACCAGGCTCGCGGTGCTTGTTTGAGGCCAAACAAGGATTTCACAAGTTTGCATACTTTATGTTCATGTCCTTTCATAGCAATCCTTCAAGCTTGGAAATAAAAACATTCTCTTTTAGATCTCCATTCAAGAAAGCATTTTTTACATCCATTTCATGGACTTTCCAACCGTTCTGAGCCGCTTGGGCAAAGAGTGTCTGGATGGTAGCCCATTTTGTTGTGGGGGCAAAAGTCTCCTCATAATCGACCGCTTCCTTCTGTGAAAAATGTTTTGCCACAAGCCTAGCTTTGTGCTTGTCAAGTGAGCCATCAGCTTTATACTTGTTCTTGTATACCCACCTGCAGCCAATTGTTTTGGTTCCTAATAGAGGATCAACCAGCTTCCAAGTGCCATTCTTTATGAGGGAATCATACTCCTTTTGCATCACTTCTTTCCATTCATCATGAGAAGAAGCTTATTTGAAGGAAGTTGGTTCAAAATCTGTAGACAAATTCAATTCACAATCATAAGAAGCATCCATATCAATAGGTGAATTAGAGTCATCTACATCACCTCCATTTTTTCTGGTTTGAATTTCTAGTTCCTATCTTTCCAACCTCATCAGGATGAACACTTTCAAGTGTCTTTATCAACCGCTTGGGAGGACCTTTCTCAGATGGTCTAGGCTGCTTTGTTGATTGAGTTGGGACTGAATCAAGATTGAGTCTCCCAATTCTATCAATCACATCACTTAAAGCATCATCTGTTGTTGGAGTTTCATGCGGGGGAGAGTGTTCTTCATAAGAAGATTCCACATGTTGATCTAGTATAGGAATCCCCCCTCCAATATGTGGAATCTAATTATCAAATTATTGAAATGATTTTGCATTTGTGAATCTATCCAAGTGATCAAGTTGTCACTCAACAACATTGTTAGTTTTGGATGATTCAAGAAAAATTACATCTCTAGATACAAAAAAAAAATTATTGACTTCATCATAGAGATGGTATGCTTTGGAGGTGTTTGAATACCCTAGGAAGATACAATTACGATTTCTAGCAGAAAGTTTGTTTCTATGTACCTTTGGTATGAAGGATTAGTAGGTGGAACCAAAGACCCTAAGATGCTTTATTGAAGGAACATGCCCATTCTGGAGACGACTTGATATATCTCCATATCTCGGCTTGATATATCATGTTGTTGGCTTGACGTGTAAAAGGATTGGGCATTCTCTAATGAGCTGCTGGCGACGTAGAACAATAATAATATGCGGCCTATATGGTCACAACAATCATAATAAGGAGGCTAAATTAACAATAACAAAAAGGGGGCTATAGTAGTATTATAAGGAGCTAACATAGAGCTCTCCACACTCAACTCCCATGCATTCCCCCCATCAAAATAATCATAATCCTTTGTTTTGATCAACTTTTACTGAAATATCGATGTTGGAACTTCTGTGCATTACATTGTCCAAGTGTACTATGGTATCACTCACTATTCTCCTGTTATAGCATGTTTCTTAGTCATTGCAGCTACATTATCATAAAATGGGTTTCTAAGTTTTTTTCCATGTTGAGAATTGAATTTCTTTCAATATGCACACTCAACAAGTACTTTCAACAAATTTACCCTCTTCAATCAACATTGTTCTTCCTTGCTACTCTCCAGGACTCATAGAGCTTAAGATTTAGATTAGGATGGCTCGCTAAGCTTTAGTTTGATCATAGTACTCATGTGGCCATTTTCTCATTTATATCTTTTTGGTGTGAGGAACACTTAGGTTTAACTTGTTTTGTGTGAAACAAGGTCAAGACAATGATTTATTAACGTTATTGCATATCATAGTCCTTGATGCTTCAACCCACTATGTACTTAATCCTTCAGCCCTTTTACTACAAATGACCAGGTGTTGGCACCGCAAGCTAAACCACTGAGGCAATTATACTTTATAATTTTGTAGGCTCCTATTCCTTTACCTCTCTAGCATATCTTCTTCTATTGACTAGGAGCCATGAACAAGCACTAAAATAATTGTCAACCCGTTCATACTTGTTTAGACTTCACAAGTGATCAACATCCAACTTTGGCATGACTGCTAAATAGAGAAGGACCTTGCCAAAATCAAGATTGTTGCTTGGTCATGGTCCCGGGGTCTTATTCACATAACTCAAGCCAATGCAACCCTTTACAATACTCTCACAATTCTTTGTTTATAGCTCACAGTACTTAAACAACAACCCTTCAATGTGAATTGGCTCTTTTATGCTATTGGTCATATAACACATGAAACCTTCACAAAATATGTCGTGGATGTCCGCTTAATTCTTTTGACATAATTTGACTTGACAAGAATAGTTATGTTCTTTGGTACCATTTCCCTATTCTTTTCAAATGCACCTTTGCTTCTAAATCACTAGGGTTAGTACTCTAGGGTATCATCATTTCTCATATCCTCCACGATATATTTTTTCCCACCTAGTGTTGTGCCTTTCTCCATCTCTCAAGTCTTATCACCAGGGAAATTTTCAACTATGTTTCTTATGAAATCGTCATGGTCATACCACTAGGGTGACGTGTGTGTGAGGCCTCTACTAAAACAATCAAGGTGATGTGTCATTTGGGGTTCCACCTATGCAATTCCTGTTGATCTTGCTCACCTTGCCATCGGTGCTTGCCACTATTTCCTGGTTCTTTGTCATCCCAGAACTTTGATCTTGAGTCCCTTTGAAAAATTCTATGAAAATATCACTGAGGTGATGTGTACCATGGGCCCTACTGCTGCAGTCACTAGATAATGAGGAAATCATTGGAGTTATGTCTATCTTCCACCATGCCATCAAGTCCCATGCTCCCTTTCGACACCAATGGGAAGATTATAGGGGTTAGGCTTGCGAAGTGATGCGTCCCTGGTGGACTCGTGCATCCTCTCTCTTGGGCCTCTGATTGGTCCACCTTTATTCCACCTGTATAGTGACAACACTGGGGCCGTTCACCAACTTTGGGGAAAATCCAAATTGTTGTTAATTTTGGAAGCCACGATAACTATCACCAATCTTGGCCTAAAACTTTGACCCTTTTGACCTACAGCCTTTGACTCGAAATAAATTTTGAGCCAAGTGATACTTTATAAACCTTGATATATCATTGGAAAGCTTTCTCCAAGCACTATCCAACCACACAATTTATAAGAACATATGAGCTAATCTCTGGAGGTAGAAATGCCTTCAAATCTATAACTCTCCTTTGTGCTCTGACCAAGGCTCCAACTCCAGCTAAATAGGAAACACACCTCATCAATGCCAATTACACCAATGCATCAAGTTGACTTCAATGACAACAATTTGTTACCAACACACTTATGCCATATGCCATCCTAGCAATGCAAACAATCCAACATTTTTACGGACATAACTTTCAATCGATGATTTAGATTGAGGTGAAATTTATATCACCAAAAATATCTCAACGAACTGAATGCGATAGTTATGTTTGGTTTTAGATTTGATGACTTTGAGAAAAAAGAGGCTTTTTAAATTCCATCCTCATAATAGACCTTGGGAGTTTGGTTAAAGCAAACAAGTAACAGCTCCTACCTTAAGGGGATGGGATGGTAGATTACAACTTTCTTATTTTTAATCAATGTCTATATGCTTTCATTTCTAGCTTCTATTAACTTTTAAACTGCCTCCATTAATTTAATATTAGCTATTAAGATGAGATCTTCATTTACAAAAAAAAATTCCATTTAGAAATTTATTGAATATGTTATATTTATAATCTATACAACTTAACCTCAAATGAATAGGTCCAGTCTTTAAAATGAATAGGCCAGTCTTTATTATTTTATATAGAAATAAAAAATGCTTCATTTAATAAAAAATAATGATAATAATTGGTTGAAATTTATAAAGCTAAAAACTAAAATTGTGACTAATACACACATATATCGATTTAGCTAGTTAAAAAAAAATATATACCTCACACTGAGACGATGAAACAGTGAAGCATAATCAAATTTGCAAAATATTAGAAGCAATGACGTATGGATTGAATGTTTTCCGACCATATATAGCAAAACGCTGAACAAGATCCATGCACAGTGACGCAGATTACCAGAGCGCAAACAAATCCCTTGGTTCTCTGAATATGTACCATTACCAGGAAGCAGCCGAATCTCCTCGCCCGCTGAATATGTACCACTGCACAGTGTTGACAGGTCGACAAACTGGAGAATTAAGCTTTCGGTTGGTAACTGAACATCAAACTTTACGTCTCTCATCATGACGAAATTGAATAATTCTCAAGCTTATGTTATGTTTTCAATTGATTTTACGCGTCTTGATTGCAATCTTTGATATCCTCGGGTTTATGGAACGTAGCTTTCTCCTTATTGACAGCTGTCAACAAATGTCGTTACCTGTCTTATGTCCCCTCAACATATATAGGATTCGATGGATGACATTATTTAACATATTGTACGCTCTCGTGTATTGTGTCGGCACAATGGCACTGTTCTGCTCGATCCAAATTTATTAGATATTCGACAGTAATAGCTATGCTCACTTATATATAAAATAATAAGTAGTTATGCAACAATTTTCAATAATTCCATTAGGTTAGTTTCATGACTGACTATCACACTCATTTTGAGTATGATCATTTCTTTTCATAAATTTAGGGCGGCGGTATCGTTATATTTTTGTGAGTTACAAGGATACAAATGATGGAGAAGTGAAAAACTCTTGAAATTGAGATTTAATTTTAGTGTATAAATTGCATTTTGTGATAAAATATTCTTTATTATCATATTTGTTAATGGTTTGTTAATGTTTTAAAGATTACAAACTTTTTCACTTTAGGGTCTTGGAGGTTTGTCCAAGAAGAATTATTATTTGGCAGCTTATTAGAATAAAACTCTTGAAATTGAGATTTAATTTTAGTGTATAAATTGCATTTTATGATAAAATATTCTTTATTACAACTCTGTTAATGTTTTAAAGATTATAAATTTTTTCACATTAGGGTTTTGGAGGTGTGTCCAAAAAGCATTATTATTTGGTAGCTTATTAGAATTTTTTATAAGGTGTCTTCTTTTTTATATTTTTTTTTTATCCATATTATTTTTCTTTCTGGTAAAATGAAAAAATATTTGTAATTAAGAACTCCCTACTCTGTAACATGATTTTCATAATTTTAAATTAATTATCAATAGATGGTGGGATTTAACCTCTATAAAATATTTTAGAATATTCATAGAAATAGTCATACTTTAAAGATTGAGATTTATGTCAAAATTAGCTATGGCCATTTTCTTTTAAATTTATTAATTAAAAATTTGTCATATCAATAAGTGTCTTATGAAATGAATTATGGTTTCTTGGACATGTTGTGTTCATAAGCTATGATATTATCCTATGGTATTATCACAAAACCTATTTACAAGTTAAGAACCTCCATAGAAACTAGAGATGAATCTTTGAGGTTAGTAATCTTAATACATGATTTATTTAATGTAAATATGTTTAAGTGATATATTAATTCTTCCAATTATTATTATTATTATTATTATTTCAAATAAAATTTAAGAATATTTTGATACTTATTATGGATTGATGTTTATCAACCATTAAATATAATGCAAAATTTAAATGATAAAAAATAATAATAATAATAAAATGTAAAAAATAAATCCTAAAAAATATTTTAATTAAAATATATACTAACGTATAAATTTGTCATCTTCACCTTTTATATATAGAAACGCAGAAACTAACATTAAACACTAATTAGAATTACTTTTAGGTATTTTTGAATATTTCATCTTCCTCATATATTATACAAACATTATTTTCTAATATATTTATTTGCATATATTTTATTTTCATTTTTGTATGGAACGTTAGTGATGTAATAGATTATTAATAATTATTTGTTTTTAAATATAACATCTACAAAATCAATAATATAAATTGTTTTATATTATATGACAATTAAAATTAACAATATGGTTTTACAGAAAAAACTTACTATATAATTATCTAAATCACTACAATTAATCATCATATAATTAAACTTATTTTCCCCTAATTGGGGTGTTAATGTGGATGATGTGGGCCCTTGGAGGCCGAGCCCGCTACCCCGTCAAATGTAATGGGTAATAAATAAGACGAGGACATGTCCTAATATCACATGTAATGGCATGCATTGTTTACAATTAGCATTTTCTATTAATTGAAGTCACATGGAGGGTTTAGGATCAATTGTTTGGGGTTTGTATGTTCTTCCTCCTTCTATAACATGTATTGTATACGTTTTGTGATAGTGAAGATATTGGTATTGAGACTCACGTCTAAAGTTGTGACGAAAAGAGATGAAGGCGTTGCTTTGCCGCCACGAAGGTGGTGGCAGAAATGAGAAATATTCCTAGGCATTTTTATATATATACCATTGTTGGGAACTTTGGTGAGTTGGCAATTTTTTTCAATTGCCACATCCTTCACAGAGACCTTGGTCATTTCCCTTTTTGTCTACTTTTTCTGGTCACTTTGTTTCTCAGATGTGTCGAGTCTAACTGTAATGTGTTAGAGTCTTTGTATTTTTGTCTCGAATACCAACTTTAGGTTGTTGTTAAGGGTTGGGATGGTTTGTTCCTTTGGAAGTGTCTCCTATTTCCGAGCCACAGGATTTGGCGAATATTTGGGAAATGTCTTATTGAACAGGTTAAGGTTTTACCGCACTAGCATGCTAAGTTTGTTGTGTGGTTAGAAACACCCAAGTGGTTGTTTTTTCAATGTTGTGTTCACGAAATTATGGGGCTTTTGGTTATATTTGAGTCCCTTTCTATGTTTTATTGTCTGAAGATTTAACTCTTATATAAAAGCTATTGATCCTTCTATCTCTTTTGACATATTCTATGTAAATTTTAGATTTTATGTGCTAAGCTATGGAGATCATATTTTAGGGTGGTGTCTTTCTGCTTTTGTAGGTGGTTCTAGTTTATTTTCTTATTTCTTTGCAGGGAGAGGACTTCATAGGAGTGGTTTAAGGTGTGGTCCTAAGGTTATATCCATTCCACTAAGAAAAATAATATGATGTAGATGGGGTATGGGTGGAAAATGATCCTTAGGGTCAATGATGAGCGTGACGCTTCACTCATGACTCAGTCACAACCTATTTAAATGTGGTTCCATCAAGGACTAGGAATGAAATTTAGAATATGGAAATTCAAGAAGGGATTGAAAGACAATCTCATTTGGTCTCTAATGTCATGGATAGCATGTTAGCATGGGCTCCTAACCCTGGTCACACCAAGTGTAGGAAGAAGAAATATTTCAATTATGTGGTTTTGGACTGGGAGATGAAGACAATTTGGGGTTTGTTCTTGAAAAACAAGCGAGTGGCGCATTATAAATTGTTCACCTCCTTGGAAGACATCAAAAGGATGCCTATAAATCAACATTTCTATCACATGTGGAAGGCCATATCACTTGTGAATCAGCTAGCAGTGATTTCATGGACACTCCAAGATCTAATATGGGAATCCCTGTAACAATCTCACCTTCGAACAATGACTTTTGACCAAGTGAGATGGATTATAAGTTTGGAAGATTATGCTTCATTGTTCAACCCATATTATAGGTAATATGTTTATTTTGAAGGTATTCAATACTAGTTTTTGTTCTGGCGCATCTTGAAATAGGTGTATGTTTATTCTTAAGGTCCTATTTTTTTTTTGTTTACTCTAGCTCATCCTAGTATATGATTTTGTGTCTTGTTTATTTTGGAGCCAACTATGGCATGTTTGTGGGTCAATTTGGGTAATTACACTTTTTGGCATCACTATGTATGGCAGCTTAATTTTTTTATTGTTGACATGGCCACTCACTATGTATTAGAAAGGTGTGAGCTATGGTGGTTATATCAGTAATTCTATGATAATTTTATTTGTTGGCAATGTAACAAGTTGTACTCAAATGATCTTGTTGTCGGCCTCAGTGCACAACTATGCTGGGTTTCGATTGTATTTGAACTTGCATGTGGGCTTTATAGTTTGAGTCTTGTGGCAAAGAGAAATCGTTTCCTAAGAGAGTAGTCTAGAAAAACTATGCATCTATGTTTTGTTGAGTAATACAAAAACCCCACTTTGTAAGAAAAAAAAAAAATTAACTTAGTGCATAAAATCATTTTATAATATATTATTATTGGCATTAATACACATATCGCTTAATCATTTTTAACAGCGACTTTTCTATGAGTATAAGAGCAACGTGTTGCTAAGGGAAATTTCCCCTAAGGACCCTTTGCAAACAACTATTTATCTAAAGTCTTTTAGAGCAGGGAAATTTTCTACTTACAGTACCTATTATAGAACGCACGCTCGAAGGGGGACAAACTACAAGTCCACTACGAGTGAATCCATATGAATCAGTTCAACTACAAACAACTTTGACAAGTGCGTACATTCCCACCTATTGTCCTCTTGTTAAGTTATACTTATTTCCACTATGAGTAATTCTCCTCATCTTTCTAAACCCCCCTCTATTAAAAGGATGCCAAGTAAAATTACCCTAGGGATTTTAATGAGTACATTAAATCTTCAGAAAGAACAAGAGAAGACTAAGAAAACCATTTTAAACTAGAATTAACTACAATTCTTCTCAATAATCACAAATCGTTACAAAATAAAATTCTCTCACTCAAGAGAACTCCAAGGAATGAAAGGTAGAATTCAAGAAATCATGCATAACAAACAAGCAATGGTTAAAGAAAATGACACTTTGAAAAACGATATTAAAAATCTAAAATACCAACTTCAAAATAACTCAGCCTAAATACCACAAAGAATAAATTAGATATTCAACTCATAAAAGAAGAAATTAATCATCTAATTGTACTCAACCATGAGTGCCACAAAAAAGCCTTACACGTTATAATTGTTAGCATTTAAGAACAAAACAATGAAGACAAAATAGAATTAGTTAAGAAAAATTAAAGACAAAATCAAATTCAAACAATTTATCTCATCGAAGCAATAAGGGTTGGAAATATAATTGAACGTAAACATAGACTATCCGTGTCAAGGTAAGTTGTAGTGACCATAAATTAGATATACTAGGGAAATCCCCTAGCCTAAAAGGAACGCAAATCTGTATAACTGAAGACCTCATTGCAAAAGACCAAGCTAAGCCTAGGAAAGAAGTACAAAAGGTCAAGGAGGCAAGAAAAGAGGGTAAATGGGCAATGATTAGGAATAGAGAATATATTATTAGAGATAGAGTCCCAAACATGAATGATAAATACAGAATGGAATAACTCTAGATCCTCTTTTGGAGATGTCATGGTTTTCCATGGTGTAAGAGTCATATGTTAAGTTGGATCCCAAGTGATGTTGATCTTATTCCTTTAGTTAAAACTTGGGAGCATGACGAACCTAGGGTCTCTCACCTTGACGGGTTCACTCTTTGGTCTACCTAGAATAAGAAATCCAACAGGAAAGGTTTTGGTGGTATAACATGTTATATTAGGAACATTGTTCCCTCTAGCATCTGACTTCATAAAAGTGAACCCTTCAATCATTACATTTGGATTGAGATATTTGATTCTACAACCAATAGGATCTTCCTTCCAATCTTCTATTTTTCCCCTATCAACTCTATATCCTATAAGAAAAACAACCTTGACAAGAATTGTACTTTCAATACCTTAGAAAAATACATATAAAACCTAAGGAATGATGGAAATATCCTTTTTCTTTGGGACTTTAATGCTCGTATTACTACTAATCAAGTTATTATGTTAAGTAACAACTCTCAACCTGACCACTTGTGGCTTGATGAGGATGGTCACTTAGCCAATAGATTCAAGAGAAAATCTCAAGACATAATCGAGAACTTATTATGCACCGAGATCCTTAAAATTTGTAGTTCCCAGGACCTAATAATTTGTAATGGTGTTAATAAATGGACACTCTCTGATCAGATGACCTATTTCCATGGGTTCAGTAGCAGCATCGTGGGTTATGCAATATATGACATCCATGTCCTTAAACTTATTACAAACATTGAGCTTCTTAATGGGTATGAGCCTGACTCTGACCATAGGCCTTTTTCTTTATCCCTAAATCTTGTTATGCATACCACCCACATATAGGAGAACAATGAAAGAAAAAGTCACATTCACTTTGATATAAGTTATGTTGACCTTTTCGTAAGGGACTTGGAAAGGAGTTTATGCTCCCTGACTTATAATAATAACAGTGATCAAATATATAACCATTTTACTACTAAAATTTCCACTACAATTAGAAAATTCTATAATAAGATTTCGTACAAGAAAAATAGTAGAACTTCCAATCCTTAGTATGATAAAGACATGTAAAACTGCTAGGAAAGCAATCAAAGATGCCCCTATTGGAAGAATTAATATCCAGAATATATGTATATACAAACCTCTCATTAAGAGGACGAAGAGGTCATATATTAATAATATACAACATCATCTTCTCCACCCTTCTAAAGTTGCACCCAAAAAATTTTGGCGGAGTATGCTTATCCGTAAAACTAAAGATAATCATTTTATTCCCCTAGAAAATTGTGATAACTATCTTAAGAAGCTGTGTGACTCTTTGGACACCATGGGAACCTATTAAACACTCATATTAAGCATAATATTTTTTCTCTAGAAGACATTGAGTAAGGGATTAATAAGCTCACTAATGGGAAAGCCAAATATATTGAAGGTTACCAAGTTGAAATCTTTAAAATGGGAAAAACTATCCTCATTCCTCATCTCCACAAGATTCTCAATTTGGTTGTGAAGAATGGCTTCCCTAAGCTTTGGACACAAAAGCCTTATTGTGCCTATATTCAAGAATAGGGACAAGAGAATTCCCTCTAACTACAGGACCGTTATGGTTAGCCACATCCTAGACAAGGTTTAAGGGCTCATTTTGGCAAAAAAGCTTAGCCTTTGGCTTGAGAACTAGGGTAAAGGAGCTAAAGGGAAGATTGTTTTAGGGGACATCACTCGACCATCGGCCATCTTTTCCTCGGGATTATTGTGGAGGAATGTTGCAATAGTAAAACCGATCTCTTTTGTTGTTTTGTTGACTTTAGAAAATCTTTTGACACCATCCCCCGAGATAATCTTTGGGTGACACTTGAAGAGATCATGGTTCCTCCTGAACCAAGAATTGCTCTCATTCCCCTTTGCGAGACTATCATTTACAATCTTAAGACCAACAAAGGGTGATCTAAATATGTTAAATGTAATATTGGGGTTAAACAAGGTTCTCCCCTTTCCCCTACCATTTTTGGTATTTATATCGATAAACTAGAGGAGGTTTTAGAAACTACATGATGCAAAGGCATCGAGCTCACTAGTATTGTCATTACTCTTCTCCTTTATGCTTATGATATCATTCTTCTCACAAGGAGCCATGATGACCTAGACAAGCAGCTTAAGACTCTTCATGTATACTTCTCCAAGATGGATATGACTGTTAATGCTGACAAGACTAAAGTCATGATCCTTAAATCCAAAAAGATGACCCATGGTAGTTTCTTCTATGATAACCATTGTCTTGACCAAGTTTCTTCTTATAAATATTTGGGTATTGAATTTCCTCATCATCTCAACAAGAATTATAGCATTGAGAAAAGAATTATTGGAGGCTGGAAATCTTATTATGATCTTGACAATAATTGTAAATTTCCCGATCTTTAGATTTCAAGTAAAAAAAGGTTCCTCTTTGAGACTCTCATCACCCCTATTATATTATACAGATGTGAAGTTTTGGGTTGCATTATATCTACGGACTCGTGGAGAAAGGTTGATATGATCCAAAAGTAATTCATAACCTATAACCTCAAAATCAAGGGAAATACTCTCTATCCTATCCTCTAGATCGAAGATGGTTTGTTCGCCATTGAAATTGAAGCTATGTTTAGATATCTAATGTATAAGAAGAATCTTCACGATATGGAATCCAAGGGGCTCCAAAAAATTGCTTCTAACTTTAGTCAAAACCCCCACATGTGCCTCAAGCATGGGTGGAATGAAGATGCTTAGTCTTGGCTCAACCTTTGGAGGATTAAGGAGGAGATAATCATTGGAAGGAATGACAATATCTAAGATACTATTAGCTCGAGTTTTAAGGACAACATGTGGTATGCTAAGGAGATGGAGGGTAAAAGGAATCTAAGCTACTATAAGGACGTGATGAAACCCACCCTTGATAACCAGAATTCTCTTTCCATATTGACTAGAACCAAGAAAAAAATGAACATTGCTAGGATTAGAACTATCTCCCATGAGATGCAGAGTGAGACCAGGTAGTGATCTACTCCCAATACTCCCTGGGATGATATAATTTGTCAGATATGTGATACTAAGAAGGTGGAATATGAAAATAACCTCCTTTTAAACTACCTAGCTCTTGCCCATATCTTCTCTCAATTCCCTATCATCAGCCACACCTCCAATCTTATTGACATAGTAAGTCAGCCCAACTATAGCAATCTCGGGACACTTCTTTCTCTACTCTTTGATTGAAGAAACAAGATTTGGAAGAATGAAAATTAAACTCTCTTCTCTTG
Source organism: Pinus tabuliformis (assembly GCA_031772625.1). NCBI lineage: Eukaryota > Viridiplantae > Streptophyta > Pinopsida > Pinales > Pinaceae > Pinus > Pinus tabuliformis. The sequence continues at coordinate 1,338,869,973 of CM062820.1, forward strand.
AGGTCTAATAGACCACATTAGTCCTAGTGGATGTTGATCATCATCGTCATCATAACTATTTCATTAACCAACCATCTATCTCAACATATGTTAAGTATAGATAATATTTTTATTTTTATCTAATATTTCAACCAATTTCCAAAAGCCTACTAAAATGTCATTTATTACATATTTTCTAATTTCTGATCTCCCTCATATATAAGTTGGACTTAAAGCCATGTAAAAACTTTAGGTTTAAAATTTATTGGTTAGTATTATTCTTCATATTACTTTAATCACACAACATTCAAATCAAGTGAAATTATTTGTGATAATGTATTTGTATTATGTGATTTATTTTCTAGAAAATACATTGACATTATTCAGTTTTAGGAAATATATTATTTATTATAGTATTTCTTATTAACATTTCATTTTTATATTTCTCTTTGTCAAAAGTAGGGTATATTGGAGTTATATTGCAATGTATCTCAAGTTAAATTCAATTATTTATTAAATTTTTAAGATAAACATTAAAGTTCATTAAAGTAGTTTAAAATTTAAATATTTAACTAAATATTTTGAAAATTAACAAATAATTTTTTATTTTTTTAATTGAATGATGTACAAGAAATGACTAATTTTGTGGTTTTAACATATATATATATAACCAAGTGCCTTAACTATTAATTATGTGTACCATGAAATCTTTACATAAGACATTATGATACCAACATTATTATTATTTGTTCATTTTTATCCTTTCAAACATATTGTTATAAAAGTGTGTGTTACATTTTGTTTTACTTTGATTAATGTAGATGACATATTTTTATAACTTTTATTTCAAATTCTATCTTTTAAAATAATTTTATTATTATTATTATTAAGCTTGTTAGATCCTCCTTTTTCGTTAGTTTATAAAGAAAATTTACACCACATAGATTGGCTATGTGGCCTCAACTTTCCGAGTGGGAAACCAAGTTTGTTGGCCACCTACATGCAATGTATGTCATCCAGTAACAAAAGAGTTTCAATCTTTCTATCCAAGCTATATAAGTCTCAGATTCATGTCCATATTCTAGATATCTAGTCATACATATACTCGCATATTTAAATGTAAAAGCTATCTCCATATATAAACAAAACTAACAAGAGAGATTGTCTAGTCATGTTGTTCAGCAGAAGAGAATTCCACTCGAGCTGGGTCTTTGGTGTTCATTCCTAACAATTCGGTTGGTTCTTAGATACAAGGGATGTGCCTCCAAATTCTGCCAAGTCTAACACCCTGCTCATGCATTGAAAATGAACCTTCTGAAATTCCTCTTTATAATTGGGCATGCCTTGAATAGTGACAGTCATGCCCAACAAAATCTACTCCATAGTATTTTCCAATAGGCTTTTCATCAACCAATACATGTATAGGGTCTATTTGAATTTAGTGTTCCTACCTCTAGTGTTGCCAGGGTCTGGGACAAGGGTCCTCTAGTCCTCCATTTCCGTGTTTGTCTCATTCCCCTGTTTAACTTCATCTTCCCATTCCTCTAGAATTTTATGTATACCTTCATTTGTGCCTTCACAGTATCCCTTTGCTTCCACACTGATATGTCTCTCCACATATTTCCTACCTCTATGGGTCTAAGGCATGCCCGATTCCTTATCCTTTCTGGTCTCTTGGGTCCATCTTCCATGACCATGGCTTTTCACAGGACGAACCATGGTTGTGTTGTCCCAACCCTGTTCATTTTAGCAATTTGTTAACTAGTGACAGTTAAATGGAATACAACAATAGCATTTCAACGAGGTGGTAGTATTACAACTTTCCAACCTTCCTTGTTCCTCCCCTTCCCCATCAATTATAGTGTCGGGGTCATCGTGTTCGTAGGTAAATTCCCCAGAGGATCCAACCCACTATCATCCCCAGTGGTACCTCTTCACCACAAACACCTCCTCTCAGCCTCAAGTAAGTTAGATTCCACTCTTCAATTACAGGTTGGTGAGCACGACCACATTCCCTTTTTAAACCAAACAAGGCATGCATACCATTTCCCCTTTGCCCAGGACACAATTAGAGATCCGAACCCAGTCATCCCCTCATCCTTAAGCCCCATGGCACTGGCATCACCTATATGCTTGTCATACCCAGATTTCCTCCCTTGCCAGAATTCCCACCCATAATTATCGACCTTTCCCCTTCTACTAATGTTTCTACCTATCTTCTAGTAGCTACACATGCATCTAAAGCAAGGACCATCTCCTAGAGTACGTGTGGATTAGCAAACTCTACCCCATAGGCTTGTAGCTCTAATTATATCTGTAGGACCCCTACGAGCTACCCCACTTCGTCCTCTATCCAATGTTCCTAGGGTTCCCATGTGGGACAAAAGAGTTTCAAGTCTAAGGGAAATGGATACAATATGAAGCAGGTGCAAGAGACAGACGCAAAACTAGGAAAATGCCACCAGCATCCACCCCTAATTCGTCCAACACTACTCAATTTCACAGTTTTCACCCATAATACTCCCCCTCTCCCTCAAGAAAAAACCAAAACAGGTAAACATTGGAAGGGTTGAGAGATATTAAAGTACATACCCATTAACTCCTGTAGGAAGACAATGTGCTCGGTGTTGTGGATGGCATCTAAAAACCCGTATGTTGCACCAACCTCCTCATCCATGAGCAATCTGAACTACAACTCCCAATTGTCTCCCTTCTCTGTTGTTAAGGCCATCACTAACATAACGCTCCCTACCACCTTTCCCACCTTCCCTGCATTCTATCATGAAATGGTGCACCACACCCATCACATCGAGCGTGTGGGCAGCGGTGGTACTGTACTCATAGGTATAGTCGATTAAACCTCTATTCAACATAGAAACCACCAACTTGCACCCTGATTAGGGTCCTGGCCACTTGAAGGGCCATATTGTAGGCTTTTCCTCTCATCCCGTACCAATATTTCAGCTAGTGTCTGATATCCATCATCGGGATGGACTAGCCAAATTTTTTCCACCAGGATATTTTGATGATTACAATCCCAATTAGCTAAGAAGTCTGCCCCTTAATTGCCTTCTCCCTTGACATGATTAACCATGATTTAGTCAAACTTGTGAATCAACTCTATGATTTCTTACATTAGTCTAGTGTTTCTCTAATTGTGGACAAGCTTATCCCATTTGGATCCATGGTTAAAATTTTTCAGTGTGCTGATGACTAGGCTTGAGTCTCCCTCAACCATTAATTTTTGGTATCCCATTTGGATGTCTATCTATAGGCCTTGCTTGGGTGTAGCAAATTCTACTTCATTATTACTGGCAAACCCACAAGAATTAGCATATATTAACCAAGTGTTAGCCTAGGAGTCCAAGAAGAGACCACCTAGGCCAACCAGTCCAAGGTTGCCCTTTGAGGCCCCATGGAAACCTAGTTTTATAAATCCTTGCCCCGTAGCTGTGAACTGATCAAGAGATGTCATTCCCTCCCTGTTTTTTTTCCAGGCATAGGGAGCTATCATTTCCGGAGATAAGTTAAGTTTTTTCATCATTCGAGCTTCTTGGGGGGGTACCTACCAATCCTCTTGGTGCCATTACTATGATAATATCGTTTCCATAGTGTTCTGAATTATTCCTTCCCAGACTTTTTCTCCATATGAGGATTGGTTCTTGAAGATTTGGTGATTTCGTTCCTTCGAGATGGCCCATAGATTTAGTCCTAAGGCCAGTCCCCAAGCTTTGTTTATCAATGGGTTGGTGAAGATGTGGCTTCTCGAAAGGATATTCTTTCCCTGATACTATGGCAATCCTGATCCATTCTTCCAAAAACTCCTTGCATCAACCTCCATTTCTATTTAGCGAACAAGCACATGTTTAGCATATGCTCCAAATCTTCACTATGTTGTTGGCAAAGCCAGCAAAAGGAAGGTTCATGAAATTTCCTTTTTTAGAGTTTATCCTAGGTTAGAATACGTCCTTTACTAACTAACCATAAGAAATGTGTTACCTTTGGCCACCATCCTCCCTTCCATATTTTTTTCCATATTATATTATGTCCTTCCTGGGCTTGCCCTGTTTGGAGATCGTATGCTTCTTTTATGGTAAAGGTCCCTTTTGTGGTATGACCCCATCTCAGAATATCTAGATCATTTAGGACAATTAGTTTTCTCGATCCCAGTTCTTTATCTAAATAATTCCACTGATCAGTCTCTCAAGCATGATTCCAATCTTCTTTCCTTTTCCATCGTTTCCACCCTACCACCCCTTATTCTTCTTTCCAAAATTACCCTACCAGGTGGAATTTCCTGTCTCTTGTATATATAATTATGTCCCTCAGATCCTGCCATTCAAGAAGTTGTTCTCCTTGTTTGCAGGATTCAGCTAGAATCTTGTTGTTTTACCATTGCGAATTTCCCATAAGGCATGATAGTTAATGAGGTTCCTGTTTTGGGCTTCTAGGTTCCACACTGCTGATCCTTTCAAAGGTTCCCTATATTAAAGAGTATCTTTGGTTCTCTCTAGAATGCTATATATTCTTGTCCATATTTGTTTCCAAATATCCATTCCTTCTCCTATCCATCTCCACCATAATTTTTCTCCCATAACTTGGTTCGCAGTGTAGTAATATCTAAGGCCTAGTCCCCCTACCATTTTATTTTTCACTAGGCCCGACCAAGATACGAAGGCCCATTTTCTAACTTTTTGCGCACGACCCCAAAGGAACTTCTTAAAAATTTCAACCATTTTGGAGCAAGACACTATTGGTGAAGCCATGCCAAAGAGTTGGTAAATGGGTATAGATTGAAGCACCGCTTTGAGGAGGATTGTCCTCCCTGCTTAGTTAAGGAATCTTAAAGACTAACTAGTAAGATTTCCCTGAAGCTTTTGAAGAATCCATTTCCATCAAGGTGTCTTCAAAGAATTTTTAGACAGGAGCATTCCTAAATATTTAGACAACAGGGTCCCAATGCCAAACCCCAGTATCCTTCAACTTTCATTAATTGATCTTAGTTTGTTGTATTATCATGATCTTTGGCTTGTCTTTCTTCAATGTCTCTCTAAGTTACCTTTGTTTTCCTCTGCTATTGAGGCCTCTTATTTTCTACGATGTAATAACAATTTCAATAATTTGGGGGGTTTTTGGAATACCTATGATAGCATTACTACCCTTCTAGAATTACTAGTATCTCCCCAACCGTCTGTATGGACTCATTCAAGGTTTTTCTTCCACGCTTATTCCCCCCTTTTCCTTGGGGTCCTAACTCTTGCACATGGCTAGATTGGGAGCCTAGGTGTTCTGGTTGAACTATGATAGATGTACCCTGTTCGGCTTTGTATGATTGGAAGTTTTCCTTATATAATTGCTTCTGGTCTTCTAGAATGGAATGTTCATCTAAGTGCTAAAATTCTTATAGTAAGCGCTTCGTCACTTGCTCCTCGACACTGAAGTCTTCCCTCGGGTTATGAATCTCCATTTGATTTTTCTCTACCATTTGCATGTGGTTCCCATTTCCTTGAGTTTCTATTGAATCTTTTCTCTTGGGCTTGTTTACTTCTAGGGATTTCTTTTTGAAAATTTGCAGCTTCTGTTGTAATGTCATGGATTGCAGCTCCCGCTTCCTCCTCCTATAAGACTAAAATTTGGTTTCGGTTACGGTGCTCTTTTTCGTTTTGGATAACTCTCTGGTTTCCAGTAGGCCTCTAATTCCTTTTCCATCGGTGAACCTCTTGGAACCCTTCGCCATCTTCTCATGTCTTTGATTTCCCTTCTTTTTTCTTATTTGTAGGGTTTTTTCTCTGGTTTAACGGGGAGGCTCGATAAAAATGGCCATATTAATGGTAGCGTCAACATCTAAAAGATATGTGCTCATAATCTAGGGCATGTTGCCAGATCTCATCATGGTATTCAAGTTCTATGAAATCTAGTAGTGGTTTAATGATGTTCATGTAGATGTAGATTCTAGTATAGGAGGTGTACCTTCCCCATCGCATAGAGTCTACAACCTTAATAAAGGCTCCAATTGAGTTTCCAAGCCCTTCTAAGATTTATGGATCCCAGAAATCCATTAGGAGGGTGAAAAGTTGAACCCAGACAAGGGTAGCAAGGAGCTTTTCCAGATCTAGATTGTAACCTTCTTCCCAATGTCTTATAAAAGCCCTGCCTTATTGAAGAAATAGGGCCCATCCTCAAAAACCCTCTCTTTTTCCTATAGGTTGGAGAATATCACTGTGAAGAAGCCTTTTGCACCTAGTTTGAGATCAATGTGGCCCTTCAGTTGCCATCTTTGTTGAATCCATTTAATCAACTCCTTTTCTATTGGCCAGGCTCCAATAAATTTGCAGATAAGGGCATGGTCCTTCATGTACTTTCTGTATTCCTCCAGCTTGTTGTTGGGTATAATGAATCACAGTTTCTTGGTGGCCCGTGGCAGACATTGGCCTCCCAGACTCGCTTTCCATTTCAATCCTAGGACTGTAGTTCCTTTCCCACAACCGTCATTGTTGTCTTCTGCTTCTCCATACTGCCTGGATTCCCCTACCACTATATCCCAATAGGTGGGTATCTCTCCCCCATGCCAGTCTGCTCATGGCCCCGGTTAGCAGGTTTGTCATATGTTGTTGTTGAAGTCCCTTTGCGTCTAGGGATTCTTGCAGGTTTGTCAGGATTATTTTGATGAAGCCCTAACCTCTTGCTTCATCATCGCTCTCTCCTTCCCCAACTCAAATTGCATCATCTTTTAAAATACTTTTTTAAATTAAAAATATATGATTGTCAATTTGTAAACTTTTATCTTAATGTTTGTTTTATTTATTTTGATAGAAAATTTTAGTTATAAAATATAATTTTTAGCTTATTTGATTTAATTCAAAAAATAATATATATGGAAAAAATATTACAATTACATAATAACAACATAATATTCCTTCTTCCTTTAGACCCCTTTGCACTATTCGAAGTTCTCTTTGTTTGGTCAAGGACCCAGTTAACCCCAAGGATGTGAAGTGTGTTTATATTATTCCTTGTTCCTGTGGGGCTCCTTATATTGGTGAGACTGGTCGATCAATAAATCAAAGGATTTCTAAGCATGGTGTGGACATCAAGAATGGGAGGTCTCGCTCCTCCACTTTGGCAAAGCATGTAGAAAGGACCAATCATCACATCTACAAAGAAGAGGCTAGAGTCATCGCAGGGATTGACCATTTTCATCATTGTAAATTTAGAGAAGCCTTAGAAATTGAAAAAAGGTTTGCTAATCTAAACAGAGACAATGGATGGAGTATCAGTAGGTGTTGGATCCCTGCTCTTTCTTCCTAAAATTTTTCACGTTTTCGTGTTTTCTTCTTACACATTTTTTCCTTATATATATCTTTATTTATTTAATATTTGTTAATAACATCTTAACAACTCTGTATATAATTAGTTATTAGAATACTAATCCTTAATAATATCTCCATAGTAATATTTTTCAATTTAATATCCTCTATTAAATTGATTTTCATTGTAATACAAACATTATTTATTTTAATATTATTTAAAGTTCATATCCCCATTTTATTTTTTTTAATAGTTGGTTGGAAATATAATTATTATTACATATAATATTATAGCTTAAATTGATTTTATTTATTATAAAAATAAAAAATTTAACTTAATTCGAAAATATTAATTATTAATGAAAATTCTTTGTGATTTTGAGTCAAAAAAATACAATAAAAAATAGTTAAACTAGTTGTTATTTTCTAACAGCTAGTAAGTTGATCTCTTCATCTATTTACTTCAATACCTAGATATGATTCATCATCTTGTCTTAAAGATGAACCACACTAGTTGGTTCAAAACACGTCGACGAGATTATATCCTATGTGATTTTTACCGAAAAATATTATTATAATTAATATGGATCACAGATGTCTAAACTCAACAATTACATGTTAAAGAAAAAAAGACTAATAAAATATAATATTGAATAAACTAAAAAATGGTAAATTGTAATGTATTTTTAGTACTAAAATTATAAAAATAATCTTCTATACAATACATGTCAAATTAAACTAAATTAAAATAAATATAATTCATATTATTAATAATTATGATATTTCACAATATACTTTAAAGTTAATAAAGTAGTTTAAAATTTAAATGTTAAATTGAATATTTAGGAAATAAAAATAAAAAAATTTCAAATTTTAAAATTTAATCTTGATTTTTATTGATAGGGATATTTCCAAGAAATGACTACTTGTATGTTGTTTTAAATAAAATTGTGAGAAATTAAAATTATTTAAAGAAAAAAAAATTAATATTGGAAAACTATTATTACCCAGTGGTGTAACTATTAATTATGTGTACTATCAAATTCTTGTATATGACAGGTTAATATAGGTTATATTTATTCTAATAATCCTAATTATTAATTATATGAACCATAAAATCTTTATATAAAAAAGTATAATACCGACTTTAATACTATTTTTTCATTTATATCTTCTTAAAGATATTATTTTAAAAATTAGCATTTCATTTTCATTCATTTTAATTAATGTATATGACATATTTTTTATAACTTTTATTTTAAATGCTATATTTCTTGAATACTTTTAAGATTAGAAATACCATATTATTAATTTGTAAATTTTTATTTTAAAATTTATTTTAATTATTTTGATATGAAATTATACTTACAAAATATATTTTCAATTTATTTATTTAATTATAAAAATATTATTATGAGATAATGTGTGTTATCATTTATTTCTTAATTTAAAAATATTAATATAAAATAATAGGTATAAATATTATAATTACACAAATAAAATAATAAAATGTAATACTAATTAATTAAAAAAAAATCATCATATTATAAAGTCTTTTTATTAATAAAATTATAAACAATAATTTTTTTTATAAAAAATTCATAATATAAATATCATATTAAAATAACTTTAAATAATCATAATTCATATTATTAATAACCATGTTATTTTAAAATATATAAATAATATATCACAAGAAAAAACTATATAATTCATTAATTATAATACATCCTATGTTACAAAAGTTAAATTAAAAAAAATTAAGCATATCTATATATCTATCTACCTACCTATATAACAAACACAAAATCCATGTTTTAATTATATATATGAAATTTATATAAATAATATTACTAAAAATCATTATAGATTTATTTTAATTTGATATCTGTTAAGAGTGGAGAATCAAATCTCTCATAACACAAATCTTATTTCAATTTCGTTGTAAAAAATAAATTTACATATTAAAAATATAATCCCTTAAAAGAATTTATTAAACTTATAGTTACAATATGTATAGGTTAATATACTTTTAAAACATGATGTTTAATCATGTTCCAATTTACAATGAAACATGATGTCTAATCATTTCAATTTACAATCTTAGAATATGAGTCTTTCATACACTTATTATTAATCTATTGATCAATTTCAAATATGTATTTTAGCATACACCTTTACATTTACAAATTTCCATTTTACAAAATTTTAAAATATGATATTGTTTGTATATTAAAATTAATCTATCTGAACTAAATATGTATTTTAAAACTAAATTTTAATTTTGTAATAAAATAATTCATATGATTGCATAGCTAACTTTCACATTATATAAAATTTACTTTTGAAATCTTTAAAAGATATTAATTATGATATACTTCAAATAAGTTTTATAATAAAATTTGTAGTTAGATAATTAATTTAAAAATGTTTTATTACTTCAATTTGACTTCTGTATAAACATTTTTACAAACAACTTCATCTATTTCTTTATAACAATAGTTTCATGTATTGGATGAATAGTTGATTTGCTTCTCATTCTATATAACATGAGTATAGAACTAATTTGTCTACTGAGCATAGTAATCCACTCACAAAAATATGTTACAAACTTGTATAAATATACAATTATTTTACATAGTAGTAGCATTCCTTTTATCCTACTTACACTAAGTTTTTGTTATTTTTTTCATAAAAGTCAATAAGTAGCAAAGCAGCATATTATACTTGTTCACAATTCACTTATTATATTTTCAAATTGTTTTTTCCATATTTTTAATAACATATTATTATAAAATATTTTTCTCCATATATAATATACATAATATAAAATAGATTTTTTTTTTTTAAATAATATCAATAATTTTATAAAAAATTATTGTTTAAATTAATAAAGACTAAATATAACATATTTCTGGAAACTTGGACCTAAGTAGTGGGAAATCAAATAGTACACCAAAACTGAGCACGTATATTATCAATGTTGTTTTCTCTATTAAAAAAAGCATATAATTTTTTTATAAATGAATATTTAATCAAACAAAAGTTAATATAAAATTAATACATTTTAACCTGGAAATCAATTTATGTTTTCAAGTGGTTACTCGGATGAGGTGTTTAATCGAAAAAAAGGCGGGGCCATCATTTCCATCATCCCCAAGCATATAAGGGTAAGGATGCTGCAATGCAGCCCCCTTGATAATTACGTTGGCATGAACAATCACACAACTTCGTATGGAAATTAGTATTCTCCGATAACAAGACTAGGGTATTATAATTGTATTAATTTAAGGAGACTTAAAGGCTCTTTCTCATATATTAATGTTGCTAACTTTGGTTTTTCCTCTACCGCTACTCACTCCACTCCTCTTAAGTCTCTCCATGATCCATTATCTTTTCGAGAGAGGGAAAATAATCCTGGCACATGGTGCAAACAGTGAGCATCATTGATGGCTTCATAGTCTGTATAAGTGTTTTATTAACTTAAAGGTTGAATTATGTTTCATGATGGCTCTATTCTACTCAATTTAGCTAGTTCATCTTTTTAATAGTTTTTTTTTTGGTTTTTTATGTATATGTTTTGATTTCTAGCTTTTTCATTATAGCTCTTTTATATCTTTGGTGAGTTTTCTAGTTTGTCACGCTTTTACTGTTTCTTTACTCGCGAAGAATTTGTCACCTTGGTTGCTCCCTTGTAGCAGCAAGGAGCTTATTCCAATGGAAGATTTTTATTATGTGTCTATATAGTTTGTAGGCTACATTATAATTTCTATGTTGTTTATATCTTTGAATTTTCATTCTATGGCTTTTATAGCAATATTTGGATTTGGTTGTGGCCCACCTGGTATGACACTTAAATATCATTTCGATGTAAACTCTTTTTTAGGACACTTCAATCTCATTTTTTTCATACAAACATATCTAAGTAAACTCTTTTTGCAAGACACTTCAATTTCATTTATTCCCATACAAGCATATCAAAGTAAACTCTTTTAGTATATTATGTTTAAATTTTCATGGTCTTTAATCTGGTTTTCTCAGGTATAAACAATGCCAATCTCAGCTCTAAACAATAACAAAAATAATGTTGTCTTTAAAATATTTTTTGATATTTATAAATAAAAAATTTACAAAAAAAAATTAGTACATAACTTGAGTGTATTTCAACTTATTTGAAATTCCCCAAAAATTATCTACCTAATTAAAATATATCTTTCAAATTAATTTTTTTCAATAAAAAAAATTGAAAAAAAATTATTAGACATTTTGTAATTACCTTGTATTTAAAATATATATCCATAATTTAATGATTGTTAAAATAAAAAATAAATATAAATATGACATGCCTTAAGTTACCGATTAGTCCGTCAGCTTAGCCAAATTAACAAGTTAAATGAAAATATATTTTTGACAACTGATTTCTTCGAACATATTCTTTAATCAACTGAATTATGATTTATAATGAACTATAACTTATAATTAGTTTATAATTATTACCTTTCTCGCCGTACAATTTACTTCTGCACAATTACTTCAATAATAGTGAAGATGTTCTATATTTTAAAACTAGTAAAAAGACTATGTGAAGTTCATAATATTAGTTCATTGAAATGTAACTTTGATCATTACGTTAATAGGAATATTTATTTATAAAATTTTAGTTTAATTATTAAAAATTATTAGGTGAATATTAGATATTATGCTGATAAAATATTTTAGCATATTTGTTGGACACCTAATCCTCTAAGGGTTGATGTAGAAGTTGAACAACCAAAAGGACTTCAAAGGTCCACTCGAAATATGAAACCAATGGTCACTCCTATGTATTATAAATATGTATGATTGTGAATAAGAAATACACTCTCATGATTATCTTTAATACTCTGTTGCTGCTATGCATGTGTTTAACATGGTATCAGAGCGGGTGAATTCTGCCCTGCTCATATTTGAGTCATTGTTTTCTGTGGCCACTTCTATTGTCCGTCATGTGAAAAAAAATGTAGCCGGTTGTTGCAGTTGTATTCTTCAACTAGGAGATTGAAGACTATATTCATTAATTGCAGTTATAATGATCTCTGCACACTTGAGCTCCAATTTTAGCCATTATCCTGCCATCCCTAACACATTTATGTGTGACAGTTCCTCTACCTTAGTCTAAATAACTATGTTCCTGACCTCTAAAATCCACAGGTCTCTATTTTTGGTCTCTGATTCACTGTCCATACAGTGAACTTCCCTACCAGAGTCCGCTAGTCGCTTCAGTCTTCTGTTGAATGCTGCGTTTAACGCTTCTCTACACCAATTTTCATGTTAATGTATTATAGTTAATTAATGTGGTTGATCTCCCACTGTTCCATCAGTCTTGCTACGGGTTGTCTTCACCTTTTGGTAGGGACTTCAGCAGAGCTACTGGTTGCTTCACTGGATTTTCTTCCTCTTCCCAAGGAACTGTGCTTCTATAGTTCTGCCACACTAAACCGTTTTCTGGGTTAAGCACTCTCCTCGAATATATAGATTTACGACTGTGAGCTAGTGCCTCCACACAGGATAGAACTAGGTCGAATGTTATTCTTGTTTCAGAAGGAGCGGGTGTTAAGAATTGTTATTTTCCTTTGGAGCAACAAATTCTAGAATTGTGGCATCTAGGGCCGAGAACATCTTCAACGCGGGATCAAACTACAAACATAATTCTATCGAGGGCCAAGAATCCTTCCCTTCCAGTAACCGAGCTAGATTAATGAAGGTAGTACAAGATATATTATGAGTGAGAGTCTTCCATCAGGAAGAGTGATGGATTGAAAGTTGCATGAGCACAAAATCTCGAAAGTCGAGGTACACAGGGAGGCAGACTATTATCTCGTTGACAAAAGTATATTAACTTAAATATCTCATCGCACTGGAACCCATGTACTTTGGTTAAATCATTGCATGCTGAATAAATTGAGGCAGCTGGAACCACTGAGGAGAATTCCCATTCATCGCTAGTGTCAAGTTGATATATTCAATAGTGCACTGAAGGTTGTGGGGATGTCCATCGCATTGAGGAGGCATGTTACCATTGCACGCGAAGGCAACGTGCAGCATAAAGGTCGTGAGAACAGAGGCGAAGGCGTCAACAACAAATAGTAGCCCACAGTCTTGTTCACAACAATGTATTTTTGTAGACAATCAACCCATTTGCATAACCTGTGATAAAGCAACTTAATAAAAGACACCTATATCCAAGTTTTGGAACAGTTACTTCTATAGTGGCTAAGTACAATACTAGAGGGAAAGAGGACAAGTTTACTCCATCCAAGCTATTGTTTGAGTTGTCCTTTATGGGTAGAGTGTATCACTGTGAAGGAGTCAAGTCCCTTTACTTGTTGATGGGTCAAATCTCCTTAATAATTGGCTGCATATACGTCTAAAGTAGGGCCGAGTATTCTCTAATCTTCTGGAGGTGAACACCTGTGGAACAAGAGGGCTGCAATCTCTATAAAAGATACATTTATTTACTTCTCTTGGGCTATATATTATTATTATTACATGGATTGATTGGCTAGAATTTATTTGTTGATATAACATTCTAGGTTTTCCTGAAACGGTGCATGTTTGGAAGGCTCTTGAAAGGTCATGCTATGTTGAAGTTGAAACAGTCAGTGCACGTTCAAATATGGAGGGGCATTTCGAGAAGGCTTAAAATTTGTATATTACTAGTATTTTTCAATTAATATAATTTTGTGGCACTTGTGTGTCATGTGAAATACAAGCAATGTGTAGATTTGGAGGTTGAAGGGATACAAACACAATCTACATATATATGCATTGATCCCTTGTTACTTTGATTGCTGCATAAGAGTTTAGTGGGCTGTATGAACATAATGATTGTTTTGGCAATTAAAAGTAGTCTTTTGTGGAGGAATGTTTAGTTGTTTGTATTTTCAGAACATATTGCATTCTATATGCTGGTCATGAGTGAACTCTTATTCTTATGTAATGGATTGTGAATGCATTACAATAATTGCTGCTTGTTGGTTGCACACTGGTCAATTGGTGCATATTTATAGAGGATATTATTGTGTCTTTGTATTGTGAGTGGGTGTTACATTTCCGCATTGGGTCATAATTGTGATCAATTTTTAAAAGGTGTAATTTTGGCAATGGAGAATGTGGCTCAAATTACTAAAGTATTAAAATTCTTGAAAACTTTGATGCATTCTACTAATCATGATACAGTGAAAATCAACAAGAACACTCTCTATGATATTAAAACCTATCTGCAATATACACAAGGAAAGGTAGAATTTTTGGATCTTGAATCTCAGCTTCAGCAAGCAGAATTAAAATAGCAGAGTGATCATTCTGAACCTGTTTCTGTTCGTAACATAGAAATAGACTCCCATAAGTAGCGAGTTGATTCAGATCTAGTGCCCAATTAAGTAGCAGAATTGCACACAGATGCAGAAATTCAATCTGCACTTCCTAAGTTGGTCATCAGACCTTGGGAAGAGCTTGTCCACAACAAACAAAAAACTTGTCTTGGATATGAGAAGGACGTGTCTTTTCATATTCTAGATTACTCAAAGCCCATTTAGTTTCAGAGTGTTGGATTCCTTCATGACAGTTCAACTTCAGCTGTTCCAGATTTTGCTCCTCTTCCATAGCAACAACAACAAATTATGAAATGCCAACACTGTGACCGAGTTGGTCATCTGAAAGATCACTGTCTTGATCTTCATCCATCTAATCACTGTCAGAAGACTAGTCATTCTTCAAATAAATGCTTCAGAAACAAACCTCCTGCAAGAAAAAAGATTCATCTTGGATGGATCACCTCTTGGCAATGGGCATCAACAACCAAGAAGATATTTCAGTCATATGTTCGAACTTGTTCTAGAGTATTGAACAGTCTTGCAGTTGAGTTTTCTCCATCATCGCACCTTTTATCTGACAGGGGATAAATGATGGTCATGTACAAGCTTCAAAGTCACATCAAGGGAACCTGAGCCAGAACCTGCCGTACCAGATTCGGAGTTGTAGCCAGAGACAAAGATGCCCCTGAGCATGCCTTCAGTTTGTGACACCTCTCCCGAGAATTGGGGACACTTCCTCTAGCAGAAGACTTCAGCTTCTTGCCAGCTTTGGAAGAGTTTCAGGAATTGCATTACGCATACCAGAGTTGTTGGTCATCCTTAAACCATCATAGGTTGAGACCTCCCTTTTCAGGTTGAGGTTCTCCCTTTTATCCGGGGTGAAACAACCCTTTCATGGTTGAAGGTTTCCCCCTTCAAAACATCAGGATAACTTCCTCTAATTGAGTTTCATGCCAGAGTTGGAAGAGTTCTCGGAACTGCACTAAGCATTCCAGTTTTGGTGGCCATCCTTAAACCACCGCCCTTTATACCAACATTTTAGAGAGCACATTCAGCCTAGTGCTGCCATGGATTTTTTCCAAATTTTGTATTATAGCTCCCTTCTTGAAATCATACATAACCCTTCTGATTAAGGGGGGGATGTTGGACACCTAATCCTTTAAGGGTTGGTGTAGAAGCTGAACATCTAAAAGGAGTCCACGGGACCACCTGGAATATGAAACCAAGGGTCACTCCTATGTATTATAAATATGTATAATTGTGAATAAGAAATACACTCTCATGCTTATCTTTAATATTCTGTTGCTGCTATGTGCGTGTTTAACAATATTAATAATAATGTATAAAAATCAATAATTAATTAATAATAATTTACAAAAATTAATGGTTAGTATTTATTTTGATTTTAATTTTATTGTTTTAATTATATTAATTAATTAACAAAAAGTGTCATAAAAATATGTATTATATAATGAGAAGTATGTTATTTTAAACATGTGATATTAAAAATTTATGATACCGGTATATTGTATTGTAACAAAGTCTATTTACAGATTAAAAATTTCAATGTTTAAGAATCTTATTATTTTTTTAAATATATATACCTAATTTATATATTAATTTTAAAAATTATTTTTATTAATAAAAATAATTAAAAATACTTATTATTTACTTCAATTTTTTAATTTTGAAAACAAACGTATATCATATAATAAATATTTTGATAATTAATATAAATTAATGTTTATATACATTCACTAATATAACTATACTAATTTAATATAAATATAATTTTCCATCATTTAACACAAATTTAAAAACACTGAAATTTGGAACTACTTTAATAAGATATTGTCCAACCAATCCTTATGTTTGCCATATATATATGTTATTTTCAATGGGAGGATGAGACTCCACGTCTACGTTTTGTGTAAACTGATTATTATATTTTCCTTCTGGTAAGATATATTAAGTTTTTTTATTAATTATTTGATGATAAATTTTAGTATTTTTTTAATTTTTTTAATAAATTAATAAAAAATCGAATTTTAATATGTTATAAAAACAAAATAAATATTTTTCTTACACGATAAAAGATAAATATATAAACAAACATAATTAATAAAAACTCATTAAAATATTTAAAAATTTTCATATAAACTACTATACAACATTTATTAACCCACAACTTCTGCAGTTTGTTTTGTTCAAAAATATGAAGGACATAGCTACATGGGTGGAATTTTGGTCTCGCCTTCACCGATAACCTCCAGGATCACCAGGCAGACATGGGCACTGGCCTCTTTTCTGACGAAGTCATTGCTGTGTTGCATAGTTGAAGAATACAAAAATTTATGGTGGTGGTTCGATTCCCTAAAAGGCCGGTTATATTTAGGTCAAAATATTACGACGTGAAGTGAAGCGTTGAAAATTTCTCTGAGAATGGCATATATGTAGAAATAAATGTACACTCTTATTATGATAATATCTATGATCCTCTTACGGTTATGCATTCCTCTGCATCTCGAGGAATAGCAAGTTGTTTTTATTAACCTCCAGAAATATTAATATGAGTATTGTTGTTTAATGTACATAATCTAGAAAAATAAATAATTACTTTGTGAACTGTTATTTTCTCTAATTTGTCTTTTGATAAAACCACCCGTTATGAGTCTTGAACTTATTTTTATCTATTTTTCAGAATTTTTAGAATTTCAAAAATGAAAATAAAATAAAAATTTTAACCTCACTTTGGAATGTTCTACACTTTAACAACCAAGATTCTGAAATCCACAAACTTTCCAATTTTTTTTAAAATGACATTTTTATAACTCCCGTTTTATCGCCATAAAGTGATTCAAACCTTCCAAAACGTTATTTAGGATGACCTTGTTTAGAGCTTCATTTCTATCGCCGTAAAGTGATTTAATTGTTCCAAATTTTGAATGAACAAAGTTTCCAAAACGTTATTGAGAATGGCATTGCCAAGAAGTCCAGTTTTTCTTTTCTTTTTCCATAAAGTTTTTCAGTTGTTACAAATTTGGCCGTTGGAGGCCATTTTCAGTCAAATTGAAGTAAAAATCTATATTTAAAATCACCAAGTGATAATACCGACTGTGTCCACTAATCTCTGGGAAAATGCGCGAGGCCACATGCTTGCCTATTCCGTTGGCCGTGCTGAACGAGGAACATTTCAATTTTACGGCACATTGTAGCTGGAGAAGTGATCTCCACCAATTCATTTGTATTTGGGTTAAAATATTACAATATGATGTATTCTAAAGAAATCTGAAATGATCGTAAAAGATCATAATATGATATAATATAAAGAGTAATATGATGTATATTAAAAAGTTCGATTTTTTTTTTGAAAAAAAATATGATGTATATTAAGATATTTTTGTAAAAAACCAAAGTAAAATATTATAAGGGAGTGATTAACATCAATTTGCAAAACCACGATTATTTTGTTAAGAAGAAAAATAACATTATCAAAATAAGTATTAATTTTTATGTGTTTCTTAGTGAAACGGAAAGGTGATGAAGTTTCAAAGCTACCTAGAATAAGAAATGAAAAACATTTTCTTTCAAATTATCTAATTTTTACTCACTTTTAATCTATTTTCAAAATATTTGTGACACTTCAAATTTTCCTTTTAATTTAATTTTCCAAATACTTTTGCACACCAACATTCCTCACCCTTGAAGCGGGTCATCTTCCCATTTATTTTAAGCAGAAAACAAAATGTTAAAAAATTCCCATTAATATCTTACGTTGTTCGAGATTAGTATATCATATAAATCTGAATGAACTTTAATCATCATTACTTTATGATAATGATGATATTAAAATAGAAAGAAGATGTTGATAAATTGGTAATATAATTCACTGTTAAAACACTCCTTATAACATCACCTCGGGTAATATTGTATACAACCTAACAAGACCGGTAATGACGATAAAGCATGAGTAACCATATATTACGGAGGTCTATCAGGAGATAGTACGCTTCGAATTTTATGAGATTTATTTTCTATTTTATACTTTTACAATTAAAATAAGATAGTATACTCTTTAGCTCCTCAACTGTCAGTTATATTCGAGACAAACTGTGTTTCTCATCCCACGGAATGTATCCCAATGCTCGTCTCCAGAGAACCGTTCAAGCTCACGGACTCTTTTCTTTCAATAGTTCGATGATAACAGTTCCATGATAAAAATGCCTGCCATAAAATTGCTTTTGTGGGGAAAGGAGTACAGAGTGGAGATGTAGTTTTGTGGAAATGCAGCAACAAAAACATCCCAGACAAAGCAGAGACTATATTGTTATTTAACTATCACTCTTCCACACAAAAAGTTAGAGAGTATATTATTATACAATAATATTTTTTATTTTTAATATTCCAATGTGATGTATACTTTATTATTAAAAAAGCAACCATGAGAATATAAAAAGTAATATGATGTATATTAAGATAAGATATTAGGTAGAGACTATATTATTATATAATTATATTTTTATTTTTAAAGTTTATAAAGTAGTTTAGTTGTTTTTTAATATTCCAATGTGATGTATAATATAAAAATTAATATGGTGTATATTAAGATAAGATATTGTAAGGGAGTAATCAATATTAATTTTAAAAATTGAAGGTATATTTTTCTTTTTAGAATAAAAATTACTTTTTATAAAATGTGTGGTAACCAAATTGAGAATTAGTTAAATTTGGTTGAAAAGGAAAAAAAATTCTTTTAGATTTTCCATCTTATATTTATGTTCTAGGATAATAATAGAAAGGGTAATATTATGTATATTAAGATAATATATTATGAGGAAGTAATCAATATTAATCTGAAAATTTAAAGTTATCTTTTTTTATGAGAATAAAGATTAGTTTTCATAGAATGTTTGGTAATCAAATTGAAGGTTGATTAATTCTGGTTGAAAATGAAAAAAAAAATTCTCTTAGTTTGTCCATCTGACACTTACATTTCATTTAATGTTTAAAATACTTGTAATACTACCAACTTTCCTTGTCTATTTTCATCTTTTTTTTCAACATAAAAATAAAATATTAATTAATTTCCAATAATCTCTTACATTCCTCATATTCTTTAAAATATATAAGTCTCGATGAATGTTAATTATCATCATTGTAAAAAAACAATAAAAAAATACCTTACATATTAATAAATCAAAAAAATAATAAAAAAATACCTTACATATTAATAAATTTATAATAGAGTACATTGTTAAAAACATTTTGTGACATCACCATCACCATCACCATCACCTCCACCACCCTGCCTACAGAGAAACAGTACAAAAAAATCTAAAGATTATGATAACACACCTAAACCCAATATCAACCCACCCAATCACTGATTCTTCGCGATAAACCCAAAAAGACAGATCATGAGTAACCATATCTTACATTGGTGTATGATGCGATAGTACCCTTCAGATTTTATGGGATTTATTTTCTATTTTATACTTTTTACAATTAAAATAAAGTCGTATACCTTTCCTCTTCAACAGCGAATTGTATTGAAGAAAAGCAAGATCTCTTATTCCACGGCACGTAACCCAATGCTTGTTTCCAGAGAACACTAAAGCTCACGGATTCTCCTTTTTCAACGGTTCAAGCGATAAAAATGCCCGCGGTTTCCTATATTAAGAAACTTATTTTTAAACAAAATTTGCATGTAACTCTCTTAAGGGTAACTACGCCCTCTTCCTCTTCGTCGAACTTTGTTCACGCTTCCATTACACATCGTAAACATATCACCGTTTTCTATTCGTCAACCCCTAAATCTGACTCTTTTCTCTCATCTCATGTTTCAACTAAAGCCACCGTTAAAAACTGCGAACTTCACAATCCCACTAGCATAACCGGTTCTTTTCCCACAATAAACCATTTAAATAAAATCCTTAATCCGTCACTAGGTTTTTCTCCTTCGACTCTGCCTTGTCACGCCCCCAATTTTTTTTTCGTTAAATTGGCTGGGTGCGGCATCGCCTAAGTTAATAACTTTATCTATCGTTATTTAACTTTACCAACTACGCCTTCAACAATTCATAATAACATGAATTTAACATTATTAATGTGTGGAATCCATCAATAATACAAGAACAATAATAACCCAATATTATAAGAGAAGTAATCTTTTTATTATATAAGAGAAAGATTACAATGATCGGGAGCGAATGCTCCACCGGCGTTCATAAACAAGGCGGGCGCCTGCCCGTGCAAGAACGCACGGCGGTCTTGCCTCAACCTTAACTGAATATACAATACAACATACACAAGTTCTTTGTCGACGAGGCGGTCGCGCCCGTGCACGACCCACGCCCAATATCAACCCAACTCCGTGTATACAATTCGGCGGGCGGGCGCCTTAGCGCACCCTCCACCATGCCTTAACCGATTCTTCAACCAAGTGCCCAACCCCGTGTAGAGTTCCATTGCGCACTTGTTCTTGCCTTCTGATGAGCCAAGGTTGATGCTCCAAATGAGCGTTCAACCGAAGTGTTTATACGCTATCGTGGGAAGTGGCTAGCGTTCGGCCGACCTCCAAATGAATTTCCAACCTGCGCGCCTTTTGAATGATATGCGATGCTTTTACATGGTCGGCCCGCCCATGGTGCGGGACCGCCCCACCAGCTCGCCCTATATCCACTATCGCACCTCGGTCGGCTGTCTAAACGAGTCCTCCTCAACTCGCCATATATATGTGTGAGCGCCCTTCATACTTGCGCGCACAATATAACTGCACCTTCACTTGTCGGAGCGCTCGCAAAATCCATGACTTAGTCATTTTTCACGATGGGAGGGGCGCGCGCCCATGCACACAACCGCAGGGCGTTACATCCTCCCCCACTGGAAATCATTATCACCCTCGACAATCCTGCTCTTCTCATCAACTTCCTGTTGTACTTCTGGATCTTGTCCTTCCATCTCCAAAGAGAGTCCTTCGATTCCCAACTCTCTTCCTCCGGTGCATTCTTCCATCTACGAAGAAATTCCCTTCTCATGTGGCAACCAACTCCTGTAGTTCTGAGCCTCAAAATCTTCTCCAACAACAATCCTGGCTTGTCCACAATCCCGGCTGGTCCTCTCATCGGTTCAGCTCTCCCTGGACGGTCTGAATCAAGTCTACATCTCTTCAACTGTCTCACATGAAAAAATGGATTCTTCATGTGCATATGGCGTGGAAGCTCCAGCTCATAAGCAAATTCCCCCACTCTCTTCTTCACTCGGAATGGTCCCTCATACTTCCATGTCAGTTTGCTCGCAGTCCCCTTGGATGGCTGAAACTGCTCCTCGGTAATCCTGAGAAACACCATATCTCCCACACTGAAGTGTGCCTCCCGTCTTTCACGATCAGCATACTTTTTCATCCTCCTTATAGCATCGTGCAAGCGCAACCATGCTAACTCCAAGGTCTCCTCCCAAGCCTTCATGAACTTCCTCGCATGAGGAGTTCTCAAGAAGCCTCCCGTCACTACGGTATGCAGTGCAACTGGCATCTGTCCATTCACCAACTCAAATGGACTATATGCCGTCGCAGAACTCTTTTGAATATTGTAGCTAAACTGAGCAATATCCAAGAGTTCAAGCCAATTCTTCTGATCAGCCATCACATAATGTCTCAAGTAGTCCTCCAGCAACGCGATGATCCTCTCGGTCTACCCATCTGTCTGCGGATGGTAACTCGAACTCATCAACAACTCTGTCCCGACTAGCTTGAACAATGTGGTCCAAAATCTCCCTGTAAAATGCGGATCTCTATCTGACACAATGCTCAATGGCATCCCCCAATACTTCACTATGTTCTTAAAGAACAACTCCGCAGTCCGCTCGGCTCCACAAGGTATCTTTGTAGGAACAAAGAAAACATACTTGGAAAAATGATCAACCACGACCATAATCCCATTATACCCGTGAACCTGTGGCAACTAAGTGATGAAGTCCATCGAGACACTCATCCATGGTCTCTCAGGAATAGGAAAAGGCTGCAACAGTCCTCCTTGCCTCCGAGTATCTGATTTGTCCTGCTGACAAATGATGCACGTATGTACATTCTCCTCTACATCCTCCCGCATCTTCTCCCAAAAGAAACCTCTCTCCAACAATGCCAAGGAACGACGCATCCCTGGGTGGCCAGCCCATGGCCAGTTGTGGAACTCCTTCAAAAGGTGCCTCCTGAGTCCAGATGACTTTGGAACATAGAGTCAGTTTCCAAAGAACAAGAACCCGTCTCGTAGAAATAACTTTCGTGTCTTCCCCTCCTTTATCTGCTTCATTATATTCTGCACCAAAGTATCGGTTTCAACACTTTCCTTGATCTTATTCTGCATCTCTTCTGACATCTGAACTCGACTCCTACTCCTTTCTACCCGGTCTTCTCCCTCCAATGCTACAAGTTGTCGCTTCCTGCTAAGGGCATCTGCTACCGCATTGTGTCTTCCCGGTCTATACTCGATAGTCATGTCGAATTCTGCCAAGAAGTCTTGCCAACGAGCTTGCTTCACAGAAAGCTTCGGTTGTGATGCAAAATAACTTGCTGCAACGTTGTCAGTCTTGACAACAAATGGCTTCCCAATCAGTTAAAGCCTCCACACATGAAGACAATGGATGATGGCAGTCATCTCCTTCTCATGGACCAGATACCTTCGTTCTCTATCCTGCAACTTCCGACTCTCATACGCCACCGGATGCCTATCCTGCATAAGAGCCCCTCCTATGGCAAAATAGGAAGCATCAATGTGTACCTAAAATGGTCTCTCGAAGTTAAGCAACTTCAGTATCGGTGCTGAAACCATCCTCTTCTTCAAGTCATCAAATGCCTCTTGACATTTGCTCGTCCAACTCCACCTCTTGTCTTTCTTCAATAAGTCTGTCAATGCTGATGTCACCTTGGAGTACCCCTCTACAAACTTCCGTTGGTAGTTGGTCATGCCCAAGAACACCCTCATCTCATGGACATTCTTCGGTTCAACCCAGTCCTCAATCGCCTTCACTCTGCTCGGCTCCATTCGTATGTACCCTTGACCAACAATATGCCCAAGGAACAGAATCTCGGTCTGAGCGAACACACACTTAGACTTCTTCAAGAACAACTGATTTTCCCTCAGTGCCTCGAACACCATCGCCAAGTGCTTCTTATGATCCTCCATGTTGTCACTGAACACCACTATATCGTCCAAGTATGGTCGTAGGACATCATTCATCAAAGTGCAAAACGTAGCAGGAGCATTGCACAACCCGAATGGCATAACAAGGAACTCAAAGATACCATACCTTGTTACTATCGCGGTCTTCTTCTCGTCTCCTTCAGCTATCCGCACATGATAATACCCACGCCTCAAGTCCAGCTTAGAAAACACTCGGGCTTTCGCAAGCTTGTCAAAGCAATCAGCAGCCAATGGCAAAGGATACCTATTCCTTACCGTCTGCTTGTTCAATGCACGGTAATCACAGCACATCCGTAGCTCCTTCAAATTCTTCTTCCGCTGGAACAATACCAGAGCTGCATAAGGGGACCTTGAAGGTCTGATGAAACTTGCATCAGTTAACTCCTTTAACTGTCGTTTCAACTCCTCCAACTGAGGTCCTGACAACCGATAAGGTGCTTTAGCCGGGGGTTGCTTTCCTGGCTCAAGCTCAATGCTATGGTCCACTGCACACCTTGGTGGAAGCTTCTTTGGAAGCTCATTACGCATCAAATCTGCATATTTGGTTAGCACTTTGGAAATCTCGGCTGGAACAGGCATCCCCACTCCATCACCTTCGACATCCTTGAACATCACCGCATATGTCTCCATATCTGACTCCTTCATAGCCTTCTCCAAACTCAGTGCAGAAACATGTCGCACCTTGACTTCCCTCCTTTGCTTATGAGTGGGCAAAGTCCAAGTTTGTGACTGTCCAACCAGCACCACCTCATCACAGAAGGGGACAACAATAGCTTTGTTGCCCTTCAAGAAATCCTATCCGAGTATCATATCGAAGTCGTTCATCTCCATCACCGTGAAGTCTAACTGACCCTTCCAGTCTTTTATCTGCACAAGTACTCCATGTACCAAACCCACCACTTTAGCTCTAGAGTTCACTGCCTTGACTTCCACATTCGATGGGAAGATCAACAGTCCAACCTCTTTTGCCAACCATGTCGTCATGAAGTTATGAGTGGCCCCCATGTCCACCAGAGCTTGAATGGTCTTGCCATGAACCATCAAGTCCACGAAACCCAAACTGTTCATCCACGATTTCTCCATAACTTTTCCTTGTTCATCAAGCTTCTTCAACCCTGAATCAGCTTCACCTGTCATAAGCAACGACTTCACCACCTGTGAACTTGCTCTGATACCAACTGTCACGCCCCCAATTCCTTTTTCGTTAAATTGGCTGGGTGCGGCACCGCCTGAGTTAATAACTTTATCCATCGTTATTTAAGTTTACAAACTACGCCTTCAACAATTCATAATAACATGAATTTAACATTATTAATGTGCGGAATCCATCAATAATACAAGAACAATAATAACCTAATATTATAAGAGAAGTAATCTTTTTATTATATAAGAGAAAGATTACAATGACTGGGAGTGAATGCTCCACCGACGTTCATAAGCAAGACGGGCGCCCGCCCGTGAAAAAGCGCATGGCAGTCTTGCCTCAACCTTAACCAAATATACAATACAACATACACAAGTTCTTTGTCGAATAAGTGGGCGCGCTCATGCATGACCCACGCCCAATACCAACCCAACTCCGTGTATACAATTCTGCGGGCGGGCGCCTTAGCGCACCCTCCACCACGCCTTAACCGATTCTTCAACCAAGTGCCAAACCCCGTGTAGAGTGCCCGGCGGGTGGGCGCATATGCGCTGCCCTTGCTGCGGCTTCACTCTTCCCTTTTGCACACTTGTTCTTGACTTGCGATGAGCCAAGGTTGATGCTCCAAATGAGCATTCAACCCAAGTGTTTATACGCTATCGTGGGAGGTGGCTAGCGTTCAACCGACCTCCAAATGAATTTCCAACCTGCGCGCCTTTTGAATGATATGCGATGCTTTTACATGGTTGGCCTGCCCATGGTGTGGGACTGCCCCACCAGCTCGCCCTATATCCACTATCACACCTCGGTCAGCTGTCTAAACGAGTCCTCCTCAACTCACCATATATATGTGTGAGCGCCCTTCATACTTGCGCGCACGATATAACTGCGCCTTCACTTGTCGGAGTGCTCGCACAATCCATGACTTAGTCATTTTTCGCGATGGGAGGGGCGTGCGCCCGTGCACGCAACCACAAGGTGTTACACGCCCCCTCTCTTTTATTTGTTCAACCGTTATTAATTTGTCTTTAATAAAATTAGACACTAATTTTTATAACCTTCTTCAAAAGGGTTTTAATTCTGCTACCGTTCTTCGTCCTATTCATGGAGAAAAAATTATTGGCTCTATTGAATCAATTACTTTTATACCACTTAATTACATAGCTGAAAAATTCAGGCAAGATTGTATCTTAATTCTTAATTTGGATAGACTCCACTCAACCAATCTCCGTAAAAGGAATTTGAAGTTCTTCGACCAAACGACCCTAACATTGTTATTCTGAAAGCCCTAAAATTGGTCAAAGGCAATGCTTCCACTGTGAGGAAAGCCTTTTTAACCTTATTATACATTTCTCTTATACAATCCATTTCAATCAATTACCATATAGTTAACCAAATTGGGCAATTATGTCGAGAGTCTATTAAAATTTAATCAAGAAATTTACAAGAATAGGAAGCTAAATTACAGAAGAAAACACAAGGAACTATATGGTAAAACTTTGTGTCAAGGAAACCTTCATGGGGCAAGGTTTGGATTTTTTATTGGTTTAGGTCAAAATATGACTCTCCAAGTTACATAAGAATCTTGGGCAATCACCAATTATATAGGCTATTTCATTATGAAACTTCCTATAGTTACAAAAGTAACTGAACGATAAAATAGGCTTACTCAATTAATTGCATTATTAACATTAATTATTGTCATTCTTCAACAATCTCCACCTTGACAATAGTTTTTCTAATTCCTTGCCCATTCATCATCTCTTCTACAAGCCAAGAGAAGTCAAACATCATTGCAGCGTCTCTACTAAAACTAGCTTTGTGAACATGTTTGCACGATTCCCCTATGCATGGACATTCTTGAGCACTACTTTGCTTCCATCAATCACATCTCTCACTAAAACAACAAAACCCTGTGATTAGCGTCCCTTTTTTCTTCTTTTTTTGCATCTAGAGCCCATTTTTCGTGCTATTTGTGTCAATTTATTAAATATGGTGCAAAACTTGATACAAAGTTTGCACTACATTTTGCACCAAGTCTTACACCAAGTTTAATACAAGGTATTGTAATAGGTTTTGCACTAGATTTTACACAAAGTTTTATGCGAGGTTTATGTCAAGTTTTGTGCTATCGTTTGCACCATGTTTTTCATCCTCTATTGCATCAAATTTTTGTGCCTACACTTGCATCAAATTTTGGATCATCTCTTACATCCTCTTTTGCATCATTTTTTATGTCATTTTTTGCATCTATTTTTGCATCATATTTTGCATCCCCTTTGCACTGAATTTTGCATTGAAGTTTGTGTCTAATTTTGCATTTAATTTTGTTTTATCCACTTTTACATCTTATTTTTCATCCATATTTTCATCCTCTTTTCATCTATTATTGTGTCCACTATTGCATCCAATTTTTTTGTGCCATATTTTGCACCTAGTTAGGCACCTCCCTTTGTACCCATTTTTTCTTCTAAATTTGCATCGACAATTGCATCTTCATATACATCTATGTTTTAATCTACTTTTACATCTAATTTTGCATCCCTTTGTGTATCCACTTTTGCGTCAAGATTTGCATCAGGTTTCCATCTCATATTGCATCTACTTTTGCATCAAATTTGGTTGCATCCATTCTTGCACCCATTTTTACATTCCTTTTTGCATCTTATTTTGCATCTTTACTTGCTTCCTTTTTTGAATCTATCATTACATCCACTTTTGTTGTGATCCAATTTTTGCCATGTTTTATAGTTACTATTGTACCCACATTTGCTTCGAATTTTGTGTCCATCTTTTCATCCTCTTTTGCATCAAATATTGCATCTATTTTTGCATCAAATATTCTGTTGGGTTTTGCGTGTTATTTTGTATATTCTTTTGCATATACTTCCATTTCATCCATATTCTGCATCCAATTTTATTTCCCTTGTTGCACCCAAATTTACATCCCTTATTGCATATTGTCTTGCGTCTATGTTTGCGTATTTTTTTGTGTGTGTTATTATATCCACTTTCTCATCCACTTTGGTTGTGCCATATCTTATGCCTATCGTTTCAACCGATATTTTCTTCCAGTTTTTTATCCACATTTGCAACCTCTTTTGTGTCCAAGTTTGCATCAAATATTGTTTATCTTTTTTGCATCACATTTTGCATATACTTTTACATCCACTTCTGATGCATCCAATTTTGCATCTAATTTTGTTTTCACTATTGCACCCATGTTTGGTCCATGTTTACATCCCTTTTTGCATCAAATTTTCCTCCTTTTGTCATCCAAGTTCGTGTCATTTTTTGCGTTCATTTTTGTATCCACGTTTGTTTCACCACAATTAATGCTAGGTTGTATGCCTACTATTGCACCCATGTTTTCTTCCACTTTTTCATCCATGTTTACATCCTATTTTGTGTCCAAGTTTGCATCAACTATTGCATCTACTTTTTCATCCACTTTTGTGTCAATTTTTCTATCTTGTTTTTCATCCACTTATGTCATGTCCACTGTTCATCAAATTTTACATCTATTATTGCCCTAATTTTTTTGTTGAATTTTGCATATGTTTTCCAACACTCATCATATTTTTTGCATTGATGATATTTCTTATGACATTGAAAATTATGAAAATGATTATAATGAAGATGATGACAATGACATGAATTGTGATTATTGTGATAATGAAAATGATGATAAAGATGATGGGGGTTACAATGACAATGATGATGACGATGCTAATGACCTTGGCCAATCTTTTGAATTTTTAAATTTTTCCATGGTCATAATCATAATCATTATCTTTCACGCCATCTTCCAAGTTCTCATCATCTGATCATCATTATCATTATTTTAATCTTCGTCACCATCAATAACAATAATGACATGCATGATGATTATGATGTTCATGTCGAAAATGACAACAATGATGATATAAATTACATTAATTTGATGATGGGAATGATGAAAATTATAATTATGATGATAATGGTAGTGATGAAAATGATCATCAATCATCTCTCAAAAATAAACTTTTTATTTCTCTTGCATATATCATGTGTCCTAAAAACCATTTTTGAGCACTCGTAACATTTTTTGGGTTGATGATATTTCTGATGACACTTATAATTATGAACAATTGATGACAATGTCCATAATGATGATGATGATGATGATGACATGAATGGTGATTATGATGATGATGCAATGATGAAAATAACGATGACGATGATGGTGGTGATGATGATGATAATGAAGATGATGTCACTCCCTCTAAACTAGGGAGGTACTCATAATGAGACAAAAGAGTACTCTCAAGTTGAAATGTTCATATAAGAAGGGATCTAGATTGATAAGCATCAACGATGATTTACATCATCATATCCAACATTTTCAAAATAGTAGGGCCTTGACTAACAAGTTTTATCTCTCCATTAGATCAGAGCACAATGTTGCGAGGCATAAATTTGGACACCATTGCCTCTCTAGGCACTTACCCCATCAAGATGTTCACCAGATATGTCCTCACATGATTATTTCCTAATCCACTGTCATAATATTTGACACCAGGAAATGTATATCCTCATGACTATTATTATCTTTGATTAATGTACTTTACTTATGGTGGTTATTCCTAATCAAAGTATAATTTTTCAAAGAATATTGGTCCCAATCCTTTATCCAATCCACCATTCTCCCTAATGGTGTCTTTACAAGGATTACAACTATTAGTCTTTGCCACAGTACATGACACATGGATAATATGGTGTCCACCCTCACTCCCTCTCAACGAGAGAGGAGACATCCACAAGCATAATATTTTATCAAGAATGCCCATCACATTCATAGGGAATAACATCATTAATTTGCTTTCATTGTAGGGCACTATAATATGTCACACTATGGAGTTAATAGAAAAACCTATTAATTTAGTCACCACAGACACATGTATTACATCTCATTAATCCACATGTGTGGTTTGGATACTCATTGCTTCAAAACTTTAATGGAGACTACTTTACGGCTTTGATGGTATAGCTTATAAAATCTCTTGGAAAACATTGTGATTCATCCTTTCTTTTCCTCTAGATACTTGATAATATTGAAATAACTCCAAATAATCCATGGAGATGGGGAGTATAAATTACTTGTGATGGAAATAGAATTGCAAAATAGAGGTTTTCCATTTGAGATATTGGATTCATAGACATTGGATACATGGTAGTAGTCCTTGATGTCAATTAACTAAAAATGTATTGTCATAATGCGAAAAGAGGTAAACATATTGGTAACCTTGATTTCCTGATCATTCCAAATAATAGCAATTCAACCCAAGTATCTCTAACTAACAATCACTACTACTTGACAATTCCTCCCCCATTTGCTAATTATATGAGGTAGAACCTCACTTAGTATTTTGTTTCTTATATCAACATTATTGATGGGTACTTTGCCTATCATTTTTATTTTATGATTATTTTCTTTCCTTTACTACTGAGGCTGCTCATGTTCCATGAGACTATTTTCATGGAGAATTTACACAGAAAGGAATTATAATGTGACTAAAAAAAACATGTTTCAAGATTTAAGTTCTTGTAAAATACCACTTCATGGCTCCTATATTTCTTTAACCCTGCATTGGCTTAGGGGGTCCTAACCGAGGTTCAGAGTTAGTTTTGCCACTCAAAAAAGCCCTACACTGCTAGATTGGGGGATGCAAGAACCAAGTTTCTACATCCAGAGACTAGTGTGATGTCTTCTAGCATCTTAGAGTTTTCTCTGCACAAATAGATAGACTTTTAGGGCTTCTTAGTGTAACTAAGTTAAATCTAACTTCAGACCTTTGTGAAGGTCCATGATCAGTCTTTGTGAACCTTAAACAATTGACTTACCTACTTTCGCATATTAACAAGAAACCCTAGATCGAAGTTTGCGTAGTTCTACTTAATTCGTTACAAAGCATAAGAGAAATATCATGTAACTTCACAAAAGATGCTAAGAATTCATTTCATACATCATTAAGATAGATTTAGTGAATTTGTGTAGCGTTAAATCATTATTTCATAAAAGATATCATTAATCGACAAAATATAACATAAACAAATGAAACTGAAATACACAATAATTCTTAAAAAAACTATCTTTATTGATCTTTCACTTCACCAGTTACAAAGTCTCTAACCTGTGCACACAGCTGTAGGGGTCCGCACACTGAGCTGTGGACTCTACCTAGGCCTCATGCGCACTCAACTGCAGGAGCCTCTCTTTCTCTCTCTAAGCGCAAGAAGCAGAGCCTTCCTGGCTTAGCGCTTGCTCAAAACAACAAAAATTCTTCATATACACAAGTATTTATCTCGAGTTATCTCTAAGACTCATTAAGACTCAATTATTTATATCTTTTCTAATAAAATACCATGGCCCCCAGCTCATGTGTGATTCTTCAAAACTAACCAAAAACAAGGGTATAAATCCCCTTTGACTCTATCTATTTGCACGCTCTTCATCCACATTTCACAAATAATTTACATATTTCACAAAATTCTTTACATCTTTCACAAAATTCTTTACAAAAAATGACTATTTTATTCAATTCTACCCATGGGGACCCCATCCCAATAGGCCCCCAACACAAAGATTGTGACTCGCCTTCAAGTCACTTACCTGGTTGTTCAACTTTCTAGTGGAGTTCATTGAATGCCCTAGTTAATGCTTGAAGCAACATGGTACTCTATTATGTTACTTGTTGTACCTCCTGGACTAGCTTCCCAGTGGTTCGCCCTTCTACTGCAAGTTATGTAGTCCTCTATGTCTGCTATGTGGCCTTCAACTTCTCATGAATGTTCTATGAAATATGGCAGGCTTCCTCTATTCAAGGCTGAAGCCAGGCTCTAAGCAAGGACTGCTTTTTCTACAACTCCTTGCATTCCTACAAGTGCGTGAAGCGCTAGACAGGCGCCAATGTCTCCACTATCGTACTGATCTCATCGTATTGTTTGTGTTCTCCCTTGATCTCTGTGTTCAACTATTGCAGTGTACGATCTTCCTGCAGTGTATCCCATAGGTACATTCCCTATGTGAAGAGCTGGTCATAACCCTAAATTGTGATGTCTTGTTGACCCATGGATTCTTTTTTAGCTACGCCTCTTTGTTCCTGAACTTCCAGCGGTTTGGTTGGTTGAAGCTTGAGCTTGAGTTCATATATCTGCATTTGGAGGTCAAAAGTGACTCACCCAACCTCATCTTTGGCGTCACGCACTACAACAACTAACTTTCTGATTTTTGTTTCAGCCTGTGCATTGCCTGGGATATGTAATTCTGGAACTGTCTGACAGGCCCACTCAATTATTACTTCTAGGTGTGTGCTTCATGCTTGCATATTCTCTTTCTCCTTTAGCACCTATGTCATCTCCTCATACATTTGTGCATTCTTGACTTTGAATTCACTGAGGACTGTAGAGGTTCACGGCTCCCTGATTTGCAAGTCATCTGAGACCCCCTAATGCAATGCGTGGAGGGTTAGGAGTGATAGTGCACCCACATTGGTACCAAGATCCTTAATCCTTTCGAGTGTGGCGTGGTCATCCTGGTTATATGTTCACAAGGATCCTTTCGGTAAGGGAATTACCCTTAATTCCATGGTCCGTTCAACTTCTGGAATGCTCACGCTCACTTGAGTCTAGCTCATTTGCACCACACTTGCTTGCCCCATGCTCTCCTAGATTCAGCTAGCCTAGATCAATAGTTTGCGCAAATCCTTCTTGACACTGACTAGTGTCCTCATATACTATTGTGTGAAGTGTGTCCATAGTTCAGATGTTGTATCACAAACCTTGTCACCGATCTAATCTAAATTGCCCTTTGTTAGCATGAGAGGGTCCAACTATGATTGCTTATCTTACTTCTGTTTCCTTTGGAGACCTGTGGCGGCCTCTTTGGTCCGCTTATAGAATTTAAACGGAATGAAAACCTCTTCACCCCCATCGTCTCCCTGTGCAGACAGTTCCTGCTCATTCGTGCAGTACGAGGATGATTTTTTGCTTGCTTCTATATATTATGTGTGTTTCTCAATCTACTCTTTAGAAGCGCACTCCTTTGCAGCCCACACTTTCTCTACAACTTCGTTAGAAACAAATTATTGTTTCTTATGTTGGGCAACCTTCTTCCATGTGGATGCATGTTCTTGTTCTTTCTTCTTTTTCGTTGTAGAAGTCTGTGTGGAGTAGCTTTCTCCTGCCTTGCTTGTCCCGACATCCAACTGGGTAGGCTCATGCCACTCTGATAGACATCCACCCACAACTTCTTGGACATCTTTGTTGGCCACCAAGTATGGCAGCTTGTACCAATTCTCTTGAGGGTCTTCCTGGCATCGATCTAGACATTGTGAAAGTCTGCCTTAAATTTCGGTGAAGAGAATTTCTCTACCTTTGGGAGGGTCTCATTCAACGGAGGGAATTGGTTGTCCTCTGGGAGCCTCTATGCCACCAAAAAAATTAGCAGTAGGAGCCATGCATAGTGGAACGGCTGGCTCCTCTCTTGCTCCTCAGGACAATTGGCCAAGAATTCCTTACATAGATATTGGGCCCAGTTACATTAGACCTCATTTTTACACTGTGCAGCTAATGATATGACTGGTGCATGCACTTCATCTCCACGACACTTACACATTATCTTACCTACGAGGATCTACATGGTAAACTGTACCACCTTGTCTGCTATGGAACGGATTGAATATCCACGCTTTCCCTTTACCACCCCATACTACATTTTTATGCAGTCTGCAAGGTGCTCTTCTAAGGAATTACTAAAAAACTCCTTTACCATGTGTTACACAAAATATTGTCACCATGACTATTTGCAGTCAGTATGGGTCTATCATTATTCATATTGTCGTCCTAAGCAAGTCTCAAACCTCAGCTCTTCATGTCAGGCTTTGAAAATGAGAGAAAGACCTTAAAAGTCAATAAACCTCTCGTTTCGCACTTTCTCTCACTATGGCCTGTGGTCCCGCACCCCCTGTTCGTGTTACCTCCGGACCTTCCTGCTCTGTCTCTAAAGGAGTTCGTGCAGACCCCTGTGAAAGTCAAAAAGGTGCAAGTTTATTCTAAAAAACTCACTTTGGGTTAATTCTAGATGATTCTAGAAGGAACCTTGATGTGGATGGTTTGGTCCTAGGTGGTTCATGCATCCCAAAATTGAAGGAGCTAATCCCTTGATGAGAGGAGCTTATCCCTTTGAAGGAGGGCTTTATCCCTTTGAAGGTGGACCTAGTAACTTCCCTCCATTGCACTATAAATTAAGGCATTGGGCTGGTTGCTAGGGAGGTTAGAAGCTGAACATTTTTGAGGGTAAATGTTGTTGGAATTGAGACTTCCTAGTTAAGCTTGAGAGGAGAGATTACATACCTTTTGGCTCCTTTGGGAAGAGAGTGAAACTTGTCAAAGTAGAGGAGATTCTTGCTGGACCCTAGGAGGAGCTTGTACAACATCAAGGCACCAAGGTTGTAAAGTTCTTCTTTGATTTAAGTTAATACAATCAGATTCATTTTTCTCAACAAATTGTCTTATGTGATTTGTTTCATGAATTCCTTGATCATCATGATAAGTATGCTTTATTATATTATTAGATTCTAATGTAATCTAAGAACCAATCATGTGCAAGTCAAGAAAATTGGGTGAGAGTTCCGAAGATTAGAAAATAAAAACACTCAAAGGCGATTAACACTCATACACAATTTAGCTCGCCCCCCTCCCCGGCGAATGAGGGGGAAATTTTTTTTGCAAAAACAAAAGCGAAAGGATGAAAAATTGTGAAAAAACTGAGACAAACCTCCAAGTAATGACCAAAGGAAATCAAATTAAGAATTTCTCAAAAAAGAGACTCAAAACACCCAATTGGTAAAAGCTTAAAATAGGAATGCCAATGGAATTAAACTAAGAAAAGTTCCTAACAAGTCATGTGCAGATCTGGGCAGAGGTTAAAAACACCTAAACAAATCCTAAGCTGACTGAAAGAGAAAATATTATTTTTTTCAAAATTTTGACAGGGTCCGCAGGCTCCCAGTTTCCCCAGGTGCGGGACCGCTCTGTGTGTAAAGCAAAAGTGCAGATAGGTTTGCACTATGTTACAAGCAGAGGGTGCGGTCCTCTCCCAAAAGTATGAAAAACAAAAGATAATTCAAGATCTACTAAACCTACCCAATCCCACACACATCAAGCCAAAAACAGAAACAAAAACACAGTTTCTCAAGTTAAAGTAAAAGCAAAGGAAAAATAAAAAATTCAAGTCCCCAGTGGAGTCGCCATTTTGTCTTAATTTATAGTGCAATGGAGGAAAGTTACTAGGTCCACCTTCAAAGGGGTAAGCTCCTCTCATCAAGGGATTAGCTCCTTCAATTTTTGGATGCATGAACCACCTAGGAGCGGACCATCCACGTCAAGGTTCCTTCTAAAATCATCTAGAATTAACCCAAAGTGAGTTTTTTAGAATAAACTTGCGCCTTTTTGATTTTCACAGGGGTCCGCACCCACTCCTTTAGAGATAGAGCAGGAAGGTCCGCAAGTAACATGAACAGGGGATGCAGGACCACAAGAAATAGTGAGAGAAAGTGCGGAACCAAAGGTTTATTGATTTTTATGGTCTTTCTCTCATTTTCAAAGCTTGACATGAAGAGCTGAGGTTTGAGACTTGCTTAGGAGGACAGTATGAATGATGATAGACCCATACTGACTGTAAATAGTCATGGTGACAATATTTTGTGTAACACCATGTGCGCTCCTTTATATGGAAGCTTAGTAATTCTGTGGATTAACATATCCATGATGGGGATAGGCTCACCTAGCCATAAACACCCATCATGCACTAAGGTCAGAAACTGATGCACACATTGTGTATTGATATTGGATCGGTGAAAATGAGGGATGAATAACATGTGTAAGAGCCCTGCCAGCTAAACTCCGCGAACCCATTTCATTGGTTCCAACTTTGTGACCCCTGTGTCTTCATAGTATATGCAAGTCATATATTGATCTGTCACCAAATGTGGAAATTTATCCTGGTCACCGAGGTCCAAATATTCCATCTTGAGCAGTGGTATACACGCTAACAACGTACCCTCAAATTGAAGTTCAGTTGGGAGCAGTGGCATAGCAATTGAATATTTTCTAGAATCAAGGTATTTGGTCACCTTCTTTTGTCCTCTTTGCAAAGGCACATATGCCAGAAGCATAGTGATTAGTTCCACATCCTCTGCATCCAACTCCTCAATTCCCCGTCAAACTTCCTCTTCATCTAGGTCTATGGGCACAAACAATCACTTCTACTTATCCACTTTTCCCTTCTGCCACACCTCCTCTGAATGTTTTCGGGGTGAATGGCACACTGGTTGATGACCAGATTCATTTGGTTTGCCTTAGAGGCAGATTGCTTAGACCTAGGAGACCTTGGCGTCGTAGATATTGTTGGTGTAGCTTCGATGCCCTTAGCTTCTAGGGCTAAGGCCTTAGATACCATGGCCTCACAACTCATAAGCTCAAATCCCTTCTCCATAGAAACTTGGTGAAACGTATTAGAATTCTAAACTAGGCCGCAATGCTTGAACAAAATCTCCCACTCTTCTCGTTGCATGCAATAATTTATTAAGGAACAAAGTGTTTCTTTACAGACCAACAAGACATATATATAGCAAGATTTGGATTCAAATTTGACTGTTACCTCCTAAATTTAGTCATAAATGCACCCTTCGCAACAGAGTTTCAAAGATTTTTTCCTTAATTTCCACCTACCTGCTCCTCCTAACAGGATTTTCTTAATCCAATCAGCGATAGTGACTCGAATGACAATTTTTTGGTTGGGCTACATGACACCCTCCTCCATGGCACAACGTTCAGGGTGCAGCTTCAATTGGTGCACCCTCATCAATTTTTGTGCAGCCTGCTTACTGCCTTGTCCTCCAACTCGGGTAGTGTAGTTTATAGTCCCACACTCCCTTGCAACTACCTAGAGCACTAATATTGTCTTGCTACCATATAGTCATTGTGTTGGATACCCTGTATACAGCTTCAAAATGCTTCCATTCACTCTTCCCGGGAATGGATCTCCATTCAGCTCCGCGAGCTAAACTATGCCACCATCTGTAATTTCATTGACAATATATTTTCCTAAACAATGCATCTAGAATTTACCTATAAATTTAGTGAACTTACAATCATATAAAAACATAAGATCGTTTAACTTAAATGTACGAAGCTTGATGTGGCAATCATGGCATGCTTTTCCAACTTCCTTTTGTACTTGTTGATAGAATCCTTCCAGACATCGATCTTCTTCTAACTCCATTAGTTGCATGAAACATTCCTCCAAGGCCTCGCAATATTCCATATCAGTCAAATTTGCTATGTGTAGACTTGGCAGAATATATTCCATAGGCATTACTACTTAAACCACATAGACTAATTTGAACGGTGTCTGTCCTGTCAACTTCTTACAAGTTTTCCTATAGGCCCATAGCATTGCAAGTACATGCACATCTCAGTCATTCCATTGGGTGTTAAATACCTTTGTCCACATGTTCACCATGATTTTGTTAAAATCTTCGATTGTCCCATTCGCCTAAGGGTAATATGGTGTATTCTTCTGATGGTAAACCTAGAAATCATTTGTTAGTGCGCTGATTGTTTCATTCAGAAAGTGAGCTCCCCGATCACTCACTAATACTTTCAGGCATCTGAACCATTTTAAGACATATTCAAACAAGAATTTTGCTATCATAGCCCCCCGTAAAATCTTTTACTAGTTGTGCTTTCGCCCATTTGGGTAAATATTCTATTGGAGTGATGTAGCGTGCACCCATTTTCTTTGCATGTGGATGAATTGGCCCTATAAAGTCAATGACCCATTTCCTAATTTCGTATAAAGAGACTTAAGGATGTAGTGATAGTTCGTCCCTTCATGATGGTCTCCCAATCCTTTTGATATGGATCACACGTTTTACAGTATGCTCTGGAATCCTTGTGCAATGTTGGCCACCATATTCCTTGTTATAGTAATTTTTGGGCACTGCAACCCCAATCATATATGTCCATAAACCAAGGGCTTCTAAGTCCCTAAAAGTGTTGTTTTATGCCCTAAAGGAACAAGGTCAACTGATTACATCATCTCCCAGAAGTTATCCACAAGAAACTACTCAGAACTGGTCAAAACTGGACCATACAGACTGCTCAGTGCTGAGGGTGAGACGCATCCCACCTATTACACACAGGGGATGCGATGCATACTGAAAATTCCTTCTATATGGTGCGATGGACGAGAGTAGACAAATGGCAGAGGCAGTTTTCAAAGTGGATGATCTTGGAATCTTCCAGAAACTTCCCCAGGACACTTGTCTCTCTGAATTCGCCCAGGGATGAGTAAGAGATCATCTATCTCCAAGTGGAATCAAGAACTATCAGAGAGAAGACACTAATCAAAATCCCAGAAGCTGACTCACCTCCTTGTAATCATCTATATATGGATCCCTCATCCCAAATATCCAGAGGCTGGAAGTTTGTATCTTGTAAGGAAGTGTTGTTGGTTTCCTGGTGGAATATCATAGTTCTGGGTGATCTAAGCTTTCCATGAGGTGAAGAAGGGCTTTCATGCTGGGAGGATGACACTGGGTCAGAAAAATGGGTTGTAATCCTCTCTTCTAATCTTCATATTAATAAATCTATTCAAGTTTTCCTCCACATTCTTGTATGCCATATGGTCCTATATTGTTTATGATTGTAGATCTCTGCACTTTGAAGGTATTATGCTGCTTTGACTTTACAGGTACTCTTTGAAGTGGAGTGGTCAAGGGAGAAGTGGCAAAGACCGGTCGGTGAGGATAAGGAACAAGCAAAGAACCGAAGGATTGAGGTTGGTATTCTTTGATCTTCTCCTATCTACTTCTCATAAAGGAAAATGAAAGTAACTTTAGTCTGTTTGTTTCTAAGATAACTACCCATCTTAGTGGGACTAGCAGCTCTGCATAGACACTAGATTTCCCTATAACAAAATGGTGACTCCACTGGGGAGCGAATAGCTTGTTTGCTTGTTTATATTTGTTTGCTTTCTAAACTTACAGACAGAGCCTGAAGTTAAGCCAGCTAGCCTTCGAACTGCATTTGGTCTACAAGAGCAAAGTAGATCAATGCTGCTTCAGTCTATCTTCGAGTTTTGTTTATAAGCTGAACAATCGATTTGAAAACATCCTAATTGCCCTAGTGGTGGCTATAGTAACCTCATTATATTAGCCCCTGTGATTTCTATTTACTGACTATCATTAGCTCGGCCTAAATCCCTGAACTAAGCTACAAACTGTGACCAAGAACCAAGTTGAAGTCTTGTCCCTAGACCATTGCACTTTCTCCTCTTGGGAATCTGGATGCATCGCACCTCCCGTGTGCAGTAGGTGCACTACATCGCACTTTCCCTGTGTTGCAGGTGCGCTGATCAGATAAGACCTCTTCTGCTCTCAGATTTTGGTTTTGTGTTCGCTCTCTTCAGCTTTATTCAGGAGTTTTTCTGTCTGTGATCAGTATACCACTGTGGAAACTCCCTTCCTTTGCACGATTCTGCCTCCATAGTAAAAATAATTGTGAATGTTTTTATGTATTGTGTGCCATTTACAGTTCTCTTTTACAAAAAGTAACGTAATCAAACTGTCGTCTTTTGATTTGGAAGTGTAGAAAGTGTCATTTTAATTCAAAGAAAAGAATTATATTGTTTTGGATGGTCGATTATACAGTTACTCTTGTATTTGATTTGAATTAGTAGTTTTTCAAGTGTCGAAAGCAGTTTTCAATTCAAAACAGCAAAGTTTCGTCATTATCTTCCTTTCGTTTTTGAAGGAGAAATTTTTTAGTACCGTCACTTTGAAAAGATAATTCAGATTTGTACTTAGCATTCTTCTTGTCATTCACACATTAAGAAAGCTGAAAACAAGTACATGCATGTGCATTTTCATTTAGACTGCTTGTTAGTTTGATTTAGGACAGTGCATCTAGTGTGTGCTCTCTGCTCTATGTTGAAAGAATATCATCTCTCTTTCTTTAGTAGCTAGGATTTTCATTGCAAAAAGAAGATTAAACAAATGTTTATCATCTTATATTGCATTGTAGAAATTGTATATCTACATCACATGGTGAACCTGAACGGAAAATTTCTTAAGAAATATCAACTGTAAAATAAATTCAATGAACATAAAAACGCTTTGGAACCTAACGCACAACACCTAGAGGTCTAGGCTAGAGACATATTCCGACGTCGTAAAGCTTGGTAACTATCGCTTTCATTGTTGGTTGGTTGATTCCTCCTCTTTGAGATGACGAGTGCCAGTACGGACTTGTGCTCCCATGTACCATCGAGTATATATTGGGAGACCACAATAGGTTATATCCTTTATCGATAGGAAGCCGTGTCTGCCGCCTTATCGATCGCAATGCACTGAACACAGCATTCAGGAAGATTGACTGCTATACCATGAAAAGTATTCTACAGTTTTGCGATTGGTTTGGTAATCCCTATGTCTAGATTTCCAGAGTAGTCTCTTTCGTTCCTTTACAAACTCCTTAAAGGAAAAGGTCCATCTGAGCACTTGTCACTTCAGGCTCATTAAAAATAGAAGGCGACTAGAGTCATCTTTTGTTTTTTCTTGACTCTTAAAAATTGAAAAAACAAGTTGTGTCAAAGTGTCTAAAATTTATTTTAATTGGAATAATATCACTATTCCCACGTTGGTCTTAGGTTGAGGAAAATCGTGTCCACCAACCAAGGATTTCCCCTTAGATTTAATCATAGTCCTTTCTCCTCTTGGGGAGATGTTGGTGCACCTCATATGGCCACTTTGTCACTTCCAGGATTGAAAATTGGCTTGCCAATATGGCTCTTCTTGACCTCCGTTATTTAGAACACCGTGATTCCTGAACAATCGAGTCAGCAACTAGATGATACTAAAGTTACCCCCCAACTTTCTACTTCATCCGATTCTCCCTCTCCTCCTTCCTCTTCACTTGATGGAGCTGATAAAGCCAAAAATCAAGTAATGAAGAAGGAGAAGAAGGGGAAAGAGAAGAAAGAGAAGAAGAAGAATCAGCCAAAGGCAAAAAGGGATAACCAAACATCGTCTAGTGAAAATCCACACACTGCACCATCCAAGCCTAAATCTCCATGTGTCATTTGCAACGGGGACCACTATCATCGAGATTGTCCTTGCATCCCTCGGATCTTAAGGGGCTGGTCTCCTCGTTTTCACAATCTGGTGTCATCAACCTCTAAAGATCATGTTGAAAGCACACCATCAACTAGTGAAAGCGAAGCATTTGGACAGAAAAGGAAATGTGAATTTCCTTGTAAACTGTGTGAAGGTGATCACGTCGTCCACCATTGTCCCTTCCTAGTCGAAGCTAAAAGAGTCTTGATAACTATCCTGCTTCACCGCTACGGCTTCCTCTTGGATACAAGAAACTCTTGCCGAGTCCATCACTAGTTGAAAATCCAACTGACACGCCATCGTGGTCGGTCGAAGCATCTATCACTAAAGATAAACCCGCTGAATCCATACCAGATGAAATTCAAAAGGTTGAGACGGAAGTCTACCCGGTTTGTCTTTCGAGGGTCCATCTTTAGATGATACAATCACCGAAGAGAATGAGGATGACACCATTCAAGTTCTTTTCGTAAACACAGACTCTGATGAACATGGGGGCAATCTACATATTCCTTTACCGCAGGAAGGAAGTTCATCAGAGTCATATCCGACCGTCTATTCGGTCCCACCTCCAAGCAACCTAGTCATTTCCTTCGATTGGGATCTACTAGGCAGACCCCGTTTACCGGCTAATGTACCATTCTGAATCATTGTACAAGGTTACAAAAGATCATGGTCGGTACCATCATAGATGAAGGGGCTTCTGTGAGTATCCTTTCCTTAATTGCTTGGAAAGCGCTTGGTTCGCCATCGCTTCTACCTGAGATGAGAAATTTGACAGGCTTTGACAAAGGAACTAGTTGACCATTAGGGATCCTCTGTAATGCGCCTATAACATTGAGAATGAAAACCATTTATATGAACGTAATGGTAGTCCAAGGACCTCTAGACTATACTCTACTCCTTGGGCGTGACTATATTTATTGCATGGGAGCCACTGTCTCCTCACTCTTTTGAGTAATGTGTTTTCCGCATGAAGGCCGAATGGTCTAGCTAGTAGACAAGCTTTCATTCCCCGGTTCACACATAAATAATATTCAAATGCCATCCCTAAATGGTCTTTTAATGAAAGGAATTTCTTATCAATCTCCAGTTCGTCCACCTGAAGAATATGAGTAATTCAGGGGGTCGTGACTGAAACCCAGGGGGCATGCGCCATGGTCTGCTCTGGCAGGAAAACTCTGGGTATAGAGTAGGTTTTGACGAAGAATATGACTAGTCTGACACCCGTCCGTATAGGAAAATGGGATTGGACTGGATAAGATACCTTCGTTAGAAGGTATGCCTTTCCTGATAGAATGAATTTTTTGTTTGCAAATTGAGGGGTAACCTGTATAAGGTAGGCATTTCCTAACAAAGAAAACATTTTGTTTGCAAATTGAGGGGTAATCTTGAAACTCTACTTCACTATACCTAGGGGCATGCAAACCTTTTTGCGTGCAAGTGAAGAGCGACAATTTATTTTCTTAATTTTTAGGTTCTCAAACCCTTTAAACTCATAAGATTGGTCGTTCCTAGCTTACATAAAGGAAGGATATGTAGCAAAGCTTCAAAAGGTGCAAGCTACATAAAAATGGAATCTATCGATGAGATATCCTTATTATACGACTGGCATGAGCAGTTTTTATGTGAAGTTCAAGCTCATTAAAAATTAAACCTAAGCAATTAGAAAATGTTTCCCCAGAGTTTAAGCTCATTAAAAAATGAACCAATCTCTGGTAAATAACCATTGTGAATGCGTTATCATCAGCTCCTGAGCCTTGGTTGTGTTCTCATCATCACCTCCACTCTATTTTAGCTGATCATTCACCTCCACTTGATTGATTACCCCTTTTTGAGGAATAGTTGTGAAGATTGATCCTGTTAGCCATCCTTGTGACACTGCCATGGTTGGAAAATTCCAAACCTTACCTGGAATTAGCAGCTACCTGAAATTATCACTCGTTCCTCAAAAAATGAGTCTCCTTTAAGCTCTTTTCATCTAACTCGTAAAATATGAAAAGATTTCCAAGCAGTTGGCCTCTCTAGCTCGTTAAAGCTATTGGGAGT
Organism: Pinus tabuliformis; assembly: GCA_031772625.1. Classification (NCBI taxonomy): domain Eukaryota; kingdom Viridiplantae; phylum Streptophyta; class Pinopsida; order Pinales; family Pinaceae; genus Pinus; species Pinus tabuliformis. The sequence goes on from CM062820.1 coordinate 1,338,913,224, forward strand.
GTTATCCCTCGTCTAGATTTTAATCTTTTTGGACCTGAGGGATTATTACACAAAAGGATCGAGCGCTTGTTTTGTTCGGCTCGTGAAAGTTATCGAAAATTCATCCCTTTCGTATTATTTTATACCTTTTTGGACTTAAGGGATCATATGACGAAAAAGGATTATTGGAGTTTCCTTTATGTCCCTTTCAGTCTCTCTAAAATTGAAAAGGACCGAGTTATTTTTGTCATTAAACTCGTTAAAACCAATAGCGACAAACTTGTCCATATAGACAAGAACGAGTTTCACTGTCACTAGGCTCATTAAAACATAGCGACGGGTTTGCCCAAAGGGAAAATTATAGAACAAGCATATGTTATCCTCCTCAATCTTGATAAAAATAAAGAGGTACTGGTCAGCAATGACTAGGGAAATTTGGGAAGAAAACTTGAAGAAACTTTATTGGTAGCAAAGTCACTCTTGAACATGACACTTTCACTCCATGTCTGAGTCGGGTTGGGTTATTCCGTTCACCGGTCATATTACCATTGGTCCATTGTACCATCCATCTTTGTTGTTAACGCTACCAATCCATCTCAAGTGTCGCTGATATGTTCAAGAGAAGTTGATCAGAGAATTCACCAACCCATCTTGTGTCTCATCCACTGCAATACCTTTATGCTTCATTCTTTCATGACCACCACCCTGAACCATGTATCATCAGATTGTTTTCACCTCCAAAAGTCATTTTCTCTGTTCCGTGTCATAGATGTGGGATTCATTAAGGCCATATTATGGTGGGTCACTTCTTGTCGACATCAGCTCATTATCCAAAAAGTCGACCGAGGAACAACCCTTTCAGTACTTTGAAGCTTGCATGCCTTAATGGAAAGTTTCTCACTTTCGATGACAGGTTTACATCAACGGCCTTCGACCAAAAGATTTTGCGTGGTGTTCGATGCCAAGTCCCATTTTCACACCACATGAATTGTATTGCCATACCTTGAGGGTCATCATCATTATCGGTGATCCCTCTCATGCTTGTTAACACCTTACAACATTGGCTGGTAATCAGGCGATGTCTTTCCATGTTCGAGTCTAGAACATTTTTCACATGGATTGACTTATACTTCGGGCGACGATTGAATGAGTTTGAAGACCCCAGATCTAGTTTCATCCATCCGGTCTGCGATATATTTAGGAAAATAAAGACATCAAATGTACATGATTGTTGCACAGATGACCATCTGAATCAAAGGATGATGGCTCTATCAGAATCATCAGTCTACCACACAGATGCTTGTTTGTCTTATGTACATGAAAATGAATTTATAAAGTTGAGCATGGGAATGCTCCCCTCAGCTAGATCATGAAAATATTATGAAGATAATGTATTGTATTGTATCTTATTACAGGTCGCCTTCTAGTTCGAAAAACCTTGAATCCTCATGATAAACCATTTCTCCCGACATCAAAAGATTAACGACCTCATGCTTTAGTGGGCAACTATTATAGAAATTTTTGGGCACTGCAACCCAAATCATATATGTCCATAAACCAAGGGCTTCTATGTCCCTAAAAGTGTTGTTTCATGCCCTAAAGGAACAAGGTCAGCTGATTACATCATCTCCCAGAAGTTCTCCACAGGAAACTACTTAGAACTGGTCAAAACTGGACCACACAGACTGCTCAGTGCTGAGGGTGAGATGCATCTCACCTATTACACATGGGTGGTGTGAGGCATATCGAAAATTCCTTCTATAGGGTGCGATGGATGAGAGTAGACAAATGGCAGAGACAGTTTTCTAAGTGGATGATCTTGTAATCTTCCAGAAACTTCCCCAGGACACTTGTCTCTCTAAATTCGCTCAGGGATGAGTAAGAGATCATCAATCTCCAAGTGGAATCAAGAACTATCAGAGAGAAGACACTAATCAAAATCCCAGAAGCTGACTCACCTCCCTGCAATCATCTATATATGAATCCCTCATCCTAGAGATCCAGAGGCTGGAATTTTGTATCTTGTAAGGAAGTGTTGTTGGTTTCCTGGTGGAATATCATAGTGTTGGGTGATCTAAGCTTTTCAGGAGGTGAAGAAGGGCTCTCATGCTGGGAGGATGACGTTGCGTCAGAACAATGGGTTGTAATCCTCTCTTCTGATCTTCATATTAATAAAGCTATTCAAGTTTTCCTCCACATTCTTGTATGTCTGATAGTATATGCATTTGTGTGGTCAATATATATCTAGTCCTATATCATTTATGATTGTAGTTCTCTGCACTTTGAAGATATTATGCTGCTTTGACTTTACAGGTACTCTTTGAAGTGGAGTGGTCAAGGGAGAAGTGGCAAAGACCGGTCGGTGAGGAGAAGGAACAAGCAAAGAACCAAACGAAGGATTGAGGTTGGTATTCTTTGATATTCTCCTATCTACTTCTCATAAAGGAAAATGAAACTAACTTTAATATGTTTGTTTCTAAGATAGCTACCCATCTTAGTGGGACGAGCAGCTCTGCATAGACACTAGATTTCCTGATAACATTCTTGTGTGCAAAATTTTCTACTCTGTTGCTTTGCCTACATAATGGCCTCTTGCAGCTCCCCCATGAACTTCAGTGAGAACACTATCCCACTAAAAATCCAGAACATATCTTTGCAAGATTTCATCTGCCCCCATTTTGTACAAATGTCCTGCAATGACTAAAAAATCGGTTGCATGAACCACTAATTCTTTATTTTGGTGATTTGTATATCGTTTAGGCACCATGCCTATAGTTAAGAAGTGAATAATGCCAGAAAAATGGTCATCAGCTACACGTACTACAAAGAGCTGCACATTGGGCAACCCTTCCTCCAAATTATTGGGTTCTTCACATGTTTTAATTCTCGACAGATGGTTAGGTCCAACATTCAACTTCCCTGACTTCACAATTACTTCAAAATCATACTCCTGAAATAATAACAACCACCTGTAAATATTTCCCCCCAAAACAGGCTTGTTAACCAGGTACTTTAAGGCAGAATGATATGTATACATCTTGAAGTGTCTGCCTAATAGATAGTGCCTGTATTTTTGCAACACATAGACCATGGCCAACCCTTTGTACTCTGTTTTTGAATAATTTTTCTCTTCCTTGGATAACTTCTCACTTACAAAGGCTATGGGATGGTCTAGTTCTCCTTCGCCTGTCTATGTTAGTACCACACCGAACACAATGAAAGAAGCATCCACATGTACATGAAACTCCTTTTTCCAATCAGGAAATACCAAGATTGGTGTAGTTACCATCTTCTCCTTTAACACATCCAAGTTGCGTTGACATTCTTCATCCCACCAGAATGTCGCATCCTTCTTTAGTAATTTTTCCATGGACGCAATAATTTGAGAATAATATTTAATGAATTTTCTATAGTATCTCATGTGTCCCAGTGTTACGCGCAGCTACTAGACATTCCTAGGGGCTTCAAAGTTCATAATCATAGCAATATTTATAGGGTCCACCATCAACCCTTTCTTAAAAACTACATCACCCAGCAAGATCCCAAAAGTAACATAGAATATATTTTTTTTCAAATTCAACGCAATTTGTTGTCTTCGACATGTATACAACATTAGGCACAAAATTTCTACATGGTGTTTCACTAAGAAAAACATAGTCCATTCATCAAAGTATGCTTCCAGAAACTTATGGATGAATTCTTTGAACGTTACTTTGACTACACGGGAAAATATTGCAGGTGTGTTCCTTAAACCAAAAGGCATAATTCTGTACTCAAAGAAACCCCACTCCATTACGAAGGTTGCTTTTCTTCTATCCTCTGGCACACTATTGATCTGATGATACCCATAAATAAAGGAATAGGCTTCCTGCCCTCTGACATTGTCTAACACTTCATCTATAAATGATGTTAGAAATGGATCATGAACACATGCATCATTAAGCTTCTGCAGATCTATGTAGATCCTTATTTTTCCCTTTTGTTTCTTCTCCTGGACTACCATCGAGCTCACCCAATCAGATTCTTCAACAAGTTTTATAATGCCTACCTCCAACATTTTATCCAGCTCTTGGCGAACCTTTTCCTTATACTTTGGATTAAGGCGATAAGGCCTTTATTCGACTGGCTTTGCATTCAGCTTCAATGTCATCCTTCTAATGTCCAAATCACCAGGTATGCCCTTTAAATACAAAAACTTAGTAGGGAAGAGATCCTGGTATTCATGAAGTAATTCAACAACTTTGTCTACTATAGCGTCATCCCAATAGTCTCCAATCTTTGTGAACTTGGGTTCTTCTTTAGTGCCAATGTTTACTTGTCTTGTTTTTAAAGGTGCAGAGATTTCAGGGTACTCAACTTATGGTCCTTCTACCTCGCGATGCCCTTATGTTTCTGGAATATTGATATTTTGTTAGGTATTCTTCCTCTTCTTCAATGGTCACATTATAGCATTCCAATGCATGGCACAGCTGGGAGCTCCAATCTGGTTGGGACCATTCCATAGGTTCCTTTGGTGTTTTGAAGATAACCTCTTTAATTTCTTGAAGCACTTCATCAATGCTTACTAATCCGTCCTCAAAGCTAAAGGTCAATAAGAATCCCTCCTTCAACACATCCCATTCTGTAGTGTCATGGCGAAGCTCTATTTCGAGGTATCAGTTCATGGGGATTGTATCCAAGTTATGAAAAGATATATGTACCCACTATGGTTGTGGTTCCATCCTCCACACCTTAGTCCACTTGGCTAGGTGATCGCATGGATCATCCTTCCCATTATACTTTTTAGTTAGTATTTTGTTAGCATACCCAAATCTTAACTTCATCATTCTCCTATAATCCTACCATCCAGCAAAACTATCGTTACGCGTAACCCACCATCGTGCTGGTGTAGCATGCAACATTAATTCCAATGGTTGAAAATAGCCGTCCCTAGGAACTTTGCATTCAAAGTCATCTAGGAACATATCTACGTCAATTAAACCATCATAATAAGGTAACTTTCTTACCTCCGACGAAATGCAGTGTAGTGAGTTCGTCATCATATTGCATCACAATATAGTACGTCATGTAAGCAATTTTTCCAATGCCCTAATTATTCATCTGAGTCGGAAGTGAAAGAACTCTCCCGGACCCATGTGATCCATCCATCCACCGTTGGATTGATCCAATCATGAAATCACATTGTTATCTTGTAGATTTGGTCCAGCTCATCGTCACTTTCTAAATAATCATGGACTGGTTTAGTATAGTGTGCCCCTTCTGTAGGATCTAGTGGCACTATAAAACTTGTCGACCTTCTTTCAAACGACATTGTCCTCTTCATCAAATTAATGATCGCATTCATTTCAATAGCCTAGTCGATCCCCAGGAGCACGAGGCAGGGATTACTATCATCAACAATTTCTATAACTTTAAAGTTTGCTAATGCACTCGCACCTTCAATATAAACTGGTACTCCATATAATCATCCCATGGGGATGATTTTTTGTTATTTTCCATATTGAGCTAGATTTCATACCACAGCAGCGCAGGTCCCCCCATCTTTTCCCATGTCTATTTCAGTAGAACATTCGCATCGGACCCCAGATCCAAGATGACCTGCTCCATTTCATAATCACCTATCTGCACTATTAACCACATTTGTCATCCTGTTCATGCCTTATGCTTACCAATATTTCTAACTATATGTTGCTCCGTAGAAGTATTTTCCTTATTGGCACACTTGTCTATTAAGTCTTGCAATAATTCCATGACCTTTCTATCATGCAATAGATTCATACAAGTTTCCAAGAATGTAGCGAGTATTGAAGGATCAACCTCTTGTACCACACTTGGTACCAGTATCTTATCCTATAGGCCTCAAAGAAGCTCTTCTTTGCCTCCATGAATGTTTCCTTAGCGCAATTAAGGTCAAATGTGACTTCTTTCTTAGGAGCTTTGTAGAGCCATCTGTATTTTTTTGGTTGCTTATCCTAATTTGTGCCAGTCATCATACTACTTCTTAGTACAATATTAATGCTATGATCCTCCTCGCAAGGCTCTACCGTCATCATTTTTAAATTCTGTGTAGGTTTTTGAGGCTATGTTTTCTTCTCTTGGATTTTAGATATTAACACAAGACATTCTTTTATGGCATGGTCGAACTATCTATAGTATTGACATGAAGGGTGTGTAGGATTTGGGAAATCTTGCACAAAGTGCCTCGGTTGTCCGCAATTGTAGAAAATAATCTGACCATGACCTCTACCAAGTCCTCCTCCTCGCCCTTGTCCTTGGCCCCAAAAACGCTCATGTGCTCCTCCTATGCCTTGATATAGAGGTTGTGATTCTACTTGAATATAGTAAATAAAGGTTCTTTCCATCATCATATCATACCTTTGATAGTGGCACTCTCCGTTACCCATAGATTTACAGAAAATACAAAATAGTTGTTGAGGTGTCTAAACATAATTCTGAAGCAAGTGGCAGTTATCCATCTCATGTTTCCCAGTGACTTGACAAATGGTGAACCATAGCGTAGCTCCAGTGCTTACCCTAGCAGGGATTTCCGGCTTCAGGAGGTTGTCCCACCCCCTATAAGATAGTTCAAGTATACTGGAAAATGATCTTTATCAAGCCCATGGCCCTTGCACTTGAAGCACCAAACCTCTGTGTGCACTTCTAGCTTAGTCTCCTTTTCTTTCTTCAAATTTTGTAATTCTAGGTGTAGGCTTGCTAACTGTGAGTGGATTTGTTGTACCCCTAGGTTCATGTCCTGAATAGGTGATGTTCGCAACCTCATCATGAACTCTAAGGCTTCTGCCTGCTTTGCTATCATCTAATGTGACAGAGAAATTCTTAAATGGGGAAAAATGGCGTGATAAACCAATCATGATCCTAGTTATCTAAGACTTTCATGTTATCCTGTCTGACCTATCACTTCCTTCTCTAATCAAAGTCCCAAGGTGTGTCCTCAACCATCATCAGGATCTCCTTAAATTCAATTACAAACTACGCCTCAGATTTAGGCTTACTAAAATATTTGTTCAAATCTATCTCTCTTTCTACTAGCGATGCATGAGGATTGTAAACACAATACTTAAAGTGCCAGGTTAGCGCGTGATCCTGGAAGTCGGTAACCAAATGCACCTTCATTATATTATTAGCGGTGATTTTCCACACTGTCCATATAGTGTTCGTGACAAACCAAAAGTGCTTTGGATCTTCACTTCCTATGCCCTTGAAGATCGATACCTTCATTGCATTCACCATGATGAATGGTGGCAGTGGAGGTGGATGTGTAGGTGAAGGTGTATGTGGTGGAGGTGGGGGTGGAGTTGGAGTGGATGGATGATGTGTTCTAGAAATACCCTAGGTTATTAGGTGAACAGTGCTTCGTGGCGTAGTCTGCACTACCCCTTTATCATCACTTAAAGGAGGTCCAATCAATGGGCTATACTCGGGTCCTGATTCTTCATGATTTCTAAAGAATCTTCCACTTCCCTTAGCTCCAAACATCAAGGTAATGGAATTATCCTCTTTTCACACAACAACATATTAATCCAAGTATTCAATCACTTGAAGTACTTACTTCACAGTCCTTTGAAGAATTTCTGCTCCTCTTCGCTATAGCTAACTGATGTGTCTACTGCAAATTCAGTAACAAATCCTCCCAGAACTCGATCAAGCTAGTGATTGATAGCCGATGTGATCTTGTTATCGAATGTATCTAATATTTGCACCAATTCCAGTGTCCACACTATAGGACCATTGAGCTTTCACCTTCCTTGACTATTTGCCAATTTAGCTATCCACTCATATAATTCAATTGGAAAAGTGCTAAAGAAAATTTTGTGTACCTTTGTATAGAAATATCTATTCAACCTATCCTCCTTCTATAAGTGTGGATTTCTATTTTCTTGAGCCACAAAATTGTGAATCTTCTGATCTAACCACTTTTCAAATTCTTTCTTAGTTAGATTCCAATGATCAGACATCCCACATCTCTTTTAAGCAGATCCCAGTCCTGGCAAAAAAACCATTTGTTGGCTTAGGGGGTCTTGACCTAGGTTCAGAGTTAGTTGTGCCAACCAAAAAAGCCCTACATTGCTGGCCTTTTTGGAAACAACCTATGTAGCACAGGCTACAATCTCACCCAAAGCAGTATTGGGGGATGCAAGAACCAAGTTTATGCATCGAGAGACTAGTGTGATGTTGTCACACGGAATCTGTCAAGGGTGCGGACACGACTGACCTTCCTAGAAGTCTAAGACATTCTAATGACAAACAAGACAAAATGGAGTGATCTTTCTCTAAATACACCTTTTACAACATGAAAACTACAAGTGTTTAGGCTTACCTTATTCCAAAACGCTGTTGTTGAAGTCCGTTCTTGACGATCCGGATGAGCTCCTCCTTCAAGTCAATTCCTGCAACCACAAACAATCAAACAATTACCAAGCACTTGCATTTCATATAATAAAACATATATTCAACATGCAGACCAAGGAACACATGAAATAACTCATTAACACAAGCTATTGAGAAAAATAAACCAGTTTGTATTAATAACGAAACAAAGAAACTCTTACAACCTGGCCTTGGTGTTGTGCAAGTTCCTCCCAGGGTCCATCAAGGGTTTTCCTCTACTTTGACAAAGCTCACCCTCTCCCAAGTAGAATCAAGTGAAGACAATCTCTCCTCACAAAGGCTCTAATGGAAGACCTAAATCCTGCAGCATTTACCCAAAGAAAATGTATAGCTCCAACCTCTTCTCCTTCTGGCTCAATGCCTTTATTTATAGTGCTGTAAAGAGGTTATTCAGGTCCACTATCAATGGGATCATCCCCCTCTTTGGGTGGGATAGCTCCCTTATTGATGGGATAAGTTCCCCCTTAATAGAGATACATGAACCAACTGGAGGCGCATCCATTTCATCAAACCGACCTCTAGAATGTTCTAGAAGTAACCACAAGTAACTTTTTCAAGATAAAACTCGCGCATTTTGCCTTTTACAGAGGGACGCACCTGTCCCTTAACATACAGAGCGTCCATGGACGCATATTTTGTGAACAAGGTCAGCGTCCCCGCAGGTAAGGCTAGAGAGAACCTGCGACCCCAGAGATAAACATAGTTTTTACAAGACTTTCTCTCTTCTTTGAGTTTGAGATGGATAACAGAGGCATGAGACTTGCCTAAGAGGGTAGCATGACTGTTGATTTGAGCCATACTAACTGTAAGTAGTCAAGGTGACATTTTTTAGTGTAACAGATTGCCCCCTAAAGTGCGAAGCCTGGAATAGAATAGGGTTTTGTAATTCTAGGAAGGGTGAAGCGCTTTATCATTTCAAGGATTGCCTTGTGGATGGCCTGGTTGGAACCTGCAATTTTCAACACAAAATACATGGATAAGATTATATCATCACTGAGGTAGGCATTCCCATACTCAGATTCAAAACTTTAACTAATGGACTAACTATTCTGATACAGGAATGATCTTGCAGTACATCATTTTTATAGACTTTTGTAGACACAGTATGGACGCAGCCATCTGTTTATGATTAGTCTACATAGATAATGAATACAAAACTCCTCGCAGCCTGGATGGTAGAAACTAGATCCAGGGTCTTCACTTCTACTTCCCGAATTGGTACGATTCTAGCCATGTGATTAAATGATTCGATGTCGAACATGGTAGAAACCACTTGATTACCAGTCAATGATGTAAACTGTTAACAAGCGTGAGAGAAACCACCAGTAATGTCAATGGTTCTCAAAGTACCAAGCACAACCCGTGAAATGTGAATAGATGTTTTGATGTCGAACACTTCACGGAATCCTCTGATCGAAAGTCAATGATGTAAACTGACGTCAAAGGCGAGAAACCTGCCATTGATGCATGCAGACTTCAAGGTACTGTCGATTCCTAAGTCATCTTTCTAGATAATGTGTCGATGTCGATAGAAAGCGACCCGTTGCAGGCAAGCCCGCAACACGAAATCATTGTTCAAGTTGAAGAAATGTTGCTGTAAGGACTGACTCAGGGATGGTCAAATGGATGACAAGTATTTTGCAGATGAAAGTTTTTGCTTGCAGACCTCTTGAACACATAACGACACAACAGATGGCTTGGTGACGTATAACTCAAAGTTAACCCCTGGAACCCGGTTAAAGACTTTCAAAGTGATTTGGTCAACTGTGAGGTAAAAGATTTCCCAACCCAGGTGAATGAAAAGTGTCGTGTTCAAGAGTGGTAATAAAGTTTCTTCTGAGACAAAAGGTGACAAACAGGTTCATTCTTCTCTCTTTTCCCCCACCATTTCTGGCAAGTACCTCTTTATTTTTAACAAGCTTGAGGAGGATAACATATGCTTGATTATAAGCTCATCCTTCGGACGAGTCCAACCTAGTTTAAATTCGAACCCTAGGAAGGAGTGGTTCGTTCCTGTTTGTAATTGAACAGGTCCTCTACTGTAAAAGTTTAACGAGCCCAGTATAGGAGAAACTCGGCGTTTTTCAATTTTAGAGAGTCTGAAAAAACTAAAGGAGACTCCACGTTGAACTTTTTCGTATATTTGTGTCCCTCAAGCCCGAAAAAGTATAAAATAATACCTGGGGGAACCGCTTGATCTTGCGACCAAGGAGTACTTTCATAATAGTGTCGTTAACCTGAAAAGTAAAAAGCGATCAAGGACACGTCGTTTTATTTCCTTATCGAGTTCGAAACGACAAAAACCCGGCAATCTTTTCCTGATTTTGCGGTCAGAAAAGAGCTAAAAGGGGACCGTCTTTTAATTCCGTTTTAACGAGTGAAAAAGAAACACTCGGCGATCTTTTCATGTTTTAGGAGTCAGAAAAGGGCTTAAAAGATGACTCTGATATTTTTGTTTGTGAAAAATTACAATTTCCCTCGAAATCCCTTTGTCCTGCACAAAAGTAACACATTACTCATACCTGTTTAAAATAGGCAAAAATACATTCAAAAACATCTTTTCATGGTAAAAAATGAACTAATTCATCCAAAAAACCTATAAAAAGACCTTTTACCATGTCATTTTTACCGTTTCACTGTTGAGGTTGAAAAAGGAGCTTTTGACAAGAAACTTCCCGTGGTTGCTGCGGAAAATCTGACCGTCGGAATCGAACGCCGTCTCATCCAGGTATTTTACACATCCTACTCTGCATTTCTATCCGTTTAGAATCAATTTTTAGGTTTTAGTTTCATTTTTTGGGGGGGTTTTGGTTTTGGAATGCGCCTCTCGGCGGACGCAGGTGCCCTTCGGGTGACCTGCGTCCCCCGACTTTTTCTCATACGGGAAAACGGTCGGAAGACGCAGCCCGCCTTCAGGCCAGCTGCGTCCGAGCGCCCTGTGCTACAAAGCCGGGGTGCGTCCTCCGAGAAACGCGCATTTCAAAACCCCAACTCTCTCAAAAAACCACCAAAAATTCCCAAATCAATTTCTAATTGCTATTTTTGATATGCAGGGCATTAATCATGTTAGACTGGAGAGAAAGAGAGCATGTAGAGGAAGATGAAGCTGCAATAAATCATCAACCTTCCCTGGATGCCCTAAGAGCATGCGGATTATACAAATATTGGACCATACCGGGCATGAGGGGCCAGGTAAGATTCTTGGAATGGCTGGTTGAGCGATGGAACGTACAAGAACAATGCTTTTACATAGGAGGGCACCAGCTCGAGATAGAGCCCTCGGATGTATACTTTCTCACTGGCTTGCCAAACAGAGGTGAGCAACTCAGTCTTGCGGGGACTAGGCCGGGTGGCCAATCCCTTGATAGTCTCCGCGAGAATTGGTGCACACCTGGGGCTCACCATTCAAAAGGCATAGAGATAAAACACATCACTCTGCCGGAACTCAAAGTCATAGCGTTCACGGTTACCAGAATTTGCGGCGCGGCCGCTTTACACATTGCTTCCGGATCCCAAATGCGGATGGCAATTGACTGTTACCAAGGCACCATTTTCAACTGGTGTGAAGCTGTGTCGGCTCATATGAAGAGCCAACTGACCAAGGCAAAGAACGGACGACTAAAGACTTTTGGATATGGGCCTATAGTCGTGAGCTTTGCCTTGGAGAGAATTCCAATGCTGATCCCTCAGCAACTCACTGTTGATATCTTGGGTCCTCAGCAGCCAAAGCTGATACGATGGGTTGCGGTGATGGCCCGGCATCCTGACGAGGGCGCGACAGTAGTTCGATTCTCAGATAGTTATTTTGACTGGTTAGAGGGCCAGCTTTTTGTGATACAGGACTTTCCGTATGCCGGAATGGATTTCAGAGGTGATCCGGACATGGTTCTTCCACAGGGAGAACAATGGGACGACAGAGGTACTTTTTATTTTCACAAGTTTTCTAGTTATGTATTTTTTGTATTTTTTATATATATCGTCTCAAAACTAATAGTAAATCTTTCAAAATGCAGATGTTGGTCCACAGCGTCCAGCCAACCTCCGGCCTTATGATAGACTACATCCAGCTGCACCGGTACCGGCCCCACAGGATGCGACAGCAGAAGTACTAGCTGAGTTGGAGCATGATCTAGAGCGTCTCACGGCAGATATACCTGAGACTACTATGGACGACATTCCTATCAGGCTTCAGCGCTTCGTAGTCGCGGTCCCTGGACCGTTTAGGAGATTTTTGCGTAAGGTAGCCCGCGCAGTGGTGTCGTACAGAGAGCACCACCAGTGATTGACTAGTCACTTTTGTAGTCACATGTGACATTTTTGACTTTTTGTACTATCATTTTGCCGATCATAAGGTGTTTTAAACCTATGATCGAAGACGATGTATATATTTTTTGACACACTTCTATCTATATATATCACTATTACCGGCTTATCTTGTTTAACATATGTGATGAAATGTTTTTAAATTTACTTGCATGATTATCGTAAATGTCTGTCCAACATTCGAGAAGCAATTGCATCTGCTAATGTATTCAAAGACCTTGGAATATGTTGATATTCAATGTAATCAAATTCACGTTCCAAGAGACGCACTCTCAAAAACAACCTTAATAACACAGGATTTCTAATGGCATAAACTCTATTAAGCTGTAATACAACAAGTTCAGAATCTAACCTCACTATCAAACGTCGAATTCCAAATGAAATAGATTCGGATAATAATTCAACCACTGCACTGTATTCTGCAATGTTATTCGTTGTTTGACCGAGGCTTACCCCATGCATAGAAACTAACTCGTCAGAGGGCGAATAGATAACCCAAGCTGCGGAAGAGATATTCCGTGTATTACGACAAGCACCATCAGCAAATCCAATGTATGTTTGGAGAGGCGTCGACATCTACAATATCAAGAGTAAAACCAAGATAAGCCAGAATAATGACGAAAAACCACACTCGCTAAGCTAAGCACACTGACTAAACTAACACACTTGCTAGCTAGAAAGAAAATCTAACCTATCTAAAAATTTCTCCATACCCATCATTTTAAGCATAATACCTCTTTAGGTAAAGTCCATTTCTGGGTTTACCCAAAGAGTCCCCATCAAAATCAACTAACTCATAAGCCCCTTTTGCTAGCTTTCGCTTTACAATGTAGGGCCCATGCCACATGGGAACGAATTTTCCGGCACCTAGCTTATCGTTAGCTTGATCATATAATAGTACTAGGTCTCCTTCCGAAAAACTTCGAGGGGTTACATTTTTATCGTACTGAGCTTTCATTCGTTTCGCGTGAGTCTCGATAGCTAAAGTAGCGTCACGTCGAGTCTCATCTAATTTAGCCAAGTATAATAACCGTTTCTCCTCTTCGGAAGTAGCTGGAAGTAATTCGACAGCCATTTGAAGTGATGGGATTTCGCATTCAATAGGTAACACAGCTTCTAAGCCATAAACTAGCTGGAAAGGGGTGAAACCTGTTGAATTTTTCACTGAAGTTCGATATGCCCATAGCGCCGAAAATAACATGTTATGCCAATTCGTTCGATGGATACCAATGATCCGTCGAATCATGATGACTAGAACTTTGTTGATTGACTCAACCAAACCGTTGGCTTGCGGATAATAAGGAGTAGAGCTATCGTGGCGCAAACCAAGCTGGCTTGTAAGCTCAGTCATCATGACGTTTCGAAAATGGCTCCCATGGTCAGTAATGATTGCTTGTGGGACACCAAACCTAGTTATGATATGATTGAATACGAAAACTGCAGCTGTCTTGCCGCTTGCGTCGAATGTAGGCATCGCCTCGGCCCATTTTGTAAAATAATCAACCGCGAGGATGATATACGCATGCCCCCCGGCCGAGTGAGGGTTACAAGTAATAAAGTCAATGCCCCATTTGGCGAATGGACCAGCGGCAATTATAGGGTGGAGAGGAGCAGGTGGAGCGCGCATCTTTCGATCAAACACTTGACAGTTGTGGCATGTTCTGACAGCAAGGATACAATCTTTAAACATAGACGGCCAGAAATAGCCAGCGCGCAACACCTTCTGAGCTGTGGCATACCCAGACATATGACCGCCACATGCTCCAGAGTGACAATCATTCAAAACTCTCTCAGCCTCTTCGTGAGTTAAACAACGTCGAAAAACTAAGTCTGCCCCCCGGCGATAAAGTGTATCTCCAATAATTCTGTATTGCTGGGATCGAAACCGAATTTTTCGACGGTCTTCCTTGGAAGCTTCAGGCCGAAAGGTTTGGGTTTGGAGATAGATGATTATATCCCCATACCACGGATCTAAAGTGCTAATAAGAAACAAAGATTCGTCCACAATGGACTCCTCTGCCACAGTCTCTGTGTCAGCACTCGGGAAATCACACATCAATTCCGCAAAAACTAAAGATTTCTTAGACTTGGACTTCTCGAACTCCAAGTCGAACTCTTGCAGGATAACAATCCATTTAGAGTACTTGCCCCCTAGCAGTTGTTTTGTCAAAATATAAATCATAGGGTTGCAATCCGAAATAACTGTAGTCTTGCGGAGAAGAATGTAGTGACGAAAACGCTGGACAGCTTGAACGGCTGCCAGGGCCAATTTCTCCACATGCGAATATTTTAACTCAGTGGGATTTAAGGTTCTACTAAGATAATATATCACATGCTCTGCTTTGAATTCATCTTCTTGAACTAACACCATTCCAATGGTGGAATGCGAAGCTGCGAGGTATAAGAAGTAGTCCTGGTTGTAGTTGGGAGGATGCAATAACGGTGCATGGGTCAACGCGTGTTTTAGTGCATCAAAAGATTGTTGGGCAATCTCGTCCCAAAAGAATTGTGCGTTCTGTTTCAACAACCGTGTAAAACCTTTAGTGACCTCGGCGTAGTTTGGGATGAATCGGCGTAAAAAGTTCGCTTTCCCTTGCAAACTTTGGAGTTGGCGCAAACTCGAAGGAGGAGGCAATTTGATGATAGCCTCGACTTTCGAGGGATCGACGCGAATGCCGGCTTTTGAAACAACAAATCCCAGCAATCGACCTGTTTCTATACAGAAAACACACTTGTGGGGATTCAACCGAATTCGATAATGCCTACACCTCATAAAGATTGCTCGTAGGTGGACAAGGTGATCAGCTCGTTGTAAAGAATGAGCAGGCAAATCATCGAGATAGGGTTGCACAATGTGCTTGATGTCATGAAATGCATAAGACATTGCCCGTTGAAAAGTAGCGCCGGCATTCTTAAGCCCAAAAGGTAATTTGCAATAAGCAAATGTCCCCCATGGACAAATGAATGCCGTTTTTGGTTGATCGGCAGGTAGAATATTGATTTGATTATAGCCTGAGAAACCATCCATGAAGGAAAACATCTCACTTCCGGCACAATCATCAATAATTTGATCGATATAAGGCGTAGGATAGTTGTCTTTTGGACAAGCTCGATTGATATCCCTATAGTCGATACAGATTCTTATTGTTCCTTGTTTTTTATTGACGGGAACAATATTCGATACCCAATCCGTTAACGGGATCGGATAAATGAAACCTGCTTTCAACAGCTTTTCGACTTCTGCTTTAATCGCAGCCGCTTTTCGAGGGTGAATCTGACGCAACCGTTGCCGAATGGGTTTAGCATCCGGGTAGGTTTTGATTTCATGAACAACAATGGCAGGATCAATTCCCGGCATTTCCTCGTAAGACCAGGCAAACACGTCGCGGAATTCTTGGAATAGGGCCTTGTAAGTTTGGATTTCTTCTTCAGTACATGCGGCACCTATATGAATGTTCTCCTCGATTCCGGGCTTCACTGAAATATCAATGGGAATAGTACGAGAAATATTCCCTAAATTCAGCTCTGAATCAGAATGTTTCGTTGGATCCTGAGCGTCTTTGACATATTCAGCGGTAAAGATAGATGAAAAATCATTTTCAAATGCATCATCCTTAGGTAAAAACGAAGATCTGTGATGGAGATCTTCCCATGGTAGATCATCTACACTTAGGATTTCGCGAAGTTGTTCGTCAGATGACACTTCTTCGGGAAACGTTATCCGTTCTAAGGGTGAGGTGAAAAGTGACTCTTCACTGACCACATTCATTTGGTCGGTTTCGGTTGAATGAAAGTCGGTAAAAGACATAAGAGCTTCATAAGCAATCTCATACGGACTCAACGGCATAACATCACCGAGTGAGTCTAGCTCAGAGTCAGAGGGAACATACCAAGGATCATCATAAATAATGTTTTCTGACGTGATCATATGAATTGTTGCAAACGAAGGGTCTGCATTGAGTGGAGGGAGAGGAAAAGTTCCCAGTAAACCGGAATCCTTAACTAAACCTACACCAATGTCCCTATAAGGGATTGTCGTTTTACCAACATGCTGGATAGTTTCTAAAGAGGTTGGGTCGGATGAAAAGTATGTCAGCTGATCAATAGTCACGATCTTACCGTTATGTGGAAACTTAATGACTCTGAAGACCGATGAAACGACCGCTGTCATAGCATATGACCAACTTCGACCCAAAAGAAGGTTGTAGTCTAGAGGGGCATCAACCACTTCCACATCCAGACTAACGGTTTTACCTTCGACCCCTATAGGCAATTCTTGTAGAATACCAAACGGACGGAACCCACGGCCATCAAAGGCCTTAAGGATGGTGGGGGATTGGTTCAACGAAGGAGAACCAAGCGATCTCCAACATTGAATCGACATAATACACGTAGAAGCTCCCTCATCAATCACAGTCCGATGAATAGGCCTGTTTTTGACTATCACTGGAATTTGGAAAGCCATTTGATGGGGGAGACGCGGTGTACTACTTTCTAGATCAAAGATCATTAGGTTCGGGTCCTGAACATCGACAGCTCCAATAGCCGACAAAAGCAATTTTCGTTGCGCTGGACATGATTGCAGCACTTCGAGTGCCGACATTGCTGAAGGTGAAACAGCTAAGTCTTCAACAATGTTGTAATTCTGGGCTGCTCTCGCATGTGGATTGAAAGCAGACCTTCGAAGTACACCCTTGGCGGGCGGCTTAATCACTAAGTCTGGGTTAGGTTTTTCGATCTGTAGTGGATCGGAACCAGGAGCTGAGGTTGATGGGTTAGAGTGAGAAGATTCTGCTTCCTTACCATCAACAGGAGCCTTACTACCATAATCTTGCGATCGAGTCGCAATCCTGACATGAGACATCATCAAAATGGGTTCTTCACTGGCATTCGAAGAAGAACCTATCATCTTATTCTCCTGCTCTGGAAATGGATTTTTTAACACAGCAGGAGTGGGAGAACCTTTGACTATTTTCACTACCTCGGCCCGATGAGGGCAGTCTCTCGTAAAATGATCTTCTTCACAAATAAGACAAGGATATCGAGGTTTGCGTTTTTCGTCATTGGTTTCCGACTTTTCCGTTTTCTCCTTTGGAGCCTTGTCTGCTTTAGCCTTCTTCTTTCCTTTCTTCTTTCCACCGTTTTTGGATTTGGCCGTAGATGACTCTACAGCGTGAATGTCGGCGGTAAGTTCAGGAGGAGAAGACTCTCCTGTCGGAGAATCAGGCAAAGTGATAATTGGAGTATTGGAGGTCTTGGAAGACTTCTTCTTACTCTTCGTAGTCACGATACCGATCATACCATCAGCGGCATGAGATCCCGAAGGAGCAGCAGCGATTTGGTTTGACTTTGGAAGATCCGGAATTTTCTCGTGTAACGTACCCGACTGAGTGTAAACTAAGTCAAGGTATTGTGCCTGAGCAATGACTTGCTCCTCAGTAACTACTCCGGCCTTAGCTACATCTTCAGTAATTCTTGGTAATAATGATTTGACAAACCATTCAGCTAAGATTTGGTCCGGGATAAAAACTTTCACTAATCTTCTTCGACGTCTCCACTCATGGATGTGATCAGAAATGTACGTGGATGTCGATTGTTTTAGCGAAGTTAATAATTCTGTACCATTATCGTATCTGACTGGTAACTGAAAATGAGTTAAGAACGAGGTAGCTAACTGGCTAAAGTTGTAAAAAGAGGCCCGTGGTAACTCAATGTACCACTTGGCTGCGAGACCAATGAGTGTACGCTGGAAAAGACGTAAGCGGATGGAATCATCTGAGATGGAATTTGATGCACACCAGAGGTGGTAAGTCATCACGTGATTAGACGGATCCTCTCCAGACTTACCTTCGAACTTGGGTATATCGCTGGGCAACTTATTTGGCATTGGCGGCCAGAACTGAAGATATTGAATTGGATCGTTCGTTAGGCGCGTCAAGTCGGGTAAATCTAAAGTCGCAATAAACGGTAACTGCCGGTTAGGATCTCTAAAACTCTGAGTCACAATACCAGCCCCAGGAGGAGGATATCCAGGATAACTAGGAACAGGAGTCGCATTGGGGATATTATATCCTCCTGGAAAACCAGGATTAACCGGACCGTACTGGGGTTGCTGAGGTGGTTGATAAGTGTACCCAGGATACGGTTGATACTGGTAAACCGGTTGTTGGGCAGCTTGCCCAGGTTGATACTGTCCCTGGTACGGAGGTTGAACAAATTGAGGTTGAGTAGTAACAACCGTACTTGTACCAGGTTGGCCTGCAGGCATCTGGACTGTGGTTTGAACCGTGGGTCCAGACAACGGTACAGATGTCTGAGGAGTGGTTACAGGGACAGTAGAAACCGGAGCTGCCGATACTCCAGAAGTAAGCATGGTAGATGAAGCGGTAGTTGCTGCAGCCGTGTGAGGTGGAGTACCAGGTGCAATTGGCGGCTGAGTAACTACGGAAGTTACAGGGGTCTGAACACTTGACTGGACAGGTTGCGGTTGCTGGGGTGGACCAGGAACTGCAGGTTGTCCTGCTTGAGGTACCGACTGTATACTTGGTTGCGACATCTGTTGACCCTGTGACGGATCCCATGTTAACATTCCAGGGTATTGACTCGTAACAGGTTGAGGATACTGAGATCCATAGCCGTATTGAGGATAGGGTTGATAACTGTAAGGTGCAGTCCCATATGATTGCCCTTGAGGTGGTTGATAACCTTGACCAGGGTATTGACCCGTAGGTTGATAACCTTGAGGTAAATACGAATACTGGGGTTGACCTTGACCTTGAGGTTGGTATCCTTGAGGTTGATACCCTTGGGGTTGATACCCTTGGGGTTGCCATCCTTGAGGTTGCCATCCTTGAGGTTGATATTGATACTGAGGTTGACTTTGGGGTACATATTGAGGCTGGGGTTGATACCCTTGGGGTTGATACCCTTGAGGTTGCCCCCCAGTCACGAATGAAGTACCTTGAGGTTGCCCCCCAGGCATTAACGAAGGTTGCCCCCCAGGCGGTAATTGGCCACCTTGAGGTTGGTTAATGGGAGTTGAACCTGACATCATATAAACGTCACCTATACTCAATGGTACATTACCACTGTTTCCAACTAATAACCCATGATCAACAGGTTGAGGAGATGCTCCCGCAAAGGTACCAGAAAGTGATTGATACCCAGTAGGAACAGAAGGACCGCCATGTAAAAATGATTCAGGACTTTGTGAAAACACAGATGACTGACCAGACATATTTACAGGAGAATGAATTCCTCTAGGTGGAACCGGAGTACGAGGTGTAGAAAAACCTACTGAGTTGTCTAAAAAATTGGTTAATGCAAGGTACCAAGATTCACTTCTAGGAGGACTGTAAAAGATGGATTCACGCTCCCTTAGATCAAGGGTAATTAGATCTTCAGAATCAGAAACGCCTATTTCTTCCTCTGGAACAAGTTCTTCTATAGCAATTAATCCAACAGGAAGATTTTCGGTGATAATTCTTTCTATTCTTGGTGAATCAGGAACACTAGGAGTTGGAGTAACAGGTTCTGAAATTTCAGGTTCTTCGCCTGTTTCACTGGCAGATGAAAAACTACCAGCAAGCTCGGAAACTGTAACAGCTTCGGGATTGTAACCTGTTTCTAAACTTTGGTAATCTGGATGGACTACCAAGGAAGATTCTCCTTCTTCAGGTGATCCTACTCTACTGCCACTAGGAGGAGTTACAAGGACCTTTAACCCTTCTAAATGACCCGGAATGTCTTCAGGAGATTCACCCCGCAATTTACGGAGTTTTCTTAACAAATCTATTCCGGTAACAATCTCAGGAGACTTGCCCCGAAGTCTACGGGACTGTCTCGGTAATTCCGCCACAATTAAAGATTTTAACTACAACACACGAAAACAAAGTAAAAAATTTCAAATCAAACCACCTAAAGTCTTCTAAAGAAGCAAACAAATTTGAAGCACACGCCTAAATAATCTAGAGCGTCAAACCACACACAAACAGTAGTCTTCCGGACCAAAAGCGCTAGTTGGTGATTAGGCCCAACCTCGCAGGATTCAGTACAGAAATGGTGGGTGGAACAGTTACCCCGGCAACCTGCTTAATGAATAGACTGGACCAAGTTCCTCCACTTTAACCGTCTCGAAGTGAAGCGAACCCCCCAGAAAATCCAAGTGAGTATAACCGACGTCTGCTCCAGGTACAGTGGGACCTTCCCTCCACCGTCACCTTGGGTAGAATCCTAGATATTATGGCCACTAAGGTTACCAATCACAACAATTACACCTGGGGGAACAGTCTAAACTCCGACAGCACGCAAGGGCAGAGTAGCAAGCTCCAATCCCCTTACCGGCTCCTTGACAACAATCCAAGGTTTACCGATAAGTGACCCCTGGCTCCTCGACAATGGTTAATCCGAGGTTTACCGTTTGTAATACGTACTGCCTGGCGTCGTTCCCAACGAGGGAGGAATGATCCCCTCACTGGTTCGGACACGAGCTCGTGCTTCTCCTTTAAGAGGAGCTTTCCCAGAATGTAACTGAAACAATTGGATTTGTTCTACTCAAGATAGACTATCTGTTTGGTTTTGTAGTCTTGGAGAGTTAAGTACTCACCTACTCCAAGACCCTAGCCTAAGCTATGTTGGTGCTTCAGAGCCCTAGAAAAATAAAGATTACTAGATTGATTTTAATTTAAGCGTTACTTTTAAGGTTGTTTCTTAAGTCAAAAGGTGATGGAAGTGAAACTAGTGGTGTGTTGACTCGACTCGAAACCACTACAAAATGCACCTAGAATGATTTATCCACTACTTTACTTTTTCGATGAATTGCTTAACTAAAAAGTTGAGAGAATGCAATCTTTATAAAAGCAACTTCTTAATTGAAGACAATCAAAGAAACAATTCGTTTGTCTTTTCCAAGCATAAAAACATAACCTCTCTTTACATGCACGAAAAAACTCTTTTCTTCTTTCGAAAACAAAAAGCTACTTGAAACAAGACTTTTTAAGAAGATGTTTTTGTATTTTTCTTTTAATAAAGCAAATAAATCTAATATAACCAAAAATCAATCTTAACAACTCTTAAAATCTATGAAAATGCACTCATAAGCAAACTAAAGGCAAATTTACTCTAAGCAATCTTAACGAGGCCAAAACTAACAATGATTATTTCTAAGGTGTTTTACTTGATCACAATCAAATCAAGGACTAGCTTATTGCAGAATCAAAAACTAGCCAAAACAAAACTCTAATCTTTTTGTTCTTTTTGTAAAATGGAAATCAATACTTTATAAACAAGTAATTCGAAATTTGACCCAAAACAACTCAAATGGCAAGTTGCTCACAAAAGGAGACTTTACGACAGGCCCGACTTCTAAGAAGGTTGACTAACCAGAGAGATCTAAGGCTGGACAACTTTCTACTATCAAAGTCACTACAAAGCCTTTCCAAAAATCAAACCCTAGGTCTAAACTTCGTTGAAAACCACTAAAACACTCAAAGCTCACAAAACTAGTTCAGGTGAAAATTCTTGACAGGGTACTAAAGGATCTGGGCAGAAAACACTAAGGAAAAACAAAATCTAAAAGCAATTTAAAGCAAAAATGGAATTTTCTTAAGTTTTACAGGAAGACGCAGGCAACCCGTTGTCACAGGTGCGGCCCCGCTCTGTGCAGACGGCAACAGCGCGTCCAAAGACGCACTGTGCAGTACTAAGAGGGTGCGTCCTTCTGGAAAAATGAAGAAAAACCAAATCTAACTAAATCTAAAGCTAAGCCACCCAAATACTAATTCTCACAGTCAAAAACCAGAAAATAAAAATGATTTTCTCAAAGCAAAGTTCATATAAAGGAAAAGACTCTCTCATTAATGGATTCCCCAGCGGAGTCGCCAATTTGTCACACGGAATCTGTCAAGGGTGCGGACACGACTGACCTTCCTAGAAGTCTAAGACATTCTAATGACAAACAAGACAAAATGGAGTGATCTTTCTCTAAATACACCTTTTACAACATGAAAACTACAAGTGTTTAGGCTTACCTTATTCCAAAACGCTGTTGTTGAAGTCCGTTCTTGACGATCCGGATGAGCTCCTCCTTCAAGTCAATTCCTGCAACCACAAACAATCAAACAATTACCAAGCACTTGCATTTCATATAATAAAACATATATTCAACATGCAGACCAAGGAACACATGAAATAACTCATTAACACAAGCTATTGAGAAAAATAAACCAGTTTGTATTAATAACGAAACAAAGAAACTCTTACAACCTGGCCTTGGTGTTGTGCAAGTTCCTCCCAGGGTCCATCAAGGGTTTTCCTCTACTTTGACAAAGCTCACCCTCTCCCAAGTAGAATCAAGTGAAGACAATCTCTCCTCACAAAGGCTCTAATGGAAGACCTAAATCCTGCAGCATTTACCCAAAGAAAATGTATAGCTCCAACCTCTTCTCCTTCTGGCTCAATGCCTTTATTTATAGTGCTGTAAAGAGGTTATTCAGGTCCACTATCAATGGGATCATCCCCCTCTTTGGGTGGGATAGCTCCCTTATTGATGGGATAAGTTCCCCCTTAATAGAGATACATGAACCAACTGGAGGCGCATCCATTTCATCAAACCGACCTCTAGAATGTTCTAGAAGTAACCACAAGTAACTTTTTCAAGATAAAACTCGCGCATTTTGCCTTTTACAGAGGGACGCACCTGTCCCTTAACATACAGAGCGTCCATGGACGCATATTTTGTGAACAAGGTCAGCGTCCCCGCAGGTAAGGCTAGAGAGAACCTACGACCCCAGAGATAAACATAGTTTTTACAAGACTTTCTCTCTTCTTTGAGTTTGAGATGGATAACAGAGGCATGAGACTTGCCTAAGAGGGTAGCATGACTGTTGATTTGAGCCATACTAACTGTAAGTAGTCAAGGTGACATTTTTTAGTGTAACAGATGTCTTCCAGCACCTTAGAGTTGCCTCCATGGAGATCGATAGACGTCAAGGGATTGTTATTGAAACTAAGTTAAGGTTACCTTTAGACCTTCATGAAGGTCCATCATCAGTCTTTGCGGACCTTAAAAATTGACTTACCTACTTCTACATATTAGCAAGCAACCCTAGATCGAAGTTCACGTAGATCTATTTAATTTGTTAGAAAACATAAGAGAAATAGCTTGTAATTTTGTAGAAGCGACTAAGCATTAAAATCATACATCATTAAGACAAATTCAGTGAATTTGTGTAGCATTCAATCATTATTTCGTAAAACATATCATTAATCGACAACATATAACATAAACAAATTCAATGGAAATACATAGTAATTCTTCAAAATTTGTCTTTATTGATATTTCGCTTCACTAGATATAGACTGCCTACCATGCGCACGCAGATGCATGGGTCTGCACACTCAACTACGTGCTCTACTCAGGCCTCCTACGCACTCAGTTCTAGTAGCCTCCCTTTCTCTATCTAAGCACAAGAAGGAGAGCCTTCATGCCTTAACTCTTGCTCAAGACTAAAACAATTCTTCACGTATACCAATCTCCATCCCAAATTATCTCTAAGACTCACTAAAACTCAATTATTTATAGCTTTTCTAATACAATACCATGGCCCCCGGCTCATGGGTGAGTCTTCAAAACAGACCAAAAACAATGGGCTAAAGCCGCTTTGACTCTATCTATCTATGCGCTCCACATGCACAATTCATAGAGACTTTACATATTTCACAAAATTCTTTACGAAAAATGACTAGTTTATTCAATTCTACCCCTAGGGACCACATCCCAACAACTGGCACCGAATGCTGAACTTGATGGACTTAAGGGAGATTGACCAATGAAAATCTAAAAAGGAGGTGACTTTTGACTTTATCACATACAATTTAATATACTAAAAAAAATATCCATAACAATATCATTAATCAATGAATCATTAAAAGAAAATATCCAAAACAATTTCATTAAGTGATGAATCAATACATTATAGAATAAAATCTATAAACCTTTCGGGAACCTTTTGCTAAACCATGCTCAAAACCAACATATTTAATATTAGTATTTAACAATAATATGGACAATAACACATTTTCATAATCTAATAACATGTTATCAAGCCTAAGAAATGTCACTAACAGAAAAATAAAAACATGCAACTAACAGGAGTGACCACTCAAAGGCACCATAAAATATTTAATCTATTAAGACCAATATTAATGGGGACAAAGATCTACAAAGGACAAATGAAAACATATTTTAACTTTATTACTTTATTAGGTGCAAGTTGAACATCTCAACATATAATGAAGAACATAATTAATTTTATTGCATTAAGAAAACCCAAGAACATTCTATAAGTTCGCAAGGAAGAGATGTATAATACCCATCTTAGTGACACAACACATGGAATTAAGTTACCTTTTTATATATAATTTAAACTTCTATCATAAAATCACAAATTTAGCATGAGTGGAGTGTTTAAAACCCATTTTTATAAAAACAAAATATAATTTTTTATATAACAAAAATACCAAAAATTAAATATATATATTTTTAGAAAAAAATGCTAAAACTAAATATATATTAAAAAAGACTATAACATAAGAAAATATAGTGTCTTTTTTTTTAATTTAAATTAATTTTTAGAATTCTTTTAAACACTTCCCTCCTTTCTAAGAAGCAAAAATAATAATAGAAATAAGGACGGACCAAAAATATTTCTATCCCTAGTAAGTGTTTCCCACCATTCATTCCAATCATTCGAGTTATTTCATAAATTAGAGATAAGAATTATTTCACACTCTTTTGGCAAAGTCTATCGAGCTTTGCGTGTGATATATCTATTCCTTGATGGAGTCCTTGATATATTGATCAGTTTTTTATTCCTTGGAGATTAAGTAGAGCAAAGAAAACATGATTACTCTTAATTCCAAGTTCAATGCCTCTGATGGTGGACACGAGGCAAGGGAGGGGTTGCTATCGTGGTCGTGGTCATGGATTTTTCTCTTTTACATTATATTTAGGGAGTTCAAAGCAATTTGAATGGAATCATTATCGTCACTAGGTATAATGGATTAAGTGTGATAGTGGATAAAATGAAGTAATTATCTATGAGCATTCGTTCTTGAACAAATACTAGGATCCATTTTACCATAAAGAAAAGTATGTGCATTAATAACAACTCAAAATTTGATGTGAAATTCATACTGTATATGACTTAATTTTTGTTAAAAACAATTTACTTTTTCATGTGACATTCTTTTTTTGTTAAAATTTCTTCTATTCCTAATCTGAATTACAATTGTATTTTGAAATAAATCTTCCATTACCTCTTGATTTATCAATAGCACATCGACATCATAAGAAACATTTGCAATATAATATGAATAAGAAATGAGTACCTACTTCATATGCATTAAAATATGCTTCTATTACTTAATGTGAATTAAAAGTGTAATCTTAGTTGGATCTCCAATATATCTTAAACCATATTTTCATTTTATTTTTTAGTACTATTAAATCTTATTATTTCCTACCTCATTTTATGGTTAGAATTGTAATAAAAATATCCATTTTGCTAGCCCCAAGGGTTACCTCAACTGATCGAGTCCTTGTTGTTAAGTACCTCGTCGACTGAGAGGTCACAGGGTCAATTCTCCTTGATGCCCTCAGGGTTAGGCCTTGCTAGTCTGGCCAATGGGATTAAAAGATCCTCTTTGGGGTTGATCTACCCATATTTTCCTATGGGAAAAAAAATATGCATTGTGATATAGAATTAGTACTAACACATAATATTGATTTTTTTTCCAGAGCGCTACATGTAATGACCATGAAGATGATGATACAACCTATGATTAGATTACATCATATATCAGAGACGATGATGATGAGGAAGACGATGGCATTGGTGATGATTATGTCGATGATATTATCAGGATGTCCAGGATGATGATCATGGAAATGATCATGAGGATGAGCTTGACTATGATTTTCGTGGTTCTAGCTAGCCATGCATTATTTAATCTATTTAGTTGAGATTTCTTAATATGGTAATCATACATTTGAATTTTGGTTGATTTAAATAATGATGATGATATTATCTATACTATTTTCTTACCTTATGAATATGTTGAAACTTGTTTACATTTTTTTTTGTGAAGAATTATTATGTATGATTATATTACAATCGTTTGATGGATGTTGTGAATTTACCTTAGAATAATGGTGTTCATGAAATATTTTGATGTGATAATCACACATTTGAATCTTAGTTGATTTGATTAAAGATGATGAGGATATTATTATTATTATCTTGTTACTTTATATATGCATTGAAAATTGTCAATGCTTTTTGATGGAGAATCATTATATATGATAATATTACTATTTTTATATTTAATGTTGTCAATTTATCTTGGAATAATGATATTTGTGATGAGTGTTGATATAGTAGTCATATATGTATATTGACAATTATCAATGATTTTTTGATGTAGAATTGTTATATATAAGGTACTACTATCTTTTTTTATGAATGTTGTCAATTACCTTTAAATTTGTTTACAAATATTAAGTTATCAATTTGAATTGTGACATCTTCTTAAATGTGTTATACATGAAAATACCTCCTCATCATCTTGGAGGATAATACTATGTTGTTGGTTGAAATACCCCTTTCTCCTAGACAATATAAGACTACACAATTTATGTACAATGATGACCACATTATCCTAGTCTACAGGAAGTTGTCCCCTTCATCTAACTTTTGTTACCAAAATTCTCACTCATTCATGAGGAAAATAGCTCAAGTTAACTAGAATGTGACACACTTTTTGACTCTCAGAAACTCATATGGTGGAATGTGATCTCTTTATCCTCATATTTAGCTTTTTCCTAAAAAGGAAAAGCATACAGAAGTGGGAAAGAGTCGTAAAGCATGGTGAAGCTTTTTCCTCAGCACAAAAGGATGTAAAAAGTGGAAAAGGCTATTTTTATATGAGGAAACATCACTCACCCAAAGGCTTTTGCCCAAATTGAACTAATGAGGAATTTTTTAAATCTTCATAGCCTTCACTTTCATATATATCGGAGGCTTGACCATTGAGAAAAGGATGGGAATTCTTGTATTGTCACACTATTGAGATCTTTCTTGAGAGGGAGAGTTTTGGAGCTAGGATTTGGGGGAGGTGTTGTTGCAACTGCATCTGATTGTTGTAACTTTCCTCCAGCTCCTTTATTAATATATATCGGTTGTTCTTCCTTCCATATGCTGCTATTAATTCTTTACTTATTTTATTTAACTAATGAATGTATGAGATTTTGGTTTATATTTATTTATTCAATAATATTTATATGTTTCTAATAGTTTCGATTATCAAAATATTATGTTGTGAAGGTTTCTTTGTTCTCTCTATTATGTATAGGACCAAGCTTTGGAGATAGCTAGGAGGACTTCTCAGCTACACTAAAAACTCCAACAAGATCTGCATGCAAGGACTCACAGGAATTCATTCTCTTTTTCTTATTCTATACTCTACTTCTTGATCTACTAAGAATCCTAAGCCTTAGAACAACCTTTCTCTTAATCGGGTTGTCCTAGGTTTCTGGGATAAAATGAGAGGGTTTTATGTTCATCTAACCATGCATTAAATCCTACAGAAAAATGATATTTAGAAATTGTAATATATTTCACTATGTAATTGAAATTAGTTAAATGAACCCATAAATAGGTCATAAATGGAAATAAAATTAAAAGTCTAAACAAGAAGCCAAAAGTAAATGTAACCATGCATGCAAAATTAGGAGTAGAATCAGATGTTAAACTAGCCATCAAAACAAGATGCAAACAATGACACAAAAAGGGATTTAAAAGTAGAATTAAAAAAGGGTGCAACACTAGACACAAAGAAGGGAACAAAATAAGGCATACAAAAGGATACCAAATTGGGCGCAAACAAGAATTCAAAAATGGACACCAAATGACGATGCAAATAATGGTGTAAAATTAGGATGCAAAATTAGGCGCAAAAAGAATTTAGGAAAAGACACAAAACAAGATGTCAAATTGGACTAACAAAGGGTGAAACCAAGGATGCAAAAAATGATGCATAACTAGATGAAAATTTAAACTAAAATCTAGGCACAAAATGAGATGCAAATGTGGACACAAAATGTGGCAGAAAAAAGGATGCAAATTTGGATGCCAAAAAGGATGCAAAAATAGACACCAAAAAGGATGAAAAATTGGACATAACAATGGTGCAAAATTGGACACAAAGTTGGAAAAAATGGTGCAAAATTGGACACAAAGTAGAAAAAATGGTGCAAAAATAGGCATAAAATGGCTCAAATTTGGATGAAAATGGAGATGCATCATTTGATGCAAAATGAGGTGCAACAAATGATTCAAAATGTGATGCAAAAAAATATGCAAAAGTAGACGAAAAAATGTCTCAAAATTGAACGTAACATTAGACAAAAAATGGGATGCAAAGGGGGCGCAACACATGGTTCAACATAGGATGAAAATTTAGATGCTCAAAAGGTTTCAAAATTGGATGCAAGAAATGGTGTTAAAAATGATGCTAAATTTGTTGCAACAAACGATGCAAAATAACATGCAAAATATGGTGCAAAATAGAATGCAAAAAAGGGAGTCAAATAAAACGCAAAAGTGGATGTAGAAAGTGGTGCAAAAATGGTTGCAAAATTTGGCACAAAATCATATTCAACATATGGTGCAAAATTGGATGCAAAAAATGTGTAAAAAAGGGCAGAAAAACTGGGGAAAAAATAGATATAAAAATAACTACAAATTTAGAAGCAAAAAATGGCATAAGATTAGATGAAAAAAAAGACACTAAATTAGATGCAAAATATGGTGTAAAACTTGACACAAATTATGACAAAAAAGTAGAAGAAAATAATGGCACAAAAGAGGAAGAAAAAAATGATGCAAGAATAGATGCAAAAAATGGCACAAAACTAAAAGCAAAACTTTTTGTAAAACCAAATGCAAATCTCGGTGCAAAATATGATGCAAAAGATGATGCAAAGTTTGGCATAAAAGGTGATGCAAAATCTAGAGAAAAAAAGGATGCTTTAAAAATTGTACAATAGAGCTAGATTTAGCACCAGGTTGTTCATCCAATTGAGAAAAAAATGCAATAAAATATGGAGCTAATCTAATGCAAATTGCATGTTTTATTGTAGCATATAAGTTGTATTTGTAGCCAAATGAATAGCACTCTGACTATCACAAAACACATTCACATTCCCCTGCGCCCTTTCAATCTCATCAAGTAGACCTTCCAACCAGATTTCCTCCTTACAAGCATCTAAAACAACTAGTTATTATGCTTCAATAGTGGACAAAACAACTATTTCTTGAAGCTTTGACATCTAGCTAATTTCTTTACCTACAAGAGTAAATACATATCCTATACCACATCTCATCTTGTTCAAATCACCATCATAATCAACACTCGCATATTCGTAGACTGAACCTTCACTAGCATTAAACATGATACAATGGCCATTTGTGCCTCTCAAATACCGAAGCAGCAATCTCACTACTCGTGAATGTTCTTCTCCCAAATTTTCCATGAACCTACTAACAACTCCAACTGCATGTGAAATGTTAGGTCTTGTAGATACCATTGCATACATTAAGAGTCCCACCACATTTTCATATGGTACACAAGAGATATACTTCTTTTCTTCATCAGTTCTAAGACTCAAAACCGAGGAAAGCATAAAATGCGAAGCTAATGGAACATTAATAGTATTCACATTTTTCATACCAAACTTTTCAAGTACTTTCTCCACATACTTATGCTATGATAGCCAAATATTTCCAATTTTTATGTCTCTATGTATCTTCATGCCCAAGATATGTTTTACCACTCTCAGATTGTTCATATCAAATGTCCTAGAAAGTTGAGCCTTTAACCTGCTAATCTCTTCCATGCTTTTGCATGCAATAAGCATATTTTCAACATACAAGAGCAAGATAATGAATATGCCATTGAAACTCTTAAAGCATACACAATGATGATACACACTTCTAGTAAGGTTTTGACTCACGATGAAGGAGTCAAACTTCTTGCACCACTGTCTCAGAGACTACCTCAATCCATAAAATGATTTCCTCAACTTGCAAACTAATATTCTATTGCCACCTTGTACAAAAACTTCTGGTTGTCCCATATAAATCTCTTCACCCAAATCTTCATGAAGAAAAGTTGTTTTAATATATAACTATTCTAACTCAAGATCAAGTAATGCAGTTAGTGCTAACATGGTTCCAATACAAACTGGTTTTACAATTGTTGAAAAAATATCATGAAATTCCATACCTTCAACTTGAGAATACCCTTTTTCTACCAGCCTCGCCTTATACCTTTCGATACCTCCATCAACAATCTGCTTCAATTCGAATACACATTTATATTCAAAAACAATTCTCAATTCAGGAAGTTCTACAACATCCCAGGTTTTGTTCTTGGACAACGAATCTATGTTTTCCACTTTTCGCTATCTGCATCACCCACTTCTTCCTAATAATAAGAAGGTTCCCCATATTCAGTAATCAATATAATAGATGAAGTAGAATCTTCATACTTTTTTTGTTTTCTTCTTTCTCTTGTAGATCTCCTTAGAGTCATTGGTTGTTCGACCGATTCCTAAAATTCTGTATTTTCCCTTGCATCTTTTTCACCTTTCTCTCCTTCCTTTTGAATTTCTGAAAAAGGTCTAGCCTCCACCTAAATTTGCTGATTCGGTGGTACCTATTCTTATGCAACTTTTACAACATCTGATTTTATAAGAGAAGATTCATCAAATGTTACATCTCTACTAATGGCTATCTCACATGAAGAAGGATCCCACAACCTATATACTTTCATTGTAGAGTCATACCCAACAAAGAAATAACATTTTCGTTTTGGGTCTAACATAGAACATTGATTCTTCATAATAAGAGCATATGCATCACAACCAAAAATCATTAAATGTAAATAATCACAAGATGGAAAAAACCAAACTTATTTAGAAATTTTACAATTAATGGAAAGAGAAGGTGACCTATTTACCAAATAACAAGTCGTAGATACTACTTCTGCCCGTGACTCCTTCTAGATGTTAGCCTTGCTAATTGTGCTTCTAACTCTTTCCATAAGACTTTGATTCATACATTCAACAACATCATTTTGTTGAGGAGTATAAGCAATGATTTTATTCTGTAAATCCCTTCATCCTTGCAATATTGTTCAAATTCTAAGGAAGTAAATTCACCGCCATTTTCAGTTCTTAAACATTTAATTGATTTTCCTGTTTTCTTTTACAACATAAGTTTAAATTGCTTAAAAACATTAAATACATCAATTTTTCTTTCCAACATATATACCTAGACATTCCTGGAGAAATCATCAATAAATTCTAAGAGGTATAAAGCACCTCCATAAGATATAGTAGGAGATGGTACCCAAAGATCAAACTGAATATAGTACAAAATTCCTTTACTATTATCACTTCCAGTTTTCATTTTTTATTTACACTATTTTTTGTATACACAATGTTTGCAAAAAATCTAGACTCGAGGATTTCAAATTAGGAAGAAATTTGCAATTCATCAATATCTGAGGTCCCTTCTTGCTCATGTGAACCATTCGTTGATGGCATAGCCAAGTATTTTCTTATGACTTCTGAGATACAGTCACTACCTCACTAACCTGAGTACTTCTTTTACGTTTGTAAAGGTTTCCGATATTATTTGCCTTCATAACAACCAAAGTGCCATTTCAAACTTCTGACACTCCATTTTAACCTCTAAGCTTGTAACCTTCTCGGTCCAATACTTCCAAAGAAATCATTTTTTTTCTTAACTCAGGTACATGTGTAACATCAGTCAATGTTCTAATTGTATCATCATACATTTTAACTATGACATTTCCCATTGCAAAAGTTTGAAAAGATACATTATTACCCATAAACATAGAACTACCATTCACAACTTCATATAAAGTGAACCAATTTTTTTGCAGACACATGTCATGAGAAGCACTAGAATCTAACAACCAATTTTCATAATTTTGAGAGCCATTGGAAACTAGTAAATATTCATCTACCATACCTAATTCAGTGGATAAAACCTCATCAATCATACCTTACTCAATTTTATTTGCTTCCTTCTTTGGGATTTCAATGCCTCCTTCCTTTTCCAATAGTCTTTCTTGAGATGCCCTAGTTTGTTGCAGTACCATAATTTGTCTTTATATTTCTTTCCTTTTGATTTGAGCTAGAATAACTTCTTGCTTTCTACCCTCTTTCCTTGGACTCACCTCTCGCTACCATGGCTTCTGGTGTGGAAGTTTCAATGCTAGAATTCCTCCATAGTTCTTTAGATATTAGAGATCCCACAATAGAAAAAAAATTGAAACATTCGATTGTGCTCAAACTGATAAAGGTCACAAAGTGATCCCAAGACTTGGTCAAGGAACATAACAGGGTAATAGCTTTATCTTGTTTTTCAAATATATCATTCATATCTAACAACTAGAAAATAAATTTATTAAATATATTTAAATGTTCCACAATATTAGTACTCTCTTTCATCTGAAGGCTATACAATTTCCTCTTAAAATAAATTATGTTTGTTAAATATTTGGTCTTATACAGTCTTTCCAATTTTACCCACAAACATATTGTTCAATTTCGTTCAACAATGTTGAGAAGAACTTCATCTTCTAGGCCGAACCTAATGGTACTGAGAGATCAGGGATCCAATTCTTTCCAATACAAATGTGCCATGCCAGTAGGTTCCTTTTTAACCACATCTAAACCTTTTTGCAACCCTTGTTTCACCAGCAAATCCCTTACCCTCAGTTTCCATAATGCAAAATTGTTCTCACTTGTGAACTTCAACACCTCAAACTTAGCATTAGTCATTTTGGCTATTGTTTCCTATATTCCTTGAAAATAACATATTAATGATAGAATTTTGTTGATTCCTCCAACTAGGGTTTCCCCTTTTTTAATTTTGCCTTCAATTAGTGTTTTTATAAATTTCTTCCTTCTAGTTTCTTTAACTAGGGTTTCTCTTTTTAATAGTATATTCCAATTTGAAGAAAAAAAACTTCAAACCCCCTACACAAATTTTCTTTCAAGAGACAAAAAAATTTAATAGTTTTCTAAGATAAATTTTTAGAACCCAACTTTATTTTTGGAAACCCAACTTAACTCTTTAGAATTGAAACATTTCAAACACAAACTTTTTTTATTCTACGAAAGAAAACAAAAATATACTCGTCGAGGTGACCAATTCAAGGTGTATGATGTCATTGGAATCAGCTGCTAGAAGCTTTATTGGCTCCTAATAAATAAATTTCCTTAGTGTCTCACAGCGCAATCAAAATAGATGGCTCTTCACTGCAGTGACACTTTTCTTAACCGAACTATTTCTCAAGAGATTAATCACACCGAATTAATTAGGACGACTCCTAGACAATATTTGGTGGGCTCGAGTGACTGCTTTCTTTTACAGCTTGCATTTTCTTTTCGGCTTTCTTATGTGTAGCCTCGTTATATAGGATACAGATAGGTGGAATTTTTCTCTTCAACCCTTGGTAAGTGACTTCACAAAGTGTCGACAACAGGGAACTGAATTCACTTACTCATGTGGGGCCAACATTCAATGAGCGGCAGTGTGATTTTCTTTTCAAAAGGTTGCTTGAAATCGATGTACACCTCTGCGACCTCCTTTGTGACTTTCTCTGTCGCTATCAAATTCCTCGACTGTCCAAAAGACAGTGACTTCTACGCATAGTTGTTCCCTAATGGATGACTCCAGAAGAAAAAAAATAACAATGACTGCAAGTGTTGTGAATTTTATCTGCTGGAGACCCAAATGAATCCCTGATTAGAGCTCTCATTTTTTTTCATTTTCAGTAGACTTACTGACTTACACTCACCAACCTCTCACGACCCTCACAACCTAGCTCTGATACCAACTGATGGTATTTTGGAGCTCATTAACATTTAATCAAGAAAGAAATGCACAAGAACATGAAACTAAATCACACAAGAAAAAATAAGAAATCATGTGGTAAAAACTTGAGAGTGTGTAAAGGAAATCTCCACGGGGCAAGAGATTGGAATTTTTATCACTTCAAGTCAAAATATGACTCTCCAAGTTACATCAAACCTCTTAGGAAATCACCAATTTTATATGAGCTATTTCGTTACGTAACTTCCTATAATTACAAAATTCACTAAATGGTAAAATAGATTTACTCAGATAATTACATTATTAACCTTAATTGTCATCATGCTTGTAAAAGAAACTCTATAAGTACCATTGAGACGCCTTCTATATCCTTACAGATTTTTTATCATACCCCTTTTGTATCCTTTTCAAATTTTTATCATAAAATTTATTAGTCATACGTAATCGTTTATAAAATATTTGTTTCACTTTTCCCTTAAACCCAGGGATTCATACTTTGATGACCAAATTTTTTTTGGAATGTGTGATATAGCTTTTCCGTTTTAATTCCGGTTCCTCAATTCATAAATTCTCAAACTCCTTAAGATTTTAGCATTTCTACTTTATTGAGTGTTCCAGATAAAAAAATTTAACCATGAAAACGAAATATAATATGTTAACCAATATTTCTTTATTATAAATATTTTTTATGAAACATTTTAGAGTTTAATCTTGATTGATTTGTTTATGACACATTTTTATTCTTTCTAATTCAATGCTCATTCCCTTCTAAGCTCCTTTCAAGACCAACTACTATTTATCAAAACAAGTCTTTAGTTTTTAGATTACTTATCAAGGCAAATCTTTAGTTTTTTCATATTTTGGTTATCGTTTTCTTTTCCATCATTTTTTTTTTTTGAAAAGTAACACACGAATATTTCTATTCTATTTCCGACCACCATTGTGCATATTTTCCCTCAAGACTCTTATTTATAAAAATATTTAACACATAAACAAGGAATGATCTAAAACTATATTTAAACCTCACAAAAGCTGAAACAATTATTTAGAGCTATTAAAGAGTATTTCATGCTCAGAATTTCTTGCTCATATGGTTAAGCCTACGTTAATGAAACTATCCATAAAGTTCCCTACTTTTGTGGCAAATCCATATTAATGTAACTCATCTTAAAAAGCACATTGCTGATAATTTCAGTAAATACCTTTTAAAATTTTACAATAATCAAACACTTTCAATACACTAAACACTTATATTATTTTGAGTAAATTAAAATTTTATGCTCATCTTTATCAGTATTTTTCCTAATATTTTTTTCGCATATTCGCACTAATTAAATCCACTCTATCATATAGCCACTTAAACTTTATCCAATTTAAATATAACAATATATAAGTTATCCATATTTTTATATTCATTTTAAAAGACTATTTATAATAAAAAAAATCTGACGTAATAAATAAAACTTACAAGTTAACATACCTTAAAACAATGTTATTTTAGAACCAATATTTCGTAGCAACTTGAAATGGGAGCTTGTCGTGATATATTTGCCTTCTAACTTTAGTATAAATCCTGCAACTTAAGGCTTAGAGACAATATTTATCCAGGCGAGATGTGCCGGATACACTTGTCTTCGCGAACATACTCATCTATAAACACACTCGACATGGAACACTAACTACTATAACGAATTTGTATCCAAGTGACTCCATAAATATTTTAACAAATAAACCATTTAAATCATACGTTAAAGAAACCCTTTTGTGTACCATTCTTGTCCAACACAATGAGAATCCTTAAACATCACCAGATTTATTTTAATTTACACACATGGATTGCTAAGACAATCAAAGTAATCATAATTAGTATATATCATATTTAATAAATAAAGATGTGATAGAGAGATATGATGAAATGCAATATAGCAACCAAAATAAATAAAATTATTTTATAATTTATTAGGTTAGTTAAATAAAAAAATACATATTATACAATTCTTTTAGGTTAAAAACAATTAATAAATTAAATAATATATCAATCAAAATTCTATGTAATTGAAATAGTTTGATATATAATACGTTTATCAATATAGATGGATTAAATTGAGACAAATTTGAATACCAATGTTTTTAAAATATGAATTTTAATTTTCTATAAAAGTTAAATAAATAAAAAATAATTAACTTTATTATAAAAATATTAATTAAAATTAACTATTTTAAAATGATAACTATAGATTGATAAATTTAATCCATCAAAAAAACATAAAACAAAATTAGGAAACATTAAAAATCTATTTGTGTTAATATCTTCTTACTATTTGCAACTTAATGTATTTGAATTGTTCATTCATGAGAGATTTCGAGCGAATAAAGATCTAACCTTGTTCTTGGCATATATATTTCATGTTCGGCTCAAAAAAATTTACACATATTTCTTAAACTAAACACCAAATTATTGTATGTTTTAATTATTATTATAGATCAATCTTAATTAGATATTTATCAAAAGCTAAGAATTCAAATTTGTCAAGATGAATATTTTTTTTGATGCAAAAATTTAAGAAGAGTTCAAAGCTATAAAGATTTGATCCGCTTGACAATTCACACATTTAAAGTTAAGATCAATCTACAATAATTTGTATTAATTTACAAATTATCACTATCTTCTTTTAAAGTTAAAACATTAACATTTGTTTTCTTATTGAGTCAAGAGCCTAATTCTACAACCAGGGTGGTGTGTAATTTTGTTCGTGCTCAACTTGGAGTTAACATGTGCCATTTTAAAGTAAAAATAAAATATTCTCTAAATAGAGAAGAAAATTTGACTGTAATAGAAAATAGAAATGAATATGTTATTAATTTATAGTTAGTTGTCCATATCACACAATATAATATCCATGGCTTCTTTCTTTCAACCAATGTTTGAAATTTTAATGAGTTTCCCATGCATGGGAAAGCTCTACCTATGTGGTCATTTGAAGTGTGTTTTTTGTACTCATCCACCAAGCTCCAATAAAAAGCATATAGTATATGGAGCATGGCATAATACAAAGACCAAGCGGGTTCCTTTTTCCAACAAAGGGCTAAGAACAATTTTCATCTATACAAAAAAAACACTCCTTGGTTGATTTAGGAAAAAATTCACCAAGTGGAAAGATAAATTTTGAAGGAAAGGTGTCTTTTGATTGAAACAAAGCTATTAGTTGAAATTGATGATTAGGTGCTCGATATAGGCCACACCCAAGAATGGTACAACCAGTATATACAGAATGTGAAGGTCCATTAGCACCTAAATATATTGCTGATTAAAGTATTACATAATAGGCCTCCTATTCTAGTAAGTTCAAATGATTGACTCTATTCAATTTATATCTTTGAATTGTATTTCTAACTAAAGCGATTTTTATCGATGTCACTAAAACTTTAGTTTTATTTATGGTTTTATTTTTTTTAGATTTTATAAATGATAAACCATAACAAAGATACCATTGTTTTTATATCTCTTTTAATAATTGGAAGTAAAAAATGTAACTTTAAATGATAAAGAAAATGCATACCTTCACTTTTCAATTCCAACCTCTTTGAAATTCACCTTTGTAAAGTTCATCAAACTAGATGAAATATATCTTTTAATGTGATTTTCGTACTAATAAATTTTTATGATAAAATTTCATGTACATTTGACATTTTGTAATTACTTCATTATTCACCAACATTTCCATACTTTGTTGGATTGATAAAGTAAAAAATAAATATAAATACAAAGGGCATTAGGTTATGTTATCAGTCAAAGAAAACCTTGGTTACTAGGAAAAACCTTGAGGTGCCCACAAAACCTCTTTTAGCTTGTAGCTGGCCCTTCAACCTGGATAGGGATCTCTCCATAAAAATCAACTACTCTATGGTCACTTTAGTAGAAGTTTTTTTGCAATTGAGTTCAGGTGGCCAAATTTAGGTCTAGGGGTAAATTGGTTGGGTGATCTTCAAAACCTACCATTTTGTATGGCATCCAGCTATTAAACAAATGAGATCACAGATCTAATGAGCAACTTATACAAAACATGAAAGTCACAAGTCCTTTAATTGTTTAGGAGATTTAGAAGAAAGGAGGACTGGAAGAAAATAAAGTTTATAAATGACTAGAATAACAAATATTAATGACTGATAATTTTAAGAGAGGAGTGTCAATGAAATCGAATCTCATAAACTAACATTCTCAGAAATTGAAGAAAACAATTATATAACAAAGAAATACAAATAGGGAGAAGTAAGACATGAATTTCCCACTAATTGCTCATTAGCCACTCTGAATAAATTCAAGATTTCTCAAATATATATAGAATACAAGTGCTTTTCTGATAATATTCCAACCCTGTTTCATTATCAACAAATTATCTATCTAATGATTACATAAAAACTTGCATAATAATAGTCATCACATAATTCCAAAAACTCAGATATTTTAAATATATTTCAAGTTCATGTATGCAAAAATATAAACTTAAATGTTATGTCTTTCCTAGAATAACTATAGGAGAATATGCTAATTTTTAGGCAAAATAAAATATTTGGTCAACTACCTCCTTTGAAAGTAGAATAGGTCCCTAAACTCTAGCTCAGCCTCCTTGCTGGTGAAATAGGTCCCTATGCAAATTCTATCAAAACTACTTCTTTTTTCATCATTTTTTCCTTCAGTCATGCTAGAACAAACTTTGATAATGCATATGTCAGTGTTACTAGTTTTCTATTCATAGTTTTCGTTGACAACCGGGAATTCAACCTTTCCACTTATTTAGATACCGTTGATAACAAATATGTCAACATTTCTTGGTTACCCCAAAATTGTTGGCAGTTAAACTGTCTCCCTTTTTCCTATATCGTTTTCTTATTAACTGGTATATATAGTTTTTAGTCAAAATCGCTGACAGTGGCCTTGTCAAGCTTTTCAAAAATGCTGACAACAATATTTCCAACTCTCCCAACTATTTTGTTGTTTATAAAAACTAGGAAGCCGACTGTCAATGACAAGGTGAAAATTATGTTTTCATCAGATAGGTAGGAAAAATCTGAGTCTTAATGCCTTGGCATCCTAGTTGACTGTATTAGAAGCTTTAAGAAACACATATACCTTATTCAACCTCTTTTTTTTTCTCTGGCTAGTCTCCGTGGGTCTTCTTTTTATAGTTCCTCTAGTTTGGCTCTTCCTAGAGTCTGTAGGATTCTCCTTTTTGTTAATAATTAGGTACTTTAGGGGCATATCATCAACATCGATTACCTCTTTAGCCAACTCCGAGTTACTTCTGAGTTTAATCATATACCGTAGTTTGTTATTTTTTTTGGTATGTTTGTTGCTCTACTTGAATACACTAGGTGAAGGCCCTCTTCTTCGTTTTCTACCTCTGGTTCCTTGCCTTTCAAGTCCTCTAGTTCATTCTTCTTAGCATTTTCCAATTCAACTACATATGTAGGGGAAACTTATGAAGGTATGACGAAAGTATGTGTTATAGACATTTTTGGGCACTGCAACCCCAATCAAACATGTCCATAAACCAAGGGCTCCTAAGTCCCTAAAATTGTTGCTTCACACCCTAAAAGAACAAGGTCAGCTAATTACATCATCTCCCAAAAGTTATCCACAGAAAAATGCTCAGAAGTGGTCAAACCTGGACCATACAGACTGCCCAGTGCAGAGGGTGTGATGCATCTCACCTTCCCAGTGAAAAGGGTGTGATGCATACTGGAAAGCCCTTCTATAGGGTGTGATGGGTGAGAGTAGACAAATGACAGAGATAGTTTGCAAGGTGGATCGTCATGGAATCTTCCAGAAACTTCTCCTATGACACTTGCCTCTCTAAATTCGCCCAGGGATGATTAAGAGATCATCAGTCTCCAAGAGGAATCGAGAACTATCAGAGGGATGACACTAATCAAAATCCCAGAAGCTGACTCATCCCCCTGCAATCATCTATATATGGATCCCTCATCCTAGAGATCCAGAGGCTAGAATTTTGTATCTCTTAAGGAAGTGTTGTTTGTTTCTTGGTGGAACATCATAGTTTTGGGTGATCTAAGATTTTCATGAGGTGAAGAAGGGCTTTCATGCTGGGAGGATGATGCTGGGTCAGAACAATTGGTTGTAATCCTCTTTTCTATTCTTCATATTAATAAAGCTATTCAAGTTTTCCTCCACATTCTTTTATGTTTGATGATATATGCATTTGTTTGGTCAATATATATCTGGTCCTATATTGTTTATGATTGTAGCTCTTTGTTCTTTGATAGTGTTATGTTGCTTTGATTCCACAGGTGCTCTTTGAAGTTGGATAGACGAAAGAAAAGCGGCAAGGATCTGTGAGAAGGGACAGGAACCTAGCAAGGAACCAAGCGCAAGATTGAGGTTGGTGTCCTTCATTCCCCTCTTATCTACTTCTCATAAAGGAAAGTGAAAGTAGTTTTAGTTTGTTTGTTTCTAAGATAGCTACAAGTCTTAGTGGGACTAGCAGCTCTGACTGGACACTAAATTTCCTGACAACAAAATGGTGACTCCACTGGGGAGCGAATAGATTGTTTTCTTGTCTATATTTGTTTGTTTTATAAACTTACAGACGGAGCCTGAAGTTAAGCTAGCTAGCCTTTGAACTGCATTTGCTATGCAAGTGCAAAGTAGATCAATGCTGCTTCATTCTACCTCCGGGTTTTGTTTATAAACTGAACAATCGATTTGCAAACCTTCTAATTGCCCTAGTGATGGCTCTAGCAACCTGATTAGATCAACCCCTGTGATTTATATTTACTGAACATCACTTGCTCGGCCTAAATCCCTGAACTGAGCTGCAAACTGTGACCCGGAACGCAGTTGAAGTCTCGTCCCTGGACCATCACACCTTCTCCTCTTGGGAATCTGTATGCATCGCACCTCCCATGTGTAGTAGGTGCGCTGCATTGCACCTTCCCTGTGTTGCAGGTACGCTAATTAGAAAAGACCTCTTCTGCCCTCAGATTTTGGTTTCTGTGTTCACTCTCTTTAGCTTTATTCAGGAGTTTTGTTCTCTGTGATTAGTACAAAGAATTGTGAATGTTTTTATGTATTGTGCGCCATTTACAGTTCTATTTTACAAAAAGGTAGCATAATCAAACTGTCGTCTTTTGATTTGGAAGTGTCGCAAGTGT
The DNA here is from genome assembly GCA_031772625.1 of Pinus tabuliformis. Taxonomy (NCBI): domain Eukaryota; kingdom Viridiplantae; phylum Streptophyta; class Pinopsida; order Pinales; family Pinaceae; genus Pinus; species Pinus tabuliformis. Next base: position 1,338,955,100 of record CM062820.1, read on the forward strand.
CATTTTCAGTCAAAGAGAAGAATTCTATTGTTCTTGATGGTCAATTATACAGTTAATTTTGTATTTGATTTGAATTAGTAGTTTTTCAAGTGTCGAAAGCAGTTTTCAATTCAAAATAGCAAAGTGTCATCATAATCTTCCTTTTGTTTTGAAGAGAAATTTGTTAGTACTATCGCTTTGAAAAGATAATTCAGATTTGTGCTTAGCATTCTTCTTTTCATTCACACATTAAGAAAGCTGAAAACAAATACATTCATGTGCATTTGCATTTAGACTGCTTATTGGTTTGATTTAGGACAGTGCATCTAGTGTGTGCTCTCTGCTCTATGTTGAAAGAATGTCACCTCTCTTTCTTTAGTAGCTAGGATTTTCATTGCAAAAGGAAGATTAAACAATTGTTTATCATCTTAGATTGCATTTTAGGAATTATATATCTACATCACACGATGAACCTGAAAGGAAAATTTATTAAGAAAGATCAACTGTAAAATAAATTTATTGAACCTAAAAACGCTTTGGAACCTAACGCACAACATCTAGAAGTCTAGGCTAGAGACATATTCTGGCGTCGTAAAGCCTGGTAACTATCGCTTTCACTGTTGGTTGGGTGATTCCTCCTCTTTGAGACAACAAGTGCCAGTACAGACTTGTGCTCCCACGTACCGTCGAGTATATATTGGGAGACCACAATAGGCTATATCCTTTATCCATAGGAAGCCATGTATGCCGCCCTATCGGTCATAGTGCATTGAACACAACATTTGGGAAGATTGACTGTCGTACCATACAAAGTATTCTGCAGTTTTGCAATTGGTTTGGTAATCCCTCTGTCTAGATTTCTAGAGTAGTCTCTTTCGTTCCTTTTCAGACTCCTTAAAGGAAAAGGTCCATCTGAGCACTTGTTACTTCAGGCTCATTAAAAATTGAAGGAAACTAGAGTCATCTTTTGTTTTTTCTCAACTCTTAAAATTGAAAAACAAGTTGTGTCAAAGCGTCTAAAATTCATTTAATTCGGAAAAATTTTCCCCTTTATTTTTAGTTGATCGGGTAATCCACAATCATGGAGGAAATTCAATTAAAACCCTATCTTTCGCGGAGACTTACGAGTCAACCGTCTTTGTCTCTAGAATCAAAACTATTCTGGAAAAAGCGAACTCATCTAACCGGTTCAAAGTCCCCTGGTCTATTTGGAACAAGTATTCCGACACCCTCAGAGACTCCGGTTACTCCAAACATTTCTGGTATGCCTGCCTTTACAGAAGAAGTTCACAGCCATTAGAGGACAGTAGAACTAATCCTAGTGTGAGGGTAAACACTTCTATACCTAAACCGGCCCCATCTACAGCTAATTCAGAAGGTGTTATTCCCAAAACATTGGTCACTGCATAATCTATACCTTCTTTGGCACCGGAAATATTTTATGGACCTGATGGTCTACCTCTTTCGCCTGGTTTGATTGCTATAGAAGAGATTGTGGAGGATCCTACATCTAGTACTCCATCGCATTTTGGAGTTGGGATCACCCTATATCCTTCTTCGTCAGAAATTAGTCTACCATCATCGGAAGTTCCTATAGAATCACTAGGAAACCTTTTGGATAGACTAGATATGTCTAAAAAACCGTCGACATATAGGACTGTGTCATTTGACACAGCAGCGGAAAAACTTCCTGCTACCACTCCAACGATGTTCGCCAACGTACCATCTGTCGTAAATGGCTCTCAATTGCTGGGTGGAATCCATCCAGGGGCTATTTTGACAGTATGGTCTGTTCCCGTTTGTTTGTCCAGAATAATATCTGGAATCTCTTATGTTGAGTCTCAGTAAATTGATCCTTCACAGTGTCAATTTGGGCAGTCCAGTCCTCAAAGGCAAATCATTCCCTTAAGCACTAGATTACCGTCGTATGGGGGTTAATATGCCCTTTCCTTGTCTCCTCCGGGAGAATAAATATACGAGAGTTCACAATAGAGTTCAGGTTATGCTAAAATTACACCCAGTGGTTGGATACCAATACTGCCTCAACAACCAAGAGTTATATACTCAATGCAACAAAGTTTGCCTATGTCAAATATCCCCACTACATCGGCTATTGTGATGGTGTCACAAGTACAAGCGTTGCCTATTGTATGCCAACCTCAAGTCTCTCAGGTCACAATTCAACAGCCCCTTGTCTCTACGACACCACCACAATCATCGATTAGTGGCTCCTTAACTGGAATGATCCAGGCTCAAACGAGTACCATTACCCCTCATCTTGGTCAAACAGCCAGTATTGGACAACAGCAAATGGTTTCACTACCATGGCTGGTACATTATCAACAACTACAACTCCAACAAGTTTACCAAGGATCTAAGCACCAAATCTTTGCAGGTAATGGGTAGCCGTATATTCAAAATGGTCAACATCAACCATTTCATAATAGTTATGCCCATCAACCTTACTAAAGTTATCAGCATCAAATGCACTATGTTGGTATGCAAAGACCCACTGCTCAGGAAATCCCATGTTATCCTGGGTATGCTTCGTCGAACCTGAATCAACAATTTCCCTTCGTGGCAACTTTAGAGTTACCAAATCTAAATCAGCTGACAAATGATCCAATTTCTTACGCCCCTTGGTGGCCAGCAATTCCTCATAAACTTCCGTCAGATATTCCTAAATTTAATGGAAATCCGGGTGAAGACCTATCGAATCATGTGATGACCTTTCATCTATGGTGTTCATCTAACACTCTAAATGATGATTTGATTAGGCTTTGCCTATTTCAGTGAACGTTAACTGGTCCGGCAGCAAAATGGTATATCGAACTACCTAGAGCTTTGTTTGATAACTTGAGTACCCTGGCCACAACCTTTTTAACCAATTTTTAGTTACCCATAAGGTACAAAATGGGAACATAGCTTCTTACCAATTTCAAGCAAACGACAGCCACTCACATATCCGATCATATTCATGAGTGGCAACATCATCGTAGAATGGTAAAAACATATGTTCATAATCAGCTGTTGGATGAATGGTTTATTAAGTCATTGTTACCTTCTATTACATAAGATGTGGCAAAGGGAGGAGCCGTCACTGAAGAGAAAGTCATTGCTCGTGCGGAATATTTAGATTTGATTTATACTCAGTCTCGCACACTCTACGATAAAATCCCTGATGCTCCTAGACTGGAATTTTCCGTTACTCCCTCTCCTAAATCAAACAAATACTCTCATGCCAGGGATGGTGTGATAGGAGCGACCAGCACGAAAACCGTAAAGGCTAAGTCGAAGAAGGCCCATATGGTTTCAAGTCAAAATTCAAATGAAGAACTTCTCGCCTCGGAAGTAAATGTCGTATCGACTGACAATGGCAAAGAAACCAACCAACCAGGAGGCAAGAAGAAAAAGAAAGGGAAGAAGAAGAAACAGGAGGAGTTGTCCCCTGAAAAACTTCTGCAAACCATTCTGGAGATAGGAAACCAAATCGTCCATGCCTTATATGTGATGAGGATCATTGGCCAAGAGAATGTCCATATAAAGTTGAGCTTAGAAAATTATTTAAGAATGCAAAAACCTCGGCGATATTGACTGATGCATTTCCAAATCCAGGAACAAATCTGGTTGCTAGTGACAATGTTGCCCCATCCCAAGTGCTAATGTTGTCGGTTTCGAAGCAGCAAAATGATTCTTTGATATTGACAAGGAATAAAGATTATGGGAATCCACAGCTATCGGACAACAAGGCTAGTGATCAACCTAGTAGTTCGACAACAACTTCAACCAAAGTTGTGCCACCCATCATTCCTGAACTAACGATAAAGCCGCCAAAGGGAGTAGTACACAAATTGAGATTTAATCCTTGTGCTAGAGCAGCACAACATTATAACATAGTGGAAGATCTGGCCCAATTGCCATCCACTATGTCGACACTTGAGGTACTGCAAAATTCCCCCTCTCAAAAGTAGGCTTTATTAGCAGTGATAGGTGGGATTGGCCCAACGGATTCCAGTCTTGTATCCTTTAATCACAAAGGATATGACCCTCAGTTACCAGCTCAACTACCTTTCCTTATTCAAGTGAAAGCCCTCAACAAAACTGTTCATCGAACAATTATTGATGAGGGGGCATCTACATGTATTATGTCGATGAGTTGCTGGGAAGCTTTAGGATCTCCACCCTTGTCGCAATCTTCGACAACATTAAAAGCATTTGATGGACGAACATACACACCATATGGGATTTTAAGTAACTTGCAAGTTGAACTGGGGGGAAAAATGGTAGAAATTGATGTTGAAGTGATCGACGGAAACCTCGATTACAACATCCTACTGGAAAGGCCCTGGATATATGCTATGGCTGTAGCTGTGTCAACATACTTTAGAAAGATCGCATTTCCTTTTCAAGGATGAATTACAATCGTTGATCAACAAACCTTCCTCCCCAACAATTCACAAGTCACAGATCCTCATGATAAAGGATTTCACCCGACATAAAAAGATTAACGACCTCATGCTTTAGGGTGCAACTGTTATAGACATTTTTGGGCACTGCAACCCCATTCAAAAATGTCCATAAAACAAGGGTTCCTAAGTCCCTAAAAGTGTTTCTTCACACCCTAAAAGAACAAGGTCAGCTGATTACATCATCTCCCATACGTTCTGCACAAAAAACTACTCAGAATTGGTCAAAGCTGGACCATACAGACTGCCCAGTGCAGATGGTGCGATGCATCTCACCTGCCCAGTGAAAAGGGTGCGATGCATACTGGAAATCCTTTTTGTAGGGTGTGATGGGCAAGAGTAGACAAATGGCAGAGACAGTTTGCAAGGTGGATCATCATGGAATCTTCCAGAAACTTCTCCTGTGACACTTGCCTCTCTGAATTCGTCAAGGGATGAGTAAGAGATCATCAATCTCCAAGTGGAATCAAGAACTATCAAAGGGAGGACACTAATCAAAATCCCAGAAGCTGACTCACCCTCCTGCAATCATCTATATATGGATCCCTCATCCTAGAGATCCAGAGTCTAGCATTTTGTATCTTGTAAGGAAGTGCTGTTGGTTTCTTGGTGGAACATCATAGTGTTGGGTGATCTAAGCTTTTCATGAGGTGAGGAAGGGCTTTCATTCTAGGAGGATGACGTTGGGTTAGAACAATTTGTTGTGATCCTCTTTGCTATTCTTGATATTAATAAAGTTATTCATGTTTTCCTCCACATTCTTGTATGTTTGATGATATATGCATTTGTGTGGTCAATATATATCTGGTCCTATATTGTTTATGATTGTAGATCTCTGTTTTTCGATAGTATTATGCTTCTTTGATTCCACAGGTGCTCTTTGAAGCTAGGTAGACGAAAGAAAAGTGGTAAGGATCTGTCAGAAGGGAGAGGAACCGAGCAAGGAACCAAGTGCAAAACTGAGGTTGGTGTCCTTCATTCCCCTCTTATCTACTTCTCATAAAGGAAAGTGAAAGTAGTTTTAGTTTGTTTGTTTCTAAGATAGCTACTAGTCTTAGTGGGACTAGCAGCTTCGAGTGGACACTAAATTTCCCGATAACAGTATGGGAAGAGTGAATCCTAACAGTTAGGTTCTCTAGGGATGTACACTCTACTTTCTGAAGTCGAATACTCTTTCTTTGATACACCTTAAGAATTTTCAGATTATATGAGGTAGATAGGATCCCAAGGGTTTCGTGACTTGTAGGGGGTTCAGAAGGTGCCTGGCTTCTTGTTTCCATGACCTTTCTGACAGTCTATGGTCTGCCTCTTTTTCTCTTAATTGTTTGAGGTTGAAAACCTTCCCAGAAAAGGAAATGATTCCATGTTTTCCCTAGTTTATCTAATTGACTCTCTATCACCAATTTAATTAATGCCTTATGGTATATGAAATGATATGAAGGATTAACTTAGGCTTTTAATCTAGCTACCATATGTCTCGATCTCTCTTACGGGTAAAAGCATGGATTAACTCTAATTTTTCCAGCTAGATGAGCTAGAAGAATGATACAAGTTCACTCGATTATAACAACCTTCATAGGAAAAGTATTGTTGATAGATGCGTAGGGAGACATACCACTAATCCTGTAGCCACCCTTTTCAAACTCTAAACCTCCAATTATGCCCTGTATGTTTCTCTTTGAAAAAGAAGGGAACGTTGATTCCTGCCAAAACGTGATTGTGAAATATCTTGTCACCATCCATCGGTAAGGACATGGCCTCAACAATGGTGTGCTCTGTAACTTTGTGCAATAGACCTTCCACCTCCACATGGTTCCCAATGAACCCTTGTGCAAAATAATAAGCTCCAAAGTTGTGGTAGTCAGAACACGATAGAGAAATCCGCTCCACCCTACTTGCTGAAACAAATGGAGAATATCGGGGTACATGTCAAGCAAATGCGGCCGCTTGGGCTTTCTCTAGTGTAGTTTATCCCCTTTTCCCATTCTGGTGTATATTATCCTCGGTATTTGATCCTGAAACCATGCAACAAAAATACCTCTCAATGTCAAGTGTGAAAAATCCTGTATTAATCACGAACTAACTACTTACGGGACACATTGAGGTGGCTTTGACAGAATGATTGAGGTAGCATAAGGTAAGTGGAACATCAAATCATTTCCTGGTAATGATTGTGAATACTATTCACATCGTATCAAAGAACACGTTACATGAACCTTTCACTGATCACAACAGATAAAACATTATTTAACCCTATACTTTACCCTTTTGAAAACAATGGAGACATGTTCAAACAAAATCGTTGACGCTGACATGGACAACATAGTCACCATTTTTTAAATTTGAAAACTCATTTTTTCACTGACAATTGTGCTGTCAGCCAAAATAAAAATGGTGCTACCCTCATTGTCAACGATTTCTTTCACATAACCATATTGAATATTAAAAAACATGGAAAACTACACTATCAGAAAACTTTCCCTGTTTATTACAAACTTTTAAATACTAACATTGTAGCTATCCATACTTTCTAAAAAAAATTCAAATGCGAACTGTTTATTGTGATAACACATTACCTATTATTTCGTCAGCTTTCCCAAATTAACCAAGTTGATTGAAAATATATTTTTCAAAATCGGTTTCCTCAATCCCATTCTTTAATCGACTTAACTATAATTTATAATTAGTTTTTAATTTTTAATTATCACAAGAAATTCTACAGTTCTAACAGATTTACTTCAATAATATTTGAGATATGGGATCTAAAATCCATTAAACGTATTACGCGAGATGAAAAAAACTGTTTGAAGGTCATAGTATTAGTTCTTTAAAATTTAATTTTAATTATTTAATATGAATATGAGTTTCCATTATTTCACAGAAACATGAAAACATGCTTGGTGATTTCCATCGAAGCACGACCCCTTACAATGATTTGCTAATATATAAGTAACTAGATGAACGTGTATTTATAAGAAAGTGTTTTACTAATCTTTACCTTGTGGCATATATTGTTGGAATTAATGTTTACATCTTATAATTAAGATGTTGGTTTGAGATGGTTGAGAAATTCTCTCAACCTCTATTTCTAATTTAGGAATAAGTTAGATCTGAGAAACTCTATATCTTAGAGTAATTTCTAAATGTAAAATGTGTGCGTTGAGCACATACACCTTTTTGTGAAATATATTAATGCTTTTAGCCATTTTTTAACATGGTATCAGAGCCGGAGTGGAGAGGCTTTAAACCTATGTAGCATGGCAAGTGATTGCAGAAGATTTTAACTCTGTGTTTTCTATTCAGTGGTGGAGTGTGAGATGACTGGAGTTGTGGAGTTTATTTGCTAGGAAGTCTATGTATTGGCATGTTTTGAGCTGAGTCATTGAATAGTCAATGCATGGTGCGGTCCAATATCATGCAGTGAGATCAGTGTTGTCAAGACTCTGTTCAAGACTTATCTAGCTTGTGAGTGTAACAGTGGATTGATTTGACAAGCCTACATCATTGTACCACAGAGTTTGAGATCAAGGCAGCAGAGATCAAACAGGGAATTGTTTTGTGGAGACTTCTCCTTTTAATTGAGCAAGAAGAGCTGTCTACTCTTCTATCCATCTGGTGGCTCACAAGTATGTCTTGTCACGTCTTTGCAGATCACTGAGTTTTGTGATGGGTCGTTGTTCCTTGATTATGGAAGACTTGGTTTATTTAAGACTGTTTATGCTAGATGTGATATTTTTTATCATATATACTCTTTTAAGTTGGAGGATAAGACTTGGGTTATATTTGGTTTCTTTATTTAACCTCTAAATACTTAAGATATAAAAAAATTCAAGGCGTCATCTAGTTTTTGAAACCAGAAATCTACACACATATATAACCAATTCAGGATAAAATTATAGAAATCAAAGGAATTTAATGAGTTTTTTGTTTAAACCCCAGATAAGTATCGATTATCCAATACCCATATTCACAATTCACTCCAAATTTAAGACACGCATATAAGCAATTTTGGATAAAATTGTAAAATTCAAAAGAATTTAATGAGCAAGCTCATTAGTTAGAATTTGCTAACTATTTCACTATATTCTTGTGATAATAATTAACATCATTTCTTTTGGTTGGGGTTTGTTTTCCCAATTTATGTTTTGGAAAAGACATATAAAATGTTTTTTTTATTATATGTAAAAAGTTTCTTATGTAATTTCTTTAAAAGTTCTCATGTTGCTATTTGTCCTACTATTTATCCATGTATCCGAGTAAAGGAAATATGAACAAAAAAACAAATAGAGAGTGGGTTGAATGGTTGGATAATATATGTTTGTGACTTCGTTGTTGTAAATATCCCTTGAATAAAAAAAATACCCATTACTGATTCCCCATGGATTTTTCCCTCACAAGGAGGGTTTTACCACGTAAAACATTGTCATTCTTCGTGTTTGATTATTCTACTATCTTGTTTATTTGCCATTATTTTCTTGAATTAAAATTTATTTGCAATTTATGCTTTCACTGCTCAACTCAAGAAGTCCTATCAGATCTTTTGGAAAATGTCTGTGTTAATGGCAAAGATACAAAGTGAAAAGTTTGAAATCAAAAAGTTCAATGGGAGTAATAGCTTTGAGCTATGGAAGGTTAACATGTGTGATATTCTCGTATGACAACGATTTGCAAAGGGATTATATGGAATGGAAAAGAAACCTGTGGACATGATTTCCAAAGACTAGGAGCGCATAGATACAACACACCTCAGTGTTATTTATTAGTGCTTGGAAGATCATGTGTTGTTTAACATCGTTGGAGAGAAATATGCATCAGACTTATGGACTAAGTTAGAAAGCATTTATATGAAAAATTCATTGACAAACATAACATATACAAAATGACATTTATACAATTTATGTGATCATTTGAATTCTTTCAATACTCTTTTATGTAAGTTGCTTAGTATAGATGTAAATCTCGAAGGGGAAGACAAGGCAGTTACATTTTTGTGTTCTTTGCCTGAGTCCTGGGATCATTTTGTGACCTCTATTAGTTTTAATTCGACCGAAAACATTGATTTTGATGTTGTTGTGTGTAACATCCCTCGAAAACCTTACAGGATAATGCATGGAATTAGGAATTTTTTTTGTCATTTACTAGTGTATAACTTTCTAAATAAATTTCTATAGCCCCTCAATGATAATTAGAATAACCATCATCATTACATAGACAAATATATAGTAAAATTATAGTGAGTTACACAACTATTAATTGTTATTGTTATAGCATATTAACTTGAATTTCCCAATATAACTATGCATTGGTTCCATGATTATTTTAACTCAATTAGTAAATCATATACTTAATAATATTAAAATAACATCATGAAGGGAATTAACATCATAAAAAGTGCACAACGAAGTTGCCAACAATTTCCCTATATTCTTGGGATAATTGGTAAAATTGGTTCCTTTGATTTTGGGTTGTTTTTTCTATTCTAAGTTTTTGGGAAAAACATATGAAACGAAATTTATTTTTTATGTAAAAATTTTCTTATGCAACTGCTTCAAAAGTTGTGAAAGGATTTAGAAAAAATCTTACAGGATGTTTTTTATCCATGTAAGCCTCCAGAGTTAATATGAACAGAAAAATTAATGGAGATTAATTTGAATGGTTGGATAATGTATGGTTGTGTTTTTATTGTTGAACATATCTATTGAATAATATGAATACTAATTAGCATTTCCTTGTTGATGTTTCTCTTGCAAGAATGATTTTGTCGTGTAAAATAATTTGTCAATCGTTGTGTTTGATTATTATGCTATCTTGTTTAATTTCCATTATTTTTTGCAATTACAATCTATTTGTAGGTTATGCTTTCACTTTTTAGTTCAACAAGTCATTTTAGAGATTTTAGGAAAAGTTTGTTTTAATGGAGAAGATGTAGAATGCAAAGTTTGGAATCGAAAATTTCAACAGGAGTAATATCTTTGAGCTATGGAAGGTTAAGGTGCGGCATATGCTTGTATAGAAAGGAGTTTCAAAGGCATTGTTGTGCAGGGAAAACAAACCTGTGGACATGGATGAAAAATATTAGGAGGACATGGATTCTGTGCTTGGTAGAAATATCTATACCTTTGGTGCATGATCCTCTTCTTCATTTAATAGAACGTTACACTGCATACATCCATGTTTTATCTGTTGGTGGATGTGTGATCCCAAACTCCAAATGGAACATGACTACCTATGAGAGGATCTTCTCCTAGAGTGCCCTATTCCTCCTCCATTTGTTGGATGGTATCTTCTTCCTCGAATTACTCATCTTCCAACTCCTCAGTCAATTGTTCTATTCCCAATCTTTCTATTGCTTGCTCCTCTTGGGACTGCCTCTGTTGCTCCTATTCTATCCTCCTCCTCTCTTCTTCTCCTTCTTGACGCTCTTCAAGCAAATCATCCTATTGAATTTTCCTCTCCTAATCTTTTGTTTCTCCTCTCTCCTACTTTGCTTGAATATCTCTCGAGTTTAAGTGATCACCTTTCCATTTTTTTTCGCTCTCACTTGTCAAGGTATATCTGATCCTTTTCTCAGGATATAGTTTCCTTCCATGTGGTGTTATATCCTCTTCCTCCTTCTCTTCCAAATATTTAGCTAGTGGATCTTAGGGTGAGCTGGCGTCCATTAGTGGATGTCTCTTTAGGTTGGAATTGTACCTGTTATTTACCTTCTCATCTTCTACTGTGGACATAGATGAATACCTCGTATTATGATCGATCCTTTGACAATGCTTCCAAAAAAATTTCTTAAGTTCATATTCACATAAATATTTAGTAGCGAAGTGTAGGTAGTTCTCCTCTTGTATATCTATTGTCATAGTCTTCTAACTCTTTAACTCATAGACTCTGATCCTCAATGGAAAGATATACCAAGGGACTTTCTTCCTCATGTGGAGAACCCCTGACAATCCATTGCTGAGCTGATGTGCAACTTCTTGCATGACCACTTTGTTGGTAATATATCACGACATAAGAAGAGGGGATATCTAACAATCGAAGAACTTGTTATATGTACCCTCTAGAGCTACAAACTAATAACGATATATTGTAGTGAATCCTTCACCTGAATTGTCATGCAAGGAGGATCAATCTCAAAAATCATCCAAAATATGACTACAAATAAGTGTTTAGCTAATTTTTCATATATTCCTCTAAGGCTTGTTTCTGATAACACTCTGCACCAGAAGTAAACCGAGAACTTCTCCTCAGGGGTCCAGTTCCAATTCATTTCGTGGAATGCATACTCTACAAAAATTCCATCTAAGATAAATGAAAACATATATAATTCTAGTGCCTCGTTTGTCCATAAAGATGCTTTTTCCTGCTCGATCTGACATTGTAATTCAAATGATAAGCTATACACCAAATTGAAAACATTCCCATGGGTCACTACCATTTCGAGTGTGTATATTGAGTTCTCCTGGAACACCTCAGCATCTGTAAGCTCATATAACCAACAATACAATTCTATCATGTATAGATAAACATCTCTAAGGATCCTTGTCAGATAAATTACATCTGGGAAATGGTGAAACTTGGGAGGTTCTCGACACCATGTTTTGATCACATCAGTAGTGTCAAGGGTTTCCCATCTTGTGTAAAAGTTATCGTTTGCATATTCAGTGGGATTTAGCACATTGTAACATGTTCGTATGTCTTTACTCTAATAGGTGGAGAGTTGTCTTCCATACTCACTATGAATCATAGGGTAAGAGTGATCCATATGTGTAATGATCCATTTCATGACTTATGTACATGGCATGACTGAGAATATGCATGTGATCCTATGGATCTAGGACTTCTTGATGTTCATATATGCATCAAAATCTTCTAAGTCTCCAAGAAACCTCTCTTGCATGAATGTGTTATATATTTTTCTCCAAGTGACCTATGTACCTTTATCAACAAAGAACTGAGTATCTACGTAGATGGGAACATCAGGCCCTGTAACTTCTGCATGTTCATCAATGCTTGCTTCTGAAATTTCTTTGGAGATCACTTTGTGAGGTGATATGTCTCCAACAAAAGAGTAAAAAGTGGTAACACTTGTAGCATGGGCATTGTTTCTGGGAAACAAACTCATAGTGACAACATTAGATTAAAATAGCCTAACTATGCATCACTAATTATAAGTCACATTCAAAGAGACATTATAGATGATAGATCATGAAAAGTTGTGAATGAAAACTTAAAATAACTTGCATGAAAGAGAAAATGTGCATGCAAACTAGGAGGACACACTCTCAAAGAATGAAGGGAACATGTAAGTTCATTTGAGGCTTTGTGGTGTGCTCATGCACTGAAGAAGGGGAAAAAATAAACTAAGGCACATTGTCACACCCTAAAAGGTCAAAGGGATGGGAAATGGGCCTTCAAGTCTTCCCTATGCTCCCATTTGCTCAACGAGACAAGGAAGGTGCACTGTCACACTCTGAATGGATGAAGGATGAGGTTAACTAGACTTCGTGCCTTCCTAATGTGCCCATTCACTCAAGAACAATGAGGGTGTACTATCACATGACAATGGGATGAATGATGAGGTTGTGTGCCTTTGTGATGTGCTCATTTGCTCTAAGGAAAATAGGGCACACTATAACACTCTTGATGGTTGAAGGAAAATTCTTCATGCCTCCATAAAGTGCCGATGCGCTTAGGAAGAAAAATTGATCAAACATGGCACAATTTTTTATATCGATGGGCTTTTGAGCTAAAGAAGTGTGATCTTCTTGTTGGAAGCTCAAAAAAAAAAATCCAATCAATATGCTTTGATGAGTATATGAGGAAGAAAATAATTTTCAATGTTTTATAGTTGTTTTCGCATGCATGGTGGAAGATGAAGGGTTTTAAGAATGTGAAAAGTTTCTACATACAACACTCGATTAACACTCACAACGTGAATATTGAGCATAAATGTCAGCAAGAAAATTCAAAAACACATAATCGAAAATAAGAAAAGCAATCTTTGGTAATGAAGTCATGAAAAACAATAGAAGGATTTGACATGCAAAACATACTTGCATCGCTGGATGATGAAGAGGTTCTCGGTTTAATAGTTGTGCACTCAAATTAGATGAAATGCCGATGTTTTGAGTCTATACCAAGACCCATCGTCGGGACAATAGAATGATTAAATTAGTTTATTTAAATAAATTAACATGTAAGACAGATTCATGCATGAGTGCCACTTGTTGTCACAAGAAAGGGTTATTCAATAGGAGATAAGGGGCCTCCTATTTTCTAGGAGGGTGCCTTCATGCAACAAGTTGACTCATGCATGCAGCTAGACAGGTCACATGTCTTCAACATGAAGGAGTGCGCCTGAGTAGGGTGCACTTTCTTAGAAGGAAGGGTACGCTAAAGTAGGGAACACTCCTTCAACCCGAAGGAGTGTGCTCAACCCAAGAGCATCTCTTCGTCAACTTAAAGTGTTCTTTTTCTTTTTGTTAGAGATTATTCTTTATTTTGTTTTATTTTTCATGTTTTTTGGTATTTTTTAAGTGTGTCCATGGCGATAAGGAAAGTTTCTATGTCTAGAAAGATAATGAGTTCACATAGCCATGGACTAACTAACTCAAGCACTTCTAATGGTCAAGTGATGATTCTTAAGAAACAGTGACTCAAGGGGATGTGACATTAGGAGAAAAAACATAGATAACAAATCAAAAAACATAATGACTCAAGGGGGATTGAAACAACAATTATTGTAGGCTTTGAAATTGACATATGAAAAAATTTTGGATGGTCGTTGCCACAGTGACAACAAGACTCTACAAAGGAAGATAATTTAGCTTAAACAAGTGCAGGTATTGTGGATGAGGTATTTTTCACTTCTACTATTTCTCAACATCATCATAATTGGTTGCTAGAATATGGTGCTTCCCATCATATGTATCTTCGAAGGAATTGTTTCTCTTCATACCAATCTATTGATGATGGTGTGGATTTCATGGATAATGATGTTACATGCAAAATAATTGGGATTGGTAGTGTCAGGATACAAATGTATGATGGCACTATTAGGATGTTAATAGAACTGAGTTATGTGCCTAATCTTAGAAAGAACTTAATATCTTTGGGAGTGTTATATTATGATTTTTATAAGTGTATAGTTCAAGGTCGATTTATGTAGGTGATGAAAGGCATCTTGGTAGTCATGAGGGATAAAAGGTTTAGGAACCTTTATAATCTTGAAGGAAGGACAACAAAAAATATTTCAATAGTAGCATCTGAAGATGCAAGTGAATATACTCACTATGGCATCAGTGCTTAGGTTAGATAAGTGAAAAAGGGTTGAAGGTATTAGTTTATTGTAAGTTACTTCCAAGCTTGAAATATCTGAATTTGAATTTACGTGAGCATTGTATTTTTGGAAAGAAATATAGATTTATATTTAAAATAGGAAAATAGGTTAGTAAAGGAATCCTTGCTTACATCCATTCATATCTTTGGGGACCATCTCCCAAAAACTCTTCTTGAGTTTACTCATATTTTGTAACACTTATAGATGGTTACTATAGAAAGGTGTGTATCTATTTACTGGAAAGAAAAGTTGATGTATTTGATGCCTTTAAGCAGTATAAAGATTTGGTTGTTAAGAGCATCGGTAGGTCAATTAATTTTTTCAGAACTGACAATGGAACTGGGTTTTCTTCAAAGACATTTGAAAATTATTGTAAGGAATATGGGATCGAAAGACATAAAACCATGGTTTTTACTCCTTAGAAAAATGTTGTTGTTGAATGCAAGAATAAGACCCTTCTAGAGAGAGCAAGGAATATGCTCAATAATACCAAGTTGCAGTAGGAATTATTGGTAGATGCAATTCTTACATTATGCTATCTAGTAAATTGATCATGATCAAATGAAATTAATTGTAAGATTCTAGAAGAGATATGCACATGTCAACCTTGGATTATTCAAATCTTAAATTTTTTGGTCACTACACCTATGTTATTATTCCAAACAATCAAAGTTCTAAGTTAGATCCAAAATAAAAAAGACTAATATTTGTTGGATATCATGGTGGAGTTAAGGGATATAGATTGTGAGATCCTACTACGTAAAAAATCATCATTAACATAAATGTCATATTTGATGAATTGTCACTCATAAAATCCAATGTAGATGGTGAGACAAAACATGAAAAATTACCACAGATTCAACAAGTTCAATTGGAAACACAATCATCTTCAATGAACGAGGATTGTGAATATGTTCATGAAGAAAATCCTACATAAGCATATAAGCATACATAAATTTCTCAGGAAACCAAGGAAACACCACAACAAATTCTACAGATATCTATATGGATCAGATATTCTCCCAAAAGGTATGATGATTTTTCTAATTTGTTTCTTTAATATCTAATGATGGAGAACCTAGTTGTTATAAAAAAGAAATGGAAGTATTTGATAATGATATATGAAAAGTGGCAGTGAAAGAGGAATGGATGCCTTATAAATAAATAAGACATGGGATCTAGTGGAACTTCCTAAGGATAGGAAAGTTGTTGATTGCAGGTGGGTTTACAAATTGAAGAAAGGAGTTGATGATATTGTTCAAAATTACAAACCAAGACTAGTTGAAAAATGATATACTGAGAAGGATGTTATTGATCTCCATGATATTTTCTCACTAGTTATTAAGCTTGCCTCAATTCAAGTTGTGTTAGCATAAATTGCATTACTTGATCTAGGGTTAGAGAAGCTAGATGTTAAAACATAACTCTTACATGGAGATTTGGATGAGATTATATATATGGAACAAGCATAAGGTTTTTTTCAAAATGACAACATGCGGTGTTTTTTGCGAACTCAAGAGGTCACTTTATGGTCTGAAGTAATCTCCGAGGAAATGGTACAATAAGTTTGATTCCTTCATGATGAGCTACAATTTTACTAGAAGTTAGTGTGATCCTTGTGTTACATGTTCATGATATGTTTATATCAAGAAAAAATAATGGTTGAGATCAATAGTTTAAAGGCTATGTTGTCTAGGACATTTGAAATGATGGATCTTAAAGCTGCAAAATAAACCTTGGGCGTGTACATACACAGAGATAGGAATAATGGTAAGTTGTGGTTATCATAACATAAGTATGTGGAGGAAATAATTTTGAGAATCTGTATGAATAATGTGAAACTTGTTCAAATCCCTTTAGCTCCTCATTTCAAGTTTTCTTTAGGTTTGTGACCAAGTAATGATGAAAAAAAGGAGTACATGTCTCGTGTACCATATGCTAATGTGGTAGGATGCCTAATGTCTGCAATGGTTAGTACAAGGCAATATATTTCACGTGAAATTGGAGTTGTCAGTAGATACATAGGAAATCAAGGTAAAGAGCAATGAGAAATAGTGAAATGGGATGCTCATTATGTTAGGGGTACAAGTAATTATTGTATCACCTGTATTGGTAGCATTTATTTAGTCTGTAGTTATGTTGATTATGATTTTGCAGGTGACTTAGACAAGAGGAGATCCACATCTAGATATGATTTTACTGTTGCAGATGGAGTGTTTACCTAGATCTAACAGATTTAGAAAATATTTTCTTTATCCAATACTAAGGTAGAATATACAGTTGTCTCACATGCTTGTAAAGAGGCAATTTGGTTAAAAGGTTTACTAGGTGAGTTTGGAAGGATGTAGGACAATGTGAAATTATTTTGTGATATTCAAAGTGCTATTAAATTTGTGAGTAATCCATGTTATCATAGTAAGACAAAGAATATACCTGATAAATACCATTTTGTAATTGTATTGATGAAAGTGCTTAGTGTACCAATGGTTCTAGAAGAAGTCCATACAAAGTAAAATTGTGCAAACATTTTCATACAATTAGTTTTGTTAGAGAAGCTGAAATGGTGCCTAGCTTCTTTTGGCTTGCAAGGAAAGTGATGAATAAGTTTGGCATGATATATGAACTAAATTATTGTCAAGGTGGAGTTTGTTAGAAGTTGCCACCTATTTCCCTATGTTTTTGGGATAATAGCTAAAATCAACATCTTTCGTTTCCCTAGTTTTTCTTAATCTATGTTTTTGGAAAAATGCATATAAAATAAAATATTTTGTTTTATGTAAAAGTTTGTTATGTAACTTCTTTAAAAACTATGGATGGATTTAGAAAAAATCTGACATGTCACTAATTATCCATGTAAGCCTATAAAGGAAATATGAACACAAAAACTAATGGAGAGTGCACTGAATGGTTGGATAATATATGCATGTGAGTTTGTTCTTCTAAATATCCCTTAAATAATAAGGATACTAAATATCATTTACTCGTTTATGTTTCCCTCACAACGAAGGTTTTACCACGTAAAACATTGTGTCAATCTTTATAATTATTTCTTCAAATGTTAGAATCCTTTAAAATACCTATTTAAAAGAAGTTTCAAATTCATTTTATTATTTATTACATCATACCTAAGTCCAACCCATGAGATGGAAAGCTAAGATTAATTGTTTGCCTTCCAAAGACATTATAGTTAATTGGTTTGACCAAACTACTGTAAAACTTTTAAAAAATTGTTTAGCATAATTTGTAAAATCTTTGAAATTGCATAAATAGTGACTATACGTGTTTGCAAAAAATCATTGGTTATTCTGATATATGTAATCTTTATAAAGCAACATAAAATATATATATTTATCATACTAGTTGTTTGAAGTGTATTTTATGGTCAAGCTAGAGTTTAAAAGTTTACTAAGACAATATACAAAATTATATTAACAAAAAATTATTTGTCACAAGTTCAAATTCAGAGTGATTAAAGTATGTATGCTTTAGAACATTTTAGTAGTGAAATAGTTGCATGGAGGTGGGTCCCTTCTCCCATAAAGAAAGTGGTCTCATATATTAATTTTGTCTTTGGCTTAGTGGTAAGTCTAAAATTAGATGATGATGATGATGATTATTATTATTATTATTATTATTATTTACATCAAAACCTGTAAAATAAATACGTGGTGTTTAAATGATGAATAAAATAAAAAATTAAATAATATGCAAATGACAATTTTAAGTAGACACCATATCAAAAAAATTATCAACGAATAACAATGACCATCAAATTTATACTCTCATTTCATATCCATGTTATAATTTTATTATATTTATTTTTGGTAAAATATATCTAGATCAATCTAGTTTTGTTTATCTATGTTATAATTTTATTATATTTATTTTTGGTAAAATATATCTTCATCAATTTAGTTTTGTTTCTTGATTTTCAAAATTGATGTTTGAAATATGCTTTTTTTTTCATTATAATTTTTTTTAATAAAATACTAGAAATTCAAATTATAATAATAAAATACTAAAAATTCAAATTTTTAATACATTATAAGGATAAAATAAATAAAATTATTAACATAATATTCTAATTTAACAAATAAATATTTATAGGTGCTTATTAAAATATTTTTACAAATTTCACAAACACCAATCTGCAACACTTATTAAACTAGCACCTATGCAGATCGTTTTGTTCAAAATATGAAGGACATGACTACTATGGAGGATTTCAGATTTGGCCTTTACAGAAATGCTCCAAGATCACCAAGCAGGCATGGGAGGTAGCCACTTTCCTATCGAAGTCATTGTCTCTTGCATAGTTTAGGAATATATAAATTTATGAAAATAGTGGAGGACATCTTGATTCCCTTTAAAGCCGATTGTATTTAGGCCAAAAAGATGTGAAATATAGTGTTGGCAGTGTTATCACTCCAGGAAACTCTCCTATGTTGCAGCTCAAAGATGCCTGGTAACATATAATCTTCAATATTGTTCTCTGAACTATTGGAATGAAAGATGGTTTGGATCTAGCTAGATAACCATTTCAACTTTGTTTTTACTCAAGACATGCATGAACACCCTCATCTTTCTAAGGCTTTAGACCACTAATGTTCAATAGTTTGTAGATTGAATGGATAAATGGAGAATACTGACCATACGGGCAGATGCATATATAAACACATATGAATGGCTAGCTACAGGCAGTAAAAGAAGCTTGCAAATCTAATTTATTAATGTAGAGATAAGATGATAGTTATTTGGCATTAGATACAAAAGAAACATGAACAACCTATTCAAGTGCAAGCTTGGAATAAAAGAAAAAATGGATATTGAACATATAACAGCAAAAGAAGCTTATATTTTCTAGAATGAAGATGAGACACTTGAGTAGCAAAGTCTGTGTAGTCTCCAGAAGTTAAACACTTATTACATTTTCCTTTCAAATATTTATATCTTTTTACAATGCTCTCGAGCCTTCTAAGGTTCGAGAGGTCTTAGTCTATCCCTGTGTCTCTTCAACAATTTTGATGCCCTGACTAGGCAAGCAAGGCTCGGAGGTTCCTTCTTCTGATAGAAGAGTAACCACACTTAGGTAGTTTGATGTGCTATCTAGGAACTCTCTCATGCTAGACATGTCCCACGGTCGTTTCTATTGGTTTTGGTTGAGCGTTGTCTGCTCCATGATGTTTTTTTTTTGTTTTCGACAAGCTGCGCATGTTGTGGCCCTTGTTATTCCCTTTCAAGTCTCTATTTCCTAGCAATCTGTCTCTCGAACTTTGCTATGTGGTGGAATAGGTTTTCGGGCCTTTGTTTTCCCTTTAGATGTTTAGAGTGACTATTTTTTTGTAAAACACTGAAAAAACTACAATTATGAGAGATCCTTCCAAGCTCACAACATTTCGGACTTCAAAAGCCCTCAAACATGGCATACCTATCTATTAGGTCCACCCCTAGGGTTGCTATCGCAAGTCGCACATAGCCTGTTTCTTGTGTATTTGCTTTGTATTCTAAAAATACAAGAAATTGTGAAAATCACACTAAAATGGCTTCCCTGGACTTCAAATATTACATATTTCCCTTCCCAGACCCTTTCGAGTTCAGATCTTATCGCATATCAAAAAACCAAACTTCCCTTTGTATTTTGTTATATAAAAAAAATACACAAAATGCATTGAGAAAGGCTTACCAGTAGACCTCCAATATTATGAAATAATATGTATATATCATCGGGTCTGATCATTATCACATTGGAGCCGCTCCTTAATGTCTCCCCGATTATGATCCGTAGATGTGATGTGGGCCGTCAACCTACGTGCTTGATCAATGGTCTATGTTGCATTGCTAATCGCAATCACAAGCCCCATACTATAATTGTCGATACCCGCCAATGACCTCCACCGATAGCTACCCGCCAATCCAATCATCAGAGATCGCTGATCATGGGTGTCTTGCCGATTGTGACTGCCAACGCAATCCATCGATCAGTTCTGGATTGTTGATCGGCCAGATCGGACGGCTGCTATGCTTTCAATGTTTAAGCATGTGATACTTGGTTTTTTCATGGTTTTGGATTGTTTTAGTGTCCCGATAGTGCATTTTTGCCCTTCCAAGGGCTCTCCTCTTGCGATAGTTTTGACCTTTGAATGATCCTTAAGAAAATTTTGAAGCCTTCAAGAGAATATTTGGATCCAGTGGCATGATTTTGCTGGCTTATGGAGACTTTAAAGAGCATAGTTGGATCTATTAGTGGGCCATTTGCCAACAATGTTAACACTAGTTCCTTCTGGGGATGAAAGCCTCCCTGTGAGGTTTCAAGAACTAGAGAACAATGCCTTTCCTGTAAAAAAAAAATCAAATCTTCCTTCTAGTGTTCCATTGGGCATGGAGTCTATATTTTAATGAAATAAAAAATGGAAAAAACATATTTATGATACCAAGGCTTTAAAGCCTTAAATGAAATAAAGTTTGAAGAACAACCCATTCACTAGGCTACCAAAAACACCTTCACCCTCTAAATAATGCAGAATGAAATTGTTGCCCATCTAAACTTGAGCAATGACAAGTGGTCTTGTCCATAAGGCATCATGGATGCCCTTATCTTCCTTCAATGCATCCCATTTAAGAGCACATTCACCAGACTGAAAATTGACCCTTTTTTCCTTTTTGTTAAAGGTTTCTTTTTCTTGGTCAATCTGCATATCAACAAATTCATCATAGACATGTAAAAGCCTATTAATTTGATCATCTACTTCAAAAATTTTCTAGTTGTTAGTGCCTAGATTTACCTCAGGCTGAAAAGGTAGGATCCAGGGCCAACATCTAACCACGCTCAGCCTAGTAGCTAGCCCTACCAGGTCAAGAGAGGGCTCTCTCCGGGTCAATCTCAACAAATTATGATTGATGAGGACTTGAGATGTCTAAAATATCTACTGGTCTTAGGCTATGTATAATTGCAAGAGAATTTGATTTGATAAAATGATGATTCTTTTGGCTGAGAGGGAAAGGCAAATTTTAGGGTGCGGGGATTGAGGCTCAGTTCTGTAGATATCTCAATGGGGCAAGGTAGGCAATCATTTTGGCACTTAAATTTGAGTGAGATGGAAGGAATAGATAGGTTAGGTGTTGAAGAGGGCAAGAGCAATCATGAATCCTCCCCAAACAACTGAAAACATCAAGAAACTAAAGCAAACTTCAAGTAGAGCACTGCACTTTCAATGTATTCTACTTACACTCTTGCTTGTTTAGTTCAAAAGAAACAAGAAAGAGAATGACATACATGACATATAAGAGAACTCACAATTACAAAGAAAAGCACTGTACCAAGACAAATTGACACATGGATCCTAAAGAGTGCTCCAAATCCTGATCTCAATTCCTTAGCCAAAATGCTGATAAGAGTATACAATGAAGCTCAAGGCTTTCTCAGATGTCCAACCTTCTACCAAAATCCAACCCCTACAGTATAAAATTTATAAAATATATACATTTTCTCATCCTTGTACTAAGGGATTGAGCTCAACCATTTTCTTCAAAATATAATCAGTTACATTAAACTTGGGGCGAATTTCTGAATATAGGTGCTGAAGATGAACTTTTCTCCCCTAAACCATAGTACCTATTACAAAAATGAAAGAGGTTTTTGTAGATAAGGTCATGCTGGAGAACAACCTCTCTCAAATTTGGGAAATTCGTTTCCAGTTGCTCGCAATATATTCCACACAATCATCTCTAAAACCGAAAATCATTAAAAATTTAAATCTGTGAAAATGAGCTATAAAGATCCAGTCACATATCCCAATCCATGACGCCTGTGAATAAACTAAAAGAATTTTTTGTTATATTGCGTGTGCTTAACAGAAACCTCCTTGGGTTTTTCAAAATTACTTTCCATATGCTGTAAAATGGCCCTGCACTAAAATGACTAAAACAGTAAAAAATATGAAAAATATGCTCTATTTTAATGTAGGCTCTAAATATCACTGTATATCTCCCACATATTAACACCTATGCATAAAATGAAGGACCTTTTTATCATATGGTATGTGATGAACAAAAGCCTCTTTCACTTTTGAAAAATTCCTTACCATTCTTTTAGAAGCTGATTTTGAACTAAACTTGTCATTGTGTGTAGCAACTGACCTCAAAACATGCATAACCAAGAATCACTCATTCATTTCGATCATATCTTCTAATCTAGAAACTGGTTATGGGAGTGTGATATATTGTTGGAAATATTTTTCCAAGCTTCTTCTGATGGGCACACTTGTGACATGTTTTGTGTTGAACATCATGTGCAAAACATCTAACAAAACCAGACATAGTAAGAGCTCATGTTGATCCTGGTGACAGGCTGCGAAGACTGGAACTAACACTAGTATTTGACATTGTCAGGCAGAGATGGTCTATATTTCACGTCATCTCTATATGATTTTAGCCTTGGATGTTTTGCTTGGAAGGTTTTGTTCACCTAAAAAGTTAATATAAAAGATGAATCAATGCATTCCTGTGTGGGGGACACAAGGACTACACCTGCTCCTATAGCTTCTTTGGAGCAAGCTCCTTCAAAGAACATGTCCCAGATATGTGGGCTTCTTCTTCTATGATCTGGCAAATTGGTATTTTAAGTTGCATAGAGGCCAACTGAGATTCTTCAATCTGAAGAAAACAAGCTCCAAAATCAGTGTCGACAGCATAGATGGGATAATTAGTGGGATTCCTTTAATCACTAATGCTATAAGCCAACTGAGCTTCTATGTATAATCTCATGTTTTCACCTCCAAAAAATGGGACAATAGCATAGGATAGATCATTTTGAAATGTTTCCCCTAATCTCTTGATCCAGCCTCTGGAAGGAAACATGCCAAACATGGGGGGTACATCTGCTACCACAATATCCATCATCATGTTCTTCATGGGTAGCTGAGACAATGTGATAGTCAGGTGCTTGATTAATCCCTGACATTCCACTTTTCTAGAGTCAAAAGAAAGCAGGTCATGATAAGGATTGGTAATGTCAAGACCCAATTCACCCATGACAACCTTGGGCATAGATTATGGCTGGCTCCTGTGTCCAGAAGGCAGTTGTGAAGGATTTTATCATGAATAGTTAGAGAAGCATAGAATGATGGGGAGTTGTCCTCACAATTTTCAATCATTGGGCTGAGAATAATAGCTGGTTGGTCATCTTGCAAATTTACATAATCGGTGGAGGCTTGGATGGCTTTAGGCTTAAGGGCATCGAGGATGGATCTTTTGAAGGACTCATTCTTCACTAGCTCAATCAAAGGCATAGGTATTCTTAGATTCTTAATTTGTGATTGAAAAGTGAAAGGAGTCTTGTCAAGGCCTCTTACCTTGTGGGTTGGAGCATTGAGGGTGATAGGATCAACTATTGGTTGCTTCTGCTTATTAGCTTGTTGTACTGCAGGGACAATACCTCTTTGAACATGAGTTTCCTTGGCATTATTCATCTTTGACCTCAGATTATATCTGTGCTGATCTTCAGTTTGTAGAACAACTTCACCATCCCACTCTTGGTTGATTTGGTCATTAAATAATGACTTTTCATAGGTAGCTAAGTTTAAAAAATGGGCATTGCCTTTGTCTTCCATACAATGGATCTCATCATCTTCTTCAAATTGCTCTTCTTCGGAGATTGCTTTTGAAAAGGGGTCTTCACCCTTTGGTTTGCATTGGCATCTTTGCTTCTTTGCAAAATCTGCAACTGCTCATTAGCTCTTGTATATGGATTTTGGATTCTAGGAGCAAAGGTATTAGGAACCCTTCCTTTCCTAGAGTGCTTCTCAACCTTTCATTTGGAGATTTGAGGGGCTAATGAATCTATCGTCTTGGTCATTTTATCTATCTTGGGATCTGAGGATGATGAGGACTCACCCCTCTGTCTCCTTCTATCAACATTTCCCTTGAGCTTCTCTGTAGCCATGATCTTTGACTCTACTTCGAAGGTTGCATCCTGCATATCAGCCAAAGAAGCACATCACCTCTCCCTCAACAGTAAACAGAAGTTAGAATCAAAGGCACTGGCATAGATGAGTCTAGCAGAGGTAGTGGTGGGTTTTACTTTAGCTGGTATCTTGTTGTACATGCAGTTAAACCTCTTATTAAAATTAGATAGCAACTCACTATTTTCCCTCTTTAAGTTCCAAAACTTAGCGTGCTAGTAGAGGAGATCCTTCTTATCCCCGCAATGCTTTAGGAATGCAGAATCTAAAGCCTCAATACCTACTATAGATCTTTGGGTTAGTTCTCTGAACCATTTTCTAGCCTCTCCATCTAGGCTTTCGACAAAGACTCTCATCCAGACATCATCTTCACTAATGTCCAGGTTATCATCATAGCTATAGAATGACTCAAGATGTTCTTCAGCTATAAGGTTTTCAGTCCTAGTGAACTTAGGCCTATACTTTTGATATTCTCTGGTAGTCATGGCATTCAAAGGAGTGTACAATATTAGAGGTCCATACCTAGCAGCTATGATTCTTTGCATTTTGGTAGGTGCTTGTGGGCTTGCCATAGATGTGGTGGCTATAAGAGTAGTGGTAGTCTAAATCATAGAGGGCTGAGGAGTGACTGACAAGACTAAAGGAGTATGATGGATAGGAGGTGAGGATTCCTTTGGGCTCACAACAAAAGGAGAACCTAAGGAATAAGGAGCTTTATGAATTTCTGAGAGTTTTTCTTCACTGCTAGTATTAGAGTTTATACTCTCAACATGTATTTGTTCTATTGAAGGATTTTCTTGAAGCGATATAGTAGATTGTTTAGGTTTACCTGAACCTGAAGCTCCCTTCTGCAATGCCTTTCTTTCTTTGATTATTTTTTAGGGTCAGGTAGTGGGTCAGCTTGTGACTTCTAAGGATTTCTCTGAGTATGCCTCACAAACTGAGCCAGAACTATGAAGTGGAATTTCCTAAAGGTTCAACCTCTAGTAGATTCACCAGATAGATGATTACAACCAAAAAAGTACCCAGACTTTGTCTATCATCAACGCTGGATCTATGTCCTCTCCCAGGGAAGTTCAGCTTTAGTTTCTTCTCCCCCGCAACAATGCCAATTATGTTATCACTCCAGGAAACTCTCCTAGGTTGTAGCTCGGAGATGCTTGGTATAATATCTGAACTATTGGAATGAAAGATGGTTTGGATCAAGCAAGATAACCATTTCCACTTCATTTTTACTCAAGATATGCATGAACACCCTCAGCTTTCTAAGGCTTTAGACCACTAATGTTCAATAGTTTGTAGATTCAATGGATAAATGGAGAATACTGACCATACCGACAGATCCATATATAAACACATATGAATGGCTAGCTGTAGGTAGTAAATGAGAATACTAACTATATTGGCAGATGCATATATAAAAACATATGAATGGCTAGCTACAGGGAGTGAAAGAAGCTTGCAAATCTAATTTATCAATGCAGAGATAAGATGAATGTTATCTGGCATTAGATATTGAAGAAACATGAACAATATGTTCAAGTGCAAGCTTAGAACAGAAGAGAAAATGGATATTGAACATATAACAACAAGAGAAGCTTATATTTGCTAGAATGAAGATGAGACATTGAGTAGCAAAGTTTGTACAGTCTCCATAAGCTGAACCCTTATTACATTTTCCTTTCAGATATTTATAGCTATTTACAATGCTCTCGAGCCTTCTAAGGCTTGAAAGGTCTTAATATATCCCTTTGTCTCTTCAACAACTTTGATGCCTTGACTAGGCAAGCATGGCTCGGAGGTTCCTTCTTCTGACAGGAGTAACCACACTTAGGTAGCTTAATGCGTTGTCTGGGAGCTCTGTCGTGCCAAAGATGCCCCACAATTGGTTCTATTGTTTTTGGCTAAGAACTTTCTACTCCATGATGTTTTTGTCTGTTTTGGACAACCTACGAATGGTTTGGCCCTTGTTATTCCCTTTCCGGTCTCTGTTTCCCAGCAATCTATCTCCTAGACTCTGCTATGTGGTGGAATGGGTCTTCAGGCCTTTGTTTTCCTTTTAAATGTTTGGAGTGATTGTCTTTCAATTAAGCACTGAAAACACTACAACTGTGAGAAATCCTGCCAAGCTGTCAACATTTTGGACTTCAAAAGTCCTTAAACATGACATATCTTTCTATCGAGTCTGCCCTTGTGGTCACTATCGCAAGTTTCACACAGCCTATTTCCTATGTATTTGCTTTGTATTCTAAAAATACAAAAAATCGTGAAAATCACATGAAAATGGCTCCCTCCGAACTTCAAATATTATATATTTCCCTTCTCGAACCCTTTTGGGTCCGAATCTTATCGCATATCGCAAAACAAAGCTTCCTTTTGTATTTTGTTATATAACAAAAATACACAAAATGCATTGAGAAAGGCTTACCTGCAAACCTCAAATATTATGAAATATTATATATATATCGTCGGGTCCAGTCATTATCGCATTGGTGCTGCTCCTTAATGTTTCCCCGATTGCAATCCGTCGATTCGATGTGGGTCATCAATCTGTGATTGATCAATGGTCCACATTGCATCGCTAATCACAATCGCAAGCCCCATACTGTAATCACCAATACCCACCGATGGCCTCTGCAGATAGTCACCCGCCGATTCAATCCTCGGAGATCACTGATCGGGGGTGTCTTGCGCCAATTGTCAATGTCAATTAGATCCACTGATGTGAACCATCGATCAGATCTGGACCGTTGATCAGCGAGATCAAACGACTGTTGTGCTTTCAATTTTTAACCCTGCAATACTTGTTTTTTTCATGGTTTTAGAGTGTTTTAGCCTCCTCATAATGCATTTCCGCTCTTCCAAGGGCTCTCCTCTTGCGTTGGTTTTTACCTTTGAATGATCCTTAAGAAAATTTTGAAGCCTTCAAGAGCATATTGGATCCATTGGCATGATTTTTCTAGCTTATGGAGACTTTAAAGAGCACATTTGGATTTACCAGTGGTTCATTTGCCAACAAGTCCTACAAGCAGTGGTAGTGAAAATAGCATATATATATACAAATCAATGGACATTCTTATTATGCTAATATTTATGATTCTTACGGTCAATCATTCTTATGCATCTACAGAAATATCAAGTTCCATTATAAATTTGCATAAATATAAAAATAATGTAAAGTATTAATGCTCAATGCACAAAATCTAGTACATTAAATAATTATTTTCCGAACCGATATTTTTTTCGAGCTGGCCATTTTATACAACCACGTTCAATTTCCAAAGCTAATTAAAATAGAATTTTTCTTTTTGGTAGGCAATTTTTTAACCTTACTTGAAATATTCCCAACATCAATTTATTTTTGGTAGATAATTTTTTAACTTCACTTCAAATATTCCCAACATGAACTTTTGAGATAAAGATGGTTAATTATGAGTGTGCCATTCTGAAATCAACCCACTTTAAAACACTTTTTTGTAGAATGACATTGTTTACAACGCCATTTTAATCCCCATGAAATCATTTCGTTTTTGCAAATTTTGAATTAACAAAGTTCCAAAATCTTTATTTAGAATCACATGCTCGAGAAGTGTCAAGTTTTTGTCTTTTTCCCTCCCATAAAGTGATTCAGTTGTTACGAATTTCAATATCAAAGGCCATTTTCAGGGAAACTAAGATAAAAAACTAGATTGAGGATCAACAGGTGATAATACAGACCGTGTCCACTATTCTCTGTCAAAAGAAGTGTGGACACTTCCTTGACTATTGCGCTGGTCATCCTGCATCCGGAACATTTAAATTTATGGCATATTTTTGGTGGAAAATTTGACTCCACCAAATCATTTTTATTCTAAATTTGACTCCACCAAATCATTTTTATTTAGGTTAGAATGTTATAATAATATCCTTAAGTCGATTGTAGATTCTTTGAATATTTCGGAATCTGACAGACATAGGCGTGGTTAATTTTTTGACTGCGCCTATGCCCGTAGAATTCCCGAATATTCAAAGAATCCGCAATTAAATTAAGCTAACTGGTTATAATACGATGTATATCAAGATTTTTCAAAGAACAATGATAATATAAATCAAACCATATTTGTCATTTTTTTGGAAATATTGTTGAAAGAAAATTAAGATTGCTTAAAAAAAACAAATTTTTATAAAAAAAAAAATAGTGAAAATGGGATTCCTCGAGTCTCATAATGTAAAACATTATGGCATGAAATAGTTCATTAGATTTTCTAAACAAACATTATTTTTCACATTTAGTTTGATTTTCAAAATATTTATTATATTATTAATATTTTCGAATTTTTAAATGGTTGATTTAAGAAAGGATTTTAGAACAAATATTAAAAAATCTTAATTAATCTCTTTTATCTTTTGAAAATTTAGTAAACCATATAAATCTAAGCAAAATCATCCTAAGATAATTAACTTAAGAAAGTTTTTCTAAAAACCAATATTAAAAAATCCCAAATAATCTCTTTTACCTTTTAGAAATTCAATAAACCATATAAATGTAAAAGGAATCCTCATAATTTTATGATAATGATGGTAATAAAGTTGTACAACTTATAGACAAGGGGTGTCCACCACCGTTGAAGCACTCCGTCTGACATCAACTCCTCTAATTATGTGTACAACGAAACTGTATATATACACTTAAAAGTTATGATAACACCCTCACCTAAATATTAACGCACCAAATTATTGATTCTACTAGATAAACCCAAAAGAACAAGTAATGATGATAAGAGGTGTATGGAATTTATTTCCTATTTTATACTTTTACAATTAAAATAACATAGTATACATTTCAGTTCCAACTTCTAAACTCTCAATTATATTTAAGATAATCTCTCTCACTTATCCCACGGAATTCAACTACCACTTATATTCAAGACAAGCTCTCTTTCTTATCCCACGGAACTTAACACGATGCTAGTTTCAAGAGAGCCATTAAATCTCACGGAACCCACTATTTTGTTAGATCAGAGCATACATAACACACAACAGATCTATACTTAGAGACTTAGACGACAATAGCAGAGAATAATTTACAGAGACAGACAAACGAAGAAACAACAAGATTACTCAGTTAGTAACAAAAAAATAGATAAAACAATCACTAGAGAACAGAAATCACTTTGCATTACATAACGGGCCTGGACCTTGGCTCGCTATCCTTGGCAGAAGAAGGATCTAGAATCCTATATGTGATTCAGATGGAGATCTGGAATGATCTAGAAACTAATGGTGGTGTTAAGATTTAGAAAGATTTAGAAACTAATGGCAGTGTAGAGATCTAGAAAGATCTGATCTAGAAGGATCTAGAATCCTACATGAATTTGGCTTCACACTTAACATTCTCCCACTTGAATCTAAATAAGAGTCTTCAAGTCACACCGAGTCCTACCATGTCTCCATACCTCATGTTTATTTCGTGATAGAGTCTTAGTGAGCATATCAGGAGGGTTCCTATCTGTATGGATCTTTTCCAAGGATAACTATTCTTCCTCCAACACATGCCAGATCCAATGGTACCTTAATTCAATGTGCTTGGCTTTTGAATGAAATGTTGGGTTTTTCACCAAGTGAATGGCACTCTGACTATCACAATATAACACATACTTGTCCTACTTTATTCCTATCTATCCTAAGAATCACTGCATCCACAACATCTCTTTACAAGATTCTATTACAGCTATGTACTCTGCTTCTGTTGTAGAGAGGGCTACTATTCTTTGTAGCCTTGACACCCAATATACTGCTGCACCTGCAAATGTATACAAATAACCTGTAGTGGACTTTTTGGTATCCATATCTCCATCCATATCCGCATATGTAAATCCTTCAAGCAGAGTCTCATCATGACCAAAACGTAAACAATAATGACTACTACGCTTGAGATACCTTAAAATCCATTTTACTGCTTGCCAATGTTGTTTGCCTAGATTGGTAAGGAACCTACTCACTACTCCCACTGAATATGAAATGTCTGTTCATGTGCATGTCATGGCATACATTAAGTTGCCAACTGCTGAAGCATAAGGAATCTTTCTCATCTCTTCTTTCTCTTTGTCATCACTAAGACATAATTCAGTACTCAGCTTCAAGTGGGCTACAAGGGTGTACCAACTCGATTGGCATCCTTCATATTAAACCTGTCAAGCACCTTGTTGATATATTTTTCTTATGACGTCCACAACCTTTTTTTTCCTATCACACATAATCCGCATGCCCAATATCTATTGTGCTGGTCCCAAATCCTTCATTTCAAATTTGCTACCGAAATATTTCTTCAACCTATTGATCTTATTCTTATCATGTCCAACAATCAGCATATCATCCACATATAACAATAATATGATATACTTTCCTTGATCATACCTATTGATATAGACATAATGCTCAACTTCCAACCTCTGAAAACCATGTTCCAACATGAATGAATCAAATTTCTTGTACTATTGTCAAAGTGCCTATTTCAACCCATAGAGACTCTTCTTCAACCTACAAACAAGGCCTTCTTTGCCTTTTTCTATGAAGCCTTCTAGCTGCTCCACATAAATTTCTTCCTCCAATTCACCATGAAGGAAAGTAGTTTTTACATCTAACTGTTCACATTGTAGGTCTAAAGCAGCAATTAAACCAAGAATGACTGTAATGGATGACATTTTAACATGTGAGAAAATTTCAGTAAAGTCAATACCTTCCTTTTTGGCAAAACTTTTCACCACCAGCCTTGCTTTATACCTCTCCTTCTTTTCATCACCTTCATGCTTAATCCTGTACACCCATTTATTTTGTAGAACCTTTCTACCTTTTGGGAGGTTTACCAACTCCCAAGTTTTATTTTCCTACAAAGAGTTCATTTCTTCTTCCATTTCTTTCTTCCATTCTTTATTGTGCTCAACTTTACAAGCTTCTTGAAAACAACTAGGTTCACCTTCATTAGTCAACAAAATATAGTTTGAAGGAGGATACCTTTGTGAAGGCTTATGAGGCCTAGAAGATTTGCGAACCAAATGTGGTGGTGCATTATCAGGTTGAATTTCTTGTAAATCTTCCTGCAATATTCCTTCTTCTTATTGTTCATGATTTTCCACTTGTTGTTCTTCATGCTCCTGAATTTGCTGTTCATTTTCTTGTATTGGTGGTATGTTTTCCTGTTGCTCTTCAAACCTGTCAATAACCTTCTTGACCTCCAACTCACCTACAGTCCTCTTGAACATTTCTCACTAATTAAATATAACATCCCTACTTCTAATAATTTTATGTTTGACTAGATCCCATAGACGATAACAAAAATCTTCATCCGCACATCCAAAGAAAATGTATTTCATAGATTTATCATCTAGCTTAGTTCTATTTTCTTTGGGAATATGTATGAATGCTTCACATCCAAAGATTTTCAAGTGAGAATAATTCAAATTCTTACCAGTCCAAACTTTTTCAGGGATACTGCCATCCAAGATTGTAGTTGGAGATCTGTTTATGAGGTAGCAAGTGGTCCTGACTTCTTCAGCCCAAAAATTCTTCTCCAAACTGGAATTGGACAACATACTTCGCACCTTTTCCATAATGGTGCGATTCATCCTTTCTGCAACACCATTCTATTGAGGAGTACTAGGCACGGTCTTCTCATGCTTTATGCCAAACTTGTTATAATATTCCTTAAATTCATTTGAGTAATATTCTCCACCATTATCTATTCTTAAACACTTTAGAAATTTTTTAATCTCTCTTTCAACAGCAACATGGAATTTTTGAAATATTCCAAACACTTCACTTTTATTTTTCATAGGATATGTCCAAACCTTCCTATATGCATCATCTATAAATGTTACAAAATATGATGCTCCTCCTAATGATTTGATGTTAACAAGCCCAAACACATCTGAGTGTACCAATTCTAACACATTTTTCTTTCTGTCATGGCCACCTCTATGGAATGAAACCCTTCTTCCTCTACCATATATACAATGCTCACAATGATCAAGATTGTAGGATTTCAATCTTGGAAATAAATTTTTACCAACAAGGATTTTTAAGCCCTTCTCGCTCATGTGACCCAAACGCTTACCCCACAGATCTGCTGAATTTCCTTCTTTTCTAATAGCAGCCAAATCTGATTTTCCTATCAGTGTCCTCAATGTGTATAATGTTCATGTCTTGGGTCCTTTGGCTATGACCAATGCACCTTTGCTAATTTTCTAGCCTCCTTTTCCAAAGCTTGTCGAATAGCCTTCATCATCCAGTCATCCCATAGAGATTAAACTCATGCGCATTTCTGGTACATGCCTGGCCTATTTCAACAATATATCTTGTCCATATTTCATCTTGATCTGGACATCTCCCACTCCAACAATACGGCAAAAATGATTATTCCCCAAATGGACTCTACCATAATCACCAGGATTATATGAAACAAAACTATCTTTGCATGGGGTTACATAGTGAGATGCCCTAAATTCAAGGATCCAATCAATGATGCTGCTAGATGTATATACACATGCATCCTCTACTGAAATAGTAAACAACACATCACCATCTGTGGCTACAGCAGTAGTCTCACCTTCATTTGTGTTGGATGACTTGTGATTTGTATTGGACGGTCTCTGATCGTTTTGTCCTTTCTTCCAGAATCAACATTCTTTCTTCATGTGCCTGGATTTGCCACAATGAAAGCAGATGATTCTGCCTCTCCTTGATTTTGATTGGCCTCTCTATCTTGATCACCATTGCTGGCCTCGATCCATTCTCCTACCACGATTAGCTAGAGGTAGAGCCTCTCCTCCCTGGTTTTCTGCAATTAACTTGTGTCGCGGCTCCTCATTCATTAAACTGCTACTGACATCATCAAACATCAGGGTCCCTGTAGTTGTTGCAATGCTCATAGCTACAATTAAATTTTCCCAACTGTCTGGCATAGAGCACATCAACAATATGGCTCTAGTTTCATCATCTAAAATGATTTTAAGAGAGGCATGTTGATTAGAAATAATATTAAATGCATTCAAGTGCTCAGCAACTAAAGAACCCTCCTTCATTTTGAGATTATAAAGCTTCTTCATCAAGAACACTTTGTTTGATGTCGTGTTCTTCTCATATAGATCATGGAGCTTCTTCCATAATCCTTCTGCCGTCTTTTCTCCAGACAAATTGACATAAACATTCTTTGCTAAATATTGGTATATTGTTGCAATTGCCTTTCTATCTAGCTTATTCCACTCTTCATTTGTCATCGATGAGGGTTTCTTTTTTGTGCCCTCAGTCGGCAAATACTAATCCTTTAAAATCAGTATATCCTCCAACTGTGATTTCCATAGGGCAAAACTAGCCGTGCTCAACTTCTCCATATATGTAACTGTTGTCTCCATTTTGAATCAAATTCATGCCCCAAAACACAAAAACTCCACTTAAAAATAAAACTTTAATTATTACTCTTTAAAATTTAGCAATAATGACCTTCCTCCTTTTAAAATGCCATTTTCAAAGTTCATGCTCCTTTTAAAATATACTTTTCAAAATTCCAACATATAATTATATATTTTCATAATAAATATAAAAAACATATATAATGTCTTAACCTTTTAACATTTCACACATACATATGTTGGTTTTAGTAAAAACTTGACGTATACATGCAAGCTTGATGTAAAAATAATCTTACAAACACCACATTTCAATTCCAAACTCTAGGGATCTCCACATTTCAAACTCCAACAACACGTTTCAACATAGGTCCATGACCTTGTTTTTCTTGCAGCAACCTTCTTTCAGTTCTAGCATTCTTGAGCTATTTCCTGGATAGATCCTTCAATAGCTCCAGAGGTAACAACCAACATTTTAACGAACACGACCAGAGTAAGGCGATGGCACTAAGTGGCTTGCACAGTGGATATTCAAACCTAGCATTGATACCAATGCTCCTCGTGTGTTTTGTGGCATGTGCTTAAATCTAGCAATGTGTTTGTTTACTAACACCTACAGGTTTTGGTGTAATGGCAATAGTGACTCCAACAAGTGGTATCAGAGCTAAATGTCTCGAGTTTGAAACACACCAGGCTCACGTTGGGTGGGGAAGATTGTTGGCTCCTTGTCAATGGTGGTGTAGAAGGATAATCCAATGCTCCCCGTGTGTTTTGTGGCATGTGCTTAAATCTAGCGATGTGTTTGTTTACTAACACCTATGGGTTTTGGTGTAATGGCAATTGTGACTCCAACAAGTGGTATCAGAGCCAAAGGTCTCAAGTTCGAAACACACTAGGCTCACATTGGGGGGGAGATTGTTGCCTCCCTGTTAATGGCGATGTAGAAGGATAATCCAATGCTCTTCGTGTGTTTCGTGGCATGTCCTTAAATCTAGCGATGTGTCTATTTAATAACACCTGCGGGTTTTGGTGTAATGGCAATCGTGACTCCAACATTTTTAAACCAAATTCATGTTAATTCGCCTCCCGATAACCATTTTCTAATTCTTCTACCGTTGTTAATTAGTATTCAATATATAAGACACCGATTTTGCTAACCTTCTTTAAAAGGGATTTTATTCTGCTACTAGTCATTGTCCCACTACTCTAGTGTTAAGAAATTTACTATATAACATAAATAATTACTGAGAGGAATAAATATAAAAATAACTAGCAACAACCTTAAACACATAAACACAAATTTTTATCCAGGAAAATGCCAAATCCTGGGAAAAGCCCAACCTAATAAGATCTCATTAGCATTGGCCAAAACCCTTGCCAATCTGACCAAGTGAGCCTTCACCGCTCACCTCCAGGTCTTCCATTACAATGAAGTCCTTCTAGCCTTTTATAAGCTCCATTACATATAATACCATGGGTAGAATACTATGGGTGCACAATACCATGTGCCCCAAAACCAACACTGTTTCACCTCGTCAAATTTGACTCTATCCTGATTCAAGTCTATCTAACAATTCCCCCCTTAAACATGACTTGGGGTTCCTTGACTAACTCCAGCCAAACCTGCTAAGTGAGACAATCCCGCTCACTCTAGCTCTTACCTCTCTCAGAGTTTTTACCTGGGGTGTTGTTAACTTGACATCCCCCCTATCACCTAGGTCTAACCCAAACTTTACTGGTGATCACCAAGGGGTACACATGCCTTACCAGGTCTTACATTAGCATGCCCATTTACATGCAAAAATTTTGTCTTCATTATTTTTTTTTGTCTATTGCTGCTGCAATTCTGATCCATTCTCTCTCAATTTGATTTGCTCAAAAACTTCTATCAAACCGCTCTAACTACGAGAACCTCATAGATTCCAGCATCGGTGGCCTCACGTAGCAAAAAATGAATAATTTTTGAAGCCGCATGAACAATTTTCTTCTGCTGACCTTCTTTAAATAGTCGCATGAATCCCGAACAATTCATCAGCATGTTCCAAACTGGTAAATATCACAAATGCACTGCGATCCCTGGCAGTTACGGCACTATCTTTTGCACATTCTCCTCGAGGTTCTTCCGCATACGATTGGTCGACCATTATTTTCAAACCCAGATCTGTAAAAAGGCTGCATTGATCTCATCAGGCATTATAAACCCCTGGCATCAAACAATCCCTTTGAAACCAATATTTGGCTCTAATACCAGATGTTAAGAAATTTACTGCATAACATAAATAATTACTGAGAGGAATAAATATAAAAATAACCAGCAACAACCATAAACACATAAACACATAAACACAAATGTTTATCCGGGAAAACCCCAAATCCGGGGAAAAATCCAACCTAATAAGATCTCATTAGCATTGGCCAAAACCCTAGCCAATCCGACCAAGTGAGCCTCCACCGCTCACCTCTAGGTCTTGCATTACAATGAAGTCCTTCTAGCCTTTTATAAGCTCCACTACATATAATACCACGGGCATAATACTATGGGTGCACAATACCATATGCCCCAAAACCATCACTGTTTAACCTGGTCAACTTTGACTCTATCATGAGTCAAGTTTACCTAACATCTAGAAAAACTTCTAGGTTCTATCGAACAAATTACTTTAAAACAAAAAGCATCTATTCACATAGCTGAAGATTCAGGCAAATATTGTATTCGGACCCTTGACTCCACTAGACTCCACTAACTCATTCACCATAAAAAGAATTTGAAGCTCTTTAAAACAACAACCCTAACGTCATTATTCTCAAAGCCCTAAAAGGCGACAAAGGCAATGCCTCCATTGTCATGAAAACCTTTGATTATAAAACCAATCTCATTCACATTATTCTAGTTTCCTCTTAGAGAATCCCCTTAATTCCGCTTAGTGAATCCCCTTAACTAAATTACGGTATAGGTAACTAAATTCATCTATTACTCCGTCATAGACCCTGTAGTAAAGTCATCTAGTTTTTGCTTGAGTTCATTATTAAAAAGCCTTAACATACAACCCTCAGACTAACAAAATTTACCATAGTTACACTCGTACCACTCCCAGGCATTAGAGAGCACATCCTTGAAGCTCCAAAATTGAACGATCCAAAATTGTTGGGAGCTTAAACGGTCACTTTGGAGCTTTTGGGGAGCTTCACTACAACCGATTTTTGACGTTTTCGAAACTGCAACGAATAAGCGCAAACTTAGGTGTATTTGACGCTGCTAGCTTGGGTGCTACTTAAACTAATGGAGTTGTGCAAAGGGAAGGGTATGCCGCTCAGTTTACATCTGGATATGGGTCTGGAACTAAGAGAAACAACCTGTTTATAGAAAGCCCTTGTATCCAAATGAAGATGATGTGCCTAGCAAATCCTGATATTTGTCATTAGAAAGCTATTCATTCTCCTCATATAGGGAAGGGTATGTCGCTGGGTTGAGATCTGGATATGGGTCTGGAACTGAGAGAAACAACCCATTTATGGAAATCCCTTCTTTCCAAGTGAAGATGACGCACCTAGCCAATCCTGATCTTTGTCATTGGAAAGCTATATTAAGAGAACCGACCCGTTTATGGAAATCCCTTCTATCCAAGTGAAGATGACGCACCTAGCCAATCCTGATCTTTGTCATTGGAAAGCTATTCATTTTCCTCATATACATAGAGGGTCGATGGATATAAAAGCATTTAGGAAGATCGTTGGCCACTAGAAAAACCATCATTATCCCCCTGCCTAAATGGAAAAATGATAGAATACTAAAGAATTTTTTTTTATGAAATATAGATATTATTTAAAAAATATTTATTTATTTTATTTTTCATATCTACTTAATTATAAAATATATAATAACTTGGAAATTTATAATTTTACTATACAAACTCTTTTTAAAATAACATTGGTTTTAAAGTCTATTATTTTAATTTTTTTCATTAATATTAATATATATTTTATTTTTTCTTATATGTATTATATTTATATCTATAATATTAGTGACGTTACATCAAAGGTGAAGAACTGAACCAATGACTTAACAAATAGTGTTGTATGAAATCACCTAATAATAGAGTAATAACAACCTTTTTTCTTGGGTTTGGGAGTTTGTCATGTTTCTTTGCAAGACAAAATTTGATTTGCAAATTTTGGAGGGAAATAAATAAATTGTTTATTTATTTTATTTTTAATATACATTAAATTTTAATATATTATATTATTTTCACTCTTAACTTGAAGTTTCTTGTAAATTTAAACAAAACTTCTAGCGATTACAGATATCAGAAGTACCAGCGTACTGAAAACTTGTGCAACATAAAAATTTACCAAAACCAAAATTCAAGTAGAAATGCACTACAGCTACCATTGATACCCCTCTCTATGTATCATAGGCCATCGTTTATAAAAGATTCCTTTTGCATTCCGGTTAAAACCAAGGATTTCTAATGTAAATTTTCCTTTTTACTTCCTGTCACATGAATTCGTAAATGCTTGAGCTGGGTAACATTTTCCACTTTTTCATTATGGAGGGTTGAAAATAAATTATTTTAACAAGCAAAGGAATGATAATATATTTACCAGTATTTATTTACTAAAATTATAGAACATTTTAAACTGTTAGTTTTTAACAGCTATCATGTCAGACGTAAATGTTGATATATTTGTTGATGACACTTTATTTTACATCTTGTTCAATAACCGTTCGTTTTTGAGCTCTTTTCGAAACCAATTACTATTGAAATTTATCAAAGCAACTCTTTTCATTTTTTATTTTTATTTTAGTGATGGTTATTTTTTCCATCAATTTTTTAAAAAATGACATAGTAATAGGTATGCCAATGTTAACGCTAATTTCCATCGCCACTCAGTTGCAAAAATTTTTTTTAGTCGAAACTCTTATTTGTAAACATATTTGAATCGATATTCCTCAACAAATAAATATAGAATGATCTAAACACAAAAACCTAAACAATTATTTAAAACCATTAAATAAAAATCCCCCGCATTATTCTTCGAGGGTCTCTCTAGAATTCCGTTCTCTTGTGGTTAATCATAGATTAGTCAAACTAATCTATAAAACTCTTTGCTTTTGAGACAAATCCATATAAGTTCTGTCGAACTTATATAATGGAACCATAATGTTGATAATCTTAATAAATACCTTTCAAAATATACAATAGTCAAATACTCTCAATACACTAAAGACTTAATTTATTTTGAGTAAACTAAAATGTTAACCTAAACTAAATATTCCTTTAAAAATCTCTGTCAATATTTTTCTACATTAATACTAATTAAGTCCACTCTATCCTATATCCACTTAATTTTTGCCTATTTAAAATGTAACTTATCTAAATATTTATTAAAAAAATCACAAAACTAAAATACACTTATAGGAAGTGTATTTTACGTATAACAATAATAATTTGGAGGAAGTGTATTCTTACAAGTACCTAGGAATTGATATCCATCACAAGCTCAACTGGAACCATAGCATTGAGGAAAGGATCAATGGGGGATGGAAAGCTTATTTTGGTCTTGAAAATAATTGTAAAACAGCAAACCTCGTAATGTGGGATAAAAAGAAGTTCCTCTTTGAAACTTTAGTCACTCCTGTTATCTTATATGGCTGTGAAGTTTGGGGCTGCAGCATCTCCAGAGAATCTTTGAGGAAGATTGAGCAAATCCAGAAGCGTTTTATAACTTATAACCTGAAAATTAAAAGTAATACACCCTATCCTATTCTCCTTATAGAAGCAAGTCTTTCTTCTATTGAGAGCATAGCTATGCTCAGGTTTCTGATGTACAAGCACAAGCTCAATAACATAGACAATCATAGACTTCCTAAGCTAGCTTTAAATTCCAGCCAAAATCACCTAAGGCTTAACCGAGGATGGCATAAGGACACAAGGGCCTGGTTAAACTATTGGGAGATCAATGAAAATGATGCTTTGCAAAACATAAATAACATTAAAGATATTGTTACTTCTAAGTTCAAAGAAAAATTGTGGTGTGAGAAAGATTTAGCGTCTAAAAGAAAATTAAGTTATTATAAGAAGGTCATCAACCCCACGCTTGAAGATCAAAAGTATCTCTCTATTCTAACTAGCTCAAAAAAGAAAATTAATATAGCAAAGATTAGAACGAATTCTCATGAGCTCCATAGTGAAACTGGCCGCTGGGTAGTTCCTAAAACGCCATGGATGGAAAGGATCTGCCATATTTGTGAGAATAGGAGCATCGAGGATGAAAACCACTTCCTCTTAGAGTGCCCTGCATACAACCACATTAGATCTCAATTTCACAACCTTTGTTACAATACTGACCTTCCTAGCCTTTTACAATGCCAAAATTATAGTGAACTCGGGAGGCTTCTCTCCAAGCTTTTTGAGCATAGGAATAAAATCTTAAATCAAAATAAATAATTTGTCTTTTTAGGTCCGATAGATCATTATTTGGTCTCAGCAGACGTTAACCATCATCATCATAAAAAAACTTACCTAGTCATCCCACGTTCATTGACGTAATAAATAAAACTTACAAACTAACGGATCTTAAAACAATTTATTTGTTAGCAACTTGAAATGGATATTGTCGTAAATCTTTTTTTCTTACTTTACAATAAATCCTCCCACTTAAAGCTTAGAGAAAATATTAATCAAGACCGAGGCAGTATTAATCAAGAAACATGTGCTGGGAAGATATACTTGTTTTCGCGAACATACTGATATTTATAAACACACTCTACTTGGAACAGTAAGTATTATAACCAATTTTTATGTAAGTGACTCGAAAAATATTTTAACAAATAAACAATTTAAATTAATCGTTAAAAGAACCCTTTTCCACTTGAGAAGTATTTGCATCAATTCTTGTCAAACCCAATGAGAATCCGTAAACGTAACCATATTTATTTTAAAATTTACCTTGAGATATTCCAATAAAACCAAAAGGAATATTACTAAGGAATATTGAGGAGAGACTCAGATTGCTAACACAAGAAAGTCAATCATAATTAGTATAGATCATGTTTAAGTAAGTATGGCATACAAAGATGTCAATAAATATAATATAGCAATTAAGTTAATAAAAACATTCTATAAATATATTTAGTTAATAAAATAAATTATATTTATATATATGTCTTAATAAAATTTTATATAAAATTATATCTAATTAACAAATTTAGTGGATATTCAAATCAAAATTCCATATATATTCGAAAGTTGATATATAATTTGTTTATTAATCTATATTGATTAAATTCAGTTAATAGTTTGATTCATGTTTTATATATAATTTGTTTATCAATTTACATGGATTAAATTCGATGAATTGTTTGATATATTGTAAGGGTCAGATATTCAAATGAAAATTCCATAGATATTTGAAGGTTGATATATAATTTGTTTATTAATTTACATGGATTAAATTCAGCCAATAATTTGATATATGATTTATATATAATTTCTTTTATCAATTTACATGGATTAAACTCAACCACTTGTTTGATGTATTGTAGGTGGGCGGTACCACTAACAATATTGCTGCCATGTGACCTCTCCATTGTGCCTAACCAAATATACAATGTATGGATCTAGTTGTGGAAAGAATATAACACATACCCAATATTGTCTCACTTGTTGTTTTTTTTCAACACAATGGGTCAAATGAGAGCTTTGTCATTGGTGTAGACTTCGAATGCCCTTTATTTCTCTTCAGGAAGAAAAATTCTCAGTGCTCACAAACTTCGTCAATGCATATCCAACATTCTCCAAAGTGTCCACCTACGAGCAACACATTTTTTTTCTCAACCATATCTCTCACAAAGTGATACTGAACATCAATGTGCTTTGTCTTCGAATGATAAGGAGGGTTCTTAGCTAAGAAAATTGCACTTTAGTTGTCACAGTATCTCCTTATAGCTCGTTGCACAAACCCCATACTTCAATACAATCTCTGCAACCAAACTGCTTCCCTTTCTGCATGAGTGGTTGCCATGTATTCAACCTCTATAGTTGAAAGTGCTACTACATACTGCCTCTTACTCATCCAACTGATTGCTCCTCCAAATAGGTTAAACACATGCCCAACTGTAGATCTTCTTTGATGTAGATCTCCAGCCCAGTTTGCATCAACAAAGCACAAATGTCCAAAACTATGTCTAATCTTGGTCTTCTTTGGTATCATAAACCATAACCACTAAAACCACACAATTACCTAAAAATCCACTTCATTGTTGTCTAATGCTCCTTCTTTGGTTTCGACATAAACTTTCCCAATACTCCCATTGCATGTGCATTGTCTAGTCTCATGCAAACCATTTCATACATCATGGTACCAACTGCACTCGCATATGCAACATGAGACATGTACTCTTCCTCTTCTTGTGGCTTATGACATTGTTCCGTAGATAAATTTACACCTATAGGAATAGGAACCTTCACCGATTTACTATTGTGCACATTAAGCCTCTGGAATATTGTATTGATATACTTCCTCTTTTCTTGATCTGGTCTAATTTCCATGCCGAAAATATAATTTGCAGCACCAAGATCCTTCATGTTCAATTTGGAGGACAATTGGGTCTTCAAATCCTAGATAATTTCTTTGTCATTT
Source organism: Pinus tabuliformis (assembly GCA_031772625.1). Classification (NCBI taxonomy): domain Eukaryota; kingdom Viridiplantae; phylum Streptophyta; class Pinopsida; order Pinales; family Pinaceae; genus Pinus; species Pinus tabuliformis. Next base: position 1,338,997,866 of record CM062820.1, read on the forward strand.
TCAATCAACAACATATCATCCATATACAACAACAAATAAATAAAACTGTCACCAATTAATTTAAAAAACACACAATAATCCATTTTTCTTTTTTGGTGAAGCCAAGTCCTCGTATATATCTATCAAATTTATGATACCACATCTTTGGTGACTATTTTAACCTATGCAAAAATAATTTTAACTTGCATACCTATTCTTTCCTACCCATCAATGCAAAGTATTCATGTTTTTTCATTTATATCTCTTCTTTCAGATCCTCGGGAATAAATATTGTTTTCACATCTCTTTCTTCTACCTCAAAATTAAAAGCAGCAAAAACAGATAAAAGTAATCTAATAGAAGCTAACTTAGTAACAATATAAAAAATATCACCAAAATAAATTTTGAACACCTAGGAATAACCTTTTTCTACTAACTGAGCTTTGTATTTCTCCACCTTGTCTTTTTCATTCATCTTCTTCTTAAACACCCATTTTCCTCCAATGGGTTTCTTTCCAGCCGACAACTCCACTAGATCCCAAGCCTCATTTTTATCCAAAGATATCATTACATCAACCATGGCCTCTTTTGAGATTTTTCCACCCTCTAAATCTACTACCTCCCTAAACAATGTAAATTTTGAAACGGGAACTATAAACTCAAAACAGGAACTCTATCAAAAAAACCCCAAAAAAACCATCAAAAACAATGCTAAAAACGAAAATTGTGTATACTAGAAAGATGATTTTATTTTTGAGGGGTCAATTTTGAACATGTTTTAAAAATTGCAGTGACTACGAAATTTACTAAGAAATTTTTTTGCAGAATATAGCTTCAAAACGAAAAAGTGATGATACTGGAATGATGAATTTTTTTTTTTAGGGCCAATTTTCAAACTTTCTAAAAAATGCAAGTAAAACCAAATTTTTATGTGCCAAACAAAGTTGTTTATGAGGAAAAAAACACATTAATGTTTTTGGTAGAATATCATTTTTCTTTCCTAAGTATAAATTCAACATGTTTTCAACCATAACATGCAAGATACAAAAGAAATTGAATTCTTTTCAATTATAAAATTAAAAAACAATGACATTATGAACAAATTACATCACTAAATGAATTCAAAAAGTCATTATTTGTATATTGAATAAAACATACATTATATCTCTAATTTAATATTGCATTGTAGATATTTTAAATAATAAAAATTATCGTAATTAAGACATATAATCCAACAACAAAAAAATGCCTCATAACTTCTCATTTAACACCATATGGAAATCATTAATTTTATTTGAAGATACGATGAATACATTAGTTATAAAAATTGTTTTATGAATATCCTACACAGACATGGATTTCTAAACAAATAAATACACATGAATTCATTTGTGGATGTAAAGATTAATACAAAATGAATGTACTAGAATTCAATTAGACCTATGCCAAAAGAAGGTTTTGGTAACATGACCTATGTACAAATCTAAATAAAGATATAGCTTTTTAGGTGTAAGTCTACTGACCCCAGAGCATTATAATGTTACTGCAATTGCCATATTATCGTTACTAGCTTTATAAAATATTTAATTATTAAAAATTAGTTTAATATTCCATCAATCGTTCACATAGAGCAGAAACCCTTGTGGCATAATCAACGAAGGTGCTGAAGATGATGGAAATAATGATTATTCTTGCATCATTGCAAATTTTCATCAAACGAGACAATTTGTTCAAAGTTATTTCTCAAGCCTCTCCAATGTTACCATTTATAAAGTAAGTTAGTAGAAAAAATGAATCCAAAATATAGTGGAGGTTAGACAGAGATTCCCTTTGGAAGAAAATGGGATGAAATAAATTCATCTTTGTAGCTTAAAAAAGAAGTATAGACAAGGAAGAAGAAAAATGATTCATTTTTAAAGACATGAAATGCCAAAAGATGGAATCGAAAACATAAAATCCCTAAGAATCACAAAGAGCAAAGTGATACATTTACTAACAAAATTAGAACAAGGAACAAAACTTCTGCATGACATCTAGTTAACATATACGTAAACTAAAACCTAGCTCTTAATAGAAGACAATACAACATTAAATTATCAAAAACCCAGTGTTATTTAGAAACAAATGCATTGAAGATAATACACCATTATTTGAGAATTTAAGAATCATTAATCTCAATAGACGATCAAGAACTAGTAGAGATGGAAATATAACCTTAATATAGTTTATCCTAATCAGTCTAAATTAAAATTATACGCACAAAAATATATTCATAGCAGAGATTCCATGGTGGAAACTAACATATCTATTTACTAGATTATTAGAGAAACCAAAGGGTGAAAGGAGGAGTATAAATTATGAGCGATTGAAAAATTCCTCACCACATTAGAGCACTAGGATACTTGGAATAATGAAAACGAAGTTTTGAAACTTGTGAGGATTAAAGCTAGAAAGGTTCCACACAACAATCTTACCCTGTTGAGGCCTATCAGCACTGAGCAGGCCATCAAATATAAGGGAAATTAGATAGTGAATTCACATGCAAGATTGAGAAACAATTTCTAATTAGTAAAAAAGAAATTTACACATCAAACATGTAACTCATTTTTCAAATTTTATTTGATAATGTAGAAGAAATATAGTCAATGATATATTAATTAATAATCATTAAATATTTAGTAACGACCAATAATTCCTTTACATGCTAAGGGAATGAGATATTCCTTAGAAACTAGATGATGATTGATAGTAGGAACTGATATCACCTAAACATAGATGGACAAATTTACCATATCACATCAAGCACATTTGCATGATTATCGTTATTTTAATTTTGAGCATGAAAAATTCATAGGAGGCCAGGATTTCGCTAAAAAGAGGAAGTGGAGTCAGATTACAGTGAATCTCCTCTAATTACCCTCACTAAACTGATCACCCTCTCCATAAAATATGTTCACAAAAAGTTCACAAGGAATCCCATAAGCAAGTTCATTTGTTCTAAAGCAACTCAGTTACACCTCAAGAACCTTGTTACTCCCTAATAAATGTGTTCCCGAGAAATTAAGGTAGCATAACTTCATTTGCTATCAATAAATCCCAAACCTAGATGCCAAAGGATTTTCTCTCAAGAATGAAATAATTGGAAAAAAACAAGCAAGTTCCTAGAAGATAACTCTAGTGTCAATCACAATCCTAATAATGCATCATTAGTGAAATCTTACCCCACATTTGGGGAGAATACGATGAGCTACCTACGACCACTCGATTTAATTTGATTAGAGTATCTAAGGCCATAATAATAATCTATTTTAATTTCCTTCCAAACCTTTAAAAGAAGGTCACTGTCACTGTCATCTTATGAAGCACTATAATAACTTTGATCGCGTTTTAGATACAGTTACATGGTATTTTGTGTTTGTCTTATTTTGTTGTAGGTGACTCATGAGGAGCACATGGATGGTAATACCACAATGGGAAACACAACCAAAATGAGCAAACTAAGTTTGGACCTCCATTAACATCAATTACCATTGAGAAAGGACCGCATTGATCAAATTCACTGCGAATATCTTAAGAAACTCATAAAAACATCTCCCTTGGCAACAATTCTAGAAAGTCAATTAGAAAATGATTATAGCCATGTATTAAAGGAAACCACAAATTACCCTAATTTTTGAAATCTATAAAAGGAGAGAATGTAATGCTAAGAATATTACTAGTATATGGAAGACAAGAATGATAATGAACACTACTATCGCATCAGACCCATCACGTGAGAGGGAAAAGCTTTGCAATTAAAAATCAACAAATTTGAACATTAATCTGTAACTAAGGAAACATATAATGAGCCTGATGGTAAGTGTACCCATGAGCAACTCTTTACTTTGTGAAATCAACGTTTGGGTTCTTACACTGAAAAATCCATCGAGGAAATGAAAATTCTTGCCACTATGCTGTCATGGGAATATAGCATATTTGTATTTTACAGTGAGTTTTGTATTAGGTAATGTAGTTAAGTAGCTCATATGGCTTCAAGTTTATTTACATGCCTTTTATCTCATTTCTACAAGGACAACTCTACTAGATATTAAGAGGTCGCTTCATGACACTAATAATGAACTATACGATTGAATTGAGGCCACATCAAACGAACATTGATCCTGAAGGACTGTAACATGTGACGATGTCACCTTCGATGTGGTTGCATAGTAAGTTGGACTTTTATTTTCCATTAGAATTCATGTTATAGGATGATGCCAGTACACAATTTTGTAGTATTGGAAATCACTGAGAATTTAGTCTTTATCATTTCTACACCAGCTTATTGTAGATTTTTTATTCAAGCTCTCCTACATGTGTTTGTATTTGTTTAGGTTTTTTCCATTTCAAAACCCTTCTCAACTAAATATCGGAGGAGAAACTTCCTCAATATTTGGCAATCTAAAAGGTATAGAATCGATGTACGTGAATCCAACAATCTAATGTATGTTTCTTTCCAAGCATTGTTTGGGGTGATTCATAGCAGATGGGGCAATTCTGAGAATTGTTAGGTGGTGGGGAAATTCTCAAAATTCCCCATCTGCTACGAATCACCCCAAACAATGCTATCACTTCTCCTGTTCGAGGATCCAAAGTCTCGAACTTTTTTCCTACAACAATACTAATAAATTAGCCATAAAGATCTAAACACAAATCTTGATTTGACTTTAAAATATTGTGCAATGGATCAAGAAATTAAATACCTGAAACTAAATCTACAAACTCTCCATTGATGAAGAGCTTTGTATCCTTTACTATAACTTGGGGGCAAATGGTGCCATTCGATTGGGAAGAAAGGGACTCCATCTCAAAATTTCTTTTGGGGCAGAGGCTCTGAGTGCTAATCAAACGTTGCAATGTGTGATACCGTGGCCGTCCTTGTTTTTCAAAATCTGGTACAGACTCCGGAGAATAGTTGAACCATAAACTCAGCATAGCAGACCCAAGAATTGTATCACGAGGTTGGTCAAATATATACAGACTTAATATGAATAAACTGAAGCCACAGTGATGTTGGCATTACAACAACGAGAGACCCGAGCCTACAATAATAGGGCCAAAATCCCAAAGATAAATACAGGACTGAGGCTTCCTCACCCTGGACTATCTAGCTAATATCTTAAACGACTACAACAATGAGGAAAGTTAAAACCCTCCATCAGGTGAGAAGAAGACCGACTAGTAGCTCCAGCAAAGAAACTCGCATGCAGAACAGAGACTGAGAAAGAGAATTTATCCCTAGAATTACGAAGCAAGCCAAACCAGGAATAATGTCACCTCGCTACCATGAAAAAGTGTATCATGGCATCCTCACTAGCCAAGCTGGCAGATAGTATGAACGCACCTCGACCTTGGTCTGGAACCCCTCAACCACTGCCACAACAAGCCGAATACATCACGTGTTCAAATCTTAGAACAAACTACCCACAGGCAGAGCAGAGGTGCTGGGCAGAGTGCCAAAGTGGAGTTTACCATAGTTTATAACCATAATCATGGAGCTTCAGTCCTCGTTAACCACAAATCTTTCACAGGGTTGTCCGCTCAAAATCAATAATGCACTAAAATTTTGAAAACACGTTGGCTGACTCGTGAAAATAATTACATGTTGCATGAGCATGCGAAATTTTAATTACCATTTCGATTATGAATATAGATTTTGATCTATATGCACAGTTCGATATACAAGTATTAGTCTCTGAGGGGGAAGACGAACCCCTGTTCTGGGATTTCTCTGCTTAGTATCATATTGGATGCCAAGTAAGCATTGTTTGGGTGATTTCTAACAGATGGGGTGATTCTGAGAATCGCCATGTGGTGGGGTGATTCTCAGAATTGCCTAGCCACCTGGCGCCGGGTGGTGGGGTAATTCCGCGAGTCACCCTACCACCCAGCAATTCTCATAATCGCCCCATGTGCACATGACGTATAACTCCACATTACTTTGCTATATATTCGTCTTAAGTGGTTGATAGGGAAGGAGCCTTCTAAAGAATGCGCCATTATCTATATAGTTTTTAAATGGATTTCTTTTAAATCCTATAGTAAAGATTTTTTAGTTTGATTACGAATCAAATAAATGAGACTGCACTTGAATTTCTTTAGGAAATAACATTATCTTTTAATCCTTTCACTTCTGAATGACCTTCTATGGCATTTTGAAAATAATTCTAACTTTTAAAACATCTAATTCTTAAGTCAACTTCACTGTTAACGAATATGATGTGGGACAAATCATATTTAATTCAAGGGAGAAAGACTTGCATCCATCTACGAAATGTAATGGAGAAATGTTAACACTACTCAAAAGAAATGTAAGAGAGAAAGTTCAACACTACTCCCAATATTGATTAAATCATCAACCTAAAGTGTCACCATGAAAATGTAATTATATTGTGTACAGGTTCTTCAAGTGAACCCACTAAACACAGTTCCCATCACATTGTGAGACATATGTTGAATATATGAAGCGAAACAACATATCTCCCCATTATATAATTCTGAATTGTTGATTACATGCAACTTTTGCTCTGAAAGGGAACTATGCTATTTTAAATTTTCCCCATTTGACTCAGTATGTGCCTCAACCTCCTATCTCTTCGCCCAAAGACATTAAAGCGACTGCTGCAGCAACAACAACAAAAATTACTTCAATATTCCATCAATCATTTGCACAAAGCAACATCAATGAAAATCTTTTCTTAAAATGGTATTTGAAATAGTTATTCAAGAAAATTTCTAAACATTTCAGCCTTTCATGATAAAATGTTCATTCTTACATTCTCTTGTATGTTTGCTTTGATTAGGTCTATTGAATCAAATTGGTTTTCAATAGGTTCGTTTTGAGTATGTGAGGTTTCTAGTGTCTTATTAATTCAAGTGGAAGAGATCTTTCTTACATATCATTAGATTATGAAGTGACATTGGAGAAAATTAAGCTTTGGGCCATACCCTTTTAGAAACAACGACCCAAACTAAATTATTAGTTATTAGACCTTTTTATTTAGCCAATCTAAACTAGAAGATTATAAAATTAATTCCTTTCATTGCTCCTCATAAACCAAGATAGATTGATTCATCCCTCGTTTTTTAGTGTACAAAGAGGAGTTCTTAATTTTTACTCAAAAATATGGGGTGTTGATGTATCTATATATGGGTGCTCAGGTTTTTATATTAAAAATTTTCTCCAGTGCTTGATTTGTAGTCAAAGAGATGCGGTGATAATGTATCTAGATATGGGTGTTGAGTTTTTTATATTGAAATTTTCTCTTTGCTTCAATTAGAATTAGAAGTGTTTGTTCTTTTTGGTTTCCTTATAATAAACTATTGTTCTCAATTGAAATTGGATCATTTTTATTAATGTTTCTTTTCAATGTAAGTTTGAGGTGCAAGTTACTTGTCTTAATTTTAGACTATGATATTTAACACATAGTGACCTATGCTTAATAAACTAAAATTAGAAAGGTTTGATAACTTGCTTAGATTTTTTTTATGGTTTTGGTGTAGCTTGTTTGTAGAAAGACTAGAGATTTGTTCCCCAGGCAATAACATTCTCTTGCATCTTTGAAATCTTATTTATTGGTTCTATGAGCTTGCATTACCATCTTTTCTTAAATGGTATTTGAAATAGTTATTCAATAAAATTTCTAAACATTTCAGTCTTTCATGATCAAATGTTCATTTTTACATTCTCTTGTATGTTTGTTTTGATTAGGTTTGTTGAATCAAATTGGTTTTCAATAGGTTTGTTTTGAGTATGTGAGGTTTCTAGTGTCTTATTAATTCAAGTGGAAGAGATATTTCTTACATATCATTAGATTATGAAGTGACAATGGACATAATTAAGCTTTGGGCCATACCCTTTTAGAAACAACAAACTAAACTAAATGATTAGTTATAAAGAATTATAAATTTCACAAATATAGTAAACCAATATTAAGTGTGATTTATGGCCTTAAATGAGTTTTGGAGGGTAAACTTTGAAATTCCACAGAACTGAAATTAGAGGTCAATAGAGTGTGTGAGGTCCAATTATTGGATAGAGTTCTTGAGAAAATGGTCCTATAACATTAGAGTTAAACATGAGGCATCTCAGGTCAAGTGCCTAATGGTTAAGAGCATGTGTTTCCTCCTAAGAGGTTATAGGTTCAAAAACCAGAAGGAGTTAGAGTAGGTATGCCTTCGTAGACAATAATCAAATCATTGCATGGAGGTGGGTCTCTTGTCCCACAAACAAGGGGGTTTCATACACCAATTTAGTGTCTGGCTTGGCTATGACCTTAAAATTGGATAATAATAATAATTAGGATATAGATTGTTAGAAATTCATAATCTATAAGGGTGAAAGCATGAAGCTCAATTACACTTTTTGGCAAGAGATGGAACGGTTGGGTGGAAAAAATGATTGCTCAATTGAGCCCTTTTTAAGCACTTGATCGAGCCGTTTGAGCACTTAAACAATGTAACCCAATGTTATTTAGGAGCTTGATTTAGCCATGTTTTTGCGGTAGTCAAATGAAGAAGATTGGGTTTTGGATTTATTTTCTGGCTCAGGTAAGTTTTATTGTATGGAATTGAATTTCAATATGTTATTTATTAATTTATATGTCATTGTACTAATTTAATTCATTATTTCTTTTGTGCTTGATAATTAGGTACAACAATAGCATTTTTCCTTCAAAAAGGAAGAAATTGCATTTCAATTGAAGAAGATCCAAAACAATGCAATTTCATTCAGCAAAGAATTAATGCTCTTCAATTTATTCTAGATGCAATGCAATAAATTGTGTTGAAGAAAGAGGACTTTAATGAATCACATGTGGAAAAGAAAGGCAAAGGAACCCCAACCACCATTACATGTAATGTTTGGAAAGAAATACATTGGGAGATTCGCAGACATCAAAGATCCATTAGAAGAGGAAAATGAGCAAAAGGAAACAAAAAATATTGTGGAAGGAGACAATGATGAAACTCTAGAGGATGAAGAGTTTGGATTACGTAACATTGTTGATTAAATTTAAGTTATGCTTGGAAATCAAGCTTTGCAATGTTTTGACTTTGACATTTTATGAGAAGAATAAACACTCAATTAAGGTTGTTTTGTGTTTAATATTTGTAATATGTGATTTTCGTATTAAGTTTTAAGTTAATCATTATTTTTTGAAAAAAAATGATTATTATTTTTTTTCGACATGAAATTCATAAAAATGCCCATGATTTAAGCATTTTTAGTTGAAATTTTTGTATAAAAATGTGATTTTGACATGTTAATTCTAGCAAAAAATTATCAAAACATGTAGGTTTTTAGTTATATTTATGTTAAAAATGGTTATTTTTATGTCCATTGTTAAAAAATATTGTTTTTTAGAAACAATTGTTTCATGTGGATTGAAAAATTAATTAAGGATGTATAAATATGTAGAATATCGAAAATTCAAAATATCGACCTTCTAATTTAGAAATGCAAAACCATAAAAATCTCACTACAAAAAAATTAAAATTAAAATAAAAAACAAGAAAATATGAAGAAAATGACCACATCAAAAGTTATTAAATTTACAAAATAATTATTTACATTTCATACATTAGAAAATTTAAAGTCAAAAAATAGGTCTTTTAAAAAAATGTCTGATGCATAATAACCACTTTTTTAAATCAGCATGAAAATCACTATCATTCTAAAAGTAATGTGCATAAAAAAGATTAAAGTGCCAAAAACTATGCTCTAAAAAAAACATGTGTGTTCTGCATCACCCCTTTTCAAAATCAGGCCACTTTTTTGCTATCTCTACGAAACCGATAATAGTATCAGTTCCCATTTCAAAGTTTACATTGTTCCTACCAGCTTTGGGATCATCGTCAATAATAGATAAAGAAAATTTTGAATAGAAATAAGATGGACTATACCTTTATGGCTTCCTTCTTTCTCGAACTGATCTTCTCAAAACTTCAGTCTATGGCTCTTCCTCTTCTGATTCTTGTTCTGTTGTAGAGTGTGATTCTTCCTCCTCTAGTTCAAACTCTATCTTCTCAGGTTTCTATGGTATGAATTCATGTTTAATAACATCTTTCACCTCTCTAAACACCACATCTTAGTTGTATACAACCTTCCTTGTTTTTGGGTTCCAAATCTTATAACCTTTTAAACCATCCTTATACCCAATAAATATTCACCTTTCAGATTTACATCTGACTTGGTTCTTTTATCCTTTGGAACATGTACATATGCATCATAATCAAATACCCTTAGATGTGAAAGAGAGGGTTTTTTACCAATCCAACCTAATGTGAAGTCTTATCCTCCAACGCTTATGAAGCTAATTTTTTAAACAATAATAGGCCATATCCACTGCCTTTACCCAAAATTCTTGACCAAATACAATGCCATAGAACATGCTTCTTACCTTTTCAATCAACATCATGTTCATTATTTCTGCAACACCTTTTTTTGAGGTGCCTATGGAGTAGTTTTATATCACGTTATACCACACTTCTTACAAAACTCTTCAAATTTCATCTTAGAAAACTTTGCACCATCATATGTCCTCAACACCTTAATCCTTTTCTGTGTCTAATTTTCCACCAGAGCCTTAAATTCTTTAAACATGTCAAAGACTTCAAATATCTTCTTGCGGAAATTTACCCATGTATTCTTCAAGAAGTCATCTATAGATGATACACAATACATAGAGATACCCAGTATTGGAACTGACACAGGTCAAAACACATATTTCTACACAAGCTCTAATATCCTTTTCAACCTCTTAGCACTAGAGGGGAAACTGAATTGATTATTCTTCCCATATAAACAATTTTCAACAAAAATCAAAATACAAAGAGAAATTAGACATACCTTCAATCATACCATTATCCTGCAGTATTGGAAGCCCCTTCTCTCTAATACGTCGAAGCCTTTAATGCCATAACATGGTATTTTCTCCACAGACTACTAGATTTTCTACTTCACTTTCAGGAACCACAAAACTATTAAACCCGTTAATAATAATGCTACCCAGAAGCATTTATAGAGTTCCAATCTAAACTCCTTTCATCAATACCAGTGCTCCCCAAACCATCTTGGATGTATCTTTCTGGAACACTATTTTTATAGTTGCATCATTCATCTTTCTTAAGAAATCATATTTATGAACAATGGAGGAATATGCAGAACATAAAGAAGTGTTATAATACTTCCACCTTGCAACTTACACTTGAATTTTCCATGTCTGATGATTTTTTCTTTCCTATCATCATCTAAGAAGACATCACCACTGTCATATTTCCCATACTCACAGAACCACTCCCTATGGGGAGTGAAGTGAAAGGATGCACTTGATTCAATCAACCATGCCTCACAATCTACATGTGTACCTACAGAAGAATCCAATTACACATCCCCACCTTCATCTGAAGTGGTTTTTGCCTCTGTAGAAGAAGCATGATCATATCCCTTTCCTTTCTTGGGAGCTTTAGATCTACAATTTTTTTATAGTTCTCTTCCCTTCTGCATTTTTAGCACACCTTTACAGTTTTCTTGGAGATTTATATCTCCCTCTAGATTTAGATCTCCCACTCGAGGACTTATTTTTGTTTATGTTTTCGAACCGTCCTCTCATAGACAAGGCATCTCCATTCTAACTCTCCATATTTTTATGTCTCATCTCCTCCAACAAGAAGCACGAGACTATTTCATCAAACTTCAAGGTAGCTATATTTATATCTATAACGAAAACCATACTATCCCATGAATCTCATAGACAACACAACAAACTAATGCATTTATGTTTATCTAAAATTTTTATATCAACATATAAAAATTAGCTTACCACAATATTAAAGGGGCTCAAAGACTCTCTTACTGAGTCTCCATCCTTCATCCTGAGGTCATATAACTTTTTCCGCGGGAACAATTTGTTCTCTAGAGACTTAAATTTGTACAAATTCCCTAACTTCTCCCACAAATCCTTCACCATAACTTCCCCTTATACATTCAACAATATTAAATCTAAGATACACAACAGTATTGTGGTCATTTCCTTTTGATCCAACTGCGTCGTCTCTTCTGGTGAAATTTTCATAGGTTTAGTACCCAAATATACAATGATCTAATGATCTTTATCCACCAACAAATCCTCTATCTTGAGCTTCCACAACTCAAAACTTTGTCCATTGAATTTATCGATCTCTATATTCCCAATGTTCACCATTTTCTTTCAATACAAGAATCAATCGCGTAGGTCTCCTACTGAACATAGTCTACTACAGGCCCAAAAAAACCCCTCAGTAGTAAAGATGTCCCCTTGATGTCGAAAAGAATCTAATAGAAAATGTAGTTATTAACCCTGTACAGAAATATTCTACAAACAAATTCTTCAAACGAGAAAACACAATGGTAAGAAAAAATAAATATATACATAGATATTTTCCCCTACATCTCAAAACCAAGATTACCAGATTGATTTTTCATTATGATCCTTTCAGTGTTACAATACATATATATACATGTTGAAGTATTCATAAACCCCAATACATTAACCTTAGATTAGAACATAACCATAGTTGCCTTGACAATGGGCTGAAAACCATCATGCCCAAACCCATGTGAAAAACACATGCACAAAACCATAGGTAGGTTAACCCACCAATTAATGGGTTTGAATATAAAAAATACCCCCCACAAACCCCTCGACAGGTGGGATATTTCCAATTGTACCTGATAGAAACTGTGCCCAACGGAGCCCAACGGAACTTACGTGTGGTGCTAGTGATGGAAAAAATATTACACATACCCAAAAATTTGAATAGCAAAGTTTTAAAACTATTAAATTCAATTTTCTTTTAAAATTAAATAAAAAAAACAATTTTGATAATGATTTTATTTTAAAAACATTAATTAAAATTAACTAATAATTAAAATTTTATAAATTTAATGAATATAAAAATGCATAAGAATGATATTAGAGAAATATATAAAATCTATTATAAAATTATTAAACTTCTTTGTGCAAATATTTTTTTGAAGATTTGCAACTTAACCTATGAAATTTTCTTCCTCACACACTATATGATATATTTGGAGTGAATTAGTATTTAAGCTCATTTTTATCACATATATTTCCAATTTAGCTCAAAAACATTATACATCTCTCTTAAATTAATCATGGCCTTATTGGATGTTTTAAATGTCACTCTAGATCTATCTTATTTAGAGATTGCACCAAAAATTAACATGAATCAAGTTTTTCAAAATGAAAATGTATTCTTATGGAAAATTTTAAAAAAGATTTAAACCTTAAAAGACTTAATTCCCTTGACACTCCATATATATATTTGAGATTAAAATACATCTATAAAAATTTGTTTTATATTACAAATTATTATAATATTGTTTCAAAATTAAACTATTAATATCCATTTTCTTTTATTTTATTTTTTTAAAATTACAACTATTTAATAAATAAAATGTTGTTACACTTTATTTTTAAAATCCCATTTACTAAAATTTATTTGTAGAGAATAAAATGTCAAAAAAATAAAAGTGATTTATTTTTTTGATTTTTTTATGTAATTAACCTTAAATACCATAATTACATCCAATAAATTTTGAAAATGTACATTTTCATAATACCAAAAATAGAAAATCAATTTCTTGCTATGTATATATGCATATATGTACGTATACTAATAAGTGCTGGAATATTTGAACAAGAGTGTATGTGAGTTGATTTTATTTTCAAAATTTTTTATTATGTTAAATTGATAGCATCTCCTCCATACTTTATTGTAAAGTTTATTTGATGTGAATATTAAAATATTTATTTACAATAAACATTGAAATATTTATTTTTCATTATTAATAATTTTTTTAATATTATCATATAATTATGATTTGAATTATTCACTCATCATTTTTAAATATAAAAATTATGCATTATTATAATAATTTTTTTGAACTATTAATCACTCTAACTACTTTATGTGCTATTTTTTATATTTTATTGTGGATATTTAGCTATTTTAGTTATGGTGACATGAAACATTTAGGCTATTAATATATTTCTGAATATCATGTATTAGAAAATTATCATGTATTAGAAAACCAATTTTTAGTAATATACATATTAGAAAACCAATTTTTAGTAATACACATATATGAAATATTAATATAAAATTATTTTATTTTAAGCAGTATTGAAATATTAAATAATTAATAGTTATCTACTCTTCATTGTTAATTTTTTAAATTATCCATGGTATATAAAAAATAAACATTAAGATAAAAAGCTTAAAATGATGTTGAATGGATGCATGGTTAAAATGTTGTTTTAGATATTTCCATAATTCAAATCTCATAAATGAATTTTTGTTCTTTCACTAAAATCTACGATATAATTTTGAATGAGATGAATTTTTATTATTTTGCACATATTGCACAATCTAAATTTAAAATTTCAATAATTCACCGTCAGATTACAAACAAAATTAACTAGTATAAAAAAATGTCAAATGGTTACGCTGCATTATTTTCCTATTTTATATAAGTCTCACTTTATATTTAATACTTTTTAACATATAAATAGGTGCGAACATACTATATAAACACATTTACAATTTACAACTTCGTTGATGGAGAAAATAAACATTTAGGATTTTATTATTTAATTTAAATATTATATCTATATAAACATTTATAACAGTGTTGACTAGTTTTCATACTCTGTATTCGACAAGCTTGTATAAACAAATGTCATTAATGTATAAATAAGTATTCCCATACATCTAACCTAGTAAGATAAATTAATATTCACTTTTAACCTCTTAAATTAGTCTCCATATTTCTCAAAGAAAATCATGCAGGACTCCATTAAACACACTGCATGATCGGTCACCAACAGTCCGCATAATTACTAATAATAATGAGGCTCTTCAATAGTGTTGAGTTGGTAAACCCCATTTTCTGACATTAACGATGCATCGCCCACTGCTAGTAAGATAAATTAATATTCACGTTTAACCTCTTAAATTAGTCTCCATATTTCTCAAAGAAAATCATGCAGGACTCCATTAAACACACTCCATGATCGGTCACCAACAGTCCGCATAATTACTAATAATAAATGAGGCTCTTCAATAATGTTGAGTTGGTAAACCCCATTTTCTGACATTAACGATGCATCGCCCACTGTATCATTGGGCAATTCAGCTTGATGGACCCACGATTGCCATACTCATTTAATGTCCCACCAGTGCGATATATCAGATCTTTGACCTCCATGATGACCCAATTAAAATGATACCATCATGAGATTCACATCTAGTCCTTAAGTACACTAGTCGCGCTTCATGGTGTAGGCTGACTAAGTCTAGGGAATTTTAGGTAATGGCCACATTAAAATCTCGGTGTGTACCTCAATATTCGAACCTCGATCCTTTGAATTCTCTTCCTGCAAGGTTATTGCTTGAAAATAAGGTTTTCTCGCGAAATATTTTGATATTGGGCCGTGAGGTTTCCTCCATGGTTATGCCTATTGTCAATGGTCACGGTGTGGCTTCCACGTGTAGCTAGGTAAGCGATGTTTCGTGGAAGTGGTGGATCATCAATGCGCTGCATTAGTCGCTTTCTTCTCGAAGTGTTCATACTTAGCGTATTACTCAACGTCTGCCATGCTTTCGCCAAGTCCAAATCCTTACCAGTCCCATTTCAATGCATTGACGAGCCCATTGGTGGACCTACTATACTATTTAAAGGAGTTGTCTATAATGCGAAGATTCACGGAATCTCATGGCAGTCTGCATATTCGGATTCATCGCTTTCATTGTGCAGAAATTAGGTATCAAACTTGGATTCCGATAAATCATTGCCGGATGATATTTCCGCGTTAATACGTCCTATTTAAAACCAACAGGCTCGGATCCTCGTATCTTCCTCACGAAAATTATGATATCCAATTTCAAATGTTATTGAGTGCGCCGGATTCATCGTGTATTTGTAAAATGTGAAAAAAATATTTCATTGACAGGTGTTCTGTAGGGTTAGGGAGACAGTAATATGATTTATATTTTCATACATTTTACACTTTTCTATATAAAATAATCTTATCATTAATACTAATAATTAAACAGTGGTTATACATATGGTTATGTATGGGGAATTTTTCTCTAACATGTTTTATAAAAAATTTAATTTAATTTCTTAATATTATAAACATACATATGATTAATCATATAGATAGATAGATAAATAACTTTAAAATATATATATATATATATAGTTTTTGTAAATCGTTAATTTTTTATACTAATGAATTAAATTTACATATAAATTATTATTTCTAATTAATCAAAGAGATTTTATTCTATATATACATATATATATAGAGAGGTAAGAAAATAAATGATTTTTTACCAAAAAATTCACAATAAAATTTTGATCAAGATTGTGATTTCTTTTCCTTTAAAATCAAATTTTGGGGTGATAAATGGATTCAATACTCATAAAAGATTGTGAAGCACTTTAAACTTGACATTCCTAAAAGTCAAAGTTACAGATTTTGGACAAAAATGACTGCAAAAAATGTTGAAAAATGATCATTTCACACACACACACACACATATATAATGCTTACAAATATAGATTATTATTTTATATATATGATAGTTACAAATATGAATCATATATATATCTGTGAGATAATATTTGTTATTAAAATCTATAGGAACTCATCCATTACTCGAGAAATAATTAAAATTATAGATGTAATTTTTGGTCCTCTGAAGAAAAGCATTTTGGGATTAAAATAACTATATTGAAGACTGACTATTGTTAAATAATAAGATGCAAAAACTTTAAAAAACAAATCGAGAAGCAAAACATGTTTGTGAGGGGAGTACATCAGACAATTGAACGGGCATTATGTTCTCAAAGTTTGTTGACCACATACTAAAATGAAGGCACCACTATCACCTTCTATTTGATGCAACTTTAAGTCTTCTAGAGGGTCGATTTTGTCCTCTTTTGAGCTAATTGACCTATCAACATTTGAATTTCTTAGAGGCTAATGGATGTTTTCATTTTCTAGTGCAACATCCAATTAATTTTCCTTTTTTCCAATTTTAGATATTTAATTTGAAAGGAACAATTGTTACAATATAGTTTGAGGAAAATAATCTGGTTTAATTCACATTGTGAGGGTATATTTTGCCATCTATGACTATCATTAATTTCATTTTTTCCATCTTTAAGGAGCGAAGATGTATTGGGTTGTTTGTTAGCTTCAACATTTTGGTGCGTAATGATTTGGTGCCTAAGGATGTGGTTGAAGGACTTGGAAGGAAAAAGTTCTAGATTTCTAGAGATTCTTTGGAGCATGAGTTTGAGGTAATTTTATTTGGGCCAAGTGTCTAGTTTTTCAAGAGGGAGTGTTCCAAGATTGTCAATTTTTGAATATGCAAATCTTTAGCCAAGGTTAACCCTATCATAAAGTTGTATGTCTTAGCTTGTTTATTGGTCCTTTGGTGTTTTCTTTCAACTCTGTGTTCCAAGATTGTCAATTTTTGAATATGCAAATCTTTAGCCAAGGCTAGACCTAGCATAAAGTTGTATTTCTTAGCTTGTTTATTGGTCCTTTGGTGTTTTCTTTCAACCCTCCCCCTCCTGCCACCATTATTATATTAAATTATTTTAATCTCACTTTTTTTTTTATAATTTCATTAACTAAAACAAAATTACAATATCACAAATTTCAATGAATTTATTATTATTTTTTTACTTTTTAAATTAAATACATATTCTTCTTCTTCTTTTCATCTAATGCTTACAAACACTACATTGTTCCTCCTATATTGACATCACATTTCAATTTTTATGTTGATACTACAACACCTCTCTTATATTAATCTAACATTTAAATATTTACACTCAATTATCAACACTACAACATCTCGTTACATTAATTTGATGTTTAAATATTTCTACTTATTTACAAGTACTACAACATCTCCCCCATACTGGGTTGTTGAGCATCTTTCAGCTTATTGAACTAATACTTACATTAACAAATTAAAAATAAGTAATAAAATAATGAATTTCAATCTAACATCCCGCCCTTGTGTGCTAAATTGATGTAAACTTAAGCTGAGTTAAAGCTAGTTGTGATATCTTCCCTTGTGTGCTAAATGATTGTAAACTTAAGTTGACGAAAGCTAGATGTGATGCCCTCCTTTGTTGGATAATATATTATAAACCTAATCTGAGGAAAGCTAGGTGATATGTAACATCAATAGAAAATGTGTTATTAAATAATCAATAAAAAAATCACTTGGAGGGTGGAGCACCAAGAGAGAGGCGATTGTTGCCAAATCCCATGTGGAATGGGATAGAGTTGAATCTTTCATGATAAAGCTTCTAGATGTGATTCTAGATAAGCTTGGATGGATTGGAGATCCATCGGATGGATGGGAGATAAAGATCCACCAGACATAAAAGCTTTGCGGGAGATAAAGGAAAGCTTTTATGAGGAAAAGCCTTATGGGAGATAAGGATGATCTTTTACGAAAAGGACATAGGCAAATGGATAAATCAATAAAAGAGGGATGCCACTAATGGTAACTAAATCATGAAAGAGGGTCTTAAATACCCAGTGCATTAATCAATTGATGGAAGTTGATCATCGTTAAGATCTTCGGATTAGGGGGAATCAAATGTGATTCACGGTTGAGTGGTGGTGCTCCTCCCTCCAAGTGAGGTTTAGTTGGTTTCCAATGCATGGAATGTAACGCAGGAGGTTGATCAAAATAAGGTGTTAGTCTAAAAAATAGAATATTGGTTACTTTATGACCAATCATATGCATTCAAGCGGATTCTGTATATGGCTTACTTTATCCTAAGGGTCCCACTTTTCCCCTAAACACGTCGGTCCCATGTTGACTTCCTTTTTTAAACAGGTGCTTCACTCTACACCATTGATCTAATCTCTCCAGATCTAACGGTGATCACTCACCCCGATCACTAACTAGCTCATTGATTTCATACCGTCGATCTATCCGTCTGATCAAACCGTCATCACGTTATTTCGCATAGATTTAAGCACGGCCTTTATCACTTCAGAGCATGCGAAGAAGCAATTTTTCTCTCTCCTTCGGTTGCGACGTGTCAAGCAATGAAGTTAATCCTGTAGACTTGGAATATTACCACTTACCACTTGAAAGGCATGCGATATACCATTTCCCACTTTTCCAATACAACCCTTATGCATTAAATCAAACCTTAATAAAGAACTTAATAAATGTTTTAATGCTTAATTCCAAGATTACCCATTAACACTGAATGACTGCAATTAATGATAAACACATAAACACTGAGATTTACAATTAAAACATGAAAATAGAGGAAATACTCGGTTCGGTTTCAAAACATAACTACACAGATGTAACCGAGATTTTGCACCGGGATTAACAAACAGTTGCACACTGAATCAATTTATTCAATATAATAGAATTTATAGAGTCTTGGCCCTCTTGGCTCAATTACAACAATTTATTTGACCTTTGTCTCAATCTCAAAACCCTATCTATTACTCAAACTCTCGCTTCTCACTCAATTCTCAATCATCTTAGCTAATCCTTTTCCCTTACATTTTCTTCTCTTTTATGAGTCAAATCCTATTCTAATTGCACTAACAACTCGATCTCTATTTTAATCAATCTAAGGTTGAAATCTCTATTCTTAAGCTCTATTACACACCTATGCTAACAACTTATCTCTTAGTCTAAAATAATACAATTTTCTAATTATTCCAATAAAGAGATAAAGATTATTTTTGAGAGATCCAACCCTCTCTACCAAAACTGACTTTTGACCACTCAGGTCAATGAAATTTAACTCATTTAGCCACAACATGTGAACAAACAATCACATTATTGGCTAAGTCCAGATGCTCGTGCATCAGACTCCTGGTGAAGAAAAGAATCATTCCTCAGACTTTGAAGGTTCACTCCATACTTCTTTAACTCTGCTGTTGTGAACCAACTAACATCCTCCACTGGCTGTCCTTTCCTTTTGATTAGATATTGAAAATAAACCTATCCTCTGGTTCTTTTCGACACTCTTTTCTCCAAAACAATTTCCACCATCTTCCTAACTATCTTTGGCATTTGTTCTTCCCTATTTAAAGTTTGAACTTCATCTTCTATAGTTTCCTTCTGTAGCTCTGTATTTGTATCTTTGTATGGACACAAATCTACAACATTGAAGATAGGTGATATTCCAATTCCCTCTGGCAATTCAATTTCATAAGCATTAGTTGAAAACTTTTTTACAATTCTACATGGTCCTATCTTTTTCTTTTTTATTTTATTGTATGTCTTAGCAAGAAATCTTTCTTTTCTCAAATACACCATCACTGAATCTCCCACTTTGAATTCTTTCTCTCTTCTTTTCATATCTACTCTCTGTTTGTATTTTCCATTGTTTTCCTACAATCTATCTTTGACATCTTCTTGTAGTCTCTGCATCTGCTCTGCAAACTCTTAAGCTTTTGCACTTCTTCTCTCCTGCTTACCCAAATTTCTAAGCTCATACACACCTCTTGGATTCATCCCAAAAACAATCTAAAATGGACTCATTCCAGTTCTTTGGTTTTGAGTGTCCTTATAAGGAAACTCAGCGTGAGATAGTGCTAAATCCCACTGCTTAGGATTTTGATACACTAAACTTCTCAATTTGTTCCCCAAGCTTCAGTTTACCACTTCGGTCTGTCCATCTGTTTGAGGATGGTATGCTGAACTGAAACTGATGATAGTACCTAGTTTCTTCCAAGGAGTTCTCCAGAAATGCCCTACAAACTTTGTATCTCTATCTACCACAACATAAATGGAATCATTCCCCCTTTGAGTTGTAGGTAACCCCAAAACAAAATCCATGCTAACTTCATCCCATGGTCGGTTTGGTATTGGGAATGGTTGGTACAATCTTGTATTTTGGCTTCTCCCTTTAGCATGCTGGCATATCCTGCACTTCTCAACAAATCTCTTAACATCAGTCTGCATCTTTGGCCAATAGTAAAAATCATTTACCTGAGCAAAGGCTTTGTCTTGTCCAAAGTGACCAGATAATCCTCCACTATGTTTCTCCTTTATTATGTTTTCCCTCATATAACATTTGGGAATGCATAACTTGTTGCCTTTAAAAAGCAAACCTCCTTGAATAAGATAATCTAACCACTAACTTCTGTTATGAACTATTGGATTTTGTACTACTGTATAAATATCTTTGAAATATGCACCATCTTTATACATTTCAACGATTTCTTCAAATCCTACAATGCCAACTTTGTTCAACTTACCACTTGTGTGTTTTATCACAAAAGTAAAGCTTTGTAATAACTCTACCCACTTGGCATGTTTGTGGTTCAATTTTGGTTGGTTGTTTATGAATTGTAATGCATGATTGTCAGGTCACAATATAAACTCCTTTGGTAGCAAATAATGTCTCCATTTTTTTAAGGCTTGTATAATAGCATAAAATTATTTATCATTAGAAGAATACTTCTTCTTAGCTTCTTTTATTTTCTCACTAAAGTATGCTATTGGTCTTTGTTCCTGAGTCAAAACTGCTCCAATTGCAACTCCACTAGCATCTATTTCAACTTGAAATATTTTTTCAGAATTAGGTAAATCTAAAACTAGATTCTCTATGATTTTCCTCTTCAACAACATAAAATTCATGTCTGCTACTTCTGTCCACTTGAATGGTTGATTAGTCTCCTTGTTTGTTTCTAGAATTGGTGTACAAATATGACTAAAACCTCTGATAATTTTCCTATAAAAACATGCAAGACCATGAAAACTTCTTACCTCAAATATATTCCTTGGAATAAGCCAGTTCCAAATTGCTTAGACTTCCTCTAGATCCATTTTCAACCCTTCTTTAGAAACTACAAATCCCAAGTAAATTAATTCTTCTTTCATGAAACTACATTTCTTCAGATTTATCAGTAGTTTCTCTTTCTGCAGAGTTCTTAAAACCAACTTAAGATGTTCTAGATGTTCTTCTTTACTTCTACTAAAAGCTAGAATATCATCAAGATAAACAATAACAAAATTGCTTGCATAATCCTTCAATACTTCATTCATCAAACTCATGAATGTGCTAGGTGCATTAGTGAGTCCAAAAGGCATCAGTGACCACTCATACAACCCACTGTTTGTTTTAAATGCAGTCTTTCATTCATCTCCTTCTCTAATTCTTATGTGATGATATCTACTCTTCAAATCTATTTTAGTAAAATACTTTGAACCACTCAAACAATCCGTCAAATCATCCATGCGTGGTAAAGGAATCCTATATCTCATAGTGATCTTTTATATGGCTCTAGAATCTATACACATACACCATTCACCTCCTTTCTTTGGACTGATTACTGTTGGTACAACATATGGACTAAGACTCTCTATGATTAGTCCCTTATCCATCATTTCTTGCACTTGTTTTCCAACTTTTTCATTCTCTTGAGGAGTTAATCTGTATGCTGCCTTGTTTGGCAACCTTGCTCTTGGTATTAGGTCAATATGATGACTAATACTCTTGATTGGTGGCAATTCATTTGTTAATTCATCCACAATAATATCAGCAAACTTATTCAATAGAGTTTTGATTTCTTCAGGTAAATAATCTGAGTTTGTGGAAGTCAAAATTACCTCAGGTCACCCTATGACAACAAAATGCATTCCTTCACCTTTTCCAACCTCTTGCAAGAACTTCTTTCCACTCATCAGCATAACAATGTTTCCAGGTGCTCCTTTGTCAGCTTCATCCTTCAATGGCAGCAATGTATGTTTATTTCCATCCTTCTCCAGAGTACAAGTATTTTTCCTCGCATCATGAATAGCTTTTCGATAAAACTGCCAAGGTCTTCCTAGCAATACATTGCATACATCAATTGGAATTACATCGCACAATATCACATCTTTATAAGTACCAATCTGTATCTGTACCTTCCATTGTTCTGTCACAATAATCTGATGTCCTTTCTGGAACAATGACACTTTGTAAGGAGTAGGGTGTATTGTCTTCACTAATCATAGCTTGTCCACCATCTCTGTAGAAACAAGGTTATCAGTGCTTCCACTTTCAATTATCAGTTTACAACATTTACCTTTGGATTTGCATGTAGTTCTGAATAAACTCTTCCTCTGAGCTGGTTCTCTAGTGTCTTTCTCTACCTTAAGCAATACCCTTTTCAACAACAGGGATTCTCCTACTTCACGGGATTCTTCCATGTCTGTAATTTGAGGTTTTTCTTCCTTTTCCTTAGCCACATTCGCATTCCTCTTACTTGTTGTTTGATTATGAGGACAGTCCCATGATCCATGTCCCCATTCTCCACACGTGTAACACCAAATATATCTTCCTCGACCTCTTCCTCTGGGTGCAAATATTCCTTTATTAAAATTTCCTCCCTATGGCGGTCTACTACTTGAACTTCCTGCTTCACTCTGATGTTGCTGAAACCTTGATCTGGTAGTTCGTCTACCTCTTACTGAACGTTTCCCTCTATTCCTTTGATTTTGTTTCCTCGACATCTTCTCTTCTACCTTCAAACCTGCTTGATAGGCATCTTCAATGGTCTTCAGGCTCAGCAAGCTAATCTCATCCTATATGTCATATCTTAAGCCATTGATATCTCTGGACACCTTCTTCATGTCATCCTTTGCATGTCCTCCTCTTATACTTAATCTATAAAACCCTTTTGTATATTCTTTAACAGAAATTCCTTTTTGCCTTAAATTTTGTAACTGTTTGAAAATATTGAACTGATAACCTTTAGGCATCAATTTAACTTTCATTTTACTCACCATTTTGTCCCATTACTTGATCTTGGACTTTCATTTTCTTGTTCTGGACGTTTGTAGTTCATCTCACCAAATAGCTACATGACCCTTCAATTTGGTAACTGCAAATTTCACCTTCTTCTTGTCATCAACCTCCTCATAGTCAAAATATTTGTCCAATAAACTGATCCAATCCATCAGCTCTTCTGCATTGAGACTCCCTTCATACACAAGAATTTCCACCTTTGGTTTTCCACCTACTTTAGCCAACATCTGGATAACTTTGGTAGTTTCATTTTCCTCCTCTTCTTCTTCCTCAGAAGAATCTTTCACAACATTCGGCTCCTTCATCAGATGTTCCCCTCTGAGCTGTCTCCACTATGTCCATCCTTCTACGCAGACTCCAAATCTCTTCCAGCATAACTACATTTGCTTCAGGTCTTACTCTACCTATGCTAACTCCCCTCCTTGGTGGCATGTTTACTGCAGTCAAACTCAATCTCTATGCTTTGATACCAAAAAACAACGTAGGAGGTTGATCAAAATCAGGTGGTAGTCTAAAAAATAGATTATCGGTTACTTTAGAACCAATCAGATGCATTCAAACAGATTCTATACGTGGCTTAATTTATCCTAAGGGTCTCACTTTTTCCCTAAACATGACGGTCCCACATTGACTTCCTTTTTTAAATAGGTGCTTCACTCTATGCCGCAGATTTACTCTCTCTAGATCTAATGGTCATCACTCACCCCGATCACTAAGTAGCTCATTGATTTTCTACCATCGATTTGTCTATCGATCCAACAGTCGTCAAGTGATTTCGCATGGATTTAAGCACAATATTTATCACTTTGGAGGCATGCAAAAAAGTAGTTTTTCTCTCTCCTCCAGTTACAACGTGTCGCGCACTCAAGCTAATCGTGCGGACTTAGAATATTACCGTTTACCACTTGAAAGGCACATGATATACCAATTCTCACTTTTCCAATACAACCCTTGTTCATTAAATCAAACTTTAATAAAGCGCTTAATTCCAAGATTACCCATTAACACTAAATGACTGTGATTAACGATAAACACATAAACGCTGATATTTACAATTAAAGCATGAAAACAGAGGAAATACACGGTTCAGTTTCAAAACACAGATACACAGATGTAACCAAGATTCTGCACCACGATTAACACACAGTTGCACACTGAATCAATTTATTCAATATAATAGAAGTTACAAAGACTTGGCCCTCTTGGCTCAATTAAAACAATTTATTTGACCTCTGCGTCAATCTCAAAATCCTATCAATCACTCAAACTCTCGCTTCTCAATCAATTCTCAATCATCTCAGCTAATCCTTTTCCCTTACATTTTCTTCTCTTTTATGAGTCAAATCCTATTCTAACTGTACTAACAACTCGATCTCTATTTTAATCAATATAACAATCAAATCTCTATTCTTAAGCTCTATTACACACCTATGCTAACAACTTATCCCTTAGTCTAAAATAATACAATTTTCTAATTATTACAATAATGAAGTAAAGATTATTTTCGAGAGATCCAACCCTCTCTACCAAAACCAACTTTTGACCACTCAAGTCAGTGGAATTTAACTCATTTAGCCACAACATGCGAACAAACGATCACATTACTGGCTAAGCCCAGATGCTCCTGCATTAGAATGTTTGTATGTTGATTCTTACTCTCTCTTTGTTATTATTCCAATTTTCTTATGAGGAGTTTTCTTAGTTCTTCGCCATGAGAATATTTGAATGAATTACATGTGCTTGGGTATTAATAGATTTAATGGTGTTTTCCTCTATTCTGATGAGATTTACTTGTATGGTATGTGTTTCATGTTAATCCTTACTTAATAGGATGTTAAATTATACAATTCAGTTATATGGATTGCTTAATTACCTCTCTTATAGAAATAATGGATTAAATGATGCATGTGACCATCGTGTGATCTCATATGCATATCAAAGTTATTAAGATTATCTTTACATTGATAAGAAAGGATAACATGCCTTAGTGTTTTGCAGATGTTCATGCATGCAAGGAATTAATGGTATATCATTTTAATTATGCATGTATGGGTCTCTAAGATATCCAACGAATCTAACTAGAAAATAGATATCCAGTGAATTTATCTTGAATAACACCAGGTTGACTAAGGTAACTAGTATGCCTATAATGATATGATATCTCTTGTGTTGTGTCATAACTCGGTAAACATTTATGCTTGTGATAATTGTCAATATATGGTCTGAGAACCAGGTTATCCGAACCTTTCCTACATCTAACAGATCATGCTTAATATTGACTTGACATATAAGATTTATAGATAAATTTAAAAGCCCTCATCCTCCCCCTATCTGGTCGAACTTGATAATGACTATGGAGTTTGTTATATAAATGTTAATACAGATATACTGGTGGGCTAAAGATACCCTTGACTAGGGTACAATCTAAATGATAAATAACAAAAAAAATTCACTTGAATGGGAGCCTATTAGAAAATTTCCAGGGTAGGCTTAGGAGGTACGTTACAAATGGTATCGGAGCATCAAGTTCAAACGTTCCAACCTATGGGCCAATCCATCTCTACGGAATATGACTAAGGATGAGAATTAAATAAGAGAGTTAATCCAACACTTTTAAAAGGGTGATGTTTGAGAAGTAGATTATGTTTCTTGATAGTACAAGAAATAGGAATTCAAATATTAACATGGTTATTATTAAAATATATAGCATGTTAATATTTTAAAGCATTTAAAACTAATAAGGGTTTTAGCTAAAAGGTATCCACAATGGCATATATGTAGTTTTAATGTTAATATATATATATATATATATATACACACACAGACACATGAAAACTTTACCCATATAAATTGTGCGACTGTATGTAAAAACCAAAAAAGGTTTTAAATCCTATAAGGTAAAGTTAGATTTGTGAAACGTAGAACTTGGAGATATTATTCCCTAAGATAGAATAAAAATATATAAATTGAATAAAATTAATAAACAAATTGTTAAATGCCAACACTGTGACCGAGTTGGCCATCTGAGAGATCACTATTTTGATCTTCATCCATGTAAGCACTGTCATAAAACTAGTCATTCTTCCAATAGATGCTTCAGAAACAAACCTCCTACAAGAACAAAGATTCATCTTGGATGGATCACTTCTTGGAAAAGGGCATCAACAGCCAAGAAGATATTTCAGTCATATGTTCGAACTTGTTCTAGAGTATTGAACAATCTTACAGTTCAGTTTTCTCCATCATCTCACCTTGTATCTAATAGGGGGGGAAATGATGGTCATCTACAAGCTTCAAAGCCACATCAAGTGAGCCTGAGCCACAACCTGCCATACCAGATTCAGAGTTGTGACCAAAGACAAAGATGCACCTAAGCATGCCTTCAGTTTGTGACACCTCTTCAAAGAATTGGGGACACTTCCTCTAGCGGAAGACTTCGGCTTCTTGCCAGTTTTGGAAGAGGTCCAGGAATTGCATTAAGCATTCCAGAGTTGTTCGTCATCCTTAAACCATCATAGGTTGATACTTCCCTTTAAAGGTTGAAGTTCTCCCTTTTATGCGGGGTGAGGCCTCCCTTTCATGGTTTAAGGTTTCCCTCTTCAAAACATCAGAATCACTTCCTCTAGTAGAAGACTTGAGCTTCATGCCATGATTGGAAGAGTTCTTGGAATTGCACTAAGCATTCCAGTGTTGTTGGTCAACCTTAAAGCACCACCCTTTATACCAACATTTCAAAGAGCGCATTTAGCCTAGTGCTGCCATGCATTTTTGCACGTTTTGTATTACAACTCTCTTCCTGGACTCATACATAACCCTTTGGATTAACGGGGGGAATGTTGGACACCTAATCCTCTAAGGGTTGGTGTGGAAGCCGAATATACTATGGAAGTCCAAGAGACCTTGGGATGTGGAACCCAATGGTCACACCATGTACTATAAATGTATATCATTAGTTAATAATAGAGTTAATATCCTGTTTATCTTTAATATTATGTTGCTGCCATGCGTGTGTTTAACAAAATGGTATGAGAGGATTGATAGTTATCTTATGAAGTTGGGTTTTACAAGGAGTGAAGCTGACCTAAACCTATAATTCAAGGTCGAAAAGGACATGCCTCTCATTCTGGTCCTATATATGGATGATATTTTTCTGACAGGTGCAAACCC
Source organism: Pinus tabuliformis (assembly GCA_031772625.1). Classification (NCBI taxonomy): domain Eukaryota; kingdom Viridiplantae; phylum Streptophyta; class Pinopsida; order Pinales; family Pinaceae; genus Pinus; species Pinus tabuliformis. The sequence goes on from CM062820.1 coordinate 1,339,025,923, forward strand.
TCTCATTTATTAATGCAAGAGGGAGTTGGTCTCCAAATTCAAGATGAAGGACCTAGGTTTGATGCACTAATTCCTAGGCTTGGACGTTTGGCAAAAGCCATGTGAGAATTTCCTTTCTCAAGGAAAATAAATTATGAAGCTACTCGATAGATGTGGGATGGTGGAATGCAAGTTTATGTTTACTATGATGAAAATCAACTTCAAGAAACTATGTGGAAGTGTTGTTCCGATGAAATTGGAAAATCTTTTCAAGTATCAACAACTTGTGGGGGACCCGATGTTCTTGGTAAACTCTCGTTCAAACATATGCTTTTTTTAGAATTGGAAACTAGGGCCAAAATCCATGTGGGTCATCTTATTTATGGCAACTGATATTTTTCTTGGATTCCTTTGGCCGAGAGGTGTAGGATTGATGTAAAGATCATCCAATTCTGACATGTATTTATGGAGATAGGAATTTATTTGTGTTATTGACAATTTGTCTAGGTCGGCCAACAACCAAATTACACCCGCTTGTTACACACACTTCTCTCATGATCTCTATCCACTCATTTGGTTTTGGTGACAAGGGAGGTCAAGAGGGAGATGCCCTAACTGAAGGTGAAGAGGAGACTAAGGGAGAAGCCCTAGCGACAGTCCTAAAGGAAGGAGATCTAGCCATGTCCTATCCGCAGTCATATGAAAGCCATATCCGTGGTATTGAAGGTGACCTGGTGCCCTAATTGCAGTCCTAATCCACAACAAAAGGAGGCCTAATTAGCATTTATGAACAAGCCTTAATCCACTATTCAAAGAGGCTCATATCCGTAGCTAGCTGGAGTCAAAGGGAGGCTTCTATGTGCAGTCAAAGGAGGCTCCAATCTGATGTCAAGAAGAAGGCTCCAACTTGCTGTCAAGAGAAGTAATCACCCAAATTCAAGGAAATCCTAAACCACAATCAAGAAGGCCTAAACACACGGACAGAAAGGCCCTAGCCGTAGTCAAAGGGGGACTCTAGCCACTGCAAGGAGCCATAAGGCAGCAAGATAAAATCCCTACAAGCAGCATGTTTTTCTGTAGGTATAGCATGTGAAACAACGGTTTCTTTGAGTGTCCTTATTAGAGGGAGGAAAATCGAAATTTGAAGCCTAGGGTCACAATAAGAAGAGCTGTGCAGCGTCAGTGAAATCGGGTTGTTATAAAGCTATTCTAGGAAGAATGAAGGGCTGCGAGAAGGTTGTGTATCTTGCTAGAAGGTAGAGGATAGAGGTAGTTGTTTGAGGGCTCATAAACGATGGAACATTCCTCTAGAAATGTTGCCTCGGTCCTGTTCTAATGGGTATATGATGCCATTGTAATGAGAGGTGGGCAGAGTCATTATTAAGGGATAGAAGTACTGCATTGAGGATTAGTCAACTAGCAAGCAACAATGTGGTGGTGTAATTACCTTGGAGAACCATAGATCTAGAAATAAACAAAGCATGAGGATTAACAAATATGCTGTCACCAGTATTCAGAATTGCATTCCTGGGTGCTAGAATTGCAACTTCATTGTGACACTTTCATGGTGAAGATTTTTGATGTCAGGTCTCCTATTTTGTTAAGTCAAGTATTGACTTCAAATGAGTCTACTCTATATATTTCTATCTACATTTTACTATCATGCTAGTGTGATTGCTAAACTGGACATTCATATTGGGCTAACAAGAAAATTGAATTACATTTCTCTTAAGCATAAAACATACCAAAAATTAACAATTTCACTATAAATACATTGAGTCAATTTATGGTCGAGGCTCATCACATACATTGGATTCTTGCCAAGGATCTCTTGAGATATCTACCTAGCTCATCACATACACCATCAGAAATTTGAGGCTAGATGGATATACAGATTCTAACTTGGTTGATAGTGTGTGGATTGTAAGAGCACATCTGGATGTTACTTCTTATTGGCGTCTACTTCAATATCTTGGATGAGTAGGAAGAAGAAATTTGTTGCTTTAAGCACCACCGAGGATGAATACATTGTTGCTAGTATGGTATGTTGTGAAGTTGTTTGGTTTAGGAATCGCTTTAGTGAGCTATTAGAGCATGTGATGGATACCACTGTGATCTACTGTGACAACCAATGAGGGTTTCACCTTTCAAAGAATCTCATGTTCCACAACCACTCCAAGCACATTGATATGAGGTACCACTTTATCTAGGATATGGTACAGTAGGGAGAAGTAAGGCTCAATCACATTAGGCCAGATGAGTAGGCCACAAACATTCTCATGAAACCATTAGGGAAGGTCAAATTATTAGCCTTCTATGAGAGACTTGGAGTCATGGAAATACCCTCCTCTAAGGGTCCCATATGAGTTTGACACTAAGCTCTGGGAGCTCCTAGGGACTTGGGGTACTTGTTTGAGCTATGAGAGACCATAGGCTGAGTGTTTCACCTTCTCCTAGTGGTGCACTATGTACAGGGTGAGTGGTTCACTTTCCCCTTTAATTGTGGACACATGTATGTAGGGTGAGTGGTTCACCTTCCCCTATGATTGAAATATGCATAGGATGAGTGGTTCACCTTATCCTATAGCATATCATCAAGATGAGCAGTTCACCATCTCCTATTCAGGCCCCAACATATATCCTACACATGTAGTCTGGGACTCATGGGAAGTACCTCTCATCTAGCCAATGAGTTGGGAAACATGGATAGGGACCATAGCACTACTGATGGGCGGATCGTGTACTTCCATGCTCCCTATGTCTACGGTGCATGGTGTTCAACAACTTGATTTGAGATAAAATGAGGATTGGCCTTTATCAGTGGAGAGAGGTAAGGTCTTTTAACTCACTCCCGATCAATTATTATTCATTATTACTTCATGGTTCAGCAGAGTGGGACAAAGCAAAGCAGAGATGGCAGAGATGGTACATGACAATAGATGGATTGGTAGGTAGAATTCTCCCTAGTTAAGAGGTAGTGTTAAAATTGGAAACTAAGGCCGAATTCCACCTTAGGACAACTCATTAATTGAGAAGATGTTTTAATTAAGTTCCTCTTTTTTAGAGGATCAAAATTGATCTAAAAATCATCTCATTCGGATAAGAAGAAGTGTGATTTTTGAATTTATGAACACACGTGTGCATATTTATCAAGTTGTCTTCATCATTATGTAGGCTCAAGAGGCCCAATGGATGTGTCTCTTCAACCACATCGAAGTGTATAAATACAAGAGACTTCACATCTCACTTGGACATCCATCACTCACAAATTCTTCTCTCTCCCTTCATCAGCTCGGTTCGTACAACTTCGGTAGCATCTCTCTTTCTCTCACATGTTTTACTAAGAGGACATAATTTTTGGGGAGAAAATATAGGCCGAATTTTAGACTTCGGGGATAGTTTGACCAGCATTGACTGAGGAGATTTTAACCAGTTTTAACTGTTTTTTTGGTGTATTATTATGATTTTCTTAGAACTCATTGACAGGCATAGAAATCGAGTTTTTATGGGTTGTTTGACCTATGCTGACCGTATACCTGTTTGACCACAAATTTGATCGCAAGTTGACCTAGTTTGACCAAAACTTTTGTGATTGTTTTGGGTCGTATTTGACCACTACTGGAGGCCACATTTGACTGACTTTGACTGAGCTTCAAAGCAGATGTTTGACTGTTGCTTTAACCAACATTGAATTTCTGGATGGGTTGAGGTTTGACTGTAGTTGACTGAAAAATTGATAGGGTTTCTAAAGGAACATTGAAGTAAGTTGTGCTAAGCATAGAACATACCATTGTTATCTAAAATTAACAACAAAGGATAACATGTGTAAAGGAACTTCCTGTGTCACAGATGTAGTTGTACAACTTAGCATTCTGTACTATATTATTTTGTGAACATATCCATCAGAATTGACCATTCAGGTTATACCCTTTGATAAGTCTATGTATTTTTTTTGAAGTTCACAACTTCTTCCCTATCTTTGTACTTTGGTGGGTCAATATCACCATCAACCCCAACAAGGTTAACTAGCTCCAACTCTAGATAAAAGCACGTATGGTGGAATTTCCAGCGCCAATGGGGCTTGGAGAAGACAAGAGGAAGAAGGATAAGGTTGTGGCTTCTAGATAAGGAATCATAGGGTATCCACTCCTTGTAATGAACAATAAACATCTACTTTAACCTACCTTGTAGTTATCACCTCTGTAAAAATCAGTTCCATCTCGTCTACTAGGGACACAAAACCAACAAATATATTTGTATATGATGATATGATTTCTACATTGATAGCATTTCATGTCAGAAGGTTTTTTATTCTTTTTTTTATTTTTTCAATCAAGTTACAACATTGTACATGTTGAATTTCATTATTTTTTAAAAGGATATGTGCGTACAAACTCAAGGAAGACAAAAAAAAAATTATACATTTCAATCTCGATACTTTAAAAATATCTCGTTTTCCCACATGTATAGAGAACAAAACCATGTTGCATATTGCTTGTCCAAAGAAGCGTGCTACTCAGAGCACAAAAAAATCAACTTCTCAGTTTTTGAAAATGGCATCTTCATGCAAATAGGTTTCTTCAAAACTTGGTAGGATAATTTTGCAAGTTGACTAATAGGTATTTTAAATGATCTACAACTTATGTTTTAGTATTTTTATTTCTGGCCTTATCTAAGACTATATAGTTTTGAACTATACTTTTTAGCATGATGAAAATAAAAAATGATTTTCAAAGGCAAATGACTGTATGCAAAGATAGAAAAGAGTTTACAATGCTATACCAAATGGGACAATGAGAGATAGTAACTCTTTGAAAGAGAATAGGACTGAGTAGCAGAAAGAAATATGTAAATGTAACTTACTTTGTTTTTAATGAAAGAAATTTGTTTATTTCTCCTGACAAAAAGGAATACATTGAGAAGCCCAGTGAACCCACTTGATGATGATGGTGAAGAGGAGAATCTAGTGTCATGATTATAATAAACAACATTTCTAGATTCATCATGCAAAAAGGTGCTAGTCACAACTCTTAAATAACACAATCCAATCAAATAATTAACATTTTTTTAACTCAAATGAGATGTAAGTAGTAAGAAAAATTATCACCACTAATCAACTACCAAGGAGCATGCATTAAAAATAACTTTTACAAGTTGATATAATACATGCAAAACTCATTGGAATAATTTACACAATCAAATATGATGCATTAGAACTGCATATGCAATATGCTCTACAGAAGAATATGTCTTGACAAAGCCTAAGTTAGCAGCTATCTAAAGCATATGCTTGATAGGTAAAAACCTAAAACACATGCTTGTAAGCTACACTCCCTTAACATGCATGAGTAAGAATATTTTTGCTATAGACAAAAGATATGCATTCACTTGCTCAGATGGAGAGATATTGAGTAGAAAGAATGGCTTTGCATATTTGAACCTCCACTAAATTTGTTACATAAAAGGGTACAATGATGAATTGTTGATGTTGTGCAGCTTATGGCATATGTGCATATCAACATTTGTTTAATCGATAAAAATGTCACCACTTCGGAAAAATGTATTGTTTCTTTTATCATCTATTTTGTTATCAATAGAATGTCATTTTAAATTTCCATCAATTAGTTATTAAATAACTATTGGCTTGATGTCACTATTAATGTGAACAAAGTGTTGACCTCAATTTGATGAAAAGAAATATTGCTACACTAGAAGTAGCATTGTTGGACTGAAATTACCTATGTTACTCCAAAAACAATGATGCTAAAATTCTTGGAAAACATGTGTAGAAAGGAATTTGAAAGGATATAAAGTACAAAGCTAAATATGGTAAGGACTAGTCTTGCACATCCCCAGTGGATAAAAAACATTCCATATTTCTAGTTGGGTGCTAAAAGGAAATTGTGGAAATTAGCCATTTTGTGGCTCTTGTGGAATGGATCTGCATGTAAATGTGGAAATTGCAGAACAACAAGAGCCACATAGTAATTGTGGAATGGGTTTGCATGTAACATGATATTTTCCAAATAATGGCACACTTCCAGGGCTACTTCCACCTGCACAAAGGAAACGTCTTGGGATGTGGAAACTTACATAGTTGACGACTTATAGAGTTGAAATATTTTTATAAGAACCATCAATACCTTGCCCAAAGAGACATATTCCCCATGTTGAAGCTTAACTATCTCTTTTCACAGTCAATAATCAAAACGCAGCCATCAAGATGAAATCTCCCTATGTCACCGGTATAGAACCATCACATTCCTCTCTTGTCCACCTTCTCCAATAGAAACTATGTAGGAGTGTAAACCATCAATACAATTATTATTATTTTGAAATAAGTTATGTCTCAGTGTTCAATCACCTTGTAGGACTCATTAGTTTCTCTTTGTTCTTGAAAAAGCCCAGATTTACATTGGGACCACCAATAACTATCTCTGCTCGTAGCATTGGTGAATTTGAGGTCAAATACCCACCTCCTTCCCAATCAATCAACTGCAAATGTAAAACAAAATTATTCAGCACAAAATAAACTTAGAATAATATATGGTTCTAAGATAATTGGAACCATCCTAAGTCAATTTTAAGACAACTATGAGTTTCAGAAGGAAAAAGAAACAAGAAAAATAGATAGAGAAAGTTAGAGCAACCTAAAAAACTTCATAGTGTATTTTAAAGGCATTACATGAGAAATAATTACCAACATGTCCATACCTCAAAGAAGAAACATTAAAAATTATAAGGATATTAGTAATTACAATCCTTGCGAGAAATATCTAAGAATTATCAACGAAATGAGTAGATTTATTAAAAGAAATATTTGAGAATTTATTAAGGAAATGATGAGTCAATTATGAGGATGGCAGTGAAGTTGACAAATTGAAAGAACATTGTTTACAAGAAATTTCTTGTCTGACATATTAATTGATAGTCTATTTATTGTAATACTTCATAAGCAAAAAATAATTTTAATTCTAAATAGATTGCTTATATTCAAATCTATGCACATCCGAACCTTCTTCAAGTTCTTTTTTCTTTTAAGATGTCACTAAAGTTGATACATCACATAATTATTTCATCTACTTCAATGAAAAAAGAAAATTTACTGAAGGTTCCCTGGTGACTAACCTCACTTCCCCTTAAGAGATGTCACGCATCTTAGGACCTATATTTAAATCATCAAGATTTGGTGTAGGCCATGTGCATGTGCTACTTCTCTCTATCCCAGATGCCACCATGGGGCTTATTAAGTATGGTTTCACATGTGATGATGAGAGTGGCCCTGTAGGGACTACCTGAGAGGAAATTTCCTGAAAACATCCTAGTCCTAATGATTCTAGATAGGAAGGTGAGTCTCTTGAAAAACAAGCAATGTTAAGATGAAAAATTGAACCTAAACGAAATCTAGTAAATGGGTAGGATTTACTAGTAGCATTTGAAAAGGAAATAATATGACCTAAAGAGAATGATGTTTTCCCTTTATATATATGTCACCAGTGAAAAAAGTAAAACTAGGTAATGACCTTTGATTAGACTGAGATGCAGATGTAGCTGTAGTGATAACTTGATGATATGTCTTGTCATTAAAATGAGAAGGTATTGTAAATGATGGAAAGGCATCTCCAATAGAAAAACAAGATAATGAATTGAATAAATTTCCCTTCACTTCCAAGTCAGCTAGAAACTGGGAATATGAGCTAAAATTCTGAGGCAACAATTCATCTCCCCCATCATCAAAAGTGGGCCCATCATTTTGGTGGGCTCCAGTATTGCAGCAATAATGTTGCAACTCCTGGGAATCCCTTCTTTACTCTTATCAACCCGGTAGTTCGTAACAAACTTGGAAGCGACGGTGCTGTATGCACAAGTACTAGCTCTTGCCGCAGCTGTCACTTGGTCAGCTAGCACAAGTCTGCTAGGAACTTAAGCCAAATTCTATGATCTCTGAGAAGAAGCTTTCTAACTGATGGATGGAAGCTAACTCAAAGGAGGCTATGTTGGCATTATGGCTAAAGTGTTGTCCTTGATGGCAACTCATACAGATGATAGATCACAGTACAACAGGTCAGTAGCAGAGATTGATGATCAGCCCATAAAGAATGAAGAAAATAAGAAGTTCACAGGTGCGCCATGCAATAGGTGCGGTCATAGGCTGCGTCCGCAGGTACTTCGTTCAGAAGGTGTGGACATGTTCGCAGGATCACATAACAAAATGTGCGGTCCTAAAAGTCCACACACTTTCATGCAGAGAAAAGCGCACGTGTGGGAATCTTATGGTTGTCGGGTCCGTGGTATTGTGTTATTATGGTTTTGGACCGTGGTATTGTGAAAGGCCTAAGGCTATAAAAGAGGAAGGAGACCATTTGGCTAGAGCATGCTTATGGGTTGAATATCTTAAGGAGAGCAAGATCTGAAATTCTGGTTGGTGAGTGATATCTAGATCTACATCAAGGAGAAACCTGAGCTTTATAAGGCAAATCTACTGATGGGTCGAGATCTCCTTTGCGCATGATCAGATCTGTAGATCTGATAGTCTGTGGCATATTTGAAGACTGGACCATAGGTGTGACACGTTTCAGGTGCGGAGATCCGTAGGCCTCTGAAGGAGAAAGCGCAGAGATACGCAGGTAGATCGAGGAAAAGGTGTGGAGGTTCGCAGGCCAGAGATCGGTGTAGGTGCGGAGGTTCGTAGGCTAGAGATCGGTGTAGGTGTGGAGGTTCGCAGGCCAGAGATCAGTGTAGGTGCAGAGGATTGCAGGAGGATCGTAGGCCAAAGACGGGTACAGTGCGGAGGTGCACAGGCAACCCTCAGCCGTAGGTGCGGATGCCTGCAGAGAAGAAGGTTGTTAGCTGCGGATACCCGTGGATCAATAGTTGGTGTAGGAGCAGATGCCCGCAGGTTTCCATTGAAGAAGCTGCGTACTTTTATTAAAATATGTTTTAGCTGCTTCTGTTGTTTACTGAAGTGTTCTAGGTTTTGAAGTGATGTCTGGTATTATGTTCTGATAACAGCTTTCTAAGAAGTGATTGATTGAATGTTTATGATTAGATTCAGTATTGATGGATGAATGGATCAGGTTGATAATGACTTATCCTTATATGATCTGATGGACTAGATCTGATTGCTGAATATCCTTGTATATGTATTGATCTGGTGATTTGGTGAAGATTGATTGATAATGTGCTTCAATGATATTTATGGGTCCAGTATGAAAATTGGATGAAACGTGGCCTTTCAGATTATGTGTTGTGCTTCAAGAGTATCTAGTATGAAAATGTATGAAACGTGGTACCCAGAGGAGAGAAGATTGTAGGCTGGCGCCTACATACTAGTATCTTAGCTTGTACAAGAGCTAAGGGGGTGGTAGCTCCCTTCCAGTAGCAGTTGAAAACTTTGGAGCATTGTAACAGGTAGCAGCCTGCGTACTAGTAAATGGATCGGCTAGTACAAGAACTATGGGGGTTATAGCTCTCTGCAGGTAGAAGCCTGCGTACTGGTATAAGACTGCACCAGTACAAAAATATTATAAAAGGATTTTCTTATTAAGAAGAAGATTGAGATGACTTGCAGCAGGTGGTTTTCTCGCACATTGGGTTTCCACCTTATATCATGGTGTTCATGTGTGTGACTTATGTGTGATGATCTGTTATATTTTACTGCAACTGTTTATATGGTTGATAATGTTCTAATGCACTCATTAATGATCAACTATCTGAATCATAAGTGTGGAGCACTTGGAAGGTATGCTTTTTGACAAGCAATCTAGTGGTTTTTCAATAATATTTCTAACCTTTTCTGCATTATGAGTCCAAAGAATATAAGGGTTTTGATAAATTGTGTGAAAATGGACAAACGAAGCTCAATCACTAATAATTGATGTTTTCTATGCAGAAGGACGCGGAAACAGGGAATCATCGAGTAAAAACAAGAAGCGAAGGGAAAGTAACTGTTGTCCCGTCGACAGGGAACCGGATGTGGACAAGATCAAGTAAAATTAGAGCCGAATAGTCCAGGAAAAGAACGTAGGATACCGAGACGGAGAACGCAAGAAAGGAAAGAGAAGAACTGAACGATTAGCGAATCCCTCAGGATCTTCGATCCTGAGGGATCGCTGCTTTAGCTTATCTTTTGTATCTAGATATCTCCGTCATTTCTGTTATATAAAGGTACCATGCCATCGAGCGTGGGGGACAACTGTTGTTGTAATTACAAGCTTCAGAACAACTTTGATCATTAAGTTTTGTTAAGACCTGATTTTGTATACTTTTGTTAATGCAATCAATATAAAGGACTTGATGTTCACTTTGTTTCTGCGTCTGAAGTAACTTTAAGCAGTGTACCATTGGTAGCCAAGGGCCCAGCTCCGACGGTCACTTGCTGTTGTATCATACGGTGATTTGTGTGGTTTGCTTATTTCTCTTGTTTCAGTAATCCGATATATCTTTTATATGATAGACTATGCTTCCTAATTAATATCTGAATCTGAATAAGTTCTTTAACCCACGTCTCTGTACTACACAAAGTGAATCTATTCGAATTGCATCCATTTCTATAGCAAGATATTGGTATGAATGTTGTCATCATTGGATTCATATAAAAGGCTTGAAGATAATATCACTTTGTTTAGAAACATAGTCACATCATACATTACTCTCGGATTGCTACAGTAGTCTAGAACGTGTACATACATCGGAGTTTGCTGTTCCATTTGAGTTTGCTGTTCCAATTTATATGATTCACGTTTCCTGTTTATGTTAGTTTGCTGTTCCATTTAATTACTGCTGTTCCATTTGATTACTGTTGTCCCATTTCAGAATTGTTGTTCCATTTTACTTTCGCTTATCTGCCTTTATTGCTTTTGCGTGATAGCAGGCCTAAGGCTGTCGTGAGCCCAGCAAGACGCTGCCTAGCTCCCAGACCTATAAGTCCATGCTTTGGTTTTCTTTCTTTATCAGTTTCTAAAGGGAAGGGTTATTGTTTCCGTACCCTTGACTGATCAACTGCTCTGTGTGATTTTATCTTTTAAGTTGGTTTAGTTACAGCTTAGTGTTTGTTTCCTTTCAAATCATTAGAACGCTATACTACCGAGCATTACTTGGACAAAACAGCCTCGGATTGAGTTACTCCTTGAAAGAACAAAACGATCCCGGATTGACTTAATAATGTGGAATAATTGGTGGTGTGAGAGACCCTAGTTATCGCTCTACATTTTGGCGCCGTTGCCGGGGAAGGGGTAATAGCCATTTGTCCTTTACAGAGTAGTGCGCAAATCTGCTAGGAGGGAGTTGGATTTTAAAAACGGAAGGTAAGAACCTGCGTACGGAGCATGTAAAAGCCCTGATCCACCGTCCGCTCTCTTAGTAGAATTGCTGGTTGATAGGATTTAGCAGTTTAATTGGAGTGCATGACTAAGCAGAAAAAGTTAGAGAAAGATCAAAAGCCTCCATCCAAAGACAAGGGGCCGGTGACCCTTGGACGAACGACCTTCATAGACGAAATCTATAAGAAAGCCGACTCTCAGCCATCAGTAGGTTATAAGAAAGTCAATTCTAAACAGCCTACTAGTTCCCTTCAGGCCTCGGGATCACCATCTGAAGCCTTTGCTGAAGTGCACAGTCAAACAGAGGAGCAGGATTTTCAAGAAATTGAAAATTTGACTCCTGGACCATTGCACGAAGGGACCCAAAGTAACCTTTGTGAAGGAGAAGGAGAAACAGGGGCAATCGAGGAACCTAGATCTCCTATTGAATTAAACCAGCCTTTAAATAGCCCGGACAAGGGAAGCGCTGTAAAAATCCTTGTTGAAGGAATTCATTCACCGCAGACAGTTGGGGCCATTATCATCCCTGATCAAGGGAGTGGTGTCAAGACAATCCCTGTTAAGACTACCCCTCCTCAACCAAGGAACACTCTCTTGGAAATTCCTGAAGATTACTGGCATATATTCGATCCCATGGCGCAAAATCAGCCAAACACCCAGACCTACACATTGCAATATCCGATAGTAGATTCTGTAGCAAATGCGCCCATGAAAGCCATCCCTCTCTAGCATATTCCCACATTTCATGGCCTTACATCAGAAGATCCGGACGCATTCTTGTTCGAATTTGATGTATTATGTAGAGGATACGATTACACCACCGATCCCCAGAAACTGAAATTGTTCCCCTCTACATTAAAAGGGGCTGCGTTAAGATGGTTTATGAGCTTAGGTGGTGGGGTTATTAACAATTGGGATCAAATGAAAGAAGCCTTTTTAAAGAAATATCAAGATTACTGTAGGTCGAGAGAACTAAAAGATGAAATCTTTCAAATGTCAGCCAGACCAAACGAAACCCTAGAAGAATATGTGGAACGTTTCCAATATAACTTGCAAAGATCCCCTTATGCATCGCTACCTCTGCCTGATAACGTGTTGAAAACTACATTAATTAGAGGTATGAAAGAACAATGGATCGAAACGTTAAACATTATGGGGAAAGGAGACATTTATCAGGAAAATTTTGCTGATATCATTGATCTGTGTATCAGGAGCTCAAGAGGCAGCACGAGGATAAAACCAACGGAATATGATCGCTTCCCCAGAGATAATAGAACATCAACAGAGGGAGTAACACGGGTGGAACTTGGAAATTTGCTAGAAAATTTTAAAACTGATATCCTGGGAACATTAACTACACAACTTGACATTGTGCAGGCTAAACAGAAGCAAGCCGAGGCGGAGCAGAATCTAGCAGTTTTTTGCCCACGATGCAAGAAGAAACACAGCCACAAGGAATGCCCGCTGGATACAGTCCAAATATGTGCTATCTGTACCAAGGACCACCTGACTGAAAGCTGCCCTTCACTTCCTGGTTTGAAGGCAGTATACAAAGAAGCAAAAGAGGAGCCAGAATCAACATATTTTATTAACCAGCGTCGTCAATGGCAGCCGAGACAATCAGGTATGTTTTCAGACCCCTCCTCTTCTTTTCAACCCCCGCAGTTCAATACTCAGCAACAGAATATGTGGCAAAACCAGTCTCAACCCCCGTTTTCAAATTGGTCACCTCAAATGTTTCCTACTCTGAATCCTTGGATGTCCCAATTTGGTTGGCCAAACTGCCCTTATCCTCCACCATATTGGCAGAATAATTCATATCCTCCGCAGTGGACCCCTTCCACTTCGCAAAGCTCATCCTGGCAGACAAGCTTGCCAAGATCGACATATCAATCAACAGGAACTATCCCACTCCCTCAACCAACTCTGCCAGCTTTACAACAAAATCCCCAATCTAATCTGAGACCGCAACTCCCAGCCCAACCCAATCCCAATCCTAATAATAGGCCAGTCCAATCCATCCAAATCATAGACACATCAGAAATTGGATCTCACCTAAGGGAGTGCAATGATCTTCAGTTAAGATCTGGACGAATAATAGAAACAGAGGGAGACAAAACAATTCCCATTGAAGATCAGTTACCAATAGAACAACCCCCACAACAGAAGGATGAAAACAAAGAGCAAAACAATAAACAAGCAAGTACATCCTCTCCTCCTTTCCCAGAACGATTAGTCATATCTCGACCTATACAATCTCCAGACTTCGACATTTTGGGAGAATTACAAAATTTGTATATAAAGATTCCATTCCTCCAAGCCATACAAGATATTCCTATATATGCAAAAACCATAAAAGAATTGTGCATCAAAAAATCAAGGAGGAATACAAATACTAACCCCAGAGTCCAAGTAGTTGGTACTTTATCCGACCTATTATCAGGAAAAGAGGCACCTATCAAATATGAAGATCCCGGGAACCCAATTGTAACTGTCCAAATCTATGGCCAAACCCTGACTAACGCTCTAGTTGACCTGGGAGCTGCAATCAACATTTTGACAACCTCCACCTGCCAAAAGCTTGGCATCACGTCAGTAGAACCTACCTCTACTCTGTTAGAACTGGCAGATTGATCTGTAGTTCGACCGGAAGGTACTCTAAATGATGTCATGGTTTCCGTAGATTCCTGGGAGTATCCCACAGATTTCCTGGTAATTAATCCTAAAACCCGACTAGATGGACATCCGTTAATCCTAGGCAGACCCTGGCTTGCTATTGCCGATGCCTACATTGGCTGCCGGCAGGGAAACATGACTATAACTAAAGGACCAGATGTTAAAAATTTAATTTTATATCCTCCAGCACAGCCAAGCCTGCCAATGATTAAAACTAACCCTTATCCTGTGTCATATCTTGCTAACAATATCAGATCTCCATTAACTATACAGAAGGCTTTAGACTTTAAAGATCAAACAGAAGACGACGCCATTAACAATTTTATTAGTCAAACTGAAGCTAGAACACATATGCAGTGTTTTATGATAGAAGCAGCATTTGACAGTGAGCTAGAAGAAGATCCTTTAAAAGATCCACATGACCAAACAATACCAGTAACTGTTGTTGCCAATAGCAAAGTAGTGGAAATTGAACCTGGTAAAACTCTGAATATTAACGCCAACCTTACATCAGATCAAGAAATAAAGCTTGTTAATCTGTTACAAAAATACAAGGATGCATTTGCGTGGGATTATCCTGACATGAAGGGGATTGATCCTCAATTATGCACCCATCACATCTATATAGAGAAAGATGCAAGACCTGTCCGTCAGCCACAAAGAAGACTCAACCCTCACCTAAAAGAGATAGTAAAAGACGAACTTCAGAAGCTCTTAGATGTTAACTTTATTTACCCTATCTCTGACAGTAAATGGGTCTCTCCCCTTGTGGTGGTACCCAAGAAAAATGGAAAATGGAGGATTTGCGTGGATTATAGGGAGTTAAACAAGGCTACACAGAAGGATCACTTTCCCCTCCCATTTATAGACCAAGTATTGGACACGTTAGCAGGGAAGAAATTTTTCTCCTTCCTGGACGGCTTCAGTGGATATAACCAAATCCAAATTGCCCTTGAAGACCAGGATAAAACTACCTTTACGTGCCCCTGGGGAACGTTTGCCTATCGAGTATTACCCTTCGGCCTATGTAACGCCCCTGCTACATTTCAAAGGGCTATTCTCAGTATTTTTGCAGATCTAATAAACGATGGACTTGAGGTGTATATGGACGACTTCACACCGTATGCGGATGAATTTGATCCAGCTCTGGATACCCTGGAAAAAGTTATACAACGTTGTATTGCTACCAGACTCTGCCTGAGCCACGAAAAGTGCTACATGATGATGACGGAAGGGCTCATTCTAGGGCACTACATTTCAGCAGCTGGCATCCAGGTAGACCCTGCTAAAATTCAGATTCTTTTGCTCATCCCTACCCCCACTACTCAAACAGAGGTACGTAGTTTCCTTGGATTTTCTGGATATTACAGACGGTTTATAGAACATTATTCACGAATTGCAGCACCTCTATATCCCTTAACTGGTAATGTTGATTTCTTGTGGACAGAGAAATGTGACCAGGCTTTTAAAGAATTGAAAAAGTTGCTGTCAATAGCTCCAGTCCTTCGAGGACCAAACTGGAATTTGCCATTCCAGATCTCATCTGATGCCTCGGATACAGCAATCGGTGCAGTCCTAGGACAAGAAGAGGATAAGAAGCCATACGCTATTTAATATATTAGCAAAAATTTATCCTCTGCCGAACTCAATTATACTGTTACTGAAAAGGAATTCCTGGCTGTAATTCATGCTGTTAATAAATTTAGGCATTATATTACAGGTTATCCTGTTGTGTTATATACAGATCATTCTGCTATCAAATATCTAGCAAACAAACCTGTCACGAATGCTAGAGTAACTCGATGGTTGATCCTGTTGCAGGAGTTCGACATCACAATTAAGGATCGACCCGGCAAGGAGAACCCTGTAGCCGACTTCCTCTCAAGAATACCCAAATCAATCGAAACAGCAACAGTAGAAGATCAATTCCCTGATGAACATCTGTTTGCCATTGCCATTCGAACACCCTGGTATGCTGATGTCGCCAATTACCTTGCAGTGGGTAAGTTACCAAAACACCTAACCCCTCAGGAACGAAAGCAAATTGTTCAAAAAAGCACTCGATTTTCGTGGATTGGAGACCATTTATTCCATACAGGGGCAGACATGCAAATCAGGAGGTGTATTCGAGAGGATGAGATCCTAGACATCTTAAAAGCTTGTCATAATGGACCATGCGGGGGGCACTTTGCCGACAAAAGAACAACACATAAAGTACTACAGGAAGGATACTATTGGCCTACAATTTTTAAGGACGCGAAAAAGTTTGTACAAGCCTGTGACAGCTGCCAGCGAGCAGGAAAACCTGGTCAAGCTGATGAAATTCCTCTGAGACCACAAGTGGTTATTGAGCCATTTGAACGATGGGCTCTCGATTTCGTCGGGCCCATTAATCCACCATCAAACCAGAGGACATACATCCTGGTAGCAACAGACTATGTTACTAAATGGGTTGAGGCTGAATCATTACCTAGGGCTACAGAAGATTCGGTAATACAATTTTTGTTCCATTTGTTTGTACGTTATGGACTTCCGAGAGAAGTAATTACAGATGGTGGACCACAATTTGTTGGAAATAAACTAGCTGCAACACTTAACAACTATCATATCCAACATAAGATCACTACTCCCTACCATCCGCAGGCAAATGGACAAGTAGAAAACAGTAACAAGATAATTGAATCAATCTTAACAAAGACTATCGCATCACACAGGCGTGATTGGGCTGCTCGGCTACTTGAAGCATTGTGGGCTTATAGAACCACATGGAGAAGTACGACAGGCTATTCACCTTATCAATTGGTGTTTGGGAAACAACCAATCTTTCCTATCGAATTTGAGATCCAAACACTACGAACTGCACAAGAGGTCGGCTTAGATCTGAATGAGGCACAGATCAATCGACTACGACAAATCAACGAATTGGATGAGATTAGGCTCTCTGCATTACAAAACACAGCATTAATCCAACAGCAGCGAGCTAAGTGGCATGATGCACTTATAAAGAATAAAGTCTTCCATGAAGGAGACTGGGCTCTGTTATACGATTCTCGGTTCCAGGATTTCTCGGGGAAACTCCAGACTCGGTGGCTAGGACCATATGAGATCCAGAAGGTGCACGACAATGGGACCCTCACTCTGATCACAATTGACGGTTCTGGACATACGTTCAAAGTAAATGGCCACCGAGTTCGTCTCTATCGAAGACCTCTTACTCGGGAATCCTTTTGTCAACAGCTACAGCAAGATACTGATTTGGAGATCTTAGGAGAGGAAGCGAAATCTTCCTCACCTATAACTTAAGCAACTCATTTTTCATAATTTGTACATAACATCCTGTACATATGTTCTTTTCATCTTTGTTTGCAGTATTTTTGTTACCTTATTTTGCACAGCACTTTTTTATTTTGCTGTTCCTTTTCAAAAGGAACAGCACTTTTGGTGTTTTGCTGTTCCTTTGCGAAAAGGATCAGCACTTGGTGTTTTGCTGTTCCTTTGCGAAAAGGAACAACACTTGTTGCTTTGCTGTCCCTTTGCGAAAAGGAACAGCACTTTTTGCTTTGCTGTTCCTTTGCGAAAAGGAACAGCACTTTTTGCTTTGTTGTTCCTTTGCGAAAAGGAACAGCACTTTTTGCTTTGCTATTCCTTTGCGAAAAGGAACAGCACTTTTTGCTTTGCTGTTCCTTTGTGAAAAGGAACAACACTTTTTTGCTTTGCTGTTCCTTTGTGAAAAGGAACAGCACGTATGGATTTTTGTTGTTCCTTTGCGAAAAGGAACAACACTTTTGTGTTTTGGAATTTTTGCTGTCCTTTGCGAAAAGGAACAACACTTTTTTGCTTTGCTGTTCCTTTGCGAAAAGGAACAGCACGTGTGGATTTTTGCTGTTCCTTTGCGAAAAGAAACAACACGTGTGGATTTTTGCCATTCCTTTGCGAAAAGGAACAGCACTCTTTGTGCTTTGCTGTTCCTTTGCGAAAAGGAACAGCACTCGTGTATTTCTTTTTCCAAGATACAGAATTTGGCTAATTCTGTTATTTCTTTTCCACAAGATAACTCATTTACATGCTTCTCTCAGAGAGGACACCATCAGAACCTTTCTGCTCCTATTGGGACGTTTTGCGATTATGCTCTCCTAAATCCTTTTAGATATAGCAATGACATTATGCAATGAACATAAAGCATGATATACCGAAACCAGCATATCATAAATCGCTACTATTTTAACAGTCAGTATATATAAGAAGACAAGAGGAGGGACATTAACTTTCGTCTTCACTGTCATTATCTTATTCCTGAACCGTGGTTTGGTAATTTTTATCATGTCGATCTCCCTAAAAACTTTCTTGATCATTACTGAGGAATATGAGCAAACGATTTATATCTGTCTGTTGGTATTGTAAGACTTCTTCCACCATTCCCCGCTCTTAAGGAGTGCGGAACCACCCTTATGTGTAATTGAACAAAGAAAAAGAGAAGTGTGCTGCAAAAGAAGAATAAAAGAAAAAATAAAAACAAGATATGAAATCGTCAAATGCAGGATAGGGGGTCTCATTCAGAGCCAGCCTACCATGATCATAAGGATGGAAGCGAAGTGGCATTCCCATTACGGCCACCACACCAGGGATATGGTCCAAAGGTAAAATAACAAGCAAACCTTGGAACAGGAGGTCTCATCACGAGCCGGCCTGACCACGTTTCGTGCCTACCTTGTGAATGGCATTATGGTTATCTGGTCACCAACCCAGCATAATGGCCTGCATTTTGACAAAGCACTCTTCATAAGATACACAAAGGATAATGGTTCCGGAGGGTGAGATAAACAACTTTGCCAAGGTTATGAACACCTGTTGGCAGCAGAGCTCTGTTAATGGCATTGGAGTCGTAATATTTTACACCAACAGGTATGATATTAAGTCTGTTTGTCTTTTATATCCTTTGCATGTATCATATGTCACACCCTGATATAATTATCGCATGAACATTATCACCAATCATGGCAATGGAATTGACAATGACTACTGGAGACTTGGTACAGTTGACAGACGTCCAACCCCTCGGTTCCTCATTATATCACACTGGCTTATCTAAAAAGCGATCCACTTTTCTGCCTCGGTTTCGGTACTCCATTGTCCTTTTACAACATGGCATAATTCTACCTGCTGTACTTTATGATTTGACTCCCAACTAGCTGCTGCTCCTCTCTTTGACGGCTGGGGGCAGCCTATCAGATCGCCGGGGGGGAGGTAACCTCATTACTCCAATGGTTACGTGGCTGCACACCATTCGGGCAAAATAATGGCACGATTTAACGGTATGATGATCTCATTCTACGGACTGCCATCCACGATCTTTCTCTTTGCTGCATGCTCTGCGAAGATCCTTCCTAAAATTAGCATCGAGTATCCTCTCTGCTTGGTAAATACTGCAAACAGTTGCTGTTTCATTCCTGAGTCTATTTCTGGAGTAAGCTATGGGTGGGAGGACAATCCGAAGTGAACCGCACAAGCTGACCGCATCCGCTGCTACCCGCGAAATTCTGGAAAATGAAGGATGGTTGAATTACTTCAACCGCTTGCAAGAATCGAATGAGGCTGTAGCGTTGGAATTCCTGCAAAATTTGCAGGAAAACCACTCTATAGTCGGAGGAAAGCGGATAGGAGTTACGGAGGACATTATCGCAGAAACCTCAGGATTACCAGCTGTTGGACCCAGATGGGAGCTGAAGAAGGAAAGACTGCAGAAAGTAATGGAAATTTTCCAAAGCGAAGGCCAAAGTCTGACAGTCAAAGGGAAAGGAGTTCTGCCGACAACACTGGGGGAACCCTGGACCGAGCTGGCGAAGATAGTGCAGAGCTATATCACCTGCGAAGGGAGAAAAGATGTGGTAAGGGCTCGTCACTTAAAACTTCTAGCTGTTTTAAAGGGAAAATGTTCTGTAAATCTCCCTGCCCTTTTAAATTCGTTATTACATGATGCGGCCCGAAGCCTGAAGAAGGCTCAGCACACAGATACGGTTGTTAGCCACCACGGACTGATTCGGCTAATAATAAGCCACAGTCTTACCCAACAGCAAGGCACCTGGGAGGAATTGGTCGAAACAGTTAAAGAGGGACTGGCTGTACCACCCCCAAAATCTGAACGAACCTCCAGCACACCGGAACGTTCAGAAAAACATAAGAAGCCAGCAGCAGAAAAGCATGTTGTTTCAAAACGAAAGCAGTCCTCCAGCACGCCGGAACAATCAGAGAAACGTAAGAAGTCGGCGGCAGAAAAGCATGCTGTTTCGAAATGGAAGCAACCCTCCAATGCGCCGGAACGACCAGAGGAACCTAGAGAACCTGTTGGCACTCCCAACCTGCCTGAAAGACCTAGGAAGTCAGCTCGATTGGTTCGAATACGGGGAAGGTTGGAAAAGATTCAGAAAACTGCGGCCCAACCAATTGAAATCGAGGACGAACCTCCGGAAGTGGAAGGTGAATTACCCGAAGGAAATACTGAGCAATCAGAGGCTGGAACTAACCAGCCAGAAGGAGGAATTGAAGAAGGACATGACCAATCTGAAGGAGAAGAGACCACCAAGCGAGACAATCAAGAAGAAGAAAACGCACAATCTATGGGTAGCCCGTTGCAAGACCCTCCAGGAGAAGAGGAATTGGTAGCAGTTCTGGCCAATATGAGAGGATACGGCCAAGCCTCCAGTACAGGAGGCATCCTTGATGGCCCCGTAGAAGAAGAATTACCCGAAGAAAGGCATGCAGAAGAGGCAGGGGAAGAAAACCTGCCTGGCTATGGTAATGAAGCAAAAGACATCAATCCGGGACAATCTGTCCCCAAGACGCCGGAAGATGTTCCAGGAGAGGAAGAAGAAGTAAGATTGAAGGCCAAACCCTCTGCCGAGACAAGGGAAATTGAAAAATTGAGAAAGAAGCAGCAGAGGATGCTGGGCACGATAGCCAGACTCCGGCAACAAATTAGAATGTTGAAAGCCAGTCTGAGAATACAAAAAACTGCAAGGAAAAGGAAGAGGACCACGGCAGCAAGAACCCCGAGGGTTAGAGTTCGTTTTGATGGACGAAACCCCATCAGGAGACCTACTGTCGAGGAACAGTCTGCTGTTCCAAATGATAATGAGGAACAAGGTGTTGTTCCAATAGAAACTACTGTTCCATCTGGCCCGGAGGAACGAATGGACATTCCAATGGAACAGCAAGAGGCTCCGGTGGCAGGAAGACCACAGCAACCCTTTGTTCGCATTAAAAAGGAAACGGATAGCAAAGAGGTTCAAATAGAAGCACCTCCCTCGGGTGTAATTCGGGTCCGAAATTCCAAACAACGTAATAAGAAGGTCCAGGTTAAACTTCCAGCTTCTACGGCTGTGTGGAAGAAAGACCCAAAAACCAGAACCTTGCATAAAATGATGAAGGAAGCCCAGCAGGAGGCCGAGCAGTTGCGAGAACAGACGGTCCCCAAGGAAAGATATGAAGAGCTCCAACAGCAACTTCGAAACATCAGTCAGTCTGAGAGCCAGGCCTTTGAAGGATGGCAGAAGGAGCAGGAAAAGGTTGCTAAGGTAACTCGTCGACTAGATAGTGTTGTTAAGCAGATGGACACCCTGTGTTCCTTGTATACTGATGTTTTGACTTGTAGAGCCCCTGCTAAAAATTATGCTTTGTTTTTGCTTGAACGATATTTGAGATTAAAAATAAAAGCTGTTAGGGCAGGATCACCTATCCATATCAACACTGTTAATGATTTTATAGACTGCTGCAAGCACTATGGAGTTAAAGTTCAAAGGTTGTTATGTGAATTTTACCTGCACAATCTTGTCTTAGACCAGGAAACTGATTTGAATCCTGGCCCTTTCATTGGCGATATACAATTCCAAGCCTTTATCTCATTTGGGGTGAATCAGTTAAAATGGCTTAAAGCTTACAACATCTTCCAGAGGCAAGAGAATAGTTTAGAGCTATGGGTACGAGCTGAACCTAGGGACCCAGTGGCATTATGGAGAGAGCATAGGAGTGTGATGAGGATCCTAGGTGTCATGAAGATATTAGGTCCCATGCATGGAGACTTGATCCGAAATGGTCTGGAGTATTTCCTGACTATTAAAGACCATGCCCTCCATGCTGCAAAGTTTCGCTACCGAACCTCTAACCCAAACATCCAGCTCAGGGAACCCTTTAACTTTGAGAATTTTGAATTGGCTGCCAGTCGATTGAGTCTCTATGGGGAACGGATTCTGCGAGCAGGACCATTCTGGTTGGGGTATCGGTTTCGCAGCCCAATTATTTGGCATCCTGCACCTGGATATCAGGCCCTATATGAGATGCCTGCAGATCAGTTAGATCAGTTCTTTTACCATCTAGTTGCTAATCATGGTTGTCGACCTCTTCGTGAGATCCCTTCTCCGGCCTACTCTCTCACAGCCTTGCATGTCAATTATAACGTTTTCATGAGGACATGAAACAGGGTAAGCAGGGGGGTGTGTGGAGCACTTGGAAGGTATGCTTTTTGACAAGCAATCTAGTGGTTTTTCAATAATATTTCTAACCTTTTCTGCATTGTGAGTCTAAAGAATATAAGGGTTTTGATAAATTGTGTGAAAATGGACAAACGAAGCTCAATCACTAATAATTGATGTTTTCTATGCAGAAGGACGCGGAAACAGGGAATCATCGAGTAAAAACAAGAAGCGAAGGGAAAGTAACTGCTGTCCCGTCGACAGGGAACCGGATGCGGACAAGATCAAGTAAAATTAGAGCCGAATAGTCCAGGAAAAGAACGCAGGATACCGAGACGGAGAACGCAAGAAAGGAAAGAGAAGAACTGAACGATTAGCGAATCCCTCAGGATCTTCGATCCTGAGGGATCGCTGCTTTAGCTTATCTTTTGTATCTAGATATCTCCGTCATTTCTGTTATATAAAGGTACCACGCCATCGAGCGTGGGGGACAACTGTTGTTGTAATTACAAGCTTCAGAACAACTTTGATCATTAAGTTTTGTTAAGACCTGATTTTGTATACTTTTGTTAATGCAATCAATATAAAGGACTTGGTGTTCACTTCGTTTCTGCGTCTGAAGTAACTTTAAGCAGTGTACCATTGGTAGCCAAGGGCCCAGCTCCGACGGTCACTTGCTGTTGTATCATACGGTGATTTGTGTGGTTTGCTTATTTCTCTTGTTTCAGTAATCCGATATATCTTTTATATGATAGACTATGCTTCCTAATTAATATCTGAATCTGAATAAGTTCTTTAACCCACGTCTCTGTACTACACAAAGTGAATCTATTCGAATTGCATCCATTTCTATAGCAAGATATTGGTATGAATGTTATCATCATTGGATTCATATAAAAGGCTTGAAGACAATATCACTTTGTTTAGAAACATAGTCACATCATACATTACTCTCGGATTGCTACAATAGTCTAGAACGTGTACATACATCGGAGTTTGCTGTTCCATTTGAGTTTGCTGTTCCAATTTATATGATTGACGTTTCCTGTTTATGTTAGTTTGCTGTTCCATTTAATTACTGTTGTTCCATTTGATTACTGCTGTCCCATTTCAGAATTGTTGTTCCATTTTACTTTCGCTTTTCTGCCTTTATTGCTTTTGCGTGATAGTAGGCCTAAGGCTGTCGTGAGCCCAGCAAGACGCTGCCTAGCTCCCAGACCTATAAGTCCATGCTTTGGTTTTCTTTCTTTATCAGTTTCTAAAGGGAAGGGTTATTGTTTCCGTACCCTTGACTGATCAACTGCTCTGTGTGATTTTATCTTTTAAGTTGGTTTAGTTACAGCTTAGTGTTTGTTTCCTTTCAAATCATTAGAACGCTATACTACCGAGCATTACTTGGACAAAACAGCCTCGGATTGAGTTACTCCTTGAAAGAACAAAACGATCCCGGATTGACTTAATAATGTGGAATAATTGGTGGTGTGAGAGACCCTAGTTATCGCTCTACAATAAGAAGTTGTGGAAGTAGCATATATGAATCTGAATATGGAAATGAAAAAGTTTTATTAATGTGATAATACTGATTCACCCCCCCCCTCTCAGTATTATTTCCAACAATTGGTATCAGAGTAGGTCCTTTGGTAGAAGCTTGATCGCTTGAAGGAGATCCGTGGAACAATGGGAAAGAAGCTCAAGAAGAAAGCACCTAAGAAGAAGAAGACATCTCAGAAGAACTATGACAGTGGGAGAATTTATTGGGGATTAGGTGTAAGAAGCTCTTCAGATTCAGAATCAGATTCAGAATCACTTCAGAGTGAAGATTAACAATATCTATCAGGTATGAATTTTTTATTCTCTGGTGATATAGGTATCTATCCATTTGGAAAAGATGAAAGTAATAGCGAAACAACTGAATTTGGTCTTATGGGTGAACAAGAAAGATATCAAATAGAGGCAGAATTTAAAAGGCTGACAAACAAAATTGGAGCTCAAGAAAAACTTTTGAACATAAAGGATGGTGCCTTCAAAGAAGCTGCTACTAGACTAAAGGCTCAACGAGAGTTATTCAAGGACAAATATCAAAAGTTGCAGGGTGAATTAACATCTCTAAGAAATGAAGTTATTGAAAAGAACAAAACAATCAAGAAGCTCAGAGATCGATTCAGTTATTATGAAAATCTTGAAGCTACGACCCTCTCGCTAAAGGAAGAACTTGAAGAAACAAAGAAGCAGAATAAAGATCTACTCCAAGCTATTGAAAAACAAGAAAACGAAGTTATCAGCTTAAAATCTCAGGTGGAATGTGCCTTCAGAATTCGTCAAATGCAGCAGGATGTGAATGAAGGACAAGAAAAGGAGATTCTTAAACTAAGGCGACAAATGGAAGAGGAAAGAAAGTCTGAGGAAATGTTGAAGAGGCAATGTTTGGAAAAGGAAAATCAACTTCAGGTGGAGGTAAATATCTTGAAAGGTAAATTAGAAGAAAAAGATAAGCTCTTATGTTTTCAAGATAGTACTAAAGCCTTGGATGATATTCTTAGTAGTCAAAGGTCTCCTGCTATCAAGACTGGTCTTGGTTTTCATGAATCTGTTGAAGGTGAATCTAGTTCACAAGGTGAGGCAAGGAACTCTAAAGAGAAATCTAAAATGATCAACAAGGAGATAAGAGAGATGAGAGGTCAACCCCATCAACAATCAAGGAAATAGATTCTTCAAAGAAAATCTTTTACTCCTATCTATGGAAGTAATAGTCGGCCATTTACTCAGATGAATAATATTGAATGTTATGAATGTCATAATCTTGGACATGTTGCAGCTATATGTAGAAGAAGAATGGTTCAATATCATCACACAGAAAGATCATCACATTCCAGGTACTTTAATGGATATTGTTTTTCTTGTAATATGTTTGGTCACAAAGCTGCTGTCTGCTACAGGAGGAATATGAAACATGTAAGATGTTATGCATGTAACAAGCTTGGACATATAACAAAGGAATGCAGGAACAAAGGATGGACATCACACCAAAAGGAGAAAACATCATCACACTTGAAGATATGGAACAAGAAGGAAGTACAGTCAGAAAGATGTGGCACAGCACAGACATAACAGACTTAGAGAGAATTGAAAGTGTAAAAATTCAGTGTCCTGAATCTCATATGGAAGTTTCTTAAAGGGAAGTCGCGTATATACGCGAGTTATACACTGCAAAGTTGCGTATATGTCAGTCTAAGGAAAAGCAGTGAGGACAGGCTCAGAAAAAGGATTTGATATGATTCAGTCCATTATTCGCTCTATAGTTACAGTCTGCTAAGGATGTTTAGAAGTGTTTTGATCCTAACTTGATGATGATGATATATGCATGATCAGATCTAACAAATGGCACAGGTTGAGGGGGAGCATATGCCTTTAATAATTCATTGTTGGCATTATGGTTAATAGTCCTTGGTGATGATGCTTATGTTATATCTTGCTATGATGTGGTTATGAGTTGTCCATGATAAAATCTCATATGATTCTTGGGGTTACATAGTTGATGTTCAGATCATATTTGTGGATTGATTCTTAGATGGTGCATATATGATGCTTACATGGTGATCTTCATAAGGATAAGGAGAAGTACATAGCTTGAATTCACATCTTCTTTACTTGATGATAAAGAGCATATATTACAGTTATGATGCAGGATTCCTATTCTTCTTGGCACATATATGGATGAGGATTGTTGGCTGGATACATGGATGACTACTCAAAGTTGCATTGTTGGAGACATGATGATGATGAGTTCTTACCTATATGATGATAGGTTGTTTCATACATATATTGATTGATGCAGATTGATGATACTTCGATGGCTATGGTGTTTCTCACATATGATAGAATGTGAATGATTCTGTATATACAGAATTCTATTCAAAAGGATGAGTTGATACCTTGATGATTCTGGCACTAATACAAGTTGCTAGTCTAGATGCTTTTGACGGATGCTATGGAGCAGATCATTCAATGTTGTTTTTGATGTTTATCATGATGTTTGCTATAAATGTCATGTATATCATTCGATGTAAAGGTCATATCAAGACTCATGATGTAATAGTATGTCTCTATCTATTGTAGTCATTTGATGAGATCTCTTCAGGTCATGTAACGGCCTATGTTGGGATGAATGATGTTATTCTCTTATGTTATCATATGTAAACTTTTGGTATATCACCATTGTGATGGGAGATAGATGTATGTGATAGGAAGGTCATTTATGATGAATAGAGTCAAGTTCTTCTTGTAGAACATCTTTTTGCAAACCTTGCTTACAGTCAGGGGGAGCATGAACAAGCATATTTCAGTAGAGAAGAGATTTCAGCATGTTCTCAAAAAGAGCAAGGACAGATTGGTGCACCATGGAATATACAAAGGGGGAGCTCATTCAAAGACTTCAGCAGGTTCTCAGGGGGAGTATGGTCAGCAAAGGAAGAGAATATCTTGGTCTGCCCTTTGCCCTTGATGTCAAAGGGGGAGAGTGATTTGGTGTTGTTGCCATCAAGTCCAAAGGGGGAGATTGTTGGCATTATGATGCATGTGTTGTACTTGATGGCAACCCACTCATAGAAGAACATCTCACTTATATACAATCAAGTGAATCTACAGAAGAGATATCAGATGTGACATAATACATAGGAATCAAATGACAAGTCCTTAGTATGACAAGTAAGCCTTGCCATCAAGTCCAAAGGGGGGGATTGTTGGCATTATGGCTAAAGTGTTGTCCTTGATGGCAACTCACACAGATGATAGATCATAGTACAACAGGTCAGTAGCAGAGATTGATGATCAGCCCACAAAGAATGAAGAAAATAAGAAGTTCGCAGGTGCGCCATGTAATAGGTGCGGTCATAGGCTGGGTCCGCAAGTACTTCGTTCAAAAGGTGCGTACATGTTCGCAGGATCAAAGAACAAAAGGTGCAGTCCTAAAGGTTCACATGCTTTCATGCAGAGAAAAGCACACGTGTGGGAATCTTATGGTTGTCGGGTCCATGGTATTGTGTTATTATGGTTTTGGACCATGGTATTGTGAAAGGCCTAAGGCTATAAAAGAGGAAGGAGATCATTTGGCTAGACCATGCTTATGGGTTGAATATCTTAAGGAGAGCAAGATCTGAAATTCTGGTTGGTGAGTGATATCTAGATCTACATTAAGGAGAAACCTGAGCTTTATAGGGCAAATCTACTGATGGGTCGAGATCTCCTTTGCGCATGATCAGATCTGTAGATCTAATAGTCTATGGCATATTTGAAGACTGGACTGCAGGTGCGACACGTTTCAGGCATAGAGATCCACAAGCCTTTGAAGGAGAAAGCGCGAAGATACGCAGGTAGATCGAGGAAAAGGTGCGGAGGTTCGCAGGGTGGAGATCGGTGTAGGTGCGGAGGTTCGGGCTAGAGATCAGTGTAGGTGTGGAGGATTGCAGGAGGATCACAGGCCAGAGACGGGTACAGTGCGGAGGTGCGCAGGAAACCCTCAGCCGTAGGTGCGGATGCCCGCAGAGAAGAAGGTTGTTAGCTGCGAAAACCCGCGGATCAATAGTTGGTGCAGGAGCGGATGCCCGCAGGTTTCCATTGAAGAAGCTGCGTACTTTTCTTAAAATATGTTTTAGCTGCTTCTGTTGTTTACTGAAGTGTTATGGGTTTTGAAGTGATGTCTAGTATTATGTCCTGATAACAGCTTTCTGAGAAGTGATTGATTGAATGTTTATGATTAGCTTTAGTATTGATGGATGAATGGATCAGGTTCATAATGACTTATCCTTATATGATCTGATGGACTAGATTTGATTGCTGACTATCCTTGTATATGTATTGATCTAGTGATTGGGTGAAGATTGATTGATAATGTGCTTCAATGATATTTATGGGTCCAGTATGAAAATTGGATGAAACTTGGCCTTTCAGATTATGTGTTGTGCTTCAGGAGTATCCAGTATGAAAATATATGAAACGTGGTACCCAGAGGAGAGAAGATTGTAGGCTGGCGCCTACGTACTAGTATCTTAGCTAGTACAAGAGTTAAGGGGGTGGTAGCCCCCTTCTAGTAGCAGTTGAAAACTTTGGAGCATTGTAGTAGGTATCAACCTACATACTAGTAAATGGATCGGCTAGTACAAGAACTATGGGGGTTGTAGCTCTCTGCAGGTAGAAGCCTGCGTATTGGTATAAGACTGCACCAGTACAAAAATATTATAAAAGGATTTTCTTATTAAGAAGAAAATTGAGATGACTTGCAGTAGGTGGTTTTCTCTGACATTGGGTTTCCACCTTATATCATGGTGTTCATGTGTGTGACTTATGTGTGATGATCTGTTCTATTTTACTGCAATTGTTTATATGGTTGATAATGTTATAATGCACTCATTAATGATCAACTATCTGAATCATAAGAAGTTGTGGAAGTAGCATATATGAATCTGAATATGGAAATGAATTTTTTTTATTAATGTGATAATACTGATTCACCCCCCCTCTCAGTATTATTTCCAACAGGCTAATCTACTTGCATAAAGAAACTGAAAAGCGAAAAGGAAACACAAACCCTAGCAAACCGTAAGTTTACCAGCTAATCCTACTGATGCAAGAAAGAGGACAAAAGCTACTGAAGGAGACGCCATTGATTGCTAAGAAGGTGAAATGCATGTGTCGAAGCTACTTCTACAGTAAAATCTGAAAAAACATCTTTTTGTATTTTTTTGAGTAAAGTGTCAGAATTGTCACACATGTGCTTTCACTGGTTTTTTACTGTGCAGAGGTGGATTGGCGAGAGGAAATGCTTACAGGAGGTTAGAAATGTTGGAGGAGGGCCTAAGGGGTCCCTAGCACCATTCCAGAGAGTTTCACAGAGTTTGGCTATCAAGAAACTGCTTTCATGAGCTTCTACTGAAAGTCTGTAGGGGTTCTACAGGATGTTCTGTATTTTCTACAGGATGTTCAGAAATTGGATTTTGGAGGGTGGATGGAGAGAGAAAGTGGAGAAGTGAGTATGGGGGTAGGATAATGGTGTGAGGAGGTCCAAGACTTGGTGGATGGAGCTGAGGAGTGATGAGGATGGCTGGATTTGTTCAAGGAGGAGTGGAGCAATGTTGCACAAAAATATGGAAACTAGGTCAAAGTGAGGGAACGTAGCAAATGTGAGGCAAGAATTAGAGTTAGGGGATGGAGCAGATGGGATTGATGGAGTACGGGTAGATGGAGAGGTATTACAGGTGCTCTGCAAGTTATTTCTCAAACTGAACAAACAATGACTTGGAAAACCAATGACCTAGCTACTTTGCTCTAATCTGGCTTAAGTAACAGCAAGGGAAAGGAGCAGAAGTTTTGGCTGCAATGAAATAATGTGAAATAACTATGAAAACTAAGAAATCATGAATCTGAACACATAAACACAACTGGTATCAATTCCTGCAAATTAGAATCTAAGACTAATGATTGCATGGTGTGGCAAAGACAGTGCTTTTGTTGGCAACAAGGTCACCTCTGTCCCAACTCACGATCCCACTGAGGGAGAGGTAAGATCAGAGGTGCTTGATGGAATTTTTCTAAATATCTTTCCTGTTATTAACCTATCAACTCAATCTGAACATAAAAATCCTTTCTAATCATCAATAATGACCTAGGTAACCAACAAGATTTTAATCTACTTAACATAAATTATTTTGCAAAGACATAAAAGACAAATAACAGTACACAAAGGAAGCCTTGGCACTTGGGTTGGGCCCAACCACAAGAACTATAGGCTCCTAAGAAAAAACCTCAAAACTGATGCCAAATAAAGCTGCTCTTCATTACTCAAAAATAATCATGTCACAAGAAAGTTATATAGCAGCAGCTACGAAAATGAGCTGAGACAATGACAGCACTATAGTGCAAACCCAACAGTTCAAAAAAGTAACCTACGAAGGTTGAATGCCATCCTATTTATGCCTACGAGGGTCCTCAGGAGCCCTCCTTAAATCAAGGGGCTCGGCTGTTCAAACTTCCAGTAAACAGTTACTTTTCACAAAGCTGCTTGGCTGCCTTTAGGATTCGTTTTGGTGGCCTGCTAAGCTCCAAGTTGAGGGTGGAGATCTCAAAGAAGGGCCATTCAATGGAAGAGACACCCTTCCTACGGATCCTCACCCTTGTTCCTTCATGCTTGGCTGTCATCTGGTTCATAATTGCTTGGCCTTGTTCCAAAATTTGTCCAAAAAACCTGAAATAACCACGTATTAGCCTTCTTGGTAAAGTGACCACCCTCATTCGTTCAAATACATAAATATACTCAAGAAAACATGCATAAACTATGAAAAATGGTGGATTGATGAAGAAAAGTAGGCAAAATGAGCCCAATAAGTTACCCATTTTTGGGGCTCATCATCACCCCCCTTCTAAATGGGTTGCTCATCCTCTGAGCAACTAATCTAGCTCATCATCCTTGATAGCTTTAACTTCCTCTCTCACATCCCAGGCCTCTGCGGTGATGTCTTCTTCCCGGTAATGAAATCCTGCTTCTCTTTCCACTTCCTCCCACTGTCTGTTTTCCTCCTCTTCCTTAACTCCTTCTAGCAATCCCAAAAGCAAGGGAGGACTGAATTTCAGGCCGATCCAATTGGCCTGTAGATTTTGTATTGACTATTTGTAGAGGGGTACCCTTGCCAAGGCTGAACTTTATTTAGCTCCCGCCAAGTTTTTAATCAGAACTGATTCTATGAACTTCAAGTATTTTTTGACAGCAAAAATCTCAAAACAGCTTGTGCGTGGAAGACTTTTGGCATGGAAAATGTGGTTTCAGATGTATGATTTTGAGGTTGAATGGGTTCCTGGTATTTCTAATGTTTTAGCTGATTCTCTTACCAGAGAAATGAACAAGGTTCATGTTCACAAAAATGATATTTTCCATTTTCCTGGTAAGACCACTGCTGATGACAGTTTTGAAACTTTTGTTCAACGATTTCGCCTTCTCGATTTTGTTCTAGGTGATGTGGTTCAAGAAATTAAAAAAGTTGTTGGTTTAAGATTGAGAAGAAACCAATGGATCCAAAGGTGCCAAGCATGGCAACATAAAAATGTTGGTGTTTTTCTAAATCTGGATGAAGAGTTGGTAAAGGTTTATCCTCTACCAAACATGAAGGTAAAATTATATTTTAAAACCTTAGATGATTCTTGGACCAGGCATTACACAGATGAGATGATCAGAGTTTTGAAAATTTTGAATTATTATCAAATTATTGGTGGAGTTGATTTTTCTGTTGTTGTTTATGTTACTGCAAAAATGCTAGATCTGGAAGAGATAAATATGCATGAACAAGTTGAACGATTCTTAAAGTCTTTAAGAATCCCTGATTTATTTGAAGAATTGGAAGCTGCTTTTCTGCAACGAAATGATGAGAATTTTGTAGGTACTGATTCATTCCCATAGTATGAATTGTTGGTACCTTTCGTTGATTGGGAAATAAAGGATGGTAGATGTCAGAAGAAGATTCAGGTTCGAGCCTCTCAATGTGTTGAGAGAACACTTCAATATTTGAGAACCTTTTCATCACCATGGGATTATCAAAGCATGGAATTTAGAAATCCCATAATTCCTAATCCTTTTTCACAAGTCTATGGATCTGACAGTATGGGCGAAAATACTCTTGCTACTAATTCAGAAGAAATTAAGAAAGTTTCAAGTTGGCTTAAAGAGTTTCATACTTTGAAACTATCAGAAAAAGTCTCATTAATCAAAACATTAGAACCATTGCAAGGCAGACATGGAGTAATGAGGCTGATAATCAATCAAAAGGCACTAATCACAATTAGTATTTCTTCAGGTAATTGGTCTGATGATGTAGTATGCCTGATCAATTTGTTATTATCTAATAGGGTATGTTCATCCATGATGTTTGAAGTAAATTGGCAAGAATGAGGGAATATCAGTCATCATTGTAAACTATGGGTACAAGTAGCCATCGAGCAATCAGTCAGCATGTTCTAGATTTTCAAATGGGAATTATTGGATGGAGTGGAGTTGTCAGTTCAGTCCTTGCCCGACTTTCGGAAAAGTAAAAAAGATTCTTTTCTTAATATTGAGATTGATCCATTTGCTTATGTTAACAGATGGAATAAAGATGATTATCTCTTTCCTCAAAAGAATCTAAGAGTCACGACAGATACGGTAAAGTTTGACACAGGACAATCATCACGGGCACCACTCAAAGAGGAATCTTCAATAGTCATGACCAGCTCAAAAGGTAAAGAGAAAGTATCTGAGGAAAAAGAAACCGTGTTCGTAGACATGTACCAAGATGCTCAGGAATAGAATGACCCCACTTGGGAAAAAGATTATTTATCGTGGCTTACATCATCTTGGGAAAGACAAAGGACTCCGCCAGATTCCGAGTTTGCTTCAGATTATGATAGTGACCGAAGTCTGAAAGGACCTTGGTAGTGCGTCTTCTTTTTGTGAGTGTGTCTGAGTTATTTGTACTCAAGAATATTGGGTAGACACCATCATGACTAAGTAATGTCAGACAAGGACCCTCAATTATTCTCATATGTCTTATAAATAAGTGTGTTGTAGATAGTTTAGGCATCGAGTGTTTGAGTGTGAGTGTGTGTTGTAATCTGAGCTCTCAAAGACCAGAGACTAGCAAGCTCTAATCTTGAGGCTTAATTTGGTATGTAACATTTTTCTTGAATTAATTTTGAAGCCTGCTGGGCCGCCTGTCTGAGGACAGTTCTATTCCAAGATCATCTTAAGGAGTGAGATTGTAAAGCGTGTTGGAGAAGCGAAAGAGTCGCGTTAGTCCGCGTTTATCTCAGGTTGATGTGAGGAAGTTTTCGCCTTAGTGTCCACTTCAGAGGTTCAAGTAAGTTACTGAGTCCATCATCTAAAATTTAGTATCCCTCATCTTGGTGGGAGAGTGGTAGTCGCTTATCTTCAAGCTGTGGGGTAGTGTATTCCATTGCCTTGTGTAGGCATGAAGGCAGTTATCCTCCAACAGTCTCTCCATGTCCTCAAACTGGGCAATGGCTTGTGCCTGTTGCTCAATGTATTCTGATAAATCCTGAGGACTGTTGGCCAAGTGCTGGTGGGCGCTTATCACTGCTGAGGGATCCCCCGGCTCTGCTCTGATCGTTATTGGCTCACTGAGTTCCCTGCTCATAATATTTCGGACCTCTGCTGCTCTTTTTTCCTCATGATTCATTCAAGAGGCCGTGGCCATAAGTTGGACATCTCCTACCATAGTGTTCGGATCCTATGAATTCATATTTGGAAGGGCTAAGTTGTGCAAATAAAACTCTGATAATTTAGCATTGTCCTTTGATGAGCTACTGTCACATAAAGCCACAAATTGATGATAATTTTGAAATGGAGTGATGCCCCTTTGGGCCAAGGTGTTAATCTGAAACTGCAATAACTGATCCTTAAGGTATAGGGCATATGATTTGGAAGGTTTCCTACACTGCAAAGCTTCCATTGCCCAGCTGGCCATGCAGGCCAGTTGGGCCTCCTTTTCTCGCACCTGCTATTTCAGAGACTGTATCTGCTTGGCTGCTTGCAAGTCCTTCTCCTGTAGTTGTCTAGTTAGTGTCTCAATTTCAGCCTGTAACCCATCTCTTCTCTGCTGTTCATTAGGGGTTTCTTTGTCTGTTGTGGGCTCCTTCTGTTGCTGTTGTTCTCCCAAGATGTGGGGCCTATATTCCTTATGTTGTTCCTGTAGCTGTAGCTACAGTTTAAGAAGCTCGTTTTCTTCCTGTAGCTTGGCCCACTGGCTACTTTCCACATGTGCGTACCATAGCCAATTCCTTTCTCACCTCTTTCAGTTGTTCCTCCAGGGGACCTATATCTGCCTCACCCTTGGACTTACCGATCTTCATCCAAGTGTGGGTCCTTACTCTCTCTTCTTCTAGTGCAAGGAAAAGTGGCACTACGAATTTTTGGGGAATGATCTTTCTGGCCTCTAACAAGTTATAGTAGGAGCCCAAGCTGGGCTGGGGGCTTGGCTCCATAATGTTCTCCGTCTTTTCTTCCTCCTATGGTGATTTAGCTGCCTTTCCTTCCAATTCTTCGGTCTCCTTTAGCCTAGCCAGTGTTTCCTGTAGAACAGTCTCAGCATCCTGTAGAGAGGTCTTTGTGTCCAGCATTTTCATCCCTTCTCTCTAGGTGGATGTTTTCGGGCTTCCCGTTCATAGGTGATGGATGCCTTTTAAGGCGATATTTCCTTTTGTTTAGCTGGGGTGTCCACAATCGTAATTGGCTCCTTTAACTGTGGTTGGGGTCTGCCAGTTTTTATCCGCATGCTCCTTCTTGCCTTAAAATACATGGAAGGCTCCCCTTTTTGCTTCCCTTTTTTCTTTGGAGATGTGCTTGAGGTAGCCAGCACTGCTACCGCCTCCCTGGCCAAAATCTCAAGTGATTTCTCTTTTTGCTGCTCCATTTCCATGCTTCCTGTAGAAAGTCCTGTGTCGACGGTTTTCATGCTTCCTGTAGAAACTGTTTCAACTGTTTCGGTCTACTTGGCTGGATGTGTCTTTCCTTTTAATTTATGCGTGGTTGCCTTGGTTGTGCCCTCCTTTGTTTGGACTTTTTCACTCCTCTCTGCTCTACTCTGCAATTGTTTCTCCCAGGGTGTTTGTGCCATTGTTCCTCCCATAGTTTTAGGCCCAACGTCTTGGCCTTTCCCTCGTTTCTCTTATTGTTCTTTCTGTGGTGGTCTGTCGCGTGTTTCTCTACCACTGGTTTTCTCTCCTGCCTCAGTGTGTTCCCTTTCTTCACTGCTAGATGAGGTGAGTTCCTCGGCCAGAATTTGAATATTGTCATCTTTGGTCATGTTGCGGAAAATCTCCCAGGAGAGAGGGACGGTGTAGGTGTGGAGGGAATCTTCCACTAAAAGCTTAATGAGCCCATGATGGGCTAGCTGATCCAGTGTCCCTTGCTTCAATTTTGAGCCACACTCATTTAATGTTTGCAGAAGAAAATAGGGGATTCTTAAGTTCTGTTCTGGAGGTAAATCCATCCCATGTCTGAGTTCACTCAGCAACCATAAATGATAGCCATAGACAATACTGAACCGCCCCTCACAGGTAATGTATTTCATGATCTGGAAGCTAACTTCACTCTGAAAAGGATGTAGGCTAGCTCTCTGGACCCCGTTCTTGTCTTCTGCAAACTATTCCTCTGGTAGGAAGAATTCTTTCTTGGCTTTTTGGCCCAATGCCCTCTCCTCTTTGCTCCGGGGTATCCCCAATGGCAGATCAATAACTCGACTAATGAGTTGTGGGGTAAGCTTTAGGGTCAACCCTCTAAAATTCACAGTGGCTAGTGTCTTTGATTTAGGTTGTAGGGACATTAAGAACTCCTCCATTATCTCATCGTCATGACCCTAAATTCTATCACAAAAGGTCATCCAATTGGCATGGGTGAAGAGATTCACCACCTCGGGATGTTCACGCAATTTTCTGGAATCCAAGGGTTCCTTCCTAATAAACCCCCCTAGCATGGTGAGAGTGCTCTGTTTTATGCTCTGAGCAGAGGGGACTTGCTGTGTTATGGTTTCCTCCTTTGAACTTCAAGACAGTATCTCTCAGGTGTTTATATTTTACTTTGCACCAATTCCCTGGTTCTAATGCTTTTGTTGCCCATAACTCAACTGTCCGTGTATAAAAGGAGGAAGTAGGTTTCCTCAAATAGATTGCAGAGCTCAATTTTCATCCCCAGCATACATACAACCATGTAAAATTCACATCGTTCATACACAGGTTAGCCCTGATAGTGCATTATCTTTTCTACAGGAGGAATTTCTTAACAGGAACTGTGGATGAGAATTTGGACACACAACCAACGAAGAAATTCCATGTAACACACAAGTAAACTGCTAGATTAGATTCACAGGCAGCCTTGTCTCTAATCCTCCAATTCAAGACAGCTCAACTCACCATTTTTTCGAAATATACCATGCATGGAAGAGTGTTTTTGAGCCTACCTCTCTCGGAACTCCAAATTTGACGAAGAAAAGTTTAGGCTTCTCTGCTCCGGAAGGTTATGCCGCATTTCCTATAGAGCTTCTTCTTGTAGAACTCTTTCCAGCTTCTGTAGGATGTTACTGTGCTTCTGAATGAGCCTGGTATGTGGGAGAATTTTGAAACAGGCTGAAAAGCTCAGGTTAACAGATTGTGGAAATAGAGGATGCGTACTTCGGCCGAGGACGGTTGCAAGCGCAAATGAACAGTGGTGAACGCGAGTCCTCAGCCAAGCATTTTTGAACTTCAGCGCAATTCGTGGCAAGAGGGTGAGGTGGCCGGGCAGAACCGTTATCCAATGTCACGGCCATCATTCCTCTGTGTGTCCCTGACTGCCATTGCCTATCCTCTGCCATTAACCGTCGCCACCACTGCGAGTCTCGCCAATTTTCCCCTA
The DNA here is from genome assembly GCA_031772625.1 of Pinus tabuliformis. Classification (NCBI taxonomy): domain Eukaryota; kingdom Viridiplantae; phylum Streptophyta; class Pinopsida; order Pinales; family Pinaceae; genus Pinus; species Pinus tabuliformis. The sequence goes on from CM062820.1 coordinate 1,339,062,789, forward strand.
CTGGACACTCCACACGTGTCGGTTGCATGTCTCATTGGCAAATTCAAACGTAACCGGGCTTGTTCGGATCCCATGAAGCTATGTGACTGGCTGTGGGTGGCCAGCTGACTTGCCACCAAATTCGCTCAATTCGAACCATTTTCACAGACATGCAGTTTTCGAAATATAGTTTATGCAATTTGATGAATGAGGTTAGACACTTACCTGCGTGGCCGTGGACGTGTTATGCAGATTGCGGGACTTGGAACGACTGCTTCGCTTGTTGCTGCCTCGTGCATAGGTGCTAGAAACCATTCTTTCATTTGTTGATGTTGTATGCACGGCCTTGGAACCTAATCCTTCAGTTGGCAATGCTGCATGCACTGGTTCTATTTGGTTTCAGCTATCGAGGATGTCTTCACGTCCAGGAGGAGTCTTTTTACATGTTTCCTTTTGTTGGTTTCAACTGCCCCTGCCTATAGAGTATGTCTTCCAGAGGGATCAGCCGCTATAGGATTCCTGTAGGATGTCCTGTAGCTGCTTCTCCTCCTAGGATGCAGGCTAAACGAGCAGGGCTATATTCGCTGATGAAGAGTCTAGATGGAGCTTGAATAGTTAGAGCATGCGGACCTTTACTGCTTGATTTGTCACTTGAATTTTTTTTTCTGTCCATTTGAAGAAAATAAGGTTTCTTGTATGACTGTGTAGGAACAAACAACCAGGTGGGTGCAACAAGGGTGACATATGGTGATGGATGGAATAGAGGGGCGGCTGTAGGCCTAACCAATAGATTCCAAGTTCGATATCCCTTTCCAAAATTGAATTTGGCCCGCCCTAAGGTTCTACAGGATGTTTCCTGTAGAAATGCAGAACCTCCTGTAGAAAGCCCAAAACTTTGTGTAGAAAGCCCAGAACTTCTTGTAGGAGGTGGAATCTCGACCCGAATGTGATCAAATCCTGGGAAAGGTGAGTGGCCATGGAGGGAGTGTCTGTAAGGATGTCCTGTAGCCTGGTACGAACCCCTGTCCTCGTTTTACGTGACCTTCTTTATCTGCAATGCATTCCCTGTAACCTGCAATAATTTTACATAGATTAGGCATGTTTCTTTTTTCTTCTTTTTGTTTTTTTTTTCTTTTCTCTTTTTTCTTTGCTTTTTTTTTTTTTTCTTGAGAGATAGCTGGGGTGCCTCCATGAGGTTTTCACCCCCACTATCTGCCCTGGGTGCCTTAGAGAGGTTTTCATCGAAGGATATTTTTTATTCCACTTCTTTATTTTTTGAGAGACAGCTGGGGTGCCTCCATGAGATTTTCACCCTCACTGTCTGCCCTGGGCGCCTTAGAGAGGTTTTCACCCAAGGATCTTTTTATTCCTATATATATAATTTTTTTTTATGATCAAGGTGTGGGTGGAATAGAGGCAGAGCCCTACTCTACTACCAGCACTGATTTTTCCAAAGCTTCAATGAACTCTTGCCTCAAAAGGGGTTTCTTGTAGATTTTCAATCAATGGCCATTGACAAGCATGGGGATGGCTTCTTCATCAATGGTCCTAATAAGGACTGAACCATTGTCATTGCAGTTTTCCACTGTATATGGTCCTAACCATCTGGTCCTCAACTTCCCTTTGAAATCCTTGTATCTCGAGTCATACAGCAGCGCCCAAACTCCCGGATGGAGTTTCTTTTCATTAAGGTGCCGGTCATGCCATATCTTCATCTGGAGTTGAACTACTTCTCAGTGTAGGGGGGCCTGCATTCTGTGTTCATCTAATCCATTCAGCTGTAGTAATCTTTCACATTGAGCATGGCTGAGATCTAAGTCCAGTTGAGTGCCACCCTCAATGTGTTGTACTCAAACTCTATGGACAGCAAAGCTTTCTTCCCCTAGACCAGCTCATAAGGTATGAAACCTGTGGTAGTCTTCCAAGTGGTGTTGTAGGCCCAGGTGGCCTCAACCAGGCGATCTGCCCAATCCTTTCTACTGCTACTCACCACCTTAGTCAAAATCCCTTCCAATGCTCTATTAGTGACTTCCAGCTACCCATTTGCTTGTGGATGATATGGGGTGGAAGTTATGTGCTTGATCTTGTGATGAGCGAGTAGGTCTTCAATCAGGTTAGAGGTGAACTAGCTTCCTTGATCGGTGACTAACTCTCTCGGGTAGCCAAACTTGTAGAAGATATTTTCCCTTAAAAACTCAGCGACCTTTTCTTCTGTCGCTGCTTTGATTTCCTTTGTTTCTACCCACTTTGTCAGGTAGTCAGTGCACACAATGATGTAAGACCTTTGCTTTGAAGGAGGGTTGATAGGACCCAGAAAATCCATGCCCCACTTCTCAAATGGCTCGAAGGTCACTTGAGGTTGGAGAGGTATTTCATCCCTTGGAGTCGGTTTCCCCATCCTTTAACATCGGTCACACTAGCTGATGTATCTTCTGACATCTTGATGAAGAGACTCACAGCTCGTAATACTACAACTCAATGGTATATATTCCGTCCGAAACCTAGCTATTTATCGCATGTTCCTCAGGGTTAAGATTTTGGAAAGACAATTTGATTTTATTCAATATCAACATATTTCCAGAAACTTAAACACATTAACTGACTCATTAGCAAATTATGTGTTAGATAGACATTTGCAACATTTATAAAAAGAAACACACCATCAATGTTTGCATGTGGATCATATAACTTAACCAAAGTAAAACTCCGAAAATCAAAAATATATATAACTGTTTATGGTTTACACATAATGTTCTGTAACCAAGACAAAATCGGTCAAATGACCCAAAAACTCAAAATGCTAGGGGGCACCCTAGTCTAATGATGCTCGTGATAGCAAGTCACAGCCTGTGCGATCATACGTAAGAGACGAGTCCATCGTCTTGGCACACCAGTAGTATGCCGCTGTAATCGCAAAGGTAGCTCGTCAGTCCTCACATCTGGAATACCAAGAGTGAGGCCCTAAACCTGCTCCTGTAATGCTGTGAGAGTCTCGGTCACATCGAGGTCACGAAGAATAGCCCTTCCAACGGCCTCTCCTGCTGGAGCAGCAGCTGGTACTCTCAGGCGAACTACTGGATGAACAGGACCAACATCTACATGTACACATGAGTTTGATTAAAGTCTTGATAGAATAAAGCACAAGGACATTATAAACAAAAAGCGATAAACAGGAATATGGTCAAAGAATTTACCAATGGCGCCCCACTGTTCGCCATCTAGCAGTACTAAATCTGGATCACCCCGGAAGTCCATGCCAGCGTATGGATACTCAGAATAAACCATCTCCTAACGATCAAACCACCTGAAGAAGGTATCAGAAAATGAAATCTGAGACTGGCCAGCATGCCTAGACATATGGTCAACCCATCTCTGCATACGTGGTTGAGTAGGAGAAGGTAAATTGAGTGCAATATACTGTGGCTGCATTAGTGGTATCTTCTCCAAGGCAAAGGCGGTCAAAATAGAACCATACCAAAAGTTCTTCAACCTCCTGCTCTTTATCTTGGTCAACTATTCTTTCATCACAAGAAGTACTGCGTCGCACCAGTTGAACACCTTCGGTTGGAGGCATTCCAAGGCATGCTGCATGTAAGATCGGCTGGCTACATGAAGAGCCGCACCACTGGCCATCCCACCAAAAGTAAACAGAATAGTCCTAAGGGACCTGTCAGTGACATCACGAATAATGATCTTGTCATCTTTACTCGGCTGAGATCCTCCTCTGCAGTACCGGCGAACATAATCTCTCACAGAGTCGCCTCCTCGGGTCGAACCTGACAAAGAGATGGGGGCACCCCGCCTCGACAAGCCAGTCAAGAAATAGATGTCTAATACAGTCAAGGGGATAGATTTGCCCCTGATTTGGAAAACCTGATTAGTAGGATCCCAAGCATCGAGCAAATACTGTAGTAAGTTGATCTGTTGTCTCATGCTAGAAATGCGGAAGAACTTCAGCAAGCCACAGTTCCGCAGCGTGTTCACTGTAACTGGATCATCTAGGGCAAGCATGTCCTCTTCTTCATGCTCACGTTCTCGCCATGTAATGGTCATCTTACTCCAAATATCTCTGAAAAACAAACAAGAGAGGAGTTAGATCTTGATTTTGGTAAGAAACAGGCAAAATTTCCATCAAAAATTGTGCATCAAATTCCCTTTTTGCGCCCAACGCACCTGTAGCAGTGTTCTAGGTGCATTGAATGTCAGATGGCCTTTAGACAGGCCAACATTCAACGCAGTTTTCGATACACTGAGGGTGCGCTAAAGGCAGAATGAGTTCTTCAAACCCCAGGGACTCAGAAAAGCTAGGAATTGAGCTCAAAATGCAAAAATGGAAACCATGAAATGAAAGAGCTCAGGTTTAGCTCCTACCTGGTCTAGACAGCGCCGAGAATCGTCCACAGAATCTCCCGAAATCAGCTGATGAAAATCGAGAGGGAAAAGCACCTCCAAAGCTCCAACAAACCAAAGTTCAAATGAAATGGTAAAATTAGAGGTAACAACACTTTTTCATTACTTTTTACATAGTTCAAAGTAAAATATTAGTGTTCTAACTTGTTTTCAGGCATATATTGTTCATTTCTGACTAGTTTGATGAAGCAGTTGAAAATACAGTGCGATCGTTGAAAGAACAAAGCTATTTATGGTAAAATCAAAATAAGACCATCTAATCGAGCAGTGTTACCGCAAGGTTCAAGCTCGTTAAAAAATAAACCCGCATCAAGCAGTTTTAGCACATAGTTCAAGCTCATTAAAAAATAAACATAAGACAAGAGCAAATGTTTCCACCCGCGTTTAAGCTCGTTAAAAAATGAACTATTCCCCGGTAAATAACCATCGTGAATGTAGTACTTCAGCCATTAAAGCCTTGGTCGTGTTTGCACCGTCACCTCCACTTTTTCATTGGCCTATCATTCACCTCCATTTGATTGCTTACCCATTTTGAGGAATAGCTGCGAAGAGTGATTTCACTAGCCATCCTTGTGACACTGCCGTGATTGGAAAATTCCAAACCTTACCTGGAATCAGCTGCTACCCGTCTTATCACTCGTTCCTCAAAAGACGAGTCTCCTTTAAGCTCTTTTCAACTGACTCGTAAAATATGAAAAGATTGTCGAGCCATTGGCCTCTCCAGCTCGTTAAAGGGACAGGAAGTGCTATCCCTCCTCTAGATTTTAATCTTTTTGGACCTGAGGGATTATTACACAAAAAGATCGAGCGCTTGTTTTGTTCGGCTCGTTAAAACTATCGAAAAGTCATCCCTTCTATATTGTTTTATACTTTTTCGGACTTAAGGGATTAGATGACGAAAAAGGAATTTTGGAGTTACCTTTACGTTCCTTTTCAGACTCTCTAAAATTGAAAAGGACCGAGTTATCTTTGTCGTTAAACTCGTTAAAAAGATTAATAGTGACAAACTTGTCTTTAGACGAGAACGAGTTTCACTATCGCTAGGCTCCTTAAAACATAGCGATGGGTTTGCCCAAAGGGAAAATTATAGAACAAGCATATGTTATCCTCCTCAAGCTTGCCAAAAATAAAAAGGTACTGGTCAGCAATGGCTGGGGAAAAATTGGGAAGAAAACTCAAAGAAACTTTGTTGGTAGCAAGTCGCTCTTGAACATGACACTTCCACTCTGTGTCCGAGACGGGTTGGGTTGTTTTCATTCACCGGTGACATCACCATGGTCACGCCATAACATCCACATTTGGGGTTAATGCTACCAATCCATCACATTAGTGTCGCCGATATGTTCAAGAGAAGTCATCCAGAGAAGTCACCTATGTCTCACCCACTACCATACATTATACTCCATTCTTTCATGACCGCCACCCTGAACCTTATATCACCAGATCGTTTTCCCCTCCATCAAAATCATTTGCTCCGTTCCATGTCATTGATGTGGGATTCATTAACGCCCTCCTGTGACAGATCACTTCTTTTCGACATTAGCTCATTATCCAAGAAGTTGATGTAGGAACACCCCATTCAGTACTTTGAAGCTTGCATGCCTCAATGGCAAGTTTCTCACTTCCGGCGACAGGTATACATCAATGGCCTTCGACCGAAAGATTTTGCGTGGTGTTTGACGCCAAGCCCTTTATTCACACCACGTGAATTGTACTGCAGTACCTTGAGGGTCATTATCATTATTGGTGATTCCTCTCGCGCTTGTTAACAGTTTACATAATTGACTGGTAATCAAGCGATGTCTTTCCATGTTCGACTTCAGAACATTTCTCACATGGATCGACTTGTACTTCGAGTGAAGATCGGACGAGATTGAAGACCCCGGATCTAGTTTCATCCATCCGGGCTGCGATATATATTCAGGGAAATAAAGACATTAAATGTACAGCATTGCAGCACAAATAATCATCCTACCAAAAGGATGATGGCTCTATCAGAATCATCAGTCTACACTCAGACGGTTGTCTGTCCTATGTACATGAAAATGAATTTATAAAGCTGAGCATGGGAATGCCTGCTTCAGCTAGATCATGAAAATATTATGAAGATAATGTATTGTATTGTATCTTATTACGGGTCTCCTCCCAACATTGAAAGAACTTCGGATCCTCATAATAAACCATTTCACCCGACACCAAAAGGTTAACGACCTCATACTTTATGGGGAAACTGTTATAGAAATTTTTGTGCCCTACAACCTCAAGCATGAAATGTCCATAAACCAAGGGCTCCTAAGTCCCTAAAAGTGTTTTTCTAACCCCTAAAGGAACAAGGTCAATAGATTACAGCTTCTCCCAGAAGTTCTCCATGAAAAACTACTCAAAATTGGTCAAAACAGGATCATTGCAGCTGCTCCACTGGCTAGGTGCATTGCATCTCACCCAAATGCACTATGAGGGTGTGTTGCATTTCAAAACTCCCTTCTGTGGGGTGCGATGGGTGAGAAATGACAAATGGCAGTTTCATTCCGCGAGGTGGAGAGGCAATGGAAGCTTCCAGAATCTTCTCCTGTGACACTTGCCTCACTGAATTCGACCAAGGATGAGTAAGAGGCCCTCAGTCTCCAAGTGGAAGCAAGAACTGACAGAGAGAAGACACTAATCAAATCACAAGCTGACTCATCCCCCTTATAGATATCTATATATGGATCCCTCATCCCAGAGATCCAGAGGCTGGAATTTTGCATATTGTAAGGAATTGTTGTTGGTTTCTAGAGACAAACATCAGATTGTTGGGTGATCTAAGCTTTGTTTGAGGTGAAGAGGGGCTTCTTTGCTGGGAGGTTGATGGTGGGTCGGAACAACTAGTTTTAACTCCTCCTGGATCTTTTCTTGTTTATCAATAAAATCTATTTGAGTTTTCCTCCATGATTTTGTATCATTGATGCTTGTTACATTTGTATGGTCAATTTAAATCTGATCCTAAGTTGTTTATGAATATAGATCCATGTCTTTGTATAGTGTTATGCTTCTGTGATCTTACAGGTACTTTGTGAAGCTGGGCGTGCAAGGGAGCAGGTAGCTGGGGACTATCAAAGAAGAGAGGGATCGAATCAAAGGATTAGCGCAAGATAGAGGTTGGTCTTTCTATTCCTCTCTATCTATAATTCATAAAGGAAAAACATAAGTAGCTTTTCTCTGTTTGTTTTTAAGGCAGCTGTCACACCTTAGTGCTATAGAGCAGTTCTAAATAGACACTTTTCCCTGTAACACTAGACGACCTCACTATCATAGGCACTATTTCTAGAACCTCCATTTTCACAACCTTGGGAGTAGCTCCTTGAGAGGACATAGTCCCTCACGTGCTTGCAGTTTCTATAGGACCTAGTCCTAATGTGATATCGTGAATAACCTTTGTATTTGACTCGGGATACTGATCAAACACAGGGCTTGCAAGAAAATCCTCAAAGAACTCACGACTCATGTTCAACAGACAAGACGACACAAAAATTCTAAAAATGCAAAGTGTTTCTCACTAGATGGCCACACGTATTTTATAGGCATATTTGAATTCAAATTCAACCATTCCCCCCATAATCCATCCATAAATTATAGATTGGCGACAAATTTCCAAATATTTCACACTTAAATTCAGCCTTAAATGCCTTAAATTCCAGCCACCCGCTCCTCTTAACCATCTTTTGGTAGTCAAATCATGAATAGTGATGGTAACTGTCACTTTCTCACTACACTGCACTATCTCCCATCTTATAGCACAATTACCTTTACACTTCTTCTGGTACTGTGACACCCTCCTGTTTCACGAAGACCCCTTGTCGCACAACTCTACAACCTGGGTAGTGTATTTATTGTCTCACGCCTCCTTGTAGCTACCTCGAGCACCAAAATTGTGCTACCATCATCTAGTCATCGGGTCGGATCCCCAGTGTATAGCTTCAACTAGCCTCCATTTACCTTTCCCGGAAATGGATCGCCATTCAATTTCACAAGTTGAACTACTCCACCATTGGTAATCTCCTTAATGACATATGGCCCCAACTAGTGCAACTAGAATTTTCCACGAAACTTATCACTTTTACTGTCATATAATAACACTAAATCATTTACCTTGAAGGTGCACAGTTTGATGTGTCAATCATGCCATGGATTTTTTTGTTCCTTCTGATCCTGTTGATGGAATCCATCCAAAAATCTATCTTCCTCGAGCTCTTTCATATACGTGAGCCGTTCCTCTAAGACTCCATGGTCTTCCATCCCTATGAATGATGCTATGCATAGACTAGGAACAATATACTCCATAAGCATCACAACATTTACGTCATAGACCAACCTAAAAGGTGTCTGACCAGTAAGCTTTCTATAGGTAGTTCTATAAGCCCACAACACAGCCGGTACGTCCACATCCCAATCATTCCTTTGTGCATTGTAAACCATTTTTAGTGCATTCTCAAATATCTTATTAAACGCTTCAACCATCCCATTGGCCTGAGGATGAAATGGCATACTCTCCTACTGATAAACTTGGAACTCCTCTGTTAGTACGCTGATCATTTCATTGAGCAAATGCATACCGCGATCACTTGTCAAAATCTTCTGGCAACTAAACCTTGTCAACACATACTCAAAAAAAAAATTGTTGTTGCTTCCCCTGTGCAGTCCTTCATGAGTTGTGCCTCCGCCCATCTGGTTAAATACTTAGTCCTGGTGATGATATACCACGCACTTGTCTTATTTCCTAGAGGCTGAATCAGTCCTACAAAATCAATTGCCCATTTCTCAAATGGCTGCAATGATACCTATGGATTGAAAGGTAGCTCATCCCTTCACGCTGGCCTACCGGTTCTCTGACATGCATTGCGCACCCTACAATATGGTTTGGAATCCTTATGCAATGTTGGCCACCACAACCCAGTGCGTAAACTATTTTGTGTTGTTTCTTTCCTTGCATAATGGACTCTTGCAGCTCCTCCAATGGCTTAAGCTAGGATACTATTTCATTCAAAATCAGGCACATAACATCATAGTATCTCATCTGATCAAATCTTACACAAGTGACCTGTAATAACCAAAAAATCTTCCACGTGCACCACCAATTTCTTCCTCGGTTGACTAGCGTATCCTTCTGTACCTGTTCTTGTAGTCAGGAAGTGGATAATGTCTAGAAAGTGATTGTCATCTACACGCACCGCAAAGAGCTGCATGTCAAGGAGCCCTTCCTCTAAATTGATAAGCCCCTCTCTTGTTTTAATGTGCAACAGATGATCTCGCTCTGCATTGAATCACCTTGCCTTCACTTTATTTTCAAATAATACTCCTGAAACAACAATAACCATCTGCATATTCCCCCCTACAATGCAGGCTTGTTGACTAGGTACTCTAATGCTAAATGTTCTGTATACATCTTAAAATGTCTGCCGAGTAGGTAATGTCTGAACTTCTGGAGCACGTACACCCTAGCCAACCCTTCGCACTTTATCATCAAGTAATTATTTTCGACCTTAGACAACTTTCTACTCGCAAATGCTATAGGGAAATCCAATTCTCCTTCACCAGCTAATGTTAGCACTCCTCCCAATGCAATACATGATGCATCCACATGCACATAAAGTTCCTTCTTCCAATCAAGGAAGACGAGGATCGGTGCGGTGACCATTATTTCCTTCGATATATCTAGAATCTGCTAGCATTCATCATCCCACTAGAATGTAGCATCATTCTTTAATATCCTTTGCATTGGCACGGTAATCTAGGCATAGCTCTTGAAGAACTTCCGATAGTATCCAGAATGAACCAGTTTTGCATGCAACTCTTTAACACTTCTTCCTGCATCCAAACTAATTATAACTACGATCTTAGTAGGGTCCACCATTAAACCTTGTTTGCACACCACATGACCCAGCAAGATTTCGAAAGGGACATAGAACAAACATTTTTTCAAGTTTAGCACGATCTGATACCTCCAACACGTGCTGGTGTGAGAATGATCATAGTAGCATGGTAATTATTTTGACATGATTTATAATTATTTGTTTATACATGCACAACATTTTTATAAGAAGCATGTTGTGATACTATATTTACATCTCATGTATGCACATGAACAGATGTTAAAAGATATCTTTTAAAGACTAATTATTGATTGATTAATACTTTATCTAACATGTTAGAAAAGTTTGTTGCCGAGAAGAATGACAGGAAAGGATGGTGATTTGTACAAAAGACAAATTATTTTTAACATTGTGGCAGATAAGAACTAACAGTCCGTGTTAATGAGTACGAGTTGTAGGATGTTCCACTGATGGAACAATCATGCCACAAGGATATAGAGTGTAGTGGTTTGTGGGTAAATGTTTTCATGATGATTGTAATATATTTTAGCTATGTATGTTGTATTTTAATGATATTTCATTGTAATATTTTATAACAATTAATAAGGGATGGACTCCCTTAAAAGCCATTAAGTGTGGGGTGAACACCGTCACGAGCAGTTAATAATAAAATTAAATGTTTTTTAGTTTTCACCCTACAAGGTTTCGAGGGTATATCAGTGTTCAATGATTGGATTGCTTATTATGACAGTTTGGAGATGTTGATCCCTTTCATTATCTGATGTTGTGTTGTAACGGCTGCAACACCCTCTTAAATTTTGGCTTACATCCAATTTTTGGGTGTCCCTTTAGTTTTTACTTGATGTTTGAAATCAATCAGGCTCACTCTGTGGGCTCATGTTGAGTCTTTTAACCCTCTTAGATTGATCGTTTAACGGACAACATTTTTCATGTTTTCACAATATCACGCTTGCAACCATATTCTGGTCATGCACAAGGTTTTCGCTTTGTGTGTTTATGTTGTATTCGCTATGTAAATACCCATCCCACTCACACACAAAGTTGTATGCACTATCAGGCAAGCATCGTTGTGGTCATTCAATGATCTATCACAAGCGTTGTGCTTATCGCTCGCACCGTTGGTTAGTCATGTTGAGCATATGTTGTCTTGATGGTTTGAGGCGTCTTGACATCAAGTTATGTTGAGTGCGTGTTCACAAATGTTGCATATGCACAAATTCAATCGCTCACACACTTAGTTATTTTGCTGAAGTTATGATGACTAGATCACCCTCCAATAGCCAGACATTCACCCAGAAATCGACTTGACTGACTGTCACCCAGAATAGTATAGGAGTGTCCAACAAGCCATTTTCATCTATGCTGCCCACAAGCTAATCAATCAACCCTCCTGTTGGTTGACTACAGAGTTTGACCGGGCAGTGACCTCGGGACTCACTCCCCTCGAAAATTGCATAGAAGTTGCAGGCCTTACCCACTCCGCTGACTGAGAAAACTATGTAGATAGGCCAAACAAACACCAAGTGTTTGACCCTCTCTCCCCTCAAGAATTGTGCATTTTTTCTTGCCAATCACCAAGACAGTCGTTCAGCTATTCACCTAGAAAACTATGCAGATCATGAGCAAGCACCTTTATAGTCCAACATCGTGCTCAACTTAGAAACTACACAGAGGTGTTGAGCAGGTCAGCCTCAAATAAATTGCACAACTTTTGCCTCTAGCAAACCTTACAACCTGCCAGCTCCCTCGAGGAATTGGGTAGTTTTCACTGCCAAGCCCACTTCCAGCTCCCTCCAGAAATTATGCAATTTTTTCTGCCTAGCCTCCTGAAGCTTGCAGCTAGTTCCCCCAAGAATTATGCATTTTTTGCTGCCAAGGTCCTCTACTGCACAAACTACTCCACCCAATTAATTGCATAGATCTTCCCTCTAGTTGAGCTAGATCCTACAGACAATCATTGCTAATTCAAATTGTCCTTCTCAATCTCCTAGTGAACTCTGCGCAATTTTCACCCATCTTGAAACTTTTTCTACATGGTTTCGAAGCCTTGTCCTCGCTCCCAATCACCTGCATCCAAAAGCGAACAATCATGCATCATGGTACAGTTAAGGTTTATGGATTTGATGTTGTCTCATTATTAGTGATTGCAAATATAGGTACATGAACAAACATGATGCGACGACGGATGGGATGAACAAGGAGAGGACATGGAGAAGTATGTGTTCACAAATGGATGAACAAACAATGCATTCAAAAATTATGTGTTCACGAATGGATGAACAAAGGATGCATGCGAGAAGATGTGTTCATGAATGGACAAACATGCAAAGATGTGTTTGCTGATGCATGAAAGGATGAACACGCGAAGATGTGTCCATGGATAGAGGAATGAGCGAACATGCGATGAGACATTTTCCTGAACGGACAAACATGTCAAGCATGTCAATGTACAAACAAAGGAGAAACATTCACATGCAATATCAAGGGAACTCAATGAAAATTGAGGTCTCTACACACCTTTCCATGTGCAGGTAAAGCTATGATACACAAAGAGGACATCCATCACTCAGCAGCACTACAACTCGACATGCATGCCAGTAGCAACACCAACATACCAACATTGTCATGTCGAGTTGTGTCATAAGTCATGTCAGCCACATCACTATTGTGGGCCATACTATTGTCAATCAATTTAATGTAATATGGAATTCCAAGAGACCCACCTATAATCAGAAGAGCCATGTAATCTGAAAGGTCATGAAAGTCAAATAGTCATGAGGGAAGTAGAACAACCACAAGGGCTAATTTCACCCTTGGCTATAAATACGCCCTCATTTGTACATTCAAAATACTTTTCACCTTGGCTCCTCCCACATAGCCTTGAGAGTCTGTAATTTTTTATTGGAGGAGTAAGTAGTGGCTCCAATGCCCTGCCCATGGGTTTAGTGATGTATGGTGTATCAATGTGTCCTGGAACTTTTGCTTAATTCATAAGCTCACTCACAAGCCAACACATTTTCAAACATGTGTTATAACTGTTTGTAAGAATTAATCTTGAACACTTGTAATACATGTTGGTTTAACATGTGTTAAATGATTGAACTCATTCAGTTGTTATAATACATATATTGATGAAAATGTGTTGTATATGTTGTTAACATTGTCTTTCTCATCTTGGTTACTCCCCAGACATCAGACAAAACATTTCATGTAAAATAGTTCTAACGATCATCGCACTCACATGGACTGCCCGTTGGCTATTATATGTGATATCTTCCTTTGCATGTTTTGACAACCAAATTCGGGTGGATTTATCTTCTGGAAGTTGTGCATGTCCTATTGTGTTGTGTGTCTTTAATAGATTTTGGGCTTTATCCCATCTGACATGAGACTCACTCCTACCCTCTCTCTACTGTGAAAGAACGTTGACACATGTAACACTAGCATTCACGAGGCACATGAATCTTAATGTTTGAAGACAAAGTAGACCACTATCTCCTGCTGAGAAGCAAGACCTAAGGAAAATATTTAAGATAATGGAAATTGGGCCACCATACCAGATGGGAGTCCTACAACAAATGGTGTGAGGTCTAGTTGGGAATTCATACATGGGAGATCCCTTGAATGTTGGCGAGTCCAACACTAGCAACACTTCTACCACTAGAAGGAGAGTCAGCAGTTGTTTATGGATGAATTTCCTCTCACATCCACTCATGAATCATCTAGTCAAGGAAGTAACTTGCACTCCCTACGACCTACACTTTGTCCATCCCATCACCTGCCAATTTGTGCGGTCGGACTAATCTCAAGAATCTAATGCATAAAGAAAGCTAAAAACCACTCTCATAGGGGTTGTTGTATCATCAGTGGAAAAACTAGTTTTTTCCACACTTGAAGTTCTGGTAGAATCTGTTGAGGACAGAGAGGAACCTCCAGTCATCTGACAAGGAGGACAAGACACCCTCATGATCTTCTGCTCAGGCTACGGTACAGGAGGTGGAGGGGAAAGAAGTAGAGGAGGTAGAGGCAGAGAATAAACAATAGACTCAGATCCAGAGCCCTCAAATTCTGAAGAAGAGGAGGAGGATGAAGAGCAAGAAGACATGGCTAACCAAAATCTGGAATGGATGACTCACCGACCATTGGCTCTCCAGGGTGCCTTGCATAAGATGTTGAAGCACTTGGAGACAATGATCACAAAGTTTGATCCTGACATCACAGTGAAGGCAGAATATCACTTAAACAATTTATACCTTCAACCATAGACACTTGAGGTACCCTATCATGACATTGCATGTAGATTTTTCCCATGTACCTCGGATGGTTGCATAGATGAATGGTATCACAACTTTCCTGTCAACTCCATACGAAAATTGGGTAAGTTCAAATATATGTTTCTCGAAAGGTTTTTTGATGACAAGATCCAAACTATGTTACTCAAAGAATTGGGAAGCCTCAAGGTAGTGGGGGAAGAAAAGGTAAACGATTTCAATCATAGGTTTTTGCGCATATTGAATAATTTTGCAGGAGACATGAAACCTCATGACTTCATCACCATCGATTACTACATGTTCGTTCTGCCAACTGACATTGTGTAGTTCATCATGTGAGCTGTGAAACCAACACTATTATAAAACTGCGAAGAGGCAATCACTATTGAAAAGGACCTGCTTGCGATTGGAGATATCTAGGATGATGAGCTAGTGAAGCACTCCAGAGAGGTGACTAGGAAGCCACATGATGTGGCGAGGACGGGTAAGGATAGGGAAACAACTGATATTGAAACCCTTACTCGCTTTGTCAAGAACTTGACAACAGAAGTGTCTAAGCTTAAAGAATGAATAACAGACACATCTATGAGTAGCCAACCACCCAAACAATGACAAAGAAGCATGTCATCAGGTACCAACCACTTCAAGAACAAAACTAAGTAGAGCTCCAACTTAGTATTCTAGGTCAATGATTGCATGATCAA
Source organism: Pinus tabuliformis (assembly GCA_031772625.1). Classification (NCBI taxonomy): domain Eukaryota; kingdom Viridiplantae; phylum Streptophyta; class Pinopsida; order Pinales; family Pinaceae; genus Pinus; species Pinus tabuliformis. The sequence goes on from CM062820.1 coordinate 1,339,078,023, forward strand.
CAAATTTTGTTCATTTCATGAAGACAAGCACCTAGAAGGGTCCTGTTCGGACTGCAAATGAGTTACAGGCTCTGTATGTGACCAAATGACAAACATGTCGAGTAGATTGTAGTCATAGCCATAAGACACAGATGATCAAGAAGATGCTACACCTAATTGGACCTCAAGCGTTGGGCAAGTGATTAACATTTATCATTGTAAGGAAGTAGCACAGAAGATGAACACTGAGAAGCAACTCCAAAAGAAAAACGAGTGTTAGAATCTCAGAACTAAAGGGGCTCCCCCTAAAATTGGGGAAATGAAACAAAAGCTCGAGTTGCTGAGGAAGGTTGATTCACTAGCCATCCAAAAGAAGAAGTGAAAATAAAGCCTGGAAAGATATCGGTGGACAAAGGTACATCCATGAGCAACAAGCTGAAAAAAAACACCTTCGGACAACACGAATACCATTCTTACCCCAGACACCTTGGTGAGTCCACCCCCTTTGGATTACAACATTGTGGAAGACATGAAGAAAACTTACACAAACATCAGTTTATGTGAGTTGGCTAAGATCGAGTGTCAGCGGGACATCTTGGTGCTCACACTAGGGAAGTCATTGACATACAGCACAACCTCTATCGGTAAGGGAGAAAGAACACCTCCTAGACCACTTTCAACTATGCTAAACACATTCCAAATGGAAGAAGCAAAGATTGTTTTCCCTCCATTCCTTCTTTGACTCAAAGTATTCAACTGTAATGTTCATAACTATTTGGTTTATTCTCACGCAACAACGAACATCATGCCACTCTCCATTGCTAAAAATATCAATGCCTAGTTGAGCAAGACATCCAATCAAATCATCCAACATGATTGGACATCTGTACTAGCCATTGGTGAACTTCACGATGTGATTAGCGGACTATCTCACGATGGTCGAGTTCACTAGTGCATAAACATTGTTGTTGTCAGCGTACCGATAGTGTTTGGCTTACTACTCAGCAAAGACTGCTCCAACAACATGAACAGATACTTTGATATAGACTAGTTGCACTTATGGCTTCCATACAAGGGCAAGAATAATCTAATCCAGGTGTTATCTAAGAGATATATGAGGCACAATGTCACTCCGCTCAATGGTGAAAATGAACCGTTGGCCTTCGCATAGCTCATGTTTGAGAACTACCTCTTGGAAGGGGTGTTATGCCACATGGCCAGCCCCAACCCCACCAAACACAAAGTTAGGTATCCTTCATTGCCCAACTAATGAAAATTACATAGGTATAGTACATTATAACAATAATAGTAGTAGCATCAATAGTAGCAGTAGTGCAAGCATGTCGAACAGTCTGTGTACAGATGAGTTGTGGACCATGTACTTCGACGGATCAAAGACACAGGATGGCTCAGGAGTTGGACGTTTGTTTATTGACCGAAACAACAAGAAGCATCCAATATCGATGTTGGGTGTGGAGCCTGATTATCTTCTTTATTTAGAGGTATCACCGCATTGGACCCCCTTTCATAGTGTGGTGGAAACACAACCCATTAATGCGCGTCGCCATTGGGGTCCAGTGGGGGTATGTAAAACTGCCTTGTAAAATGTTGTAATTTCATAGCCAATTTGGGCCATTTACTATGTGGAAATCTGGAAGTATAAGTTATGTTTAATTTAGGGTTTTTTTCCTACAAGGAAACCCTTAACTATATATGAGGGAATTGTATTGTGGTTATGTACATGTGTGTTCTGAGCAAGAAATAGAAGGATATTGTGTGAGAGCGGAGAGGGAATTACAACAGATCTATTATAGGTTGTATCTCTTCATTTTGCTAGATAATATAAAAGGGAGGACCGATAGCTTCTCCTAGGACATAGGCAAAATTGGTTAACCACATATATATGTGTCTCTCTTGTTTTATCCGTTTTGTGTGTTTATATTTCTGCAATATTTTATGTGTTCCATTTCTCTGTAATATATAATTTTCTAACACTCGAGTCATGAAAACCATTGCTAAATACAAAGCACTCATGTTGGGCTTCCAAAAGGCCATTAGCCTCAATTTCGTTGCACTCAAAGTGGTAGGTGATTCAGAAATAGTGGTACGACAGGTACGTAACACCAGTCATTGTTTATCACCACATCTCAAAAGTTACTAGCAAGAGGTATGGCGATTGATCTCTAACTTCCAAACATTCAATATCACTACTTTACTAAGAATGTGTAATGCACCTGCCAATTATTTGGCAAACGCATCTTCTAGAATATCACCACTTAGGATAGATTTACTATTCAAATTTTTTATAGACCATCTATCCCGGATAACATAACTAATTTACGCGTAATTGATGATGATCAACAGATACTGCGTTTCATGGCCAACACTAACACCTTCAAGTTTGCAACAATAGACGATGACGAGCATGAGAAATATTTGCAAGATGGGATGAATATCAAGAAAGGCCACCTCATCTTTAGGGGTGTGGCGACTTTGAAAATGTTCTATGACCTACAAGAACGCTTCTGGGTGCCGAGGAATAGAAAAACTCACATCTCTAACATGATGAATGAGCTCATTAACTTGGGAACATAACAAGATCCAAAGTTCATCAATATTTGTACATTTTGCACATAGCAGGAGTGACAAGCCTTTGTCTTCCTGTTCAAACAATACCGTGATATGTTTGCGTGGACATACGGTGATTTGAAAAATTACGACAACTGAGAAATCCAACACATCATTCTGATCAAATAAGACGTCAAGCCATATTAGTTGAACTTGAGGAAAGTGAATCTGTCACTTGAACTGCTCATACAAAATTAGCTCACCAAGTTGTTAGATGCATGGATTATATACAGAGTTCGTCATTCTACTCAATTTCCAAATATTTTTCCTGTGCAAAAGAGGTACGAGGAAATCTGCTTGTGTGTTGATTCCCCGAATTTGAACTGTAGCTCAGACAAAGAAAACTACCTAGTTTTGTCTATGGATCACATTCTACAAACAATATTTGGGGCACATATATTTTCTCTAATTGACAGGTTTTCAGGATATAATTAGGTTCTAGTAGCTAAACATGATAGACTCAAAACTACATTCTGTAACAAGTGGGGTATTCTTACATACAAATGAATGCCATTTGGGCATGTGAATGCAGACACAAGCTTTCAGCATGCCATGGACATCACCTTCCACAGACTCATCAGAAAGAGTGTAGTCGTATACCACAATGATGTTACTATATTTTCAAGAAATGAGAAGACCACTTACACTATTGGAAGAAAATTTTTGAGTGATGCCAGAAAAATGTGATTTCCTTGAATCCCAAAAAGAGAATATTCGTAGTTTTTTAGGGGAACCTCCTTGGACACATCATTTCCAAGAGTAGGATCGAGGTTGATACAGACCAGGTCCAGACCATCACACAGATCCCACACCTATCCAACAAGAAAGCAATGCAGTCCTTCTTGGGAAAGATAAACTTCCTATGGAAGTTCATCTCGGATTATTCATAGATAGTCAAACCCATCCAAGCCATGATCAAGAAGGACGTGATTTAAAGCTGGGGAAAGAGGGAAAAGTACACATTCACCCATATAAAACAAGTTATTGTAGAAGAACTTGCACTCTATAGCATGGACTTCAACAAATATTTCCTGCTATACACCTTTGCCTCTGATGACTCGCTCGCTACATTACTTACTCATAAGGAAGAAGTGAACAATGAACATCCCATATCCCTCATGAGTGCAAGCACTCAAGGACCTACACTTAATTACCCCACTATTGACAAGAAAGCATATTCAGTATACAAGGCGGTGAAACATATCAGACCCTACTTGCTAAAAAACCATTACATAGTCTATGTGTCTAGCTGAGCAGTCTGTTCACTACTTGCACAACAAGATTTGGGTCAACGAAATGCCAACTGGATGACATTCTTGCAAGAATATGATATTGACATCAAGTCAATTCACACTTTCAAGGGTCATGGTCTCTAAAGACTAACAGCTGAGGCAGTACACACAAAGAACAAGATCTCGCTAATTGGGAGCAGGAAATTGAGATGTATGATGTAGTGCACCAGTACCTTGAGCATGGAACCATACCCTCTCACTTTTCCATCAAATAGAAGAGGGTGTTGTGTCTCAAAGATTTAGCTTATGAGTTGGGGCACGGAGTGCTTTACAGAAAGCACAACAATGGAACCGTGCTTAGGTCCCTAGAGGCACATGAATGTGAGAAGGTTTTGCAAGATCTACATGACGAACCAATTGGGGGTCACTTCGAGGGAAATACCACTGCACATAAAGTTATGTGATTCAGTTTCTACTAACCAAAATTATTCAAGGATTCACACACTTACACCTACAAGTGCCTAGTCTGTTAGCAATGCCCCAATAGAATGCGAAGGTAAGTAGCCCCACTGCACCCTGTTGTAGTAACTGAACCATTCCAACTATGGGGCCTAGAAATCATCAAGGAAATATTCACACATTGATCAAAATAGTACTACTACATTTTGAGAGCAACCGATTACTTCACGTAGTGTACATAAGCAGTTATACTCAAGCAAGTGAGTGAATCGGAGGTCATCAGCTTCCTCTAGCAGAACATCATCTCACACCTTGACATTTCAGTATCACTTGTGTTTGATAATGAAACTTACTTTTCATCTTTGAAGCTTTATGATTTTTCATTACAAAATGGTATTGTGCTTAAACACTCATCTAACTACTACCTATGGGGAAATGGTCTCACAGAATCCACAAACAAAACCATTATTTATATAATCAAAAAGACTGTTTACTCTGAGCAGCATAATTGGTGCCCTTCCTTGAGGAATTATTTATGGGTTGACCATGTAACACCCAAAACATCTTTGAATACCACATCGTACTTCCTGATATATGGCAAATAATCCATCCTACTGGCCAATATCTGCTTGCCTGTGCTTCAGTTGTCTCAAGAATCCCAGGGCAAGCCTTGTGTGATAGTTCAGTGTAGGAAGAACACACTTCACAAAATACAAGAAGAAAGGATGAAAGAAAATAAAAGTTTACACACCACCAGAACCATATCAAGAGATGGTTTGAGAATAACTCTGCAAGGAAAGCTAACTTCAATGTTGGTGACCTAGTCTTGAAATGGGATAAACCCCATGAAGGCAAAGGCAAACATGTGAAGTTCCAATCCCTGTGGATTGGTCCATACACATTCCATGAGAAGCTTGGCCCACAGACATACCATTTCCAATCACTTAATGGGAGGATTGACAACCTTCCTTTCAATGGCCAAGATCTCAAACACTATTTTCAATAGGCTGGGTAGCGCCCTATGCCATCTACATAGTCTTATTACTCCTTGTTGTTTTATTTTTTTCTTTGTTCACTATGCTTAATATTTTTGTTTCATTTTTTTTTTGTTGGTACCCTGCTATTTTTGTTTCCAAAAATAAGTGTTGTCCTCTACTGAGTTATGGCTTTTGAATGAGTATGTGGCTTAGATCTAAAGAGATTTGTGACACTACAGCACTTGGCCAGTCTTATGTTTGTCTTCTCTGTGCTTGTTTATAAGCTTCGAACGATGAACTCTTGACAGAAAATACAATCTGTCCACAAGGTAAGCTTGGGTCCAACCATGAACCTGTGTCCGCACTGGAAAACCCCATGCTTGTACTCAGTCTTCTGCTTAGTGTGATCAAGCTTATCCAACTAGTAGAAACAGAGACGAGGAAAATCCAAATGGGAAAACCTATGCCAAACGTCTTACATGTGTCTTTGAAGGAACAACTTCTTCTACTCTCAATAAGTCAGGATCCCTATTCTGCCCCAAAAATAAATAAGTTCTTATGCACAACCATCTTTAAAAAAAACACAAGGGCAAAAGAAGAGAAAGGCTTCCTGGGAAGAGAGTTGAAGCATGCAACTCCATCAAGCTACTGACCAGGCTCGCTGGTAGCAGAGCAACACCAAAAATGAAAACTTATACTATGAAATTTTTTAACTCATGATCCAAACTACCCTTCCTAATTTCGAAACACTATGATCAAGATGAAACTTTTTGTTGTGTTTAACTGAGTTGGCAAAGGGTGAAGCATTCCTATCCATGGGGTATGTGGGGAAGCCAATGTAACCCATATAGTGATCCAATACTCCATGAAATACCAAGGCCCTGTGTTGTCAATGAACCAAAACAGAGGAGCTGCAACACCCTTCAAAATTTTGGACTGCATCCAATTTCAGAGCCTCCCTTGAGTTTTTAGTTGATGTTTGAAATCACTCAGACTCACTCTGTGCACTTGTGTTGAGTCTTTGTACCCTCTTAGCTTGACTATTCAATGAACAACTTTTTGGATGTTGGTCACAATATCATGCTTGAAACCATGTTTTGGTCATGCACAAGATTTTTGCTTCCTGTGTACATGTTGTATTCGCTATGTATATACCTGTCGCACTCACACATGAATTTGTATGCACTGTCGCGCAAGCATCATCACAGTTCTTCAATGATCTATCACAAGCATCGTACTTATTGCTCGCATAGTCAGTCAATCATGTTGAGCATATGTTGTCTTGATGGTTTGAGGCATATTGACGTCAAGTTATGTCGAGTATGCGTTCACAAAAGTCGCATATGCACAAATTCACTCGTTCACACACTTAGTCACTTTGCTGAAGTTATGATGACTGAATTATCCTCTAACGACTGGACCTTCACGCTGCAATCAACTTGGACCACAGTCACCCGGAACATCAAAGAATTGTCCCACAATCCATTTCTCTCTACATTTCTTACAAGTTGATCAATCAACCCTCTTACTGGTCAACTAGAGAACTTGACCAAGTTGTGACCCCGAGACTCAATACCCTAAAATATTATGCAAAACTTGTAGACCTTGCCTGCTCTACTCACTAAGAAAACTATGCAGAAAGGTCAGATAGACACCAAGTGTCTATCCCTATCTCCCTTTAATAATTGTGCAGTTTTTCCAGCCAGTCACATAGACAACCGCCTGGATTCTTACACAGAAAACTACGTAGATTTCTGAGTAAGCCCCTCAGCAACCCAACATCTCAATCTGCTCAAAACCTGTGAAAATATGTTCAACATGTAAACCTCCTAGTAATTGCACATTTTTTTGTCTCTAGCAAACCCCGCAGCCTGCTACCATCTCCATCCAAGAATTCTATAGTTTTCGCTGCAAAACCATCCCGCTACCAGCTCCCTCCATGAATTGTACAATTTTTGCTACCAAGCCTCCTCAAGCCTGCAGCCAACTCCCTTTAGGACTTGCGCAATTTTTTAGGCCAAGGCCCTTTGCAACACAAACTTCTTCAACCCAGAAATAGAGCAGATCTACCTTCGAGCTAAGCCAGATCTCGTGGGTTGTCACTACTGATTCAGATTTCCCATCTTAGTCTCCCAGTGACCTCTGCGTAACTTTTACCAGCAGTGCCCAAAGCTCGCACCACTGCTTGAAACTTGCCCTGCACAGTTTCGCAACCTTGTCCTCTCTCCTGGACACCTATATCCAAAAGAGAACGATCATGCATCATGGTAGACTAGGATGTTTATGGATTTCATGTCGTCTCATCATGAGTGATTGTAGATACAGGTACATGAAAAAACATGATGTGGTGACGGATGGGATGAACAAGGAGAGTACATGCAAAAAGGATGTGTTCATAATGAGACGAACAAACGATGCATGGGAAAAGGATGTGTTCGCGTATGAACAAACAAATGATGCACGTGAGAACATGTGTTCACGAATGGATGAACATGTGAGTATGTGTTCGTGGACAGATGAATGGATGAACATGCAAAGATGTGTTGGCGGATGGACAAATGTGCAAACATGCGAAGATATATTTTCATGAGTGGATGAACATGTCAAGCATGACAAAGTACAAGAAAAGGAGCAATGTGCACATGCAACATCGAGCGAACCAAATGACCATCGAGGACTCCACACACCATGCCATGCGAAGGTGAAGCTATGATACACCAAGAGCACATACATCACTCAGCAGCACTACAGCTCGACATGCACACCAACAACAACATGAAAATACCAACACCATCATGTTGAGTCATGTCATAAGTCATGTCGGCCACATCACTACTGTGGGCCATACTCTTCTAAATCAATGTAATGTAACGTGGAAGTCCAAGAAACCAACTTGTAGTCTAAAGAGTCATGTAATCTAAAAGGTGATGAAATTCAAACATTCATGAGGATTGAGTACATGCAAAAGAATTTTCACCTTGGCTCCTCCCACATAGCCTTGAGAGTTTGTAATCATCTCTTTGAGGAGTGAGTAGTTGCCATAATTCCCTGCCCATGGGGTTAATGATGTATGGTGTATCGATTTGTCTCGGTGCTTTCACTTAATTTCGAAGCCTACTCACAATCCAACATGTTTTCACACATGTTGTAACTATTTATAAGGATTAATCCTGAACACTTATAATACATGTTTCTTTAACCTGTGTTAAACAATTGAACTCATTCAGCTATTTTAATAAATATATTAATGAAAATGTGTTCTATAATTTGTTAACATTGTCCTGCCCATGTTGGTTACTTCCCTGAACATCAGACATAACATTTCACATAAACTGGTTATAACAACCATCACACTCACGCAAACTTCCATGCTAGCCATTTTACGTGCTATCTTCCTTTGTTTGTTGTGACTACCAAATTCGTGTGGATTTCTCTTCCAAAAAGTGTGTATGTCCTATTGTGTTGTGTGTCTCTTACAGAGCTGGGGATTTCCGCCATCCGACTTGAGACTCACTCCCACCCTCTCTCTCTATTATGAAAGAACCTTGACACAATTAACACTAGCATTCACCAGGCATGTGAATCTCCTTGTTGAAGGACGAAGCAGACAACTATATCATGATGACAAGCAAGAGCTAAGGAAAACATTTAAGATAATGGAAACCGGTCCATCATACCAGATGGGACTCCTGTACCAAATGTTGTGAGCTCTATTTGGGACTTCATACCAAGGACATCCCCTGACTGTTGGCAGGTCCAACACCATCAACATTTCTGGCGCTAAAAGGAGGGCCGCCAGGTGTTTATGGCTGAATTTCCTCTCACACCCATCCATAAATCATCAGGTCAAGGAAGTAACTTGCACTCCCTCTCACCTATGCGCGAATCTGTAGTTGGTTACTCCTCACCTCCAAGGACTCAACACGAAATTTCATATCATCACCTGCACTCTGTCCGTCCCATCACCTGTTAGTTCGCGAAAGTAGTCAGACTGATCCTAGAAATCCAACATCTTCCATATGCATGAAGAAAGAGAAAAACCACTCCCATAGGGGTGGTTGTATCATCAGCAGAAGAAGCATTTCTAACCACACTTGAAGATCTAGCAGAAGTTGTTTAGGTTGGATAGGAGCATGCTGTCTTCTGACAGGTGGAATGGGACACCCTCATGTTCTTTGGATCAGACTCTGATACAGGAGGTGGAGGGTAAGGCAACAGAGGAGGAAGAGTCCAAGATGAACCAATAGACTCAAAGCCAAAAGCGTCAGATTCTGAAGAAGAGGACGAGGACGAAGAGCAAGAAGACATGGCTGACCAAAATCTGGAGTGGATGATTCAGGGACCATTGGCTCCCCTGGGTGCTTTGCACAAGATTTTGAATCGCTTAGAGAGGATGATCAAAAGGTTTGATCTTGACAGCAAAATTAAGGTAGAAAGATCACTTAGACAACTTGTACCTATATCTACAAACACTGGAGGTACATTATAATGACGTTGCATGTATATTGTTCTCATGTACCTTGGATGGTCACACAGTCAGATGGTATCAGAACCATCCTGTCAGCTCCATAAAAAATTGGGGTATGTTGAAAAGTACATTTCTGGAAAATTTTGTTGATGACAAGACCCCAACCATGTTACTCAAAGAATTGAGAAGCCTCAAGGTGGTACGAAAAGAAAAGGTGGAATATTTCAATCATAGGTTTCTACGCATATTGAATAAGTTTGCAGTAGACACGAAACGTCATGACTCCATCGCTTTTGATTACTACATGTCCACACTACCAACTGGCATTGTGCAGTTCGTCAAGCGAGCTGTGAAACCAACATTGTGAGAAAATTTCGAAGAGATAATCATTACTGAAAAGGACCTATGTGTGATTGGAGTTATCAAGGATGATGTACCAGTGAAGGAATCGAAAGAGACGAGCAAGAAGATAAAGGGTGCAGTGAGGAAGGGTGAGGATAGGGAAACAAATGATATTGAAATGCTTACTCACCTTGTCAAGAGCTTGACAACAGAAGTGTCTGAGATTAAACAATGAACAATGGACACATCTGTGAGTAGCCGACCACCCAGAAAAATACAAGGAAACATGTCATTAGGTAACAATGAATTGTGTTCATTTCGTGAAGACAATCACTTAGAAGGGTCTTGTTCGGACTGGAAACGAGTAGCAGGCTCCATATGCGATGAAATGACAAGCATGTCAAGCAGTTCACAATCATAGCCAGAAGACACATATGATGACAAAGATGTTGCCTTAAGCATTGCGTGAGTGATTAGCATGTATTAGCGTGCGCAAGCAGCATAGAAGATGAACACCGCGAAGTAGCCCCAAAAGGAAAATGAGTGTTACAATCTAAGAAGTAAAGGGGCTCTGCCCACAATTGGGGAAATGAAACAAAAGTTCGAGCTGCTGGTGAAGGTTTTCCTTTGTTGGGGTGGGGATATGAATGATTTGGGTGAGGATAATAGTAAAATTGGGTGACATGCAATGATATTGTGCTATGAGCTTCTTGGGAATAATGCTTCACACAACTGCCACTTTGAATCACAATTGGGGAGAATAAAATGCAAATAATACTAAGGGAAACAACGACTAATGCTAGGATATTACTATAAATTGGATTTATAACTCACTCTTGATTTATGGCTAGATCTCATTGGGTTACTGAATGAACAGATGTGCCCATTCCTTTTTTTATAGGCATCGATAACTAATGAGAGGAATATATTAATATGTATCTGGAATGGGAACTCCAACTGCATATCCACCTACATTTGATGGATATGAACCTCTTTCAATTGCCTATGCTCCTTCAGCTACATCTTGACAACTTTCTCCAAGAATTTTTGGTGTTAACATTGGTGGCAAGGACACAACCTCTGGAATGATAAGTTATCTCATTAATATACTTAAAAATTTTCATAGTTATGCGCATAGTGGATAATAAATGTTACTATTGGGGAAGAGTTAGGTAGTTTAGTAAAATATTTAATATGTTCAAAGATAAGTTAATGAGTTTCCTTGGAGAACGATTCTTGAAATTTTGTGTATAAGGAGAGGTCACACTATTTTTCATAGTAAAGAAAATATATTACTACATGGAGATAAAGATTGTTATTATATATTTGTAGAATTAAAATCTAAGTAATCTTGCTTGTCCTTATATATATATATATATATAGATATAGATATATATAGATATATATTATTGCATATGCATTTTATGTAAGAAATGATAGGATGCATGCTCTTTTCTTAAATGTGTTTCCATATTGGTGTACAAAATGATAAGATATCGAGGTTATCTTCTTCAAAATGAATCTATATTAATAGGGTAATTGTGAAATATTTTCATGGGTGGTGAAGATAAAATACAAAATCTAATTAGATTATTTTTCTTGGAAGGTGGGATTTTCTTTTGAAATGTGTAGTTTTTTTAAATAAAAATAACTACCTTATGTGTTTATAAGACATAAGTAGGACTGCGGGGGCTTATGAGAGATGGCTAGGGTTTCGAGACGAGGGTTTCGGGCAGAACCGCGTTCAGGTCACGGGTAGGCAGTTTGCAGAAAGTTTCCGTAAACAGTTGAAGGCGCAGGAGAGCATCTCCCGGGTGACTGGCAGCTGGAGGTCGGCGTTTTGTTTGGTGTAAGTGTTTTTTGTTCGGTGAAAAACCATTACAGTAGCTGCAGACTTTCTGTTTTATTCCGTTTACAAGAGATTAGGGTAAATGTGCCTGTAACTTTGACCGTTTTGCTGTCGTTTTTCTCGGAACGGTTACCCTAACCATGGTTAATCCCAACGAATTGGTGGATCTGGACCCGGAATTGGAAGACATTCTCTAAATGTGGGGGAAGGAACCCACAGTTCAAAATGTGGAACAATATTTTGGAGCTTTTGAGCTGTCGAGGTTGGAGTCCTTTTCACAGGAGGTTGAACCATCTTTTCTGCATCAAAGTAAGGATCCTGGCAGAGAAGCCCCTAGATTTCGAAACCAGGCTTCCTACAAGCAGGTGGTAAGGGAGAATGCGACGGATGGGTTGATAGTAGGTGCTCCTTCTTCTGATCCAAAGGGCAAAGCAGAATCAAGCCGGATTTTTCCATCAAAGGGTTTTGAAGATTTCTCAAATTTGGGGCTCTCTTCAGGCCTCGGCTCTACAAGGGTTTCTATTGGTTTTCCTCCGCTCTCTAGGGTTTCTCTGCAAAAAGAATCCCCTTTACAAAAAGAAAGCTCTGCAGGAGGTTACGTGGGCCAATCCGACAGCTTAGCAGGAGAGAGGGGAGGTCTCGAGGGTGCGGCGGCTGGTCATCTTTTTACAGGGACCCCCGACCCCGTTTTCTCTACTCATGTTCAGTCACAGCCAGAGATAGATATCCCAGAGGATTCGGCACAGGAGGAACCTGAATGGACCGACGGCCGTGGGGAAACTAGGGCCTCTACAGAAGAGTTAAGGAATAAAGGGGCAAAAAGAAAATCCCAAAGGCCAATTGGATCTTAGGAGACTGAAGGGAACTTAGTCCTAGGTATGGAGGTCTCTATAGAAGAAACCCTAGCCATTGCAGAATGTACCCTAGTCGGAAGGGCAAGAGGAAAGAAATTTTCGTCGTAATTTCTTCAAGCATGGGGTGAAAATTGCTTCGTCTATGATAGACCCTTTCAGTTCGAGGCACAATGTTTAGCGAAAGGGTGGTTCAAGTTCAGTTTCGAGGACAAGGAATCAGCAGAGTGGGTGCTTGAACGAAACTGGAATATAGGGAACATTCCGGTTTTGCTGAAAAAATGGAGCCCCCTTTTTGATGCTATCAAGGAGAGGACTGATGAGTTCCCGGTATGGGTGAGAGCCCCGGGCCTCCCCTCCTTTCTATGGACAGAGGCTGTGTTCAAAGCCATCGGGAACAGACTGGGATCCTTCCTGGAAGCAGATATGTCTTTTCTGGAGACGAAGAACAGAGCGATGGCCCACATCCTGGTAAGCCTAAATCCGAGCAGAGGTCTGGCCCAAAAAATCAATTTACAATACAAAGATTATGTGTTCGAACAGCTTTTGGATTATGAGCACTTGCCGTTTAGGTTCCACCGTTGTCATGAATACGGGCACCTTGCAAAGGATTGTCCGCTGTTCAGAAGAAGGAGACATTTCCGGAGGACCTCTGTTTTCAGAAAACCAGTTTTCAATCATCCTCAAGCGCCTCAGGAGAAAGAAGACGTGGCGAAGCAGGCATCAGAAGAAATGGAGATTGAGGAGACTCTAAAAGAGCCAGTATCTGAAGACCCCCATGTCCAAGAGGCTACACAGACCACTAAATTGCAACCGGCGGAAGCAGTGGAGGAGAACGCAAAGGTCACGCCCGCAGAACAAAATCCTCTCAGCGATCCTGAAATGGGTATGTGCTCAAGTCCCCCTCTTTCTTCTCCTAAAAATCCTGAGCATGTTTCAGCTTCTATACATGTTTCACCTTCAAATTTTCCCTCTCATATCACTGGCATAAACGAGAACATGGAACCTGCAAAGACCTCTCCTGATGTAGACACTATTTCGGCTGCCATGCCATCCCTTGATTTGAATTGTGAAGATATGTGGCCCCCTCTTGCTCCCCAAGTTCCTCACACCCCGTGCCCCTACAACCTTAGATCTATGGGAGGGAAGATTGGGCAGTCGAATGTAATTGGAGGCTTAGGACAGTCGTCCTCTCAGAGTTATGCCAAAAATAAGAGAGGTAGAAAATCGGACCTATCTAAGGCAAAACTTAAAGCCAAGCTGGACGTAGCAGATGGAAAACAATACTCAATCCCCGGGGTTCTTAGAGCAGTGCAGTCCCCTGTTTCTGTTAACAAATGATTTTGTCATCCTGGAACTGTAGAGGTTTGGCCAGTAAACCTAAAAAACTGGCCTTGAAAGATTGGATCCTTAATTTAAAAGTGGACATTCTCTTTCTGCAAGAAACTTTGGGGAAGGCTACTGAGGTAGAAACAATGTTAAAGGCTCTCTTGCCAGGTTGGACCTTTTCTGCAATAGATTCATCAGGCCACTCGGGGGGTCTAGCAATTGGGTTTAAAGAAGGTCGAATTAAGGTCATTAATCAATGGGGGATGAAGCAAGTTATGGGCATGGAGGTTATTTCTCCTGACTTCACCCACCCCATTTCAATTGTAAACATATATGGCCCTTATCAAGGAAGGGAGATCTTCTGGGATGATTTGTTGTCAAAACCTTTGATGAAGTCTTCCTTGTCGATTGTGGGGGGTGATCTGAACTTTTCTATAGGCAGAGCAGAAGCATGGGGTCCATCAGCTAGGGAAGACCCTCTGTCGGATTTTTTCCTCAATCTTCTCTTGGAAAACAACCTCATGGACCCTGCCCCGGTCAAACTCAAGCCTACTTGGAGGAACATAAGAGTAGGGGAGGATCGGATTGCCAAAAAATTAGATCGCTTTCTGCTATCTAAGGACCTAATCTCTAAATCTCCTATTTTCAGACAGTGGGTTGAGGAAATAGGCAACTCAGATCATTTCCTATCTTTCTAGATCTCTCTTTCCCTCCCCCAAAGCCTCCTTCCCCCTTTAAATTCAACTCCTCATGGCTTCAAGATCCATCTTTCAATAATCTCTTTAAGGAAATGTGGATCCATCCTGACAGAAATGCAAGAGAGGACAAAAGCCTCATGTTCATGGAGAATCTCAAAAGATTGAAGAAAGCGACAATATCATGGGCAAAGGACAGGAAACTGAAACAGAATGAAGAACTGTCTGGAATCAGGGAGGAGTTGAAGCTTCTGGAGAGCACTGAGGAAGATGGATATATTTCGCAGGCTTCAAAGGACAGAATCCTTCATCTGGAGAAGCTTCAAAACAAAATCCTCTTGGACAAGGAAGAAGAATGGAGGCTTAAGAGTAGGGCAATATGGCTAAAATCAGGGGATGAAAATACTAGTTTTTTTCATAACTTTGCAAA
This sequence comes from Pinus tabuliformis, assembly GCA_031772625.1. NCBI lineage: Eukaryota > Viridiplantae > Streptophyta > Pinopsida > Pinales > Pinaceae > Pinus > Pinus tabuliformis. The sequence continues at coordinate 1,339,093,262 of CM062820.1, forward strand.
AGGAAGAAAATATGTAAATATTATTTGGAGCCTTAAAGATGAAGAAGGAAGGGAGGTCAGTTCTTTTTCAGATCTCTTTGGTTTAGGACAGAGACACTTCCAGAAAAATTTCTCAGATCCGGGAGAGCCACCATAGCAGAAGTCATAAGAACAGCACAATGCTTCCCAAGATTCATTGAGGAGGAAGAAGCAGAAGAGCTATAAATCCCTGTTTCCAAGGAGGAGGTTGAAGCTGCTATGAAACATATGGCCAAAGACAAAAGTCCAGGTCCAGATGGCTGGACTATTGAACTTTTTCTCACCTTCTTCGACCAAATAGGCTCTGAAATTACTGATGTAGTAGAAGAATCAAGACAGAAAGGAGAAGTATATAGGCCTTTCAATTCAACTTTTATTGCTCTCATACCTAAGAAGGATGATCCAGAGAGCTTTGAAGATTTCAGACCAATCTCCTTGTGTAATTGTATCTACAAGATCATTGCTAAGGTAATAGCTATCAGAGTTGTTCCTATCCTGTCAAGAAACATCTCAATGGAACAATTTGGTTTTTTGGATGGAAGACAAATTCACGAAGCCATTGGAGTAGCCCAGGAGGTAATTCACAGTGTCAGACAAAAGAAGAAGAAGGGAGCGGTACTCAAAATAGACCTTTCCAAAGCTTATGACCGAATAAACTGGCTCTATCTCCGGCTGTTGCTTACTCATTTGGGCTTCAACTATTCTTTTATTAGCTGGATAATGGGATGTATCACAAATGTCAGTTTTGCAGTTCTGATCAATGGAGTAGCCTCCCCTTTTTTCAATAGCCAAAGAGGCCTCAGGCAAGGCTGTCCTTTATCCCCTCTCCTGTTTCTACTAGTGGTAGAAGGGCTAAGCAGACTGATTCACAAAGCTAGAAGAGAGGAGAAGGTAAAAGGTATTGAGGTAGCAATTAATCTTTTTATCACCCATCTGCTTTTTGTCGATGATATATTGATTTTCACCAATGGATCTTATAATGAACTTAAGGAGTTAAAATGCATTTTCGATCTATTTCTGAAAGCTACTGGAATGCAGATAAACTCTAGGAAATCTCAAGTTTGTGTGGCAGATTTTGACAGAAGAGAAAGATCCAGGATGGCTAATCTTTTCCCCTACCAACATCAGCCTCTGGACTCCCCTTTCAAATATCTGGGGTTTTGGCTAAAGCCGGCAGCTTATAAAAAAGAGGACTGGAACTGGCTCATAGCAAAGCTAGAAGCCAGAATTTCACATTGGAGTTTCAAGTGGCTCTCCAGAGCTGGCAGATTAAACCTCATAAAATCTGTTTTGTTAGCCATTCCAGTATACTGGGCAGCTTTAACCTGGGTCCCCAAAGGAGTGATGGAGAAAATCAGAAGAATGTGTTGCAGATTTCTATGGGCAGGTTCCAAAGAATCCTCCGTCTTACCCTGGGTGGCATGGGATAAGGTGGCTAGACCAAAAGACTGGGGAGGATGGGGAATAAAAAGGCTCCCTGAGTTCAGCCTTTCTCTAGCAGCTAAATCAGGCTGGAGATTAGTCACAATGGAGAATCTTTGGACAAAGGTGGTTAAAAGGAAGTACATTGATCCATCTCCCTTGGAAGACAGGATTCGGAGCCAAGATAAGAAAATGAAGAATATCTCAGTCATCTGGAAGGCCACGGTGGAGGCCTTCTCTGTGATTGAACAAGGTTTGGCATGGAAAGTGGGAGATGGAAGACATATCAGAATCGGCAGAGACCCATGGGTAGGTTGTAATGAAGCTTTTGCCTTGTCACCGGGTTTTCTCAGACATCTTGATAGCAAAGGAATTAAAACTCTAAATCAGGTGGAGAAAGTAGGACACTCTACAATATGGGGCCAGGCTTGGAAGAATGATGAAGACTTAGGAATAAATATCAGATGGAAGAACGAATGGGCTTCTTACATCCAAGAACTACATCGTTCAAATGTTAGGCTAAAAGACGAACCAGATCATCTGATATGGGCGCAAGGCAAAACAGGAGAATATTCCGCAAAAGATGGATATACTTTCTTAATGGCAAAGAAAGGATGGGGAAAAACATATGGAAATTAAAATGCCCAGCTAAGGCTAGGATTTTCCTATGGTGCATACTAAAAAGAAAAGTCCCTACTTGGGACATTTTACAAGCCAGATATTTAGTTGGGCCTGGGAGGTGCCCCTTATGCAAGTCAGAAGAGGAATCAATCAGACATCTCTTTACAGCATGTGTAGTCTCTCAAAAAATTTGGGAGGAGGTAACCTGTTTGCTTAAGGTAAAAGCTCAGTGGGGATTAGATCCTTTGGAAGAGGCTTGGAGGAAATGGTGGCAAAACTATCCGGAGGGAAACATGAGAAATTTGCCTCTTATTTTCTTTTGGGGTGTATGGTTAGCAAGGAACAAAAGTTTGTTTCAAGACAAGGACACTCCCACAGCCACCATTGCCATAAATTGTGCTGCCATTTACTCTGCCATCCCGACCCCTGATGCTAAAAATATCCAAAAGAAACAAAAGCCTGTTTCTATCTTGGAGGGCATTCCTTGGGCCTTTTTTGACGGGGCATCCCAGAATAACAAGGCCAGAGCAGGCCTGTGCATTCACTTGAACCCTGATCATACTCTAAAAGCATCTGTAGGGCTAGGACCTGGTACAAACAACTACGCTGAGCTGTCTGCCTTGCGCCTTCTCCTATGCTGGTTACTTCAAAGAAATATCTTCACAATTCAAATCTTCGGAGACTCTCTGAATGTCATAAAATGGGTTAATGGAAATGCATCCTGTCAAAACCAGATTCTGAAGACTCTTGTAGAAGAAATTATGTTTTTAAAGTCATCCTTTAACAGTTTTTCTATCTGCCACATCTACAGGGAAAAGAACGAGGAAGCAGACCAGCTTTCTAAGGCTGGTCTACAGCAAGTTTTGGGCGTTTGGTCAATAGTAGAAACCAGACAGGGGCAGTCATCCTCTTCACATCAGGCCCCTTTTGCTCCACCACTGTGATCGAGGCACTTCCTTTCTTTTTTGTCAGTAGTTCCGCAGGCTAAATGAATTTTTTGTATACAGCTTTCTCAACTTTTACTGTTATCCTTATCATGAGCTCTACAAACAGTAAAACAAAACTTTTTGTACAGCTTTCAGATGCTTTTATCACAGTCACTCTTTTAATCTTGTAAGGGGTTGTTTTCCTTCTCTGAAGGAGACCTCGGAGTATGCATTATATGGTTTGTATTAAAGCCTCCTGTAGGGAGGAAGACTACTCATGTTTTTCTCAGCAGTTTCAGGACAGAACATATCCTTCACAAACAGTCAAAAAAGGACTGAGAATTATGTTTTGGTTTTTACTTTTAAGAAGTACAAAACAACACACATGGGAGCCATCAGGCCTGCAAAAGATATCATCAGAATGTAAACTTTTTATATGCTTAATAAAAAGTTATGCTTTTTTCCTCGGAAAAAAAAAGACATAAGTATTTGTTGAACGAAAGATAAGTAACTATGAAGTTTTGGTTAATTAGAATAAATGAAACTTGTGGGGTTCTTGAAAAGAGCACAATGGTTTTGTTCTTATTCATGGTAAAATATTTCCATGGTTTTGGTAAAGATTAGTTATTTAATAAATCCATGGAAAATATTACGAAGGTGTTGGCTTAGTGGGTCCTGACCCAGGTTTAGAGTTAAGTTTTCCAAATAAATCCCTACACTACTGGCCATTTCGGCATCAACACGCGGAGCACGAACTAAGGTTTCACTTGAAGAAGTATGGGGGAATGCTAGAACCAAGTTTCCACACCCAGAGATTAGTGTAATGTCATTTTATTCCCTAAACCTACCTTCATGTAGATCGATAAGCCCTTAGGGCATATCAATATAACTTCCTTTAATCAGATTCTATACCTTCGCAAACATTCACGACTGACTTTCACGGACCCTATACAGGTGAATCAACACTTACATGCCTCTGTGATTACCCTTAATCCCTATTTACTCATATCAACTTAAGTGTCGATAACTTTAACATGCAACAGTATTTTCTCCGCGTAAACAATTATTATTACTTGTGTCCATATAACAATATAAATCATGTAAAATCACGCATCAATACATTATTAGTTCATAAACCCATCAGTCATTATAACATAATAGAACATTCATTCATAATGGAAGGAAATAGATAAACACAAGAATTTGTACAATAATCCCTTTATTAAAACTTTAGTTCTTCTTACAGACTCAAGACTTACCTGAGCACTCAGCTATAGGGATCGACACACTTAGCTGCAGACTCTACTCTAGGCCTCTGCCCACATAACTATAGAGACTCTCTTCTACTTTAAGACTTCTTCTCTTTTCTTCCTATTGGCCCATTACATTCATCTTCATCATCTTCTTTCCCATACCTTAGACTCTCTAAGACTCTCCTACTTATACAATCCCATGGTCCACAGACCATGGGTAGGTCTATACAAGCCAACACAACTTACATAAAAGAAGGGTAAAACCATTTATGACCCTTTACTATCTACGTGCTTTACAACCACAACTTCCGGAGACTTTACATTCTTTACAATAAAACTTAGGCCTTTTGCCCAAAAACTTGGGCTTTTACCCCAAAATTGACCCTATGGGACCCTGTCCCAATAGGTCCCCAACACAAATATCGTGAGTCGCCCTCGAATCACTCCGCTGGCAAAAAGATCTTACTATAGACACCTCCCAACTCTACTTATGCTGCTGCTACCTCAGTCATGCTCTGTATGGCTGCCTATCTAATCTGCTCAACCAACTGCTCTATTGTTGTCCTACATTGACGTCCTTGATCATCTGCTGCATTCTTTGTAGGCTTGCTAACTTTTCCTGAATGTCGTTGGAGATAACATAGGCCTCATCCATCCAAGGCCCCAATCTGGTTTTGAGAACCACCTCTTTCCTTTCCACTGCCTCCAGCTATTCGAGCAGCAATTCAGCCTCATGTAGCTTGGCCAATCACCGTGTTATAATGATGGCACACGTCGTTGATCTTGCTTCACCATACCACTACTGAAATTCACAAGCTTCTCTCTTTAACCTCTATAGGTTAGGATCTTCTAGCAGTGTTGAGACTACCTCCATGGATCGCTCGAAAAGCATAGTGCAATTGACCATTGTAGCATCCACTACTACAACTCCATCCTTCACAACAGGTTTGGGCTATTCTCTGACCTCTAGTGGAGTTGAAGTCTATGAATTCAACTCTAACTCTGTAATCTTCAGTCTCAGTTCAAACTGAACCTTGGCCACTTCCGTCTTCATGTCGGGCACACCTACAACTAACTTCTTGATCTTCGCATCCATTGACACTTCCTCTGGGATATGTAATTCAGGGAGTGTTCTACATGACTTAGCCACCACGGCTGCAGTTTGTTCATTTTGCACCTGAACTTTCTTCCATGCTTCTAGCGCTATGGTTTTCTCCATGAACATCTATTCATTTTTGACTTTGTACTCTCTGATCATGCTCAGTGTGCGCTGCTCCCAGGCCTTAACTTCTGCTATCACACCTGCTTGCAGTGTCTGAACGAACCCACTATGGAGCACATCCAGGTTGAGGCAAATATTCTTTAAGGATATGATAATAGCCTTGTTAGTGGATGAATCCATGCTCAAAGCTTTTTGAGGCAACCCGACTTCCTGTAGATACATTGAGCGAAACATCTCTGTTGCTTGAGTGGTCCCTAGTGCCAAACTTGTTGATGCAGTAGTGCTCTATCCTGTAGCTACTTGGAGTCTAGTTGTTTGGGTCTACAACACATGGAGACCCACTTGGATGGTGCTCAGTGCCTACTTTTTTTGCTACTCAAACTACTATAGCAGTTTTGCTGTTGTATCCTGCACCTTATCTCCAATATCGTCAAAGTCTTCCTTCGTCAAGGTAATTGGATCTAGCAATGACTTGGTGGTTTTCAACTTTTTTCGCTGTCCTTCATTCTTCTGCTCCTTGTATAACTTCACTTAGAAGGGAGTTCTCTCCTGCTAATCTCTGCTGCCATGCTTTGATCACTCTTCTTCCTTCGTTCGGGGTGGAGAAGACTTCTGACTTCTTTCGGAGCTGAACTCTTCCTGCTCTTCTTGTTCCTTCATAGCGCGCTTTGCTTCTACGCGGGCCTTATCCTTGACCTCTTTCTTCCTCTTTTCAACCAACTGTTGAACCTTCTGCTTGGTCACTTCCTTTTTTTGTTTCTACATGGACTTGCTAGTCCAAGCGGCCACATCGAATGCAGAATGCCACTTTGTTGGCCAACGCTTGATGACCTCTGCAATACCATCATCCGTATCCAGGTAGTGTAAGTAAACATGGTGGAAGTTTGCTTTGAACTCTGGGTGTCATAAAAGTTTCTCAAACACAGTTGGTGACAAACGCGGCTTTTGGTTGATGGCAATGCGAATGCTTGCCTCCATCAGCACCCAAAAGACGTTTCTCTCTTTGATGTGCGCAACATCTTTTGTGGCCCAAAGAAACCCGAACTTTGCTACTTCCAATAAATCTTTCTCCACAGGAGGAAACTGGATGTCCTCCAACAAATCCTACGTGAACAACATAATTGACAGCATCAGCCATGAATAGTGAAATGTCTTACTATCGTTTTGTGACTCTCTATAGGAACTCGCTACATAGGTAACACACACAATTGACTATATGCCCTTCACGCACTGAGCTGCTAATGAGACCACTAGTGTCGGCACCTCATCCACATGGCACTTTTGTATAACTATTCCAGCCAGAATCTGCATAGCAATATTGACCACAGGGTCAGTAATGCTGGTAATCGAATACCCACACAAATTTTTGACAAGTTTAAACTTGTCGTTGATCTTCTTAGCGAGGTCACGCTCACTTGTCTTTTCACCAAACGCCTTGGCCATATCTAATCCTGAATGGGAAATAATGTGATCTGATGGATCAACATATCGGTGATGGGGATCAGCTCATTCAACCACAGGCACCCATCATACACTAGGCACAGAAACTACTTAATGACAATCAGGTTTATATTTGACCAATGATAGTGTGGCACCCATAATAGGTTCAACAACCCTGAGTTGTTAACATTGCGAATCCATTCCACCAGCTCTAACACGATGACACCAGACTCCTTGTAGAAGACCCTCTACATGAAATTTTCAGTAGCCAAGTGGGGGAATTGCTAATGGTCTGCCAAATCCCAGACTTCTACCTTAAAGTACGGGACTCATGCTAAGGATTAACCTTCAAAGTTGATGTTCTCTGACAATAGGGGTGTTTTGAGGGAGAATTGTCCAGCATCCAGGTCCTTCGAGACCTTCACCTTGCCCTTGCGCAGAGGGATATACTTTGCTACCTTCAAAATAGGGTCCACGCCTTCAATATCGATATCTTTTGTACCCTCCCCAGCCTCTACATCTACCACCTTCCTGATGAGCCTCTATATTGCAACAAGAATGTTGCAACTCCCAAGGCTACCTACTTTAATTATGAACCTAGGGTTCGTACAAACTTAAGAGGTGTCAGCACTATATGTGCAACATACAATGTGTCCTTCCTTCGTTGTCATGATGTAATGGATTGCATGTACAGAAGTCAAATCCTAAGCTAACTGGAGAGAATTAAATGTTCGAAATGGAACCTTAACCTATTCCAAGAGAGAAAGTACAAGGAAGGAGACGAAAATTCAATGCTAAATCACACCATTTCCTAATTAACTGTCAAGAAACTATGCTTTTCAATAATGCTAAATTATCATGAACCAAATGATACTGTCTAAGCATGGAAGTAAGAAGCATCAAACATCACTAATGTGCAAGTAAAGGGACTAAAATAAATCTATTTTTGTCTTTTTGTCTTTTCATGCAAAATCAAGTATGCATACTAATTTCTTTTTGTGATGTGGAAGATTAATTAAGGAGGTTTGAGGTTGGATGGTGTTAGGTTCCTATACGAATAGGTGTCATATTTCATGATTGACTGTTAAAATGCCAAATATGATCATCCTTTCCATGCTACAAAGGTTCCACATTTTCAAAAAATCAAAAACTTAAAAAATGAAAAGAGAGTATGCCCTAAAAGAAAAATCAAAGGGCCAAAAGAATGAATTGGTCAAAAAACAAAGAAAATGAACCCCAAAGAAAAGACCAAGAGAGTGTGCTAGTCAAAATGCCACTACTATCCTATTTTTTGCAAAGAAGTTCAAATTGTGCAATCAATGACTTCAGTCACTGATTGATGGATGGCCCAATAGCTCAATATTGGCCTCCCCATGTTTAAATTTCTTGTTTTAGAACTAGAGAATAAGGTCTGTTCAAACAGTTTATGTTTGGCAGATCAGTAGTTAGGTAGAGAAGCAAGGGTGCTCAACAGCTAAATCTGAGCCCCTAGAAGACATAAGGGCAGACTTAGATCGGAGGGCAGTCAAAAGAAAACAAGAGAGAAAGGGTTTGCTAGCTCAAATGCACCCAAGGATAAAGAAGAAAAAATGTTAGGTGCATTAGGCTAGGTAGGCAGTTTGATGTTGCAAGAGCAAGTTTGTGAGCAGTTTTGTCTTTTTGAATATGATCTATCTCATGGATATCACAAGTACCATAGTAAGGTGGCTGCAAAACAGTTCAAGCATGAATAATTTCCCCCCATTCCTCCAAGAACATTTACTAATTTCCCCTCAAGGACATTGGGATTTGCTCAAGTGGTCCTAGTTCATTTCATTTTATGAGAAAAACTAAGCAAAACTTTGTGTTCTCTTAGGCAAAGGAAGCCACATTTCTTGTGTAAAAATCCTTTTTCTTCCATTATGCTAAATCTATAAAATTTCATGACTTGGATCCCTTTATTCCCTAAGCCTAAGTTTCACCTTTTGCTTAGTGCTTTGTTTGAAAAAATTTCTCATATCAACACCCTAACTCTATTTATATAACTCCTATGTAAAGTTTTCCCCGCCCCTATTATATGTAAAATATATAAAACGCCAAAGTTTATAATATCCCACCCTGGTCTTATTAAATCCATATGTCAATGTTTTGGGGGTCCAAGGTTTACCCGAAACCTTGTCGACAACCCTCCCCGCATGCATATAATAGTGGACTTCATTTAAAATTGGTTAAATGAATAACCAGCCCACAAGCCTAATGTTTGATTTCATTGTAAAACCCCGTAGAACATTACAAAACATTAAAATATTAGTGTGGGCCACCACAGCATACACCTCCGCCAACTCCACCCCTCCGTCAACCGTCCGATCCAGGCTTTCCCATCGGACGATCCACGTCGATACTGGAAGCCCCCTGATGACCAAATGATAGGCTCTGGGAAATTGGTGGTTTTACCGTCGTATAAAGTCCACGCGTCGCCTCCATGGTTTATCGCGTCCGCTCCGCCCAAAACCGCCATTTTCCAATAAGCGGTGCGATAAAACCATAAACCACCCCCGCTCCCCTCCGCTGATGTCTTCGTCCACGTCAGCACCCACGTCGGCTGCCACCTCACCATTGTATCACCCGCCGTGTCCACCAGGTCACCTTCCGTACCCCCGCTACCCGACAAAGATGTTGTCATGTTGACGTCACTTGACCGAAGCGAGCGAAAAACCTGCCAAAATCAAATTTTGTTAAAAGGTCGTCAAAATGTCTTTTTTCGTCCATTTCTCTTTGCTTCTGCTGTGCGGCTTCTGCATGGTTTATTACGTTCAAAATACCATTTGCGCTGCACAGTCCGCCACCCAGTGAGATTCACTCCACAGCTCGGCCCCTCAGCTCGATTTTCCACCCACATTTCGCACCAGGCATCCATTAAACAGGTATTTACTCGAAACCTACTCGTAAACCCTGTTTTTCCAGCTTTCTCTATAAAAGTCACCCGGATAACCAAAATTCGAATTAAAACGTGGTGCTCCCTTCAAACCTCTGCATCATAAGCCACTGTTTTACCCATTTTTTCCAAAGAAATCCCGTGAACTCTGTTTCCCTCTGCAAAATTGCCCATTAAGCTAAATTGAAGCTCATCTCAACTTACAACTTCCACAGAAAAGCCCACAAACTATCATTTTACATATTGTTGCTGCAAAAGCCCTAACTCCAAGTTGAAAAGTCATAAAATAATTTGAAAATGGAGGCTCCAGTGGCCCTGAATGTTGCCCCCTTGAATGCACCACACAAAGAATTAGAATGGCTATCCCTTGCTGACAGGGATTTCCAAATTAAGGATATGATGGGTGACAAGCCTCACCTTCAAGCTTTTTGTGAAATTAGTAATAGCTACAGAAGCAATACTGAAGTCTTTGGAATTTGGGAGTCCAACATGCCCATTTACTACCTCCCTTCAGTAAATGTGCTTCATGATCTCATCCATTTATGCTGTGCAAATTATGACCCCACACAAAGAGCAGTTATGGCTCCATCTGGGACTATCCTCTTCTATATCACTCCTCAATCCATAAATAAGATGCTGCACTTTAAGCCAACTTAGCCTCTGGCTCCTCTCACTATGGAGTTCTTGCTTGAACAAGCTGCCAAACTGCCGAGTTCAGAGATAACCAGAATAGCTCAATTATTCATGAGACAAGAAAGCTAGCCCAGGTAGCCACCTCCTTTTAATCAGGTCTGGTTCAATGAAGTTGGTATATTAATTACTGATATGATTTCCTATATCTTGGGCTTCAAAACCAATGAGTATATTGATGAAACTATCTTAGTGTTGATGTCCATATTCACTCCAGGATAACCCCCTACTGTCCAATATGATTATGCCACCTTCATAGCCAATAAAATCCATGAGAAATTCATGAGCCTGGAAAGAGAAAGAGTGTTCAAATACACATCCTACATATATCATTTGTTGCTGTACAATCAACCTGATAGTTTCCAAAATCCTCTCAGAAAGTTGGACCTCAAGGGAGAAAGGAGGTCTGTCATTTTCTAGACCTCAGTATTCCATGAAGTCCATAACTCTCCTTATACATATTGTGAGTTCATTGACATGTTCATATATCCAGCTACTTCTTTATTATTGATAACTCCTCCTGCCAGACTCTCTGCTAAAATAATGAAAATTTTGCATCTCTCAAAAGACTACAGTATTGGTGATTGGTACTTTTACCAGAATCACACAGTGATCAGGATTTATGACTGTGAATTATCCCCCTACAAGCTGCCAAAGTATGTCCCTATGAGACTATTTGCCCTGGAATACTTCAGGCAATTTATTAGTTCAGATTTAACTCATTTCTATGGTGCTAGGAAAAAGGCACAGCTCAAAATAAGAAATCAATTGGGCCCTTTTATCTTCAACAAAAGGGAAGCCCGGTAGGAGGTAGATAAGATTTTAAGGGATCAACTTTTGCTGAAACAAAGCTTTTATTGGGCACCATATGCCCCTGAACATTTCATAAGTTATAGGAAGGTGAAAAACAAGCTTACAGCATATGTTCACCACAAAATCCCTGAAATTCAACAATATGCTAACCAACAGGAATGGGTAGAAGGCACATTAGTTGAAGAAATTACTGAAGAGGAAAAATTGGAAAAAGCCATGAAAGACCTTAAAAAAGCACTTGACCTGGACTCTTTTGGACAGGTATCCTTCAAACTGCCCCAGCACATAGGAGGTGAGACATCGTTTGCAGGGACTTCTCAGTAGCCCACACAAAAAGCTAGCACAGGGTCAACAAAGGTCAAAGAGGTAATAGATCCAGAGCATGAGACAATGACAGAACAGCCAGCTACATCAAAGGAACAAGGCCAAGGGCAGGTCCCCCCAAAACAAACAAAGGCCCTAGAAATCCCTATACTACAAACTCCTCTAAATGAGGAGAGAAGCAAGAAAAGGGATAGGCAAGAAGATACTCCGATCAGTGGTCCTGAAGACCAACCAGGGGAAAAAAGGCAGAGATTGAACCCCCATTCAGAGGAGGAATTCATTAAGGAGATCACAGACAGTCCGAGGGAAGAGAGAGCAGTTAGCCAAGATACATCTCCAGTCACAGAAACATCAGCCAGTTCACATAGACAAGAGATTGGAAGACAACATAGTGTGGAATTCTCTTCTGCCAGGTAGGAAAGTAAGCAAGGCTCAAACATTAAGAAAACATTCACTAAAATAAAAGCAAAGAATGAGCCAATAAGGATTCAACTTTAGAATCACTTGTTGAAGATGGCACCTACAAATCAACAAAGGCTAATGTTAGCATATGACATCCAAGAAGGGAAGATGATCCTAAGTCACTTCAAGCCCGAAATGTTGCAGCCACAAACAGATGCTGATTACATCAGGACTAATCTAGAATTATTAGCCAAGGACATCCAGCCAATGGACCAAATTGAACTACATAAGAAAACAGGTGAAATGGTATACTCCACATTGGCAAATAAGGAACTGCTGGCCCAAAAATTGCAGAATTCTTTAAATAATACTTCTACCCAATTGGAATTGGAAAAGGCTTCCTCTTTGGCTAAGGATAACAGAATTAAATCCTTAGAAGAGATTATCATAGAGCTGGGACATGATCCCAAGGATCCCAAAGGTATCCAAGCATTAATAAGAAAGAAAGAAGAAGACATTGCAACTCTCAGGAAGCAGCTCAAGCTGCCCCTTACCATGCATCCCAAAACTATAGAGATTGTTGAAAAAAAATCAAAGGAAGATGCAATGGAACTAATGATCAAAATGAATGAGAGATTGGTAGAAACAGAGAAGGAATTGGAGGAAGAGCTACAAGGAAAATAGGGAAAGTTGGCCTCTCAGCCATCTCAAATAGCTCAAATAGTTACAGCTGCTCCTTCTATAATCACAACAACAGTCCCTCCTAACGATCCGGCATCAACAGCACCAATTACTTCAACAACAACAGCAACAGGCAATAGCACTACCATGACTACTGAAGAACTCATAAAGGCCATGGAGGATCTAAGACTCTAGGTGTCAGAGTTAAAGGGTGCCAAAGAGCAATTGGCAAAATTGGAAGTAAGTTATGATAAATCCAGTATGACTGTAGTAGAGAAAATAAGGTAGGTGAAAGCATTGGAAAACAAAGTAAAGGCATTGGAAAAGGACCTCTTATTGGACAAACCCCTGGCAGAAATCAGGAGCATTCTGTGGGCTAACATTAGCCAATCCCTCACTAATATGTGGAAATCAATACAGATAATTCATGAGCAGATTGATTTGGTAGTAGCAGCTCAAGAAGAAGTGCAAAAGGCCGGGGATGCATTGGGAAACATGCCTGAACAGGCCAATAGGCTAATATATTTCATGAACACCCACACCATAGAAGATCTGGCAAAATTAGATATCAGGGACAGGACAAGCACTATTTTAATAATTAAAAGAGTCCTGACCATGAGGAATTTTATACAAAATCTGGAAAGGAAGTGCCAAGAAATGCAAATGTGAATAAATGCTTTCACAAAGAAATTTAGAGTTTTGGAGGAAAATGGTCTACCCAGTTTGTTAACTGATGACTACATACTAATGTCACATGCAGCCTATGTACACAAATTAAATACATGTGTGAATAGTCAAGCTACAACATCATCAAGTGCTATAGGAGAGAAAGCACTCCCATCTGGACAGAGCCTATATGACAATCTGGAGAATTTGTTTTTTATGGAACATGAAGTAAGGCATCTTTTCATAGTCTAGCCCACCTTTTTCAGGTACACAGATGCAGATGAAACTCTAATTAAAATGTGCAGGCACCAATTACCAGATAATGAATGGTGGCAAACTATGCTGGAGATTTTGTAGGCAGACATGAAAGTTTTGTTCATATTCCCAGAATGCTATAGATGTTATAAAGTGAAGGAAAGAGCAGATAAAACATCATGTTGGACAGCAGTTAATTGAAGCGCAGAGGAAAATCACCCAGGAAAGCAATGCCAGCAGCGCCGAATTTCACTAATATCCATCAGTCGACTTATTGGGCAAACAATCAATGTATATCACCAAGAAAACGACCAGCAAAACATTTCTTATTTCTGCATTCATTTCTCTTTGTTCCCAAGAACATTTACTCCTACTGTATAGTAGGTGAAAGAAGTTATGACAAGATATTATCTCCTTTGAGATATTTTGTAAAATTTTGTACAAATACCTCCCCAATCTAAGTATTAGGGGTTGGTGAATATCATTCTGGAACTGCGCTGTAAATTGGAGAACTCTTCTAAATAAAGATTGCTGGAATGCTTTGCCGATGAAATCCCTGGTTATAGGATTAATGGCAGAAGCCCATGTTGCAGAATTCTTGGATTATCTCATGGATCAATAAGACTTTTTAACTCTTGTTTTACTATCTCTGTGTTTTATATATCATCTCAGTATCATGTTCTAAATTGCCGGAAGAAAGAATAGCCCATAATTTACTTAACTATACTCTGTGTTGCCCATGGGGCTTTGGATTGACGGTGAATGGGTGCCCTGTTAAGGCACTCCTTGCGATAGGTCACTGGTTCAAATCCCCCGTGGGTACTTAGGTTAGTCTTAACTAGAAAAAAAAAACTATACTCTGTGTTCAATTCCTGTCATTTTTATGTTTTCTTTAGGACTAGCATAGGCAGGAATTCTTGACTACTCCTATCTCACTGGTTCTTGCACCCTGAATATAATTAAGGAATTATTAGCTGCTCCTTGGTAATATTTTCCCACCTTCCCTCTGTTAGCATGATGAAATATTCTTGATTTCCTTTCATCTCCTAACACCATTTCACCTGATTCCGGCTTGAAAATTGTTCCATGTTTAGTTATCTTGCTCTGTAGTTCCTCCTTTTGTCAAAGAAACCATACCCAAAGATTCATTTTCATTGACTCCATTAACCCAATGGTCCGAACTTCTCATACTTTGCAGCCTGGTTCTGTTGAATATCACCATCCAAAACTCAAACAAATACTTGTACTTCATAACTAGCCTAACATATAGCATAACAAAGCTAAATCATAAAGAGAGAGCCCTCTCTGGCTGCAGATTGGCTAGAATCTGCATCTAAAATATTGGTTAGTGGTTACCTTGGTCGTATTCCCTTTTCTCACTGCTTTTGGGGAACAACCTGAGTGATAACATCATTGGCGACTCCACTGGGGAAGTTGAATGACTGTTTTTGTTACTGCTATCTACTTTCTAAAGCTACGGATGGAGCCTGAAGTTAGCCAAGCAGCCTTTGAAACTGTCATTGCTGTGCAATTACAGGAGTAAATAAAAGCTACTTCTGTTAATCTCCAGTCTAGTTTTAGACTTTAAACAACTGTCTCAAAAATTTGATTAGTTTCCTTTTGTTTTCAAAATATCTTCAGGAACATTCAGGACCCTCACAATTCATACTTTCCTAGAAAAATATTGTCAAAAGCCGTGTCCTTCAAATATTCTAGAAAATACCAAAAACAGATTTAGACGCTGGCTCCAAAGAAGAAAACTCGTTACAGTAGAACAAATCTAGATCTGAATCCTCTAGCTATTTTTGAAAACCCCAACTTGATCTCTAAAAGCCTTAGAAGACAAGAAATCTAGAAGATTCTGTTGATTTAAACCTTGATATACTTCAGCAAAACCTTACAAAATCTGAGCTTACTCCTGGAAAAGCAGCAGTCCTTTCTACTGTTGCTGCAGCTTCTTCTAGTTCACCATCATCACTTCAAAGTATCTTTTCCACTCCTCCATCCACCCCACTTATCTTAGTTGTTACCCTGTGCTTCCAGCTGTCCCATTTATACCTGCAAATATGGCAAACCGATATTCTCATCTGCAGTTGCCTGCAAACCCAGGGGATATGCCTCAAGATTATCAAATAAAAATCACCTATTTTGATGGTACTGACACCTACACATCACAACAACATACTAAGAAAATGATGGACTATTTTGAGAACTATGAAATTGATGATAATGATGTCAGCATGAAAATTTTTGTCCAAAGCTTAACAGGTGATGTAAGGACCTGGTTTAGGGCACTCACTGTAAACACAATTGCTGATCCAGATGCCCTGTATCAAAACCTTTTTGAACAGATGGGAAAAGAAGAAAGACCCATTGCATATCCTATCAGAATATGAGAGTTTGAAAAGAGGCCCACAAGAAACTATCCAAGACGATTGTGCTAGATTCAATAATGTGTACAATGCTATTCCTCAGGACCTTAGACCTCCACCAGACTTAGATTTGATCAAATTCCCTGATGGATTTGATTCTGACATGGCATATCAACTAAGGGAAATAGCTCCTCCAAGCCTAGAAGACATGCAGAGCATAGTTGTTAGTGTAGAGGCCAATCTGATCTCTAAAAGAGCTCGAGCTAGAGCTGAAAGAAGGACTCCCTTCAAAGAAGAGCTTTCTGCATTTGAGCAAAAACTAGATGCAATCATTAAAGGAATGGATAGATTAGGTGATAGAGTGGAAACCATTAAAAGGAAATCTTCTTGGGAGTGTCAACCAAGTAACACCACTAGAAATCCAAACTTCAGGAAAAATCAAAATCCTAATACTGGAAAGGCTGGTCCTAACCAGAACATCAAACCTCCATTTCAAGAGAACTATTGTGAAGCTTCAACCTCTACTGAGCCAATAGAGGATACTCAAATCAGCCTAATGGGTCTAAACAGTGAACAACAAATATTTTTAACCCAAGACGACCAAGAGGCTCACACTTTCAACCAATTTCAAACCAAATCTGGAGAATCATTTGATTTCAAAGAAGGATATGATGCAACTATCTATGAGGTTCATAAACAATACAAATTGAGAAGCGGAACGGAAGATGTTCCTGAACCCAGCAAACAGAAAGATACCGAGCAGCCTAAGAAAGCAAAGATAAACCTTCCCTACAGAACTCCCTGCTAAAATAGACCTCAACCTAAGAGAGCCCACGGTTGAGGACATATCAGACTTACAACGACTAAATAACCAGCCATCCACCTCCTTTCCTCCAAAAGAAAATGCAAACAGCTCTCCTGAAAGTAACTTTAAAGCAGATCCAGTTCATAACAACACTTCTGATAGAGAAAAAACCACTGAAAATACAGCAGAAAAGGAAAATCTTGCTGCCCGGAATGCAAAAATTCAAGTGGAAAAACCTTTCAACCTAGAAACCGAAATAGGCAAGTTAAAAATATCCATTCCACTATCCGAATTGGCTAAACATGAGTTTTATAGGGAACAAATTAGCAGGTCACTTCAAATATCAGAGAATAGAGATGTAGTCAATGTCTTAGATGACCAACCAGAATTGATTTTTGGCCCTGAAGTTAATGGTAAATCAGTAGATGGAGGAGTTCCTCCATTCTATGTAAGCCTAAACATTCATGACAAAATACTACATAATGCAATGTTTGATTCGGGAGCTTCCCACAATCTAATGCCTAAGTCTGTGATGGAAAGATTGGACCTAGATATCACAAGACCATGTAAGGACTTGTTTTCATTTGATTCCAGCCAAGTTAGGTATCTAGGCCTAATCAAAGATTTTTGTGTATCTCTAGTGCAATACCCTGCCAAGACTATTTTAATGGATGTAGTGGTCGCTGACATTCCACCCAAGTATGGAATGCTTTTGTCCAGATCCTAGGGTGCAAAGCTCCAAGGATCTTTGCAGTTAGACATGTGTTATGCCACCATTTCAGTCTTTGGCCAGCCAAAGAGATTGTACCGGGAAAAATTGATGAAATATGTGTTCAACAATCAAGAGAAGCCCCAAAATTTCCCCATTTATTCCATGCATTCTGATATGGATTCTTTCATCTTATACAATGCTGAAATATGTCCGAAAACTAATGACAAGCCTCTAGAATCAGCACAAGCAAGGAACATAAATGAAGAAACTACTGCTCAAGATCTAAAAATTGTTAAAGTGATTGATGCAACAAAAAAACAAGGCAAACCATATGAGTCACAAAATCCAAATCTGCTCACTGAGCAAGTTTTCAAAACCCCTAATGCTAGTTGTAATCAAGAAATCCTATGGTATCTGGAATTTGATGGGTCAGTGAATAAACTAGGAGCAGGGGCAGGGATTTGGATACACAACATGCAGAATGATCATGCTCAAGGACATGCATATAGGCTGATTTTCAGATGTACAAACAATATGGCCGAATATGAGGCCCTTTTGCTAGGTCTCAAACTGATTAAAAGTCAAGGGGCAACTAGGATTTCAATTCTAGGGGACTCGGATTTAATTATCCAACAGATGAAGGGAAACTTTGTTACAAACGATCTCAGGCTAAGAGCTTATAGAGGGGCAGAAATCAAAATACTTAATACCTTTCTAGAATCACTGCTCACCAAAATCTCAAGAAATCACAATTTACATGCTCAGAGTTTGGCAACATTTGCCAGCACTTGTAAGCTGCCATTTGAGCCTAACCATCATTTTACTGCTGAAATTAAACATAGACCTACTGTTACAGACAATGTTAAAAATTGGCAAGTATTTGACAATGACACACAAATCAGCAATTTCCTGACTTTGAGAGAGGAATCTTCAAGTACAAACATAGACACAAGCACCATTTGTGAAGAACAGCAAAAAGACAAAATTGAAAAACATATATCAGCTGAAATAGCAGATAAGATTTTGCATCCAACAATCTTTACCAGCAAAAATATACAAGAGCTGAAACAAATGGGCCTTGATGAAATTGCTGAGGGAGAATCTGAAGTAATTGAGTTAAAGGATAATTTTTTACCCACAGGCTTGACTCCTTTAGAAGATATTTTTGACTCAAATGACATTCCAAGAAAACTGAAAATGCAGCCTTTGAACGCAGAGATCAAGTACTGTAATATAGGAACTGCAGAGGACCCGAAAATGATAAAACTGTCCAAAGCCTTGTCTCCTGACCAAAAACTAAAATACATTGAACTGTTTAAATAATTTCAAGATGTCTTTGCATGGAGCTATGGAGACCTCAAGTCCTATGATACTTGTATGATGCAACACACATTACCTTTAAAAGAAAATCAAAAGCCTTTTAAACAAAAGCTGAGAAGAGTCAATCATGTCCTCCTTCCCCTCGTTGAGAAGGAAGTCAAAAGAATGTGTCAAGCTGGAATAATTGCACCTATCAGATTTTCAGAATGGATTTCAAATCTAGTGCCCACTAGGAAAAAAACGGGAGAGATAAGACTGTGTGTTCATTTAAGAAATCTGAATAAAGTCTCTATGAAAGACCATTACCCCTTACCCAAGATGGATCACATTTTACAAAGGGTAGTGGGAGCTTCTAGGATTTCACTGTTAGATGGATTCTCAGGATTTAATCATATCTTAGTTCACCCGGATGATCAAGATAAAACTGCCTTTACAACACCTTAGGGAACCTTCAAATACGTTAAAATGCCTTTCGAACTTAAAAATGCAGGAGCAACATTTCAACGAGCAATGGACATCGCCTTTGCAAAAGAAATCCATGAATTTCTAGTCATATATCTTGATGATCTCACTGCTTTTTCCAAATCAGACCAAGAGCATTTAGAACATCTCAGACAAGTGTTCCTAATTTATAGAAAATATGGCATATCATTGAACCGAAAGAAATCACTGTTTGGACTAGAAGATGGAAAACTCTTAGGTCACATAATCTCAAAAGATGGCATTAGAATTGACCCGGACAGAATACAAGCTATTCTCCAAGTGCCTCACCCAAGGAATATCAAAGAACTGCAAGCCTTCCTAGGAAAGATCAATTTTCTAAGAAGATTCATACCCAACTTGGCTGAACTAATAAGATTGCTGAACAACATGCTGAAGAAAGATTCCAAAGTAAAGTGGAAAATACAAGCTAAACAAGCCTTTGAGGAAATCAAAATAGCTTTAACCAAAACACCAGTCCTCACAAGCCCGAAATTTGATAGAGATTTTATAATCTTTTCCTTTGCATCTGAGCATACTATTGCTACTGTCCTATTGCAAAAGGATGATCAAGGATGTGAGAAGCCCATCGCTTTTTTCAGAAAAGCACTTAGAGATGCACCACTTAAATATCAAATCATGGAGAAATAGGCTTATGCCCTTGTAAAGGCCATCAAGGATCTCAGAGTTTATATCCTATACTCTCATGTAATAGCTTATGTCCCAAATGCTGTGGTCAAAGACATTCTAACCCAAGAAGGAATTGAAGGTAAAAGAGGCAAATGGATAGCTAACATCTTGGAATATGACATTGAAACCAAACCAACAAAGCTGATAAAAGGACAAGGATTAGCTAAATTGATGACTGAAACCAATTTTCAAGCCCTTGACATCAATGAACTGGATAACGAACAGGAGATGGCGACTCCACGGATCAATCATGCCTTTTTAGAATCACCTTGGTATGCTGATATGGTCTATGCATTGTTAAACCTGCAAGCTCCTCCAGGGTTATCCAGAACTAAAAAGAGATTCTTGAAAATGAAAGCTTCAAAGTTTTGTATTGTAGATAATGCTTTGTTTTGGAAAAATCGTGAAAGCATTTTGCTGAATTGCTTAACAAAGGACAAAACTGACAAAGTTCTTAAAGAATTTCATGCAGGGGACTGTGGTGGGCATTTGTATTGGAAGTCAACACCTGATAAAATCCTAAGAGCTAGTTTTTACTGGCCCTCCCTATTTGCTGATGTAAAGAAATTTATAGTTTCTTG
The DNA here is from genome assembly GCA_031772625.1 of Pinus tabuliformis. Taxonomy (NCBI): domain Eukaryota; kingdom Viridiplantae; phylum Streptophyta; class Pinopsida; order Pinales; family Pinaceae; genus Pinus; species Pinus tabuliformis. The sequence continues at coordinate 1,339,113,869 of CM062820.1, forward strand.
CCATAAATTTCAAATCTTTGAAGGCAAAAGAAAGTTGTTACCTTTACCTCTAAAACCTATTTCCACTGAAAGACCATTTCAACAATGGGGTTTAGACTTCATTGGAGAAATTCACCCTCCCTCTTCCGGCCAGCATAAGTGGATTTTGATTGGCAGGGATTATTTTACCAAGTTGATAGAAGCCATCCCTTGTAGGCAAGCCAATGACTCAGTCATCATGCAATTTTTAGAAACCAATATCCTATCTAGATTTGGCTGTCCAAAAAAGATAATAACTGACAATGTTGTTGCCTTTAAATCCAAAACAATGATCAATTTTTGCCACAAGTACGATATTACCTTAGGGCACTCCACAGCCTATTACCCTCAAGGTAATGGTTTAGCTGAGTCATCCAACAAAAGCTTGATCAATATCATAAAGAAAGTATTGGAGGAAAACAAGAAAAATTGGCACAAAAAGCTTATTAATGCACTGTGGGCAGACAGGTTAACTACAAAAAGATCTATTGGAACAAGCCCCTATGAGTTGGTTTATGGCATGGAGGTTGTATTCCCTTCATCCTTGGGAATCCCTGTGATAAAATTGCTGCAAGAAATACAGGCAAAACCCAATGATATTCAGAGAAGAATCAATCAAACAATTCATTTACAACAGACTAGAGAGGAAGTGTATCAAAGAACTCAGATTCTACAAGAGAAACTTAAGAAGATTTTTGACAAAAGGACAAAGGCTGAGGATTTTTTCATAGGAGACAGAGTGCTGAAGTGGGACTCTAGGAGGGAAGATAAAGGAAAACATGGCAAATTTGATTTCCTATGGAAAGGACCTTTTGTTATTCAGGCTGTACAAGGAAACAACACCTACTTTTTGAGAAGCCTGGATGGTACAGAAGCAGGAGATGGGCCAGTCAATGGTCGGATGCTCAAGCATTATTTTGATCCACTTTGTTAAGGTGTTAGGACTATATTTTGTACATAATAGTGTCTAGTTTCTGTAGTTTATTACAACAATAAGATAGGGAATAAGATGCAGCAAAATTTTGAGAAAAGGCAAGGAATTGTGCCACTTTTTGTATGATATTTTAAGTTTATCAGAAGAAGTAAAGAAGAAAACTTGGGAGCTATAAACATGATGACAACCACTGAGACAAATTATCAGAGACAGAGCTGTAATTGTTCAGACCAGCTCAAGGGAAGGTATGTATATTACAGAGATACAGTTTGGTTGTTTACAGCAAAAGAAAATTTCAGATTCCAGCCAGAGTCGAATGAAAGGCCATCTGACCTGTTGTTCTTGGTTTTTCACATGGAAAAGCCATCCCCATGTGGAGGCACTGTTAGGTTCCTATACCAATAGGTGTCATATTTCATTATCGACTGTTAAAGTGCCAAATATGATCATCCTTTCCATGCTACAAAGGTTCCACATTTTCAAAAAATCAAAAACATAAAAAATGAAAAGAGGGTATGCCCTAAAAGAAAAATCAAAGGGCCAAAAGAATGAATTGGTCAAAAAACAAAGAAAATGAACCCCAAAGAAAAGACCAAGAGAGTGTGCTAGTCAAAATGCCACTATTATCCTATTTTTTGCAAAGAAGTTTAGATTGTGCAATCAATGAATTCGGTCACTGATTGATGGATGGCCCAACAGCTCAATCTTGGCCTCCCCATGTTTAAATTTCTTATTTTAGAACTAGAGAATAAGGTCTGTTCAAACGTTTAAGCTTGGCAGATCAGTAGTTAGGTAGAGAAGCAAGGGTGCTCAATAGCTAAATCTGAGCCCATGGAAGACATAAGGGCAGACTTAGATAGGAGGGCAGTCAAAAGAAAATAAGAGAGAAAGGGTTTGCTAGCTCAAATTCACCCAAGGAGAAAGAAGAAAAAATGTTAGGTGTATTAGGCTGGGTAGGCAGTTTGATGTTGTAGGAGCAAGTTTGTGAGCAGTTTTGTCTTTTTGAATATGATCTATCTCATGGATATCACAAGTACCATAGTAAGGTGGCTGCAAAATAGTTCAAGCATGACTAATTTCCCCCCATTCCTCCAAGAACATTTACTAATTTCCCCTCAAGGACATTGGGATTTTCTCAAGTGGTCCTAGTTCATTTCATTTTATGAGAAAAACTAAGCAAAACTTTGTGTTCTCTTAGGGAAAGGAAGCCACATTTCTTGTGTAAAAATCCTTTTTCTTCCATTATGCTAAATCTCTAAAAGTTCATGACTTGGATCCCTTTATTCCCTAAGCCTAAGTTTCACCTTTTGCTTAGTGCTTTGTTTGAAAACATTTCTCATATTAACATCCTAACTCTATTTATATAACTCCTATGTAAAGTTTTCCCCACCCTTATTATATGTAAAATATATAAAACCCCAAAGTTTATAATATCTTGCCCTGGGCTTATTAAAGCCATATGTAAATGTTTTGGGGGTCCAAGGTTTACCCCAAACATTGTCGACAACCCTCACTGCGCGCATATAACAGTGGATTTCATTGAACATTGGTTAAATGAATAACCAGCCCACAAGCCTAAAGTTTGATTTCATTGTAAAACCCCGCAGAACATTACAAAACGTTAAAAGATTAACGTGATCCACCACAGCGTACACCTCTGCCAAGTCCACCCCTCCGTCAACCGTCTGATCCGGGCTTTCCCATCGGATGATCCATGTCAATATCGAAAGCCCCCCGATGACCGAATGATAGGCTCTGAGAAATTGGCGGTTTTGCCATCATACAAAGTCCACGTGTTGCCTCCACGGTTTATCGCGTCTGCTCCGCCCAAAACCGCCATTGTCCAATAAGTGGTGTGATAAAACCATAAACCACCCCCCCCACTGCTGACATCGTCGCCCACGTCAGCACCCACTTCGGCTGCCACCTCACCACTGTATCACCCGCCGTGTCCGCCACGTCACTGCCAGGTCAGCTTCCGTACCCCTGCTACCTGACAAAGATGATGTCATGCAGACATCACCCGACCGAAAAGCGCCAAAAACCTGCCAAAATCAAATTTTGTTAAAAAGTCGTTAAAATGTCATTTTTCATCCATTTCTCTTTGTTTCTGATCTACGCCTTATGCATGGTCTTTTACGTTCAAAACGCCATTTCTGCTGCATAGTCCGCCACTCAATGAAATTCGCTCCACAGCTCGGCCGCTCAGCTTGGTCTGCCAACCACATTTTGCACCAGGCATCCATTAAACAGGTATTTACTCGAAACCAGCTTGTAAACCCTGTTTTTCTAGCTTTCTCTATAAAAATCGCCCGGATAACCAAAATTCGAATTAAAACGTGGTTCTCCCTTTAAACCTCTGCATCATAAGCCACTGTTTTACCCATTTTTTATCATGCGAACTCTGTTTCCCTCTACAAAATTGCCCATTAAGCTAAATTGAAGCTCGTCTCGGCCTACAATTTCCACGGAAAAGCCCACAAACTGTCATTTTACATAGTGTTGCTGCAAAAGCCCTAACTCCAAGTTGAGAAGTCATAAAATAATTTGAAAATGGAGGCATTGGTGGCCATGAATGTTTCCCCCTTGAATGCACCACACAAAGAATTGGAATGGTTGTCCCTTGCTGGCAGGGATTTCCAAATTAAGGATATGATGGGTGACAAGCCTCACCTTCAAGCTTTTTCTGAAATTAGGAATAGCTACAGAAGCAATATTGATGTCTTTGGAATTTGGGAGTCCAACATGCCCATTTACTACCTCCCTTCAGTGAATGTGCTTCCAGATCTCATCCATTTATGCTGTGCAAATTATGACCCCACACAAAGAGCAGTTATGGCTCCATCTGGGACTATCCTCTTCTATATCACTCCTCAATCCATAAATGAGATGCTTCACTTTAAGCCAACTCAGCCTCTGGCTCCTCTCACTATGGAGTTCTTGCCAAGGTGCCAAACTGCCGAGTTCAGAGATAACCAGAATAGCTCAATTATTCATGAGACAAGAAAGCTAGCCCAGGCAGCCACCTCCTTTTAGTCAGGTCTGGTTCAATGAAGCTGGTATATTCATTAATGATATGATTTCCTATATCTTGGGCTTCAAAACCAATGAGTATATTGATGAAAATATCTTAGTGTTGATGTCCATATTCACTCCAGGATAGCCCCCTACTATCCAATATGATTATGCCACCTTCATAGCCAATAAAATCCATGAGAAATTCATGAGCCTGGATAGAGAAAGAGTGTTCAAATACACATCCTACATATATCATTTGTTGTTGTACAATCAACCTGATAGTTTCCAAAATCCTCTTAGAAAGTTGGACCTCAAGGGAGAAAGGAGGTCTGTGATTTTCTAGACCTCAGTATTCCATGAAGTCCATAACTCTCCTTATACATATTGTGAGTTCATTGACATGTTCATATATCCAGCTACTTCTTTATTATTGATAACTCCTCCTGCCAGACTCTCTGCTGAAATACAGAAAATTTTGCATCTCTCAAAAGACTACAGTATTGGTGACTGGTACTTTTACTAGAATCACACAGTGATCAAGATTTATGACTGTGAATTATCCCCCTACAAGCTACGAAAGTATGTCCCTATGAGACTATTTTCCCTAGAATACTTCAGGCAATTTATTAGTTCAGATTTGACTCATTTCTATGGTGCTTGGAAAAAGGCACAACTCAAAATAAGAAATCAATTGGGCCCTCTTATCTTCAACAAAAGGGAAGCCTGGGAGGAGGTAGATAAGATTTTAAGGGATCAACTTTTGCTGAAACAAAGCTTTTATTGGGCACCATATGCCCCTGAACATTTCATAAGTTATAGGAAGGTGAAAAACAAGCTTACAGCATATGTTCACCACAAAATCCCTGAAATTCAACAATATGTTAACCAACAAGAATGGGTAGAAGGCACATTAGTTGAAGAAATTACTGAAGAGGAAAAATTGGAAAAAGCCATGAAAGACCTTGAAAAAACACTTGACCTGGACTCTTTTGGACAGGTATCCTTCAAACTGCACCAGCACACAGGAGGTGAGACATCATTTGCAAGGACTTCTCAGCAACCCACACAAAAAGCCAGCACAGGGTCAGAAAAGGTCAAAGAGGTAATAGATCCAGAGCAGGAGAGAATGACAGACCAGCTAGCTACATCAAAGGAAGAAGGCCGAGGGCAGGTCCCCCCAACACAAACAAAGGCCCTAGAAATCCCTATACTACAAACTCCTCTAAATGAGGAGAGAAGCAAGAAAAGGGATAGGCAAGAAGATACTCCGATCAGCGGTCCTGAAGACCAACCAGGGGAAAAAAGGCAGAGATTGAACCCCCATTCAGAGGAGGAATTCATTCAGGAGATCACAGACAGTCCGAGGGAAGAGAGAGCAGTTAGCCAGGATACATCTCTAGTCACAGAAACATCAGCCAGTTCACATAGACAAGAGATTGGAAGACAACATAGTGTGGAATTCTCTTCTGCCAGGTTGGAAAGTAAGCAAGGCTCAGACATTAAGAAAACATTCACTGAAATAAAAGCAAAGAATGAGCCAATAAGGATTCAACTTTACAATCACTTGCTAAAGATGGCACCTAAAAATCAACAAAGGCTAATGTCAGCATATGACATCTAAGAAGGGAAGATGATCCTAAGTCACTTCAAGCCCAAAATGCTGCAGCCACAAACAGCTGCTGATTACATCAGGACTAATCTAGAAGTATTAGCCAAGGACATCCAGCCAATAAACCAAATTGAACTACATAAGAAAACAGGTGAAATGTTATACTCCACATTAACAAATAAGGCACTGCTGGCCCACAAATTGCAGAATTCTTTAAATAATACTTTTGCACAATTGGAATTGGAAAAGGCTTCCTCTTTGGCTAAGGATAACATAATTAAATCCTTAGAAGTGATTATCATAGAGCTAGGACATGATCCCAATGATCCCAAAGGTATCCAAGCATTAATAAGAAAGAAAGAAGAAGACATTGTAGCTCTCAAGAAGCAGCTCAAGCTACCCATTACCATGCATCCCAAAACTACAGAGATTGTTGAACAAAAATCACAGGAAAATGCAATGGAACTGCTGATCAAAATGAATGAGAGACTGGCAGAAACAGAGAAGGCATTGGAGGAAGCACTACAAGGAAAATAGGGAGAGTTGACCTCTCAGCATCTCAAACAGCTCCAATAGTTACAACTGCTCCTTCTACAGACAGAACAACAGTCCCTCCTACTGATCCAGCATCAACAACACCAAGTACTTCAACAACAACAGTAACAGGCAGCAACACTACCATGACTACTGAAGAACTGATAAAGGCCATGGAGGATCTAAGACTCCAGGTGTTAGAGTTAAAAGGTGCCAAAGAGAAATTGGCAAAATTGGAAGTAAGTTATGATAAATCCAAGATGACTGTAGTAGAGAAAACAAGGGAGGTGAAAGCATTGGAAAGCAAAGTAAAGGCATTGGAAAAGGACCTCTTATTGGACAAAACCTTGGCAGAAATCAGGAGAATTCTGTGGGCTAACATTAGCCAATCCCTCACTGATATGTGGAAATCAATACAGATAATTCATGAGCAGATTGATTTGGTAGCAGCAGCTCAAGAAGAAATGCAAAAGGCCAGGGATGCAGGGGGAAACATGCCCAAATAGGCCAATAGGCTAATATATTTCATGAACACCCACACCAAAGAAGATCTGGCAAAATTAGATATCAGAGACAAGAAAAGCACTATTTTAATAATTAAAAGGGTCCTGTCCATGAGGAATTTTATACAAAATCTGGAAAGGAAGTGCCAGGAAATGCAAATGGAGATAAATGCTTTCACACAAAAATTTATAGTTTTGGAGGAAAAGGGTCTACCTAGTTTGTTAACTGATGACTACAGACTAATTTCACATGCAACCTATGTACACAAATTAAATACATGTGTGAATAGTCAAGCTACAACATCATCAAGTGCTATAGGAGAGAAAGCACTCCCATCTCGACAGAGCCTATATGACAATCTGGAGAATTTGTTTTTTATGGAACATGAAGTAAGGCATCTTTTCACAGTCCAGCCCACCTTTTTCAGGTATACAGATGCAGCTGAAACTCTAATTAAAATGCACAGGCACCAATTACCAGATAATGAATGGTGGCAAAGTATGCTGGAGCTTTTGTAGGCAGATATGAAAGTTTTGTTCATATTCCCAGAATGCTACAGATGTTATAAAGTGAAGGAAAGAGTAGATAAAACATTGCACTGGAAAGTAGTTAATTGAAGCGCAGAGGAAAAGCACCCAAGAAAGCAATGCCAGCAGCGCAGAATTTCACTAATATCCATCGACTGACTTACTGAGAAAACAATCAATATATCTCACCAAGAAAACGACCAGCACAACATTTCCTATTTCTGCATTCATTTCTCTCTGTTCCCAAGAACATTTACTCCTTCTGTAGAGTAGGTGAAAGAGGTTATGACAAGATATTATCTCCTTTGAGATATTTTGTAAAATTTTATACAAATACCTCCCCAATCTATGTATTAGGGGTTGGTGAATATCATTCTAGAACTGCGCTGTAAATTTGAGAACTCTTCTAAATAAAGATTGCTAGAATGCTTTGCTGATGAAATCCCTGGTTATATAATTAATGGCAGAAGCCCATGTTGCAGAATTCTTGGATTATCTCATGGATCAATAAGTCTTTTTAACTCTTGTTTTACTATCTCTCTGTTTTATATATCATCTAAGTATCATGTTCTAAATTGCAGGAAGAAAGAATATCCCATAATTTACTTAACTGTAATCTGTGTTCAATTCCTCTCATTTTTGTGTTTTCTTCAGGACTAGCATAGGCAAGAATTCTTGACTGCTCCTGTCTCCCTGGTTCTTGCACCTTGAATATAGTTAAGGAATTCTTAGCTGCTCATTGGTAATATTTGCCCACCTTCCCTCTGTTAGCATGATGAAAGATTCTTGATTGCCTTTCATCTCCTGACTCCATTTCACCTGATTCCAGCTTGAAAATTGTTCCATGTTTAGTTATCTTGCTCTGTAGTTCCTCCTTTTGTCAAAGAAACCATACCTAGAGATTCATTTTCATTGACTCCATTAACCCAATGGTATGAACTTCTCATACTTTGCATCCCTGTTCTATTGAATATCACCATCCAAAACTCAAACAAATACTTGAACTTCATAACTAGCCTAACATATAGCAAAAAAAATCTAAATCATAAAGAGAGAGCCCTCTCTGGCTGCAGATTGGCTAGAATCTGCATCTAAAAGATTGGTTAGTGGTTACCTCGGTCGTATTCCCTTTTCTCACTACTTTTGGGGAACAACCTGAGTGATAACAGATAGAAGGTCTAAGAGATGGTTGAATGGTGTGGGAGACCCTTTGGAGGCTTTTGGTGACTCCCTAGAGGTTATCTCTCAATTCGGCCTCAAAACAGGGCATTTCAGGAAAACCTACAGGATGTACTAGAAACCTGGAGGATCATCCTGTAGGAATTATAGTGAACCTACATGATACAGCCGAGAGAAAAATCTGAGGTTTCGGAGGCGATGGAAGGCCTAGGAAAGGTTTGAGATGGGTGGAATGGAGTGGGAAAATTCCTAGGATCACTCAAAACTCAAAACCAAAGTTAGGAGATGGATGAATTCGATCAAAAAGCTTGGAGAAGTTTCCTTGTGAAATGAAGAAATTGGTGAGGGTTTAACAACGAAGAAAATCAAATCCAAATTGTATGGGCAATTTTTTTTATTAGCTAGGATATCTTAGGTCCCTATTCCAAGTGGAATCACTCAAAAACACCTATGTTAACCCATGCAAAAATAATAAAAAAACATTCTAGTTGAAAATCTAGAAATTTGAGAACTAGTAAGCAAGTAAATCTAAGAAATGCCTAACCAAATCATGTGAAAATGCAATGGGTTAATTTTCGTTATGAACTAGAATTTTTTTGTGATCTAATGCAAGTGGAATCAATTCGATTGAAGCTTGTTAGGATGCTTTAAAAAATATCAGAAATTTATTGTTCTTTGTTAAAATGGAGGTCCAACAATTGAGATTTTCGAATAAGAAGACTAATCCAAGTAGCTCAATGATTACTATGAACTTCCAAAGCTTTTTCAAGGATGAAATAATTCTTGTGATCTTGCAAAGTAACTTACATCAACCATTTAACTGAATCCTACAATAATAAATCATTATTTGTAAATGCAGAAATAGAAGGAAATAAAGACAAGAGATGCACGTGAATAAGCAATGAAAAGAGGGAAAGAAAATGATACAAAAGGGCTCTGAGGTTCCTGGGATGGCTAATCCCAAGGAAACTTAGAGACCTATGGAGGAGAACAAGATTTAGAAGTTGAACATGACACCAATCTTCATTATTTTACAATCCCTGCAAGAAAATATAATGGAGTTGCAAGAATACAAGCTCTCTCCATAATAACAGTAATGAAAATCTGCCCCTAGGGGAAAATTCTACTTGGTATTAGGAACCATTCCCCATGAATGGAGGAAGATTTCCCACCAAAATCCCTTGATTAGTGGATCTTCTCCCTTGATTGGTGGATCTGCTCCCTTGATTAGTGGAACACATTCCAAGATTTTCTAAATCATCGAAGTTCCACATTTTGTGCAATAATTCCATAATATCTTGTTGACTTATTATTTATTATTGATCCTTGAGTACTAGGGAACAAGTCCCTAAATTATCTCCTCCTCCAACAATTCATAATATTTTCAATATTCTCATAATATCCCACAAAAAAAATAATATTAGGCACAAATATTCAATTATTCATAAACCTTCCTAATGAATATATTAAAGTTAAAAATAAATTATCTAATGCAAAATGAAAGGTTTAATGTGTTGAAGGATGGTCATAGGCCTTAATTTATGTCTAATTTAGAGGCCCATCATACCCCCTACTAAAAGTGTTGCTCATCCTTTGAGAAACTTAGTGACCTCATTTTGCCTCATCCATTGCCCTGGTGGCCTCTCTCTTGTGCATTAAGAATATTGGCTGTAAGCTCTGCAAGGACAAGCCCAAAAACATATTTGTTCAAAGAAAAATCATTGTTTCTTGAGACCATTAGCTTGCTTTGAGTTCCTGAATACTTTTTTGTTTGGCAAGGACTTCCACACCCTTATCAACCTTCTTCTTCCTTGTTCTGCCATTTGGACACCTGTAACACCTTCAAAATGCATTTAGACTAATTTTTTTTTAAGGGTGAATGCAGTGGTGATGATGGTGTACAAGGTATGGTGATGGAATGATGAAGGAGATGCATTTTATTGGCATAGAAAGTCATTTATTTTCTTTATGACTACAGCTTGGAGGATTTCTGCGTCACTGTAATTCCTACAAGATCATCCTGTAAAAAACACAATCCCTTTGTAAATTGATGTAAAGGAGTGGAAAAAATTACAAAAATGGTGGAGGAATGAATGGTAATGAGTGGTAAAATAAAAATGTGAGTGACAAACATCTCTTTGGGATCCTCCCTTTCTCTTTGATCATCATTCTTGCTGACGTGCAAACGGAAATTTCATGAAAATGGATATGATGCTCTCTTTGCTTGTTTGTTTTTCTTTTCCAAGAATGAAATGGGATGGATGAATGATGAATATTTAAGGAATATGATATGGATGGAGGGCTTGGAGTGCTATAGTGACCTTGACCTTTGCAAAAAAATCTTCTTTTAACTGCTATCCTCATTCATTGAAATCATCACCCTTCATAATTTGACTTTTCAACATTGCATGAGTGAAAGAGTGAGCTGCAATAAACTCGTTGAAGGTAGCTGATACCACTGACCCATCCTTAGATTATAAAAACTCATCTTTCATGCATTAACAACAAATTTCTAACTATAATATGCTCAAGAGAAGAGGTCAAGAATATTGCATACCTATACCTACCTGATGGTCGTTGGACAGACATGCATGTTGTTATTGAGTTGATGTTGATCTGCAGGTGTTGGATGGTGATGCTGATGATGTTGATGTTGTTGCTAAGCTATAGAGGAGCTCCTTTGAGATATGGATCTCTTTTAAAACTGCTCACGGCCAATCTTGTAGGTGTTGTTCTATATCCTGTAGGTTTATAGGACAACGACTTATTTTATTCATATCTCCCAAATGGTAGAATGGATTGAGCTGAAACTTTTTGAGCATGTTTCCATCATCATTATGCACCTCCCCATAGAAAAATTTTGTTCAATGGATGCACGTATCTTGAGAAAAACTAAAAATGGTTCAAGGTGATGGAGGCGGATTTCCTGGAAACCATGCACTGGAGTTTGCTGAAATTGCCTGCGCATGTTACCATCATCTATATGCATCTCCCCATGAAACAAATTTTTAAATGGATGCATGGATATTGAGAAAATTCAAAAATCGCTTAAGGTGATGGATTCCAATTTCTTGGAAACTGTGCACTAGAATTTGCTATAATTGCTTGAGCATGTTCCATCATCCATATGCATCTCCCCCTGAAACAAATTGGCAAATGGATGCATGGTTTTCAAGTTATGGCAAAAACAAATTTGTGGTCTATGTATTTTTGTATCCTATAGTAAAACAGAGCATCCTGTAGTTTTTTAGGACAACAAGGAAAATGAGTGGTAGAAGCTTGAGAATGATGGGTGGATGATGAGGATAGATGAGGGTGATCGATTGGCATGGTTTTGGCCTTGTCGGAGCATTTGAGCGAAGTAGGAGAAAGTCAAAATTTGACTTCTTTTGACTAGGCTTGACCAATTTTCATTTTGCTACCAACTTGTTCTTGTTGCTTGCAGATGTTGGAGAGTACATGCATGCTTGGAGAAATGATTTTTTAATTTATTTTTTCTTCTAGGCCTTCTAGCCGCCTCAATGAGGTTTTCAACTAGTAGGTTTGCCTAGGTGCCTCAAAGGAGGCTTTCACCTATAATCTTCTTTTTTTTCTTTTTCTTCTTTTTTTTCAATCCATTGACCACCTCATGGAGGTGGTCAATCAATGAGCCAATCTAAGGCACCTCCAAGGATGTTTTTACCTTAGATTTTTATTTTTTCTCTTATTTTTCATATATATATATTCTACCCTACACTACTTGAAAAACAAAATCACTTTCAAGTATAAGAATACTTCCAATGGAGCCATGTGCACATCAAGATGATAGACAAAATGATGTGGAGGCTTGAAATGTATGCTTTGACATGTACCTGGATTTTAGAGACCAAATGATTGAACTTTGAAAGGATCAAGCATAGTTGAGGAAGAGAGTGATGCTGTAACTTCATGACTGTCTTGAACCATATTTCAATATAGTTGTGATGCCTCTGGTCAACTTAGTGTTTCATATCATCTTGTATGTCTTCTTCTAACATGACCTTCAAGTCTTCCTCTTTTTGTTGATCGATCTCTTGAATACATGGAGGATTTGATGGTAACCATGAGGGAGCTTTCTCACTCTCCAATTTTTCTATCTGATCTTCATCAAATGCATCCCATTGTTCTTTGATCTTCTCTTTTAGTCTTCTTCTCTAGATGTGGTCCTTCAATGATATCAATATAATCTATTTTTTGCAATACTCTTCCTGAGCTCTGGTGAATACCATTAAGCTCAAGAGGAGTTGTTTCGAAGTGTTGCACCTCAGCATTGTAAGTGGGCTGAGCTACTTCAATGTGTGGGTTTGGAAATTGTAGTACATGTAGTTGAGTGGGAGTGTATATTTGAGATGGATGTAGATGAGGTTGTGGTTGTGGTGGAGGTGAATGGTAAGGATAACCTAGAGTTTGGTATGGAGGAAATTGAGGAAAATACTGAGGATATTGTGAATGCCTCCCATAAGTTCCTTTCCAACCTTGTTTCCAAGATTGGTTTTGGGGTTGAGACGACCAATGTTGCCAAGGAAAGGGTGTGTTCCAATTGGAGCTACATAACATTGCTACATTGGCAATTTAATTTCTCCATTGTCCTCTTGGTGAACTTCCTTCAACCTTGGTAATGAGGAGCAACATTTAACCTCATGTGATTCTACATGAACAACACAAACATCTTATTTTTGCCCATTTTGTATTCTTAACATTTCTACTTGTTTGGTTAGATTGCTAAGAATTTATTTTTAAAATTCATCAAACAAATTTCCAAGTTTAGCTTGACTTACGAATCTTGATGTTGATTTACCTACTCTTGCTTTTCCTCTTGATATGTGTTGGCATGTTTCACAAATTTCCTCAAATGATATTTGATATACATCAACTCTACTTATGAAATTGAGGAGATCAATCCACTCATCCCTAATTGTTCTAAGTAAGAGGGTTTTTAGTGTGTCGGATCTTAAATGATGCAGTTTTGCCCTCTTAATATTATACATGATCCTCTCTATTAGATCCTCTATACTCTCATCTTCTCCTTGATTCATTCTAAAGATTTCTTCTTTAAGATCATGATCTTTATATATTTCTAGGAATATCTTTTGCATATCATTCCATGTTCTTATTGAATTAGTCCCTAAATTCATGAACCATTTAATAGCTCTATCATTCAATGTTGCCGGAAACAATCTCAATTTTTGAGTTTTTAATAACCATAAGATCTACAAACAATCTCAAATTCAAAGAGAAAGGTTTCTAGATCCTCTGACCTTAGACCATGAAATTTTGGAAGAAAAGATGGAGGGATGCTCTTCATGTGCATACTTCCATCCATATATTTAATGGGAAATCCGATAGGATCTTCCTCATTTTCATCATCGCCATCAATTTCTTCTACATTCTTCATCATCTTCTTCTTCTACCTGAAAAAGAGAATGGTGATATGCCTCTTACTGCACCATATGATCAAATGGGGGGGGAGGGGTGTGGGTTGGTGTTGGAGAATTCTTTTTTGTTTTTGTTTTTATGATTGAATGAAAACTATAATGCAATGCAACTTTCTACTTTTGAAATTAAATATGCCTAATGAAAATATTTTATTTTTTTTGTTTTTGCAAAAAATAAAAAGAAATGATTCAACTAGGGAAGAAAACAATGCATACTTTGACACCTCCCTAACAATGGCACCAAAAAGTGATGAGCCTCAGTATTGCAACAAAAATGATTCAACTCCCAAGGCTACCAACTTTAATTATCAACCGGGGGTTCGTACAAACTTAAGACGTGTCGGCACTATATGTGCAACATACAATGTGTCCTTCCTTTGATGTCATGATGTAATGGAGTGCATGTACTGAAGTCAAATCCTAAACTAATTGCAAACAATGAAATGTTCGAAATGGAACCTTAACCTATTGCAAGAGAGAAAGTACAAGGAAGGAAACGGAAATTCAATGCTAAAGCACACCATTTCCTAATTAACTGCCAAGAAACTATGCTTTGTAATAATGCTAAATTATCATGAACCAAACACTACTATCTAAGCATCGAAGTAAGAAGCATCAAACATCACTAATGTGCAAGCAAAGGGACTGAAATAAATCTATTTTTGTCTTTTTGTCTTTTCATGCAAAACCAAGTATGCAAACAAATTTCTTTTGGTGATGTGGCAGGTGAATTAAGGATGTTGGAGGTTAGATGGAAGGGTTAGGAGATGGTTGGATGGTGTGGGAGACCCTCGGGAGGATTTTTGTGACTTCCTAGAGGTTTTGTCTCAATTCAGCCTCAAAACAGGCCATTTCAAGAAAACCTACAAGATGTACTAGAAACCTATAGGATGATCATGTAGGAATTAAAGTGAACCTACAAGATACAACCGAGAGAAAAATGTGATGTGTTCAAGGTGATGGAAGGCCTAGGAAAGGTGCGTGATGGGTGGATTGGAGTGGGAAAATTCCTAAGATCACTCAGAACTCAAAACTGAAGTCGGGAGATGGATGGATTCGCTCAAAAAGCTTGAACAAGTTTCCTTGTGAAATGATGAAATTGGTGCGGGTTTAATGACCAAAAAAATCAAATCCAAATTGGATGGAACAAATTTTTTTATCAACTAGGATGTCATAGGTCCCTATACCAAGTGGAATCACTCAAAAAGACCTATGTTAACGTATACCAAAAAAATAAAAAAACATTACCAGTCGAAAATCTAGAACTTTGAGAACTAGTAGGCTAGTAAATCTAAGAAATGCTTAACCAAATCAAGTGCAAATGCAATGGGGTTTTTTTTGTTATGAACTAGTTTATTTTTGTGATCTAATGCAAGTGGAATCAATTCGATTGAAGCTCATTGGGATGCTCTAAAAAATAGCAGAAAGTTATTGTTCTTTGTTAAAAAGGAAGTCCAACAATCTAGATTTGGGAATAAGAAGACTAATCCAAGCAGCCCAATGACTATTATGAACTCCCAAAGATTTTCCAAGGATAAAATAATTATTTTTATCCTCTATAATAACTTACATCAACCATTTAACTCAATCCTACAACAAGAAATCATTAATTCTAAATGCAGAAATATAAATAAATAAAAACAAGAGATGCATGTGAATAAGCAATGAAAAGAGGAGAAAAAAATGACAGAAAAGAGCTCTGAGGTTCTTGTGATGGCCAATACCAAGGAAACTCAGAGACCTATGGATAAGAACAAGATTTAGAAGCTGAACATGACAACAATCTTCATTATTTTCGTCAATATAATTACATCCCTGCAAGAAAATATAATGGAGCTGCAACAATACAAGCTCTCTCCACAATAACACTAATGAAAATCTCCCCCTAGAGGAAAATTTCACTTGGTACTTATGCACTATTATTAGGAATCATTCCCCGTGAATGGAGGAATCTTATCCACCAAAATCCCTTGATTAGTGGATCTAGTCCCCAATACTACGAATTTTCATTTAAATGGCAGGGAACACATTCCTTGATTTCCTCAATCATTCCCTAGAGGAAAATTCGACTTGGTAATTATAGAAAATAATCAAGAATCATTCCCCATGGATGGAGGAAGCTTTCCCACCGAAATCCCTTGATTAGTGGATCTTCTCCCTTGATTAGTGGAACACATTCCTAGATTTCCTCAATCATTGGAGTTCCACAATTTGTACCATAATTCCATAATATCTTGTTGAATAATTATTTATTATTGATCCTTGAGTAGTAGGGAACAATTCCTTAAATTATGTCCTCCTCCAACTCTTCATAATCTGCTCAATATTCTTATAATATTCCACAAAAAATTAAATAATATTAGGCACAAATATTCAATTACTCATAAACCTTCCTAATGAATATATTAAAGTTAAAAATAATTTATCTAACGAGAAAAGAGAGGTTTTATGTGCTGAAGGATGGTCAAGAGCCTTAATTTATGTTTTAAATTAGAGGCACGGGCGTTAATTTAATTCTAATTTAGAGGCCCATCACATCCCCTTCTCCTTTGCACTCGGGTTTTCTTTTCTCTGAGCTTATTTAGCTGCATGTTTTCTTCACGACTTGTGCACTGTCATTGGCTTCTTTTTTTTATCTGTTTTCAGCCTGAGGACCTCTCTTGTCAGCATAGACTTTGATGTAGGTGACCTCTACGTCGTAGGCACCGCTGCTGGAGCCTCCATACTAACAACCTTAGGGGCAGCTCCCTCAGAGGCAATAGTCCCACTTGTGCTTGCAGTTTTTGCAGGACCTAGTCCTAACATGATATCACGAATAAGCTTTCTGTCTGACTCAGGATACTAATCAAACATGGGACTTGCGATAAAATCCTCAAAGAACTCACGGCTCATCCACAATAGGAAACACAACAGAGAAATTCTCAGAATGCAAAGTGTTTCTCACTGGACAGCCATGTGTTTTTTATACGTGGATTTTAATTCAAATTCAACCATTCCCCCCATAATCTTTCCATAAATGCTAGATTGGCGGAAGATTTCCGAATATTTCACACTTAAATTCAACCTTAAATGGCTTAAATACTGGCCTCTCACTCCTCTTAACCATCTTCTGGAAATCAAATCATGAACAATGATGGTAATAGTCACGTTTTAGCTGCATTGTGCAGTCTCCCATATTATAGCACAGTTGCCTTCTCGCTTCTTCTAGTACTGTGACACCCTCATGTTTCACGTAGACCTCTTGTCGCACAACTCTACGACCTGGGTAGTGTAGTTTATAGTCTTGCACCTCCTTACAACTGCCTAGAGTGCTAAGACTATGCTACCATCATGTGTTCATTGGGTGGATCCCTGGTTTATAGCTTCGATTGGATTCCATTTAACTTTCTTGGAAATTGATCTCCATTCAATTTCACAAGATAAACTCCTCCACCATCTGTAATCTCTTTGATGACGTACGACCCAATCCAATGCATCTAAAATTTTCTTGGAAACTTATTAAACTTACTATCATATAATAACAATAAATCATTTACCTTTAAGGTGCACAATTTGATGTGCCGATCACGCCATGCCTTTTCGTGATCCTTTGGAACCTCCTCATGGAATCTAGCCAAAAATCTATCTTCATCGAGCTCTTTCAGCTGCATAAGTCGTTCCTCTAAGATTTCGCGGTCCACCATCACTATGAATGCCACTATGTGTAGACTAGGCACGATATACTCCATATGCATCACATCCTCTACATCATAGACCAACCTGAAAGGTGTCTGACTAGTAAGATTTTTACAGGTAGTTCTATAAGCCCACAACACAGCTAGTACATGCACATCCCAATCATTCATCTACACGTTGCAAACCTTTGTCAGTGCATTTTCCAATATCTTATTCAACACCTCATCCATCCCATTCACCTCAGGATGATATGTCATACTATTCTCATGATAAACCTAGAACTCCTCTGTTGGCACGCTGATCGTTTCATTGAGGAAATGCATACCATGATCACTCATCAAAATCTTCGGGCAACCGAACCTTGTCAACACATACTCAAACAAAAAATTCAATGTTGTTTCCCCTATGTAGTCCTTCACGGGTTGTGCCTCCACCCATTTAGTCAAATGCTCAGTCACGGTGATGATATATCATGCACTTGTCTTATTTCTTGGAGGTTGAATCGATCCTGTAAGATCAATTGCCCACTTCTCAAATGGATGTAACGATACCTATGGATTCAAAGGTATCTCATCCCTTCACGATGGCCTTCCCGTTCTCTAACACGCATCGCACACCCTACAATATGCTTTGGAATCTTTATGCAATGTTGGGCACCACAACCCAACATGTAAAATCTTCTACATTGTTTCGTTTCGTGCATAATGGACTCCCGTAGCTCCTCCATGGGCTTCAGTTAGGATATTGTTTAATTCAAAATCAAGCACATAATGTCGTAGTATCTCTTCTAATCCCATATTATATAATTGACCTGTAATAACAGAAAAATATATTGCACTCACCACCAATTCCTTCTTCTATTTACTAGTTTATCCTTCTGGAGCCATTCCTATATTCAAGAAGTGGATAATGTATACAAATTGGTTGTTGAGTATGTGCACTGGAAAGAGCTGCACATCAGGAAACCCTTCTTCTAAATTGGTAGGCTCCTCTCCTATTTGAATGCGTGACAGATGATATGGCCGTGCATTCAATTGCCCTAGCTTCACAATTATTTCGAAATCATACTCTTGAAACAACGGGAGCCATCTGAATATTCCCCCCATCAACACAAGCTTGTTGACTAGGTACTTTAATGTAGAATGGTCTGTATACATCTTAGAGTGTTTTCCTAGCAGGTAATGTCTAAACTTCTAGAGCACATACACCATAGCCAACCCTTCGCGCTTTGTCGTCGAGTAATTCTTTTCAGCCTTAGACCACTTCCTGGTCGCAAATGCTATAAGAAATCCTATTCTCCTTCACCAGCCTGTGTCAACACTGCTCCCAACGACAGGAAGCATCCATAGTCAGATGAAATTCCTTCTTCCAATCTAGGAAGACTAGGATCGATGCGGTGACCATTGTTTCCTTCGATATATCCAGAATCCACTGACATTCTTCATCCCAACAGAATGTAGTGTCCTTCTTCAATAGATTTTCCATCAATGCGGTAATCTGGGTATAGCTCTTGATGAACTTTCGATAGTATTTAGTATGACTTAGTGTTGTGCACATCGATTTAACACTTGTTGGTGCCTCCAAATTAATTATAATGGTGATCTGAGCAGGGTCGACCATTAACCCTTGTCTCCACACCACATGACCTAAGAAGTTTCTGAAAGGGACGTAGAACAAACATTTTTTCTAGTTGAGCGCAATATGATACCTTAGGCACATATCCAACATCAAGCGCAAAATAGCTACATTGTGCTTTTACCATTCCAAACACTGTCCAGTCATCAAAATATACCTCCAAAAACTTGTGAATGAACTCCTTGAACATCGCAATGACTACACGCAAGGATATTACTAGCGCATTCTTAAGTCCAAAAGGAATTAACATATACTAAAAGCATCCCCATTCTGTCGCGAAGGTAGTCTTACTCTTGTCTTTTGGCATGATCTTTACCTGATGGTATCCAGAGAACCCATCAGTGAATGAATAGGCCTCCTTCCCACTAACATTATCCAGTACTTCATCTATGAATAGAGTTGAAAAGGATCATGAACACAAGCATCATTTAGCTTCCCGAGATCTAAGAAAATTCATATTTCATCCTTCTGCTTCTTTTCTTGAATGACCATTGGACTCACCCAATGAGATTGCTCCACTAGTTCAATAATATCTGCTGCAAGAATCATGTCCAACTCTAAGAAGACATTTTCCTTAGGATTAAGGTGATATGGCCTCTTCTTAACAAGATTTGCATGTGGTTACGAAGTTATTTTCATCACTCGTAAATTTCAGATTATTCCATTTATTTCTAAAAAATTTGTGGGGAACAGATCTTGATACTCGCGAAGAAACTCAACGACCTTATCTACTGTGGCATCATCCCAATAGTTCCAAATCATCACAAACTTCGGCTTCACTTATATGCCAATGTTCACTTGCCCAGTTTTTAGTGGCGTGGTGATATCTTGAATCTCAATCTATGGTCCCTCAACTTCACAGTGACCTTCTGCCTATGGGATATTAATGTTCCATGGGTCCTCATCTTCTTCTTTAGTAGTCACATTGTAGCACTCCAGAGAATGGCGCAGCTCAGTGGTCCAATCTGGTTGAATTAAATCCAAGTGATCCTGCGGTATTCTGAAGATCACTGCCTTGAGCTCCTGTAACACTTCATCGATCATTCGAATTCATCCTGAAAGCTGAATGTCATAAAAAATCCCTATCTAAAAACATCCCATTCTTCAGTTCCATGGGAGAGCTCTATTTTGAGGTACCAATTCATTGGTATTACATCCAAAGTATGACAGAATAAACGTACCCACTTAGGTTTTGGCTCTGCTCCTTAAGCATTAGTCCATTTTTGTAAGTGATCACGCAGATCATTCCTCCCATCATATTTCTCTTTTAGCTACACTTTTTGGTGACCAAACCGCAGCCTCATAATTCTTTTGTATTCATCCCATCCATAAAAACTATCTTTATGCATAACCCACCATCTTGTGGGCCTAGCGCGCATCACCAAATCCAGTTCTTGGAAGAGATGCTTCTTAGGCACTTCCCTTTAAAATGCATTCAAAAAATTTATCTACGTTAGTTAGACTATCATAATAAGGAAAAAACCTTACCTCTGATGATATACAATGTAACAATTTAGTCATCATGTTATAGAACATCATAGATACTTCATGCAACCTATTCTGCCAGTGATCTGAAATATTCATATGTTAAAACTGAAGTAGAAATGATTATGCCAACAGTAGAATGAATGTTAACTTAAAGTTCTGAAATCGTGAGAATTGCTTGAAAAGAAAAATTTATGATAGATGAGAAAACATAAGTAAGATGTAAAATAAAAGTGAAAACAACAAATACACAGTGATACCAGACAACAATATTGATTACGGAGTTCATCCTTAATGGACTACGTCTCTGGGTCCACTTTCAAGATGGGCGACCGCTTTATTATGATTGAATCTGAGAAGATCGATTACACAGAAAATTGACCAAACTGAATGTGCACAAAGGCACTTTTGGTCACTGTCATAAGAAATCTCTCTAATCCAGCTTTCCAATGCCTATCATGGTTCCCAGTTCTGACTCTAAATGCTCCTGTTACACTGAAAAGAGAAACAACTTCTAACCTCCAGAATCTGTAAACAAAACTTCAAAACCACTGTAACCCCTCTTCATGAAGAAAACTACCTTTATAACCTCCTAGATGGATTCGACCTCTCTCAGGAGAGGTTTAGGCATTCATAAGCTGATTTTTGGGGTTAAATTAGGGTTTTGGTAAGGCTTTAATGTCATATTGTGACATTCACCACCTTAGGTATATTAAAATATCCAATTTTCGAACAAACAACCCACTTTCAACCTTATAATATCCCAGAACCGTTAGCCATTTGCTAACCAGGCAGAGGAAGGAGGCAGTTCACATGTGACCAACTGCAGTCTAACCACAGGTTGCCACCCGGCATAATGATTCCTGCTAACAGTTAGCCCATGTGACTTGACTTATCAGTGGTCTCCGCTAATGGTGTGGCTTGCCCTAGCGGTTAAAATGCAGTGACATAACCTCCAACTGTTTAAACTATAACCTGTTCACATGACCTATCTCCACCCAACGGTTACCACTTTGGTCTGAACTCCACTCGATGGTTAATGTAACCTTTTGCCTATTCACATGAGCCCTGTCTCTCCCTAACTATTATTGTTAACTACCCACCTGTCCACATATCCGTGAGGTCTACCCTGTCCAGTCACATGAGCTTGTAGTTTTGACGTGGTCAAGATAGCAATTAGGATTGCGTTTGTATTAACATTTGTCGTATTTGTTTTGTATTAAGCTCGAAAGGGTTTTAAACTTAGGAAAAACATTTTTGAATTCAAGTATTGGGTTCTAGGTATAGTTTTAAGTCTTTAGGTGTTTTATTAGGTTTGTATTTTCACCATAGATTTGTAGTGCTAGGTTTTAGCATGATGTCTTAGGTGTTAGGTCTTATATCTTTACACCTAGGTTCTAGGGTTTAGGACTCAACATTTTGAGTAGGTCTATTACAATGTTGTAAAACATGAAACCATCACCATGTCAATCATAGGGTTGATTAAACCATCAACGAGGAACCTAAATAAGACCAATACCATAACGACCATGAAGACAACATTAACCATTGACAACACCGGGGAATTGCAAATCAACACCGGACAACCTGAACCATAAACATCACTGTTGCGGCTGATGACACCAGACCTAAATGATGACGACAAAACTGAACTTATGTAACTAATCTGACGAGATCCTTCTGGATCAATCCTCTCCACTTGAAAGCTTTTGGACCACAAAATTTTGACTAGATAGGTAATAAATGAGGGTAGAGCTCCCTCATTCTCCACATTGTCCGAAAAATGTACCAATACATTCGATCAACCACCTAAAAGTGACAACCCCGATGATGTTGACCATGGAAAATTTTGAATCGTTGACCTGTTCCATCCATCTGTAGTATACACAACTTGCGAAGATGGTCAAACAACATGTTATGAACATGGCAATTGATTTCTTTCCACAAATTACCATGAGTTAGTGATTCATAACCATCTTTGAAAATAATCTCTACAGGATATTGTTCAATACCATTGACATGTATTGACAATCTATATTTCGGAATGAGAGAGACAATCAAAGACATTTTTGACATCATATCAGCTATTCGAGTTGATATACTTTCCTGATTCCTGGTTAGTAATTGAACTTGTTGCAATAAACCCATCAAACTATAAGGTTAAAACTACTGCAACTTAGTTTGACTTTGAAAGTATTTGAATGACTATTGATTTGTTTGAATCACTATTTCCTTATTCATAAAATGATGTTTCCATTGATTAGCACTTCCCCTGATGCATAAGTTTCCCTTAGATGTATTGGATACTTTGACACTGCTTTAGAAAAGGCTTTTATGTGAAAACAAATAGGCTTCCTCTCCACTTGAAAATAGGCTTCCAAACTGTTCAAAACATGAAATAGTGACACAATACAAGAGAATTTTAACACCGACTTTCCCCAATACTGACATGCATCCCTGTAACTTATAACTTCCAAACATGAACTGAATTGATTCGTTCTGACATTAGGAAGATGAGCTTTAGGCATCAACTGTAATACATGTTGTATTCCCAGCTTATGAGTAAGATGTTTGGTTTGTTTAAATAGAACTAGAAAAGTTTCTACATCTTGAATCAATCTATCTTGAAGCTAAGACTCATAGCATGAACAATCAACATATTTATTCTTATGTTGTTCCTTTACACACCTGATTACACATCTTTTATTTGAACTTATTAATCACTTCATCTGATTATCAACAACTAAATTCAAGTGATTTTTACTTTGATGTGCCCTGACAATAAACTCAACCCCATCTTTCTTAAGGTGATATTTACGCTTTCCTCTATAAAATACTGGATCACGATCATAAAGATAAGGACTTCCTAAGACAACTCCACATATGTCTACTAGAACCATATCTAATTCCACTTCATCAATGTAATTAGTTGTAATGGAAAATCTTAATCGACATTCTTTTGTTACTTTTATTTGAGTTGATTTATTTAGCTATCCTAATTGGTAAGGTCTTGGATGATTTTGTGTCTCCAAACCCAAATTATTAACGAAATATTTAGATATCAATTTGGCCTATGATCCACTATCAAACATTGTATCTATCTTTGTGCTCTTAAAATTTATCCTTATGTTAAATAATTCAACTATTTTATCCTCATTTGAAGGATTTATGTTTGATGAAGATGCAATAGTATTCAAACTTGAACTAGTGTCAATTTTTTTACCTTTCGACACTATGGCAGTTATCCTCCTTTCATCACTTGAATCAAAAGCTAGATCTTGTTGGACTTCTACAATTGCCTTATTTTCATCCTTCTCTTTAAGGAACTTTCTAGACTTAAGTTCGGGATGAATTTTCCAACACTTAGATTCATCATGTCCAATTATTTGGAAATGAGAACAAGTAGGTATTTCCTTCTAAGTTATCGATGATTTCCTTCTCTTCGAATTGTTCTTCCCTTTACTGTGATTGGAATCATTGATTTCCAACTCTTTGGATGATTGTGGTGAAAACTTGAGTGGTCTACCACCGTATTCAATATCTTTGACTTGAACACACACTTCATCAAAATCATCAGGATTAAACATCAATAATGTATGCTGCAAATATGAATGTAAACTACCGATGTATTTTAATAAAGTTCCACGTGTATCCAATGAAATACCAAGCACCAATGCTTTCTTTCTAAACTCCTGAACACTCTACCCTTTACCTTGCCTCGAATGCTGCCAATCAATAACAACTTGTTGGATGTTTCCTAAAGGATAGAATTGTTCGTAAGAGCTTTTAAACCTTAGAACATGAAGAGATGACTTTTTCTTTACACTTTACATCTATTTGAGTTTTACTTTCCCACCAGATTAAATTTTTTCCTTGCATTCTAAGTGTAGCTAACTGAATTTTCGTTTTATCATCAGAAATGTTCTGAATATGAAAATACACTTCTAACTACTTAATCTAGTTATCCATCTTTTCAAAATTCATTTCTCCATCGTAAATAGATAATTCAAATTTCACATCAAGTTTCAAAAGAGATGTTTTCTTAGGTTTCTTTTTTGTTTCAGATTCTGCACTGGAAGAAGAAGAAGAAGAAGAATATGATGGAGATGATGGAGGTGAAGGTGTTTTATCAGCCTTGCCTTTGCCTTTTTCCTTCTTCAATGTCTCTGAAGAAGAAGATGCATCTCTCGCCTTCTTATCTTCGTAAAGCTCTCCCAACATCTACTTCATAGTCAAGAATGCTTGCTGAAACTATTCATCACTCATCTTAGTTTTAGGATTTTAACCTGCATGAGATCCTGTCATGGTCAACTTATGAATGACTGTTTGCTTTCGAATTTCTGGATGAATCTCCTTCAGGATTCCTTCTCCACATTACAACTTTTACCTAGTTAACATTCACTGAGAAATTATACAAATGCAACTAGCTCTGATACAAAATTATATGATCTAAAATGATCATATGTTAAAACTGAAGTAGAACTGATTATGCCAACAGTAGAATGAATGTTAACATAAAGTGCTGAAATCATGATAATTGCTTGAAAGGAAGACTTTACAACATATGATAAAACATAAGTAAGATGCAAAAGAGAAGTGAAAACAACAAATACAAAGTGATACCAGATAGCAAGATTCATTACGGAGTTTGTCCCTGATGGACTACGTCTCTAGGTACGCTTTCAAGATGGGAAACCGCTTTATTAGGATTAACTTTGAAAAGATCGAATTACACAGAAAATTGACCTGAATGTGCATGCAGACACTTCTAATCACTTTCATAAAAAATCCCTCTGAACCAGATTTCCAGCGCTTGTCACGGTTCCCAATTTTGACTCCGGATGCTCCTGTTACATTAAAAACAAAAACAACCTCCAACCTCTAGAATCTACACGCAAAACTTAAAAACCACTCTATCCCCTCTTCATGAACAAAACTCCCTTTATAACCACCTAGATGCATTTGAACTCTCTCAGGATAAGTTTAGGCATGAATAAGCTGATTTTTGGTGTTAAATTAGGGTTTTGGTTAGGCTCTAATGTCATATTGTGATATTCACCACCTTAGGTATATTAAAATATCCAATTCTCGAACAAACAACCCACATTCAGCGTTATAATAGCCTAGAACCATTGGCCATTTTCTAACTGGGTGGAGGAGGGAGGTGGTTCACATGTGACCAACCACGATCTAAGCGCAGGCTTCCACCCGATGTTAATCTTCGACTATTCCATCTAATAGTCAGTGCATGTGACCTGACTTCCCAGCAGTCTCAGCTAATGGTGCGGCTTAGCCTGGCGGTTCCGATGCGGTGACATAACCTCTGACTATTTAAACTGTAACCTGTTCACATGACCTATCTCCGCCTGATGGTGACTACTTTGGTCTGAACTCTGCGCAACGATTAATGTAAACTTCTTCCTTTTCACATGAGCCCTGTCTCCACTTGACTATTATTGTTAACTACCCACGAGTCCACATATCTGCGTCGTCTACCTTGTCTACTCACATGAGCCCACAATTCTAACGTAGTCAAGATAGAGTTTAAGACTGTGTTTGTATTAACATTTATCATATTTGTTTTGTATTAAGCTCGAAAGGGTTTTAAACTTAGGAAAAGAATTTTTGAATTCAAGTCTTAGGTTCTAGGTATAGTTTTAAGTCTTTAGGTGTTTTATTAGGTTTTTATTTTCACCAGAGCTTTGTAGTGCTAGGTTTTAGCATGATGCCTTAGGTGTTAGATCTTAGATCTTTAGAGCTAGGTTCTATGGTTTAGGAGTCAACATTTTGAGTAGGTCTATTACAATGTTGTAAAATAAGAAACCATCACCATGTCGATCAGAGGGTCGATTAAACCATTGATAAATAACCTAAAGAAAGCCAATACCATAACAGCCATGAAGACCACATTAACCATTGATAACATTGGGGAATTGAAAATCAACACCGGAAAACATGGACCATAAACATCACTGTCGAAGTTGACGACACCAGATCTGAATGCTGACAACAAAACTGAACCTCTCTAACTGATCTAACGAGATCCTCCTAGATCACCTAGTGTTCCAACTCCTAATCTTAATCTTATGTACCAATACTTTCGTAGTCCCACGCAATGTGTCCATCTGCTGCCATATTCACCTAATCTTGGTCCCACACTATTATTTTGTAGATCTAGTCCAAATCATCGTCACTTTCATAATGGTGGAGCAACCAAATCTAACACAGTCCTTTCATAGGGTCCAAAGGTACTACTACATAGAGAGATTTCCTCTCAAATGATATTGTCAGCTTCTTCAAATTGATGACCCCATTCATGTCAGTAACCCAATCGATCCCAAGGAGCACAGGGTATGGATTGTTGTTATCCACAATCTCTATCACTCTAAAATCGACCAACGCCATCGTGTCTTCAATGTCCACTGTCACTCCATGCAATATTCCCATGGGGATAATCTTTTGTAGATTTTCCATCCTCAATTGAATCGGAGACCACTGCGTACATGTCTCCTCATTCTCTCCCATGTCTATTTTGAAAAACGATTCACATCTTACCCAAGATCCATCATAACTTGGTCGATTTCAGAATCACCTATTTGCGCAGTGAGCCTCATCTCATGCCCTATTCTTGCCTTATGCTTACCAATTTTTCAGACTGCGCGAGATCCTTCAACAGAATTTTCTTTACCAACACATTTATTTATCAACTCCTATAATCCTTTCACGGACTTTCTATCACGAAGAAACTTTGTATATGTCTCCAAGAACGTGGTAAGCATGGAGGGGTCCATTTCTTCAGATAGCTTATCCTGACTTCCATAAGTAGAGACCTCAGAAAAGGTTTTCGTTGCTTCCATGAATGTTTCATTCACGCGCTCCAAGTAAAACCCAACCTGTTTTTTTGGAGCCTTCTGGACCCATTCACTTTGTTTCGACTACTTTCCTTTATCCTCGCCAGTCGTCATTCCACTTTACCGCATGATATTCACATTACAATCTTCTTCGTGGGGCTTGGCCCTCATCATCTGCAAGTTTTGGGTAGGCTGTTGAGGTTGCGCCCACTTCTCCTATATTTTATCTATCAATAGAGGGCAGTCTTCTGTCATGTGGTCAAACTGAGCACAATATTGGCACGACAAGAGCATAGACTTCTTACACTCGTGCGTAGTGTCCTGGCACTCCAGAATTGTAGCAAATAACTTGTGCCCAACCTCTCGTAGGTCCTCCTCTGCCTCGGCCTCATCCGCACCCTTGGTATCCTCTGCGCACTCCCCTAGTGACTTGATTTGGAGTCAAATTCTCTGTGTGCATTCGATACATGGCTGTTCTTTCCATCATCAGCTCATAGCTACGACAGTTACTCACGTCGTGGCCCACACATAGAAAGAAGTTACAAAAGAGTTGTTGCGGTGTCTGCAGAAATTTCTGCAACAAGTAACAATTGTCTGTCACATGTTTTCTAGATACCTCATAGATAGCACACCACAATGCGGGCTCGGTACTTGTCCCTTCTTGAGTTTCTGGAATCAAAGGCATTAGCCCTCCTCCTGCAACATAATTCGTGAAGGCACGGAAGTGATCTTTATCATACCCCTAACTCTTACATTTCAGACACCAAACTTCTTCACACACCTCTGGCTGAGTCGCTATATCTTTCTTGCGACTTTGGAACTCTAGGCAAAGATTCTGCAACTCCACGTGAATTTGCTCAACTTCTAAAGTAGCAACTTGAATTAGTGTCTCATGCAATCTCATCGCAATCTGCAAGGCTTCTGCCTATGTGACAATCTTTTGCTGTGCTAAAGAAACCCTTAGGTGAGGCAAGAGTGAAGCTACAAACCAATTGCGGTGCTGTCCATTCGTAAGATTCATGTTCGCTTTGCGTATTTTGCATTTCAATCTTTGATCAAGCTCCTAGGTTGTTTCGCCAGGCCTTATCATGATTTCCTTGAATTCAATGACTAATTGTGATTCAGACTTGGGCCTACTAAATTCCTTATTTAGTGCACTTTGAATGTTTGCTAATGGAGCTGTCAGGTTTTCTGCACAATACTTAATGTACCATGTTAGTGCGCGACCCTGTACAACAGTAACCAACATTTCTTTCTTCATTTGATCTTTTGTAATAATTGGGTTGTCCACACGGCCTTCAAAACAAACCAGAACTGGTTCTGGTCCTCATATCCCAACCCCTTGAAAATGGGCAACTTCACTGTATTTGCCATATTGAATGGCAGCGGAGGTGGTGGTGGTGTGGGCGAAGGTGTGGGTTGTGAAGGTGAAGGTGGAGGTGGTGTGGGTGGATGGGGTATTCATGGGACCCCTTGCCTTATTAATTGGAAAGCGCTCTACGGTGAAGCCTATGCTACTCCTTCGTCGTCTCTCAGAGGAGGCTCAATCAACAGGCTATATTCAGGGCATGTTTTCCCTCTATCCCTAAGCAACTCTCCACTTCATGTAGCTCCAAAGATCAAGGTAATTCCATAACCCACTTTTCACACAAGAGCATTTTAATCCAACTATTCAAAGATCTTAAATACTTACCCCACGTTCCCTTGAGGAAGCGTCGCTTTGCTTCATTGTAGCTAAGCAAGGTATCGACCACGAGTTCTATCACAAATCCTCCTATGAAACAATCAAGCTAGTGATTGATAGCGCACATGATCTTATCCTCAAAGGCTTCGAATATCTGCACTAGCTTCGGGGTCCACACTATTGGACCATCAAGCCTCCACCTTCCCTAGCCATCTGCCAATTTAGCGATCCACTCGTATAGTTTGATCAGGAAGGAACAAAAGAAAATTTCATGTATCTTTGTGTATAGATACCTATCCAACCACTATTCTTTTGTCAAGAATGAATTTTTGTTTTCTTGTGCCACGAATTCATGGATCTTTCTGTCCAACCACTCCTCAATTTCTTTCTTTGATGGATTCCAATGAGGTGACATCACCAATCTCTTTATGTAGATCCTAACCATGGAAGCATAACCATTTTTTGGCTTACTGGGTCCTGACACAGGTTCAGAGTTAAGTTTTCCAAACAAATCCCTACGCTATTGGCTCTTTTGGCATCAACCCACGAAGTGCAAGTTGAAGTCTCACCCTAAGTAGTATGGGGGGATGTTGGAGCCAAGTTCCACACCCAGAGGTTAGTGTAATGTTGTTTTATTCCCTAAACCATCCTTCTTGGAGATCTATAAGCCCTTAGGGCTTCTCGATATAACTTGCCTTAATCAGATTATATACCTCTGCAAACGTTCACGACTAACTTTTGTGGACCCTAAACAGGTGAATCGACCACTTATGTGCCTTTGTGATTACACTTAATCCTATATTTACTCATATAAGCTTAAGTGTTGATAACTTTAACATGCAAGAAGATATTCTTTGTTATGAAACTAGCTCACAAAAAGATAGAAAAGATAGATGAACACCTTATAAATAAGCTTCTTCGAGGGGGAAACCTCATTTACATTACACAAATAAACAATTCTTGGATGATACAAATGACTGAACCTCCCTTCTTTATATAGGAGTCTAAGGGATCACAATATAATCAAGCTAAGATAACAGTAATAATATAAGGGCACAAAAATAACAATAGTGGATTTCTTTGGGGCATACTAATAACACTATGGGGACAATAGGGGCAAAATAATAATAATAAGGGATACAATGACAATAGTAATGGGGGAGTCACTAGTATTATAGGGGCCTAACATGTCCCTTTCCTTCCAAAAAGCATTGTCCTCAATGCTTGAGTAGTTCTAGATGCTTCTGTATAAAATTCTCATCCTCCCATGTGTAATCTTCAGCGGATAAGTTCTTCCACTTGATGAGATACTATGAAATTAATTGATTTCGTACTTGTCAAGTTCTTTTTTCTATGACTGCTTCCGATTCCAATATGATTTTTCCTTCCTCATCAAGTTCTGGCAATATTCTTTGAACTGGGAGCTTTTCACCTATAACCTTCTTTAAACATGAAACATGGAAAACTGGGTGCACTCGGGAAGCTGCAGGAAGCTCCAATTTGTATGCCATAGTACCAATCTTTTGAAACACCTTGAGTGGACCATAATACTTTGGTGATAATTTATTATCCTTCTTAGCTTGCTTGAGGGACGTTTGTTTATATGGTTGTATCCATAGGAATACCCAGTCAACTACATCAAAACTTCTTTCATTGCGATGTTGATCTGCCTATTGTTTCATTCTATTCTGTGCCAACGTGAGGTTATCCTTTAAGAGTTGGAGAACTTGTTGTTGATGCTCGATGTGATGTTCCACTGCTTGAACCTTAGAATTTTTTCTTAAATATGATGTGATGGATGGTGGACGATATCCATAAAGTGACATAAACGAGGTCATTTTTCCTATAGTATGGAAGGAAGTGTTTTACCACCATTCAGCCAGAGGGAACCATTTGACCCATTGTGTCTGTTTATCATATACAAAGCAATAAAGATATCCTTCCAAACATTTGTTTACTATCTCAATTTGCCCATCAAATTGAGGATGATAAGATGAGCTATGAGCTAACTGAGTACTGAGACAAGAAAATAATTTTGTCCAAAAATTTCTGGTGAAAATGGGATCTCTGTCGCTTACAATAATCTTTGGATTTCCATGTAGCTTTTAAATTGTTTCCATAAATGTAGTAGAAACTATACTAGATTTAAATGGCTGTGATAATGCACAAAAGTGTGTGAACTTGGTAATTCTATCAACTACCACAATGATGACACTCTTTCCTTCGGACTTGGGTAAACCTATGATAAAATCCATTGAAACATCCTCCCAACGTTGGCTTGGAATGGATAAAGGCTGTAATAGATGTGGGGTCTTAATTGTTTCAAATTTATTTTATTGGCAAACCAAACATTCCACCACAAGCTTTTTAATATCCTATTTAAGGCCATCCCAACAAAATTCCTTCTTAATCCAATGGTAAGTTTTTAAAAATCCTGAGTGCCCTCCTAAGGGAGAAGTGTGCAATTCCATAAGAATCTTTTGTTTGAGTTGGGAATTCTTACATAGGTATAAGTGATCTTTGAACCATAACGAATCATTTTTCCAGCTAAATGTATAAGATGTAATGGGATCTTGTTGTAACTTTCGAATGCGTGCCCACAGTTCTTCGACATTCTTCCATTCCTCTAGGCTTGCTTCGTTTATCCAATCTGGTTGGATAATACAAATGGCGCACAACAATGCTTCCACATCCTCATCCTTTCTTGAGAGTGCATCTGCCACGACATTTTGTTTCCCTTTTTTGTAGATGATTTCAAAGTCATAACCCAACATCTTTGTAACCCATTTTTGTTGCTCTTTAGAGGATAATCTTTGTTCTAAAAATTATTTAAGACTATCATGATCTGTTTTTACCTTGAAGTGTCTTGCCATTAGGTAGGGTTGCCATTTCTTAAGTGCATGTAGTATTGGCAACATTTCCTTATCATAAATATCATTTTGTAAATACTTTCCTTTGATTAGATGACTTTCAAAAGCAATGGTTTTTCATCTTGCATTAAAACAACTCCAATTCCATTTCCTGAAGCATCACATTCCACAATAAATTTTTTTGTGAAGTCTAGCATAGCTAAGACCAGTGCTTGGCACATTGCCTCTTTAATATATTCAAAGGCCTTTGTTGCTGCTGGAGTCCATGAAAATGAATCATTATTCAATAATGTTGTTAGAGGTGCTGCTATTCTCCCATAATTCTTAACAAACTTGTGATAATACCCTGTCAACCCGAGAAATCCTCACATATGCTTTATGGATGTGAGGATTTTCCATTCCTTAATGGCTTTAATTTTGCTAGGGTCTACCTTAAAACCTTCATGAGATACAATATGACCCAGATATTTCACCTTTTGTACTCCAAAGAAACATTTGGAGCTTTTTGCATATAATTGTTTCTCCTCCAACAGTTTGAGCACCCTGTCAACATGTTCAACATGATCCTTCCAAGACTTGCTATAGATTAGTATATCATCGAAAAATACTAACCCAAATTTTCTAAGGAAGGGTTTGAAAATGTTATTCATCAAACCTTGAAATGTAGAAGGTGCATTGGTAAGGCAAAAAGGCATTACCAAAAATTCATAATGACCCTCATGAGTTCTAAATGTTGTTTTCAGAATGTTCTCATTCTTAATTCTAATTGAATGATATCTTGAACGAAGATCCAACTTGGTGAAGTAAACTGATCCATGTAATTCACCCAATAATTCATCAATGATAGGAATGGAAAATTTATCTTTAATAGTGAGCTTTTTGAGCTCCCTATAATCCAGACACATTTGCCATGATCCATTCTTCTTATGCACCAATACTACTAGAAGATAGAAATAACTTTGACTAGGTTGAATTATACTAGCCTCTAGCATTATTGCAACCATATGTTCAATTTCACTCTTTTGGGCATAGGG
Organism: Pinus tabuliformis; assembly: GCA_031772625.1. Classification (NCBI taxonomy): domain Eukaryota; kingdom Viridiplantae; phylum Streptophyta; class Pinopsida; order Pinales; family Pinaceae; genus Pinus; species Pinus tabuliformis. The sequence goes on from CM062820.1 coordinate 1,339,146,879, forward strand.
ATATCTGTACAGCCTGATGTTTGGAGGAACACTTCTCAGAATCAAATTAATGGCATAATCATAATCATGAATATGTGGGAGACCTTTGGGAGTCTCAAATACCTTGGAATGATTGTCCAAGACCTTTTGGAGATCTGGAGAAATAGATGATTTCCATGTGGGAACCTCTAGTGAACATAATTTTGCAATTACAACTCGTTGTTCCTTCTTTAGAAGATTTGTCATACCGTTAGAGCTGATTATCTTTACCAATTTCCTTGCAATACCCCTTAATTCAACTTCCTTTCCTTCCACACAAAATTTCATGAAATGTTCTTAAAAATTAAAAGCTATTATACCCAAGGATTGTAGCCATTGGATTCCTACTACAACATCAACACCACCCATTAGATTGGAAAGCATTGGGCTATTCAATACATATTCTCCCATGGATAGCTTGATATTATGGCACTTTCCAGAGCAATTTATGGTTCCTCCACTTGCAACCATCACTTGACACTCTGGTGCAGGATACAGGAAGAAATTCAATTCCTTTGCTATCTTATAATGAATAATTCCTACTACAACATCAACACCACCCATTAGATTGGAAAGCATTGGGCTATTCAATACATATTCTCCCATGGATAGCTTGATATTATGGCACTTTCCAAAGCAATTTATGGTTCCTCCACTTGCAACCATCACTTGACACTCTGGTGCAGGATACAGGAAGAAATTCAATTCCTTTGCTATCTTATAATGAACAAAATTATGGGTACTTCCTGAATCAATCAAAACTATTACCTTTTTCTTCTTGATATGTCCTTCTATCTTGATAGTTTGAGGAGTGGTAATTCAAGCCAATGCATTACAAGATATGGTCAGATTCATTTCTTCTTTATCTAGGGTTTGTTCCTGGAGTATATCCTCTTATTTTGTCATTTTTTGTTCCTTTTCTTCCTCTTCACAATCTGTGTAGAATAATTTATTCTCAGCACACTTATGACATTTAGTGTATTTGTTATCACAACTATAACAAAGCCCTTTTTCTCTTTTTTCTCCCAATTATTGTGGTGTCAACTTTGTAGGTTGTGGGGGAAGCAACACTTCCATATTTATAGTTGTGAGTGGTAGGCTTTCTGGTTGCCATAATTTTTCTTTCCATTTTTCTTGCTAACCTGAATGCCTTCTCCAATGAATCAAGTTCCCAAAGGTGAACCTCTTGTTGGATATTATCCTTTAACGTCCCTATGAACCCATCAATCCTATGCTCCGCTGGAATATCTTTTACCCTTATGTTCAATTTTTGGAAGTCCTCAATGTACTCCATCATTGAACCCTTTTGTTTGAGATTTATCAATTAGCTAAAAGAGGTGTTGCTTTTTGTATTCCCATAATGTGCTATCATTTCTTCTATAAAAATTGCCCAAATGACAATTTGTTTATGAGAGCAAAGTCATCGATACCATACAAACTGATTTGTTTCCAAATATAAAGTTGCAATACGTACCTTTTGTGTGTTGTGCATATTATGGAGATCGAAAAATTCCTCCATCTGTACTATCCATGTTCCAGGATCCTTGCCATCAAACTTCCTTAGATTGATTTTTGGAACATGGTGGGTCCAAAATTAGAGTCTATGAAATCATGATTAACATTTCTTTTCTTCTCATCATGAGTTTCCTTTACTACCCTTTCACTATTAGTGACCATTTCTTGTAGCAACTTATTCAGATTTATCTTCAATTCTTCCATCTTATCGTCCATGCCATTCATCTTAGCGTCCATGCCATTCATCTTAGATTTGATTCCATCCATCTTATCTTCCATGCCATCGATCTTAGCTTCCACAACATCTATCTTAGCTTCCACACCATCCATCTTAGCTTCCACGCCATCCATCTTGGCTTCCACGTCATTCATCTTAGCTTCTACGCCTTTCTTTAAACCATCCATCTTAGATTTTACGTCTTTCTTTAAACCATGCATCTTATCGCTGATGCCATTCAACTTAGCATCCATTCCATTCATCTTAGCTTCCATGCTATCCATATTAGCTTCCATACCATCCATCTTAGCTTCCACAACATCTATCTTAGCTTCCAAGTTGTCCATCTTAGCTTCCATTCTGTCCATCTTAGCTTCCACGCCATCCATCTTAGCTTCCACGTCATTCATTTTAGCTTCTACGCCTTTCTTTAAACCATTCATCTTAGCTTTTACATATTTCTTTAAACCATCCATCTTAGCTTCTACGTCTTTCTTTAAACCATCCATCTAATTTTCTGTTACTTTTTGTGCGAGTGAAATTTGTTGCACTTGGTCTTGTAATTTTGATATATCATGTTGCATTTCTTCGTCTTCTTCATGAGTCATGCAAAAGCTTTTAGGTTGCTTACTAGGTGTTTCCATTTTCTTTCTTTGAGGCATCAATTACCAATAACAATGATTCACTATGCCCTTTGAATTCCTTCAAACTAATTTTTCAAACAAAGCTTATGCAAAAATTTAAAAAAAACTACACACCTTTTTTCACTTTGTAGGAGCTCGATATTGAATCTGACATATCTCTGTAATTTTGGATCTCCCAGGTCTAAAATTTCTTCTTGTGGTAACCCTATGAGTAATATTTCTAACCCCACAAGTCTGGTCAAGATTGGATTCTCCAATGAAGAGTTATGCCAAATATCCCACGATGACCTAAGTATAGATAAGTTCAGTAGAGATAACTTGTATGATGCACCACGGGTCATTTTTTCAAGCTTAGGTTCTGAAAACTATAGCAAAAGAAACTACCATCTATCTTCTTTATGTAACTTCTTATGAAAATTCAATCTAATGCTCAAAGAGAAAGTTATGATGATTTTCCCAAGGTGACCTATTTGGAATGTAATTCAGGGGTCTACAACAACCCTAACATCCTTAGATTATATCTCCAAAAATATAGTGAGACAGGATCTTAAATTTGGGGCAACGGTTCAACGCAATTTTGTCTCAAATGGGTTTTTTTTTTTTAGCTTCTGAAACATCGCAGAAAAACAATGTTATAGCAAAAATGCCACAATGACCTATTTGGAGTAGTGAAAGCCTAGAATCCAAAGCTCTGATACCAAATGTTATGAAACGAGCTCAGAAAAAAGATAGAAAATATATATGAATGCCTTATAAATAATCCTCTTCGAGCGAGAAACCTCCTTTACATTACACAAATGATCAATTCTTGGATGATACAAATGACTAAACTTCCCTTCTATATATAGGAGTCTAAGGGGTCACAATATAATCAAGCTGACATAACAGTAATAACACAAGGGCACAAAAATAACAATAGTGGGTTTCCTTGGGGCATACTAATAACACTATGGGGACAATAGGGGCACAAAAATAACAATAAGGGATACAATGACAATATTAATGGGGGAGTCACTAGTATTATAGGGGCCTAACATTCTTCGCATAAACAATTATTATTACTTGTGTCCATATAACAATATAAATCTTGTAAAATTGTGCATCAATACAATATTAATTCATAAAACCATCATTCATTATAACATAATAGCGCATCCGTTCATAACAGAAGGAAACAAATAAACACATGAATTTCTGGAATAATCTCTTTATTAATACCTCAGTTCTGCTTACAGACTCAAGACTTCCATGAGCACTCAGTTGCAGGGCTCCACACACTCAGCTATGGACTCTACTCTAGACCTCTGCAGACACAATTGTAGAGCCTCTCTTCTACTCTAGTACTTCTTCTCTTTTCTTCCTATTGGCCCATTACATTCATCTTCATCATATTCTTTTTCAACTCTTAAACTCTCTAAGACTCTGCTACTTAGACGATCCCATGGTCCGTGGACCATGGGTAGGTCTATAGAAGCCAACACAACTTACATAAAATAAGGGTAAGACCCTTTATGCCACTTTACTATCTACGCGCTCCATGACAACAACTTGTGGAGAATTTACATTCTTTACAACAAAACTTGGGCTTTTCCCCCAAAACATGGGCTTTTGCTCCAAAATTCACCCGAGGGGACCCTATCCCAACAAATAGATTCTCATGCATAAGAGAGTTCTTTTGAGGAAAATAATATTTAGTTATGAGAAAATATAATAAACTATGCATAGAACAAATGCATGAAAACTTTGTTATGATACCTTCTTGGAAACAAATGCATAAGGACACATATGGGGAAGCGTAGAAATAATCGTTGATTACATCCATGAAAATAGAACTATTGTGTTAGGTCTTTTAATGAGACACATGCATTTTTAGAACTCTTGTTTTAAATATTTTAAAGAGAAACATGGAATTGTGTGTAGAAAAGAATAATGTTATGTTAGATCCTGGAATGTAAAACAAGTAAATACTTGAAATGAATTTTACTAGCTTTCCTTTGTAAAATGCATATATCTACATGTAAGAAATAATGACTATCACAATAGTTTTGTTTTAGAGCAATGCATGTCTCTGTCCATACAAGAGATTTTGTAAATAAATTCATCTTGGAAAATATGCTTTTTGAAAAGGGACTTGCATTTCCATGCACGATAATGATGTCTATCATGTTAGATTTCCCTTAGAAGGGGGCATGGCGTTTTATGTGTTATAATAATATCTAACGTATTGGAAATATTACTTAGTTACATGCACAAAGAAGAAGCTAAGGGGCTAGCTCTCCTTCAATAAGTTTTTAAGTAATTACATGTGCAAAAAATAAGGATAAGTTATTAGTATCCTTTAAGTGAAATGGATGGTTATAGTGGTTTCCAGTTCATATGAACACGTGCTAGTGCGAGAATGATCATAGTAACGTGGTAATTATTTTGACATGATTGATAATTATTTGTTTATACATGCACAATGGTGTTAGAAGAAGCATATTGTGATATTTTATTTTCATCTCATGTATGCACATGAATAGATGTTAAAAGATCACTTTTAAAGACTAATTATTGATTGATTAATACCTTATCTAATCATTTAACCAAATTTTGTTGACGAAAACAATGACAGGAAAGGATGGTGATTTGTGCAAAAGACAATTTATGTTTAAAATTGTGGTAGATAAGAACTAGCAGTCCATGTTGATGCGTACGAGTTATAGGATGGTCCACTTATGGAATAGTCATGCCACAAGGATATAGAGAATCATCATTTGTGGGTAAATGGTTTCATGATGATTGTAATATATTTTAGCTACGTATGTTGTACTTTAATGATATTTCATTGTAATATCTTATAACAATTGATAAGGGATGGACTACATGATAAGCCATTGAGTTAGGGGTGAACACCCTTATGAGCGTTTAATAATAAAGTTAAAGGTTTGTTGGTTTTCACCCTAGGAGGTTTCAAGGGTGTATTGGTGTTCATTGATTGGATTGGTTATTATGTCAGTTTGGAGATGTTGATTCCTTGCATAATGCGATGTTGATAATGTGAAGTATGTGATTAATTACTGTGGTTAAAGGAATCATGAAATAGACGCAAGGTTAGATCATACAATTTGTGATACTACAAGAGTGGTTGTTAGTGGTTATTCGAATTAATATTCCTCTACTAAAGTTACTTTATGTACTAATCAACATTCTACCTAATGGTTAATCAGGAATATGGAATAGTTATTTGGATAATTACTTGTGTGTAATTTGTGTAAAAAAATTCTAACTCCTTGCATTTACATGTGAGGTTACTTGGGTATGTTACAAGTGGTATTATTATTGATGGTTGCAACACACACACCTCTGGGAATTTGAAGAAGAAAGGAAATTGAGGTATGCTACTAGTGAGCAACAATGGAGGTATGAATCCAACCATCTACATATTGATATATGGAGGAGACTACTTTTCATATGATATGCGTGATTCATGTTTATAACTGCATTAATGAGTAGTAAGTAATAAAGTCTACTGCAAAACTATGTTCATGATGTTTGAGTTGTGATGAGGATAAACGAAAATAAAACCTTTGTCATACTTATGAACAATCTTGAGCACTCACTAAGGAAAGTGACAATCAACTACCAACTTTTGGAATATCGGGATATTAATGATACATTTAATGAACATGATTGAAGTTACGATGCAGTACTTTTAATGAGTGAATGGATGAATGTAAAATATGGTGAATGTCCTTGAAAAGGACGATAGAGTGTTTTAATGGGGAATTGGAAGAACCCCTTTAGATATTAAAAATAAACAATGAGAAGTAGTGAGACTTGACTATAATAACTAATTGTTGATCTAGTCTTGTCATAGTTGCACTAAGATGGTTGGTAGTAGTGATTGGTTAGTCTTGCATGACTGACTAATAAAACTTATATGCATGAATTGGATTTGATTTCATCTTATTGGAAGTTGTGAATAAGTGATTATGGCAGTTACTTCATGTGTTGGTCTATTGACATTTACACATTAATGAATATTTTCATATACTTTTATGCATGAGAATGTTATACACATGACACTAAAATAGTTTTGAATGTGAATATTTATTTATCACTAAAGTTGTTGATGGGATTAAGCAGGGGTAGCTTAATGACAACAATAAAAACTATGATATTAAGATGTTGCAATGCAAATTCCAACCACAAATGAGAAAGTATAATGTTAATATATGCATGATTTTGTTATTTGGAAAAATAAGAATGGACATCACATGTATGTCAGTTATGTTTCCTGTCAATCTAGATATTATGGACCCATGCTCAGGCTTATGTAGAAATTGATGGTGTACATAAATGTTTCTTTCATTATTTATAATGTGAATATGGTTCATTATGTAAATCACTGAGGGAAAGAGTGCTAAAAGAGAATTACATGATGGATAGTTGTGAAAGGCTATGAGGCCTTGGGTTGATGGCGGTTGCCTGCACAGAGGTGTTGACGGTACTTGCCTACCCAAATTTCCTTTCCCTAGAGATAAATGATCTCAATAAGGGAAAATAGTTGATCAAGATGGTGAAGAGGTGAAAAATCCTTCGGCAACTCTATTGATTTGGAGCATCTTAGAGGAGGCCCAAAATTACTCATAGAATGGAAGCTATCGGATGAATAGGAAGGAGGATGCTAGGAGGAATCTTGTATTTGACCCTGTGTTGTCATTGGAATCATTGAGCTGGTTGGAAAGTGGAATTACATAATGGACCTTGTATGGTGTCTGTTCAAGAACTGTCTAGACGTGAAAATTAGTGAACCTAGTTTTGTAAGCTAGTTCCCATGGGTTGGGAGGAGCATTCTTTTGCCATTGTTCTTCTCATAGTAGAACAAATTACCTAACCAATTATATATTGTGTTAAGAATGAATTTTATATCTAATTGTGTAAACATGTTATGTACATTTTGACATGAAAGGAGCCTTGTGCTCATTAAGGAGTTATTGGTAGTGGAGTTTCTTTATTGTATTACTAATCCTTGGAATGTCTTAGTAGGGGCTACAACAATATGCACCATTTTCATTTATTGATCATTTCGATGATTAAAGAGTTAGGTGCTCTCTATGTACTTTTAGAAGTACTGTGTTGATGTTTTTAGCAGGAACAAAGACAGTGTGCATGTGGTGCAATGATTTATCAGTTTGATGATTAAAGTGTTGGTGCTCTCCAAGTACTTGTATAAGTACTGTGATTGAAATACGACATAACATTGAATAATTGATTGGTAGTAAAAATTATTTCATTTGATTGAAAATGTTGTCACTAATATGATTATGTTGGATTTCATAGTCATATATTACAGGGTGCTTTTCATGGAGCGTGGCCAGGTTTCCAAAAGATTCTTAGAGAAATTACAAAAATGTGACCATGAATTTCAAGAGTAATGGGTAAGTAGAGGTAAGTGTATATAGATAATTTTTTTGTATTTTGTCAATTTGAATAAGGACAAAGTGATGGAGAGTAGAACTTGTGTATTTTTTCAACTATAAAGTCTTATGACTATTGATTTTTCTTATGTTATATCCTTATCATTTTAGCTTGTTTACGTTTCCTAGAATGAATCATTCATTTTAAACGGGAGTTATCCCCTTTTGTGTAGTTTCTATTATTGTATCATGCGTAAAATTTAATGTTCCAACGAAAGATGAACTGTAAGGATGTTGTTGTCCTTAACAGGGGGAGTATATGATATCCCTACATATAATAAACTTTTATATTTGTTGTGAGTAAGAAAATGATTTATTTGTATGGTTAACCATTCCCTCAAGAATCAATTTTAAATAAGTTTGTAACTAATTAATTCCTTCTTAATGTATCATTTGATTTTCCTTTCTTGGGGGAAGAAATACGAATGATTGAGAAAAGGGAAATAGTAGTTAGGTTCCCTGCAGTGTGATTTGCTATGAGATTATTGGAGATAATGCTCCCCATAGCTGCCACTTTGAATCATGATTGGGGAGGATAAAATAAGAATAATACTAAGAAAAAAATGACTACTTCCTTGCTATGGTTATGAACTAGATTTATAACTCACTCTTGATTTGTGACTAGACCTCATTCATATGCATCTAGTGGATGTAGAATTGTGTTTGGGGGTTTTGTTTTTGGGCTATGGAATGAATGAAGGTGCCCATTCCTTTGATGTTGATAGGTATCGATAACTAACGAGAGGATGATATTAATATGCATATGGTGTGGGAACTCCAACCGCATCTCCACCTACATTTGGTGGATATGATCCTACTTCAATGCCTACACTCCTAGTGGTGGAAATGATAACATAGGAAAATGAGAGCAGTAACAATTGAGTATGTTTCTGTAGTAATGGAGAACTTTTGCATATTCTCAATCAAATAAACTATCAAAAAAAGGGAGTGATAATGATTTCTGTATCTTGACCACTTTCTCCAAGAATTTTTGGTGTTAAAAATGAAGGACTCACACTTTGCAAATATAAGTTATCTCATTAATCTGCTTAATTTTTTTATAGATATGCACATAGTGGATAATAAATTTTACTGTGTTTTTAGGGAAGAGTTAAGTAGTTTAATACAATATTTAACGAGTTCAAAGATAAGTTAATTAGTTTTCTTAGAAACTAATTCTTGAAATTTTGTGTATAAGGAGAACTCACACTATTTTTTCTTAGTAGAGAAAATATATTACTACATGTAGATAAAGATTGTTACTATATATTTTGATCATTAAAAGATAAGTAACCTTGCTTGTATATACATACATACATACATATATATATATATATATATATATATATATATATATATATATATATATATATATATATATATATATATATATATACATTGCAAATGCATTTTATCTAAGAAACGATAGGAGTCATTCCCTTTTCTTGAAGGGATTTCGTATTAGTGTATGGAATGATAAGAAATCCATGTTATCTGCTTGAAAATGAATCTAGATTGAGAGGATAATTGGTGAAATATTTGCTACCAAAACTTGTTGATGACAACAACGACAGGAAATGATGGTGATTTGCATAAAAGATAAATTATGATTAACATTGTGGCAAATAAGAACTAATGGTCCATGTTGATGAGTACGAGATGTAGGATGGTCCACTAATGGAATGATCATGCCACAAGGATATAGAGAGTAGTGATTTGTAGGTAGATAGTTTAATGATGATTGTAATATGTTTTAGCTAGGTATGTTTTATTTTAGTGATATTTCATTTTAATATTTTATAACAATGGATAAGGGATGGACTCCCTTATAAGCCATTGAGTGAGGGGTGAACACCCTCACGAGACTTTAATAATAAAATTACAATTTTCCTGGTTTTCACCCTATGGGGTTTCCAGGGTATATCGGTGTTCAATGATGTGATTGCTTATTATGTCAGTTTGGTGATGTTGATTCCTTGCATAATGCGATGTTGATAATGTAAAGTATGTGATTAATTAATGCGGTTAAAGGAATCATGAAATGGATGCAGGGCTACATCATATAATTTATGTTACTACAAGAGTGTTCGTTAATGGTTATGTGACTTGCTATTCCTTTACTAAAGTAACTTGATGTACTGATGAACATTTTATCTAATGGTTAATGAGGAATCTAGAATAGTGATTTTGAAATTTACCTGTGGGTAATTTGTGTACAAATTTTCTATCTCCTTTCATATTCATGTGATGTAACCCAGGTATGTTACAAGTGCTATAAGAACTAAAGATTGTAGCATTGACACATTTGGGGATTTTTAATCAAAATGTAAATTGAGGTATGCTACTCGTGAGAATCAACTCAGGTATGAGCCCAACAATTTACATATTGATATATGTAGTAGAATACTTTTGACATTATACGTTTGATTCGTGTTTATAACATCATTAATGATTAGTAAGTAATAAAGTATACTACAAAACTATGTTCATGAAATTTGAATCCCGATGAGGATAAAATAAAATAAAACCTTTGTCACACTTATGAACAATCTTGAACACTCACTAAGGAAAGGGACAATCAACTACCAACTTTTGCAAATATGGAAATATTAATGATACATTTGATGAACATGAATGAAGTGATAATGCACTACTTTTAATGAGTGAAGGCATGAATGTAAAATATGGGGAATGTCCTTGAATAGGACGATAGAGTGTTTTAGAAGGACATTGGAAGAACCCCTTTAGATATGAAAAATAAACAATGAGTCAAGTAGTGAGACTTGATTGTAATAACAAATTGTTGATGAATTCTTCTCATGGTTGCACCAAGATGGTTGGTCACAATGATTGGTTAGTGTTACATGCCTAACTAATAAAACTTATATCCATGAATTTGATTTGGTTTCATATTATTGCATGTTGTGAATAACTGATTATGGTAGTTACTTCATGTGTGGATCTATTGGTAATAGTATACTATGGGAAATTGCAAATGCTTGAATTTTTACGTTAACTGATATTGACATTTACACATTAATGAATATTTTCATATAGTTTTATGCATGACAATGTTGTACATGAAACTAAAATGGTTTTGAAAGTGAATATTTATTTATGGCTAACATTTCTGATGGGATTTAGTAGGGGTAGCTTAATGGCAACAAGAAAAGCTATGAAAGTAAAAAGTTGCAATGTGAATTACAACTGTAAATGAGAAAGTATAATGTTATGATATGCATGATTTTTTTATTTGGAAAAATCATAATGCATATCACATTTATGTTAGTTATGTTTCTTGTCAATCTAGATATTATGGACCCATGTTGATGGTTATGTATAAATTCATGGTGTACATAAATGATTCTTTTGTTATTTATAATTTAAATATGGTTGATTATGTAAATCACTGAGGGAAAGAGTGCTAAAAGAGAATTTTACATGCAAGACAGTTGTGAAAGGCCAAGAGGTCGTGGCTTGATGGAAGTTACCTGCTTAGAGGGGTTGATGGTACTTGCCCACCTAGATTTCCTCTCCATAGGGATAAATGATCTCAATAAGGGAAAATATTTGACCAAGATGGTGAATAAGGGAAAGATACAAAGGGACATCTTTTGATTTGGAGCCTATTATAGGAGGTGCAAAATTCCCGATACACAAGACACTTTCAGAGGAATAGGTAGGACATTGCAAATAGAAATTTTGTATTTGACCCTGTGTGGTCATTGGAATCCTTGAGCAGGTTGACAATTGAAATTTGATAATGGAACTGGTATGGTCGCTGTCAAAGAACTGTCTAGATGTGAAAATCACTCAATCTAGTTGTGGAAACCAATTCCCATGTGTTTGGAGGAGCATTATTTTTCCACTATGGTTCTCATAGTAGAACAAATTAACTAACCGGTTATATGTTGTGTTAAGAAGGAATTTATATATAATTATGTAAACATGTTATGTACATCTTAAGAGGAAAGGAGCCTTGTGCTCGTTAAGGAGTTATTGGTAGTGTAGTTCCTTTATTATATTAGTAATATTTTGAATGTGTTAGCGGGGGAAAGCACAATATGCACGTGGTTTATTCATTGATCATTTTGACGGTTAAAGAGGTAGGTTCTCTCTGAATACTTTTAGTAGTGTCGATGTCTTTAGTAGGAGCTAAGACAATGTGCACATGGTGTAGTGATTTATGAGTTTCATTACTAGAGTGTTGGTGCTCTCCAAGTACTTGTAGAAGTACAATGATTAAAATATCACCTAACATTGTATAATTGATAGATAGTTAAAAGTATTTCATTTAATTGGAAATGTTGTGACTAATATGATTATGTCGGATCTGTTAGTCATATATTACAGGGTTCTTGTCATGAAGTCTGGATGGGTTACCAAAACATTCTTAGAGAACTTTCCTAAATGTGACCATGACATTCAAGAGTAATGGGTAAGTAATGGTAAGCTGATATAAAGATTTTGTTTTGTATTTTGTCAATTGGAATAATGACCAAGTGATGAAGAGTAGAACTTGCATATTTTGACAAATATACATGCTTATTACTATTAATTTTTCTTATGTTATATGATTATTTTTTTAGCTTATTGATATTTCCTTGAATGGAATCCTTCATTTTAAAGGGGAAGTATCCCCCTTTTTGTGATTTAGATTGTTATATCATGTGTAAAATTTAATGTTCGAGTGAGAGATGAACACCGAGGATGGTGTTGTTGTTAATGGGGGGAGTATGTAATATCCCTACACGTAAGAAAATATGTGTTTAATTTGAGTAAAAAAATTATTAATATAATGTATGGTGAACCATTCCATCAAGAATCAGTTTGAAATAGGTTTGTAACTAATTAATTCCTTCTTAACTATATCATTTGATTTTCTTTTCTAGGGGGGGGGTGTGGGATACAAATGATTTAGGTGAGGGTAATAGTAATTGGGTGACCTACAGTGCGATTGTTTTTTGATCTTATTGGGAATAATGCTCCCTACAATTGCCACTTTGAATCATGATTGGGGAGGATAAAATGTGAAGAATAGTAAGGAAAACCATGGCTATTGTTTTATCAGCTTCTTGAGAATAATGATCCCTACAAATGTCACTTTGAATCACAATTAGGGAGGATAAAATGCGAAGAATACTAAGGAAAACAACAACTACTGCCTGGTTATGGTTATCAACTAGATTTATAACTCACTCTTGATTTGTGGTTGGATCTCATTCACATGCATCTCATGGATGTACAACTCTGTTTGGAGGTTCTGTTATTGGATTATGAAACGAACAAAGGTGCTCATTCCTTTGTTGTTGATAGGTATCCATAACTAACTGAAGGAGGATATTAATATGTATATGGTGTGGGAAATCCAACTGCATCTACAACAACATTTGGTGGATATGAACCTATTTCAACTTCTTATGATCCCTGTGGTGCAAATGATAAAATATGCAAGTGAGAGTAGTCCCAATTGAGTAGGCTTTTGCAGTACTGGATAACTTCTGCATATTCTTAGTGAAATAAATTGTGAAAACAAAGGGAGTTATAGTCACATCTACATCTTGACAACTTTATCCAAGAATTGTTGGCGTTCACAATGAGGTTAAGGTCTCAACCTTTGGAAATATAAGTTATCTCATTAATCTACATAAAAAATTTCGTACTTATGCACATAGTGGATAATAAACATTACTATGTTTGTGGGGAAGAGTTAAGTTGTTTATTACAATATTTAAGGGGCTCAAAGATAAGTTAATGAGTTTTCTTAGAAAATACTTCTTGAAATTTTGTGTATAAGGAGAACTCAAACTGTTTTTCTTAGTAAAAAATATATGTTACTATATGTACAAAAATATTTTTATTATATATTTGCAACATTAAAATATAAGTAATATATATATATATATATATATATATATATATATATATATATATATATATATATATATATATATATATATATATATATATATATATATATATATATATATATTGCATATGCATTTTATTTAAGAAAATATAGGATGCTTGCTCTTTTCTTAAAAGGGATTTAGTACTGGTGTATGAAATGATAAGAAATCCACGTTATCTTCTTGAAAATGAATCTAGATTAATAGGGTAATGTTTGAAATATTTTTCTAGGTGGTGAAAAATAAATGAGAAAAGTTAATTAGATTATTTTTCTTGGAAAGTGGGATTTTCTTTTGAAATGCATATCCGTGTATAAAAATAACTACCTTATGTTTTATAAGACATAAGTCTTTGTTGAAGAAAAGATAAGTAACTATGACCTTTTGGTTAATTAGAATAAATGAATCTTGCGGTGTTCCTGGAAAGAACACAATGGTTTTGTGTTTAGTCATGGTAAAATATTTCCATCATTTTGGTAAATATTAGTTATTTAATAAATCCATGGAAAAAAATCTCATGGATTCTCATCCATAAGAGAGTTATTTTGAAAAAAAAAATACTTAGTTATGAGAAAATATAATAACATATGCATAGAACAAATGTGTGAGAACTTTTTTATGATGATTTCTTGTAAGCAAATGCATAAGAACACATGGAGAAGCAGAGAAATAATGGTTGATTACATGCATGAAAATAAAATTGTTGTCTTATATCTTTTAAGCATAAACATGGATTTGTAGAACTATTGTGTTAGATATTTTAAAAAGAAACATGGATTTGTGTGAAGAAAAGAATAAGTATTATATTAGATCATGGAAAGTAAAACAAGTAATTACTTGCAATAAATGCACTCACTTTCCTTTGTAAAATATATATATCCGCATCTAAGAAATATTGACTAACACATTAGTTTTTTTAGAGAAATGCATATCTTTGTGCATACAATAGATTTATAAATAGTTTTATCTTGGGAAAGATGCTTTTCGAAAAAAGACTTGCATTTCCATGCATGATAATGATGTCTATGATGTTAGCTTTCCCTTAGAAGGGGGCATGCATTTTTTTGTATTATAATAGTATCTACTATATTGAAACTATTACTTAGTTACATGCACAAAGAAGAAGCTAAGGGGTTAATTACATGCATGAAAAATAAAGATAAGTTGCTAGTATCCTTTAAGTGAAATGGATGGCTACAGTGGTTTCCTTTGGATATGAAAGTGTTGTTGTGTGAGAATGGATATGAACGTCTGCTGGTGCGAGAATGATCATAGTAACGTGGTAATTATTTTAACATGATTGTTAATTATTTTAATGCACAATGTTGTTAGAAGAAGCATGTTGTGATATTATATTTGCATCTCATGTATGCACATGAATAGATTTAAAATATTGCTTTTAAAGACTCATTATTGATTGACTAATACTTTATCTAATCATGCTATCGAAGCTTTATTGATTGATTAATACTTTATCTAGTCATGTTACTAAATCTTGTTGACGACAACAATGACACGATAGGATAGTAATTTGTGCAAAAGGCCAATTATGTTTAAAAGTGTGGCAGATAACAACTAATGGTCCATGCTGATGAGTACAAGTTGTAGGATGGTCCATTGATGGAGCAATCATGCCAAAATGATATAGAAAGTGATGATTTGTGGGTAATTGGTTTGATGATGATTGTAATATATTTTAGCTAGGTATGTTATATTTAAATGTATTTCATTGTAATATTTTATAACAATGGATAATCGATGGACTCCCTTATAAGCCACTGAGTGAGGGATGAACACTCTCAGGAGCATTTAATAATAAAATTAAATGTTTGTTAGTTTTCACCCTATGTTGTTTCTAGGGTATATCGGTGTTAAATGATATGATTACTTATTATGTCAGTTTGGTGATGTTGATTCCTTGCATAATGTGATGTTGATAATGTCAAGTATCTGATTAATTAATGTGGTTAAAGGAATCATGACATGAATGCAAGGTTACATAACACACTTTACGATACTACGAGAGTGGTTATTAATGGTTATGCAACTTACTATTCCTCTACTAAAGTTACTTTATGTACTAATGAACATTCTATAGAGTGGTTATTAATGGTTATGAGACTTACTATTCCTCTACTAAACTTACTTTATGTAGTAATGAACATTCTATCTAATGGTTAATGAAGAATCCCGAATAGTGATTTAGATAATTACATGTGGATAATTTGTGTAAAATTTTTCTAACTCTCTACATTTTCATATGACATTACTGAATAAGTTATCATAATTGAATTAATAAGAAAAATGAAAATATAAAGATGAACCGTTTACGAGAATTCAAACTTTTTAATTTAAAAGTATGTGTTTTAACTTTATAAAGTATTTACATTATATTTAAATTTTACATAATAAATATTAAAAGAAATATTTTTAATTATAAAATTAATTTGAACTAAAAAGTGATTAAGATGAAAAATATTTTATATTTATTTCATTTAAATATATTTTAAATCTTTTATTTTTTAATAAATACTTTTCTTTTGCACGTTCTTATAACACTAATACCGAATTAGGCCCCTCTTTGAAATACACAGTTATGTGGCTTCACGTAATTAGCGAACACTAAACTGCGTTAGTCGAGTGCTTTAGGAGAAAGGATTTAATTAATAGACTTTTACTTTTTAATATTCATAATTATTACTTTTTATATTGAATGACGATAACAAAGTGAACACTTAAATAAAATTTCTTACAACCCATTAAATAAAACTTAATTTCCTTTAAAAGCAATTTAATGGCAATAATTGTAAAATAAAATTGACGTAACTACGCTAGGAAAAAGCGTTCATAATAATAAAATTTGTACAAAGAATATGAAAAAATTTATAGTTATAAAATGATAGATGATAAAGACATTTTAAATTAATTGTTGTTAGATTCGATGTTATAAAAGATAAGGAAGAAATTCAACCCATTATAATATTTTTTAAATTTATAATTAAACATGATTAATTGTAATTAACGTTAAAATAATTTTATAGTTATTAAAAGTTATTTTGAGTTATTTAAATAAATTTGAGTATATATTTTATTAAAGTGGTGTTATACTATGTAAATATGTTGAAGATTTCTAACAGTTATTGAAAGCCTTTGATATTTTATATAATTAAGTGTCACATATATTTCGAAATATAATTTTGTAATTAGGTATTTTTTTAAATATTCAAATATTTCATAATGCATATTTTTCGAATTAATTTATATACATTTTTAATAGTTTCTTGTATTTTATTTATTTTTAATTCAATTTTATATTTTAGAAATGTGTCTTTTACCTTTCACAACACAAATAAATAAATTTAAACTTCATCATTTTGAAAGTGACGTACGAGTAATATTAGGATGTTTAAGATGAAGGTGGCGAAGGGGATAATATATTTGAAGAAAATAGTTTGTTATGGCGTTGTCAATATTAGATTAGGTATATTAATGGGTTAAAGTATATTAATGGGGTGAGGGGAAATATCCTATAAAATATATTATGCCTTTTTCCCGGCATTTCTTAACAAATTGCCACTTTTACAATCACAATGATAAATTGATTTAAATATCACTATTACTTAATAAATATTGTTTATTTATTTAATTGATTGATATGTTTAATTAAATTTAATTTTTTATTAACATATTTATTTTTGAATCAGATTTTAGGATAAAATTTAATTATCAATAATTATTAAGTGGAAGTAGGATTTAATTTTTACTAAATATTTTTAATACCACATACAAACTAAAAGTTAATATTTATCTCGAAAGTAGTTATGCATTTTTTCCTTTCTTAATTAAATCAATTAATTAAAAAAATTGTTACATGAGCAAGTGTTTTATAAAATGAGTTATGGAGTTTTTGTTATGTAGCAAATGCATTAAAAAATTAAAAATATTCATGGTAAAATTGTAGTAAATGTGAATTTATTGTCCCATAGTATTGCAAGCATGGTATTGTAAAAAAAATTAGTTTTCCAATGGTGTGAGTGAAGAAGTGTGAGAACATAATAAATTTAATGGTATTGCAAGCATGGTATTGTAAAAAAAATTAGTTTTCCAATGGTGTGAGTGAAGAAGTGTGAGAACATAACAAATTTAATTTTATATTTTTCTTTGTTGTTTATTTCTACTAACAATTGGTATTAAAGCTACGACTTCCTATTATTTAAGGTCTAAGATAGGTTTCCTTAGTAGTATGAAGGCTAATATAATAATGGATATATAGAAGTTGAACGAGTGGAAAAGAAATATCCAACAATGATAGATGAAGATTGGAATTCATTACATAGGAAGGCCATTCCTACAATTCAGTACTACCTAACAAATAATGTATAGTTTAATATGGTGGGTGAGAAGATCATAGAAGGGATATGTATGACGCTACATGATTTTTATGTGGAAAATATGATGTAAAATAAAGTATTCTTAATGAGGAAGCTATATAAACTCAACGTGAAGGACAATTATTTAGTTGCATAGCATTTGAATAAATGTAATATTGCTAATCAACTTGCATAAGTCAAAATTTCATATATGATGAAATGAAATCCATCATACTTATGTGCTATATGCCAAACCGATAGGATAATTTGACAGTAGTTATGAGCACTTGAACACTTCCTAGGACCCTAAGGTTTTATGATTTAGAAATAATTTAATGAATGGGAATCAAAAATGAAAATACAATATGGAAAACCAAGGAGGAGAAGCTCTAACCTTAGTTGATCGTGGAAGGAAAATTGAACATAGTAGACAAGTTATTTCAAAATTAAAAGGCATATAAAAGTAGAAACCTGAAGACTTACTTGTTGTAAGTTGTGGAAAAATGGGGCATAAGAAAATGTATTGTCAGTTTTGAAGGAAGGAAAAAAATCAACCAACACAAATAAAATTTCAAGCAGCACAAATGAAGGTAATACCGTTGTTGTAGCTATTGAAAGTGAATTTTTATTGAAAGTGAATTTTTATTTATTATTTTAGCATAGAAGCTTGTTTATATGCTTCTAGTAGTAGTATTGATTAGGTATATTACTCTAAGGATATTTTTCATGTGACCTCATCCAAAGATAAATTTATTACATGTGAAGTCAGTGATCATCGTAAAGCACATTTAGGGAATGATGGTTTTCGTAATATCGTTGGAGTGAAAAATATCTGAGTTAAGAGGAAGGATATATAATGTATCTTGCTAAAACATGTGAGGCATGTGTTAGAGATGCGTATCAGTTTTTTCTTTAGGGGATGAATGGATGATAAATTCTACTCCAAAACCTTAGGAAAGGTTGCTAGAAAATTAGTAAAAAGGTCATTTCCGATGGTTAAGGGATTCAAGACAAGAAAATTTTATAAAATGGGTGAAACAACAAACACATCAAATGTAATTGTGGTTGAAAAATTAGTAAACTTAATGGAACTATGGCATAAGTGTTTAGCCCACATGAGTGAAAAGGGACAATATGCTCGTGCTGGTAAAAAGCTACTTTTGAGTTTCAAATATTATGAACTAGACCTTTGTGAGAATTCTATTTATGGTAGGAAATGAAGAATTTGTTTCATGAGAATTGGCCATGAAAGAAAAATAAATTTATTAGAATTAATACACTTTGATGTGTTTGGGAAAAAGAATAATAATTCTTTAGAAGGAGCCTCGTATTTTTCACATTCCTAAATGACGCAAATAGGAATGTTTGTGCCTACCCTATGAGATTTAAAGGTGAGGCATTTGAGATATTTTAAATATTTCAAGTTTTTTGTTTAAAGAAATACCAACAAATTTATCAAATGCTTGAAAACATATAACATGGGATTGTAATTCTCCAATGTATTCAAGAATTATTGTAATAGGGGTGGCATTATGCCTAAGAATAATATCCCTCATAGTCCCCAATAGAATGGTACTACGAAAATAATGAATCACGCTATAATGGATAAAGTGAGGAATATGTTGTCAAATTGCAAATTAGAAAATAATGTCCAAGTAGAAGCGATAAGGATATATTGTTGTCTCATCAATCCCTCACCTTCTACTACCATAAACAATGTTTTTTCTGATGATGTTTAGCCTAATAAGAAAGTAAATTATTCTCACTTGATTTTTTTGTATGTGAAGTATTTACTCATTTTCCCAAAGAAAATAGAGCCAAATTAGATGATAAATCAAGGAAATATGTTTTTCTTGGATATGGAAACACAAAATTCGTTACTATGGGATCCAGTTAATCACAAAATTCGTAGAACTGGGAATGTAATATTTAATAAATTAGAGATGTATAAAGGTCTAGAGTGATACGAAGGCAAAGAAAAATGTTGTGAGGATTAAAGAGTAGGAAAAAGTATCCCACCATTGTAAGAAACAACACAAAATTGAAGAGCATAATTTATAACAAGTTGAAAATGATGGATAATAAGAAGAATAAAAGTCTTGCAGGCATTATGAGAGATTTAAAGAAGAAACACACCACCATAGTTTGTTCATAGATCTACTAGGCCTCATAAACCCTTACAAGTGTATCCAACCTCAAATTGTAATTTTCTAGCCGATGAAGGTGAACCTCATTGTTTTCAAGAAGCCCGCGAAGTGGAAACTGGAAAAAAGTATAAGAAAGCAATAGAGGAAGAAATGATCTCTCTGTTGGAAAACAAACATTGAGAGTTAGTGAAGATTCAAATGGAATAAATGTCATACTAAACAAATTATCATACATGATTAAACATGAGGGTGATGAGAAAAGGAGAGATACAAAACAAGGTTAATGGTGAAGTGATTTTCCCAAAATAAAGATATTGACATTACATAGATTTTTTCACTTACGGCCAAATTGTTATCCATAAAAGCTATCCTTGGCCTCGCTATTTCTTTAGGCTTGGGATATGAAAAATTATATGTGAATACATATTTCCTTCATGGAGTATTGAAGGAGGAAGGTTATATGGAAAAATCAGAAGTATTCAAGGTAAAAGGTAAAGAGAATCATGTCTACCAGTTGAAGAAGAGCCTTTGTGAGCTGAAATGAACACCTCGCCAATGGTAAAAGAAACTTCATTCATTTATTTTGAAGCATGGATTCAAAAGACAATAGGTTGATTATTGTGTCTACATCAAGAGATATGACTGAAAAAAGTATATTGTGTTATTTTTGTATGTGGATGATATGCTAATTATTGGACATGATAAAAACATGATCAATAGGTTGAAGAAAGATCTTGGTAGTCAATTTGCATTGAAAGAGTTAGTTCAAGCATGAAAAGTATTGGGAATGATGATCATATATGATAGAAATAACTAAAGGTTGACGTTGTCATTAGAAAGTATATTGAGAAGGTGTTAGATAGGTATGAGATAAAGGATGCCAAACTAGTTGTTACACCCCTATTATGACACTTGAAACTCAGTGCACATCTATGCCCTTATAATGAAAAGAAGAAGGATGAAATGAGTAAAAAACCTTATGGTTCAATGGCTCATAACTTGATGTTTGTCATTGTATGTGTCCATCCAAATATTGCACATTCAATGGGAGTAGTGAGCAGATTCCTTGCAAATCCAAACAAATAACATTGACAAGTTGTAAAGTGGTATTAGAGTTATCTCAAAGTTACTAGCAATTATTATATATGTTTTTTTAATAATAATATTGTTCTTGAAGGTTATAGAAATGAAAATATGGATGGAAATGTGGATACTAGAAAGTCTACCACTGGTTATTTGTATATTTTTTCAGGTGCAGTAATGTCGTGGATGTCTTGATTGTAGAAAGTAGTAGCCCTCTCCATGATTGATGAAGAATAAACAACATACCATTCTAAGACAAAGCACATTAATGTTCAATATCTTTGGATTCACAGAGTGTTAGATGATGGGTTGATACAAATAGATAAAAGACACACTAAAGGAAATCCAATTGATAAGTTAAGAAATATTTTGCCACAAGATAAGAAAGAGGTTTCTCAAACCTTGGCTGGAGTAATGCAAAGGTGATGAAAGGCATCTTGCAAAAGGATTAGTAGCAAGGAGAGAGAAACAATGTTAAAAATATTCACTCAAGCTTCTCTGTGGTTTGAAGTGGGAGATTATTAAGCGTGAGATGAAATCAACTTAAAATAAAATTTAAACTATTTTAAAGGAGCCCAGTTTTGTGTGTGCATCCATGGTATGGTCAGATGACTATAATAGATTATTGTTAATGGGTGTGAGTGAAGAAGCATGACTATAATAGATTATTGTGATTGTAATAAAAATTGTAATTTTTTTTCACATAGTTTTTTGAGAATGAATTTTCCACTAAATTTTATTACTTTATTTTTAATACATTTTTTATTGTTCTTATTTTTTAATTATTTTATTAACAAAGTCTTTATAATTAATAATAATAATAATTTAAAATAAAGTGTTTAGTTAATTTTATGCCTCTCTTAATTTTAAGAGTTAAGAAATATATTATGAAAGAATTACTTTGATTTTTATTATACATTGATTACTCATCATTTAACTTTTATATAGCTGCAATAATTAGAATCAGTAAATAGGGACATCCCATTCTATCCCTAATGGATACTCCATCTAAACGGAAATAGAGCAGGAGAAGAAATGTTAATGGTGTGAATGCAATTTACTGGGTTTGCAGATTATGTGGTCGCTACCATGTTTCAAGAATGTTAGGTCTGCCCTCTTGTCCTATCACATGTTATTTATACTTCTAGATGTCCTCTCTCTGTTTTCAATGGAAAAGTTGGCCCGCCGACTCATGTACTACATCTCTGCCACAGCGCCTGCCGCTATTATCAGAGCCGAGTTAGCTCTGTAAATCCGACTCCGGTCATACATCAACAATGACGAATTTTATAAAGTCTATGTTCAGTGTGCTTATGTCGTCCTTTGCCTGTAACGGTCTGCATCGACCATATTTTTTCCATTTTTCTCTCTAGAAATTAGGACGCTTTGATACAAATTAGCTTTTTTCATCCAATCAAGTAGTTCCACATACCGTGTCCTTTTTTCCTGACTCACACCTTGGCCGTGATTTATATGCGATATTCATTGTCGCCATAATCTGATTTGGTATTACTGATAAGAAATAATAAACCAGTCACATGGCTTTATGTCGAGACAGGGAATCTTCATGCCAGCTCGCTCCCCATGAGATTTAAAAAGGCAAAGAGACAGATGAGTCAACCAACATATTAAATATTTCAATTATCCAATTTTCGAATTGGACGGATACCAAACAGAAAAAAACGAACGTCAAGGCACGGTTTTAAATTTTGACAACGACAAAACAGTTTTAGAACAGGATGACGGAATGCAAAGCGTAACATCAATGCCAGATATATGGCATTGTATTTTAAATTGGACTTTTTTTAATAAAGGGTGGAATTTGATGCCACATAATCTTAAATATCATTAAGAATTATTTTGACTCCTCAAGTATTGTATTAAAAATTTCTGGGATTGTCTCACAGAGGGTAACTATTAAATTTTGATTTTATGGTAATTATATAAATATGTTTTTAGTAAAATAACTCTATTAATTTTTTAAAAAAATTGTGGTAGTTTTACAATTAAAATGCTCCTAGCTTCATTTCCATTGGAGTTGTTGGTTATGAGGTACTAGCAAAATCAAAGAGATAAAGGTAAGATAAAACTAAAAGACTTTATGGATGTTGCCCATAGTAATTAGAGTTGTCCCAAAACCCAAAAACAATGGACCAATGTCCCTAAACATCAGTGTTACCTTGATCAAGGGCTTTCTCTGCATTTCCTAACAGTGGAGGTTAGCCAAATGCCTGATGCACATGCACTTCCATATGCATGAGACATCCTTTTAAGTGATCATTTCTATGTTGTATGCTCTTCTACACACGTCGAAGTGAAACTAACCTATCCATCATCTACCACTTGGTCATGTTGCAAATCATTGATAAAGGGTAACATTTCATTGCAGTCATTATGTTGATCCTAGGCTAATTGCTCTGTTATTAGAGTGACGTGATGAAATTGATCTTCAATAGAGTAAAATGTTGGAGGAAGGTCCACTTTTCATAGGAAGATATCATGCTACTAGTCCACCTCCTTTCTAATGTCCCTTTCATCCACTGGATGCACCACTCACATGGCCTGAGGGTCAGCACCCTTGTGGGCACAACATCTTTTTCGTTGCATCTCCCTTACCTCATCCCTTTCTACCGTAACTGCTCAGGTCCCACACTCTTGAGCCCATCTCACGAAAACCTCACTATCGTCCACGCCCTCACAGTTACAACACAAAGCTAGCAACTGACCCCTAAACCACCTCGACCTCACACACGAATCTTGCTCAACCACCCCTCGCACTGAGAATTATGAGGCTCCCATGGCCCAAAGCCACCATCTTAGGTCATTAACCCAACCCCAGTATAGTTTCCCCATAGACACAATACATGCAGGTTGATTGCCAACCCCTCAAAGTGAATGTTACTAGCCACAACAAAACCCAAACCTACTATTACCCTTGAGAGGGTAGCTAAACCAAAAAAATCATAACTCCGTATGATGAAAACAACAAAGGTGAAACATAAAAATTTACCTAGACCATAGCAACATTGGGTATCCCAAGTTATAGTCATCCCAAATTGTAAAAGTAGCACGATACTCAAGCTATGCTTACTTCTCACATGCCATTTCTAGACACAACATCTTAAGATCTGAACCAACTCTAGAGCCACTGAGACACTATACCGCCTATAAACATAACTACTCTTAACAGTCTGCCAACAAAAAACATAGCGTTCCTTGAAAAATAAGCCACCCTATTCACATGTAGAGCTAACGCCCACCACCACAATTTGCACCATCATCTCCTGCAACTTGCAAATGAGTCCCTCAAACCATCAAACAATAATTAAAACTAAGACAACATCTAGAACCTTCATGGATCATGCCGAATAGCGTTCCCACCATGCTCGATAACATTAATAACGTGTGGTGGTGGGATTAATGTCCTGGGCCCGTGCTGCCAATTGCCCATCTATCACCCCGATAAGGGATTTATTTCATTATTAATTATTAATAAAATAACTCTATATTAAAATATGATTATATATATAAAGAGATGTTTAAAGTATATCAAAGTAAATAATGTTAATTTGTGTTTTTTGTTTTCCAATATGAATGAGAGACGTGAACACGAAGTGAAATATTTCAATATGAACGAGGCGTGTGTGAGAAGCGAAATCAAAATAGTTCTTATCATTGAAAATTTTTAGTGATTTATTACTAACTATGAGAGATATGTATACGATCATTATCATGGTATATATATATATATATACACGATTCATTAATGTACATCCACGTTACTTTTTGACTTTTCATTTTACAAAAAGGATTAAGCTTCTTAAAAGATTTTTTTTTTTTAAATAATATTTTTTAGGAAGAGATATATAATTTTAAGAAAATTAATTGTGATAAGAGGTTTAATTTTACAGTTTAGTATAAGAAAGATGTATAATTTTTTCTATGCTCATTTTTAAGTGGATATATTTATTTTAAATTAAAAATAAAATAATTTTTAAATAAAAATACAATATAGACAAAAATTAATATGGAATTTGGTTGATTTTAATAAAAAATATCATAGAACATCAATAATCTACTCTCATTGTGTTCATTTGATTTGTGGATATTATTATAAATGAATACGAAGAAGATGTAGTAAAAAAATTGTACGAACTCACATACATAAATAAATCATTTGGATGTCTATTAGTTTTAGAAAAAAATAAAGTAATAAAAAATATTAAAAGAAAAACTATATTTTTAACTAAATCGACATCCATAGTAACTATAATATTTTAATCTTTAAAAATATGAAATAGCTAAAAGCAATAGTTGAAGAACTTGAATGAGATACGTAGTTTATTCGTATCATAATATAAAATTTATATGTAATATTTAAAAAATAGTAATATTAGTAAAAACATTTTATTTGTGTTATAAATAACATTGTCACATCCATTAGCTATAAAAGACAGCAAAAAAAATTACTGCCATTGATTATTAATAATGGCTAGTCTTAATTTTTTTTGTTAATTTCCTAATTTTTTGTATTAATAATTACATTCTCATACTTGCTCTCATGTGTGGAGGACTTAAATGTGATAGTTGGGTTTATAGCTTTATGTTTGTCTAAATATTATTAGGCTTAACTTAGCACTGCCAACCTACAACATCCTTTTGTATTAATTTAAGATTAGATATAATAGAGTGTGGAGGTGTGCTATTACAGGTTACCTTACATCATTATTTTTGCCGAGAGCTTAGTCCCATTCACATCACCACTTTTTGTTTATCCTTATGCAATACCCATAATGCATAATGCATAACATAGATAACCTGAACCATAAGTTATACAATTTCAAGCATTAAAACATAATTATTCAGCATACATCATTGTCGCATGCATAAGTATTAACCACCTTAAGAACAGAGATATCACATATGTTTAGAGATGTACTATGTTCCTTCAGTAAATTTAATTGTGATTAAATTTAGATTCAATAGTTATCCCATGCATCCATATATAATCATCTCATAAATAAAGTAGTACAAACAATTCTACTCATGCATAGTTGTCATAGACAGATTCTACCATTAGTAACATGTGCCATATAACTCCTTGACCCAAGTATTAATAACTACCTACTATGCTCCCATCACTAAATCTACACTTGGATGCAATAGGGGCAATGTGCATAAGAATTCGATCATCCTCCTAATTACATATATCACATACAACCATACATTTGAGGTGAGAAATTCAAAACATAGAGTGTAAGGAGTAAACATATAATATAGCCCACGCAAGTGGTTCAAACAAAAGAAATTGCAAAGAATGTAACTTGGAGAACCGAGCACCACCACCCAACCTAGAGCTAGTTGTCTCGAGTTCACCCCTGAGCCAAGAGTTCTTGCCATGGATTAACTGCCCCTATTGATCTCTTCAATGGGTATTTAGTACCCCCTTTCATGATATGGTTTCCATTAGCGGCATCCTGCATTTATGGATATTTCTTATCAATTTTGCTAGTTTTTTCACAGAAAATATCGCCTTTCTCTCCTGTGAAGCTTTTATCATAAAATATCGCCTTTCTCTCCTGTGAAGCTTTTATCATAAAATATCGCCTTTCTCTCCCGCAAGGCTTTTATGTTTTTCTTAAATTAGCATCTTTCTCCAACTAAGTAGCTTAACGTATTTTTATATCCAACCCATTAAGCTCATCTAGAATTGGATCTAGAAGTCTTGTCATGAAATAATTATCCCTTCCCATTCACCAATGCGATTTGGAAAGAATCTCATCTCTTGGCGTCTCACTTTTCCAACTGATTAAATTATTTTATCTATTTAATAATAAATTATTTACTTTTCTTGTTACACATCAGACCTATCTTTTCTTATCTTATGTTAGCAGGGTTTTACATACAATGGATGGGTGTTACATACTCCCGCCTTAAATTTACACCATCATAGATGTATTACTGCATCTTACAATATTTTTTTCTCATTCACAAGTTGTTATTTCTGCATTTTTAGGCTTCCATGGCCTTGCCATATAACGCAGATCTTTCGATATATATATTAGTTACAAAGGAGTTCTACCATCACATCCCCTTCCATTGCTAACTTTGACATTTTCTTCAATCAATTTTGTGAGAGATTTTAGCTGTAGAAACTTAACTTTCTCTACCACAATTAATATCATAATTTGATATACATAACTACTATTTGAGTAACTGCGGGTTGTGTTTTCCTCCATTTAAATATGATTCCTCATGTTCATTCCATTTGAATAAATGCACGTTCTTCCCATGCATTCTTCCAATGCCTTTGTGTTCTCGTCAAACACTTGCTTCATGTAGTTCTCCTGCATTAGTCACAACAAGTCGAAGTAGCACATTTGACTAATCAGCATGTATAAAATATCATATCAGGTTATGTCAAACATAACCATGAGAATGATACCCCATATGTAACCATCATAAAGCAGAACCATATGTCATATGTATACTAAGACTGAAGAAAAATATAGATACTTATCCTTAGTTTCCAACACCAATTATTAGTTTCTGCTTTTCTCCTACCTTTGTACCGACTCTGGATTAGTAGCCTTACGAGGCAATCACACAGTGTCTCCTCCTCTACCATGCACACCTACACATAGTGTCCATTAAACACACACACAACTATACATGTCATATATCATCATGTAATGCATGCATCCATATTAGTACCATATGTACCATTTGTACACATTACCACCTGTACATGTGTACCTAATATCAATGTCCATAATGTTACCTGCATGACATATACTTCATCCACATGTTTTCAACCATGTTAGTATTATGCCAAAAATTCCTTTATTTATTACCTTTACGCAAGTTTGATCAAACTATTCTTATTTTATCGATTGGAGAATAAGAACTTTCATGGACCTGTTTAACTTTTGCAACTAGTGAATAATTTTATGTCAACGTATTCAAGTGATTTTATTTAGCAAATTATTTTCATGTGTCTTGTGGTTGCATTACAATGTCAGAAAAATAGTACCATAGAGGTAATCATACATACTAGAACTTTATCATATCCATAAATTTGAGTTTTAGAAGTTAATTAGTCACTAGACTGGGTCTTATCAATGATAGAATATGCCCTCTGCTTAATCATAATGCAGACTATTAACCATGATAGTTAGTCTAGAATGGAATTCAATGTCATATTTGAAGTCTAATAATAACCTTAAATTTGTCTTGAAAAAAGTATAATCATTTGGTACCCAAAAGTAGTCCACCTTAACTAATCATGCCATATGATTTATTGTTGCTCTTTTTAACTCTACTTCCAGCACCTTGTTGGAAGTGAATAATTCATTGTATGTCCAAAACTAGTTTTAACAATTAGTATGCAAATACATACATGTATCATAAATGCGATATAAATGAAAGTTACAATATTCTCAATTTCAGACTTATTAAGTTTTAGGCACTATGTGTACCACAATGTTAACCTAGCTCATTAGTATTTTGATACCCCACTTATACTTCATAAATTATTCAAGCAATTGTTATGTTTCCATATCCAAAACCAAACAATACTGTAAATATAATTTGACATGCAACTTATCTAAGATTTCTTGGTAGAAAATAGGGGTACCAAATATGCATCTCAGGTTGTACCCTTGTCAATTGATTTGAATATATATCTAGCTATTATTTTATTGAAAACAATTATCTTTGTATGCAATAATCTCTTTTATGAGTACCACTTAACCATCTAATATGGTTAAATAATCATATTAATTCAACAACAAGTTGTTGTAAGTTTTATTATTCTAGAACCTTTTATATATCACTCCTTTGGGCATGTATTAGTTTATTACTAGCATAAGATCCTTAGATCCTAATAAGTTGTTTTAATGTGAAACCTTTTGGGTTTTATCAAGAATTTGTTAATTAATTTGGATAGGTCATGCTCCAAATGTAGTGTCCTTCTTAATAACCATTAGGCTGCATTTGAATTTCTCTACCACTATATCAATTTTTTTTTGTTTTCATAAAATTTATATATATACCCCGATCATTTTAATCACTTCTCATATGAAGTGCCTTTGCAAGATCTACAATTCGTATACTAAAAGCATGTTTTTCTTACTTTAGATTTGAAAGATTCATATTGTAAGGTATTAGTGGAACTCCATCATACCTCGATGGACATGCACATCAAAATTGTGACGTTTGAGGTTATGTATTTGTAATTTTGGGTGCCAGTCCCATTGACCTATTTATGAACGTCATGCAATTATTAAGGTATGTTGTCCTCATGTATACAATAAGTTGTATTGCATGTGCACATACTCTTCACCACTTTGACCCTATTTTAGTCTAATTTGAACATGTAATTTGTCCTTCTTATTTATTACAATTATTAGATATTGTGTTCCTCAAAGACACCTATAGGTCCAAACTATGCATATTTAATTTTGTATGCATGTTGCTACCACATGTCTAAATAACGACTTGCTAAGGTTCAATTTCCTTCAACAATGCATATTTGGAGCATTTTCCTTTAACGATTCAACCAATGGAAATAGTGTATCCATAATGAATTGCATCATTGCATGCAGATGCACTTATTAAAATATTAAATTGAAAGAAAATTTTGAAATAGATAGTCTCCTACCACAATTATTTTTCATGGGAATTTCCTAAGCAAATATTGATTCAATTTTCAGGTATTTTTGATAGAATGTTATGAACTTCTTTGGAGTGATTTGTATGGATTTCATCTATATTTTTATTTTCATAAGGGTTCAACATTTCTACCCTTCATAGCTGAATATCTCTATATGCATAACTTTATTTCATCAAGTTATTTCCTTCACTCGACTATCTTTACTGGCGTTAGTTTTTTTTTATTAAACTATATTCTTTCTTAGAAATCATACCATTCATAATTTGTTTTTAACATGAGTAGAATAATATGATAACCATATTACTAAATTTCATAAAAAATTTAATCCAATAACCATAGTTTACAATTATTACACAATTGTTTATTCCTCCCACTCTAAATCTAGGTCAATTTTAACTCATGGTTTCAAGTATTTGTGCCCTCGCAACAGCATTCAACCATAACTTAATTTTGGGGGAATTTCCGCAATATAACATAGAAATTTAATCTTCACATCACTCAATAAGTAGGTGCAATAAAAATTAACCAATTGATGGTTGCCCATTTCTCCTTATTAAAATAATCAACATGTTATTCGTTTGTTTTTCCTTTGAATTACTCTTTCTTCCACCACAATTCATCAATGCATAATTATTTGTAGCCTTCTCACAATACTAGTATCACTATCCAAGACATGAGAAATTCAATGCAAGGGCAAGGGTTAAATTCAACCTTGTTCATTTATATAGATACTCACTTAGAAATTTAATTAATGACTTATAATATAGTTTAAGATTTGTCCTTTATTGTAACCATCAAGAATCAAATACACCACATATTTTGACTCTATAATATATATTGTAAATCTCCAATTTGTTTATTCGTCAAGCTTGATTATGAATATCTAGCATCTTAAATCAATTTTTAACTCATGTTGGTTTGTGAGAATTTTGATCCATCGACACATGTAAGAATATCAATGAAACTCATTTCAACAACACAAATGAGCCTTACATGCAAGACATACATATATGTAAGCATGTATGAATATCCCCTTCAAACATAATGTGAATTTGCAACTCAAGTACTTAGACTCTTTTGCTTTATGCATAAAAAAAATTAATTCATATAAATTGTAAACACTCTTCTGTGTAGTTCATTTATACTCAAAGAGCCTCCAAGTCTATTAAACTTGTTTTGACTACTTAAATAAGTATGCAGACTACTCTGAAAATAGTATCATTGTCATCAAGGAAATCATGGCATATTTATCAACATGTTTTGGTGCTTTTCACACATTAAGGTGTAAAATATAGAATACCTTGTTGAAATGTGGCAATAAGAATATTCCAATTTAAATTTGTGCTTGAATTAAAATTCGAATTTATTCTCACTAGCTGCTTGAAAAATAGTTAATTAATTCATCTTAGATTAATTAGTTGGAGAAATTCAAGCTAGAAGTCTTTGTGAAGTCATGCAACAATTATCTCTTAAATTAAGGATATTATCCCTTAATTAAGGAGATAAGGATGAGTTATAGTTGAGTTGTAATTAGTTAGCTCAGTTAACTGAGTTATGTATAGTTAAATTGGTTCCAAACAGTTTGAGGAACTAATTGTTAATGCATGCATGAATCAAACTAGTGTACTCCATATAATTGAAGATTCCTTCATAAATAACTCATGCATGTCTATTCAGGGAAAGCCCTAGTTGAGATTAAAGACAGGGACAATGTACTATCAGTTGCTATAATTTTCCTATAAGGAAAACTCTTGCATGCAGAAGGAATTCATTCCCTAAGATTTGAGCAGTTTTACAGGGTGTAAGATTAGTGTGAGTGATCAGTGTTACACATGGTAACAGCTAGATCACCAAGGAAAAATTGTGCTAGGAAATAGGAGCTTGGAGGGCAGTGTGGAGGACTTAATGAGAAGTCTATTTTTCCTGTGAGCATCTGTGAGAATTGTACTAAGAGTTGGCTAGCTGTGAGAGGTAAAGATGTGTGTAATCCTGAGATATTTCCACTTGTATCATAATAAAGATAGAGGGGTTTTTAGATGATGCTTTCCCCAAAGTATTCTTCTATGTTTCATGTGCATTGATTCTTATTTTGGTTATAATGTTCTACTTGATCTTGCCCAAATCTATTAAGCTTCCACAAGTTTGATTGTAGAAGTAGATTTAAGTATTTTTCTTTAGTTATATATCATTCTCAGGTTAATTTGAAGTCAAAATTTCTACATGGTATGGGGAAAAGGTTGTCGGAGCTATGAACAGTATATGGAGAAGAGAATTCGAAGTTTGAAGTTCAGGATTGTAGGTAGAAATCGAATTCATCTCATACTTCAGGTTGATCAATGGTGTTCTACGGCTTGAGACTCGAGTATGCCTTAGAAGGCAGCTCGAATTACATAGCATGGAAAGATAGAATGGAAGTTGTGTTAGAGGACAATGGTTTGAAGGCTTTCATTGACCAAGAAATCCCCAAGCTAACTACGGCTAATGCACAAGAATTGGTTGAATGGAAGAAGTGGGTGGTGAAGGTGAGACAGATTCTTCTCGAGGGAGTTTGAGACCATGTTGTCTTGAGTCTCCATGGGAAGGATACTCTGTTTTCAATGTGAAAGACATTTAAGGACCTCCATCAGAATAGTAGCAACGAGAGGAAACTAGCGCTTAAGGATAAGCTTCAGAAAATCAAGATGGAGAAGGGAAATACTATTTCTACATATGTGAAGAAGCTTACCACCTTCATTGATGAGCTTGGTAGTGTGGGAATAACTACTGTCGATGATGACATGGTGAGCCTTACTCTCCTCGGTCTTCCAAAGAGCTGGAATAACTACTAGGGCTCTATAAATGGAAGAGAGAAACTACCAATTAGGAATGACTATGGTCAAATCTCATGTAGGAGGAGATCAGGAGGAGCACTCGAGATGGTTCTTCATCAAAGAATGATGATGAAGAAAATATGGCCTTAGCAAGTAAGTCAAGGAAAGGGAAAGGGAAGGCTTGCCATTTTAAATCAAATTCTTCTCATGGAAGGAAGAAGCATGACAAATCTAAAGTGAGATGCTTTAATTGTCACGAGATGGGACATTATGCAACTAATTGCCCATGGAAGAAGTCCAAGAAGGGATCCACAAAAGGATCAGAAGGTGAGGCATTAGCCTCTTAGTTCGAAATGGATTTTACCCTCATCGCATGTATGGTTTCATCGATAGTGGGTTGTGTATGGTATCTTGATAGTGCAACCTCATTCCACATGACCGACAATAAAAGTTTATTCATTACCTTGGAGGAGAAAGACGTCAAGATGCGCATAGAGATGGGTGATGATGGAAAGTATAATGTTTCAGGAGTGGGCACAGCTGCTTTTCAAAGGGAGAATAGAACTCCTCTCACCTTGACAGATGTGAAGTATGTGCCTGGACTGAAGAAGAAATTGGTATGAGTCGCGATGTTGGAGGACAAAGGCTACAATGTTCTCTTCAATAAAGGAAATATGTTCCTAAGACACATAGCCACGGGTCAGACCAATAGGATTATGTTATGAAACCAGCTCAAGAAAAGATAGAAAAGATAGATCAATGCCTTAGAATTCAACCTCTTCAAGGGGGCAACCTCCTTTACATTACATAAATGAGAAATTCTTGGATGATACAAATGAAAAGACCTCCTTTCTATACATAGGAGTCTAAGGGGTCATAACATAATCAAAGCTGACATAACAATAATAATGTAAGGGAACAATAATAACAATAGTGGGCTTCTATGGGGCACAATAGTAACAATATGGGCACTAGATGGGTACATCAATATAATAAGTGGGTTGTACTAATAACAATAGGGGGTTACACTAGTAGTATAGGGGCCTAACATGCCCCTCTCCTTCAGAAAGCGTTGTCCTAAACACTTGAGTAGTTTTTGATGCTTCTATATAAAATTCTTGTCCTCCCATGTGGAATCTTCAGTGGGTAAGTTCTTCCACTTGATGAGATACTCTGAAATTGATCGATTTCGTAGCTGTCGGGTTCTTGTTTCTATGACTGCTCTAGGTTCCAGTGTGATCTTTCCTTCCTCTTCAATTTCTAGAAATATTCTTTGAATTGGGATCTTTTGCAACTTTTGAATAAGTGGCCATACTTCTTCGTCCTTCTTCCATTCATCCCTTGCTTTGTTTATCGAATCTGGTTGGATAATAGAAATAGCACAAAACAATGCTTCCACATCCTCATCCTTATAGAGTCTTCCCATTCGGTAAGGTCACCATTTTTTAAGTGCATGTAGTATTGCCAACATTTCCTTCTCATAAATAGCTTGCTTGAGATGTCGCAGTAAAAATACCCAATCACCTACATCAAAACATTTTTCACGACGATGTTGATCTACCTGTTGTTTCATTTGATTTTGCACTGAAGTGATGTTATCCTTTAAAATTTGGAGAACTTGTTGTTGATGCTCGATGTGATGTTTCACTGCTTGAACCTTTTTCTTCTTGATATGTCCTTCTATGTCTAGAGTTTGAGGAGTGGTAATTTCTTCCAATCCTTTACAAGATATGGTTTGATTCATTTCTTGATGCTCGATGTGATATTTCTCTTCTTGAACATTTTTCTTCTTGATATGTCCTTCTATCTTGATAGTTTGAGGAGTGGTAATTCCGACCAATGAACTACAAGATATGGTTGGATTCATTTCTTCTTTCTCGATGTGATCTTTCACTTCTTGCACCTTTTTCTTCTTGATATGTCCTTCTATCTTGAGAGTTTGAGGAGTGGTAATTCTTGCCAATGCTTTACAAGATATGGTCTCATTCATTTCTTCTTTCTCTAGGGTGGGGTCCTGGCATATATCTTCTTCTTTTGATGTTTCTTGATCCTTTTCTTCCTCCTCTTCATATTCTATGCAAAATAATTTCTTCTCAGCACACTTATGACCTTTAGTGCATTTGCTATCACAATTGTAACAAAGCCCTTTTTCTCTTTTTTCTTCCAATTGTTGTGGTGTAACCCTTGTAGGTTGTGGAAGGCTAGGAGAAACAACACTTCCATCTTTATAGTTGTGAGGGGTATGCTCCCTAGTTTCCATAATTTTTCTTTCCACTATTTCACAAAGCCCTTTTACTCTTTCCAGTTGTTGTGGTGTTGCTCTAAAGAAGGTTTGGCTCTTTGTATCCTCATAATGTGCTATCATTTCCTTCATGAAAATTGACCACGTAACAAGTTGTTTATGAGAAAAAAGCCCTTCATACCATAAAAATTGATCGAGTTCTAAATATGAAGATGCAATACATACCTTTTGTAACAGTGGTACACCATGTAGATCAAAATATTGCTCCATCTGAAGTATCCAATTTACCGGATCCTTGCCATCAAACTTCCTCATCTTGCTTTTCTTGATTTTAGGAGCTCGATCTTGAAATGCTGTAACTATGTACTTTCCGATCTTTAAGTTCTGAAATTGCGACCTGTAGTAGCCCTCTATGTCCTCTTTTCAATGCCACTAGTCTAATCCAAATTGGATTCTCCATGAAAGAGTTATGCCAAATCTCTCACAGTGACTTGATTATAGACTAGTTTAGTAGAGCGAATTTGTAAGACATGCCACGAGTCACTGTTTTGACTTTTGGCTCTAAAAAATATATACAAGAAATAATATTCCTTCCTCTTTTTGTACCTTCTTACGAAATTTCAATCTGATCCTCAGAGAGAAAGTTATGACAAATTTCCCCAGGTCACCTATTTGGAATGTAATTCAGGAGTCTACAAAAAGACCAACTTCCTCAGATCATATCTCTGCAAATATAGCACGAAAAGCTCTGAAATTTAGACCCGAGATTTAGTGTGATGTCCTCTCAAATGGGTGTTTTTTTCAACTTCTGAAACATCGCAGAAAAAGATTTATAGAGAAAATGCCACGATGACCTATTTGGAGCAGCATAACCCTAGAATCCAAAGCTCTGATACCAAATGTTATGAAACCAGCTCAAGAAAAGATTGAAAAGATAGATCAACGCCTTAGAATTCAGCCTCTTCGAGGGGGAAACCTCCTTTACATTACATAAATGAGCAATTCTTGGATGATACAAATGAAAAGACCTCCTTTCTATGTAGAGGAGTCTAAGGGGTCATAACATAATCAGAGCCGACATAACAATAATAATGTAAGGGCACAATAATAACAATAGTGGGCTTCTATGGGGCACAATAGTAATAATATGGGCACTACATGGGTACATCAATATAACAAGTGGGTTGTACTAATAACAATAAGGGGTTACACTAGTAGTATAGGGGCCTAACAGATTGGGATTCGAGTGAAGAATCTCTATAAACTTAAGGTAGATGACTATGCTACATTGAGTTCGAAAGCAAAATTGGTGCAAAGCCAAGACATTGGTGAGTTATGGCATAGGAAGTTGGGCCATTCACATCATGGGGCCTTGAACATAATGCAACAGATATCTACAGGACTTCCCAAAGGTAAACTTGAGCAAGTTGACACATGCAAAGGTTGTACATTCAGAAATTATGCCAAGTCTTCCTTTCATGATCGGGACAGTCAAGCAAAAGCAATCCTAGAGCAAGATCATACTGATTTGTGTGTACCATTCTCGACGGAATCCACAACAAAGCAAAGGTATTATGTGATTTTCATTGATGATTATTCTCATAAATGCCTGATTTATTTCATGCAGCAGAAGGGTCAAATCTTCTCAAATTTTTGTGAGGTCAAAGCTTTGGTTGAGAAAGAATTACGGAAGAAGATCAAGGGCTTGGGAAGTGACAACGGTGGAGAATATGTCTCTCAAGAGTTTAAGATCTTCTATGCGACGGAAGGAATTAAATGGGAGTTAACGACACCTCATAACACACAACAGAATGGGGTGGCTGAGAGGAAGAATAGAATGATTGTAGGGGTAACATGGGCAATGTTCCATGAATAAGGCCTACCACTTCATTTGTGGGTTGAGGCATGCAACACAATGGTCTATTTTCATAATAGAAGCCCACATCACATACTTGTGATGAAAATACTAGCGGAAGCCTTCTCCAATAAGAGACCAGATGTGGGCCACTTCAGGATCTTTGGCTCATCGGTATATTTCCATGTGACAAAGGATGGATGGAAGAAGCTTGAGCTGACAACTGAGTTGGGGATACTTGTGGGGTACACTGATACAACCCACAACTATCTGGTGTAGTTGCTTACCAGTCAGAGGACAATGGTTCGCAGAGATCTCAAGTTTGATGAGCAGAAGGACATGTAAGTTTCACTTGAGAGGGAGCTGCAACTAAAGGTTGTGGAGGAACTTTTGGTTGATAAGGAGGAAGAGCCTGACACTGATGTGGAGCAGGCACATGCAGAGGTTCCAAGAGTGGAGACATCCACTCAAGTAGAGTCTTCCAGAGATGGAAGGAAGTGCACAAGAGAAGATTACATATTGTTGTCGAATGCGAGAGAGAACGTGGGAGAACCATCTTCTCAGCGCAGACAAAGGAGGTAACCTGAGTGGTACACTAGATACATGGCCCTTGTTGGGGAATGTGTTGAGACTGAGCCATCATCCTTTGAGGAAGTAGTGCAGTAGCCGATTTGGGTTGTTGTTATGATATAGGAGTAGGACTCCATAGTTTGAAACAATGTTTGGGATGTGGTTCCAAGACCGAAGAACAAGTCAGTTGTGAGTTCCCGTTGGCTTTACAAGGTCAAGTAAGCTACTAATGGTAGTGTGGAGAAACATAAGGCAAGATTTCTTACCCATGGTTTATCACAGATCAAGGGGATAGATTATGATGAGACTTTTCCTCTTGTAGCAAGGTACTCATATATCAGATCAATGTTGGCACTATTAGCATAGATGGGTTGGAAGATCCATTAGATGGATGTGAAGACTGCATTCCTTAATGGAAAGATTGAGGAAGAGGTGTACATATAGTAGCTAGAAGGTTTTGAGACCTTCGATCGTGAGTTGCATCTGTGCCGACTCAAGAGAGATTTGTATGGGCTAAAGCAAGCACCTTGTGCTTGTTACACTAGGATCAAAAACTACTTCCCTGGGTTGGGCTTCACAAAGTGTGAAGCGGATGCGAACCTATACCACATCATTGTGAAAGGTATGTAGTTGATTGTTGTACTTTATGTTGATGATCTCATATGGACATGTGATGATCAGTTGATCATGTCTTGCAAGGAGGACCTTGCAAGAGAATTATAGATGAAAGACACGGGTCTCATGCATTACTTCCTTGGCATGGAAGTATGGTAAAAAGAGGGGGAGTTGTTTGTGTTGGAAATAATACTGAGAGGGGGGGTGAATTAGTATTATCAGAAAAACTTTTTCATTTTATGCTCAGAAACATATACGCTACTTTAGTCAAGTGAAACAGCGTATACACGCTATTGTGTCTAAAGCAACCAGCGTATAACAAGAAAAACTTATGATTCAGTAGCTTATCTTCAGTAAATGCATCAGGACATTATTAACCATGATAGTAAAACAGGTGCAGTATAACAGAACAGATCATCACACAGAAAACACACACATGAACACCATGATATAAGGTGGAAACCCAATGTGGTGAAAACCACCTGCTGCAAGTCGTCTCTATCTTTCTTTAATATGAAACTTCAGTTTACAATCTTTTGTACTGGTGCAGCCTTATACCTGTACGCAGGCTACAACCTGCAGAAGGCTACAACCTTCTCTCGTTTTCCAAACTCTCTTGGAAGGGAGCTCCAACCCCCTTTTCTCTTGTACTAGCTAAGATACTAGTACGTAGGTGCTGGCCTACAATCTTCTTTTCTTCAAGTACCACTTTTCATTAATTTTCAGACTGGATACTCCTGAAGCACAACATTTCAATCTGAAGACCACGATTCATTCACCTATACTAGCATCATCAAACTTTGAATCACTGAACCACTGAAACCCTGTCAACACCAGTCACCAGAAACACAGAGCAGACTACAAAACTCTGCAATAGCAGTCAGACCCAACTGCAACCCCAAAAATCAAACTTCAAAAGATATACGCTACTTCAATGAGAGAAACCCGCGTATACACGCGCTTTTACCGAAGACAAACTGCGTACAGATCTAAAAATAAATTCTCTTAACTTGCAGTTATACCAGACATCAGTTAGACCCAGAACATAACATTGCGTCAGTATGCAGATCTAGAAATACGCATAATCAACCATATCATAATAGTGCATTTCAAACCATTATATCCCGATCTGCCCTTAGATCTAGTCTTCCATCAACTGGTGTGATCTCTCCTTAGCTTAGATCAAGCAACCCAGAACCTGCATACCAAATCTCTTTCTTTTTCAGATATTGAAGACTTTTTCAATCATCCTTGCCTAATGATCTTCTTCTCCTTATATAGCCTTAGGCCTTGCTCAATACCAAGGGCCAAAACCATAGAAATCCAATACCATCAACTTCAAAACTAGGGATCAACACGTCTGTCGAGATACTTTGGTCCAAAGACATAGGTTCAAGTACCGAGGACTAACTACCACGGACCAAAGGGAAGCTTCTCGACATGTACGCACTTTTCTGTTCATGTAGCTGCGTGTATACGCGACTTCGTATATAGCGAACCTGCGTATCCGCGACTTAGTGTATAGAGGACCTGCGTGTATATGCAACTTGGGCTTAATGAACCTGCATATATGAAGTTTCTCTTCATACTTGTAGTTTGGACTGAGATCTTTCATCAAAGAGAGTTGCCATCAAGGACAACACCTGGATCATAGCGCCACACCTGTGCCAAAATGCCAACAATCTCCCCCTTTGGACTTGATGGCAACCCCAAGCTCCTTAGAATCTTTCTCCCCCTTTGTCATCAAGGGCAAAGGGCTGTGCTCCCCCTGAGTACATGCTGATATCTCTGCTTGGCTGTGCTGAAACATGCTCCCCCTGACTGTAGGCAAGATCTGCAAAAGATGTTCTTCAAAAGAACCAAGACTTATACACCATAAGGGACCTTCCTATCACCAAAAGACTCAATACATACATCCATACTCCCAACCAAGAGGGGATACATCAGAAACAACAAATTATATTACATCATTCATCCCAGGCATAGTGGGGAAACCAACATAGGCCGTTACATGACCTTGACACCATAAAAGAGATATCACAAAAAAAATACATGACATAGAGACACAAATCTAGACCAAGACTTATGAAAGTCACAAGCAGCATCTGATAAACATCTTTTAGATCAGCAACCAAGATTTCCTTCTGAGCTCCTTCTCCTGAAACCAACAACAGTTGTGTACTAGAACCAAAAGCATCTAAATGCCAACAATGCTTTATGAGACTTTAAGCTGTTCCCCCTGAACCTGTGCCTGCTGCACCTCCTGAAACTGTGCCTGAAGAATTCTGGCATACCCATCTCAGACCTTCTCCAACCAGAGTCTGCCCTTGCTATTCAGAACTCCATATACGCGACTTCTCCTGCATAAAACAGCGTATGTACGCGGATATACTTTCTACAACATGCGTACACTATACACGCGAATTTCCCTGCATAAATCTGCGTATATACGCGGATATCCCTTACGCAACTCGCGTATACCAACTTTTCTGTAGAACAGACAAGCTTCAACAGCAGGATAAAGCATCAACTACTCCTAGCTTTTGTCTGAGATATTCAAAAGTTTCCCTGGGCAGTGGTTTTGTGAGAATATCAGCAACTTGTTCCTTAGAAGGAACATACTCCAACTTGACCTTCTGCTCAAGCACTTGTTCCCGAAGAAAATGGTACTTGATTGGTATGTGCTTGGTCTTTGAGTGCATGACTGGATTCTTTGAAATGCTGACTGCACTTGTATTATCACATAAGATAGAGACTGGTGAAGTGCAAGTGATTTGAAAATCCTGCAAGGTCTGCATCATCCAAAGAAGTTGTGTACAACAAGATGCCGCAGCCACATATTCTGCTTCAGCTGTAGATAAGGCAATCGAACTCTATTTCTTGCTGAACCAAGATACTAATCTGGAGCCCATAAATAATGCACCACCACTTGTGCTCTTCCTGTCATCCACGCTTCCGGCCCAATCTGCATCTGTATAAGCATGAAGTGTGAGATCTGTATCTCTAGGATACCATAAGCCATAATTTTGTGTCCCTTGAAGATATTTGAAAATTCTCTTCACTGCCTGAAGATGAGTCTCTTTTGGATTTGCCTGAAATCTTCCAACTATTATGACTGCATGCATGATGTCTGGTCGGGTACCCATCAAATAAAGCAAACTCCCAATCATGGATCTATAAGTTGGTTGATGAACTGCTGCTGATTCATCATTTGCACTGAGGCTGCATCCTGTAACCATGGGTGTACATACTGGCTTTGAATCTTCCATGCCATACTTTTTCAAGATCTGCTTGAGCTACTTGGTTTGAGACAAGAAGATGCCTCCTTCATTTTGTTGGATTTGCAATCCAAGAAAGTATGTCAGTTCTCCAAGTAGTGACATTTCGAATTCTTTCTGCATAACCAAGGCAAAGTTTTGACTCATAGTCTCTTCATTGCTGCCAAAGATAATATCATCTACATAAACAACAAGTATTAGCAATTTGTCATTTTCAACTTTTATATAGAGATTGCTATCTGCTGATCCTTTTGAAAAACCTTGTTGGTGAAGATATTTGTCCAATCGATAGTACCAAGCCCTTGGAGCTTGTTTGAGACCATAGAGAGCCTTTTTCAATCTGCATACAAGGTTTGGATCATTCCCAAGAATGAAACCATCTGGCTGCTCAATATATACTTCTTCTTCTAAGTCTCCATTCAGAAAGGCTGATTTCACATCCATTTGAAATACCTTGAAGTTTTGAAAGCTTGAGAGAGCAAGGAACATTCGGATGGCCTCAAGTCTTGCAACAGGAGCAAAGGTCTCTTCAAAATCTATTCCTTCTTGCTGCGCATACCCTTTACAGACAAGTCTGGCCTTGTTTCTAATTACTTCTCCATTTTCATTCAATTTATTTTTGAAGACCCATTTTGTCCCTATGACATTTTTATCTTTTGGTCTAGGAACCAATTCCCAAGTGTTGTTATTTTCGATCTACTCAAGTTCTTCATCCATTGCTTTGACCCAGCATTCATCTTTGCATGCCTCTTTCACATTTTGTGGTTCAGTGGAAGAGAGTAATGCCAAATAGCTTGAAGCTTCTGCAATTGTTCTTCTTGTTTGTACTCCTGCTTCTTTCTGCCCCACAATCTGAGATTCTGGATGATTCTTTTGAACATATCTGGATGGAGTGTTCTCTTCTATTCTTGTCTACTCCTCTGGTTCTTCTTGAGGTTCTTCTTCTTCATCATTCTGCCTTTGAGGGTATCCTTCATCTTCTTCAATGTCTTCATGATGAACTGGCCTAGGAATATATCCCTTCTCATCAACCACTACATCAATGCTGTCAACAATTCTGCCAAGTCTTTTATTGTAGCACTTGTATGCTTTGCTATGTGGAGAATAACCAAGAAGAATGCCTTCATTTGCTCTTGGTTAAAGTTTGCCAAGTTGCTCATCAGTATTCTTAATATAACATTTGCTCCCAAAGATTTTGAAGTGCTTCACCGAAGGAGTCTCACCACTCCAGAGTTCATGAGGTGTTTGAGTGTTGTTTACTCGGACATTTGTTTTGTTAAGAATAATAACCGCAGCATGTGCAGCTTCACCCCAGAAAGTTGCGGGAGTACCTGATTCATCAAGCATAGCACGAGCCATTTGTTGGATTGTTCTATTCATTCTTTCCACAACCCCATTTTGCTGAGGAGTTCTAGCTGTAGAGAATTCCCGTCTTATCCCATGTTCTTCATAGAAATTGAAAAATTCGTTTGAGGTAAACTCCCCACCTCTGTCAGATCTGAGGCACTTAATTTTGTGTCCTGATTCATTTTCAACCAAGGCTTTGAAGGATTTGAATTTTTCGAATGCTTCATCTTTGTGCTTCATAAGCCCTAACCAGACAAACCTGGAGAAATCGTCAATGAATAATATCAAATATTCTTCTCCTCGAGGTGTCCTTTTCCTAAAAGGACCACATACATCTGTATGGACTAGCTCAAGAGGTATGCTGGCTGATCCTTCCTTCTCTGGAAAGTTAGTTCTGGTTTTCTTTCCAAACTGACAAGATTTGCATATAGTGTTGTCTGGAATTTTGATATCTGGAAGACCACGAACTGCCTGATATTTGCATGCTTTCCTTATTTGTGAAAAGCTTAGATGCCCCAACCTCCGATGCCATAGCCAGTGTTCATCATCCTTGCTCAAATAGCATTGTTGTGGTCTTTCTTCAAATATGTATAGATTATTTGGAGTCCTTCTTCCTTTTATCACTGTTTTACCTGTATCAAGATCACGAACACAACATCCATTTGATCTAAATATTACCTCTGTTACTTGATCGCACATCTGACTGACACTCAGAAGATTATGCTTCAATCCATCAACATACAAGACATTTCCAGCTTTGACCTTCTCTTTCAATGGAGCAACACCTTTTCCTTTTATGGCTGTAGAGATATCGTTTCCAAAAGAAACTTTCTTCCCCTTTTCTAATGCGGTATATGACTTAAGCTTTTCTTTGTCCCCTGTCATATGCTTCGAACATCCGCTGTCAATGTACTATAGACTTTCTTGACCTTCTGCATAAAAGGCTATCCCACATCTTTCTGGTTGCAGTTCCTTTATTCTCCATGTTCTGACATTTGAGGTTTGTTCCTTCTGAGTTGTCTTCCAGAACCTGCTCCTGCATTCAGAGTCTTCATGACCAAAGTTATTACAAATAGAGCATTCAACTTCATTTTCAAGAACCGAAAAGTTGTTATAAGTCCTTTTCATGGTTCCAGTCATTCTCCCTTGCTTTTGAGCTT
This sequence comes from Pinus tabuliformis, assembly GCA_031772625.1. Classification (NCBI taxonomy): domain Eukaryota; kingdom Viridiplantae; phylum Streptophyta; class Pinopsida; order Pinales; family Pinaceae; genus Pinus; species Pinus tabuliformis. The sequence goes on from CM062820.1 coordinate 1,339,190,795, forward strand.
CTCTAGTCATGATTGTCTTGTAGGCAACACATTGAGCTGCTTTGTGACCGAAGTTATGGCAAGAAAAGCATTGGCCATTAAAGAAATTTCTCCGATAATCAGATCTATCATCCAACCGATTGTAGCTTCTATTGACATCCATTCTTGGGGCAAATTGGGAAGATTTTACCTGTGGCTGATTGTAGCTTCTGTTTGTCCTTAAGGCCGCTTGTCCCCGAACTTCTTGATAGTCTTTATTTGTTCTTGAGGTAAACTGTCCCTGATTCACCTGATGACTTTTATTTGGTCTTTGTTCACTCCTCCTTGCTGCATCAAGATAACTTTTAGAGGTATAAGCTTGAGATGTTTCTCCATTATATCCCAGACCTGTCTTGATTAGAGGAGAACACTGCACATTGATAATCTCATCAAGGTTTCAGATCCTTTAACAAATTTAAGATTAATTGCTTTTGTTTTCTCAATCTCCTTTCTAAGACAAACAATCTCACATTCCAATTTTTCAAGATGTTTTTCCTTTTCTGCCAGTTGACATTGTAGAGAATCAATAATAGCACTTTTCTCTTCTAAGCAAACTTTGAGATTATTCATTTCTTCATAAAAGCCTTCTACATCTATAGCATCCATGTAGTCATCATCTTCAAAAGCCATTAAAAGTTTATATCTATAACCCTGTTCATCTTCGTCACTATTTGAAAGACCATCACTATCTTCATGAGTGTAATAGTTTTTCTTCTTTTCATTCTGTTTCTTGTTCCATTTAACAGGTTCCTTTCCCTTGTCATTCTTATCTTTGTGAGGACATTTGGCAGCATAATGACCTACTCTTCCACAAGCAAAGCATTTAAAAGGTAACTTACCACTGAACCTTCCAGAACCCCTTTGAAGATTTCTGACAAAATTTGATTCTTCTTCTTCATCTTCTGGCACGTGACTTGCTTCATAATAATCTTCTTTTCCTGAAGCCTTGAAAGCAGCTTCTCTTCTATCTGATGGACCTCCTTTTCTCATTTCATAAGCAGTTAGAATTCCGTGAAGCTGAGACATAGTAAGAATCCATAGATTTTCTTTTTCTTCTATTGCAGACACTTTAGATTCAAATTTGGGGGACAATGATGTTAAAACCTTTTCAACCACAATAGCCTATTTTATTTCTTCACCCAAGTTTTTAATGCAATTAACAATCTCATCTACCCTAAGGAAATAGTTAGCCACACTTTCATCATTATACATTCTGAGAGTCTCATACTTAATCCTGAGAGTTTGAAGTTTAGCACGCTTTACCTGTTCGTCTCCTTCATAGCTCGTGACAATTTTGTCCCATATTTCTTTAGCAGATTTATAGTGCATTACCTTCATGAATTCCGATTGGGATATACATCCTAATAGGGTACTGACTGCTTTCGTATTTGTTTCATACTTCCTTTTCTCGGCTGCATCTGTAGGAGTAGTTGAAGGAAAAGTGTAGCCTATCTCTACGATGTCCCAAACTTCTGTACCAAGAGATTGAAGATAGGCAGTAACTCTTACCTTCCAATAATTGAAGTTTGTCCCATCAAAAACCGGTGGCCTGATTGATGCTTCTCTTTCGTGGTTGCTCATGATGAACGATCTACCTTCAAGCGATCAAGCTTCTCTGAAGGACCTACTCTGATACCAATTGTTGGAAATAATACTGAGAGGGGGGGTGAATCAGTATTATCAGAAAAACTTTTTCATTTTATGCTCAGAAACATATACGCTACTTTAGTCAAGTGAAACACCGTGTACACGCTACTGTGTCTAAAGCAACTAGCGTATATACAAGAAAAACTTATGATTCAGTAGCTTATCTTCAGTAAATGCATCAGGACATTATTAACCATGATAGTAAAACAGGTGCAGTATAATAGAACAGATCATCACACAAAAAAAACACACATGAACACCACGATATAAGGTGGAAACCCAATGTGGGTGAAAACCACCTGCTGCAAGTCGTCTCTATCTTTCTTTAATATGAAACTTCAGTTTACAATCTTTTGTACTGGTGCAGCCTTATACCAGTACGCAGGCTACAACCTGCAGAAGGCTACAACCTTCTCTCGTTTTCCAAACTCTCTTGGAAGGGAGCTCCAACCCCCTTTGCTCTTGTACTAGCTAAGATACTAGTACGCAGGTGCTGGCCTACAATCTTCTTTCCTTCAGGTACCACTTTTCATCAATTTTCAGACTGGATACTCCTGAAGCACAACATTTCAATCTGAAGACCACGATTCATTCACCAATACTAGCATCATCAAACTTTGAATCACTGAACCACTGAAACCCTGTCAACACCAGTCACCAGAAACACAGAGCAGACTACAGAACTCTGCAATAACAGTCAGACCCAACTGCAACCCCAAAAATCAAACTTCAAAAGATATACGCTACTTCAATGAGAGAAACCCACGTATACACGCGCTTTTACCGAAGACAAACTGCGTACAGATCTAAAAATAAATTCTCTTAACTTGCAGTTATACCAGACATCAGTTAGACCCAGAACATAACATTGCGTCAGTATGCAGATCTAGAAATATGCATAATCAACCATATCATAATAGTGTGTTTCAAACCATTATATCCCGATCTGCCCTTAGATCTAGTCTTCTATCAACCGGTGTGATCTCTCCTTAGCTTAGATCAAGCAACCCAGAACCTGCATACCAGATCTCTTTCTTTTTCAGATATTCAAGACTTTTTCAATCATCCTTGCCTAATGATCTTCTTCTCCTTATATAGCCTTAGGCCTTGCTCAATACCAAGGGCCAAAACCATAGAAATCCAATACCATCAACTTCAAAACTAGGGATCAACACGTCTGTCGAGATACTTTGGTCCAAAGACATAGGTTCAAGTACCAAGGACTAACTACCACGGACCAAAGGGAAGCTTCTCGAAATGTACGCACTTTTCTGTTCATGTAGCTGTGTGTATACGCGACTTCGTATATAGCGAACCTGCGTATCCGCGACTTAGTGTATAGAGGACCTACGTGTATACACAACTTGGGCTTAATGAACCTGCGTATATGAAATTTCTCTTCATACTTGTAGTCTGGACTGAGATCTGTCATCAAAGAGAGTTGCCATCAAGGACAACACCTGGATCGTAGCGCCACACCTGTGCCAAAATGCCAACAGTTTGTGTCTGAGGGCAAGTATGCCAATGAGATACTCAGGAGATTCCACATAGAGAAGTGCAAGACAATGCAGACTCCTCTAGCAGGTTATTGGAGGAAGGAGGATGCTACTTCAAGAGAAGTAGTAGAAGCTAGTGTGTATAGGCAGCTTGTGGGTTCACTGATGTACTTAGTGAACACATCACGAGATTTGTGCTATGTAGTGAACCGGCTAATTCAAGCTATGGTTCAACCTACCAAGATGTTTTGGAAGGCAGAAAAACATGTTTTGAGATACCTCAGAGGCACATCTCAGTATGGATTATGGTATAGACGGATAGAGGGAGTGAAGCTACAGGGCTTCACTGATGCAGATTGGGCAAGGAGTCCATGAAATCGCAAGAGCACATCAGGTGGAATTTTCAACCTTGGGTTGGCGAAAGTTTCCTGGTATAGCAGGAAATAGAGGTTGGTTGCACTCAGCATGGTAGAGGCTGAATACATGGCTACAAGTTAGGCAACATGTGAGGCCATCTGGATGTGAAAAAATTTAGTTGGTTTGTTTGATCAGAGGATGGATCCAACTGTGATCTATTGTCATAATTACAGTTGTATCAAACTCTTTGAGAATCTAGTATTTCATGACAGGTCCAAGAACATCGACATTCAGTATCATCATCTCACAGACTATGTGGTGAGGAGGATCATGTTGTTGCAGTATATTTCGATTGAGGAGAAAGATGCTAACAGTTTGACTAAGGCTTTGTCAAAGTGTAAATTTGAGTTCCATAGAGATAGGTTCAGGGTGGAAGATAATCCATTTCTTGTTGAGAGGGAGTTGTGAAATGCGGCAACAAGAATATTCCAATTTTAATTTATCCTTGAATTAAAATTGAGAATTATAATTCGAATTTAGTCTCACCAGATTCTTGAAAAATAAATAATTAATTCATCTTGGATTGATTAGTTGGATAAATTCAAGCTAGAAGTCTTTGTGAAGTAATGCAATAGTTATCCCTTAAATTAAGGAGATAAGGATGAGTTATAATTGAGTTGTAATTGGTTAGCTTAGTTAAATAAGTTATGTCCAGTTAAATTAGTTAAAAACAGTTTGAGGAACTAATTGTGAGTTCAGTCAGTTAATGCATGCATGCATCAAACTAGTGTACTCTAGATAACTGAAGATTCTCTCATAAATAACTCATGCATGTCTATTCAGAGAAAGACCAAGTTGAGATTAAAGATAGGGATAGTGTACTATCAGTTGCTAGAATTTTCCTTTAGGGAAAACTCTTGCATGCAAAAGGAATTCATTCCTTGAGATTTGCGTAGTTTTACAGGGTGTAAGATCAGTGTGAGTGATCAGTGTTACACATAGTAATAGTTGGATCACCGAGGAATGCGCTAGGAAACAGGATCTTGGAGGGCAGTGTGGTGGACTTAATGAGATGTCTATTTTGCCTATGAGCATCTGTAATGACTGTACTGAGAGCTGGATAGTTGTGAGAGTTAAAGATGTGTGTAATCCTGAGATATTTCCACTTGTGTGATAATATAGATAGTGGAGTTTTTAACTAAGGCTTTCCCCAAAGTATTCTTCTGTGTTTCATGTGCATTGATTCTGCTTCTAGTTATATTTGTCCTTCTTGATCTTGCTCAAATCTATTAATCTTCCGCAGGTTTGAATTTAGAAGTAAATTGAAGCATTTTTCTTTAGTTATATTGCATTATCAGGTTAATCTACAGTCAAAATTTCTACATACCTACCCGCTACCAATATATATTTGCTTTGCTTTTTTTTAGTCTACATAGTCTTCCAATGTACAAAGTCATTTAGTTAGAAGGATTTCACTCATGCAATTCTTAACTTCATACTAGCAATTTCAAAGCTATTTTTAATTGAAGTATTTCATGACTTCTTTTCATACAATCTTCCTCTCTTTGATTGCCTTCGCTTCTGATAAAAGAAAATGATGTCATTTAAATTAAATTTGGAAGCTAGGGAATGAGCTTATAAATATTTACTCTTAAAAGAAAAACATGGTTATTCTTCTTACAAAAATCTCTGGTCCTCGTGATGCACAGTTACCATTGATATTATACTGTAGAAGTGTAACCAAACTTAACTTTCTATACGGTGGAATAAATAGATGGGTTAAACAACAATTTGTTACCATTGAAGGGCCTTTCATTCTAGTTACAAACTGTAATACGCCTTCCCAAAAATGATCCCACGTTTCTTTTAGATTTAGTTTTCCAAGACACATAAATTTGTTAGGAAGGACACATGGATTTTAGAGGAGAAGTTCACTTATAATGGAATCTTGCCTTTACATGGCATGCAATTTTCATTGATGGTAAGGAAAAAAGATTGAAATTTTTTGGGCTTCACCTGTGCATGTTTGAATCGTGTTGTTGATAGTAAGGACAGTAAGTGAAGGGGGGTGGATGAAAGGATTGATTTAATTATTTATCCCTGGCACACATCTTCCCATGAGATCTCGGTTTAGAGAAATACACACTGACAGAAAGTTTGGCATTCGTCAACATCCACTTCACTTACTTATTACCTTGGCTAGTCCTGGACGAGGTTTTTCCATTGCTACTTTATTTTTAGGTGTTTCTTACTTTGATGCAAGTGGATCAACAATCTTCATAACAAAACATGTTGGGGTTTATAGGAAATGAACCTATATGGTAAGCTTGACTATGCATAATTTAAATATTTGGAGGCATGAGATGAGAATTTATAGTGCATGATGAGCACTTGATATCACTAGTGCTCTCCTTAAGGATGAAGAAGACAAATTGAAGACAACTCGAGGCACAATCCTAGCCCTCCATTTCTCTCATATTTTGGTAACTAGGCTACAATGGAGTTTGGGGAATGACTGCACCTCATGTTGGGGCTATGATAATGGCTAACAAAACAAGAAGAATGATAATTCTTTATCCAATGCTTTAACTGAATAGAATTTAATTGAAAATATTGACTTGAACACAAGGATTGTAACTTCTTTCCCATAGTGGCCATACCTCTACACTCTCGACCCTCGAAATTTGATGCATCACACTATCTCGCCCTAGGGTGACCATACTAAGTGATACTGAAGAAAAACATCAGTCTTTCCTATTTCATCTTCAGCAGAAAGGGAAAAGATAGCTACGAGCGTTGTCAAAGGGATAAACCTTATCCCTATGAATTCTTATTTTATAGAAGCTTTGTTTTACGAAAGGGAAACAACCTTTGATATTATAGATTTGACAAAGGAAACAATAATCCAATTCTTTTCTTTGTTAATTCTAATGTGGGGATGTTTTATATCTACCATTAATAGCAACCACTTCCCAAATCTACCATATTCGATCAAGCTTTTTGGGCCGTGACAATTTTGTTTTTGTAAAAAAAACCATGAGTTGCATAATAAGCAAGAAAAAACTTTGAAACTAGCCTTAGTCTCTCACTTGACTATGCCCTTTAGTATCACTAGGGCATGAAGTAACATGGCTTCCTAGGTTTTACAGTTGATGTTGGACAACACCAGGGTGAATCCATCTAAATTTGATAGAATATCGAGGCTTCAAAGACAAAACTTGTCACTCAACAACACCCAAAGGTGGATTCTACTGTCACAAGTACCAAGAGACCGGGTAGCATGAGGGAGAAGTGGATAAACTAAAAAAATTCTCAATTGAAACATAATTCTATATGTTTGGTTCAACTTCCACTATCCCTGGACACAAGGATTTCATTGGCCCACTTCTTGTTAACACTGACGATGGTTCCCAAAGGATGCTTTGTGGCATTCCCTCGCTCCTTTCTTTGAGGCATCTCCGCATATACACAGAAGCAATCAAAGTGTCTATAAATCTTATCCAATCAGTTGTAAAAAAATTAATTTCAAAATTTTCAATCTGTGTTTGGTTTTTTTCTCCTGGGCGATTTCACTATTATTCCCTCCGACGATGTATAGACATAAATTTAATTCTCATCTTCTATGCCAATTTTTCCGACTATAGTGCACAATATAAAGGATCCCTCACAGTTAAGGGGTAGGATGTAACGTGGGATCCTAACACATCACCCAAAACTCTACCCAACGAAAAAAACAAGAAAACCTTTACACTTTCCCAATTTAATTCATGACTCTACACATGGAGTATTCTTTCTTTTTTTCCCAAATTCATAGAATTAAAACAAAACATAACAATCCTACTTATCCAATACAATCATTGGCTGAGTTTGTTTGATTTTAGAATAGTTAGGTGAGTTCTGATTTATTTTATTTCAGTGATTCATTACTCTTCATTTTCTATATAATCTATTTAATTTTTGTTAAGTAATGAGAAAAAGTATTTACTCAAATTCTATTTTTGTCATAGTCCTCTTTCTCCTCTCAATTCTTGTAGAAGAGAGATTGAGAAAGAAAATTGATCCCTTTATGTAAATGGGAACACAAATAATTTCACGGTTGTTGAGCAATATAGAAAACTTTGTTATTTCTTCTGTTATCCATCATTTTGCACAACTTCAGTTCTAAAATATATTTTATGTAACTATATATATATATATATATATGTATGTATGCATATATATATATATATATATATATATATATATATATATATATATATATATATATATATATATATATATATATATATATATATATATATCTGTATATATATATATATGTATATATAACATAATATTTAGGTTATTTCTTCAACATCTCCCTTCAATAAATCATTTTAGAATTTAATTTCAACTGTTATGGATTCTGGGATATTTGTCTTATGGTAATTTATACCTGAACCCTCCATTAAAATTCATAATTGTTTAAGGTCTAAGTATAAGACCTAAATTAGGACCTACAACTTCTTCATATCTTAAAAAGGAGGATTGGCCCATAGGTCAAAATGTTTAAACCTAGAGCTCTCATACCATTTGTCACATACCCCCTGGGCACAATACTACAAACTCCTTCCATGCATTACTGGATCCATAATGTGGACCTTTAGTTTCAAAATATAAACTTATATTCCAAATCAACCCTTAAGCATAAATTACAACTTGGAGAAAAGAATCCATCATGGCATGCAAGTAATAAGATTCTTTGATGACTCAACAGAAGCATTAATGGAATGCTATCCCAAATTTACTATAGCTAGCATGGCCATGAATCATGATCATAGTCCAACTAGCATAGTCAAAAGTCTTACAAACATATATTTTATGCAATATGCATAAATAAATAAATGAGACTCGGTGGATGCAATTCCGATGATGCATAATGCATAGGATAGATAACTTGAACATAAGCTATACAATTTAAAACATTAAAACATAATTATTCCGCATACATTGGTGTATCGTGCATAAATATTCACCACCTTAAAAGCATAGATATCACATAAGTTTAGAGATTTACTATGTTTCTTCACTAAGTTTAATTGTGATTAAATATAGTTTCATAATTATCCCATGAATCCATATATAATCATCTCATAAATAAAGTAGCACATCCAATTCTACTAATTCATAGTCGTCACACGCATATTCTACCATTAGTAACATGTGCCATATAGCTCCTTGACCCAAGTATTAAAAAGTACCTACTATGCTCCCATCACTAAATCTACACTTAGATGCAATAGGGGTCACATGCATAAGCATTCAATCATCCTCATAATTAAAGATAACATATACAACTATACATCTAAGCTGAGTGATTCACAACATAAAAGGTAAGGAGTAAACATGTACTACTCCTTCCATATGGTACTGGATCCATGATGTGAAACTTTAGTATAAAAGTATAAACTTATATTCCAAATCAACCCTTAAGCATCAATTACAACTTCGAGAAAAGAATCCATCATGGAATGCAACTAATATGATTCTTTGATGACCCAACACAAGCATTAATGGAAAATTATCCTAAATCTACTTTACCTATCATGGCCATGAATCATGATCATAGTCCTACTATCATAATCAAAAGTATTACGAACATATATTTTATGTTATATGAATAAATAACTAAACGAGTCTTCGTGGATGAAATTCCCATGATGCATAATGCATAGCATAGTTAACCTGAACCATACATTGTACAATTTCATAAGTTGTACCATAGCATAGTTCCACATACATCGTTGTCTCATGCATAACTATTTACCAGCTTAAAAAAAAAAAGATATCACATAAGTTTAGAGATGTACTATGTTCGTTCCCTAGATTTGATTGTGATTAAATTTATATTCAATAGTTATCCCATGCATTCGTATATAATCATCTCATAAATAAAGTAGTCAGGAAATTATATTAATGCATAGTGATCGCACACAGATTCTACCATTAGTAACGTGTGCCATATAGATCCTTCACCCACTTATTAATAACTACCTACTATGCTCCCATCACTAATTATACACCTGGATGCAATAGGGGTCACATGCATAGGAATTCAATCATCCTCATAATTACAGATAATCCATACAACTATACATCTGAGTTGAACGATTCAGAACATAAAAATTAGGGATTAAACATACACTACATCCCATGCAAGTGGTTCAAACAAGAGCAATTAGAAAGAATTTCACTTGGAGAACCGACCTCCACCACCCAACCTAGAACTAGTTGTCTCCATTTCACCCCTGAGCCGAGAGTTTTTCCCATGGATTGGCTCCCCTTGTTGATATCTTCAATAGGTATTTAATATCATCTTTCATGGTATGGTTTCCATTAATGGCATCCTACTCTATTGATATTTTTTATCCCTTTGCCTAGGCATTTAAGAGATAAGATTGCCTTTCTCTCCCACAAGACTTTTCCTCATAAAATATTTCCTTTCTCTCCCACAAGGCTTTTATGTTTCTCTCAACTTAGCATCCTTCTCCAGCTAAGTAACTTAATGGATATTTATATCCAACCCATTAATCTTATCTAGAATTGGGTCTAGAATTCTTACCATGAAAGAATTATCCCTTCCCATTCATCAATGGGATTTGGAAAGAATCTCATCTCTTGGTGTCTCGCTTTTCCAAGTGATTAAGTTATTTTATTTATTTAATAGTAAATTATTTACTTTTCTTGTTACACATCATACCTAGCTTTGATTAGCTTAGGTTACGAGAGTTTTACATACAATGGAGGGGTGTTACACTCTTACTTTTGTGAAACGAGCTATCCTTCTAGTTAGTCGACAATTTTACAGATGGTTTATTTACTAAGTGAATAATAGGGATTTTGTTATTTTATTTTGTGACGGTCATATGGCCTGTCCTTGTTCGGCCCTGGGTTTATAAGCTGTAGATATGTTAGTATCATACTGTTAGGAATATTTATGCTTATGAGAAAGGATTTTTTGGCGTAAATAACATGATAATATATTTGTCGGCGCATTTCGAACCAATGAGTGTGGTTCATCGTGAGGACAAATTGAAGAATCAGATCATGGCTACATGTTAAATAGGGATAGAAGATCTTCCAACGGCTAGGTTTGACTGGAAAATGGCTATAATGGACCCAGAAAATGACTAGTTTTGACTAGTTAAATTATTTAATAATAATATAATTAGATAAATAGATATTTTAGCATGGATATCATTATATTTTATAATTCTATGAATTTTAATAAAGATTAGAATGCTACAAACAAATATTATTTTAATAATTTTTGGTTGGAATTGTGTGTTATTTCAAGTAACATGTTAATCAAATTTGAGTTAAAAATAAATCTAGGGTTATAAAGAATCATAATGAGTAAAATGTTACCAAATATTAATAGATCTAAGGATTATAACCATTAGTAATTGCGTGGATTTAATATTAACTAAAATAATAATATTAATTATATTATTATTATTATTATTATTATTATTATATTACAATAACATTATTATTCTTATTACTTAATTAATATAAATTTATTAGTAAAGTTATCTAATGTAAGCATAAACTTATTACCTAAGAACTCTCTGTTTTGGATAAATTATCTTGTCGAAAGTTTTGAGTTTTTCAAAGAGTAGTGAAGCTTTCGTACATTGGTTCTTTCGCTATCTTGTTCTTTTGGTTAGCGATTACAGTTCTAGAAATATATTCTTCACAGTTATCTAGGGTTGTAAGAAAAGTTTTTCTTTTAGTTAACCATAATCAATATAATTATTGATATTTTATTTTGGTAAGCTTTAACTCTTGTGTATTTTCTCTTCCACTATGTAATCAACAGTTTTCAACATAATCCTTGCTCTTTTATATTCTGTATTAATTGATAGTTTATTTTGTTCTTCTATTTTATAGATATGATGCATGAAGGAATTACTATATGTTCTATCATTATGTTATTGAAACACTAGGGTTTTATGTCAATTTAGTATTTCAGATAATTGTCCTTATATTATGTTACATGTTTAGATCCGGGACTACCCATAGTTTGCTAGAAATGGCTCAGCATTACGAGCTAACCTGGGTCTTGATACTAGGTACCTTTAATTATTACAAACATAAATAGAGCTACAAATACTCACATATCTTAATTTATCAGTTTCTTGTTCTACAAAATATCATACTAGTGTTCTAGCCGTTGACATGACAGTGTTGTCTTGATTGTTGAATTTAAGCTTCGGTGATCCATATCAAGTTTTTGAGAAGATTTCTTTGGTAGAGATCACATTATAATACTTTTTTCGACACATTTCGAACCAACGAGTGTGGTTCATGGTCAGGACAAGTTGAAGAATCAGATCATGGTTGTATGTTAAATAGGGAGAGCATATCTTCCAATGACTGAATTTGACTAGGAAATGGCTACATTGGACTGGGTAATTTGATTGATGGCTACATTTTTTCAGTCAAATTACCCAGTCCAATGTAGTCATTTCCTAGTCAAATTCAGTCGTTGGAAGATTTGCTCTCCCTATTTAACATACATCCATGATCTAATTCTTCAACTTGTCCTAACGACGAACCACACTCGTTGGTTCAAAACGTGTCGAAAAAGGTATTATAATGTGATCTCTGCTGAAGAAGTCTTCTCTAAAATGTCGTCTTGAGTTACACCTCCCTGTACTTATGTATTTTGTCATGGCAGTCGACAAAAGAAATCAATTCCACCCTTGACAAACTTTCTCATAGCTATAAGGTGTGTATCTTTATTATTTTTTTAGATGACTTAATAAATACATCGAGTCTTTATTATTTTTTCCAAACACAAACACATTTCTATGATGCATTTATACACATAAATCATTCATAATGTGAGAGCGAATTACACCATAGCATTCTGTTATTAATTTATTTGAACATCCATCATCCTACACAATCATAAACAAGTTGTCATCGGGTTCTTAGATTTAGGTCTCTATATAATTTCAAATCATTTATTATCATAGACCACTCACATTAGTATTTACACATTAAAATTTTCTTTCTCTTTTTTTGTTTCTAAAGCATTCTTGTTAACACAAGCCTACATACCTTCATTACATAAAAATTCAATAAAACATTTGGAGACAACAAGCCAAAATACTTATTTGTTGCAGTTTAGACAACCAAGGAATTCCACTGCGAGTTAGACCACTACTCCTAACCCATGGGATTGTCAGTTAGGTCCAATTCTCCACACAATAAGTTTTCAATTTCTAGAACAACAGATGAACATTGAACCAACTAGGTATATTCTTTGACATCAAGACCAGCTAGTCAAACCATGAATCTTTTGACTCCCAATTCTATCAAAGGGCTTCCACTCACTCGTAGCCTCGCTTAGGATCACCCTTTTGGCAAAATCCTACCATACCTTGAACGATATGTTGTTTAAGGTCTATCGATTTCCTTCCTTCCAATATGCCTCCAACCTCTCCTCTATGCTCCCTTGAGTTCTCTTTCCCACTAAGATATTTTATCTCTAGGGAGGGAGAAAAATAATTGTCTCTAATTGTATGGTAATTTAAAATTTCCTCTAGGGTTTTCTCCTATGAATTCCAAGAGTTGTCATAACCTTTCCTTAATCCTAATTTAAAATAAAACTTTTAATTATTTTAAGTATCTTTATAGACTTTTACTATGCCCAAAATATACCATGTATTATACAGTAAAATAAAATATCAAAGTGGTATCTAGGGTGTCACATATTCCCCCCCTTGTGCAGAACACCATCATCGATGTTCATTCTTTCCCTCGGAACAGGTTTAAATATTCTTCTTGCATAAAGCTTTTATCCTATCACATGACCTTTTATGGGCTAAAGTGTTGCCACTTCACCTTAACCTTGGTGATAGATCACCTCCATAACATTGTTTCTCTCTAATCAAGAATACGCAGAGGATTTACTAGGAATTTTCTATCTGGTTCAACTTATTAGAATTCAAAAAAATTGTCATTAGTTCATACTAGTTATCAACCAAATACATGTAAATGTACGTCAAAATTCCATCATTGAATTCTACCTACAAATCTTGCTAATTAATGATATTTCTGGGGTCATATACATATTTCTTTAATAATGGAACATGCAACACATTATGGAATCATATGTGAGTAGGTCTCGTAAGATGGTATGTAACAGATCCAACTCATTCCAAAATTCTAAAAGTGATGCAGTAACGATTGGCTAGTTTTGCTTAAGCACCCCACCTCAAGGTACTTTTATTGCATTTGACTAGTACAAAGACATGCGATCAAACATATAATTCTTTATAAATAACTTTCCTCTCATTATAAGCCTTTTGTCTGTTTCGAGTAACTTTCAAATTCTTATGAACTTCCCTTGCAATTGTTTTCAATTTCTTCTAACATAGGAGTTCCTAGAATTGACTTATTGTCAGGGTTAGTCCAATTTGTGGGTGTGTAATTAGTCATGATAATTGTTGTTATATGCAAAGTCAACGAGGTGAAGGTATTATTCCCACATGGTTGGTTGTTGCATAACATACATCTTTAGCATGTCCTCAAACACCTGGTTTACTTGTTTAGTCTACCCATTTGTATGTGGATGATAAGAAGTAACAAACTAAACTTGGGTACCTAATCGAAAAAAAAGGCCTTTCCAAAATACAAAAGTAAAATTGACATCCCTATCAGAAATGATTGCGTTAGTTAGAACATGCAACCAAAATATTTATCTCATGAAAATATCACTAATTTGAAGAGTTTTATATGTACATTGTACGAGTATAAAATGGGTTGTATGTAATACCACCAAGATTAATTCATTCTTCATTTTCATATGGGTAACCCTATAATGAAATCCAATATGATGACATCACATTTCCACTACAGAATGGGTCAAGAATGGAGTAGTCTTGTCGAGTGCTCAACCTTGACTTGTTGACACTCTATACACTCAGCCAAATAATCTGCAATATCACCTCTCATTCCAGGCCAAAAATAGTTTTTCTTTATTGTAGAAAATAATTTTTGATATCCGAGATGAGAGACATAATGAATTTTATGGAACTCATCTAAAATTAATTGTTTAATAGTAAACTAGTTAGGAACATATATTTTTCCTCTAAAAGTTAATATTTTTTCTTTATTTACACCATATGTTGTTTGATTCCCACATATGTTTTCTTGTATAACTTACCACCATAAAAATTTGTATTCTAGATCTTTTGGGACAACCTCTTTAATCAGATCAGAGAAATTAATTTCTACTTGACTATAGGATATTTCATACACACAATACAATTTCCTACTTAGTGCATCAACTATTTTGTTCTCATTCACTTTTAAATGCTTAATATCAAATTCAAATTCACTAAGAAACACATTCCATATTACTTAACAAGAATTAAGATTAGGTTGTTTAAAAAAATTGTTAAGCTGCTATGATATATTATTAATTCAATTTCTTTTCCCAACAGGGAATGCCTCCATAATTTAATGCATGAATAACAACATACAATTCTAAATCATACGTAGAAAATTTTTTCTCATGTTTCTTTTTTCTTCTAAAATTCATAGGGTATTATTTTACCTTCTTGCATCAATACTCCCCCAACCCCTTCCTAGAATGCATTAGTGAAAACTAAAATTCTTTGTCAGGGTTAGAAATTCTTAACACATGGGCAGTAGTTAATAAATATTTCATTTCCTCTAAAATCCTTTGGCATTCTTCTAACCACATGAAGGATCTTCTTTTCTTCTATAAGGAAGTTATAGGATAAGAAATTATAGAGAAACCCTCTATAAAATGACGATAATAGGCTACTAGACCCATTAAGCAATGGATGTCATAAATTCATTTTAGCACAGGCCAGTCCATAAAACCCTTAAATTTCTCGGAGTTTAATGCTATCCCTTCTGATGAGACTATATGCCGCTAATATTTTTTTGTTATTTATAAAAATCATTTGTTGCACTTAGTGTATAGCATATGTTCTCATATAGCTTGTAACGCTATTCATAGATGTTCCTTATGCTCCTCTAATGTCCTTGAATAAATATGGATGCAATAAATAGAAAAAAGAACAACTTTGTTTAAGTAAGGTTGGAAGATGCCATTCATCAAACTCATAAATGTTGCAGTGGTACTGGTCAGCTCAAATGGAAAGATAACAAATTCATAATGATTATATTGATTCCTAAATGTTGTCTTCCAAATCTCTTCTTCTTGTATTCTTATTTGGTGATATCCACACCGTAGATCAATCTTCGAAAATATTGTAGCAAACTTGATGTGATCAAATAAATCATTAATTCTAAGAAACTGGTATTTGTTTTTAATAGTTAACTTATTCAGTTTCCTATAATCAATACATAATCACAATGTTCCATTTTTCTTCCTCACAAACAACAAAAGGGCTCCCTAGGGTGAAACACTTGGGTAGATCTATCCTTTATTAAGTAACTCCTACAATTGCATCCTAAGTTTTGTTTATTCTGTTATACTCATGCGAAAGGGATTTTTTTACACTGCGGTCATACCTAGAAGTAACTCTATTGTAAAATCAATATCTCACTTAGGAGGTAGCCCTGGAAATTCTATTGGAAATACATCAGAAAACTCTTGAATAACTGGTATACTCTTTGAGGTAGTTATCTTATCCCTAGAATTGGTATATCCTATTTGTACTGCAAATACTTGATAGCCATTCTGAATGCATTTTCCTAACTAGGTGGTGGTCATAGGTTGTTAATTAATAAGCCTTATAACTCCCTATAATTCTTGTCTAACACCCTCCTTAGTGAGGAAACTAATAGTATTTTCCTTGTAGTTCACCAAGGACCAATGTCCCTCCAACCAATCCATCCCAATTAATACATCATAAGACCTTAAAGAAATAATATTTAAATTCATCTTAATCCATTGTCCCACTATTTCCACAAGACAATTTTCTATTTTAGTAGTCACTCTCTTTTTAGCCCCCGTGGCCAGCTATACTAACTAGGGGTTTTTAAATTTGCTAGACTTTAACCAACATGAATCAACTATATTTGGACTGATATAAGTCAAGGTTCCCCTAGGTCTACTAAAATAGATACAAATTTGTTATTTTACCTTCGATCTGTATCATTGTAGGTTGATATTCAGTTTGATGATCCTCCTCAGTAGCACTAATCCTCGATACATTTTCCACCAGTTATCAAGCTATCGATTCTTTTGAAATAGTAGAATCCTATTCTTTTATAACAATGGGGATCCCCATAGCCCCAACACTGCAGAGGAGTTTTTTTTTGTCGACTAAGTTCTGGTTTACTTGAGACTCCAGCTTGCCTATTCTCACCTTGCAATCTAGATTTTTGTTGATATTTCCTAGGATGTCTACTATGCTGACCTTTATATATATTATTGGTCATAACAACTTTTACATTCCTAGTATCCAAGAAACTCTTATGTCCTTTCTTATGTCATTTCTATTTCGAGCGTGAGGCTTACTAACAATTATGCATTGTGGTTGAGGTTAGCATTGCTAGAATTCTAGAATTTTATTTTTTGTTTTACAGCTCAGGATCAACCTTCTTCTTGGCTTACTTGTATGTGACTAGATCTCTAGGGTTTTGTGGTTACTTCTATAAGTCTTACCAAGAACATAAGAGAGATAATAACCCTCTTATGGACTTATGTTGTTACTACCTATAGGTGCCTACAGGGGTGTTCGTGGAAAAAAGTTTCCCCAACTTTATTTGAGGTAATCTCCTCTTGGTATATGAAAATTCTCACCACAACCATTTTCTCATTCCCCACTCCTACTAAAATTAACTCAGTTAAAGTTATTCCATGGTAGGTGGAATTATTTAGGAAGGGTTTTACACGAAAGTTAATTTTGTTGTTTTACTTATATTTTCCTCCCTCTAATGTCTCTTTTCCCCCAATCTAAATTTCCTCTTACTAGTGTCCTCGTGTAATGTCTAGGATTGTTAGCTCGACATTTCTTGCTCACACATTGGAATTTTTGCGCTGTGAGTTTAATACTAATTTTTTCTAGATGTTCCTTAAACATGCTATCTTACTTTTGTGAAACAAGCCATCCTTGTAGTCAGTCCACAATTTTAGAGATGATTTCTTTTCTAAGTGAAAATTAGGGGCTTACCACTTTTATTTTGTTATGGTTATGTGGCTTGACCCTTTTTGACCTTGGGTCTATAATGTGTAGAGATGTTAGTATCATTATCGGGAATAGTTGTTCACTCGGTTGTGGGGAAATTATCTAGTTGAAAATTTTGAGTCTTTGAGAAACCAGTGAAGCTTTGGTACATTATTTCTTTCTGTATATTTTTCTTTTGGTTAAGGGTTACAGTGCGAGAAACATTGTCTGCATAGTTATCTAGGGTTGTAAGAACCATCTTTCTTTCAGTTTACTATAATTAATATACTTAATGGTATTTGATTTTGGTAAGATGTAACTCATGCTTATTTCCTCATTCTAGATGTAGTCAAGGGTTTTCAACAGAATCCTTTCTCTTTTATATTCTATGTTAATTGAAAGTTTACTTTGTTCTTATATTTTATAAATAGGGTCCATGAAGTAGTTACTATTTTTTATATCGTTATGTTATTGAAAATTTGCGGTTTTCTGTCAATTTATTATTTTAGATCATTTTTCTTATATCATGTTGCAGATTTAGATCCAGGACTGCCCATAGGTTTATGGAAACAGCTTCAACAGATAGACTAACCTCGGACTCAAAACTATCTACCTTTAATTATTACAAATGTCAATAGAGTTACAAATACTCATGTATCTCAATTTATCATATTCTTCTTCTCTTAAATAGCATACTAGTGTTCTACCATTTGATCTAACCATGTTGTCCTGTGTTACACCTCCCTGCTATTATGTATTAATGGTAGAAGATAAAGGATATCCTCCACATCCTCGGAAACTTTCTCACACCTCTAGGGTGTGTAAGTTTACTATTCTATGAGATGACTTAATAACTACCTAGAGTCTTTCTTACTTTTTGTACGTACTAACCCTTTTTTATTCTGTATTTATACACATGACCCATTTATAATGTGAGAAATAATCTGAATATAGTAGTATGTTATTAATTTCTTTGAGAAACCGTCATCCTACATGATCATAAAAAAGTGCCAATTGGGTACTTAGATTCAGGTGTCTATATAATTTCACAGCATTTATCATCACAGACCACTCACATTAGCATTTTCACATTGCAGTTGTATTTCTCTTTTTTTTAAGTGTTCTTGTCAACATAAGCCTACATATATTCATTACATACAAAGTGAATAAAACTTCCAGAAACAACAAGTCAAAATACATATCTATTTAAGTTTAGAAAGGTAGGGAATTCCACTGGGAGTTAGACTAGTCCTCCCAACTTGTGATATTGGAAATCATGTCCAATTGTCGCCCCAAGCACATTTCAATTTCTAGAACAACAAATGAACAATGACCCAACTAGGTCTATTCTTTATCCTCAAGAGAAAATAGTTTTGTGGAGAACCTTCATAATCTTAAATCTATCATAGGGCTTACACTGGCTCACAATGCAAGTCAGGATCACCTTCTCAAAGCATCTTGACTTACCTTCAACAATGTCCTATTCAAGGTATATTAGTTTCCTTCCTTCCAAAATACGGCGAGCGTCTCCTTTAGTCATCATTGGCATTCATTTTCTGAATGAGATATTTTATCTCTAGGGAGGGAGGAAAACAATTGTCTATAACTATCTATTAATTAAAAAAAGTATTGAGGACCCTCTCTTGTGAATTCCAAGACTTGTCATAGCTTTTCCTTAAACCTAATTTAAAATAACATTTTTAATTATTTAAAGTTTCTTGCAAGAATTCTACTATGTCCAAAATTTACCAAGTCTTATAGAGTAAAAGTAAATATCAAAGTGGTATCGATGGTGTTACAAAACTATTTCAATATGCAACATCAAATAATATTAATTTGTGTTTAAAATATATTAATAATGAGATGTCCATACTTAAATGGATTATTTTGTTGAATAAATAAAATATAAAAATATCTATATTACATAAATTATTTTAATCTAATTGCGTAAGATTAAAAAAAAAAATGCAAATATTATATAGAATTATTTTAATCTAACTATGTAAGATTAAAAAAAACAATGCAAATATTATATAAAACCATTTAAAAAAACAAAACAACAAGAACAAGATATGCTTATGATTGAATAACTCAATTAATCTCATTACTCTACATTTTGGTTATATATATAAAATTATAATTTTATCTGAAATCAAGGAATTAATAGTTTATAGTTGAAATCAAAAAAATAATAACTTTATAACTTTAACCTATATAGTTTAGAAAATCCAAATTCATTCCCAAAAAAAAATCAAAACATTATATTCATTTATATATTAAAAATGCAATTCCAAATAGCATATATGTTTATATACTGATATTATTTTGTAAACTTAAAATAAATCTGTATAAACTCCGACTAAAAAATAATTAATTGAAAATTAAAATAAACTTATACTGAATATACAAAATCATTTAAGATTAAATAATTTATCTCCTTCCTATTAAATAAATCAATTGAATTAATTTAAATCATTTCTTAATTTATCCCTACATATATAATATTTGTCATCTAAGACTCATTATTTTGTTACATCAATTTGCTTTCTATAGTCATTCGGAAGTTCCACTAGTTTGTTACATATGAAGTTAAGGAAGTCGAATACATAATTTTATGCGATGAAGAGAAAGAGGATATTTATATGATGACAATGATATTTGATGTTGTTATGTACAGAGAGTATGAGTGACGGATTCAATAGGATAGCCGTACATATTATATTACGTCATTCGTGTTTATATTTATTTATTTATTGATTTTCTATTATATATAGAAACGTTATGATTAAATATATTTCACAGATTATATATATATATACATATATATATATATAATAATAGGTTTACATATATATAATTAAAATTAAAATTATGAAGCATTATTTTAAAATAGATAGATTTATTAGAGCCTGGGGTTTACATCGTAAAATGTTAACAAAATTATTTTTTAATAAATATTTTGAAATTGTAATTTAAAATATTTTTATCTTTGATAATTTTAGGGATAGTACAATGTTCTAGTTCATTATGGAGTGAGAGTGAGATTTTTTTTAGTAATGACGAGTTTCTTCCCTTTTATCTTTAGTAATAAAAGGGAAGAAGAATTTTAATCTTATTCATTATGGTGGAATACCTCCTCATGATATAATAATTATATTTTATCTGCTAATTCATTATAACACCAAAATTCTTGTTAAATTTATATGTAATAATATTTGTAATATTATTGTTACTTAACAAAGTGACTTTTGCCTTGATTCCTTAATGATTTACAGAGGACTTCATAGAGATGTCGAACACACTTTGACCATAGGTTGTCTTGATAGGAGTTTGAGGAAGTATTAGGAATTTTCTTGCCTTCCATGTTTCTTGGCATGTCCCTATACATTAGGTGTCTAGCTATAGTTTCTCTATTAAAGGTGGAAATACTTATTTTTGTGAGAAGGATAGGATATGATGTATTATCTATGATTTTGAGAATACAGGCTATAAAACACTTTTGAGTTTTATCTTTCTTCGTGATTCTCTAGAGCCACAATCACAAATTTCACAACTGTGTAAGATAACAAGAGAGATCATAGTCTCAAATATGAGTTTCCTCTTACCCCAGATCCAAAGGTCTACAATTCATAATTATTTTTTAGTACATAACAATAGTTGCACCTTGAATTTATCCTTTCGCAAACACTATAGCTCAAATTAAAAATTTCAATTCTAAGATATTTATATGAAATCACATCCTCCAATTTGTTGTTATTATAGAAAAAATAGCATAATTGGTTCATAATATTTAAATGTCATAACCATCAATTTGTTAGTGTTAGATGTCATAGCTATACTAGAGTATAGATCCTTGACAATTTTTGCTTGATTTTCAAGATCATAGGCATTCCTAACTATAAGAACAATATCATCAATGTAAATAAGAAGGATGATGAATACACTAGATACAGTTTAAGGACCCCGCCCAAGGACCTATAACCATTTTTCACATTATTTCATAGAAATTTCACAACATAAACAAGATAACACAATTCGACAAAATATTTTTTCCTTGCCACTTTTATTATTTTTATTTTCTACAATAGAATATAAAAAAATATTTATCATGATTGATTTAAAAAAATATACATAATCTAAATAATTACAAAAACAATACGTGGCATGGTGGCTTAGTTTCACTATTCCTGTTGGGGCTAGATTACCATATATTCCTCTCGTGCCAAAGAGGTAGTCTATTTGAATTCCTAGCATAGGGAACATCCATATGTTTCCTAGCCCTTCAAACCCAATCCCAACCATATTTGTAGCTTGTTTAAAACTAGTTTGACACCATACCCTTCGAATTCCACAATCCACTTCGAAGTTCTCCCTCTTCCAATTTCTTTCCTTCACTTGTCTCTTCCCCTCGTACTTCTCCATGTCCCCCCTAAAACAAATATCATCCCTCCTTGATCTCATCACTCCCCTACACTTATGAATCCACTCAAAATAAATTTCAACCACCTATAATAATTTTCTCCCAATCCATTTATTCCATAACTCCCCCCATGCCTCTCCTCTAGACCCTTCCACTCTCCTTATATCCTCAAAATAATTTGGGGGAATAAGCTTGCTGGTCCTAAGAATGAAAAATTGTAAAGTTAAAATTAAAATAATTCAAAATAATAATAAAATATTAATATTTAATAATTCAATTCAATCATTATGGATCCAAAATAATCGAATCAATTAAATATTAAATAATAATGTTTAGATATAGTTTATTAATATAGTTCTAGATTAAGGGTTAAGTAAGAACTAATCAATATTAATTATTAAGAAATCTTAATTATTACCATCATCTTAATTTCTAATGAGGCTTAAGGTTAATTTTATCTTTTTATATAATCAATCATAATATTTGAATAATTATCTAGCATAATAGGCTATAGGATAGTCTTTTATTCATGTGAGGTTTGTGTATGTAGATACCATTCACACACCTTATATATATATATATATATATATATATATATATATATATACATATATACATATACACACATATATATATATATATATATATATATATATATATATATGTACTAATAATAATTTATTACAATCAAGAATAGAGGACAATAACTTAGATGGTAGGTTACCAATACAATTTAATATAATAGGATTATATAGGCAAAATAGATACACATCTCCTTTATAATACTTTATCCCAAAGTTAGAGTCAAGAGGATATAGGAAGTTAGGAAATAATATTATAGTAAGGGAGGACCAAATAGGGAAAATGTTGTAGTAATCAAATTAATTAAGTCAAGCGAGGATACGACTTCCAATATAGTGTCCCCGACTAGGCTACAACCTCCTATACTCCCTAACCTAATTCCTCTCCCATCTTATGCATTCTCTGCAGCAATATACTATGGCATTAGTTATACTAATCTAACTAGTGATAGAACTGAGGTGGTAGAAAAATCAACTATATCAACCTAATTTCCCTAACATAAAATTAGCAATTGTCATCATACATCTATGGGATCATGTCCATTGTCCTTCGACAATTCCAGGCTTGGAGGTTACATGGTGGGAAATTCCTCCACCTCTCCTCAAAGAACTAGGGTGACACCCTTACATGGAGCACACTTTTGTGTTGGTTGGATGTTTTTCATCAACTACTCCAGTTGGGTAGCAATGGCACTTGAAATATTCACCTTACCCCATGTCATAATACCCTATATCAAATAGATCTAAGATATAATAGAACAATGTACATCATATCATTCCTCATTGTAAGTCTCAACATCCCTCAATTACTAGCATGGATCTTGGCTACTACATAGTCCCCTAATACATTAGTTAGTTATCATCCTGTTGTGGCCACAACTACCACCTTATCAAAACCTGCCTTGGTAGCAATTTTGAATGGATCCCCTAATGTTGATCTTCCACCTCTCTGAATGAACTATTTTATTCTAGAGACCTTAACTCATTGCCGAGCCAAATCTCAAATTCCTAATGGTTAAGCCCCTCTTTAAACAGCTGCCACATGATCCAATTATAATCCTTTCTAGCCCTTCATTCATATCCTCCATCAGCACCCTTTGAACCCTCAAAAAACTTCCATCGCACCTTCATCTCCATTATAACTCTATATAATGGAAATACTCAAAAATACACATAAATCACCGCTTTTGGCCTGTCACAATTAACATTGTGCATTGCTCTCTTCTAGACTTGACTGCATTATCAACCCAAATACATATATTTCGGGTCTGGAACCATATCGCATATCACAATCGGCATATGTCAAAGCCAAGCCATAAGGTCGATGTGATTTAGTGGACCCGACAGTGCTATCAGCTACAATATATATATATATATATATATATATATATATATATATATATATATATATATATATATATATATATATATATATATATATAGATATATATATATATATATATATTATCGGGTATGCCACCCCAATCAATTATCGCTATCGGCAGACCCCAGGGGTTATATATAAGGTGCACCGTTATCACCCAGACTCGTTGATGATTATAGAGCATGGCATATAATATTTCAAGTCTGACCTAATGGTCAGACTCAGGATTTCCCATGTATTTGTTTCTTTTCGAAAGATATTGAGGGCAGGGTTTTTTTTCAAAGGGAGTCTAACATTGTGGACCCGCCGGTAGTATTAACACAGACACACACACGCGCGCACGCACACACACACACACACACACATACACACACACACACACACACACACACACACACACACACACACACAGATATATATATATATATATATATATATATATATATGTCGCGTCCAAAACCTGAGCGCACATCGCAATTAGCAGGTTCCCATGGTTATATATAAGCCACACCACTCCATACCGGACCCGCGGATAATTATAAATTCGGATGCATAAATTTTGAAGTCCAGCTCTACGGCTGGGCCTGCGGGTTTTTACGTATATTCCTGTGTATTTGATAAAACACCGTGGATGCGATTTTTAACAAAAAACACATATGGTGGACCCGATAGGGTATAAGCGCCCATCTATAATATTTCGAGTCAGTTGTATAGCCTGGCCATGGGGATTTCCATGTTTTCTTGTGTTAAGTCCCTCCACCATTGATCTATCCTCATGGATCCAAAGGTCCACACAAATTTCAGGTGAACGAGTTGCTTAAGAAATACCCACCTGAAAAACAGTATCCTCTTTCCTCATAGCTGCTACATGTCACTTGAAGAGCAGAATTGAAGGCCTTCCCTGCAATATCGGTTACCACTCACACCCCTTCTAAAATACCACTTGTGGTATGGAGAACCACTTCCTCCCTACACCGTTGATCTATTTCCTTTCGATGGGTTTACTCTTAAACGATAGTCTCTCTACCCTTCGTTGAAGCAATGTGTGAACTTTTGATGTTATAAACACTTAATGAAGGCAAGGCCTATGTTTTTTTAAGCATTTTTATCATATTTTCATAACCATAGCTGATATGAATTATTTCTGTAGGCAAATTCAAACAAACCTGGTAATGGATAAAGGTAAATTATATCAAAATGACACCTATGCACCACCAGTGTCGATATTGAAAAACACACTCTACAAAAGGGAATACAGACTACCATAGTGCATAATGGAGGCACCCCTTAGTTCAGTTGAAGCAATTATGACAACGCTGCTCCATCAAGATGTCATCATTGCTAAATACATCACAAAGCATGCTAGATGTGGGATGATGAGCGCAACATCTTTAGCTTCCTTCAAGAAATGACATAGAATGATAGCCACTCCAAACAGGTGCAAAGAAATGATACGCAGTCCTTCTCTGTTCTTAAGGCATCCATCCATTCCCCCAGGAAGTAGAATGCTCCACCAAAGGTGACCTCAGTGTGTCAGCGATGTCACCGACCGTTCTCATCTATATATGCTGATCTGTGTAATGAGAAGAGGGGAAATGAAAGGTCATGGGAGATAGAGGATCATTGAGGACTGCATAAGTATTACCTACAGATAGGAGAGAAGGGATTTTTGTTTGGAGAAAATAGCTTTGATTTATTGTGAATAAAGAGGACTTTTTGGTTCGAGAAGGAGCCTTTTGTTTCAAATTTGTTTCCTGTTTCTCTCGTATGTTTAGTATTAGTGTGTTATTGCTGGCATGAAGATAAATGTGATTTTCTTTCTGCATATTATTAAGCACCAGTTCATGGTTGTTATTGGTTATTTGAATGTAATTCAATAGCATTGATAATTCATGAAAGGCTGTTGATTCCAGACTTTGTTAAACATTAGTTGCAAGTGTTATTTGTATGGAAAGGAATGTATATTCCTTTATAAGTAATTGCATTGTGGTTAAGATTTAATACAACCTTGTTCTTATGTGGACTATTAATTGATTCATTTAGACTTGCGATTTATATATGATGTTTAACCCCCTTTTTCTTTGCTCTTGCAGGATAGGTTAGGATAGTTAGGACTAGATTAAAGTAGCTTAAGTAGTTTAGACAAGATCTGAAACATAGAGGTTAACTATTTTATTTTGTTGATTTAATTAAAGTCTTCGTCCCAGAAGCAATATTTCAACGCATTCAATATTTTACGAGGTCCCTTAAAGCCCGTTGGAAGTAGCCATTCGAAACAAAAACAAGTCTAATTGGGGTCTATGATTTGGTTAGTTCCCCTTGTTGGTATAGCGAAAATTTTCCATGTCAACAAATTGGCGCTAGAAGAAGGGCCTGAACCACTGTCCACAAATTTTTATGATTTCATTTATAAATTTCCGCATGGACTCGAAAAGATTAATGCATGGATCGTGAAGGTTTAAAATACCCTTCCTCTCATTTGTAAAAGCCTCATTTCGAAGAAGAGACACTCTGGGAGTATCCTATCACTCAGGAACAACTAGTCAGAATACTTACTTGGGCTTACGCTCGTTCCCTCTCTCAGCTCCCTATCTTTCACTCTTTACCTTTGACAGCTAAAATAAAGCCAATGATTTGTTCCATAAATGAAGAGACAGTTGCAGCCCCGTCTCTTGAAGATATTGTGCTTGAATCCTTACAAAGTATAGACACTCACTTGGAAGAAATTCTTGAAGGTCCACTCTTTGAAGGTAATTCCTGGCCTGATTTTGGAAGTCTTAATAAAGAAAGCCTTGAAGAAACCTTCAACCAGAACATCCATATCCTCAATATGGCTAATATTACTCAACCGGGTGGAAACCAACTCCCACCTCCTCCGGGAGCACTTCCTTCCTAGCTCGCTCAGGACGTCGTGGTGGTACTTGGGCAGTAGCATCCCTTACCCAAGAATGCAAAAAGAGTACTGCCTAAATTTGACCCTGGGAAGGGAGACACTGCTGATAACAATATTCAAACTTTCATCCTGACCGTGCATATGTTGGGGGTAGTTGATAAAGACATAGTATGTAGCCTATTCCCTTTTACCTTGATTGGTGAAACTTCCACATGGTACTTTAGCTTGAGAACCAGATTGATCACCTCGCGGGCTGCCTTTCAAGAGGCCTTCTTAGACAAGTATGGCAATGAAAAAACCCCTGCGGCCTTAGTTCTATAACTATCTCATTTGAGAATGGAAACCAAATAAAAGGTTAAGGATTTTAACATCCGCTTCAAGACCTTGTTCAACAGAATCTTGACCACCGCTAGACCTACTGAGGAGGTGCTCATGGAATTCTACATCACTACTCTCCCTGTCTGTACTGCGATGTGGGTCAAGAGGAGTAATACACAAACATTATAGGATGTTATCGACGAAGCAGTGAAAGTTGAGAATGAAATGCTCAGTCTCACAGCATGCCATCATACAACTTTAGAAAAGAAAGCCTCTAAAGCATCCAAGAAGAATAATGGGAGTGATAACAAAGGGGCTGAAACCAAAGAAAAGGATATGATAGATGTGGAAGGTTTGCATCAGATCACTAAGAAGTTGACAAATACAGTCATCGATATGAAAAGGAATTCTAGAGAAAGAACAAGCGGGAGTGGAGGAGAGTATAAGAATAGAAATCCTTTCAAACGTTTCTATCATAAGAAGAAGGAAGGTGGTCATGGTCCACTTGCACTACCCGCTCCTCCCAATGAAGGGAATTTAAATTTAGAAGAGGTGGCTCTTATCAAATCACTCCTTAACCAAGAAGAACCG
Source organism: Pinus tabuliformis (assembly GCA_031772625.1). Taxonomy (NCBI): domain Eukaryota; kingdom Viridiplantae; phylum Streptophyta; class Pinopsida; order Pinales; family Pinaceae; genus Pinus; species Pinus tabuliformis. The sequence continues at coordinate 1,339,218,662 of CM062820.1, forward strand.
ATAGTGGAGCTAGAGCAAAAACAAGAAGATGAGGAAGAATACCAAGTAGAAGATCCCTTGGAAGAATAATCTCAAATCAATGTACTGTGGTATTTTTATACAAATGAGAATGATGATGATTAAGGATACAATATGGCAGAAATCCACACTAATGAAATCCACACGTGAAGCAAGGGGCCACTTGCGGGTGTGATGAAGCCTGTAGAACAGACCAAGAAAGATGTCTGCCCTATGAAGGCACCCACTCCCAAAGTTCCTGTTGAGAAGGTTAGACCTAGTGGTCACTCCAAGAATACCCCAGTGGAAAACCATCCAGAGAAAGAAAACGCATCTCCCACTACAACAAAGGCAACTCAAAATGGTAAAATCCCACCTAAGAATGGAAAAATTGGTATGTTTACTCTGCCCTATCCTGTTTATAACATTGACTACAATATTGTGGATGATCCTAAGAAATCTAGGGCTAATATCACATACTTTGATATGCTAAAGTTAACGCAGTAAAGAGATTTGCTCTTGAAATATATGAATGAGAAAAACTACAAAACTCCCACCATCTCGAGAAACCAAACCCAAAATTCAATCTCGAATCTTGTTAGTACTCCTAGCACAGCCTAAAAGCTAGCAGCCATGGAAGCCACCCTATAAAAAATGAATCGTAACCCCCAAGATGTTAGTGAAACCATGATAGGAAGGAAATCTAAATCCATGACTCCCCCTTTCCTTATCACATTCGAAATCTTCAACATGAATGTACACAATTCCTTGGTAGACTCAGGTGCCTTGTCCATTGTGATGGCTTACGCTGTGGCTAAAAGACTTCATGCTATACATGAGAAAAATGGCACTTGAATCATGCAATTAGACATGACAAACTTGAAAGTAATTGGGGAATTGAAAGGCGTATTGATTCAGATGACTGCTAAACCACAATACACATAAGTCATTGATATAGTCATAGTTGATATACCTGAGGCTTATGGAATGCTGCTTAGTAGGGATTGGTCAACAAAACTGAATAGACATTTCTCAACTGATTGGTCCCATCTCTTGCTGCCTCAGAAGGGGAAGGGTGATATGCTAAGAGTTGATCATGAAAAACACATGAAGTATGTAGTGATGGGGCTAAATGGTCCCAATGAATTGGTAATGTTTACCAACTCTATCCTTGGGAATTATAGTTTGAATGTTTGTGCCACAGAAACCTATTTTGGAGAATTCCATGCAGAAACAACTAAAGAAACTCAATAAAAACATCATTGGAAGATTTCCCCTGGAATCCAACTAATGAACCCCTTGTAATATAGTAAATGATAGAGCTAGTTTCTTAGGAAGCAATTTAACTGATGTAACACTAGACTATATATTTTGGACACTCTATTTTGATGGCTCTAGCTGCCTTGAAGGTGCAAGTGCTGGGAGTGTTCTCATTGATCCACAAGGGAACTAACATCTGATGGCCAACCGGTTGGAGTTCATGTGCACCAACAAGATGACAGAGTATGAAGGCTTACTCCAGGGCCTGAAGAAAGCCATCGATTTGAAGGTGAAAAATCTTAAAGCTTTTGGTGACTCACAGATAATTGTGGATCAGTTAAGGAAGAGGATACACTGCAATTCGCTACGCTTGGTAAGGTACCAGAATGAGGTATGGGGCTTAATTGACAATTTTGATTCTTTTAATATCACATACATACCTCAAGGGCAAAACCAAGATGCCGATCTGATGGCTAGTATGGCTGCTAAACTTTTGCCTAATTTTAGATTGAAGAAGAATAAATGTTATGTTGAATTGATTTTTAGACCATCCATGCCTGATAACATCTCAAACTTGCAAGTGTTCGAAGATGATGAGAAAATCCTTGATTTATTGCACTGCGAGAAGACATTTAAGAATGTAGTCATTGATGAAAAAGAGCACAACACGTTTATGAACGAGAGGGAAGATGAGGAAAATGATCAGTCAAATATGATTCCCAAGTTAGTTGTCAAGATGGAGCACTTGTATGACCTTCATAGTAGATTAAAGAAGCCAACTAATTGCAAAACACATAGCTCATCCATGAAGTATGAATCGGTCAACCTTGGAAGCAAAGAAGACCCAAAAACTATTAATCTGGGCTTAGGGTGCTCTCCACAAGAAAAGGCTTCATTTGTCAAGCTATTTAAAGAATACAAGGACGTCTTTACATGGACATATGGAGACCTAAAAAACTTTGATACCAGCATTATGTAGCATGTAATTCCTTTAGAAATGAGGCTAAGCCATAGCAACGAAAACTTCGCAAGATACATCCAAGCCTAGAACCATTGGTGAAGAAAGAATTGAACAAAATGCTAGATGCTAAAATCATTTTCCCGGTAAGACGCACCCGTTGGGTAGCCAATCTCGTGCCAGTGAGAAAGAAAAATGGGGACATCAGGCTGCGTATCGATTTTAGAAACCTAAACAAAGCATCAAAAAAGGATAATTATCCTGTCCCTTCTATGGAACACATCCTTCAGTGCATTTCTTGGTATGAAATGTTGTCCCTATTAGATGGGCTTTCAGGATATAATCAAGTGTTGGTATCTAGTGGGGATTAGTTGAAGACAACCTTCAACACTAAATGGGGCACCTATGCATATCATAAAATGCATTTTGGACTTATTAATCTGGGCATCACATTCCAGAGAGCTATGGACATATCTTTCCAGGGGTTGATTAACAGATCAATAGTGGTGTACATGGATGACATCACTGTGTATTCATATCACAGAAGGGATCATATTTATTACCTCAGACAGATTTTCGAAAGATGTGGAAGCTAAGGAATATCATTGAATCCCAAGAAGAGTGTCTTTGCAGTCACAGAAGGGAAACTACTGGGTCATATCCTCTCTAAAGAAGGGATTGCTATTGATCCTGAAAGAATAGATACCATCATGAGAATACAACCCCCTACAAATAAGAAGGCCGTGCAATATTTCTTTGCAAAGATTAATTTCGTTAGAAAATTTGTCCCAGGTTTTACGGAAATAGTGTGCCCCATGTAGCTAATGATGAAGAAAGAGATTGTTTATAAGTGGTGTGATGAAGCTAAGAAATCATTTCAGTGGATCAAGGAAGCCATTGCAGAAGCTCTTGCATTGGTCAGCCCCAATTTTGGCAAGGAATTCTCCTTGCACACTTTTGCTTCTGATCTTTCATATGCCACAATTGTCACTCAAAAAAATGATGATGGCAATGAAGTCCATGTTTCTTATATGAGTTCTAATCTCCAAGGAGCAGAATTGAACTACCCGGACGTAGAGAAATAAGGCTTTGCGGTTTTTAAAGCCATAAAATATTTCCACCCTTATTTATTAAAGGCCATGACTAAAGTAATCATTCCCCATCCTGCTATGAGAGCCCTCTTTGTGTAGAAATAAATGGGTGAACAGTGAGGGAATTGGATCACCGCAGTTCAAGAATTCGACCTCGAGATTAAGCTAGCAAAGATAGTCTGAGGGTAGGGGTTGTGCAAGCTAGTAGCAGAAGCCTCGACGGATATAGAAGGGGCATCCGAAGAACAAAAAGTGCAGAGCATGCAAAAAAAATAAGTAGAACATAGGGAGGAGCCCCAATGGTTTAATGAAACGTTGATATATGAACGCAAAGTGTCAGAAGCCCTTTTGGATCCTAAGTTGTGGTATTACGACATACGCTTCTATCTCACACGGGGATCATGTCCTAGAAACATGGATGCATCACAAAGGAGAGTGCTCAAATTGAAATCTAATTAGTATCACTTTGCCAATGACACATTATACAAAAAAAATTATGATGGAATATGGCTGAGGTTTTTGGAAAAGGATGATGCCGACCATGTATTGAGAGAAATGCATGACGACCCAGTAGGTGGTCACTACGGCAAAGAGACCACTACTCACAAAATATTAAGAGTTGGATATTATTAGCCCACAATGTTTAGAGACTCGCATGCCTATGCTCGCAAATGAAAAGTGTGTCCAACTGCCATAGGACAAGAAAGAAAGCCAGGTGTTCCCCTCAAGCCTATTATTATTTATCGCCCATTCCAGCAGTGGGGCCTAGATATCATAGGCGAGATCACTCCAACCTCCTCACATCAATATAAGTATATACTCACAACAACCAACTACTTCGCCAGGTGGACCGTTTCCATCCCGCTTCGAAATGTAAACGAAAACGAGGTAATATCATTTATCAAGAAATTCATTATGACTAGGTATGGCGTCCCTGGCGCTATCATATTTGATGATGCTTCTTAATTTTCATCACAGAAATTGACTGAATTTGCTACTGATAAATCAATTCACATTACTTATGCCTCAAACTATTACCCCCAGAGAAATGGAGTTGGAGAGTCCTCAAATAAGAACGTCATATGCATAATACATAAATATGTCACTGACAACTAGAGGAACTAGCACAACACTTCAACTAATGCCCTTTGGGCTGATAGGGTCAGCCCTAAAGTGGCCTTAGGAAACACCCCATACTTCCTCATCTATGGACAGGAAGCCATCTTGCTTCCAAACGTTACCCTTCCCTCTTTACAGCTCTCCCAAGCGTTAAGTGGAATCCCTTTAGCCTTTCTTCAAGAAAGGATCAACCAACTGATGAGGTTGGTGGAATTGAGAGATAAAGCTAGAATTAAATTCAAAATCACGAAATGGTTGTGAAAAGGTGCTTTGATCACCATCTGGTAGGAGATAAAGATTACCAAGTAAGAGAGCTAGTCCTGAAATGCGACAAGTTAAATGAGCCAAAAGGTAAACACACAAAATTCCAACACTTATGGTTGTGCCCATTCCAAGTTGTTGAAAAAATTGGTCAAGGAACTTACAGGTTGAAAAATTTACAGGGAGAAACTGAAAGATTCCCTATTAATGGCCAACATATGAAGAGATACTTCCAGTACCCACCAGATGATGGTTATCTCCTGAATAGGTTAGTATTCATTTTATTTTTTTTGTTAGTTTAGTTACATTTCAGTCTTTTGCTTTCTTGTTTTTTGCAAAGTTTATTTTCCTTCTATTTTAAATCATAATCCTTTTTCAGCCAACTAATTTCAACCATCCCATATTTTTCTTACCTTTCTTAGATTTTCCCTCATTCACCACCTTTAGCCTTTCCCTTCCTCCTTAACTTGTTGATAAGTCTGCTAATCCTAAATCCATCATTACCTTGCAAATCAAACAAATTTTCAATCAGCCCATGAAAACTTGAAAATCAACTATGGAATTCGAACCAAAACCAGTCATTGGAATATTTTTGGAACTGGGTAAGATTATTGATAACTTGTATATCTGGAGCATGTAGGGGCATCTGTATAAAACAAAATGTGTAACTACAGCTGGACTGGCATGGAGGGAGGTTGCATTATGAATAAATCCCACTCAGATGTAGCCTATACTTAGTTGTAAGGTTTGCAACCATTCTCCATTGGTACTATCCACCACACTAAATTGTCCAATAACTGTTATCTACAAGTAAATCTCCTTTCATGGGCTAAAATCACTGTCATATACAATGTGGCAAATCCAATTGTTCTCTATTCCTTGTGCGTGAAACTAGAAGGACTTATTTAAAGGAAACTGAAATGTCAAGTCCTTGTGCCAATCTGGAATGACAGGCTGTATTGGAAGCCGGTTAGAGTAAGGATTATTGCTGGGCTTAGAGTATTGGTTGACACAGCAAGCCCAACCTTGCTTACGTGGTTTAAAAATATGGCATGATCCATGACTGCACCCCATTCAATCATATAAAAATATAGCACTGAAATTCTCATATAAAGTGCAGATAAACATATCTACATCATGTTTGATGAGAAATAAAGAGCTGAGGCACACACTTGAATAGGTATTAACAGACTAGTGATGGCCCCGAAAGGATTTTTGAAAGTAGAATATAGGTAGAGGAAGGTAAATAAACCCCATAATATAACCATCGGAGAATGCCTATCAAAACCTTATCAGTAAGAAGACACTATTTGCCTTTATCCCGCCTGAAATAACTAATTTTGAAGTGGAACCCATGCCTGCTCATCTGTATAGTTTGCATTTAAAGTTTATCTTAACAGCTTGATGTTTTATTGATCTGAGGTTTATTTGGAATCAAATATAATTGGTTTGCCTAGAGGTTCGCCATTTGTTGTGGCCACAACTACCACCGTATCAAAACCTGCCTTGATGGCAATTTTGAATGGGTCCCCTAAAGTTGATCTTCCACTCTCTGAATGATTTTTTTTATTCCAGAGACTTTAACTCATTGCCAAGCCAAATCTCTGATTCCTAATGGTTAAGCCCCTTTTTAAACATCTTCCACATGATCCACTTATAATCCTTTCTATTCCTTCATTCATATCCTCCATCGGCACCCTTTCAACGCTCAAAAGCCTTCCATCACACCATCATCTCCATTATAACTATTTATAATGGAAATACTCAAAAATACACATAAATCACCCCTTTTGGCCTATCAGAATTAACATTGCACATTGTTCTCTTCCAGACCTGACAGAATTATCATCCAAAATACATATATTTCAGGGCCAGGACAATATTGCATATCGCAATCCGCCGAAGTCAGATCCAATCCATAAGGTTGATGCGATTTAGTGGACTCGATAAGGCTATTATCTACAATATATATATATTATTGGGTCTGCCCCCCAAATCCCTTATCGCTATCGGCAGAACCTAGGGGTTATATATATGGCACACCCTTATCACCTAGGACTGTTGACGATTATAGAGCATGGCATATAATATTTCAAGTCTGGCCTAACGGTTGAACTTGGGTTTTCCTGTGTATTTCTTTGTTTTCGAAAGATATTAAGGGCGGGGTTTTTTCTCATAGGGAGTCTAACATTGAGGACCTGTCGGCAGTATTAACAAACATATATATATACGTCAGGTCCGAAGCCCCATCGTACATCACAATTGGTGGGTTCCCAAGGTTATATATAAGGCACACCACTCCATACCAGACCTGCCAATAATTATCAATGCAGATGCATAAATTTTGAAGTCTAGCTGTATGGCCGGGCTGTGGGTTTTTATGTATATTCCTATGTATTTGATAAAATATCATGGACATGATTTTTAACAAAAAACCCATATGGAGGACCTAATAGGGTATAGGCACCTGTCTATAATATTTTGAGTCTAACTTTATGGTCCTACCATGGGGTTTTCCGTGTTTTCTTGTGTTAAGTTCGTCCACCGTTGATCTATCCTCGTGGATCCAATGGTCCACAAAAATTTTGGGTGAATGAGTTACTTGAGGAATACACACCCGAAAAATGGTATCCTCTTTCCTCATAGCTACTATGTGTCACTGGAAGAGTGGAATCGAAGGCCTTCCCCACAATACCAGTTACCACTCAGACCCCTTTCAAAATACCACTTGGGGTACGGAAAACCACTTCCTCTGTACACCGTTGATCTATTGCCTTTCGATGGGTTTACTCTTAAAATCCAGTCTCTCTACCCTTTGCTGAAGCAATGTGTGACCTTTTGATGTTATAAATGCTTAATGAAGGCAATATCTATGTTTTTTAATCATTTTTATCATATTTTCATAATCATAGCTGATATGAATTATTTCTGCAAGAAAATTTGAACAAACCTGATAACGGATAAAGGTAAATTATATCAAGATGACACCTCTACATCACCAGTGTCGATATTGCAAAAGACATTCTGCAAAAGAAAATACAGATCGCCATAGTGCATAATGGATACACCTCCTCAGTTTAGTTGAAGCACTCATGACAGCGTTGCTCCATCAAGATGTCATCACTGCCAGATACATCACAAAGAATGCCAGATGTGGGATGATGAACATAGCATCTTCAGTTTCCTTCAGGAAATTACAGAGAATGATAACCACTCCACACGGGTGCAAACAAATGATGCACAGTCCTTCTCTATTCCGAAGGCATCTACTCCTTCCCCCATGAAGTAGAATTCTCAACCAAAGGTTACCTTGGTGTGTTAGCAGTGTCACCGACCATTGTCATCTCTATATGCTGATTTTTGTAATGAGAAGAGGGGAAACGAAAGGTCATGGGAGACTGAGGGTCATTGAGGACTGCATAAGTATTACCTATGGGTAGGAGAGAAGGGCTTTTTGTTTGGAGAAAACAACTTTGATTTATTGTGAATAAAGAGGACTGTTTGGTTCAAGAAGGAGCCCGTTGTTGCAAATTTGTTTCCCTTTTCTCTCACATGTTTAGGATCAGTTTGTTGTTACTGGCACAAAGATAAATGTGATTTGCTTTGTTTATATTGTTAACCACCAGTTCATGGTTGTTCTTGGTTATTTGAATGTAATTCAATAGCATTGCTAACTCATGAAAGACTGCTAATTCCAGACATTGTTAAACATCAGTTGCAAGTGTTATTTGTATGGAAAGGAATGTATATTCCTGTATAAGTAATTGCATTGTGATTAGGATTTAATACAACCTTGTTCTTATTTGGACCAATAATTGATTCATTTGGACTTGGGATTTATATATGATGTTTAACCCCCTTTTGTTTTTCTCTTGCAGGATAGATTAGGATAGTTAGGACTACATTACAATAGCTTAGGTAGTTTAGACAGGATCTGATACATAGAGGTTAGTTGTTCTATTTTGTTGATTTAATCGAAGTCTTCTTCCTAGAATCAATCTTTCAACACATTTAACAGTTTACAGAGTCCCTTAAAACCTGTTGGAACTAGCCATTCCAAACGAAAACTGGTCTAATTGGGGTCTATGATCGGGTTTGTTCCCCTTGTTGGTATAGCCAAAATTGGCCATGTCAACACATCCAAGCGTATCTATATATATATATATATATATATATATATATATATATATATATATATATATATATATAGGTGATCACAATCGTGATGTTATTACACTCAATATCCCATACAATGTTTTTTATCGGCATGTTGGAAGTAAATCATACATTAGATAGATCATAAACAGATAAGTCATACATGACATAAATCATACATTGGATAAGTCATAAATCAAATACATAAATAATAAAAATGAATCCATTAATTTGTTTATATAACTAAGTTCATTTGTCCAATTGAAATTCATCAATAATATAATATTCATAAATAAAACAATAAGAAAATGAAAATATGTTGTCAACATAAGTAGCTATCTAGGTCAAAATGGGCATCATAAATGGTAAGAAAGTGTCAGGTAGTCATGACATACAATCTCAACATCCTCCCAATTAGAAGGCCCTCAAATATGCTTTTCCCACTAGACATAAAAGGAATTCAGCAATTGATGAATGAGTTGTCCAACCCAATAGTCCAATATGTATTATAGTTAAACCATCATAATTCCCATGTTTATCACTTGTAATTATTTCTAATCAATTTTGTGAGATTCATCAGAAACATAATGTTGTAGAACATGCAAATGAAAAATATCATGAATTTTATGAAAGCAGGGTGGCATTCTAAAACAATAGGAAACTAATCCAATTTTATCTTTGATTCTAAAAGGTCCTATAAATCAAGGTTACAACTTTGTACCTTTCCAAAATCTATTGTTGTGCTCGGTGGGCTGAATATGTATACAAATATTACTCTCCCTCCTCATAACTTTGAGCAATTCTATTTGCATCAACATAAATCTTTTGTCTTGTGTGTCTCCTTTAACCTTTGTCAAATATTTCTTACTTCTTCCTCCATTTCTTCGACAAATTATAGCCTTACGATTACTCTATCCTGCAACATTTACCCAACATAATGGTGTGATACATGATGTCCCATATAGAGAATGATAAGGAGGGATCTCAATCAAACCCTAGTAGTTTTTATTGTAGGAAATGTCTACCAATGGTAGGCACATTTCCCACTAACTATGGATATCCATCACATACCTTATAATCATGTCTTGCATAACTTGATTTACTCTTTCAGTCTTCCAATCTATTTCTAGATGATATGCAATATTCAATTTCAACTAAGACTCCAACGCTGACTCTAGAGTGTAAATCAAAAATGATGTTTTTGGGTGACCCATGTAGTTAGATAGCTTTTCTTATAAATACTCATGCGACAATGGTAACATCATAAGTAACTCTCATAGGGATGAAATGCAATTTTTTTGTCAAGTTATCAACTACAACCAAGATGGTGGTGTGCATTTGTGATGTGAGTGGTAAACCCAAAATGAAATCCATAGAAATGACCTCCCATTTACACACATGGATGTCATGTGGTTGTAGGAGTTCTACTAGTTGACAATGATCAATCTTCACTTGCTGATATACAAGACACTTGGTGGAAAGATGGACCATTTCACACTTCATTCCTACAAAAAAAATTTCCTCATGTATGCATAGATATTATTCACATAATGATGTGCAAAATAGAGTGATCTATTTGACTCCTCAAGCATGGTTCTTCGTATACTCCCTTCCTCATGGATGTACATTCTCCCATAATATCTCCTTAGTTCATCTAGTACAATGACATGGAACTCAAAAATGCATTTTATACACTTATCATTCTAAAGCACTAATGTAAAATTTAGATACCAACTTCCTTCAAAGCGTTTCTCCAATTCAAACTCCCTAAAATTGACCCAAAATGGTACCAAGGAGAAGGCATGTGGCATCCTACTTAATGAATAGACCACCACATTCTCCTTTCCCTTGACGTACAATATAAAAAAATCATACTTGCTCATGAATTCAGTCTGATGCCTCTACCTACCATTCAGATCCCTCTAAGTGAAGTGATTTTGTAGTCTCTAATGACCAAACTCAAAACTTGTACCACAAGGTAGTTTCTCCATAATTTTAAAGCTAGTATCATTTTTCTAATTCTAAGTCATGGGTAGTGTTGTTGCTCCCAGAGACAGCCTCAGATCACTTACGAGACCTATGCCTAGGCTGTTAAGTTATGGTATGTTCCATGCTTATAACAATTTACTTCTTTTTCTTATCATATTCCACTGATTAGCAATCACATGTACATAAAGTAAAGTGCAGATATAACATTAAATGATCGACAAAAAACAAGCCAAGACAAGAGACACAAGATGTGGCGGCTAGCCAGGGATAAACCCCACAATGTGTGGGGAAACCCTTTGATCAAAACTACTTTTATCTTCCAAAATTCAACAGAGAGAAATAATACAATAAATCTGATTCATATCAGCAGTAGCAAACCCTAGAGCAGTAGCATCAGCATTAGCGGCTTCATTATCAAACTAGGGCAGACCATATCTCACAAACCGATAGTCGGATTGACTTCATTCCACACCAAAAATTTCGGCTTCCAGAGGAGGTTCAGATGAACCTATAGTGCAGTTCAGATGAGGAGATCTTCTAGGCCACGCAAGTCAATCTTTACTTCTGCAGTTGCAGCTTCAGTTTCAGCAGTTTCCAGCTTCAAACTAGGGCAGCCGATATCTTGCAAACCGTTCATCGGATTGACTTCATTCCACCACCAAAAGTTGCAGCTTTCAAAGGAGGTTCAGATGAACCTACAGTGTAGTTCCAAAGAGGAGATCTTCTAGGCCACGCAAGTCAATCTTTACTTCTGCAGTTGCAGCTTCAAATTCAACAGCTTCCGGCTTCACGTGTGTGAGAGAGGGAGACCTATTTCAGCGCAGTAGAGAAGAGACTCATATCTACGCAGTAGAGAGAAAGAGATGTGATGAGATGAGTGAGTCCAAATGAGGAAATTTCCTCTTATATTTATACACAAAGTTGGTGGGTGAATAGATGCGACTGTTGGGCTTCTGAGCCTACATGAGTTGTAGGTTGGCTTGATAATAATTCCATAATCAAAATAAATTCATATCTCCATGAATACTTATCGGAATTGGATGATCTTTATATCAATCCTAAACCTCTCGACGAGAGGAATCTAATAAAAATATTATTAGCCATGAATAAGATGACCCACATGAAGTTTTGCCCTGCTTGCCAATTTTAACACTCCCTCTCAACCATGGAGAACTTCATCTGCAATCTGTCTATCGATCGTTACTATTCATCCATCAAATGCACTGCCTTGTATAGCCTGACCCTTTCCCTGCTCTGCTCTATTTTGCTTGTTCTGCTTTGTCTTGTTCTGCCCTGCACTGATCTGTACTGTTTTGTTCTGTTCTGCTCTGCTCTTGCATTGTTCTGTTCTACTGTGCTTTTGTCCATATTAGGAAGAAGAAGAAATGATCGAGGATGTATCATACTGACTCAAAGTCAATCTCAGAGTATGTACCATTGGTCCCAGACCAGTCTCAACCAACCCAAAGTCAACGTCGTAGTGAGTACAACTCCAATGGTCCCAGACCAATATCATCCTCCACTGACTCAAAGTCAGTCTCAGAGTATGTACCACTGATCCCAGACCAGTCTCAACCGACCCGAAGTCAGCGTCATAGTATGGTACAACTCCTACCACTGGTCCTAGACCAGTATCATTGATCCCAGATCAATGGAGGTCATCCTAGCGTAGGGAGTACGGTAGTTACAACGATGCCTCCATCGGTACTACTATGGTCCCTAACTTCATTTCCCTGCTCATTGATCAGATGAGAGGTACTTCCCATGAGTCCCAGATTGCATGGGTAGGATGCCTCGACAAGAGAACTAATCAATCCTGTCCTCACAGGAGAACACATCAATCCTGCTACAATTGCCATGGAGAACACATCAATCCAGGCCTCACAGGAGAACACATCAATCCTGCTACAATTGCCATGGAGAACACATCAATCTAGGCCTCACAGGAGAGCTAATCATCCTGCTACACAGGAGAGTGAATCATCATGTTCCACAAGAGAGAGAATCATCTTGTTCCAGTGTGCACCACCAGGGGAGGGTGAGTCACCCTGTGGTCATATGTTGCTCCAGTAGGAACTGCAAGCCCTTAGAGCTCCCAGAGCTCAATGTATGCAACATACACGACCCTTGTACAAGGGTTTCTTGCCGACTCCAAGTCGTTTGGGAAAATCATAGATTAGATCTTTCCTCGTGGCTTTAACAAGGTGTATCAACTTGTACATCATCTTAATGTGATGGAGCTTCCTTGCTCATCGACTTACCATATCCCAGATGATGTCTATCTGCTGGAGCAATTGATGAATACGGGATTCCTCAATAATCAAATCCCACCTCTGGTTGTTACAGAGAATCACAGTGGTATCCAATGTAGATCCAAACAGCTCACTGAAGAGCTTTCACAACCAGACTGCCTCACACGAGGTTATGCTAGCAACAATATATCCTGCTTCGGGGTGCTCAAAGCCACCGACTTCTGCTTCCTGCTCATCCAGGATATCGAAGCAGATCCCAAGGTGAAACAGTACCCGGAAGTGCTCTTATGGTCCACCACACTGCCTGCCCAATCAACATCAGTATATCCAAGTAGTCTCACATCTCCGGCAGTGTATCTTAATCCATGAGAGATTGTGTCCTGAAGACATCTCAGAAGATTCCTGGCATCAATCCAGTGAGGCTCAACCAAATATGAGCTCACAATGCTAACTGCAAAACATATGTTCAGATGGAGGTTCACCAAGAACATTAATGGGAACGAGTTTTTGAAACTCAGAGGCATTTCCCAAGTCTGGTTCGACATCACTACCATATAAATTCTAAAAGTTAAGATCCTCGAGGTAGTCACAGGCTTGCAGTCCATCATACCGAATCTTTCCAATATATTTACCACATATTTTCGTTGAGATAGGAAATTTTCCCTGGCTTTTGCCACACTTCAAGTCCTAGGAAGTAGTGCATCAGTTCTAGGTCTTTCATTTCAAATTCAAAGGCCAACTCCCTCTTATATTTGTGAATGAGAGGGTCTGCACCTGTTAGAAAGAGGTCATCCACATACAACACCAGTATGAGAGGCTTGTCATCTTCAACCTTAAAGTAAAGGTTAGGACCGGCTTCACTCCTAGTGAATCCCAGCTTCATCAATTAGCTATCGATCCTCTCATACCATGCTCGGGATGCTTGCTTCAACCCATAGAGAGCTTTCTTCAACCTGCATACATGAGATTTTCGATCATAAATCTCAAATCCTTCGGGTTGCTCCACGTAGACCTCTTCTTTGATCGAGCCATGCAAGAACGCAGTCTTGACATCCATCTGATGTAGGTTCCATCCTTGTGAAGCAGCAAGGGCTATGATCGAGCAGATGGTCGTATATCTGGCAACAGGTGCAAATATCTCATCATAGTCTATACCTTCCTTTTGGGAGAAATCTCGAGCAACAAAACGAGCCTTATACTTTTCTGTGCTTCCATCTGCTGCATGCTTTATCTTGCAAAGCCATTTGGAAGTAACAACAGTCTTGTCCTGGGGTCTGGGAGCTACTTCCCAAACATCATTCTTTATGATAGACTCATATTCCTCGGTCATAGCATCCTTCCATACTTGATGCTTGATGACATCTGAGAATGACGAAGGCTCATTTTGTATGATCGTGCTCATGATGGTCAGGTATCCTTGATACCTATTAAGTTTCTTACTTTGACGAAAGGTTCCTCGGGGTGCAGCATGTCCCTTAGCATCATCAAGTAACCCCTTAAGCCATGAAGGCCTCCTCCTAGAAGAGGAAGGCTCATATGGAGGAGGATCAATCGGATCCATGGGTTCTTCTACATCAGGCATTGATTCATCATCCTTTTCTTTTGGTTCCCTAGTGTCGGCTTCTTGAGAGCTCCTCAAAGTCGGAAGATTGTTCACCTTGCTGAGAGCCATATCTTCGTCAGAGGTGACATCATGAATAATTACGACTTCCCTTTGACCGGCTACATAGATTCTATAGCCTTTAGTATTTTCACCATAGCCCACGAAAATTCCCTTCTTTCCAGATGCTCCCAATTTATTTCTTTTCTCTTTTAGCACATGAAAGTATACAGGTCTTCCAAAAATTTTAAAATGAGAAACATCAGGTTTCTTACCGATGAATTTTTCTTCAGGAGTCTTGGAACCCAATGCTTAATGAGGGCATCGATTTTGTACATATACGGTAGTGTTTGCAACTTCAGCCCATAGAAACTTTGGAAGTCTTTGATCATGTAGCATGGCCTAGACAACTTCCATCATCATGTGGTTCTTCCTTCCCACCACACCATTCTGCTCAGGAGTATATGGTGTAGTAGTCTCCCTCTTAATGCCAACCTCAGGTATGCCTGAGTAAACCAATTGTAATATATCAAAGGTCTTGCTTTGGCTTGAGGGAAATGGTCCCCTTTTGAGCTTTCCTTCAGCACATCTTGGACATACACCTTCTTTCTCTACTCAGAATTCAGGCATCCCTGTCACCATTTGTCTTACACCAAGTATAGCTTTATAATGAAGGGGGGTAAACCTCTAATGCAAAAAGTTCAGACTGAAGAGATGTGTCATAAGACATGACACATAGCAAACTTCCATCCACCTGATATAATGAATCAACACTAAACCCAAGAGTAAAGGCATATTCAACATTATTTTTCCATATACGTACCTTGCCATCGCTGAAGGTTACCTTGTAGCCTTTGTCTCTCGTTGCTGAGATGGACACTAGGTTCTTTTTGAGGTCAGGTGCATTTAATACATCCTAGACTTTCCAGCCTTCTTGAATGGTTGTCCTCTTCCTTGATTCCCAACTCACCTCTTACCTTTGCCATTGAATTTTCATTCCTTTGATTGCCATCAGAGGGGTTTTGATCATCATCCCAGTGTGAGTACTTTCTATCAGGGCACTTCCATGCATAGTGACCTGCTTCATCGCAGGTGAAACATCGTCCTTTTCTTCCACCCTTAGATCCATCCTTTCCTTTTGATTTAGACCCAGAATTATTTCTTCTCTTAGCATGAGAAGAAAAAGCAACAGGAGGACCTTTAGGCAAGGGCATTTCCTACTCTTCTACCCTTGTTTGTTCTTGAATGCATCTAGCCATTAATTCCTCGAAACTAGGAATTACATTATTGTTCAAAACAGTAGTCCTGAACACATACCATTCGGATGGTAATCCTCCAAGAGTCGTGAGTGCCATTTCTCTATCAGTAATGGTTTCCCCAATAGATAGGAGATCGTTCTTGATCTCGGTGATTCTTAAGAAGTATGCTTGCATACTTTCATCTTTACCCTTCTTGATTTCCCTCAACTTATTTCTAAGAAACAAAACTTGATTTGCATCATTAACTTTAAATAAACTCACCAGTCTGTCGTAGATTTCCTTGGAGGTGTCTAGATCAGAGATGTAGGCCACCAAGCGCTTGTCAATAGAGTCCCGGATGATCTTCTTTGTTTTGACTTCTCCATTTTTCCATTTGTTCCATGCAGCAGCAGATGCATTTGATGAAGGCTCAACAATATTACCTCTTACATGGTCCAGCACTCCTTGATCTTCAAGGGTTAGATCGATAGACATCTTCCATCCGTGATAGTCAGCTTTCTCACGGAGCTTGTCTTCGGTAGGAAAGAGTGTTGAGGACCCCATAGTTCTTTTAGGATAGCCTTGCCAATCTTCTCTTCAATGATTGCTCTTGCTCTTACTCGGGCTTTGTCTTCACCTTAGCTCTGATACCATGTTAAGTTATGGTATGTTCCATGCTTATAACAATTTACTTCTTTTTCTTATCATATTCCACTGATTATCAATCACATGTACATAAAGTAAAGTGCAGATAGAACATTAAACAATTGACAGAAAACAAGCCAAGACAAGAGACACAAGATGTGGCGGCTAGCCAGGGACAAACCCCACAATGTGTGGGGAAACCCTTTGATCAAATCTTCTTTTATCTTCAATAATTCAGCAGAGAGAAATAGTACAATAAATCTGATTCATATCAGTAGTAGCAAACCCTAGATCAGTAGCATCAGCATTAGCGGCTTCATTATCAAACTAGGGCAGACCATATGTCACAAACCGACAGTCGGATTGACTTCATTCCACCACCAAAAGTTTTGGCTTCCAGAGGAGGTTCAGATGAACCTACAGTGCAGATCAGATAAGGAGATCTTCTAGGCCATGCAAGTCAATCTTTACTTCTGCAGTTGCAGCTTTAGTTTCAGCAGTTTCCGGCTTCAAACTAGGGCAGTCGATATCTTGCAAACCGTTCGTCGGATTGACTTCATTCCACCACAAAAATTTGCAGCTTTCAAAGGAGGTTCAGATGAACCTACAGCACAGTTCCAAAGTGGAGATCTTCTAGGCCACGCAAGTCAATCTTTACTTCTACAGTTGCAGCTTCAAATTCAACAGCTTCCGGCTTCACATGTGTGAGAGAGAGAGAGACCCATTTCAGCGCAGCAGAGAAGAGACTCATATCTGCGTACTAGAGAGAGAGAGAGATTTGATGAGATGAGTGAGTCCAAATGAGGAAAAGTTCTCTTATATTTAT
This sequence comes from Pinus tabuliformis, assembly GCA_031772625.1. Taxonomy (NCBI): domain Eukaryota; kingdom Viridiplantae; phylum Streptophyta; class Pinopsida; order Pinales; family Pinaceae; genus Pinus; species Pinus tabuliformis. Next base: position 1,339,236,053 of record CM062820.1, read on the forward strand.
ACACAATGTTGGTGGGTGAATAGATGCGACTGTTGGGCTTCTGAGCCTACATGAGTTGTAGGTCGGCTTGATAATAATTCCATAATCAAAATAAATTCATATCTCCATGAATACTTATCGGAATTGGATGATCTTTATATCAATCCTACACCTCTCGATGAGAGCAATCTAATAAAAATATTATTAGCCATGAATAAGATGACCCACATGAAGTTTTTCCCTGGTTGCCAATTTTAACTTAGGCACATCTAGATTTCGTGTGTCTCAAATGATTCTCAGGAACATGGAGACATCACATATATTCTATAGATATATTTAAATGGAATGAGTTGGTTCATTCATACAAAGAGAAAATCCATGTTGTTTTTTTACTTCTTTACATATACAAGTCATAGAAATATGTGCATAAAATAATCGAGGCCAAGTAGTTCAAGGACTTACAGTTTAATAAGATTTTGCAAAGTAATGAGAGAGGAGAAGGAGAAGGAATAACTCCTCAGATAGATATTAAAGCATCATGAATTCAACCCTTTAACACATACAGCTTGAAGGATTAATAATTTCTACACTTATTTGAGTTACAGGTGGAAGTAATGGGAAAAAGAGGGGTGCAATGCTATCATTCATATAGTGCAGATTTAAAGATATAATTTCAACAATCCATACAAGAGCATGCATTAATAATTCAATACAAAGGAATCTGTGAAGAAGTATGAAATATTTATAGCAGCTATAATTGCATGAGTTCAGAGAAGAAGAATGAACATAATCGGTTTTAATAGAGGGCTAACATACTGTAATACTTGAAGGAGGAATCACCACCATTTCCTTGATATTCTGAAATATTTGTGTTTTAAAGTTATACAGTCTGAAAATAACATGTAGAATTCTCTCTAGAATTTTTTAACCTCTGTTAACTTCTACTTTCCCCTATTTATCTGGAGAGGGGAGCCTTTGAATCATTCATTACAATAAAATATCTTCTGTTGAGTCTCAACTATCAGATTGACTAGTTGTCTCGGCCAGGGATGCCTCTGCGGCCCAAAAAAATTGTAAAATATTAATTGTCTCATTTAATGGTGACAGATTACAGGGTAATAAAACAAGTGAACCGTTAGGTTAGAATCTTAACAAAAATATCTTCTTGCACATCCATGCGATCACTACTGCTTCAGGTTGTAGTTTTCTCATGGTATGGCCTCCTGTGATGCTTAGCTGACTCCCGTCATTTCTGCCATTACTATTTGAACTGTTCATTCTTCGAATCTGGGAGTGGGAACCATTAGTTTCATGTCGCAGTACTAAATCAAAGAACCCATAGGCGGTACTTCCTTTTCTCTCTGTATGGGGAAACCATGTTGGATAATGAATTATTCTTGAGCTACGAAGTCCTAGTTTACTCTTGATAGTGCCCACCCTAGTTTCATGTCATAGAGGGCCCTTTTGGATCGACACATACTAGGTTTGAATGCTCCATTTTCCCTATTAAATGCCACAAGTGCTAACCCATCCACTTCAAAGTCTTGTATCATACTATCGGGTCGCAACAGTAGTGATACTTTTACTCTGCAAGGCACTGCAAAATGACAATATTTGATGCTCATTGGCCCCCTCTGGTTTAGCATCTTCCTTCATTTCTTCTCACAAGACTACAGGAGGTTGTTATTGGGTGCTTAGTCCTCGAGTGCTAGGGCCATTGGTGGGAGAGCGTGTGAGGATGAGATATTTTTTTAGGGGGGGCATGAGTGGTAAATGGTAAGTGAGGGGGAGAGGGGTACGAAACGATACGAGAGGGACACATGGTAGAGGGGCCTAGCAGGGAAACTAGTTTTCAGGCCCCCCCCGGCTGATAAAGGGAAACATGGTAGAGGGGATGAAATGGCCTAGTAGTCGTTGATCTAGTGGAGTCAATCTGGGTTATCTGGAGATCGAGGTTGTTTATTGAGCATGCGGCCTTCAAAAGGGACAGACCTGACAACCTTTTAACTCCATTGTATAAGATATCATTCTTGGGGAGATCCCACATATCACAATTGCAAGCTGGGAGGGACTTCGGTGGAGGAGGAACCTTTGTTTTGTGTGATCGTCGATGATGGGATTGATGACATCATTAGTGATATGTGGAACCTCTTGATTGGTGACACATGTCACCCAGAAATTCACCCATAGGACCCCTCAAAATGCTGAATCATCATGCCATGTGTCCTCCGTATTACCACATCTCACCGATCTCAGCTACCATGTGGATTCATTTGGACCATTGGTACTCTTCCGCGTGGCCCCCTGGAGGAGAGATAAAATCTTATCTACCTCTAGTTTTGCAACAAATTTCATTTGTAAAATGAAGTCAGTCCCTCCTAGTTCTTTAACACGAGAGCTCAATTCTCGGCGATTTTCATGACCAAGTGCTTGTGTGTGCCCTTTTGCACTTGAGATCATCGATACGTGATATCGACTCTCTCCATAATGAACTACTTATAAACTATGCTCCATGGGTATCCGATCACAAATTTGTGATTTGTGATATTAGCAATTAGCGGATCAAAGGTTTTGCTACCTTCCATTGTTGTTGTTCTAGAAAGGCCCCGATTGCGATTTGCGATGGACGTGACCCTTAGTCATTTTTTCTTTGCTTTTTGGTTTTGAAAGGGTATCTTCAACCTACATGAACTTCTGATCTAGGAATCTATTTTTGGACTTCCACCTACTATTCGAGATCTTATTCTGAGGACTATGAAATGGAGAGGATATTGTTTGGCTTTAGGAGCTTCTGTGGCCTAGAATATGGCTTCAAACTTCACTGCTCTTTGGCAACTTTGATCAACTGAAAATCATAATGCATTGAGTGACAACAAGTGGTGTACAACTCTTCATGTTTCTTCAAATTCGTAGATGCATAATCTATTACTCTTCCTTATTACATCAACAAAAATCCTAATCCTTGCTTCAAAGAATTTATGCAAACTATGAATTCCTTGTCAATGTTAGGTACTCAAAGGATACAAGTTGTGGTTGGTAATATCTTGATTTTGATGAATGTCGTGTCCCATTAGTCTCTCCATTCATACCTAACCCCCGTTTTATGTAATGTGGTGTTGTGCCTCATAATATTTGAAAACCTTTACATGCATATTTGATAATAACTTTATAACCCCATGAGTCTAAACATCTTACAAGAATTTTTTGTCACCAACCAGTCCATTATGGCCTTCACATTTTCAGGGTCAACTAAAATCCATTCTCCTTAGAAGATGTGGTTGATGCAGTGAATTTCCTTATGAAAGGAAGGGAATTTTGAAAATTTTCTACAAAAATTATTTTCCCTTAAGTATATCAACACATTATTTATGTGCTCTTGATGCTCTTCTTCATTATTGAAATACAAGATAATTTCATCAAGAAATACTTGCAATAAGTGGTCCAAATACTTTCAAAAGACAAGTTGATGACATTGATGAACATTTTTGGTGCATTCTTCAGACCAAGCAACACTACTATGAACTCATAGTTTCTAAATCAATTTCTAAATATGGTTTCTAGGATTCCTCCTTCCTTAATCCTCAAGTAATGGTGTCTGGATTGCAGATAGATTTTCAAGAAAACCACATTTTCCTTTATTTGATTGAAAACATCATCTAATTTAGGTATCATGTACCTATTCTTTACTATGGCTCGATTCAAGTCACTATAACATACACATAATCTTAAGGAACCATGTTTCCTCTTGAAAAAAATCACAAAAAAAACCCTTGTGAGAAATATGTTTCCATTGATGGAAAAGGCAAAGAAGATCATTATAAAGGCACAAGTGGTTATAATAAGAATGCTAATGGAACAAAGACTTAGGAGCCATTTCTTGTATAGAAGATCATCTCAAGTATAGTTGTAAATTGATTACATGAATAGAGTTCTAAAAGATATTTCTAGAGGTATATGGAAGATTATGAATGGAAGCCTAAACCATAATTTATTTCTAGTCAAGGATTAGAATCGATAATGTCAAAGGTTGGAGCTAAAATTAGTGGTACAGTCAATTTTTAGTTTATTTGCAAAGTCAATAGAATGGTTGGTGGAGCAAAGTAGCATTATATAGTGGAAACGTTTGTGTAATGGATGTGTGTCACTTGTCAACAATGACCCATCAGAAAAATTGTGTGGGGCCATGCCAAACCAAGGGTTAATCATAATGGGTGTTCTTCATTACGGAATATTAGTGAAGCAGTTGATTGAAGATGGATGATCCAAATTTTAGTGGGACCTCCTACACTTTTACCACCTAACCAGGCCAATGGGTCCACGTAAGAACCATGGAGGTTAAATGGTTATACATCAAAGTGGTGCAGTGACTATTAGTTGATAGGAGCTAAAATTCTCTCAAGGTTTTTGTTCGAGACAATAAAATCACAAGAAAAGCCTCAGATATTTCTTCGAAATACACCTTGAGTTATTGCAAAAAATTCCATAGGTGAGTAATATAAATAATGGCACCAAGAGGATGTGGAAATTCATAAGTGATAGGATGACAAGAGAGCATGGTGTGTTTGTATTAGTTGATCCTTATTATGTGAACTCACAGGTGGATGATGGAAGTAGTAGTGACGTGGTCCAATCAGAGCATGAGACATGACATTGATTCGACATTTTTTGGTGGTGAAGTGGGACACAAATGAGTGACACATAATACCACTCAGTGAGTGACACATGGAACACTTGCAGAGGTAGCAGAAAACTAGCGATGACACACCACCCCGAAGCAAGTTAGTCACTATGATTCCAAGTGTCCAAATTTACACCCAAGATTCCAAATATTCTGAAATTGAAGCAAACCAATATTTAGATGGGGATAGGGATGATCAAATTCCAAAGGAATTTATGCTTATGGACATATATAATATGTAAGTAGAAGTTATTTATTCTGATGGAGAAGAAGCTAAAGTTGACTTAGAAGGAGATCTAGTTAGTGCTCTTAAAGAGATTCAAAGGGTATGAAAAAAAATAAAACTAAAAAAGAATTACCGATTAAGGACAAAGATGTATCCATTGAACCTCTTCTCATGAAAATCAAATAAGTTAAGAATATTCGAGAAACGTTGATTTAGTAACTTAGTGAAAAAAATCAAGTATGTGAAATGTTTGAAGGAGAAATGGTTTTAGTAAGGAAAAAAACAGAGAAGGAAAAAATCTACTTAAGCTTCAATGGGAAATTTGGAAAGGGGATAGAAAGTTTGAATGAGATCCTTCTTGTCTAAAGCATCCCCAATAATATAACATGTTTCGGATTTGAGGTTGTCTCAAGCTCAACAAAAAATATAAAAAGAAAGAAAATGATTATTTTCTTGCAAGAAGCCAAAACTTGAGAGAACACAATAGAAAAAGAATATATAATGAAATATCAGAGAGAGAAAGGAAGTATGCATTCCAATTAGTAGTCAAATATTAAACAACATAAGAAAAATAAAATGGGTAATTCAAATAATAGATTGAATCCCACATAGAAATGAATGAAAAACACTAGAGAGATAAATCGAAACAGAGAAAGGGAAGTACAAAAAGATTTCAGAAAATGATTTTCTCCGAGGTATAAAGGAAATTTTCTATGATATTGTTTTACATGCGCAAATTATGGGCACGCTCAAGCCATAAAGAATAATTTATCATCCAAGTAATCTATTTCTGAGCTTAAGGATGAGTAGACCTGGGTACATCAATCAATTTTCTCCTTTGAACAATTTGTTTCAATGTTATGTCTATAAGAAAAAACATTCTTAGAATAACTAATTATATACTTAAAAATAAAATGCTTGATCCAATCATCAAGCAAACAAGTTAGGAACATAAAGTATATAAGGAAAAGGAAAGTATAGAGCAATGTATATTGTCTTATATGATTAAGATCAAGGAATCCATGAATATGTTGATTGTGGCTAATCCAGGAACATGTCAGGAGAAAAAAGTAAGTTTGTATCATACAAATCAGTTGATGAAGGAAATATGACCTTCGATAATAATGTATGTAGTAAGATTGTAGGTAATGGAGTTCTTCGTCTAGCTTATGGCATATGTAAAGCTAAGAATATGTTGTTTGTTGAGGGGTCGAAGCATAATTTACCTAGTGTGTTTCATATGTGTGACCAAGTCTATCATGTCCTTTTCAAAGCTAGAAATTTTCAAATCAAGTCTGCAAGCACTAGAGAAATAATAGTTGAAGCTATGAGAATAGACAATAATGTTTATGTCCTGAAAGAGAAGATAGATAGATTTTGCTTGTCAAACATTGATGAGAGTTGGTTATGGAATACAAGATCTGGAAATCTAAATTTTGATAAGCCTGTCATGTTGGGAAAGAAGAATATTGTTATAGATCTTCCAATGCTTTCAAAGCCCACGAATACAATTTGCAAGTATCAACATTTGGGTATGAAAGTTTTAGTACCATTCAAATCCATGGAGAACACATCAACCAAGTCATTTTAATTAGTACATATAGACTTATATGTCCCTTAAAAAACTTGAACACCTTCTAGTAAGATAATCATTCATGATTTGAACAAGAAGATGTGTGTTACAGATCGATTTGGGCACATCAATCCCATTATCTAGATCACTGTTTTACGGCTCATCAAACCCTAGTTTTAGTTGTTACATGCCCTAAACAAGTCACCCCTTTGAATTCATCCTTCCCAGATAGTTTCGTGACTTGAAGACATCGAGAAATAGCCTCTAGAGGGACCAGCATAGGTATGCCCATGTAAGGGTATGTTGTAGAGCAATTAAGATTATGTCAGTGTGCTCTACAGAGCACTTAGGCTTCCTTTCACCTACGCTGTGTCAGATTGAGTGAAATTCACATAGGTTTTGGGGAATATTCTTATATTTTGGAGTCATCTAGAAGGTTCCCTCACTGACCAACTCCTATGAGCTCGAAAATGGATGAGGAATGAGTTAAGGTGCATGCTATCCTCTCATCCCTTCCTCCATGGAACTAATTCTAAGTATGGAAGGACATTCAATGCCACCATTTATGACAACCTCCTTCATCTTTCTATAAATTTACCACTCATCTAAGTGATTAGGGGCTAGATTATGTTAAATTGTAAGGAGATAATGTTTCTATGAGATTTGGCTTTGAAGCAAGTATTGCAATGCTACAAGTTTGCCATGCTTTTGATGTGATGTGGATGGGATCCAAGTTGGAGAAATGGGTTTGAATTAGACACCAATGGTTGTAATTCCTTATTATATTCAATAAAGTGTTTGAAGCTTTCTCCCATATGTTTATATTGTTTTATAATGCTTATATGTGTGAATTGTATCTGATTCCTTTCACTTATATTCAATAGATCTTTTGCTTTGATCGATTCTTTGTATTTTGTTGTGTTTACAGGTACCTCTCAAGTGTATTAAGTATGGGAAGGAGAGATGGGATCGATACAAAGGATATGAGAGGAAAGAGGAACTACAAGTAGGTCTTCTCATCTTCTCATGTTATCTATTGCTTATAGGAAAAGACTGAAACACTTTAAACTATTGTTCTAGATATGGCTACTTATCTAGGGAATTAGTATTTATTTGTAGATACCAAATTCTCCAAAACAAATTTCCAAATCCACTGGGGAAGATCCTCTTTCCTAGTAGCTTATCCACCTCCTAGGACATCCTTGCAGACCCTACTTGTGTTCATTGATTGTATTTCAGCTCTTTTGCATTGAATTTTGGTAAAAAATGAAGGTTAGATGACTCTTAAGTGGCCTTTGAGGAATCAACGCAGGATTTTTCAAGGGATAATGCTCTACAGAGCACCCTTAAGTGAGAGACAGTTCTCTATAGTGCTGTTAGGCCCTCTGTGAATTGCGCTAATCCACCTTAGGGAAAATTTTCACCTTTGGATTGGGTTTTTTCCTCCAAATTTCCTTCTATTTATGCTTGCTAATAGATCAATGATTGTAGTATGTCTCTGAAATCAACTTGTATTTCCTCTTTCCAGCGCTACTTTGAATTTATTGATTAATGTTTCTTAAATGTTTTCATTGTAATTATCAATCCATAGTCAAAGTTAGATTATAGTCGATTAATCTTTGTTCGAAAGAAAGTGTCGTAAAAGTCTTCTTTTCCTTCGAAACTAAACTGTCGTAATGTCTTCCTTCTTATAAAAAGATTGATTGATTGTATGTTCATTAGTTTCCTTTTTGTTCATCATAACATTAAGGGATTCGAAAGAAAAACTTGCATCGTTCATATTGTAGTTTGTGAATGCTTGAAAGCAATAGCTAGGGAAATTGCATTAGATCTGCTCTTTGCTCTTTGTCAAAGATTTGATTACTCTATCCATACTAGCTAAGGTTTTCATTGTTCAATTGAATGAAAATAATGCTTATCATATTAGTCACATTTTAGGAATTGAAAAAATACATCACGTGGTGAACCTTGAAAGGAAAATTCTAAAGAAGATCAACTTAAAATTTATCTGAATGGAAAATTGTCACCTAATGAAAGACATTTAGTGGTTCTAGGCTAGAGACATGTTCCAACATCGTAAAATAAAGCAGTTGTCACTAACTTGTCTACAATACATCCTGAGTGTGATAACTCATTCCATGTACATGAGTATATCATAGCTTGTCCATGTACCTTTGGGTATATAGGGTGCTGTTACAGTATGTAAAGTATATGGGAATGCTCTCACTATATGATTTTGCATTAGATAGCGCTTATACGGATTAGGCCTCCACATACGTTTGGGTATATATAGGAGGACAACAATAGGTTTCAATCGATCCTTGGGTAACCGATTCAACTGCCTTGTACACTGTGATACACCAGAGACAGCATTCGTGGAGATTGCCTACCCATACTTCTCGATTCGCTGAGAGGTATTCTACAATTCATAGTTGCTTGGTAAACCTTTTGCCTAGATTATCCCTCTTTCTTTTGTTATGTTACTTTGATTAAAATTAATTGACCCTGGATAACATCCTACATGCTCACTCCTTAGTTGATATTAAGTTGAAACATATGGCGACAAATTCGAAATCCACCAATCAAGGAATTCATTTTGATGGGAATCCTAGTCTTTTTCCTCCTTTCGAAAATATTGGTTCTCCTTATATAGCTACATCATCCCTACCAGGACTTAGCATTGGATTTCCAGTATGGTTGTTTTCAACCTCCTTGGTTCAAAATGTCGTGATTTCTCCCCAATTGAGTACTCCTCCAACTAGACAAAATCAACCTCCAGTTGATCCTAACATTGACCCTTTGCCTTCTTCCTCGGTTGTTTCTTCCTCCCATTCTTCCTCTTCGCCTGGTGAAAATAATGGTACTAGTAACTAGGTGGCTAAGAAGAAGAAGAAAGGAAGAAGAAGAAGAAGAAGCAAATTCAACAAAGATTCAACCAAGAAATCATTTCTTTGAATGCAACATCTGATGAGAAACCATCCATCAAGCCTCACAAAGTTTGATATCTAGGTGAACTTTGTACAGGAGACCATCTTCTTCGAAATTGTCCTGATATTCCTCAGATCTTAGAAGAACGGTCTTCTCCTTCACATCATCTTGTGTCATCAACTTCTGGAGATCATGCCGGTGACACACCATCAACTAGTGGTAGTAAAGTTCATGGAAAGAAGGGAAAAGTTAAGTTTCAATGTAGGTTATGTGAAGGGAATCACCATGTTCACCTTTGTCCCTATATGGATGAAGCCAAAAATGTGTTGGATAACCGTCTTGCTTCATCGTAGCAAATTCCATCTGGTTGCAGGACATTCTCCCTTAATCCTTCACTAGCTGATAAATTGACTGACTCAAATCAACCACCGATCAAACCCACTCTCTCTGAAAGTGAATTCTATGAGTCTATACCCGACCCAAATCAACAGGTCAAGGTAACAGCTGACCTGATTTCACCTTCAATTAATCGTACCTTTCCCTTAGAGAGTGAGTATGATACCACTTAGGTTCTTTTTGTTTCTTCAGATTCCAATGAGCTTGGAGGCAACCGTCCTCTTCCATCAAGACAGGAGGAAAATCCTCCCATTCTTGTAACTCAAAGGGATAATTCTCCCATTCTTACGGTACCCCCACCAAGTAGTCTGGTCACTTCCTTTGATTAGAATTGACTGGCAAGATTTTGTCTTCCTTCTTATGTGCCTTTCCAGATCATAGTACAGGTTTGTAATATGATTGTATCTCGCACTATTATAGATGAAGGTGCATCAGTGAGTATCCTTTCCTCAACTGCTTGGCATGTGCTCAGTTCACCGTCACTTGTGCATGTTACCCAGAATTTGTTGCCTTTTAACAGACAAACCAGTCAAACATTAGAGATCATTCCTCAGTTTCTTATTATTTTGGGAGGAAAAACCATTTATCTGAATGTGATGGTAGTCCCAAGCCCTTTAGATTACAATTTAGTTCTTGGGCACGATTATGTTTATGACATGCGAGCTTTTGTTTCAACACTCTTTCGAGTGATTTTCTTCCTGCATGAAGGAAAAACTGTCAGTATTGACCACCTTTCATTTACTGGTCCAAATACACCTTCCAGTCAACCATATTCCCTAAATGATCCTTTTGTACCAATGGTATCATCCCTGCCACGGGACAATTATATGGCAACTAGTTCCATGCCTACATCAATGGACGATCAATTCCACGATGTTGTACAATATGTACTAGGGGCATTGGAACCAGATCTCTCCTTCCAAAGCATTATTGTTCCATGATATGAGAACCTCTTAGAAGTCATGACCTCCTATCATGGGTCATGAGAAACAAGGTATATGAGGATAGTTCTTTTACTGTGTCAACCTCATTAAAAAATGAAACAAGGAATATGAGCATAGTTCCTTGTCTTTTGTCAAGCTCGTTAAAAAATGAAACAAGGAATCTGAGCATAGTTCCTTGTGTTGTGCCAAGCTCATTAAAAAATGAAACAAGGTCCCCTGGAGCAAAGTTCCAATTCGAGTCTTTGATTAGATCTCATAAAATCCATGTCGAGTCTTTTACTTGATCTCGTAAATGAACCTTCATTCCATCAACCTGATAGCCACAAGTACTCTGCTTAGGTGAATGTAATGAAGCTTGCGGGGCATGCACCTAGTGGTAAATTTAAGTTTCCCTGTAGGTTAGGTGAGGGGAATCACCCCATTCACCTTTATCCCTATCTAGACGAACCAAAAAAGGTGTTGGATAACCATCTTTCTTCACCGCAACTGCTTCCATCTAGTTATAGGAGAATCTCCCTTTCATCATGATGGGGGCATGTAAACCAATCTCAAGCATAGTTATTCCTTTCAAGCTTGTGTAAAAATGAAACTGAATTCAAGCATATTTCTTCATTTTCAGCTTGTGTAAAAATAAAACTGAATTTAAGCATAGTTCTTTGTTTTAAGCTTGTGTAAACATGAAACTTAATACAAGCATAATTCCCTATGGTTCAAGATTGTGTATAAATGAACCCATCTCCATTTTAACCCTAGTGATTGCCATTCTATCAAACTCTTCCGTCAGATGAGCCTTGGTTGTTTTCCCTCCATCGTCATTATTTGCTTGGTCGATCATACGCTTTCATTTGGTTGTTTTACCCTTTTTTAGGAACAGTTGAAATGAGTGGTCTTATTAGCCATCCTCTTCACATAAATCAACATGTTTTGAGAAGTTCCAACATCACCGAAACTAGTTGCTACCCTAGATACCACTCATTCCTCAAAGTGGAGTCCTCTTTAAGCTCTTTTCAGTCTCCCGAAATATAAAACGATTGCCAAGCACTTGTCCTTTCTAGCTTGTTAACGGATTGGAAATGATATCAACTCAGTATAACTTTAACCCTTTTTTGGACTAAGATAGATTATTCATGAAAAAATGGAATATGTTGACTGAACATGGTCAATACGTTCTCTCTCATATTGTTTTATGCTTTTTCAGGCTTGAGAGACAAATCTACGAAAAAGAACTTATGGAGTTTTCTTTTCGTACCTTTTCAAACTCTCTAAACATGAAAAGGACCGAATTATATTTGTCGCTAAACTCATTAAAACATCAAATAGCTACAAACTTGTCCATCTAGACAAGACTGAGTTTCACCTTCACTAGACTCGTTAAAAACTCAAATAGTGGTGGATTCACCCAAAGGGTGGAATTATATGACAAGCAGATGTTATCCTCCTCAAGGTTGATAAAAATAAAGAGGTATTGGTCAGCAATGACTAGGGAAAATGGGAAAAAGGGGAAACCACTTTGTGGTAGCAGGTCTCTCTTGAACATGACACTTTCACTCCATCACCGTGACAATCTAGGTTGGGTTATTAGCCTGATGATTATCACACCGTTGGTTTATCATACCATCCATCACTTTCTTTTGGGTCAAAGCTACCAATTCATTTTAGTGTTGCTAACATGTTCAATAGAAGTCATTCAGTCAAAATTCATCCTTTGCAATACCATAAACCTTCATTTTCATAACTGCCATTGCTAAACCTTGTGTCGTTAGTTAAATTCCATCTCAAAAATCACTACATTTGTTCCGTGTCATTGATGTGGGATACATCAAGGGCCTCTTGTGACAAGTCACTTCTTGTCGACATCATCTCATTATCCATGAAGTTGACTTAGGAACACCCTTCAAGTACCTTCAGGCTTGCATACATCAATGGTAGGTTTCTCGCTTCTGGTGATAGGTTAACATCAATGGCCTTCAACCGAAAGAATTTGTATGGTGTTTGACATCAAATCATCCATTCACAATGTGCAAAATGTACAACAATACCTTGAGGATCATCATCATTATCAGTGATTTCTCTCACATCTGTTAACAGCTTACATCATTGGGAGGTAATCAAATGGTGTCTTCTGATGTTCGACTTCAAATAACATATTCACATGGTGATACTCATACTTGACCGAACAATTGAACGAGATAGAAGACCCCAGATCTATTTTCATCCATCCGGGTTGTGATTTTAGGAGTACTAAATCATATGTATAATGGCTTTAGATTGATAGTCATTCTAATTATGGGTCTATATCTGTAGACAACTATTTATGTACATGTAATGAAATTTTATAAGCTGAGCATGGGTATGCCTTCCCTCAGCAATTCATGTAAAATCAAATATCATGATATATGTATTGTAATTGATGCAGGTCACCTTCCACTTCGATTCCTCCTCATCACATCGTAAAGCATTTCATTTGACATTGACATTTTTCTGACTTCATGCTTTAGGGGGTAGTTGTTACAGATCCATTTGGGCACATCAATCCCATCATCCAAATCATTGTTTTAGGGCTCGTTAAACCCTAATTTCTATTTCTACATGCCCTAAACAAGTCATCCTTTTTAATGCCCCCTTCCTAGACAGTTTCATGACTTGAAGACGTCCAGAAATAGCCTCTGGAGGGACCAGTGCAGGTAGGCCCATGTAAGGGTGCATTGCAGAGTAGCTAAGTCTATGCCAGGGTGCTCTGCAAAGAACATATGATTCCTTTCACCCGCACTCGGTGAGATTGAGTGAAATTCACATAGGGTTTGGGGAATATTCTTATATTTTGGAGTCATCGAGAAGGTTCCCTCACTTATCAACTCCTATGAGCTCGAAAATGGATGAGGAATGAGTTAAGGTGCATCCTATCCTTTCATCCCTTCCTCCATGGAACTAATGCTAAGTATGGAAGGCCATTCAATGGCAGCATTTATGACAAAACCTCCTTCATCTTCCTATAAATTGACCACTCATCGAAGTGATCACAGGCTGGATTATGTTGAATTGTAAGGAGATAATGTTGCTATGAGCTTTGGCTTTGAAGCAAGTATTGTAATGCTACAAGTTTTTGATGCTTTTGATGTGATGTGCATGTGATCCAAGCTAGAGGAATGGCTTTGAATCAGACACGAATGGTTGTAGTTCCTTCTTCTATTCAACAAAGTGTTTAAACCTTTCTCCCATATGTTTATATTGTTTTATAATGCTTATATGTGTGAATTGTATCTGATTCCTTTCACTTATATTCAATAGATATTTTTCTTTGATCGATTCTTTGTTTTTTGTTCTGTTTATAGGTACTTGTCAAGCATATTATGTATGGGAAGGAGTGACATGATCGATAAAAAGGAGACAAGAGGAAAGCAGAACTACAAGTAGGTCTTCTCATCTTCTCATCTTATCTATTGCTTGTAGGAAAAGACTAGAACACTTTAAAATATTGCTCTAGATATGGCTACTTATCTAGGGAATTAGTATTTATCCATAGATACCAAATTCTCCAGAACTATGTGGGATGCATTTTGAAGAGAAAATTCAGAGGCATTTAAGAAGTTTAAAGACTCTTAAGGCCATAATTGAAAATCATACAAACTATAAAATAAAGTGCATAAAGTTGGATAATGGAGGTGAGTTCACTTTTAAATTAATTTGATAATTTTTTTATGAAACATGGCATCAAAACTCGATTTACCATACTAGAGAGTCCACAATAGAATGATGTAGTAGATAAATGCAATACATCAGTTCAACAGTAAACCAAATCCATGATCGAAGAAAGAGATATTCAACACAGATTTTTTGATGAGGCCATTCACACAATAGTGGTGACTCTATAAGAGTCACACTTAAGGAAAAACAATGACAAAAATCCATATGAGCTTTGTTATGGTAGACTTACTACAATGAAGCATTTCAAAGTGTTGAGAAGAAAGTGTTATAATGGAAGGAATGGCGAAAAGGACAATAAGATTGATGCAAGAGACGATAAAGGTATTTTTCTAGTATATTTCGATAAAAAAAAGGGCTATAGATGATAAAAAAAATATAAAGAAGATAGTTGACTTTAATTATGTTAAAATTAATGAGCATGCCGATTTTCAATAAAATATGCTAGGAAATATCATTTCCAATGATCGAGTCAACAATGAAGAGAAGGTTGATGAGCCGTTTTTAGATGAAGACAATGAAGAATCTCTCGATCCTGATATTAAGGATCCTACAAGTTACGTGCAGAAACACCACATAGCTAACCAAACTATTTGTTATTTAAATTTTGGTGTGTAGACAAGAATAATAATGATAAATCCTTGTAATAAAGCACACGTAGCTCTGCTATCTCTGATGTAACTAAATTATTTTTCTTACGAAATCCAATATTTTATTTGGTTAAAATCCACGAATGAGGAGCTTGATTCAATTGAGATAAATCAGACATGACAGCTTGTTCCAAGTCCAACGAAGAAAAAGTTGATGAGCATGAATTAGGTATTCAAAAGAAAATTGAATGAACATGGTGAAATGGTAATAAACAAGGAAAGGTTAGTTTAAAAAGGGTATGCACAAATTGAAGGGTTAGATCTTGATGAAACTTTTTCTCCTATTGCGTGATTAGAGTAAATTTGAAAAGTATTCGCCTTTGGAATTTTCAATAAATTCAAGATATATCAAAAGGATATAAAAACTACTTTCTTGAATGGAGAGTTACAGGAAGAAGTATACATTGACAACCATATGGCTTTTAGCTTTTAGCTAAGCCTAATTATGTTTTCAAACTATAAAAGGCCATGTATGGTCTTGAAAAAGCCTCATGGGCTTGGTATTACAAGTTGGATACTTACTTTCTCAACTTTGCCTTTAAAAGAGGCACATCTGATAGTAATTTGTATATAAAATATAATGATGGAAAATTGTTAGTGGTGGTTGTCTATGTTGATGACATTATTTTTTCTAGTGATTGATACTTTCTAACTTGCTACTTTGTAGCTGATACAAAGACTGAACTTTAGATATCTATTCTTGGAGAACTTTCTTATTTCCTTAGTTAACAAACTACATAATCTTCCAAAGGACTTTTTATCTCAAAAAGTAAGTATCTCAAGGAAGATTTAAAGAAATTTGGCATCGAGGAATGTTATTTGGTAGGAACGTGAATGGTAAATGTATGCAATCTCAATAAGAATGATGAATCACCCAAGGTGGATCAAACTTTATACATATCTATTATTAGCAACATCCTATATTTGACAGCCTTAAGATTATATATCATGTAGGAATTTGATATTGTTGGAATATTTCAAGTATCCCCTAGACATATCCATCTTCTAATTGCCAAGAGAATTCTCAGATATCATAGAGCCATAATGAATTATGGATTTTGGTACCCTAGAGGGACACATTTTTCATTAACAATTTTTCCTGATGGTGATTAGGCATGTGATGTAAATGATCGAAGGAGCACTAGTGGTGGTGCTTTCTTTCTTGGAGAATGTTTTGTTTCATGGTTGAGCAAGAATCAACCTTGAATTTCTCTCTCCATTGCTGAAGAAAAATACATAGCAACAACTCCTTGTTTCACATAACTCTTATGGATGAAGAAACATTTACAGGATGTACAAGTATTCTATGATCATATTTTTCCAATCATAAGTGATAATAAAAGTACCATTAACATGTCCAAGAACCATATTTTTCATTTAAATACAAATCATATTCCAATAAACTACCATTTCTTAAGAGTGAAAGTTGCAAATTAGATCATCAAGTGAGAGTATGTACCTACAAAAGAGTAGGTATCTAATATATTCACCAAACCTCTCCAAAGAGATCAATTTTACTATCTAAGAAAAATATTGAGAGTACTTACTCTTGCCTCCCTCCACTAGATCTTCCTTAAGAGGAAGAAAGTCATTCAACAAGCACTCATCATATCAAACGAAAGCTACTAGGTCCAAAAGATCAATAGTAAAGGAGGATATTGTTGACAGGGGATCACATTAGCTTCTTTTCCATTGATGTCAAAGGTGCAGAAGTTTGTCATACCAAATAACAAGGGAGAGGTAACACCACAAAATGAGAGGTAATAACATAGTATTAGTATGTAAAAGGAGAATTGCATGATAGGGGGAGTAACATCCATGAGGGAAGAAGAAAGGGGAGCAAGAAGAAGGAGAATTAATAATTACACTTTTAAATTATTCTTGTGTGTTATGCTCGTGTTTGGTGTTTCCAAATGTTTGTTTCTTATGGATTTTCCATCAATTCCAAAGGGGTTGACCACAAGGGGAGAAGAAATATAAGACATAAGAAGGAGA
This sequence comes from Pinus tabuliformis, assembly GCA_031772625.1. Taxonomy (NCBI): domain Eukaryota; kingdom Viridiplantae; phylum Streptophyta; class Pinopsida; order Pinales; family Pinaceae; genus Pinus; species Pinus tabuliformis. The sequence continues at coordinate 1,339,253,124 of CM062820.1, forward strand.
ATTTAGAAGTATTCTTCGCAATTAGGCTTGTGTATTATGCCTACGTTTTTTGCTGCCATAGGTTTGCTGCTTATGGTGCTGCAGTTAATAGAAAATGGGGATAATCTTAGAAATATGTTGTCATTGATGGCAGAGACAAAGAAGATGATTGGAAAGGAAAAAGTGGTTGCAACAAGAGTTCTAACAATGCATATAATTTGGAGTCATTCATGGTATAATAGATCGTCTCAAGTATAGTTGAAATCTACTCAACTGGATAGAGATCTAAACCAACTTTCTAATGGTATATAGACGTTCACAAATGTCCTCCTAAATTATAAGTTATTTCATGTAGAGTATGAGAACCCCCAAAGTCAAGTTTTCCAATTAAACTTTGTGGTAAAGTCAATATTTGGTTTTTTTCCAAAGTCAAGAGAACGATTCCGGGAGCGAGGTAGTGTTATATAGTGGGCATCCTTGTGTGATGGATGTGTGTCATGTGTCAACAACAACCCATTGGAGAAATTTCAAGGGGCCATGCCTGCCCACGAGTTAATGTTAAGCGGTGTTTCACATTGGGTGGTCTTAGCCAAATAACCAATCATAGATTGACGGTCTAGATTTTAGTACACCTCCTCCACTTTTACCGCCTAACCAAACTAGGGGGTCCACACTAAAACCATGGTGGTTAAATGGTTTTACATTAGATTGACATAGTGAAGGTTAATTTATAGGAATTACACATTTGTCAATGTTTTTGTCCCAAGAAAGAAATATGAGAAGAAATTCATCAAAGATTTCCCCAAGAGACATCTCGGGTTACCGATAAGAATTGGAGAGGAAAGGAATGAAAATAATGACATCATGCTTACATAACATTGGACAGGTGGCACGATGACATGCCAACATGGCGTGTTTATATTAGAGGATAATGTTCACGTGGAGACATAGGTCGATGATGGTGTCAATAGTTACATGGCCCAATCAGAGCGTGAAACATGCCATGCAAATTCAACATTTTTGGGTGGATAAGAGATCCAAAAGTGAGTTTCATGTGGCACCACTTAGTGAGTGGGAGGTGGCACCCTTACACAGGTGGTAAAGAACTCATAGTGACACATAACCTTGGAAGAATCTATCCCTGAAAGAAATGATATATGAAGTTATTGAATGGTGCACAAGCAATTTTTTGATTGGTCCAAGAAGAGATAAAATCTCATGGGAAACTTACCTAGAAGAAACAAATCCTAGAATAAACTATCTCGGAAGTTTTTCCAAGAGGAATCAACAAAAAGTTCATAGGAATTATTTCCAAAGGGATGTTGTGGACATGCAATCTTAGTAGAAATTTGATTGGTTCGCATGTCAAACATATGGTCCCCATGTAATACATCCTCTTAGAGGAAACATTATCATCAATAAATAAAAGTTCTCCAATGAGTTTTCTTTGAGAAATAAAATGTGAGAAAATAAATTTTGGTGGCTATTAGTTGGCACTACGACTTTGTTTTGAGGGTGCCATATTGTAAAGACTCTCACACCTATAAATATTTATTTTTTAAGAAATGTTTATGTAGACCTATAATATCAATATGTAATTTATTTTTATTCTACTCCGATACTTATCTTTCCAAATTTCATTCTCCAAAGTATTATAAAATTTTTTTTAACCACATGGTGAATCGGTAACTATCAAGTTTAATCCACGGGAGACCCAGGATCAAACCTCATAGCTGCCACTATAACACCAAGAGCATAACCAACCACCTGCAAGTCGGGTATGCTAAGATCCTATGATTTTAGCAAGAGCAGACCCACGGTCAGGGGGGGTCCGCCCCTCTAGCCGCCACCACAGCAGGTCACTGTACTCAATGAGATTTGAACTTTGGTCTCCCAGGCTTCGCCCGTTTGACTTACCGTTAAACCACACATCACTGTGCTCCAAAGTATTATAAATTAATATATAAAAAAATTGAAATACAAGGGCAACATCAACTTAACTGGCTTTGGGATTAAAAACAAAAAAACCTACAAATCTATACTAGTATGAACATGTACTAATATTACATGTACATTAGTGAGGCTTACTTCAATGCAATCTTAATATACCATTTTTAGGTTATAATCATTAACACAAGTTATATTAAAGAGGAAAATTATGTTGTCGCATTCTTAAGAAGATTATAGACACAGTCGTATAGAAATTATATTCTCTACTATAATACATTAATATCTAATATTCTATACACACTTGCAAATTTCATCCCTAGCATTATCTTCCTTCTTAAAAATAAAAACATTTCCGTTTACATTCATTTGTACGCATGATAGTTAATCCTTGGCCACTTTAAATTTGGAAAAAGTATACCTTATCATCATTTGGCATATTTGCAATTTTTTGTTATATATTTACATATATGTTTATATATGTATTCGAGCCCTTCATTATGACAGAATGAGTTTACACATACCAGAGCCAAGTCTTTGTTCTTTTCAGACTTCATATTAACAGTCGCTTTCTTTTAGAATTTTTTTCCAATAAAACAACTTGGTATCTATTGTTTTTCATATATGTGCTATTAATTTTCAAATCTCACAACACAATAGTCTTTAACATTGCTGAATTTTGCATTAAACGTGGACTTATGGAGAGTTCTAGGATTAAACGTGGCATTCATTTATGTCACCACCTATATTCTATTGACCGAATATATTAATGGTTGGATTTGTTGTGAAACAAACGGATGATAGAGGTTCCACTGGGGTTTAATGTTGGCGTTAATGACTTTGGTGATTTTTTGTTTCCCGTATTCATTCTACTGGAGTTTCTTTGTCTGCTAAGATGCTATTCGGCTATGGTTTTAAATGGCCTCTACACACTAGGTGTGAGTCACTAATGTTCGAGGCATTAACCCTTCTACCTTTGTCAATTGGACCCTCCTGACTTTCTGTTATGTCGAAAGGAACTCTTTCAAATCTTCAATGTGTTAAGGAGTTGACATGGTAAGTAATATTTAGGTCCCCGTTTTGTGTTAAATTTTTTCCATTAGCAGAATAAAATCATATTCTCATTTAACTTTTAAAAATCTTCATCCAAAAAGACTCTTCATTCTCCCCTCCTTCCTTGTAGATTGGAGAGGATTTTTCCTAGAACACTTTCTCTTATTTCTGATGGAGATTTCTTTTTCCTGTAAATGTACTTCCGAGGATTTTTGTTTTCTTAAGTGGAGTCTAAAGTAGTTCTCCGAGTCCAATATGTAATATTCTATGTTTTATTTTTTCGTAATCATTAGTGTGAATGTCATTGGACTCATAATCCCTTAACTCGTAAATACTAAACGTGTCTTTATGGTTCTGGTTTCTCTTATCCCTTTACCTAGTTCTAGTTATTGAAGTTGAAAGGGATTTCTTTAGGTCATTTTTCTTTCTTCGCTTTTATCACCATAGGGTTTTTCAATTTCTCAACAACGAACTTGCATTTATTTTGGAATACTATATATGTATATAATTTCGGGTTATAATGGGGCTTGAATGGCTATCAAAGGAATGATTAAACTTTAATCAGTTTTTTCTTGCCATTATCTAACATTTTAGTTACTCTTTGGAATTGTTTCCAATTTGATACTACATTTGTAGTACTTATTCTAAATTTGAGCCCGAAATTATAATATTTGCTCTGAATCCTAATCCATCAACTTCTACAATTCTCTATTTATTCTTGAAATGGTTAGCATACAAACTATTATATGCTTTATTCCTACTTTCAATGCATTTGTTTTAGATTTAACTCTCTTTGTTTGTGTGTAGGGTTCTTCCTTCAACCAGCACATTAACTCAGCCAGATATAAACCCTAAAAAAATATTTTATTTCTCCTTACCATTATGTTCCATGTACCTTTTCTATCGATTCTTAGAGTTCTTCGTTTATAGTTAGGTAACTAAAATGTGGCTCAGTCCAAAACTTGTTTACATATTGTAATGTTTCTAGCAAATGGAATTCGCTACACTTTATTAACAACTAATCGAGGTGTGTTATTCACTAGGCCGGTAAATTCTAAAACTACCCTTATTATTCCTTGTACAAAATATATATTTTTAGTATAAAAGCAACTAGGAGAGTTCTTAACTCCCTATCATTATGTTCTTTGTTGTAATCTTCATATTGGGTTTTTTCCGAAATTTTAGAGTCTCCTGGAACTTGATTAATATACTTATTTATAGGCTATATCAATGTGTACTATATTTAATTATATATTTTTATTCTTGAAAAGAGAAAATTTCATAAACCCTACCCCTAGCGTATTATAACTTTCTTCTTTCTACATTTATTTTGTTTCTATGCTTTGATTGAAAGGCTTTGCGTATCATATTTTTCCAAACCATTGTATTTACCATATTACCCTAAATTAGAATATTATTGTTTTCAATAATTTTCTTTTTTTTTTTTAACTAGAATCACCAATATTCATATTACCATATATACATTTAAATACTTCATGGGTTTTTTACACTTTTTTCCATTCCTCAGAAATGACTATACATATTGTAAATGCATTTTATATTTTTGTTTAACTATATTTTTAACTTTAGACAAAAGATCTTATATTACATCTATAGTCTTTAACAAAAACGTTACTTTTCTTACTATTGGTTTCTCCGCTTATGTATATTCACCCGGAATTCAAACCTATAATAAGAATTCTAGTCATATTTTATGTAGATATTTTGCTTAGCATATTTTTCATCTTCCTTTGCAAGTCTATAACAAATTTTTTCTTCATTTAAGCATATGTATCCTTTTATCTATATATGTATACACACATAATTCATGCTTTCTCACAGAATTTCAGTAAGAACCTGTTATGGATGACCAAATTCTTAGTCTTTCATTGCAAAATTAATACCTATAATAATATTTGTACTTATATATATAATACGAGAATGCATAATTTTTCCTTACTTGTAAATTATGCTTTTAAAGCTAATATAATTCGATAACTGCATTCTAGTAGAGATAAAGTTCTCAAAAACATGTTAAACAAATTATATTTTCTTTTTCTTATTGTTGAAAAGCGAGATAAAATATTCCACAATCAAACAAAATAAAAAATAAACCTCGTATGAATCCAACTTTTGGAGAAATCATATAATCATACGAATATGACAATATTGTCATTTTCTTTTTCTCGAATGAATAATCTAAATAGTAAAGGGTGTTAAGAACACCGAATTTCAAAATCATTTTGGGAAATTAAGGGATAAGTAGTTGGATCCTCCAAGCCTTAACATAATGAGATGCTTGTATCCCCAAACAAATAGGCTTGCAAAATTTTTATGTCCATTATTTATGTTTTTCTTTAGTCTCTTTCAATCGTGATCTCATAAATTGTGAGACAAAATAAGTTAAAATTACAAAGGTACTATTGATATACCATTCTTTGGGTGGTTATTAACTCTGTCCATCTCCCCAATATGTACCATGTTTTTAACTACTCACTAGCATTTGCAACTGATGTTGCAAAGGAAACACCATAAGGCATAGAGTGTGGAAGAATAGTGACACTTGAATGAGCATTGTTGAAAGCAAGGGTCGACAATAATGAGTTAAAATTGAACTTATTAGTTATGTGTATGTTGAATAAGGATATTTTGTAAATAAAAGTAGTGTGTAGACGAATAGTGACATGTGAATGGACATTGTTGAAAGCAAGGGTGGATGATACTATGTTACAGTTGAAAGTATTAGTTATGCGTGTTTTGAATATGGATATTTTGTAAGTAATAATAGTGTGTGGAAAAATAACAACATGTGAATGGACATTCTTGAAAGCAATTGTGGATGATAATGAGTTATATTTAATGTCATGTAGAGGTTATTCGTTCTCCATGTAGTAGTTGTTGTTGATGTGAACGGGTTTTTGTTCATTACTTTAAGTTTTTTTTTTCTCTTTTTGTATTTGGAGATTTTGTTTTTCCATATGTTACATATTTATGGCATTATTAAAAAATACTAGTGGATCGTAATGGAAGAGCTGAAATAAATGATACGACATTCTAAAAAACCTGATGGTTTTCATTCTATACTTGAAAATAATTTTTTGTTAAAGTGATGCAGAAGTATTATTAATATTTGAAATATGTAAATGAATTGTGGAAATTATTTAGTAGTAGTTTACAGAATTGATAATAATAATTAATAAACAAGAATGCATGTAATGGTGTAAGATGGAACCAAGTGATATACATTAGGTGGAATTTACAGAAAGTACAATCTTTGTAACGAAGAATTTCTCTTGATCTTCAAAGATCCTTTTTCAAGTTTCAATTGAAAAATACAAGCAGTAGATTGTAGTGGATGAGGTGAAAATAAAAAATATTGTGAAGAACATTGCGGTTGTCATTCCATATTTGAAGATCCATCAAAATTTGTTGGAGGCATCGAAGACCTAAACAATCAACAACGAACCTGGAAAATGTATATTTTGTTAAAGTTTGTAAAATGTAAATTAATTGTGGAAATTTATTAGTAATAGTTTGCATGTGAGTTGTGTTAAAATGAAATTTGAATGAATGGATATGAACTTACCTCTGTCATGGAGATTTAAGTATTGTTAGTCAAAGATGCAAGGTGAATGATGGCATATCAAAACAACATCGGAGATTTATGCGTAGTTGGAGATGCATATTTCTTGATTGCCATTCTGCCTGTATTTTTTGCATTCTGTCATGTTGATGAATGTGGATTATGCCTTTCAAGGTAGATTTATTTGTAGTAATAATTGTATAGTTGGAAGGAGGTGGTATAATGGTACTAGTGGATTCGATACCAGAAGAAATATGTTTTGTATATGTTACAATGTAAGTATTGATGTTTCAATTTTGTCACAATAGTTATATAGTTGTGCTATTTCTGAGTCCCTATGTCATGTTGCAAAAAAAATAAAATGTTAGAATCAATTTTATAGAAAATATAATGAAAATGTAATATTTGCAACCATGTGTTAATAATGATTAGATTTAATTATTGTCCAAAGATATGAAAGGTATGTTATGAGATAAATTGAGCTTAATAAATATAGGAAACCGTTTGGTGATGTTAACGTATGGATTGGAGCCGATTTTCTGGAGGTGGCATTGAACAAAGAATTTCTTCTGAGTGTTTTCTGTGAGGAATGTTTTTGTTGTCCTTCATTTTATATTAATGATCAAAAGTCAATGCGGGGAAAATCTTGAGACCTTGTAGAGAAGGTACTCTTGAAATTGTTGTGAATGTGAGACCTTGGCATTCAATTTTCCTAATGTCAATTATTGCTTTTGTAAGAGCCATACCTTGAGATTTATGTATCGTTAATGCCCAAGCCATCTTTAGTTGAATTTGCATACGTCCATTTCTTTTTATTGTTGGACAAGTGAGTGAGATTTATTTCATCCTAAGGAGGCTCGATGTATTTGGGAAAAGCTAAGACAACAAACGTTGGAAGTTATGAAGGTGGAGTTGATTCTTTATAAAATATGGTTATAATTTCTTCGAGGGAACCATTAACAAGTCAACTGATACCCAAAGGTTGGAAGTTAGCATCACTTTGAGCATTTGTTGGAAATAGATGCATGAAATCATGGAAGGAATGTATTTGATATTCTCATAAGAAGGAATCTGTGTACGACATCAGTATTTTGGGTCGTTAATTGTTCCATTTTCATTTCTAATGTTCTAGAGGATGTCCCTAAAATCAACCTAGGCGATGTTGTTGCCTTATTGATGAAATATTGTGTCTAATGTGATGAATGTGTCGAATGTGTTCCATAGTGTGCTTTTGTGGCTCATGCCTACATATATAGGTATGTCTTTGATGGGTGGTAACTAGCCAAGATCACTAACCAATATAATGGAACAACCACCAAAACAAGTGTTTCTTTGTAGTGGAAATGCCTCTCGAAGACGTTCGTCAATATGGATGAGAAGCTTTGGCCCAATGAAGCTCATTTCATCGATTAGTATGTACCTTATATGCTTGAGTTCTTCTTGGAATTTCACAACAGCATTTCGTTCTAAGGGTGTAAGATCCTTTAGAGGAAGGTGGAGGGCAGAATGGATTGTTGATGCTTGTATGTTGAAGTCAGCAACACTTGTAGGGGAGAGGAGCATGATCGATGAAGGTTCTAGTCTCGCAAGGGTTATGAACATATCTTTGATGCAACTAATAAGGAGGGATTTTCCTATACCGGCAATGCCCTGTATTATCATCCTGAGGGCGGTTAAAATATCCTTCTTAGCAAAATGGTTAGAAATAATATTTCGAGCTTTTATTTGCATTGGAGTTGATGTAGTAAGGGTTGTTAGGATATGTTGATGTGTTTGAATTATGAGTTGAATAGAGAAGCTATTCTGAGTGACTTTTATGGCATTATGTTGTAGAGCTAATGGGATTGTGGTATGATTCCAGTTATGGTTATCATCAAAGCCATCAAGGCCAAGCATGTTAAGGTCATTTATGAGGAGCTTGTTTGTAGGGCATAATTGGGAGAGTAATTCCCATTCATTTATTTCCATGGTGTCTAGAGGATTGGATTCATTAATAGTTGAGTTATCATTTGCAATAGATTCAATATCAGATAATGTGTGGTGTTGATGCCAAGGTTTGTAGAAAGGACGACGTGTTTGTGAGTTTTTTATGAATTCTACAACAAAATATGATATATCTTGAACAATATTGCGAAAGGGTTTGTATAGCATAAGTTCAACTCAGAAAATTCATCATAGCAAGGTTTTATTATGGATGGTATGGAGGAGTAGCATGGTATGATGCAAATAATTTCTTCTGTAGGTCGACTTTTCCATTTGTTTCTTTTCCCACGAGGATCATATAACCAAGATCTTTCTACTTCTATAACCGATGCGGATTCTAGGGTAGATGGGCATTGGATATATGTATATATTATGTGTGGGGATGTAGAAGAGGTGGCATTAGTTAGTGGAAGGCACATAGAATTTTTTTGGCTTACATTTAAATAAAAAAATGATCGACTGCACAATGTTAATGGTAAATTTTGCAGCATATGGGAGGTTTCTTGTGCTCTAATTCCATGATCAACAAGGGTTTCTGCAAGGAATTTCCGAATTGTAAATGTTGCTGAGCGAGGACAATTCTTCGTAGCATGTGGGGGAAGCCTTTAGATTTTTTTCTGCCTTGGATGCATATTTTGCGATATATTTATGTACAACATGTTAGTTTCAGTCTTTGTAGCCTTCCTCCAGTGATCAAACATGCTCTTACACAAGTGATTTTAAGGTGTTAAGGCCAAATTTTATCATTTCAGTGAGTCTTCAAGTAAAATTTGGTCACTAGGCATTAGGTCTGGGGTTTGCTTTCACTCCTTTCAAAGTCGTCCAGATGTTGGTCTATGTCACCATTCATCTGAGTCTACCATCATTCGGAGGGTTGTCATCATCATGTTAAGTTCCATTGGGTCATTTCACAACTTGTTTATGCTTCAGTCGCCCCTAGGCAAGGTTCATTTCCCTCTCCTAGGGTTTTGAAGGCAATTTTCTATGGTTGGGCTTGTGTTTTGCCTTTTTGGACCCCCTCCCCTCACTCAATTTCTGAGATTCCACTTTCCCCTACTTCCTAACATCCCTCCATACTTCCCAAAATTTCCTCAAGAATTTAGAAGCTCCCTATCCCCTTCATTTCGCTTCATTTCGGAAAATCCCTTGTCCCGCACATTGGGATATGTTTCACTCAAATGATGTTTTTGAGCAATCAAATATGAATTTGGGAAAACTGAGAGAGTTTCTATCCTCAACAGACCAACGAAGAAAAGAATCCTTCACTTTTTACGCAGGTGTCATGGTTTTGAATAAATGTCAAAAATACAATTGTCTTGGGAGAATTGATGCACCTCTGGAGCGACCTCGGGAAAATAAAGTTTTCTCCTAGTTTGGTTGGCCAAATGACTTGCTTGATGATATAAACAATAACTAGAGACAAGTAGCTTTCCAATGAGCTATCATGAGCTCAATTTGGAGTTGAGGAAGGCATCCAAAATTTGACTATAACAGCACTTTGCCTTTAGGCAGCCTCATTTGGTACAGATTGACCAGTCCTGGGAGATTTTATTTTTGACAGGGTAAATAAACTCCAAATCGACAAATTCTGATTGGGTTAGAAATTATACGAAACTAGCTTTCTAATGAGCTATCATGAGCTCAATTTGGGGTTGAGGAAGACATTTAAAAGTTGACCGCAACAGCACTCTACCTTGAGGCAGCCTCATTTGGCACAGCTCAACCAGTCTTGGGAGATTCGATTTTTGACATGGAAAATGAACTCTAAGTCGAAGAGTTCCAGTTGGGTTGGAAAGTAGACTCAAATACCTTTCCAATGCGCTATCCTGCACCTAATTTGGACACCAGAAAAACTTCCAAAGGTCACCTGGAAAAGAGCGCAACACACAGGAGGAGGAGCGTGGCGGTTTTATAAATATTTTCACTCCATATGGTCAGTTATACAAGTGGCAAAGGAAGGCAAAGGGTCACCCAAGCCATTTTTCATGTTTGTGGTGTTGCACCTGTAGCTGATGCTTGGCTCTCCACCTTCATTTTGTGACCCTTGGACGTTCTATCTCTTCATGGCACATTCTATATATTGTATCCAAACCATTTGCAAAGAAATTGGCTGTTGGCTTGTAACTTCTAGGGGACTGTGGGAAAGAAACTTTGCATTGTATATTTTTACAGAGAATTAATAAAAGGCAGTGGCTCTGTTTCATGAGATTCATGTGGTTGTGAGTGTAGCAAGTGTGTCTCTTATGTTTCATATGTATCTTGTTATGTTTCATAGTTCATTGCATATTCATTTCTAGTGAAATTTTTTGAGTGAGATTAGGTAGAATTCAATTTTATTGGTCTAACTATGGGAAAATTTCATGTACAATGTTCATTCTTCTGTTGAAAAGGATTCATGTTGTCCATGCCCTTTTCACCTTCTTAATCAATCTCTCCATTCCGCCATATCGTAAAACTAAATTGCTATGCTTTCTGCCTACCTTGCCTCACGAAATAATCTGTGCCTTTATGTTAAGTTCTCTGTTCATTGAGGTCCAGTGGTCCCATAACATCCCAAAAACATAGTCATTCATAAAAATCACTCCTTATATTCATTTACACTTACTAGCCTAAGACAAATAGTTCATTGTAAGTCATCTCAGGCCATTTCATTTACTTATTCACTGAGTGTGACTCGGAGAGAGCCCTCTCCTGTCCTCGTAGGGCTAGCTATGAGGCTAAGCTTGGTTTGATGTTGCCTCGAGTTTTGCCTTCTTTCAGCCTGATGCAAATTCGAGCGCTAACACAACATGTATGGAGAGTACTGGTTGGCAGTCAACATTTGGACGCAAAATAGATAGGATGGTAGGGTTATGGCTATTGAGTTGATCATAGTTGTGAGTAGCGGTGTATGTTGTTTCACCATTGGAGTCAATGAATAAGGATGATTTAGGATGTAATTCCCATGGTGCTTTATAGCAACATTTGAATGGTGATCCTTTCTTTCTTAGGCATGTGTTTTCGGTGCATTTCGTGTGATGTTCAACGCAATTGATGAGTTGTTCATAAACATTGAAAGGATTGGTTCCGAACATTTGCAGCATGGACAATAGACAAGGGTCTTTTGAATTTGTATGATAAATTGGCTGGTTTGAAAGTGAAGGAATACGAGGGTTCCAAGTTGAAAAAAAATTGTCGAAGAATTTCCTAGCAATATCAACTGCTTTTGTGTCTTCCATGTTGAGGCTTTCCATATCAAGTGCATTTTGTATTCAAAGGAAACCATGGATGTGTATAGATCCTCTATGTTGTCATTCATACCTGTCAAGTATGAATTTGTGTAAGATAATTTTGTAGTAGATGAGGTTTAAGGTTTAGAGAGTTATGAAAGAAATACGCTAGAATGCATACTTGTACTAGTAGTCTTTTATCTGTAAGTGTTTCTCTAAGAAAACTTCACCAAATGATGTGAATTTATCATGCATATATAGTGATGTTAGATGTGGGTTAGAGATAATGTTATCGTTTCTCCATTTTTTTTTTTCTGTAATATCAGCAGGTTGATATCAGGCCATGGCTACATGAAGATCAGACCATTTTGTATCAACTACACTTAATGTGAAGAAGAAAGTCGCACAATCGAGCTAAGATATCATGTCCATTAGTTCTTTTTTAGCTTTGTGCCAAAAAGATCTTGTTCCACTTAAAGAGAAACCAAATCACTTGACTTGCTCTGCCAACAACTCATCTAGAAATTGTTCTAATCGGATGTTCATATATTCAATCGATGTTGGAATGTTATCTGCAATGTTCTTTTTCGCAAAAACGGAGGCTATTTCTTAACTGCAATGTCACATCATGAGATTATATATCTAATAATGAAAGTGTGGGTGATTTCCAAATCTGTAGTCGTATCAATGTATAAGATGAAGTGCATATTCATGTAAGTTCACTACTTTCATTCTTGGTTGATTTGGAATTGTAGTTCCTGTGAGGAAAAGGGTGGGGAAATCCATAGAGAGTAGACCTTCTGTGTCGTATTCATTGAATGGGGATAATACAATTGGTGGCCATTCATTTGTAATATCAGAATGGTGGTTGTAAGCATGTAAATAATGGCATATTTCTTGTATTTTTGTATTCGTATTGGGAATAATGGGTATGAATGATGATGTTTTGTGTAGGGATGGGTTTATGTAATATTTAGTGGGCTCAAGTGGTGGTTTAGGTGAAAGGACAATTGTTTCTGTGGCATTAGAATGGCGAAGGGAGGAGGAGACATCGTTGGGTATTGTTGGTAAGGATGATAATGTGTTGTTATCGATACGAGCATTCTTATAGTATGGGTCATTTCCCAATTTGTATTTTAATGTAGCGAGAACACGCTGTCTACTTACAATGCAATCATGAGCATGATGGTAATTACTATGACGGGTGACAATTAGAATGTCCAATTCTTCAACAGGTCATGGCAACATGCTTACGATTTTTATAATGTCTCGTGGAAAACAAATTTTGCGGCCATTGTATTTATATTGGCTATGACGTGCATATGTTACCTGGAGTATAAGGTTAACCGTAGCAATCAACATTTCTTCTATTTGTGAAAGAGACGTAAGGAAACATGGCTGAGGACTAGGGTCCATGTTGTTTGATAATGGGAAGCCATGACCCTTCATTTCAGATATGCATCTCGAGTAGCATTACAATTGGTTTGAATTACGGATATGTATTCCAAGATATGATTCAAGACAAATGGAGCATGGAAATTTAGGTGTAAGTTTCTCAATATTTGCACCAAATTCTCGACATGCTTCATTAGTATAAACGTTGCTGAAATCATGTGCAAAGGAGGGGTTAGGGAAATGAGGTATGGATGTATTTGTTTAAGAGGTTTGCTGAAAATATAGAGAGTTTGATAATTGAAAAGGAGGATTATCTTCGGGGTGGGAATTGTGAAATATGGAGAGGTTTGATGGAAAATGCGAATTTTCACCATACGTTTCAGACGATGAATGTTGGTTCTCCTTTTGATTTTTCTTTTTTTGACATTCTGTGACACCTTTTTTTCCTGATAAAGCTCACATCGACGTGCATTTATTCATTCTTTATTTGTTGGATAGTATCTTCAAGCATGTGCATCATTACAAGAAGAAGACATTTGTAAACGTTATGGTAACTATAGTGAAGAGAGGGGAAAACATGAATGTTATTTGCAGAGAATAACCATGTTATTGTATAAAAGTGAAAGAGGAGAAAGAAATTGAAGTTTTTAATAGTCTTATGTGATTTTTTTATTTGAATAATGTGAATGAAAGAACATTCAAGTAATTCTCATTTATAAATGTAGATAGTTGCATGTGTATGCAGCAAGTTACCTCATTTGTTAAAAGAAATAAGATGAAAATAACGTGAATAAGTGTACATACACAATGTTAGATACAATGGAGGATGAATATTTATTTCAATACTAAACAGAGAATTTGGTGAGAAGGCATGCAATAGTATATGGTGCAAAATTGTATTTATAAAATAAGATAATAGAAACTATCAGAAAGTGAAAAATACATTTTACAATATCTATCTACAATATCGACATGTTATTAATTGCTTGAATGGTGTTGTTGCATTCTATTATGAAATGCAATCTTTCTTCTTTCATGAAAACACATTTCAACTGTGGTATTCCTTTAAATGTTTCTGTCTTCACTCATAGTGTGAAGATATGATTTGTCCATTGTTCTTTGGAGACAATTTCCTTTATTAGATCTGGATCCTAAGTTAACAAATAGAAGTCTTTGGCATTATTCCCAAGAATTGTAGATATTGCATCTCCGAAAGCAACGATTGATGCTAATTCACCAGTGTGATCTTGTATGTCGATCTTAAGTAAGTATCTGTAATCATAGTTAGTTACTTGATCGTTGGATTTTGGGGAAAACCACATGCCCGTATTTTGTGGAATAAGTTTTTTCATGCGTCTTTTCCCATCAATACTGGACGGGCAAGAAATGTAGTAAAAACTATCCATCCCAATTTCTTTTATTGTGCCCTTCAATTGGAAGAATGTTGGTTTCTCTGAGGAATCCATACTATAATTATTAGCAATTGTTATTTTTTTGTTGTCAAGGATGTAGAAGCTGCAGTGGAACCTTATTTTTTAAATTGTGACTTTAGTGTGTGGGCCTCTTCAATGTTAGTATCTACAAGAATAATGGATCTTGATGTAGTGTTGACATTTTTTTCATTAAATTCTCCAACATGGGCATACTTGATTGCAATGATGGGGTTATTTCCTTTAGCACATAGGGAGGATATTTCTTGGATATGACATCAAAATTTTCTCCCCAAAAGATCGCATCCATGTTATACCCAGACATGTCTTGAAGTTGTAGTGTTTATTTAGTAACTTCAGAGGCATCTTTTCTACGTATAGTGAACACACTGGAAATGTCAGTGACAATACCAAGAACATCAACAACATAGTTGGCATTTGTTGTTCTAATATCATTGATTGATTTTATATTGAATTTCACTGTTTGCTCATGTTTATTTTCGCTGGCAACATGCTCTATGGTAGATGTTGAATTTAATAAAATTTCCCAGACATTGTTTAAGTGGTTGTATTGCTTATTAGCCATTTCCACGTTCCCTTTAGAGACAATGTAGACATTTCCAAGTTGGATTTTGTCAAAAAACATAATTGACGACATTGTTGAAACAAGTAATATGTATTACTCCACCTTCTGTATCGAACAAGTCAAAGTGAAATAGTTTACTGGGTCTGTATTGATTCTGAAATTATCGAAGAGTTGGTTTTCTTTGAACGTATTCTTTTATGCACCAATTTGAATGGTAAGGGTTTAGTGATTTTATGGGAATTTGGACTTGCATGACAGATGGGGTCGGAGTAGTTGGAAGAGGGCAGTGCCTTTTTGATGAAAGATCTTGGTTCGATGAGGAGGGAGTGTCTTCCTTAGAAGCGATTGGGATAGTCAATTTTTTTGGATTACCAATTAAGGGTGTAGATCAAGAAAAAATATCAAAGTGTATTAGCTTTATAGACCTACATGACAAATGAGAGCTATAGGAATAATTGTTAGAGTCGGAAGTGCTATCGATAAAAATGTTAAAGTTGAAATAAGAAATTTATAACAAACTTACATTGATGGACTAATAGATGAGTTAGTCCAACGTTCAACATTTATGAGAGAACACTTTTGTAGCAAGCCTCTTGCTACGAGGTCATTGAAATCTGTTGGAGCCATAAGGTGTTTCATATGTGTGCCATCAAAGATGGGAGTGCGATATTGTGGAGTTGAATTTTTCATTGATTGAATGGGTTCAACTTCAACAATTTGTAGTTGATCCAGAGAGCATTGAGAAAATAACATTCTTAGTAAGGTTTGTTATCATTTTGTCAAAGTAGAGATAACAAAATAAGTACTATACAGAACAAAATTCATAAATGTGGTTTTCTTCATGTAAGATGTTTAACATTCATTACATTCATATAACACTACATGAAAATTTATGAACTAAAGGGCATGAAGCATGTTCAATTTGCTTGTGATTGAGTTGTTATCTAGGCTTGTAAACATAAAAATGAGGAGAATTATAACAACAAATTCCATATTAACATTATCTTTCAAACATAATTAAAATTGTAAATTGAAAATTTCAGAAACCTACGCATGTTAAAAAAAATCAGACAGGCGTAACATTCTTAATACTATAAATTGAAAATTTCATAAACCTACGCATGTTAGAAACAATCAGTTAGGTGCCCTAGCACTCAGTGATAATAAGAATGGGTATACGTTTAGAAATTGTGTAGCCCAAAAGGGAATTTGAAGTAAAAATATTGTCTGATTTAAGATGCTATTTTGTAGGTATGGATTCATGGTGTTTGTACCATTTCATGGATTCATTTCTTATATGCAAGCAGTGTCTACCCTGCTCTCCCTTTGTTTTCCCATTTTGTAAAATGCATCTTAATTGTACAAAGAGACACAAAATAATATACATCAAAATGATCATGTCAATGAGACAGGGCACATTTATAAAGGCTACCCTGGCTACCCATCCCCACATAGAAAAGGATTTTTGGCATATTTTTCATGGTCTTAATCTCACGAGATTCTGCATTCGTATGAAAAAATCCTATTATGGTTGAAACCTAAGTGTGAAATATGTTATAAATGCTATAGTCTCCACCAAATGAAAAGTGGAGAAATGTCATTCAATGCATACCAACATTTCCTTTTCAGTAGAAGTAAGATTCATGCCAAATGCATGGTGTTTCAAATTTTTGTACCCTACAATCTAATTATTAAGCTATCCAAGACAATTTTCCAATTGTTAGGTAGCAGACAAAGATGTTGCCTGGATGAAATATCATTGAATATTTTAAGAGAAAAATGTGTACAAATATTTATAGGAACACTCCTTATACTTGAATATTTTTGGTTTTAGCTTCAACTTTTGAGGTCTACAGATTTATGCAAGCTTAAATTCTTGCTTCTTCTCATTGATATCTAAAATTTACAGACAAAGAATAAATATTAAGAATAATAGGATAGTGATAGTTTCACAATAATATAATCATATTATAATGTAAATTATTGATGAAACCATGCTCAAATCAATAAAAATATTCTCAAGGGAAGGAAAGATACAAATATTCTAAGTTACTCTGAAGAAAATATATTAACAATGTTATCATTCCTATGACAACTATATTAAAGGGACCTATAATAACATTGCTACAGTTAATACGAATGCTATGTTAAAAGAATCAATTTGAAAGCTTACTCTATAACATGAATAGTTGAGCTTGCTGGAAGACATTGCAACATTAAGTGAAAGATTACATGACAACATGAAAATTATATCTAAGGGTTATTGATAAGGATAGAGAAGGACGAGAACATTACAAATGTAAAAATGGATAATAAAATAAATAAGAACATAAAAAGTGCAATGATTTCTAGGATGAAAACATTTTAACATGAGGTGGGTAGGTATTTTATTCTTTTTCAAATCATGTCACAGTCATGAAGACCGCATTAATTTTGGGTTGGGTATTTGATATTTGTGTTTGGGCATTTTATATTTATACTTTGTGTTTTTGTAACTTGAGCAAATGGTCAACAAAGTGGATTGAATCATATGGAGGACTAAAATCATGAGAGAAATAGATGGCATGTTACCTAAGTGCATAGAGAAATGCATCATGCATAAGACTTATCAAACTCTAATTTTTTATCATCTCCCATAGATAGAGGAGAGGATATGTATAAATTTCATTTCTATGAGAGGAGGATAGGTATAGGGGAGCTCAAGCCAATGGCAATTTTCCATCGATAGTTTTTATTGGAAACAGAGTATGCAAGGTTTTGTTTCTAAACCAACAATGAGCTGATTTTCACAAACACTCAATTACCTTTCCAATTCCTAATACGTTGGTGAAGATATTTTTTCCAAAATAGGAAAACCCACTATATTTAACCATTTATATTAAAAATTACAATCATCACACAAATAGACATATTTAAAGAAAATAAGACATACTTCTCACATGGTAGAAATATCCTCTGGCGTCAGAGTCATAGATGTACATCTTCTTTTTTAGTTACATACCATTAACATAATAACAAAGAGAGTAATATAAATGGGATTGAAAATTGGATTCTCAAACCATTCAAAACAATGTGATCAAATATAGAGCGTACAATTAGCATGCTAGAATATAGATGAACCTAAGAATTTGAATCGAAATAGGAGGAAATACAGTAAGATCATTTTTCTTGAATAAATTTTACAAGAAGTCCATAAAAGATTTACAAAAGTGACTGTGTAAAAATGACCTAGACAGATTTGGACAAAAATCTATCCAGTTCTCCCAAAGAATGGTCACAAACCCAAATAACCCTCAAACTCTAATTGTTCATCATCTCCCATTGATACAAAATGGATTCATTATAGCCTCCAGATCAAAAGTCTTCAAATATAGGTGAAACTGGAATCATGTTGAAGTGTTCGTGAATACGAAACCAATGGTGCAAATAGTGAGTAAATCTAAGATCGAGTGAAGAAATTAGAGCCAACTAAAGATTCAGGACAAAAGTCAATGCCTACGTCAGCAGGACATGTGTAAACCTGGGAAAGAGTCACAGGTTCTTGATGATGTTAGTGCAGAATATGATGTGGAAGTTTGTGATTGGTTCATACCACAGGCGATGGGATCAGTGAACAAGGGCAGAGATCGTTCGATTAAAGGAGATCAATGCATATCACATCAAAACATAGATACAGATTATCCTGGAAAACAGACATGATAAAGTTACACAAAAGAAGTGGACCTCATTTGAGGTCCAATAGGGAAGCGGTAAGTGGCTTATCGTGTGGCTTCAAGGCAAGAAATGGTTTTCCAAAAATCTGCATGATTCCACTCAGCGGTTGACAAGTAGCATCCGAAAACTAATTTCTCGCGTGCCTTCAGGGAATTAGCAGACATGCTAGTTGGAGAGCGAGAGTGCACCATAGCCATTGAATCCCTCAGGACAGATTGATGGTGCAGATTGTCTGAAGCAGTTGATGAGTGGGATGCGATAGCCGTCAGATTGTTTGTTCTCGAGATCAGTGCTAGGAAAAGGTCGGACAGTTAGGGTCCAGCTCGCGCCCGCTGGTCCTTTGGTTTATGGTCTGTTTCTATTATTGACGTAGTCTATTTCTATTATAAACATATTATTCCTTGTTTATTGCAATTTGTAACTGTACATGGTATATAAATACGATAACATAGAGAAGTTAAGAGGGGAGTGTGTTGTGAACTGTTCCAGGGGGTCTCGAGGTCATAGTGACCAAGTATGGTCAAGTGTATACTCATTTCGACTTGAGGATTCGAGGTAAACATAGCGGTGAGATCCATTTTCATGTTTAAGAGTCTATTTTTGAGCTCACATCTGTAACAGCTATTTGAAGACATAATAAGGAGGTCAACACTGGAAGCTAAAGGACTAGGATACGTTGCCAGGGAGTCTGGTGAACTCCTTTATCAATATTGGTTGTGTTGATGTGTTTGATTGTGTTTTTATAATTGTTTAAGTGTTTATGTTATTTGTAGTCTTATCGATCCATTACACTAAGTAACATAGGCAAATTCACACATAGTTTGTAACACCTTTTTCAATTTCGGATCAAGTGGTATCAGAGCTTAATGTTTTCAAGGCTTGACAAGTTTGCGTGGAGATTTGAATGATTACTAGGTTGTGGCTTGAACGAGGTGAAGGTGAACTTGTTGAGGGAAATCAATAGATTGGAAGGGTATTTTCACAAAGAAGGATGGCATATGAAACTCCACTTGGGTCAGAATCCGAGTTGTTGAATAGTTTCATGATGATACATGCAATGCTGGAAGAAATGTACAATGAGTTTGAAAAGGGAAAAAGCTAAAGGCGCTGCATCACCTAAACCAGACAAAGGAGTAGAGGAACCTTTTCTTTTTGTACCTCCAGAGAAAGAAGATAAAGGAAAAGGATAAAATCCTCCTCCATCTCCTCCATCATCACCATCATCATCATCATCGTCTTCTTCTTCTCATAAAACTAGTTCTTCTAAGAAGAAGTAAAAGAAAGTCTCTTTGATCAAATTAGATGTAAAATTTGATTTTCCAATTTATGATGGGGAACTTAATGTTGAAAAGATTGATAATTGGATAAGGAAAAATGATGTATATTGCAGGCTGCATAAAGTTCATTCAGAAAGGAAAAGGATGCAGTTAGCTAGTCTTCGACTAGGAGGAACCACACTTGTGTGGTGAGAAGGCAAGACACAAGCAGATCTCCAAAAGCACGGTAAAATAATTTCAACTTGGAATGAATTCATTTCTGCCATTAAAAATCAATTTTATCCTTTCGATTATATGCAAAAATCAATCATGAGTTTGCAAACACTACATCAATTGAAGGGTCAAAGTGTTCAGAGTTATACTCAGGAATTTCGTAAGAGAGCTTTAACATTAGGCATATCATTGGACTCACTAGAAACATTGTTAAGATATATAGGTGGTCTTCATAGTTATTTGAAGCATACTATACTTATGTTTAATCCCACTAGCTTAGATGATGTATCAGTTCAAGCAACTCATCTAGAAGCTAGAGGTAAAAATGTAACACCAAATGTTGGAGAATCATCCAAATCTATTGAAAGCAAGAATAAAGGCAAGAAGAAATTGAAATTGAAGGAGAGGAAAACAAACACGGTGAAGAAGGATAGGCACACTGCTGGTCTTTGCATCCAGAATTGAAGCCTAAGATTAGAATCAATTTATAAAAGACCAAGATCTCTGAAGGGCTCTTCCAGCAAAAGGGATTTGCAATTATCAAGAAAGTTTTATGTTGTTTTTGTTTCCCCTTTTCTCTCCTCTTCTTCCCTCATGAAAATTGAATCATTCCATTTAATCAATTAATTTGTGCCTCCTCCTTTTTGTTCTATCGAATAAATTCCCTTCTATTTAGGTCGTCAGTTTAGCATTGGAACTAAAATTGGATGGGAGATTGGGACTATTTTTCAGTAAATAGATCAAATTATTCCATTGATATGAATGTTATATATCGGATCAATCTCTAGCTATGCCTTTGAATCCATCTCACCTTAACACAGCGGTGGAAAGAATACCCAGTTAGTTGTGCTTAGACTTCAAACAGTTCAGCTTTAACCATTCTAGTGGTCCTCCCTCATTGGTTGTTATAAAGGAATTAATTTGTTGAGATTATGCACTTTTCTATCTCCAAAGTGTAGCTGGTTGGGCCCAGCCATATTATTTGAATATACAACTCGCACACACTCCCTTTCCAAAATAGATCAGTACACTAAGCACCACACTTGAATTTATTATATTTGTTTCTAAAATATTGGTATTTGATCTGAAAACCCTAGGGGAAGGCCAATAACTCAAGGAAATGAAAGTATCAATTACATTTTTCATACTCTCTCCCCTCATAGATAAGGATATGTTCTATAGAATTTTGTTGTTTTCTTATTTGATCCTATCTAGTTCCGGATAATAATATTTGGGATAATTAACTTAGTCCCAGGTCTTTTACAAGGATAAAAAGAATTTTCTTGTCCTATCCACTCCCTTCCCTGCCACACGTGTCATGAATCTTTCTGACCGAAGTATAGTTATAGGAAGAATAATTCATTTTCTAATTATTCAGATCAGCCTCTCTTGCAGTTTAACAAGTAAATTATTGGAGAAATACTAATGTAATGACGAGGTGTAGGGATCTTTTTTTTTCAGGATTAAACAAAGGGATTCCCAAATAGAAGCACTAGGGCCACAACTAGTCCATAAATAGTTAAAGCTTCCATAAAAGCTAAACTTAGCAGTAAGGTACCTCGTATTTTACCTTCTGCTTCTGGTTGTCTCGCAATACCTTCTACAGCTTGGCCCGCAGCAGTGCCCTGGCCAATGCCAGGTCCAATGGAAGCAAGCCCTAAGATAATCCAGCAGCAATAATGGAAGCAGCAGAAATTAAGGGATCCATGGTAATCTCCTCTTACTAAGGTTGGGAAATAGTTGAGAATACGACAATTTCATCTATTGAGTCTTCACCAATGGTAAAATTATGGAACGATTTCTTCCGAACAACTAAGAACAAAATGATTTATTGATGATATCAAAGTGATAATATCAACGAATAGGGTATCCCTTATGCAAATATTTCATCATAAAAAGATTTATTCCTCATAGTATTCAAAATAAAGATTCCATTTTATTGGGCATATGAATTCTTATCACGGAGAGAGAATAGATTGCGTAAGAGCCTATAAGTCATTATATATCACATCTATAGATGTGATATTAATCCATATAATCTATAAGGCTTATAGTCAATATAAATGGATTAATATATGAAACGAACTTTATACAAAGTAAACACGTTCGAAAAAATCCTCCCCTTAATGGGAACAGAAATTTAATCGTTCTACACCGGTACATTCTTTACTCAAACAACTCTGGTTAGTGAACCTGTTCAATCCGATTATCATATTTCTATACAAATGGACCAATCGGATCCACTCTATCTAGAGATCTAATGGACAGAAGTAGTTAACTGATCTTAAATCTTGTTACCAAGCTCTTTTTACTAAGAAATCTGTTTTGCTTCTACCATCCATATCAAGTCATGTGTTGGTACGATACTTAGAAAATATTCTGTCTGATTGGACAGTGATTTAATGATGACCCTCCATGGATTCACCTATATAAGCTGCAACTAGAGTTGCAAAGATCAGAGCTTGAATACCGCTCGTAAATAATCCCAAGAACATTACAGGTATAGGAACTATTAAAGGTACCAGAGAAACAAGAACAGCAACTACCAATTCATCAGCTAATATGTTTCCAAAAAGTTGAAAACTAAGTGATAAAGGTTTTGTAAAATCTTCTAAGATGTTAATTGGTAAAAGTATTAGGGTTGGTTGAATATATTTACCAAAATAACCTAACCCCTTCTTTGTAAGACCTGCATAGAAATATGCTACTGACGTAAGTAAAGCTAGAGAAACCGTAGTATTAATATCATTTGTAGGTGCGGCTAACTCCCCCTGAGGTAATTTTAGAATTCCCCAAGGAAGAAGAGCACCTGACCAGTTAGAAACAAAGATAAATAGAAACATAGTTCTAATCAAGGGAACCCAGGGACCATATTCTTCCTCCCCAATCTGAGTTCTGGTCAAGTCCCAAAAAAATTCGAGAATATATTCAACAAAATTTTGAACACCGTTAGGAATGGTTTGTGGATCTCGAACAACTATGGTAGTTGAACCTAATAAGACAACAATTACAACCCAAGAAGTTATAAGTACCTATCCATGAACTTGAAACCCCCCTATTTGCCAATAAAAATGCTGACCCACCTCCACACCGGATATCTCATAGATATGATTCAGTGTGCTAATAGGAGATCGTACGATATCCATATCCATATTACCCCCTTGTAAAGATGAACTTAAAGAAGAAAATAAATTATTTTTGTCAAATGAGAGATTCCTCAATTATTTCACTCTCATTAGAATTTTTGATGTCACGAGATAATAAAAAGGGTATTCCATTAAGAATATTTTTCAATTTGGAGCAGCCAACCAAATCAATAAAT
The DNA here is from genome assembly GCA_031772625.1 of Pinus tabuliformis. NCBI lineage: Eukaryota > Viridiplantae > Streptophyta > Pinopsida > Pinales > Pinaceae > Pinus > Pinus tabuliformis. The sequence goes on from CM062820.1 coordinate 1,339,276,815, forward strand.
GAAATTCCCTCTTACGAGATCTTGGATGGAATAGAAGCCAACTCAGTAAATCCTTAGGTCCTTCCCCCCCCCCCCCCCCATTTTTTTTATTTTTTTATTACTTTCTATTAGCCCTTCATATAGCTATAATGAGCTTAATGCCCTTCCTTTGCAAATTTCTGACGTTAATCTGTTCAGGATCAATTGGATTGAAGCTATACCATCATCATTGGCTGGGATTGGGATATCCACGAGATCTGGATCACAATCTGTATCAACTAAGCAAATTGTCAGAATACCCAAAGTTCTACATTCCCCAAGAGCAATGGATTCTTCTCATTGATTGGTAATTATAGCAATATCAGGTAAGCTTGTCATATATCTAATCCCACCTAGATATTTCTGTAGTTGGTCTAATTGTCTCTTGAGCATAGCTGCTTCTTTTTTTGGAAGTTGATTGAATCGTCCCATATCTTATTCTTTTTTTAAATCCTTGAACTTCTGAAGTCTCGTCTCTATAGTAGACCAATTAGTTAACATACCACCAAGCCATTTTCTATTTACATAATGACATCGAGCTTCTGTAGCAGCTGCTGCTACTAAATCAGTTGCTTGATATTTCGTACTGACTATCAGGAATTGTTTTCCTCTACCTGCTATATCAAACAACAAATCACAAGCTTCTGATAAAGAATGAGTAGTTTTAGCCAGATTTATAATATGAGTATCTTTACGCTCTGTAAATGTGTAAGGTGCCATCTTAGGGTTCCATTTCCTATTTTTATGCCCTAAATGAAATCTTGCTTCCATCATCTCTTCCAAATCAATGTTCCAATATCTTTTGCTCATTCTCGTTCGCTTTCCTCCCCAAAATAGCGAAATAAAATGTATCGTAATATCTAATTATTCCAACGGAATCAATTACATCTCAAAGATTTCCTGTCTGTCTAGTACGTGATAGAAACATTCTCACTCATAGAATATTTGATATTCTTCCTATTATAGAAGAGATATTCATCAACATAACAAGAAATATATTTCTCAAGACTATTTCTCAAGACTATTTTAATTGTTGTTTTAATATATTGTGATATTTGTGAGAATTGTCTTGAAAGGAAAAAAAATCTACTTTGTCATGATGAAATAAAATGTCCTTCACTTTGTTGCTAAATAGATTCCTATTCCCTATTCTTGGATCTATTCTGTTTCGTTTCCCTAAACGATGAATATGTTTCCCAGTACTGGCAGGTATCATCCCCCCGAGAATAACATTTACCTTCAAGCCTTTCAACCAATCGATACGACCTTGTAGAGCAGCTTTAGCTAAGACCCAAGTAGTTTCTTGGAAACTTGCTTCGGATATAAAACTTTGAGTATTCAGAGATGCCCTTGTTATTCCTAATAACATGGTTTGATAGTAGATTGCCTCTTCCAGAGCGCGATCCATTCTCTGTGCTCGTGATAATCCAATGAGTTCCCCCGGTGAAAAAACATTAGCCGTTCCATCTTCTGAAATTAAGACTTTTGATGTCATTTGGCGTACAATAACCTCTATATGCTTATCACCAATTCGTACCCTTTGGGATCGGTAAACTTTTTGAATCTGATTAACCAAATGAATATGACTTTGTTCCATAGTTATCCTAGTGGTTATGAATAACCCTCAAAGACTTCCAATAAATCTTGTCATATCTCCGGTCCAATTTTCAAAACTTTCTTTCAGATTCATCGATATTGAATTATTCAAACGGGCTTCTGACAATTGTTCAACTTTAGGAAGACCTTGAATTATATCACTGGATTTGAACCTTTCATATATCAATGTTATCAATGTATCTCCTTTGTCAAGAATTTCTCCATAATGACTATGGACAGTCGCTTTTCGAGTAGCCAAATAAGGTTTAGCTGATCTAATGACTAAAGATTCCTCGTCAACTACTATAATTTGACCAGATTCGGGGAGTGGTTCATCCTCGGATATCCATACACTTTCAGGAATCAATTGTCCAAGACTAACTACGAGAAATGTTTTTTCACAGAATTCAGATTCGGATGAGGAAGAGCACCAATTTGGACCCAATAGATTGGAAATGATGTTCCTGCATGGATTGAAATGATAAATTATCATATTTTTGTCCATGAAATAATATTTAGGTACTTGGAAAGTATTGAAAGAATTGTGGAAATTGGAATGTTTCTTTGATAATATTTTTTTCTAAGTTAGAAAATGGGAGGATGGAAAACGGTTGGTTATACTATGTAAATTACCAAAGAGACCTGAAAATTCAATGATTTTTCTCATAGGATCCTTTCTATTTGATTGATTTCCTGTATCACTAAACCAAAATTCCCAACAGTACAAAATCCAGAAGTTATTACTATTCCGATTGAAGGGACAAGCGGTGTACCCAAAATTCAACAGGACATAGAGATCATTCCCGAGAATCCTACAAAGGAGATTGTACTACGAACTGAAGAAATACCACCTCTCGATGTCTTCTATAGTCTGAAGCATAGGGATGTAGTTAAAAGACAGAGGAAGAAGAGGAAAATTGATCAAAGTCCTCTTTTAACTCCTCATGCAGAAATGATGAATGTGGTATGGAAAGTAGAAGTCAATCCCTCTGAGGATTTAACAAAGATTTCTTTGTATACAAGAGCTTACACAAAAGAAACAATGGATAAAGCCTCATAGGTGAGCCATCTAATGAGGGAAAAGGATCAGGGGATTACTCAACTTGAGGTGAAATTGGCAGAGTGACAACAAAAGATTAATCAGCTTGAACATCGGTTAACAGAGCAAAGGAAACAAATGAGTGATTAAGAGAGCAGTTAAAAGTGAAAAAATAGAGGATTGATGAGCAGACTCTCCATAAGCAACAGGAGTTGTCTCAAGAATTGAACAAGCTTCAGATGATAAGTGAGCAAGAGAAGAAGGCAAAGGAAGATCAAATTTCACAAATGAAAGAACATATAAAAAGGTACAACGGTTATCCAGAGGTAAGTGAACTCAAAACAAAAGCCTTGGAAATAACCAAAGCCTTGTCCCAACAGTTGGATATTGTTTGCCACAATATATCATTGGCCAATCCCTTATGCGATATCTCTGCATCATTGATTGAGAAGGCAGTGGATGCCAAACATTAATTGGAAAAGACAGATGAAAGGTTAACCAATTTTCTATCTTTGCAGGATTCCAAAGAAGGAATGGTTGCCAACTTGCCGAGAAAACAAGAATCACACAAGGAAATCATGTTTTCTGAATGGGAGTCCTAGCTAATGAAAGCCGAAAGAGAAACTTATAGATGCAGAAACGGAATGAACAGTTTTATTGAATTAATGAATAATAGTTTACATATGTCTAATTTGATCACTGATTTCTCTCTAGGTAAACCCCCAAAAGCAAAGGCATTGGAAAAACATTGGGAATAGGAGCTATCAAACAGAGAAAATTAGATTGGAGAAATCCAAAACTTGACATGGGAAACATTCTGGATTTTCCTAGTCAAGCCACATAGCCAGCAGATGGCCAGGAAATGTCTTTCGAATGCAATCAACTGCATGATCTACAAACTCTCTGATGCCACCTATACAGCCCACCTACACTCTAGGATGAGTCAGCTTCTAGAAATAGAGCCTATGCTCACAATATTTTAGCTACAATCACAGGAAAAGAAGCTAATACAATGAATTCATTCAACTGCTACTACACTACTATTTTCATAATGAATCCTTGATTTTCATGTCTACAGTTAGAACAACGCATAGTGATTTTTATTAATAGTTATTTATTATTTTTATTATTTGAGACCCTTTAATGTATTTAGAAAGGGTTCTCAATTTGTATTAAAACTTGACTTGGGAGTTTCACTTCTGTACTTCTAATATTTTTTTATCAAATGCTGGACCAAAGTTCTGCATTTTTGTGAAAGAGGCTTTTATAAGACTTGCACTATTACATCTTTTAAAGGTGTTCTCAAATATGAAAGTAGAATCTAAATGTTGTTTACATTGAGAGAATTCAAATGCATATGGAACTATTATCTCTATTTTTGTCTTATTACTCTATGTGAATGAGAATTTCTTAAAATTTGTTATTATTGATATATGTATGTTTTTAGACAATTCTTTAGCATATCATTTCTGAAGGTTTTAGAATTATTATCATTTGGATATATATGTTAGTGATATATATTATGATGAATGCGATAATGTTTTTATAATTACTTTGCTTAACTTCTTAAAAAATGTAATCATTATATGAATCCACCTCTCTGTTTTATGAATAAGCCATCTTTATGATTATTCGTTTAATAGAAATAGTCAAAAATCGTGTTGTTAACAAGATACCCGGGTTATATTAGTTATATTGGTATATCTTTGAATTTTAGGATAAAACAATTATCACCTTCATTACACATTACAAACCAATCACCCATCAACTCATACATTATTGGGAAACTAGTCCTATTATATCCAGTCGGAGCCACTACACTAAATGGAAAAGGAGCTGCACTAAGGTCCCGATCGGGTGGTTTTCCCCGATGTTTATGTAGTGATTTTAGAGGCATCAACATTTTTAGTGCTAGAAGGATGGCATGAACTGTGAATGGCGAGAAAATCCAAATCCATACCCCATTCTGAGAGTAAATCTCCCTCACCATCTCCTTCAACTTCTCCCTCGCATTTTGAATCTCCATTTTCCAAGCGAGAAGTTGAAAAGACAACGGTCACTCTGAAAATTTGAACATATTAAACAAATCTGCTCTTGAACCCTTTGAAGTTAAATCTTTGATTCATAAACTTCAAGGGTTTTCATTATCGCAAGAAAAGTCTGAGTTATCCCAAGGCAGTGTGACTTTGCAATACATTCCTTCTCAGTCTCTTACAAGATTATAGAGTGAAAAACATGGTATTGAACCAACAGAATTTCCTCTGCCTAGTCAGAAAAGAGCTAGGAAGACACCTTTAGAGTCTAACAGTGAGACTCTTTCATCATTATCATCCATTTCATCCAATCCATTCCAAAGTCAATCATCCACTCCTTAGCTTCATATCATAGTTCAACTGGGTATAGGTCCTACGACATCTCCTACCCAATCACTTGCATCTACACCCTCAACTTCTTCTGTTATTAGTACGACAATGGCACATAATCAACAAAAACTAAGGCCATGGACAAATCCAAGGGCAGTCACAATGCCTGCATGCTTGAGCCAATTACTGGCCCACCTTGAGAAGTGGTTGCCAAAGTTTAATCCAGATACCATCATATTGGTAGAAGAACACATAAACAACTTTATGTTATCAATAAACCTAAATGGAGTGACAAAAGAGGATGTTGTTGTGAGGCTTTTCCCATACACCTTACAGGGAGCAGCTGGATCGGGGTATTTTTCATTACCACCAGGATCCATTAATAGTTGAAATGCTTTTGAAGAGTAGTTTTTTACTGCGTTTGGAGATGATAGGTCCATAGTGACATTAACCAATGATCTCTCCAATCTTAAAACTGAATCAAAAGAACCTATTAAAGATTTCAACTCGAGATTTAATAAGCTCTTAAATAAAATTCCTACTACGTCTAAACCCAGTGAAGAGGTCTGAAGTGAATGGTATATTTCTGCTCTACCTTCGAATATAGCCATCTTTGTTGATAGAGCTGCAAAGCCCACCTTACCAGAGGATATGGAAGAAGCGATCGCCATTGAGAAACGTATTATTGCTTTAGAAAAGAAAACCACTCTTGAGGAGAGAAAGTCCAAAAAAGTTACTTTTAAAGACAATTCGAAGAAGAAAGTGGCTAAAGATCCATACGATATGGAGGCTTTGTAAAAAAATTTGAGGACTATGTCTAATGAAATGGTAGAGATAAAGAAACGGGTAGTTGAAACCTCCACTAAAAAGCCATTTAGGAGCTTCAAAAGAGCTAAATCAAAACCACCTAATTCCATATATAATGTTGAATCAGATCCAGATAATGATGAGGATGAAGACACAGTCTTGTCATCCAAGGAAACCGAAGAAGATGAGATAGTTGAATGTCACGATATGTGGGACTTCATTTTGCCTAATTCTGATACTAAAAGCAAATAGGAAGCTCTTCCAGTAAGTACCAGAAGTAAAGTCGCTATAGAGATCGTTCAATCTAATCAAAACAAGGAAAATGCAAGCCCTAATACTAAAGATAACACTCCCATGAAGAAATCTATAGCGTTGCCTACTGAAAATTGGCCATCACCTCCCAATCCGCCCTCATCATCCAAGACATTGGTATTCTCTGACTCTATGGATTACAATATTATTGAAGGCATGAAGAAGAGTAGAGTGAATATTTCTTTAGTTGAGCTTAGCAAGCTCAAACATCAACATAAATTATTGCTCAAAGAGTTAAATGCAGTACCTTCTTCTCCTCTTCCAAAAGTTGTACTACCCAAAGTGGCTAAAGGAACAGATAAGCAACCATCAGATAAATTAGATGCTACTGATGGTGTTTTGATTAGAGATAGATCTGATTCTCATACTCCTCCTTTTCTCTTGACCTATGATATCTACAATAGAAATTTGCAAAACTCCTTAATAGATTCAGGGGCTTAATCAAACATAATTCCTGCCTCGGTTTGCTCAAAATTAAACATAGAGCCCCAAAAATCTGCAGTGCATATTGTTTAGTTGGATCGAACTAAGGTTCAAGTCTTAGGAGAGATTAATTCAGTCACCATTAGGTTATCAAATGATCCTAGAGTGGTCCAGAGAATTGATATATTGATTTCTAACATCCTTGAGTTCTATGGATTAATTTTAAGCAAGGATTGGTCCAAGAAACTCCATGGTTACATTTCTATTCATTGGTCTCATATGTGGCTTCCCTATAAAGGAAAACCAAGTAAAATTAAGATCGATCGGGACAAGCACATGACTCATACTGTAACAGAGTTTGAGCAAGAAAATCAACCCATAGCTTTCAATAATAACATTCTCATAAATTACTTAGCCGAATCATTCTTTAGTAATTTTAATGCTCAATCATCACCTTTTCTATTAATAGTTTCACATCACAGATAGAAATTTTTTCTCATACATATACATCAAGGTGTGTTACTATTGCTCAAGAAATTGTAAATAAAACTATAGATAATCCTATAATTTGGTCTTTATATTTTGATGGATCAAAATCCAATGACAGTGTAGGAGCAGGATGTATTTTAGTTAATCCTGAAGGGGAAAAAACTATGTTATCATGTAGACTAGAATTTGAGTCTACATATAATACTACGCAATATGAGGCATTGATTCAAGGGCTTTATAAAGTGATAGGCCTAAAGGTTCAATATCTAAAAGTATTGGGTGATTCTGAGATTGTCTTCAAATAGGTAAGGAATACTATCCATTGCCTTTCAAGACATCTTAATCATTATCAATCCTTGGTTCAAGACCTCATATCTCATTTTCTAGCATTTAATATTTCTCCCATTCCTAGATATCAGAATGCAACAACTGATTTATTAGCCAATGTTTCTTCTAAGCTCCTTCCATCCGAGGATTACAATCCTTATAGGTTTTCAGTCAAATTTATTTTTACACCATTTCTTCCAGACAATGTCACCAATTGGTGGGTATTTAATCATGACGAAGACATTTTGAATTTCTTAACTTCTGAGAAATCTTATGATGACCAGATTATTGATGAGGGTGATCATGATCTTCAAATAAAACAAAGACAGAATGAGAATTCAATACCTAAATCTATTGTCAAACTTGAAGATCTTTATGATATGAAGCATTGGTTTAAACAAGTCACTAATTCAAAAATTCAAAGTTCTACTTTGAGGTTTGAATTAATAAATCTTGGCACTAATGCTTAACCACCAAATATTAATCTAGCACTACGGTCACTCCAGAAGAAATATTTTCCTTTATCAGATTGTTGAATAAATATAAAAATGTTTTCTCTTGGAATTATGATGATCTAAAAATGTATGATACTTCTATCATATAACGCACAATTCCAATGATTTCTAAGGAGAAACCTGTGCAACAAAAATTGAGGAAAATTCATCTAAATCTAGAGAGTAAGATCGAAGCAGAGTTGAATAAACTCTTGAAAGCAAAGATAATTTTCCTAGTTAGACATTCTAAATGGGTTTCTAACTTAGTACCTATTAGGAAGAAGAATGGTGATATTAGGATCTGCATTGATTTCAGAAATCTCAATAAGGCATGCCAAAAAGATAATTTCCCATTACTAACAATGGAACAGACTCTTCATTCAGTTGTTGATTCCAAATTAATGTCTTTCCTGGACATAATCAAATATTGGTGCATCTAGATGACAGGCTAAAGATTACCTTCAAAACCAAATGGGGAACATATTCCTACCAGAAAATTCCTTTCAGTTTGATTAATGTTGGAGATACCCTCCAAAGAGAAATGGATATAGCACTCAAGGGTCTAATTAATAAGTCAGTTGTTGTCTACTTATATGACATAACTATCTTCTCCAAGAAGAGAGTGAATTATTTTCATGATTTTAAACAAATCTTTGAACGCTGTAAAAGATATGGGATTTCATTAAATCCCAAGAAATCATTATTTGCTCTTGATGAAGGTAAATGCTTAGGGCTTATCGTATCTAAAAATGGCATTTATATTGATCCAGAAAGAATCAAGGAGATTTCTGATATTCCTTTGCCGCGCAATAAAAAATCAATGCAATCATTTTTAGGTCAAATAAATTTAGTAAAAAGATTTGTTCCTGATTTTTCACAGATTGTTTTACCATTATAGACCATGATTAAGAAAAATTTAGTTTTCAAATGGGAGCATAAAGAAAAAGAACCCTTTGATTCAATCAAACAGGTAATCATTAATGCTCCTACATTAAATACTCCAAATTTTTCTAATCATTTTATTTTGTATACTTTAGCATCTGAAACATCTTATGCAGTTGTGTTAACACAGATCAATGATCAGCAAGTTGAAGCACCCATATCCTTTTTCAGTTCTAATCTACAAGGTGCTGAACTTAATTATTCCGAAGTAGAAAAACAAGCTTTCACTGTGTTCAAATCTATTAAACACTTTAGGCCATTCCTCCTAAAGACTCATACAAAAGTAATAGTCCCATTCTCGGTAGTGAGACAATTACTAGTCCAAAGGGAAGTAGGAGAGAAGAGAGATAATTGGGTTACAACATTACACTAATATGATTTAGATATTAAACTAGAGAAAATTATAAGAGGTCAAGGTTTTTGCAGGTTATTAGCAGGAGCTTCTAATATTCCAGAACATGAAGATTCAAGAAATTCTCTTCAAATAAATGAGATAAGTATCATGAACTCTAAATCTCAATATGCAGATCTTGTCTTTTATTTAAAAAATGGATATGCTCTTCCTAATCTCTCTTACAAAAACAAATGTGCCTTGAGATTCAAAGCAAAACACTTCGAAATCATTGATGATGTGTTATTTAGAAGGAATTATGATTCAATTTTGTTAAGTTTCCTTGAAAAAACTGAAGCACAAAAGGTGTTCCAGGAATTACATGATGCTCCAGTAGGTGGACATTTTGGAGGTGATACAACAGCTCACAAGATAATACATGTTGGATATTATTGGTCCACTTTATTCAAAGATACCCATGACTATGTAAGGAAATGCAAAACATGCCAAATTGCTAGTGGAAGACAAAGGAAATCAACATTTCCTTTGCAAACAGTCCACATTGAACAACCATTCAAATAATGGGGACTAGATATCATAGGAGAGATTGTTCCACATTCTTCCAAGTAGCATAGATATATCCTTATAGCCATGGATTACTTCACAAAGTGGGTAGAAGTAATTCATTTGAAGGTAGCCAACTCTAATGCAATCATTGAATTCATCGATCAATTCATCATTACCAGGTTTGGTGTACCTAATGCTCTCATTTTTGATAATGCATCTTATTTTCCTGGAAATACCATACTTGAATTTGCTCTTAAGAAAGGATTTAAATTGAAATATTATGCAAACTACTATCCACGGGGTAATGGTTTGGCAGAATCTAGCAATAAAAATCTTATCAAGATTATTAAGGGAACTGTTGACCAAAATCAAAAGAATTGGATCAAATCCTTGATATTTACATTATGGGCAGACCGCATAACACAGAAGGCCTCAATAGGTACTTCTCCATTCAATTTAGTGTATGGGAAGGAAGCGGTGATACCAACAAACTTAGCACTCCCATCTTTAGCCCTAGTGTAATTTATTGAAGAAAATCCCTCATCTTCTATTCAATTAAGACATGATCAAATCCTTAAATTAGAAGCGGAAAGGGAAAAATCCAAGATTACACATGCAAAATATCAACAGGTTATTAAATCTTCATTTGATGCAAATTCTATCGGCCCAAAATTTTTACAAATTGGTGATCTTGTTTTGAAATGGGACAAAGCACACGAAGACAAAGGCAAACATACTAAATTTCAAAAGATGTGGCTTGGACCATTTCAAATCATTGAGAAGATAGGCTCATCAACATTCATACTGCAAGACCTATCAATAAAGAGAGATTCTCTTCCTATCAATGGGCTTATCTTGAAAAAATTCTTTACTTAACGAGGTAACCCCTTCTTACCTATAAATATTCATTATGCAACTTTGTTTATTTTGGATTTTTATTTGTAGAAAATAAGGTTGTAAATAGTCTTCCATTGACCTTTTACTATTCAAAAGTTATTTAAGGAAATAGTGTAAATACTTACTTTCAATAGATGCAAACCTTTAATGATAATACTATAGTTTTAGAAGGTTAGATGAAAATAAAACTCTAAGAACCTCTTTTAAACTTGTAAAATCTTCACAAGCCTTGAAAATATTGTAAGTCATTCCAATTTTTAAAAAGCCAAAAGAGGTTATTTGTAAAAAAAGTAAATACTTTTCCAAACTTAGCATCTAGAACTCTAAAATTGTCATCCATAGATTCTTAAGGAGAAATTCGTTCACCCCATCCGTTAAGTTTATGATTTTTCAGAGTGTAATTCTAAAATATGTTTGATATAAAAGATAAGGGGTCTCATCATGAGCCTTCTTACCATGATCATAGGGCACTAATTAAACTAACATTACCAATATTGCATATCAAAACAACGTAATGGCTTATATTCATAAGACCAGGGGTCTCATCATGAGCCAGCTTGTTAAATTCAATTACAACCAGTGAATGGCATTGTCAATAGCTGGCCACCAAACCAGGATAATGGCTTTTTATCTTTTAAAGAAATTGAAAGAATAGAAAACACAAAAGGAAAAAAATATGCGTAAACATATCTTTTTGAATTTATCTTTCAAAAGTTATACTCTTAGATGGATGGGACAATGAATGATTAAATGGTTAAAAGGTAACCCTGTCGAGACTATAAATGTCTGCTGGCAGCAGAGGCACTACCTGTGACAACAGAGTAAACTTAAAAGCTAAGTTCGAGAAGCCCCCTACTTTATCTATAACAACGAATCAAAGCTTGAATAAACCCAGGATGTTTTTATTTTTAAGATTGGAAAATTAATTACAAAAAAAAAAAATTATTATATTCAGAGTTAATCTTTATCTAACTGTTACATTACTTTCTCAAAGATAATTGTTTCTCCCAATGAATTGCCAGTTGTTGTGCTATACAACAGCCCTCCCCATTTCAAAAATTTTATCAAAAATTTTAACAAGAAATGGTTCCCTTTTTAGGACTTAGATAAAATCAATAATTCAGTAAAAATCGCAAACTTTGATTTAACCACAATACATGAAAACCTTTAGGAAAAGGTCCAATCCAATTTAAATATCAAACAAGACCTTTTTGTAAAAGAAATATAAAATAATATGTCACACCCTTTATTTAAATGATAGATTTAAAGGCTTCCATTGAAAATCGTCGATGCGATAATGCTATCGGAAAGCGCAAATCGCATGTTATCAAAGAAGAATTGCAATAGTCCACTTAAATCTTCCGATGCTATAATTTGATCGCAATCAGCCATTTTTGAAAGCATGGGGCACACAACTGTCTATTTGGAATCTGTCGATGCAATTTCATTTTGGAAGGTGTGATTTTTGATAAAAGGTTGTTAAACGAATTATGGCGGGTTTAAACGTTAAATCAATTATAAACGAAAAAAAAAAAGGATTTATTGATTATCTCACTTCCCCATGATAACTCACCCTGATGGAAATCGGAGCTATGTATGGAAACAGTTAAAGCTTAATGTTAGTGCTTCCCAATATGCGATATGCTATTTTCGCTAATCACTGATCAGGAAAACAATGAGATCCAATTTAAAGAATTGTTAACAAAATGAGCAATGCAACATATCATAATGCCATTTAAGTATCACGATTGGTAGCTACGGAAATCATTAATAGAAAAGTTATGGTTGAATCCTTCGAGGATTTCATCCATGGCAATATTTGAGTTTGTATTGCTTATCACGCTTAAATTACCATTAATCTTTTATATTCTGCATTGACTTTGAACATGTTTTACTCTGTTACATTCTTCAATTTCTTTTGTAGAGCAAGCCTTAGTTGATGAATCCAGCGAAAATGACAAAGAAATCAAAGAAACCAAAGGCTCTTGTCATAGCTAAAGAGGAACCAGTTAAAAAGGTCTTGATATTTGATACTACCTGCCTCGGTCTAGGCAAGGCTTCGTGGGGGAGTATATATAATTGACTGGAAGCCAAGGATCTGGAAGAGATTGAAGAAGTAGTGGCAACAATAGATTCCACTAACAAGTCAGAGAATATTCTTAAGGATTTGGCCAGCTCCTATCTTCACGTAATATCAGCCCACGCCAAAGTTTTACCCTATAATGACTTGGTCAGATGGGTTATTGAAAGTATCAATATTACAGAAAGAACTTTCTTCATGGCTGATGGTAGAATGTTTGGGTCGTTCAAAGTAGAAGATATTAAAAGAATGTACCATTTTCATGAATCACAGAAGCGATATAACAAAGAATTTTTGGAAGCTTTCTCCAAAGAAAATGCCATTGAATCGGACCCTATTAGACATTGGAGGCATTTTCTGACCAAACACAAGCATGAATCATCGGTTATGTACTCAGTAAACTCACTAGCATCTCCTTACTGTTATGCCGGTGCTATGATGTGCACACTCTTTGGAGTCCATGATTCTGCCAAATTTTATATCGAGATGGTAGCTTTAATGGAGGCTACAGTTAATTCTTATATCATGGATGGGGTGACCATTTTGTCTGATAAAATGGCTAACCAAATACTTGATTATAGGAAAAAGAGGTTCGTGACTACCCAGGTAATACCCTTGTTTTATATGAGTGCCCATATTTTTGACACTATCTATTTCAATTCTAAATACCGCATTTTATGTTGGAAATGGACTCCACAGCACCCAAACCCCATTCATATCTATCATAAGGAATTTTGAAAATCCCATTACAAAAATCATCTTTATAGAATCTGTCATGGTTTCATTCTCCCTATGTATCATGCCATATTCAATAAACCCGATCCTAGGTTGTCCGAGGAAGCCTGTGTCGACCTGACTTCAATTGGTAATTGGTTTGGTGAAGAAAAGTCCACCTACATTAGAATTTTTGGCAGCACTACTGACCCACATGTCCTTCCCTTATTTATCCTTGATAAGTTACTTACCAGAGAAATAGCATATCAGATAACAAAAGAAGGGATGTCAAGGAAACGAAAGGAGTCTAAAAAATAGATGTGGCCTTCATTTCCTATCTGATGTGGTTCTTTCACACTGCATGACTTAAAGCATGTAGAGAAGGAAGTTGAGAAAAATAAAATTTTAAGGTTAGCAGTCATCATAAAGAGGCAGTATGATCCAAAATCTGTTGCCTACAATTTCACTTCTCATGTCAAAATTGCCAAATTTGAACATGAGAAGGATAATTATGATGATTTGTTTGCTTCAGCTGATTTATTTTCTCAAGTGAAACAACTAGCAAAAATCAAATTAGGAGTAGAGGACTAGAGGAATTTTACAAGTTCAGGACATAGAGATTGCAAACATTGCCTCTGGACTTGTTGAATACTACCTCTATGGTACAACTAGAATGCAAGTGTGAAGAGAAAATTATTGAAAAGACTCCTAAAAAGGAAAAGACCCCAGAAAGGGAACAAACACGAGAAGGAACTAGTGAGCCCCTTGATAAAAATATCAATATTGATCCTAAGTTAATCAAGGAATGGGAGCAGTTCAACTCAATCATTAATAAGCCAAATAAATCCCAAGAGCTCACTACACCAAAATTGTTAACCATACAAAAGCTAGAGGTTATTACTGATCTGACTGAAGGGACAAGAAGACTAACCCGAATTCAGTAGGACATAGATATCATTCCCAAGAATCCTACGGAGGAGATTGTACTACGAACTGAAGAAATACTACCTCTCGCTGTCTTCTACGGTCCAAAGCATGAAGATCTAGTTAAAGGATAGAGGAAGAAAAAGAAAATTGATCAAAGTCCTCTTTTAACTCCTCAGGCAAAAATGATGAACGTGGTATGGAAAGTAGAAGTCAATCCCTCTAAGGATTTAACAAAGATATCTCAGTATGTAGGAGCTTACATAGCAGCAATAATGGATAAAGCCTCAGAGGTAAGCCATCTGATGAGGGAAAAGGATCAGAGGATTACTCAACTTGAGGTGCAATCAGCAGAGCGACAACAAAATATTAATCAGCTTGAAAAAAAGTTAACGGAGCAAAGGCAACAAAATGAGTGATTAAGGGAGTAGTTAAAACTAGAAAAACAGATGATTGATGAGTAGACTCTCCATAAACAACAGGAGTTGTCTCAGGAATTAAACAGGCTTTAGATGATAAGTGAGCAAGAGAAGAAGGCAAAGGAATATCAAATTGCACAATTGCAAGAACAGTTAGAAAGGTACAAGTGTTATCCATAGGTAAGTGAATTCAGAACAGAAGCCTTGGAAATAACGAAAGCCTTGTCCCGATAGTTGGATATTCTTTGCCACAACATATTATTGGCCAACCCCTTATGCGATATCTCTGCATCATTAATTGAGAAGGTAGTGGATGCTAGACTTGAATTGGAAAAGACAGATGAAAGGTTAACCAATTTTTTGTCTTGGAAGATTCCAAAGAAGGAATGGTTGCCATCTTGCTGAGAATACAAGAATCGCACAAGGAATCATGTTTTCTGAATGGGAGTCCCAACTAATGAGAGTTGAAAGAGCGACTTTTAGATGCAGAGCTGCAACGAATCATTTGATTGAATTAGTGAATAACAGTTTACATATGTCTAGTTTGATGACTGAATGCTCTCCAGGTAAACTCCAAAAAGCAAAGGCATTGGAACAACATTTGAAATAGAAGCTAGCAAATAGAGAAAAGCAGATTGGAGAAATCCAAAACTTGACATGGGAAACATTCTTACTTTTCCTAGTCAAACCACATAGCTAGCAGATGGCCATGAAATGTCTTCTGGATGCAATCAACTACATGATCTCCGAACACTCTGATTCCACCTATACAACCTAGCAACACTCCAGGATGAGTCAGCCTCTAGAAATCCATCCTATGCTCGCAATCTTCCAGCTACAATCACAGAAAAAGAAGTTGATACAATGAATTCATTCAACCGCTACTGAACTATTATTTTCATAATGAATCCCAAATTTTTCATGTCTATAGTTAGAACAGTGCATAGCGATTTTTATTAATAGTTAGTTGTTATTTTCAGTATTTAAGACCCTTTCATGTATTTAGAAAAGGTCCTCAACTTTTATTAAAACTTGACTTGGGAGTTGCACTTCTGTACTTCTGATATTTTTTTATCAAAAGCTGGACCAAAGTTCTGCATTTCTGTGAAAGAGGCTTTTATAAGACTTGCACTCTTACATCTTTTGAAGGTGTTCTCAAATAGGAAAGTAGAATCTAAATGTTGTTTACATCGAGAGAATTCAAATGCATATGGTACTATTATCTCTATTTTTGTCTTATTACTCTATGTGAACGAACATTTCTTAAAACTTGCTATTATTGATATACGTATGTTTTCAAACAACTCTTTAGCATATAATTTCTGAAGGTTTTAAAGTTGTTATCATTTGTATATATATGTCAGTGATATATATTATGATGAATGCGATAATGTTTTTATAATTACTTTGTTTAACTTCTTAAACAAAGTAATCATTATATGAATAAGCCATCTTTATGATTATTCATCTAATAGAAATAATAAAAAATCGTGTTGTTAACAAGATACCCAGATTAGATTAGTTATATTTTTATATCTTTGAATTGTAGGATAAAACAATTATCGCCTTCATTACACATTACAAACCAATCACCCATCAACTGATACATCATTGGGAAACTGGTCCCATTATATCCAGTCGGAGCCACCATGCCAAATGGAAAAGGAGTTGCACTAAGGTCCGGACTGGGTGGTTTTCCCTGATGTTGATGCAGTGATTTTAGAGGCATCAATAGGTGGGTAGGAGTTACTATTGCTGGAAGCCCTGGTTGGAAAAACTCTCTAGAAGCATGTAATAAGTTGTGGGTTGAATTACTAGTCCTAGAAGCCTTGGTTGGAACAAACACTCTAGAGCCCTAGAAGGGTTCAGTAGAAATGAATTCGATGATGGTTTTTTGATGTCTGAACATGAGATAGAATCACTGGTTGATGGGTTGGGGTGGATGGTATCTAGAAACCCTGGATGGTTTTGGATTGATATGTTCTATGAGATCCCACGTTCATTCTTGGAATATGGGACGGGGGTGAATGGTTGAAGGGAGATTTGGCTCAGCCATTCTATGCTCTGGTGGAATGTGGTAGTCCAATCCTAGGTTTAGATTTTTCATCATCAATATAAAGTGATTTCTTCTTGTATTTCTATAAATATTATATTGGTTTATATGTGGATCATAAGGCTATGATTTCCTTGGTATTTATGTTGTTATCATACTGGTTATGTATATGTTTTATGACAGTAGCTATGTGTGGATCTCATCATTTTTTACTTGTAAATGAGTTAACAATGTATCTATGACTTAATGGGTGAAATGGAAACTAATGTGTTAATGCATCAATGTTTCTTAGCAATTCTTAGATGAGTATGAGACCCCTATGATTAAATATATTATTTACACTTGTAGACTACATATTCATGATATGTTTGACGAAATGTTTGTCATGGCTAGTAGGGGTCGAGTCAAGGGCTTCTTCAAGTCTTTGAATTTTCCTCATTGTTTCCTTATTATCCTTTTGTTTTCAAGGTGTCATTCAATTCTAGCTAGTGACCTGGGCTTTAGGCCTAAATAAGTCACTTAAATCCCAAGGACGCTAGCACAACATTGACAAAAATAATCCCTGGACCCTAGAATTCCTTGTCATGAGAGTGTCCAAAGCCTCCTGGACGTTGTCAATCCTATAACATAGGAGAATATAGAGGTCAAGAGGTATAAAACCTCAGTGGGACCCAGGGGTTGGTTATGAGAAGTGTTGGGATGGTTCTCAAGCATTCTGTAGCTGATGTCGAAGGTTTGTATGATGTGTTTATCTCAATTCCATTTCCTTAAGGTAACCTAGGAGGCTGAATCCAATCATAGTAGCCTCTCGTCACATGTTTGCCCTAGCTGGCCAGTTACTTCAGTAGATGTGGGAGGAGGGTGTTATAGAGTGGTATCACATCATGGTTCACCCCTTGGACTTGATGGGTTGTGTGCTGGTCATGCATTCATGTGGATTACATATGTGTTTCTTGTGCTATAGGGAAATGTGCTTGTTGCATTTGTATGGTTTGGATCATGGTTGTAGTGATGTCGTAATGGGAAGTTGATGGTGTTGTTGTGGAGTGTGTCAACATGAATGTGTTGTTGATTACACATTGCTTACACATGTCAATGTTCAAATTGTGTCAAGTGTATAGTGATGTAGTATTTCTTATCATGCATGAGGTTGTGGCATGTATTATTGATAAGGTCATGCATTGATGACTAGACTCTAGCTAGAATGATGGTTACATGGAAATATGCTTATGTGTTATGTTTCTATATGTTGTCATGATTATGTTATACATGTATCATGTTGATTTTTTTATCTTTCTGATGAGGTGTCCTCCCTGAACTATGCTAAGGTATGTTGGTTAATTGTGATTTGGTTTATCTAACATGGTATACCTTGTAGGAATAAATATCAAAATGGATAGAAATATGGTATATGACAATGACTCTCCTTATGGATTAGATGAGCAGTATCGTGTTTGGAATTCTTCTGAATTGGTAGATGCGCTGAGAAGCTTAAAGGAAGAAATAAGGATTTGTAAGGAATACAATGATTGAATCATATAGCCATAGGAGAAGCTAGCAAAGGTAAATGTAGTGATACTTTAGAGTTTGTCATAATTGTAGTGAAAGGTATCAGATCATCGATGAGCATGAATAAAAAACTAATGGGGCATATGGCAGTAGGTCACATGGTGATCATAGGTCAGATAGAGATGACACAATCAGAAATGGAAAATTTTTGGACACTACAAATAGGAGAGGTGATATACATAGGTACCATTCTAGTTCTGGCTCTGGCAGGCATGATGATCGAGGAGGAACGATAAGGGGTATTTTCCGGATGAGTTTAAGAAAGAAAATCCACCTAAATTTGATGGAGAGATGAAGAAATCATAGGATGCAGAGGCATGGTTACCTGGCATGAGGAAGTTCTTTAGGTTGCATGATTACTGAGACAACATGAGAGCCAGAATAGCTGCATTCAGTCTCATAGGTAAAGAAGACATCTTGTGTGAACATGTGAAGAATGTCAGAGGTATACATGAGGAGAACTTGGCGTGGAATGATTTTGAGTGGCTATTCAAGAAGAAGTACCTATTGAAGATGTTAGCATCTATGAGTCAAAAATGATCAAATGTACTCTTTCAATGTCAGTTGATAGGGTCCTAGATCAAATTGTTATAGTTTCAAATTAAATTTGATCATTGGTAAGTGTCTAGGTATTATTACTACTCCCGCCATTTTCAAAATCATAAAATTCCATCATGGTAATTTCATCACTCCTTGTGATAGGTCATCAAATGAGTGCCTTGGTCATCATTTTCGTAATTATATCATAATCATGCATACTTTAAGGGTTCAAAGTTCCAAATCATGATTTTACATATGCATTTGGTGTCATCATTAGGTCAGGTCATGAAAAGTCATATAGGAGTCATGACATCACCATAGTCACCATCATGGGCGTTAGTAATTAGGGGAAAATGTTAAAGAGAGATTTCAATGGTACATTTCACCCCTGATGGGGATGCAACCTTTCATAATAATGTTAAAAACCTATAGTACGCTACCACATTTCATCATTCCTCAAAAATCATATGTGATGTGATACCACTACCTACGAAAAAAATTGACTTTTGAGATATAATAAGACCATCCAAGCATTCTAATTCTTCATTTCATCTTCATTAAGAGCCTCTCCATTTTCAAGATTCATCTCAACTACCAGGGCATCAAATTTCTTTATTAAAATGCTTGCCTACCTAGCTCCATGCACTTTTGGCGCCTTCGTTGCATTTTTAGAAAAGGAGGAAAATCTAAGAATCTAAAGGGCTTCATTCATAATTCAACAAGTTCCAAGGACTACAAATGAAGTAATTTAGACTTTACTACATCTCTCATGCAGTCATTTCCCTAAAAACATTATTGCAAATCCCTCTCTTAGGGTTTCGTTGCGCTTTTGGTTCCTTTAAGATTTCGCTTCATCTCAGTCATAAAATCCCTAGTTTTCCTGCTCTATCACCTTCATGCACACCTTATATACCTCCCCCAACAATTTCCCATACCCATTCCCTTCATCTACCGCATTTTACTGACAAATCCTAGCCCACGTTGTGTTTTTACCAAATTTTTGGGTTAAGACTGTGTTTTTTGAGTTTTTTCCATCTTCCCCTCCCACATTTCAACGGATTCCACTTCCCTAGCCTCCCTAACTGCTACCCCTACCACCTGGAATTTTCCCACAAATTTCCCTAATCCATATCACCTCCATTCCCTTCCTTAAGCTAGCTTCCCCTTATCCCATTTTTTCCCAATCCTACCCTACCCTTCCTTCTTATCAAACTAGGGTTTTGTCAAGCAAACTGAAACCATGGAGAGTGAGAAGAAGAAGTACAATAAGGGGGGTATTGTCTCTATATTTGAGCCATCCAATAAAGGAGATCAATGCTACATAATTCATTAAGAATTAATTTGAAGACATTGGTTGCCTAGGGTTTTGTGAAATAATACAAGAGGTGGGATGCCTTGCTAAGTTGACCAACCTCTTTTCCACCAATTTCAGTCGTGATAAGACCACAATAGAAGGGATTGACTTCATCATATCAGTATATTTCATAGCATCAGCCACATGTATCCCTAACCAAGTAGAGATTATGTTTGAAGGGATGGATTTGGACATTGAAAACTACAAGGTCTTCTTGAAACCACACTATGAAGATGCTCCCACACATATTTTTTCTTTGAGATAGTTGTTGGATAGATATGGTCCATTGATGAAGATGATTATGAACTAATTTACATCTGAAGGGACATTTTCAAGGTTGTATCACTATTGCATAAGTTTGTTGATGCATTTCACTTCCATCAAACCATTAAACCTACCCCACTACTTATTCAAGAGCTTAGTCAAGATGATTGAGAAAGTACAGAGAAAATGGAAAGATCACCAACAAAGTTTGTTTCATCATGGTTTGGTCAAAATCATTGTCCTTCTTGATCTTTCACAAGTTAATATATCATGGGAGAGATTCATGCAATTAGTTTCCTTTATGCCTAAAACTAGTCAACCTATGATTCAAAGCACACCATGAGCACCATCAAGGCCACAGGAGGTTGGCTTATCTAGAAAACCCTAAAAAATCAAACCCTATTGTGCTAAATACATAGACGAAGATCTACTTATTCTCTAGTCGCTTCCATCGACTGTGAGATTATTGTTGAGAGAGCCCTCTCTGATTTGGTAGGGCTAGCTACCAAGTACAAAGTTGGTTTGAGGTTACCTCCTTGGCTTCCTTTCTCAGCCTTGGGACACTAAGGAGTGCTAACCTTTTTGGCACCATTTCCAAGGAAGCGAAAAGTCACATTTTCCCTTGGTGTGAACGACAAGGATTAGATTTGATTTTCTAGTGGTGGACAACAGTCAGACACATATGAAGGCTGAACTATTCACCTGGCGACTCCAATTAACTTTCAACCTGATTTGAAGACTCTACTGGTAGCCAGATCAAGGAAGCAAGGTGAGTTATATATCTGTAAGGTATGCCTGTTTAAAATGAAATCACATTCTAGGATTTCCAAATCGCATGCCTTCTGTATATCGGCATACTAATCATCCAAAGTTAAAAGATGAGAAAGGAGATGATGATGCTCTTCAATTAGTTAAATTTCACATGCATGTGCATAAACTAAAGGTTCAATTTCATGAAGACTATCTCATGAAGATGTTCATGGTTACTGTGGAAGGAAAAGCGAGATATTGGTATGAAGGACTGCCATTTTCATGTCTATGTTCCCTGAAAGATTTTCACGTACCATTTTTTAACAAATACCGAGAATCTCATACTTCTTTGTGTTTCGTTGAGAACTATTGTCAACATTTTGAGGATTTCGTTGAAAATATGGAAAATTCTTATGGTGATGAGGAATTCATGGATGAAGAGATCCTTGAAGCCTTTTACGAGAACCCTTTTCATCACCAAGAGGAAAAACCTTTTTCTTTATTGGATGAAAATGAAATTAAGTAAGACTTTAATGATGACATTTATGATTAGCTTCTGAATTTGATGATAATTTGCAGAAACCTTCTCTATCTTTTCATGATCAAGAATATGAGAAATTTTTCAGACAAGAAAGGGAAATAGACATTCCATTGGTTTATTCATCTTCTAGGTCAATGATTGAGGAAAAGTAGATTACAAATTCTTTTGAAAATTCTTATTTTCACCAACATGAGAATACAACCCAAGACGATGGGATTGAAAGGGTATGTGACATAGAATTGCATCTTGTTGTGTCAGTTGTGGAAGAGTGAATTGAAGGTAATATTTTCCAAATATTTTATGAATCTATTGCTCTAGAAACTCTTAATTCAGATTCACATGAAGAATTACTCATGAATCCATTCCTTCGTGGAGATATGCATGTAGTTTCAGATTTTGAGGATGCTATGCTTCAAATTGACCATCATAAGTTGCAGGAAAGTAGTGAAAAAGAAGAGGTTATTTTAGAGTCTATTACCAATGGAAATCTTCCTCCAGGTTTAGAAAATGAAGAGTTTATTGAAGAAGAGGAGTTTGTCCCGGATCCCATGCATGTGGACACTTATACTGTTGAGAAGGTGGTTGCCTTAAATGTAGATTTTCAAGAACACGCTTCTCTTTTTCCTTATGCAAGTGGAAAACTTGATGAAAATATTGTCTTATTTCATTTAGACAAATATTTTGCATTGGAAAATGAACGGAATGCTTTCATTTCTTCTGGATTTCAAGACACAATAATGTTTTAGAATATTGAGGATCCTTTTACTGATTTGTTGCAACCATATGGGAAGATGACTTTTCTTGTATTTATGGATCATAAACACATGTTTAGTGGACACTTGGAGTTTCCTATTTTTTTATTTTTATGCCTTGTTGAGGAAAGTGTGCGTATGATTCAAGTAAGTAGCCATTTGTTGGACTGGTTACACTTGAGGTATCATATCAAATGATTGTATATATAACTTAAGCAGGTGGGCGGTTACCAATAGGATTTGAAGCCGGAGGTGAAAGCCCTAAGATCTTGTTGGTCTGCTGCCATATGTAAGTCACGCCAGATTCAGTTTTTCTTAAGTTTAGTTAGTCAGTCATTTGAGTGTCAATTGTTTTATTTTGACTTTGTTGCCTAATGGACGAGGCTACCTGGTCTATGATGTTCTCTACACCTCCTAAAGGAGCTGCCATCCCTAGAAGGAGTCAATGTTAGTGCCTATTTGTCACCAGTGATCAAATGTACTATTTTAATTTCATTTTATATGGTCCTAGGTTAAATTGTTATAGTTTCAAATCTCGCTCGCTGCCTAGCTCGCTACACTTGTGGTGCCTTCATTGTGTTTTTGGAAAAGGAGGAAAGTCTAAGCATCCAAAGTGCTTCACTCAACATTCAATGGGTTACAGGGACTCCAAATGAAGTACTTTATCCTTTACTACATCTCTCATGCATTCATTTCCCTAAAAGCTCATTGCAAATCCCTCTCCTAGGGTTTTGGCTCGCTTTTGGTTTCTCAAAGTTTTTGCTTCATCTCAGTAAACAAAATCTCTAGTTTCACTGCTCTATCACCCTCATAGACACCTTATATACCTCTAACAAAAATTTACCATACCCATTCCCTTTATCTCCCCCATTTTCCCCACAAACCCTATCCCATGACATGTTTTTGCAAATTTCTGGGTTAAGATTGTGTTCTTGCATTTTTCCATCTTCCCCTCACCCATTTCAAGACATTCCACTTCCCTAGCCTCCCTAATAGCTACCCCTACCCCCTAGAATTTTCCCACAAATTTCCCTAATCCTTATCAACTCCATTCCCTTCCCTAAACTAGCTTCCCTTTTTCCCCCGTTTTCCCAATGCTACCCTATCCTTCTTTCCTATCAAACTAGGGTTTTATCAAGCAAACTAAAACCATGGATAGTGAGAAGAATAAGTAACATAAGGGGGGTATTGTCTCTAGAGTTGATCCATCTAATATGAAATAGATCAATGCTTCATCATTCATCAATAAATCATTTGAAGACACTAGTTTCCTAGGGTTTTGTGAAAGAATACAAGAGGTAGGCTTCCTTACTAAGTTGAT
Source organism: Pinus tabuliformis (assembly GCA_031772625.1). Lineage (NCBI taxonomy): Eukaryota > Viridiplantae > Streptophyta > Pinopsida > Pinales > Pinaceae > Pinus > Pinus tabuliformis. The sequence continues at coordinate 1,339,300,701 of CM062820.1, forward strand.
CACCCTCTTTTCCACCAATTTTTGAAGAGATAAGACCACAATAGCAGGGATTGGCTTGATCATATCATAAGACCACTTAGCTTCAGCCACAGGTATCCCTAACCAAGGAGAGATTTGGTTTAAAGGGATGGCTTTGCACATTGAAAACTACAAGGTCTTCCGGAAACCACACTATAAAGATGCTCCCACATACATTTTTCCTTTTAGACATTTGTTGGATAGATATGCTCCATTGATGAATATGATCATGAAATACTTTACAGGTTAAGGGAGGTTTTCAAGGTTGTATCACTATCACATAAGGTTGCTGATGAATTTCACTCTCATAAAACCATTAAACCTACCCCACTACTTATTCAAGAGCTTAGTCAAGATGACGGAGAAAGTAGAAAGGAAATGGAAAGATCAAAAAAAAAGTTTGTTTCATCATGGTTTGCTCAAAATCATTGTTCTTCATCAGCTTTCAGATGTTAATATTTCATGGGAGACATTCATGCAATCAACTACCTTTATGCATACCACTAGTCAACCTACCAGTCAAAGCACTTCATCAGCACCATCAAGGCCACATGAGGTTGGCTTATCTAGAAAATTCTAAAAAGTCAAACCCTGGTGTCCTAAATACCTAGCCTAATATCTACTTATTCTCTAGTCACTTCCATTTACTGTGAGATTGTTGTTGAAAAAAACCTCTCTAATTTGGTAGGGCTAGCTACCAAGTCCAAAGTTGGTTTGAGGTTACCTCCTTGGCTTCCTTTCTCAGCCTTGGGACACTGACGAGTGCTAACAAAAGTTATACTTAGATGAAAGGGAAAAATAATTATATGATCTAAATATGGGATACTTGACATATGATTAGTACACTAGCAAGTTCTTGCAGCTACTGAGGTATGTGCCTTACCTCAAGGAGGTCAAGGCCAAGATTTAGAGATTCACTAGTGGGTTACGGATGGAACTCAAAGACAAAATTGAGTTTGATGAGCCTAGATCATTGGAGGAGGCCATCCAAAAGCTAAAGCATTGCAATGAACAATCAAAGAGCGGATCTGAGACTAAGTTGGATTGGAAGGGTAATGTAAAGAAAAAAGGAAATTGGGACAAGAAAATAGTAATACCTCATGATTCGGGTAATAAGGAGAACATAACACCACCGAACAAGTTCAATGTATTTAAAAAAGGACAAGGACATCAATCAAATGAGAACAACAAGGATGTGGGTTGGAAGCCTATAAAGTTTTGTACTTGTGTCAAAGATCATCGTAGCAGAGATTGTCCACATAATCAGGGTGGTAGGCCTCAGATATATAATGTATAGGAGGCACAGACTGTTTGGGATGGTGGTCAAATTGTTCCTCATATTTATGCATCATTGGACAACAAACATGCAGACCATCAAACATCTATCATTGAGATGGATAGTAAGATTTTTGGTCAAGTTATTTCTATTTTGATAGAACCTGGACCTAATTATATCTATATTAATCCTGACTTGGTGGATAAGTTTGGTTTGAGTATGGAATTGCACACAAAATCTTGGTTAGTGAAGTTGGCTATAGATACAAAGAAGTGAGTTCATCATTGGCTAAGATATTGTGCATTTGATTTGAATGGTATGCCTATCGTAGCACATTTGAATGTATTACCATTGGGATCATGCAATATGTTGTTAGGCATGGATTGGTTGTATCTTCATAGGACCAAGGGGGATTATTATGACAATTCCATTGAGTGCTTGGATGACAATGAGGAACCAAGGGTCTTATAGGGAAAGAAGAAAGCCAAATCAGATACGATGGTGATGGCTATGAAGGCAAAACATAGTCAACAGAAAAGGGTGTGCATTATTTGAAGTGCACATTTCTAGTGCCAAATGTAAGGAAGTTGAGGATGCAGATGTTTTGAGAAGGTACCCAATTCTACAAAAGTTCTAGGATGTATTTATCAAGGATATTTTACAATTGCTACCTCACAAAGAGGTAGAATTTTCTATTGAGTTGGTTCTAGGGGAAGCTTAGGCATCAAATGAACCTTACATGATGAGTACACCTTGGTCAGTCGAGTTGAAGTTGCAGTTGAGGGAGATGTTGGATAAGGGATACATTAGGCCAAGTGTATAACCATGGGGTGCACTAATATTTTTTGTGAAGAAGAAGGATGGTAATCTCATATTATGCATTGACTACAAGTAGTTGAATAAAGTTACCATCAAGAAAAACTATCTACTACCAAGGATTGACGACTTGTTCGATCAATTGAAGGGAGATGAGTTGTTCTCGAATATTGATGTGAGATCCAGATATCACCAAGTAAGCATTAAAGAGGAGGACATTTAAAAGACAACTTTCCAAATGAGGTATGTGCGTTATGAGTTTTTTGTAGCTCCATTTGGTTTGATTAATGCTCCAACTACATTTATGTGTTTCATGAATAGTGTGTTGCATCCGTATTTGGATAAGTTTGTTATTTTTTTAATTGATGACATATTGCTATATTCTAAAAATGTGGAAGAGAATGTTGATCATTTAGCAGCAACGCTGAGGTTGTTGATAGAATAAATGGTAATCTAATCCTAGGAAGTGTAGTTTCTTCCAGACTGAGGTACATTACTTGGGACATGTTGTCTCCAAGGAGGGAATTGCAATAGATCCATAAATGATAAGGGCCATCATGGAGTGGGTAGCTCCTAGAAATGTATATGAGGTGAGATCCTTCATGGGGTTGGGAGATTATTACCGGAGGTTCATCAAGAACTTATCACAAATTTCTTATCCTATCACATCATTATAGAGAAAGGGTATGCAATTTGAATGGACATAGCAGTGTGAGGCTAGTTTTGATCATCTCAAGCAACTGTTGACACATGCAAGAGTGTTAAAGATTTCATATCCAGGAAAAGAGTTTGTAGTATGTATAGATGCTTGCAAGAAAGAACTTAATGGATTCCTTATGCAAGATGGACAATTGATATGTTATGAGTCATGAAAACTAAATGAGCACAGGTATAAATACCTCACACATGATCCTAACTTGGCAGCGAATGATACATGCGTTAAATATGTAAACGCACTACCTTCTAGGCATGAGGTTTGTGTTGATGAGTCACCACAATGGTTTGTGACATCTATTTGACCAACCGAACTTGAATGGTAGGTAGGCTTGGTGTTTGGCCACGAGCAGTGAATTCAATTTTGAGATCAGGTATGTCAAAGGTAAAGAGAATAGGGTGGCAGATGCTCTTAGTAGGTGGATATGGGTAAATCACTTAGCAACTATGAGCTCATATGGGACAAACTTACAGGATAGGATCTTACAGGAAAGTCAGAAGGATGCGAACTATATGAATATTAGGCATTGGTTACATGAGAGTACAGGTATAGGTACATGTGTTGGTACAAGTATAGGTGTAGGTAGTGTTGGAAATAATATTGAGAGGGAGGTGAATCAGTATTATCATATCAATAATTTTATTTCCCAAACATATTTATATACGCTACTTCCATGAATTGAACTAGCGTGTACATGCGACTGTGCTTAAATAAACCACCGTATATGCAGAGAACTTGTGATTTAGATAATTATCATGTGTTGAGATTAAACCAGTATATCAGAGGTTTATTAGATAGTGTAGTAAAAGTCGAATAAAGCATCACACATAAGCAACACACATGAACACCAAGATTTAAGGTGGAAACCCAATGTGGGTAAAGACCACCTGCTGTTGTCGTCTCTGTCTTCTTTTAATAATAAGAAAATCTATTTACAATATTGTACTGGTACAAACTCATACCAGTACGTAGTGTTCTACCTGGAAAAGGTTACAACCTTCTCTCATTCTCCAGCTTCTACTGGACGGGAGCTATAACCCACTAGCTCTTGTACTAGCTAATATTTTTACTAGTACATAGGTACCATCCTATAGAAAACTCAACTTTTCCACCAGGGATCACATTTCATGAATTTCAGACTGGATACTCCTAGATCACAAAACCACCATCTGAAGGCCACATTTCATCAAACTTTCACACTGGACCCATCAAATATTTTAAACTTAAACCACATCAACCAATATTCAGTTAATCTAAACAATCATATCACTAACACTAGCACACTATACCGATCCTAGAACCCTGCATCATCATTTAGAGCTAGCAGTAACCTCAAAAATCATGCATTAGAATGTATACGCTACTTGGCTGCACCCAAACTACGTGTATAGGTTACTTCCATTAATTGAAGCTGTGTATACCTTCAAAACTATTGCAAACATAAGCTTTTGAATCAAGTCTGTACCAACTATCAATATACTGAATATCTACTGTCAACTTTCAGAGCCTTACACAGGCAGGGACAAAGATCACTTCTTCTCACTTATACAATCAATCAATCAAATGCCATCCTCCTTACGTATTAAGTTTTTACATTCAGATCTAAGAAGACTTCATTGACGAACAACAATAGAATAACAAAATTTGATCAGATAGTTCAGTCAGATCTGAAAAAGAAGCTTTTATTTTCCATACGCTACTTGAAATAACCGAACCTGTGTGTATGCGCTCTTTGGCCGAGACGAACCTATGTATAGATCTGGAAATATTGAATTAGAACTTTGCTACAATTCCAGACTTCAGACAAACCCAGATCTTGATGGATAACAAGTAAAATAGGTGCAAAACATCAGATCTAGTTTCAACCAATATCAAATCATTCAAGAATAAGTTATTTCATGTCTCATGATCCTGATCCAACATTGAACTCAAGGTGTACATAAATATTTCAGGTTTACTCTGAAACACGACCCTGCAACATAAAATATACTTCAGACAAAGGTATTCCTTAGAATCTTATTGCTTGCACACTTGGCCTAATGATCTTCTCTTCCTTATATACTCTTAGGCCTTTCCCAATATCTTGGACCAAAATCACTTAGGACCAATACCTTGGACCAAATATCTATGGTCAATAACTTTGACCAAATAGCTCAGACCAAATACCTTGGATCAATACTTTGAATCTAAATACCTTGGACCAAAAACTTGGTTTTCCAAAATGTACGCGGTTTTCCTCTTGTGAAAGTGCGTGTATATGCTGTACGCTAATTTTGTTCTATTAACCCACATGTATACACTTCTTGGACAAAGTAAACCAACATATACCTCTCTTTCTTCATTCTTTGGAGTCTGATCTGTAATCCTTTGCTATTGACCTACTGCAGTGTTGAACTATCATCGAAGTGAGTTTCCATCAAGGACAACACATATATCATAATGACAACAATCTCCCCCTTTGGACTTGATGGCAATAACAACACCAAGACACTCTCCCCCTTTGACATCAAGGGTAAAGGGCAGACCGAGATATTCTCTCCCTTTAATATACATTATGATGTCCATGCTCCCCTTGAGTACATGTTGAATTCTTTGATTGAGCTCCCCTTTGTTCATGCTGGGATGCACTGAAATTGTCCATGCTCCCCTTGAGCACATGTAGAGTCTGCAAAAATATTCTCCAAAAGAATAACATGACTCTATAACTCAACTATGTGAGTATGACCTTCCTATCACCAATGACTCATACATACATCCATCTCCCAACCAAGTGGGGATATACCAAATTTGACTCATCCACCCAGCCAAGTGGGGATATACCAATTGTTTATACATGACATAAATAATAAATATTACATCATCCATCTCGTGCAAAGTGGGGATACAAATTACATCATTTGTCCAAGAGGACTCATTCAAATGTATGAGAAGACATATCAGACCCTAGAATTTTACATGCCTTAAGAAAAAAATGGTATAAATATCTAAAGCCATAGCTGGACTCAACAACCATACTGCCAAAAATGTTGAATGTATGTGAAGGATAATGCTCCCCCTGAACCTGTGCTACCTGTGCATTGTTAACAAGTCAATGATCAAGGCATCTTTGTCAGTAAAATAAAAATTAATGAACAAAGAATATTGATAGATAGTAATCATCAATATTAGAGAGAGCACCCATATCAGAGCCTGCACCACTATTTTTCCTGTCTAAAAAACATATACTCTCCTTGACCCATAGAAACCCACGTGTTTACACGACTATACTTCATGAAACACGCGTATAATAACCTTTCTCTGAAAAATTTGGATGAAACAACAGGATGACGCAACAACTACTCCCATCTTTTCTGTGAGATATGCAAATGTTTCTCTAGGTAATGGTTTAGTCAATATATTATCAACTTGTTATTTGGAGGGAACACACTCCAATTTGACCGTTTGTTCAAGCACTTGTTCACATAGAAAAATGGTACTTGATGGCTATGTGCTTGGTCTCGGAATACATGAATGGATTCTTTGAAACACTGATGGCACTTGTATTAACACATAAAATGGAGATAGGTGGAGTAAATGTGATCTGAATGTCTTGCAAAGTTTGCATCATCCAAAGTAGTTGTGTGTAGCAAGATGCAGCAACCACATATTCTGCTTCATTTGTAGATAAAGCAATTGAACTTTGTTTTTTGCTGAACCAAGACACTAACCTGGAACCCATATAAAATGCACCACCACTAGTGTTTTTTCTATCATCAACACTTCCTACCCAATCTGCATCTGTATATGCATGAAGAGTAAGATCTGCATCTCTAGGATACCATAAACCAAAGCCCTGAGTTCCTTGAATATATTTTAAAATTCTTTTGACTGCCTGAAGGTGTGATTCCTTTGGATTTGCTTGGAATATTCCAACTATTCCTACACCATGCATGATGTCGGGTCGAGTACCTATTAGATAAAGTAGACTACCAATCATGGATCTATAAGTTGGTTGATGTACTGTTGCTGATTCATCATTTGAGATGAGACTACATCCTATTACCATTAGGGTACATACAAGTTTAGAATCTTCCATTCCGTACCTTTTCAGGATCTATTTGAGATATTTGGTTTGTGATAGAAAAATACCATCTTTATTTTGTTGAACTTGTAGACCAAGAAAATACGTAACTTTACCAAGCAAGGACATTTCAAATTATTGTTACATTACTGAAGCAAAATTCTAACTCATGGATTCTTCATTGCTACCAAAAATGATATCATCAACATAAACAATAATAATTAGCAATTTATCAGTTTCAATCTTTGTATATAGATTGCTATCTACTGAACCTTTTGTAAAGCCTTGTTGGTGTAGATATTTTTCAAGGCGGTAACACTAGGCCCTTGGAGCTTGTTTTAGACCATAGAGAGCCTTTTTGACTCTGCATACAAGTTTTGCATCATTTGAAAGAATGAATCCTTTTGGCTATTCAATATAAACTTCTTCCTCTAAATCTCCATTAAGGAAGGTTGATTTTACACCCATTTGGTATAATTTGAATTTCTAAAATCTGGAAAAAGCAAGAAACATCCTTATGGCTTCAAGTTTGGAAACAGGTCAAAAGGTTTCTTCAAAATCTATACCTTCTTGTTGAGCATATCCTTTACAAACAAGTATCACCTTGTTTCCAATGACTTCTCCATTTTCATTTAGCTTGTTTTCAAATATCCATTTAGTTACTATAATATTTTTATCATGAGGTCTAGGAACTAACTCCCAGGTATCATTCTTTTCAATTTGCTCAAGTTCTTCATCCATGGAATTTACCCAACATTCATCTTTGCATGATTCATTTACATTTTGAGGTTTGCTGCAAGAAAGTAATGCTAGATAGCTTGAGGTCCCTGTAATAGTTCTTCTTGTCTATACACCTGTCTCTTTTTCCCCTAAAATTTGAGTTTCTAGACAATTTTTCTAAACATACTTGGACGGAGTCTTTTCTTCTACCATTATCTCTTCTTCTAGTGCTTCATTGGTTTCTTCTTAATATATCATTTTGATTTGATGTGGGAAAATAATCCCCATCTTCTTCATTTTCTTAAGCTTCTATTGATTTTAGCTGTTTTGGATTTATGCATGCTTCATCAACTACAACATCAATGCTTTCAAAAAATTTCCCAAGTCTTTTATTATAGCATTTATATCCTTTACTTCTGGAGGAATAACCAAGAATAATACCTTCATCTGATCTAGGTTCAAAATTACCAAGTTTTTCATCAGTCCTTTTGATAAAGCATTTTCTTCCAAAAACTTTAAAGTATTTTACAATAAGAGTCTTGCCATACCCATCAAAGCAGTGGGAGCGGCGGGAGCGGAAGAAACGCGGCGGTCAGGGTTCCTCAGCAAGCAGAGTTTGATTCATATGGAGAGTGGCAAGGGAGGGAGCTTAGATCCCTCCTACAAAGATGCCGTAGCTAGCAAAAGGGACCCACTAGAAACAGTAAAAGTGATATGAACTATAGATTCAGAGACAATGAAAAGGAAACAGATGGGACCAGAACAAAAGAAAATAGTAGCACAAAGGACAAAGAGGAAGAAGACAAAATTCTGCATTCAAGAGACAAAAAACTAAAAGGACCTTGCAAACCAAAAGAAGAAATCACTCCCCGAGTAATATTAAATGATCCTGCTCTGCAAGAGCACAGGGAATATATGGGAACCTACGCCATGATTTCTAAATTCATGGGACTATGGCCCACTGAAAAGGCTTTATAGATGTGGATCAAGTATCATTGGAAGCCCAAAGGAAGCATTGACCTACATATGGGGTCAAAAGGATTCTTCACAGTGGTGTTCTCCAACATCGAAGACAAAGACAGAATATTCGAAGGAGGACCCTTTTTTTTTGATACAGCAGGTCTCTATATGAGACCTTGGAAAATAAACTTTGTCCCAGAGAGGGAGACTTTCTCCTCGGTTCCTGTGTGGGTAAGGCTCTACTCTCTACCTCTGGATTATTGGCAAACTGAATTGTTGGCTGCCATTGGTAATAAACTAGGATGCTATATCAAAGCTTCTGAAGCCACAAGAAGGGGAAAATATACCTCCTTTGCTAGAATCTGTGTGGAAATGGATGTATCAAGAGCACTTCTGTATGAAGTTATCTTAGAATTTTTGGATGAGGAGTGGGTGCAGGCGGTCGACTACGAGCATATACCCTTCAGATGCCGAAGATGCCACGAACATGGGCATTTGTTAAGAGACTGCCCTCTCAGCAAAGAAGATAACAAAGAAAAACTCAATACATCGAAGGACACCGAAAGCTTTCAGAAAGTGGCCAGTAAAGGAAGGGGAGGAAAAAAGGGATCAAAACAGCAACACAATAAGGGGAAAAAAGGTAGTCAGAATAAGTTTAAAGTGCTAGAAGAGACTGAAGAAATCACAAGAGAAAATCAATATCCGGAGGAAGATGCTAAAGAAAAAGAAAAGAATGAGGACTTAAATCTCTCTCCAGCCATTTACTCTCTAAAAGAAGTAATGAGAAGTGAAACAGAAATGGAAATAGGCCAGGAAATGACTCAAAGTGAAATAGATCTGGAAGAGCATGAACTACAACAAATCCTCGACAAGGAAAACTTGGATCTGGAAGGATTCCTGATGTAAGGCACCAAAGGAGGATTAGATTCTCTGCCCCAAGATGAATGCAACAGAATATAGCAGTTGTTTTTTATTGAAAACTCAAGAAAAAGGGTAGGAGAAAGGCAATAACATCCACAAACAGGAGCACAAAGGGGTGAAAACAATGAAATTAAATCTAGGATTAGCCACTAGAAATCCAGGACTGAAGAGAGGCAGAAAAAATCAAAATGAGCTCCTGATGGAGTGTGGAAAGCTAATGATAGACTCAGGTAAGATGAAAGATCTAACCAGCGACTCTGTTACCAATCTTTAATTATGAAGTTCATCTCTTGGAATATCATAGGTCTAGGTAGTAAAAGAAAATAGAGAATGCTAAGTAACAAAATGAAACTAGCAATCCCGGACATAATCTTCATTCAAGAAACAAAATTCTCCATTAAAAAAATAAAACAAATCCATAGCAAATGGCCCAGTAAATTTGAGTTTCTAGAAGTTAAAGCAGAAAACATAGTGGGGGGCATTCTTACTCTTTGGAACCCCCAAAAAGTCAATATTGTAGATGCGGAGGCAATGAGAAATTACTTATCAGCTATCATTCAGCCAATGGGGATGTCTGACACCTTCCTAGTTACAAATGTCTATGGTCCTCGGAGAATAAATGAGAAGCTTAGATTTCTGAACTCCCTAGTAGATCTCAGAAGCAGACATAAAGGAATCCCTTGGGTCATTGGAGGAGAATTTAATATGATTAAATCTCTTTCGGAAAAAAAGGAGGCACCAAAATCCTCAGTAGAGAATCATTAGGGTTCAATTCTTTCACAAAAGACATGAAGATGTTTGACTCTGAAATGAAAAACGGTGTTTTTAATTGGAATAACAAAAGAGGAGGTGATGCTCAGGTTGCCTCTAAGTTAGACAAATTTTTTATCTCTAAAAAGTTGATGCTCACAAATTCAGAAATAGCTGCAAGTGTTCTCCCATTCGGAGGCTCTGATCACTGGCCGATTCAATTAGAAATCAAGGGAATTGATGCTCCCAAGAACAGACCATTCAGATTTGAAAATATCTGGCTCTCCCACCCAAATTTTATCAGCAATATTGAGGAATGGTGGTCTGAAGATCTTCAGATTCAGGGCTCCAAAATGTTTCTCCTCCACAAAAGACTAAAGCACATAAAAACCAAACTCAAAGAATGGAACAAGAAGGATTTTGGTAACATTTTTGCAAACAAAAAATCATTAGAGATAAAAATGCAGGTACTAAACTAGGCAATGATCGCAGAAGGTTTTATAAATCCAAAAGGGAGCAAGCTGAAAAACTCAACCTTGATTGGGAGAATTTATGAAAACAGGAGGAAATTTTTTGGAGACAAAATTCCAGAGTTCAATGGCTCAAAGAAGGTGAACGGAACACTAGGTTTTTCTACCATTCCACAATAGCCAATATAATGCACAATAGAATCTCCTCAATATTGAATGAAGATGGGGAGCTTCAGACCACTCACATGAATATCAAAACTGTGATGGTTCAACATTTCAGAGGTATCACAAATGAAAACAATCTAGACAGAGACCATCATGTCAAGGAAATTATAAAGAATATTCCAAGGATGGTGTCTAGAGAAGATAACTTTAACCTAAAAAAACCAGTATCTGAAGCAGAGGTTAGTAGGGTGATCAAAGAGATGTAGAATGGAAAAGCTCGAGGTCCAGATGATTTTAACGTGGAATTTTTCAAAGCCTATTGGAATGTTGTCAACAGGATATTTTGGATGTCGTTGAGGAATCTAGAAGAAGCAGATCCATTTTGAAAGCCCTCAACACCTATTTCATCTCCCTGATCCCCAAACAGGACTTAGCCTTGACTCCTGATAATTTTAGACCCATTGCTTTATGCAATGTTGTTTACAAAATCATTTCTAAGATCCTGGCCAACAGTTCAAACCTCTTCTACCTTCTTTGATTTCTAGGGAACAGTCTGGTTATGTGGAAGGAAGTCAAATCCTGGATAATATTATTTAGGCCCACGAGATCATTCACTCTCTCACCAGCAAAAAGTAGGCTAGTATGATCATGCAATTAGACATTGCAAAAGTGTATGACAAGGTGAACTAGATTTACATCAAAAAGGTCCTTTCAGCATTTGGGTTTGATCATGACTGGATTAGATGGGTTATGGCTATGGTTACCTCACCCAGCTTTTCAATTCTGGTGAATGGTACACCCTTGGAGATCTTCACTCCTTGGAGAGGCCTTAGACAGGGAGATCCTCTCTCTCCCTTTCTTTTCATCCTCGTGATGGAAGGATTGGGCCGAACTATTAAAATTGTTAAAGTTTTAGGAAAGATCAAGGGCCTTCAATTAATGGAGAACGGCCAAGCCTTGACTCATCAACAATTTGTGGATGACACCATGCTGCAGGGTATCCCCACATTCAAGGAAGCTATAGAGTACAAAAAAAATCTTAAATGACTTCGCCCTCGCTTCAGGTATGCAAGTCAATATCTCCAAATCAAAATTTTTTTTCTTTAACACTACCATTGCTATTCAAAGGAACATCTCCAGAATTCTGGGCTTCCAAAGGAAGGTCCTCCCTTCTAAGTATCTGGGCATCCCCCTCACGGATAAGCGAGTGCGCAAAAGTATCTGGGAACTGGTGCTCAACAAGATGTAAGACAAGATCAAAAGATGGACTTTTAGAGCATTGAACCTTACTGGTAGATTGATTTTGATGAAGGAAATTCTTCAATCCATCCCTATTTTCTTTCTATCAACCCTGCCAGCTCCTAAAGGGGTTTTACAGCAACTCAGGATCATTGAGAGAGACCTTCTGTGGGGCAAGGAGGAGACAAAAAGGAAATGGGCCCTTGTTTCTTGGGATAAAATCTACAAACCTAAAAGTCATGGAGGCCTAGGCTTAGATGATCAGGAGATTCTAAGTAATGTTATAGGAGCTAAACTCTGGTGGAGATGGGTTAAAGAACCAGAGGCACAATGGGCTAAAACTTGGAAAGAAAAATATGTCAGCTCCTGGCAAACAAGTGATCTCATTAGAATGTCAGGGAACATAAAAGGCTCTCACATCTGGAATAAGTCCTGGGATAACAGAAGCCTAGTTCAGAGCAATAGCTTCTGGGAAATCAGACCAGGTGAACAAGCTCTCTTATGGGAAGATAAATGGCAACAAGAACCAATGTTGTTAAGGGAGGACTTTATTAGCATCAAGTAGGAAACTAATTCCTAAGGACTAATAAAAGTCAGGGATTTCTAGAATCTTCCTCATGATACTGAGAAATGGAGAAGCTGGAGGAAAATAAAATGCAGCAGGGATGGCCCCATAAAGGAAAAAACAGAAGAGCTTATGAAAATTTTAGAACAAAGAAAGATTTTGGTCACAGATGGGCAGGATCAGTTAAGATGGGGATAAAAAAAAGAAGGCATCTTTAACATCCATTAAGCAAAAAGAATTACCCTTAACCTAGATCCCTGCGTTTCGGCAAAGTCCTAGCAAAAACTTTGGAACCACCAAGGATGGATGAACATCAAACTGTTTATGTGGTTAGTTCATTACAAGAAATTATTAACTTTGGATAACATTCAGAAGAGGGGGGTTATGGGGCCCTTTAGATACCCATTATGTGAGGCTTAAGAGGAAACAATAGAGCACATTCTCAACAACTGTACCTATATCAACTGTTTGTGGGATTCTTTCAACATCATTTTTCAACAGACAGACAGAGATAAAGGTAGCATCATTAATACCCTGAACAAGTGGAGAAAATTTTTTTTAGGGAATGATATCCTTAATTTTCCCTGGACCTTGACACTAAGCTTCATTATCTGAAATGTTTGGAAGGAAAGGAATAAAATAATTTTCAAGGATGAAAAAACTACTACCATTTGCCTGTTGTAATTAATCTTAAAGCAGATTAAAGAGACAGTCTCCACCACTGTGCACAATCACCCCTCGAATCCTCCCACTGCATGAGATTTGAGAACTCTTAAGCAACTGGAAATTCATGAGATTATACTCCAGGGTCTTAGCAAAAAAGTAAGAGTGTTGGAAAGGGAAAAGGAATTCTGTCATCCTCTACCAAAAGGTTATCTGAAATGCAACATTGATGGGGCTTCAAAAAGCAACCCAGGAATTGCAGGTTATGGAGGTGTGTTAAGAGATGATGAAGGAAAAATATTTTTCACTTTCCACTACCATTTAGGAAAATCCACCAACAACATGGCTGAATTAATGGCGTTGGAACAATGTTTGGAGCTGCTTAAACTCAATCACAGCTACAATGTTCTTATAGAAGTAGACTCCAAGATTTCTATAAATGCAGTTAAGAAAATCAGCTATGGAATAGCACCTAAAAGGGTATCTAATAGTGGAGACTTATACAAGTTTACCAGAGAATCTATAAACATCTCCAATGCCTTCAAACGATTAGCTTTAATCATGTTCGGAGGAAGGCCAATAAACTTGTAGATCTATTGGCCAGCCGAGTAATTAATATCGAGTGTAGAATAGACATGAAATGGTAGGAAATGCCTCTTAGCAAGCTAAAAGCCATCTACGAGGCTCAAGCCATAGAGGATAAGGAAATTTATGATTATTGGGCTCGCGGGGTTGGAAATGATTAATTGAAGATAGTGAGATGGATTTCAATGCTCTTTAAAGTGAGTGTAATGGCAACCACTATTCCTTTTTCATGGGAGAGCTCCTTTTCCTTTCTAGATTCTAGGTTCAGAAGTGGAGAATCAGTAAGCGAGGGAGGAATCACAGTTCTCTCAGCAGGAGGGATTTTCCATTTTTTTGGGTTTGGATGGATAAACTGCTTCACTGGTGGTTTTCACCTGTTCACACCGCTTTCACCCGGGAAGTGGTTTTTTATTTTTCAGAGCGATCATAATCAGATTCCTACATGTGGCTGGGAGGTGGTTTGGGAAACCGCCCTTCCCCGCTCACTATCACGTGGTCTTTTTGTTCGGTGTGATATAAATCTCCATCGTAGGATGCAACTAAGGTTAATCAACGGCCTTGCTTTTCCCTGTAGATTGGAGGTTTGGTCCCACCAAAATTTGGATGTCTTATCGGTGCGTGGTTAACCTCATCCATCAGTTTGATTGCGGATTGTACGGCCCAGATTGATGGGATCTTCCGCCAGGTTTTTTTTTTTCTCTGTTCAGCTTAATGGTTAGCCCTTTGGGCTTTTTCTAAGGCTTCTCGTCTCCTCGGCAGCGGGCAGATTTTTGTTCATATTGTAAACTATGTGTTCATTTAATGCAATAGAAGGACCGACATTTGCCTTAGCAAAAAAAAAAGAGTTTTCCATACCAAAATTCATGTGGAGTTTGAGTGCTATTTACCCAAACATTTGCTTTGTTGAGAATAGTTATGGTAGCGAATGCTGCTTCACCCCAGAAGGTTGTAGGAATTCCAAATTCATCTAGCATAGCTCGAGCCATTTATTGAACTATTATGTTCATTCTTTCTACCACACCATTTTGTTGAGGAGTCTTTGTGGTGGAGAATTGCTTTTTTATTCCATGTTGTTCACAAAAGTCAAAGAATTCATCCGATATGAATTCCCCTCCTAGATCAGATCTGAGGCATTTGATTTTTTGATCTGATTCATTTTCAACCAAAGCTTTGAAGGCTTGGGACTTTTCAAATGCTTCATCTTTATGCTTTAGAAGACCTATCCAACAAATTCTGGAAAAATCGTCAATGAACAAAATGAAGTATTCTTCTCCACAAGGTGAACTTTTTGTTGATGGTCCACATAGATCAGTATGGACAAGTTCAAGAGGCTTACTTGTTGACCCTTCTTTTTCCATGAAGTGAACCCTGTTTTTCTTACCAATTTGACATGGTTTGCATATTGGATTTTTTACGAATTTTTATATCTAGAAGATCACGAATAGCGTTGAGTCTGCATGCTTTTCTTATTTGAGAAAAGCTTAGATGTCCCAATCTTCTATTCCATAGCTAATTTTCATCATTTTTTCTTAGATAGCACTACTTTTTTCCTACCTTGAGTATGTATAAGTTGTTTGGAGTTCTTGTACCTTTGATCATGGTCTCTCCTGTATCAAGCTCATGAACAACACATCCGTTTGATCAAAGCACCACTTCATTTCCTTGATCACACATTTGACTGACACTCAACAGGTTATGCTTTAAAATGTCTACATACATAACATTTCCAGCTTTAACCTTTTCTTTCAAGAAAACGGAGCCCTTACCTTTTATGACAACAGGAGTGTCATTTCCAAATGAGACATTCTTTTCCTTTTCTAAGGCATTATATGAGTGAAGTTTTTCTTTGTCACCTGTCATGTGTTTTGAGCATCCACTGTCGATGTACCACTGATTTTCTTGTCCTTCTGCATAAAAGGATATACCACATCTTTTTGTTTGATATTTTTTCCTTCTCCATGTCATGGGATTTAATGGCATTTTCTCCTTTTGGGATGTTTGCCGAAATTTTCTCCTGCATTCAGATTCTTCATGACCAAAGTTGTTACAGATTGAGCATTCTATTTCATTTTCAAGAGGGGAAAAATTATTATAGGAACTTCTCTTGATTCCTATTACATTCCTTTGATTTTCTACTTCTCTAGTCATGATGGTTTTGTAAGCAACACATTGAATAGCTTTGTGCCCGAAATTATGACATCAAAAACATTGCCCATTTAAAGAAGTTCCTGCAACTATCGAATCTATTAAAGTGGTGATTGTAGTTTCTATTGATATTAATCTTTGGAGCAAATTGTGTATGACTTGCCTAAGTTTGTTTGTGGCTTCTATTCATCCTTGGAGTAAATTGAGTATGATTTACCTAGTTATCTGCTTTATTCCTTTGCTGGCGATTGTCATACTATTCCCTGGTCTTTGCTGCATCAAGGTAGCTTTTGGTGGAGGTTAACGACTTCTATGATTGAGATGATTTTTCAGGATATCTAAGACTTGTATTTATCAGAGGAGAATGTTGAACTTTGATAATTCCATTTAAAGTTTCTAATCCTTTAGCAAATCTAATATTAGGAGATTTCATTTTCTCACGATCCTTTCTTACATCCATAATTTCACAATCTAGTTTTTCATTGTGTTTTTCCTTTTCAGCAAGTTGGTATGTCAAGGTATTTTTAATCATATTCCTTTCTTCTAAACAGATTTTTAGTCTATATATTTCTTCATGAAAGTCTTCCACTTCTAAAGCGTCCCAAAAATTATCATCGTCATAATCCATGAGAAGTCTATAATCTTGTCTAGTTTCATCTTCATCACTATTAGATAAACCATCGCTATCTTCATGAGTATAGTAGCTCCTTTTATTCACAACGTGTTTTCTATTCCCTTTTTCATATTCCTTTCGTTTTTCATATTTATCTTTATGAGGACATCTGGCAGCGTAATGACCGACTCTTCGAGAAGCAAAGCATTTGAAGGGTAGCTTAACTATAAACCTTCCAAAACCTCGTTGAAGCTTATTGACAAATTTTACCTCATCTTCTTCTTCTGAAATATGTCCTGATTCAATGTGTTCTTCCTTTTGTTTTGCTGAAGCTTTAAATGCGGCTTATCTCATATCTGATGGTCCTCCTTTTCTCATCTTAAAGGAAGTTAAGATTCTATGAAGCTGTGTCATAGTGATATTCTACAGATCCTGTTTTTCTTCTATGGTAGACACTTTAGACTCAAATTTAGTAGACAAGGATCTCAAAACTTTCTCAACTAAGGTAACTTCCTTTATTTTTTCACGCAGATTCTTCATACTATTAGCAACCTCATCTATACGTAAGAAGTAACTAGCTATACTTTCATCGATATGAATCTTAAGAGTTTCATACTAAATTCTGAGAGTCTAAAGCTTAGCACGTTTTACCTGAGAGTCTCCTTCGTAGCTCAGAATGATTGTGTCCCATATTTCTTTGGATGATTTAAGTTGCATGACTTTCACAAACTATGATTGTGATAGACTTCCTAGTAAAGTATCGACAGTTTTGGCAGTGGTTTCATATTGCTTTTTACCTGCCGCATATATAGGAATTGCTGTTGGAAATGTATATCCTCCTTCCACAATTTCCCAGGCAGTCATTCCAAGTGATTGTAGATAGGTTGTGGTTCTTATTTTCCATTAAACAAAGTTGCTCCCATTGAAGATTGGTGGTCTCATGGATCCCATGCTTTCTTGATTATTCATGTTGATGGATCTCTCTTCAAGTGATCAAGCTTCTTCTGAAGGACCTGCTCTGATACCAATTGTTGGAAATAATACTAAGAGAGGGGTGAATCAGTATTATCAAATCAATAATTTTATTTCCCAAACATATTTATATATGCTACTTCTGTGAAGTGAACTAGTGTGTACACACGATTTTGCTTAAAGAAACCAGCGTATATGTAGAGAACATGGGATTTAGACAATTATCATGTCTGGAGCTTAAACTAGTATATCAAAGATTTATTAGATAGTGTGGTAAAAGTAGAATAAAGCATCACACATAAGCAACACACATGAACACCAAGATTTAAGGTGGAAACCAAATGTGGGTAAAAACCACCTGCTGCTGTCATCTTTGTGTTGTTTTAATAATAAGAAAATATGTTTACAATCTTGTACCAGTGCGGACTCATACCAGTATGTAGGCTTCTACCTGTAGAAGGTTACAACCTTCTCTCGTTCTCCAACTTCTATTCGAAGGGAGCTACAACACCCTAGCTCTTGTACTAGCCAATATGTTTACTAGTACGTAGGTGCCAACCTACAAAAAACTCCACTCTTCCACCAGGGACCACGTTTCATGAATTTTGAGACTTGATACTCCTGGATCACAACACCACCATTTGAAGGCCACATTTCATCAAATTTTAACACTAGACCCATTAAAGCTTTTAAACTTCAATTATATCAACCAATATTTAGTTAATCTAAAAAATTAGATCACTGACACCAAAACACTATACTGAACCCAGAACCCTACATCATCATTCAGAACCAGTTGTAACCTCAAAAATCATGCGTTAAAATGCATACGCTACTTGGCTGCACCCAAACTGAGTGTATACACTACTACCATTAATTGAACCTGCGTATACCTTCAAAACTACTGCAAACATAAACTTTAGAATCAAGTGTATACCAACTATCAATATACTGAATATCTACTGTCAACTTTTAGAGCTTTACACAGGTAGGGACAGAGATCACTTCTTCTCACTTATACAATCAATCAATCAAATGCCATTCTCCTCATGTATTCAGTTTTTACATTCAAATATAAGAATACTTCATTTACAGACAGTAGTAAAATAATAGAATTTGATCAGATAGTTCAGTCAGCTCTAAAAAAGAATATTTTCTTTTGTATATGCTACTTGAAAGAACCGAACCTGCATTTATATGCTCTTTGGACGAGACGAATCTACGTAAAGATCTGAAAATATTGACTTAGAACTTTGCTACAATTCCAGACATTAAACAAACCCAGATCTTGATGGATAACGAGTAAAATAGGCGAAAAACATCAGATCTAGCTTCAACAAATATGAAATCATTCAGGAATATCTTATTTCATATCTCATGATCCTGATCCAACATTGAACTCAAGGTGTACATAAATATTTCAGATACAGTCCTGAACACAACCCTACTACATAAAATATACTCCAGACAGAAGTATCCCTTAGGATCTTATTGCTTGCACACTTGGCCGAATGATCTTCTCCTCCTTATATAGTCTTAGGCCTTTCTCAATACCTTGGACCACAACCACTTAGGACCAATACCTTGGAGCAAATACCTAGGGTCAATATCTTGGACCAAATACCTTGGAACAAATACCTTGGATCAATATCTTGGATCAAAATACCTTGGACCAAAAACTTGGTTTTCCAACATGTACATGCTTTTCCTCTTGTCAAAGTGCGTGTATAATTTGTATGGTACTTTTGTTCTGTTAAGCCGCGTGTATACGCTTCTTGGACAAATTGAACCAGCATATACCTCTCTTTCTTCATTCTTTGGAGTCTGATCTATAATCCTTTGTTGTTGACGTGTTGCACTATTGAACTGTCATTTGAGTGAGTTGCCATCAAGGACAACACCTGTATGATAATGCGAACATGTAGTAGTATAGGTACAGGTACAGGTAGTGGAACAAGTACAGGTAAAGGTGCAGGTGCAGAGGATGTGGACTATTGCCATACAGTAGATGGATTGGTTAGATTCAAAGATAGTATATATATGTCAGATAGCAGTGAGCTCGAGAAGGGGATCTTGAGGGAGTTTTATACGAAACCATATTCGAGTTACCTAGGCTATCAAAAGATATTGACTGCAGTGAAGAAATTTTATTACTGGCCGAATTTGAAGAAGGATGTAGCAGAGTTTGTGCCTCGTTGTTTCAATTGTCAACATGTGAAGGCGGAGTGTAAGCATCTAGGTGGACTAATACAATCAATTACAATTCAAAAATGGAAATGGGAGGTCATTTCCATGGACTTCATCAGAAGTTTGCTGAGAATGGTTAGGCAACATGATTCTATCATAAGTTTTGTTGAAAATTTGACAAAGGTTGTGCACTTCATTCTAGTGAAGTCTACATTATCAACTAGCAATGTGTTGAAGCCTCGAAAATCATTGCTACAACATGGGGGAAAGCCACTGGGTCCAGACCTTGATTGGCAACTCCTTTTCCATTTGGTGTAGTGGCTCCGACTAGGGATAACGGGACAAGTTTCCCAAAAAGAGATTTTGGTAGTGTTCGTGGGTTGATATATGATGTGACGGGGGAATGATTTAGCTAAGTGTAATCTAATCTAAACTATTAATCACATGCATATATCCTAGTTCTAAACACTATCTAGCTATAACTATACTAGGGAATAAAAGCAAAATATGCGATCTACAATAATGTCCTATAGCAATTGGTAATAAAGATCATTCAACTGCAATAAGAAATGAAATCGTTTAACAATAATCATTTTGGATAAATAGTTAGCCAAAACAATTGCGAAATATATATCACATATAGAATTGTTCATGTATTCAGCAGGAAATTAAAGCCAACACCATACAAAAGTTCAGTAATGCTAACTGAAATTCAAATTTTCATAGATAAAGCAATTGAAGAAAAAAAATTATTGCCTGATACATAAATAAAACAAAACCACAAGATAAATGTACCATTTGTAATATGTTTTGTTCATGTGTTTTAGCAATATCGATCTAATTCCAGCCAATCCAACATCACCTAAGAGTGAAGAAGTGCAATTTCAGTAGAACGTGCTAGATATAAAAGAAAATAGATCATGTTCCAATCATTCTACCAGAACCTCCTCAAAGGTATAAAAGTGCATGTTTTGAAGAATGTTTCTGATAAAATTTCTAGACTTCTCTCTAAATGCATGAGAGGGGTTTAAATATTAAAACTATAGGTCCTAAAATAGATTATTACAAAAACATCTGAGGAGGTTTAAATGACCTTCCTCAGATTATGTGAAATGAAACTAAAATAGAAATAAAATAAGGTGACTAACTCCTTTGCATTTGATCCTTAAGATTGCAGATATCCGTCATTGGTTTGAGTTGTTTTAGTTGGTCGATCGCATATTTCAATTGTCTAGTAAATACGACATCCATCAGTTCCGACACCATTTTCTATGTGGAAGTGGTTAGGCATCACAAGTTCATCCACTAGCTATATGGATTGACTAAGAATTGCTAGTACAATTCCAAGGTCAGCTTTCTCATTTGTCTGATTACCTCCTACCTTTCCTTTGCTACTTGTCTCCATTGCTTCTCCAGTTGATTGGCATTTGGAAGAAATTCTTGTATAGATTCTGCAACCAGGTTGGTTCCATGTAGATTTTTGTTAATGGCTTCAATTATGTTGTTTGTTGCTGCTGCCATGACTGTTGCTACCCTTTCTGCTTGCCTGAGCTGAGAATCCCAGTCTGCAAATAGAACTTCTTTTGTGATTCCTCCAGTTTTAACAAACCAGCCTTTCTCCTATCTTTTGATTCTTACCAGGTAATAAAGTCAGAAATCCTTTTATGGATTTCGTCATACTCAAGCCTCATGTCGACGACTTGGCTTGTTATCCTATCACTAATCTCGCAATAAGGACCTGCTTGCGAGATTTCCTGGCACAGAAGTTCCTTTTGTTGCATTAGTTGGGTGTTAAGGCTAAGTGCTTCTTTTACAAACTAATCAATTTGTAGACTATCTTTATACTTCTCTATCATAGCTTGAACTCATGGATCGTTTTCTACTATGTTAGTTTGATGTTGTATTCGCATTTGTTCAAACTCCTGCTATAGTTGGCAATTTGTAACTTCACTTGTTGGTTATATTTTTCTTGCTCTAATTGTTGTTCTGACAACTGGATCTTTTCTTCCTTTTCTCTTAGTATCATTTGAACCTCTTTTGCCTTATCAATAGTTTCCATAGCATAGGCTCCCACAAATAGTGATAGTCTTGTAAGGTTCTTATATGGGTCCATGGGCGAATCTTTGCATACAATATCCATTGGTTCATTTTCAGGAGTGGTAACAGTTGCAGCATCCAACTTTCTCTTCTTCCTCTGCCTTTTGATGATATCTTTATGGGTAGGGCTATAAAACACATGTAAGGGAGGAATTTCCTCAACTCTTCAAACAATTTTAGAGTTGGTGGTGGCAGGAATGAGCTCTACATCTTGAGTACTTATAGTTTTCTCCACTGTAACTTGTTGCGTTGATATGTGTTGTGGAGTATGTACCTCTGATGTTTGTTCTTCTATATGGATCTTTTTATTAAAATGCTCCCATTCCTTTTCTAAATCAACAACTAGAGGTTTTGCTGACTGGGTCGAGGTAGAGTGAATTTCATCTTCTTTCTTCACCAAGGTTTGCTCGGCTACTTTCTCTGTAGTTCTGGCTATGTCCCTTTCAGACTCTTTTTTTTCACTACCCCCATATCTGAGTGCTCTGAATCATGGGTAGAATTCTCTTGGGACTTTGCTCTAGAATCATTTTTAGAATTTTCTGGAGCTTTCCTCTAAGCTTACACTAGGAGTTTTCTCCCTTATTGGTTTAATCTATAGTAGGTCCAATGGGACCTGTAATAATCTTCTCTCTCTATATTCATGGAAGGCCTTAAGATCATCTGGGGAGAAAAGTAGTGATTCCATATGCTTTACTTCTGAAAATGTCCCCTTTTGTAGGATGAGGTCATCAAATGCATCTTCCTCATTGGTTAATATTTTCACTTTCACCATAGTAGTGAAGTCTTTGGCGGTGTCATTTGGGTCATACTGTCTTCCTGGGAATGTAACGAATTTAAGAGATTTCATAATCTGTATTTCCTTGCATGCATGTCCAAAATTGTGTAGTGCAAACACACCATATTGCAATGGAAATGTAGGCCAAATGGCCTTCTTCTATTCCCTCAATCCTTTGCTTAGCCCACCTTCTCCTGATGTTTGGCAGGCTATCTTCCTAGCCATTAACTTATTGGGGACATAGTATGGGAGGACATTCGGTGAAGAAATGCTCCCAAGTACTCTGATATATGTAAATTTCTCCTCCCCAAATGATTTGGATACAGGTAGGATATCTACTTCAACGTCTCTAGAAAATCTAGGGGAATTCCTGTTGTAGACATGTTCATGAAAAGGGAGCATAACTCCTTGACAAATTCTATAAAAGTGGGGGTGAAACTGAGACTCCCACATATTCTTATGATATATATGAAGGCAAAGTTGGTCCTTCATAGTCCACTTCCATCCCATGATAGGAAATTTGCAACCAAAACAGATAGAATCCATCATATAGGCACTCATGACAAATGGAGGGTAAACACTAGAAGAGATACTCCTCTTTCTCCTATACTTTATTATGGCTTTCGCCAAATTATCAGAAAAAATTTGGGCCCAATTCATTATTTTTCATTTAAGGCTGCATCTATTAATGGAAACTATTATGGGGAAAATTTGGCACTATCGGGCTTGCCAAGCATTCTAGATAGCATGGTTGCTACAAAACTATGAGGGGGAGATATAGATGTTGTAGAATTCATACCCATTTTATCCTTTTTGATCTTTCCTTCATTTTGCATCAAGGTTTGCCTAACGTCTGTTGGGTCTTCATTCTCCTTAACAAATTTCTTTAGGAACTATTTGTTGTGGAACATTTATGGCTCTGGTAGATTATACATAAGCCCCATGTTGTCTGGTGAAAAAGATTCCATAACCTCCTGCTTGCTATTCTTAAATTCTCTGTCTGAGACATCCACCCGATCAATTATCTACTTGACCATATCTGTATATATAATTATCTTTGATCTTGCAGCTATGAAGTGCAGAAATGAGCACGTCATATTGAAGATGGAGGCATCTAAGGAAGCATGACCATCAATTATGGCCTTTGTTACCAGAGGTCTTGGTTGCTCTTCTTCCAATAAATCATACATGGTTTCCCACGTAGAGGTTCCTTCATCTCTACTATATGTAGTATTAGAGAATAAAGGAGTCATTTCTAATTTCTCAGATGCAACTACCTTGCCCCTCTATGCCATTGCTCCCAATGACTCTTTCTGTGGACTTTTCCTGAAAATTGAGTAAAACAGAAGCTATTGAATATATAGAGATAACAATGAACATAAAAATGAATAATGCAGATAAGTTTGAAAAGGTGACAAGAAAGGAGTTTTTATTTGAATGCAAGTGAGAAGATATTGTATCACATTGAACTGTCTTTCAAACGTAAATGTTATTAACCCCTACTAAATGCTCACTAATGATTCCTTATCCCTAGCATTATTTCTCATTAATGCTCTGAATCGTAAGTCAGAGAAGAAACGTTTTAGGGTGGTGAGCCTTTAAACTATGAAAATGTCGATTTTGCGATTGAAATGTAATATTGCAAATCGAATTATCGCATTTTCATTACGTGCTCTCTTTAACGTTTCTTTAGTTTCAGTGGGATGTGAAATGTGGGCCACTCGTTATCATTTTCAAAGCATAGCTTATTTGTTAGGATTTTCTATGTAAATCCGTTTTTCTTAAGCAGTAGACTTGAGTGCTTGTTTATAACATATTTTGGAATCAGGTCTGGATCTTCAATTACATTCTGCAATCTCCCATGATAATAAGGTTTTAGGTTGCTCTTAAGTGTTCTTAATGTGACGCAATAAGGGAGATTGCATCATCGTAATCTCACATATCGCATGGTTTAAGATACTTTGTTAAGGCATGGCATTTGTAAGTGGTGATTTCGATGAGGGGCATATTTTAATAAGAAATGCTTTAGAACTTATTTCACATGGGAAACCTAATAGTTTCAACATTTTAGCGCGGTGTTCTCTTTTGATCTCTTTTCGCTACTTTCGGTGGATAGAAAGGCTTTTGACACGCTTGATCATGCGATATGTGAAAAGGCGAACATTTGCTAGATTTTTCAAAACGTTTTATCTTGATACCTTGTTTTATTCCAAGAAAAATGCCTAAATGGTAAACTTATTTTTGAAAGGATTTTTTTTAAGGGTCCCCATTCATTAATATAATATTGACTATCACTATTAATAAATTGTGGGTTGTTGAATAGCACAACACAATGTAGCATAGGTGTTCATCAAATATGTGGTCATATTGTGTGGTGTTCCAAAGAAGATTGTGTTAGACATGGATGTACAATTTAGTTCGATGTTTTCAAAGGATTTATTTGCAGGTTTGGGCATAGATTTGGCCTTTAGTACAACTTATCATCTGTAGACAGATTTATAGACTAAGAGGGTCAATAAGATATTGGAGGACATGTTGAGGATGTACGTTGTGCATCAACAATGAAAGTGGGAAGAGTATCTTCGAGTGGTAGAGTTATCTTATAACAATGGGTACTAGGAGCCACTGAGGATGAGTCCATTTAAGGCATTGTATGGGTGGAGTTGAAATACTCCCATCAATTGCAGTGATCTAGTTAACAGGGTGTTGATTCGACCATACATGTTGGAGGAAATGGAATAGGAAATGTTGTTTATAAAGAGGAATCTAAAGGAGACATAGGATAATCAGAAGAGCTATGCATATGAGAACATGTTTTTCAAGGAGTTCCAGGTTGGGGAATAGGTGTACCTACACACCAAACCGAAGAAGAGCTCCTTGCCGATTGGATCATTTGCCAAGCTAGAACAATGGTTTTCTGGATCCTTCAGTATTACGGAGAGGATTGGTCCAGTAGCCTGTCGACTTGTACGACCTTTGAAAGTGAAATTCCATGATTTTTTCCATGTGTCATTGCTTAAGAAGTATGTTAAAGATATTAATGATGTGATTAACTAGTTTATATTGCAGGCAAAGCCAAATGGAGAATTCCAACTAGAGCCTAAGTGTATATTGCAGAAAAAGGTGTTCATGTGCTAGAACCAAGCATTCAATTAGATTAAGGTGCAATGGAAGAAATTTTGACCTAATGAAGCTACATGGGAGATGGTAGATCATATGTGGGCTGTGTAGCCTTCATTATTAGACAGTTAAGGTAAATTAGTTTGGTATGGTGTTTTAGTATATGTCTTTCGTATATGGTTTTGTACATGTTTAGTGATGTTTGTTATGTGTACATATGTATATGGATGTAAATACTGCCATAAGATATGTTATAAAGCTCCAATAAGTGGTATGGGTGTCATGTCATTATGATGTTATGTTTGTTATGTTCTCATGTTGGTTTTCTTCTTAGCATATTGATCATTGTAAATACTTCAATGAGCTAAGTTATAAAGCTCCATTAATCATATTTTCTTACAACAGTCTTGTGGTTATAGGTGTTGTTGAACATCGAGGATGGTGTTCCCCCAAGGGGGAGGGTTCTGTAAAATCCTTGGTGAAAATTCCATGTATTAAAAGTTAATAAAAGAAAAAATAATAACCACAGTCAATGGGACACTTATTCCGAGTTCAATGTTGGGCAATATATGCTAGAATCGGTGTTAATTTGGTATTAATGGCTAAGTAAATTGGCAAAGGAAATGGCTAAGGTTTTGGAAAGGAAAATGACATTTTTAGCACATTTATTTATGAAAATAATGGAAATTAGGAGAAAATGGAGATGAAAGGTCACAAGTTGCATGTGAGGAGGAAATTGAAGGAAAATGATGGAAAATGAAGGAAATAGAGGCCTAATCGATAAGTAGGCTTATGAGGATCAGTTTGTAACATTTTGTCAATTCATTTTTGGAGCTCTCTCTTTATTTTCTCTCTCTCTCTCTCTTAGACACTTTGAGTTTTCTTGGAACACTCTTGGAGGTTGTGGCATACTTGGAGTTTTGGAGCAAGAAGGAAAAGGAAGAGTAGGAAAGTGCAACAGGATAGCAGCATAAAAAATTACGATGGGTTTAGCTTGTAGGTATCGAGTTGCAAGTATGTTTCACTCACTAGTTTTTGCATGCATGGCATATGCATGTAGTTTATTGGTCATGATATGTCATTGGCATGGAGGATTGCCTAGATTAACAATGGAATTGTGTAGCCTTCCTATTTTGTGGATAGCCCTAGTGATCGCGGATTAATTTCCCTTTTTTTTGGTCAGTTCTCATGTTTCCTTTAGCTTGAGTTGAGTTACTAGTTTCTGGAAACCCTAGTTGGATAAATGCTCTCGAAGCCCTGTAACAACTTGGGTTGGGTTACTAGTTTTGGAAGCCTTGGTTGGACAACTTATTTGGAGGCCCTAAGTGGCGAAGAGTTACTAGTCCTAGAAGCCCTGGTTGGACAAACGTTCTTGAAGACTGGGATAAGTTGTGGGTTGAGTTACTAGTCCTAGAATCCTTCATTGGAACAAACACTTTTGAACCCTAGAAGGCTTGGGTAGAGACCAATATGATGATATTTTTATGATGTCCAGTTTTGAGGTGGAATCACTGGTTGATGGGTTGAGGTGGATGGCCTATGGAAAACCTTGATGATTTTGGATTGATGTGTTCTATGAGATCCCACATTGATGCTTGGAATATTGCAGGGGGTGAATGGCTGAAGAGAGATTTGGCTCAGCCATTATATGCTCGGGTGGAATGTGTTAGTCCCATCCCGGGTTTGGAGATTACATCATCAATATGAGGTTTTATCTCCTTGTATTTATGAGTATTATACTAGTTTATATGTGGATCATATGGCTATGATTTTCTTGTTATTTATGTTGTTATCATGTTGCTTATGTATATGCTTTATGATAGTAGCTATGTATGTATCTTATCATGTTTCTACTTGTAAATGAATGAATAATGTGTCTATGACCTAATGGATGAAATGGAATCTAATGTGTTGAGGCATAACCACTACTTAGCGTTTCTCAGATGATTATGAGACCCGTATGCTTAGATCTATTATTTACACCTATAGATTACATATTCATGATATGTTTGACGAAATTCATGTCATGGCTAGTAGTGGTCTAGTGAAGGGCTTGTTCAAGTATTTGAATTTTCCCCATTGTCTCCTTGTGATCTTTCTATTTTGAAGGTGTCATTCAATTTTGGGCAGTGACTTGGGCTCTGGGCCTAAAAAAGTGGCTCAAATCCCAAGGATGTTGACACAACACCAAGAAAAATAGTACCTAGACACTAGCATGCCTTTTCATGAGAGCATCCAGAACTCCTAGACATGGTTAGGCCCATATCATGGGAGCGCACAAAGGTCATGAGGTCTAAAACCTCAGTGGGACCCAAGAATTGCTTACCATAAGTGTTGGGTTGGTTCTCAAGGGTCACGTGGCTAATGTGGAAGGTCTGTATCGTCACATGTTTACCCTAGTTGGTCAGTTAGTTGGCTAGATGTGAGAGGAGGGTCTTACAAAAAATCATAGAAAAAATTAATAAAAACAAAATGTCACCAAAGGATAGGATGTCTTATCACGAGCTGAACTACCATGATCATAAGACCCAGTGAAGTGACATTATCACTTCTGGTAATGAATCTAGGGTAATGGCCTTTAGTCTTAAGGATGAGGAACAAGAGGTCTCATCATGAGATGAATTGTTCACTTTATTAGATCCTGTGAATGGCATTGTTATTAACTAGTCACCATGCCAGAACAATGACCTTTCCTATACATTTAAGAAAAATGAAATAAAATTATATCGATGAATCTATTTCTAATTGATGAGACATTTGCATCTCAATGGGTTAGGAGGAAACCATATCGATGGTATGGACACCTCCTGGCACCAGTGGACATGACTATGATGTTAAAGTTAACTTAAAGAATGAAATTTAGTTAGATACGTTGTCTCCTCAAAATAAATAATCAAC
This sequence comes from Pinus tabuliformis, assembly GCA_031772625.1. Lineage (NCBI taxonomy): Eukaryota > Viridiplantae > Streptophyta > Pinopsida > Pinales > Pinaceae > Pinus > Pinus tabuliformis. The sequence goes on from CM062820.1 coordinate 1,339,329,431, forward strand.
AAAGAAAACCATTAGGTTTGCTAAAATATACTATGGGGTACTATTTAAATATCTCATATAAAGTGATGATGTGATTGTTAATGAGAACTAATGGTAATTCTACATATCATGGATAAATATTATGTGACATTTGGAAATGTAGCACTTTTTTATAATCTTCCCTATTAACTGCTTTTATTTTTATCTATGTGTTACTCCTAAATCAAACATAGTTTACAACCACCTATTATGTCTTAATATGCATATCCCCATGCCTTTTAATTATTTTAACATTGATTTTATGGTTATCATAATGATTTTCATCATTATTGCACTTCATGATTAAATGGTAAACCTAATGATTATTTGGCATGTTATAAACATTTCTCATCCTCTACTACCATTTTTTATATTTATTTTTAGTGACTAATTAATACGGATTTATCTTTAAATTATGTGAACGGCTACACTTGACACTCAAATTCTATTGGGGGTGCGAAGGAACTATTGCATGTTATGTTCGCCAAATTCCCATACTTTGTGTAGTATTGTTACCATATTATACTCTGAGCTCTGTTGTTTCCATTTGAAATCATGCCTTTCTAAACAACTAATGATGGGAGGTCATTCACTATGCCATGAACCAACCCAATCAGAGGTCACAGAAGAATCACACAGTATTTTCAATCACGGAGGATGGATAGCGTATTTTGGACTTTTGTAGGGATTTGACAATGAATTTTCACTTGAATTCATGTATAATTTGAATGTAGATATAACGATGGTAAATAATGTGAAGATACAAGTTATTGATGAAATAGTAGTAGAATTAATAGGCCTCCTATCACATGAAGAGAAATGTTACGAAGTACATTTCTTGCGACAAAATGAGACCCTCCTATATTAAAATCCAAGTGAAGAACTAGTTAGGAAAGGAAAATGTTGTAACATCAATTCACTTGAAGAACTTTGGAAAGATCTAGAAGGAATTATTAAGTGATATATCACATGTGATGAAAGTTATGATGTAGTCTGAGGTTTCCATCTTAAGTTAATGGCGTATCTGAAACAAAAGGTAGTTCTAAACCTTCCTTATTTTTAACGTTCATTTTTACATCAAATTGCTCATAGACTAGGAAGGTCTAAATATCTAACTTAAGTTTTTAGCCATCACAGGCTCATTAAATTGCTAGTTGTAAGGAGTTTGAATAAAATACCATAGAATTGGGAAGGATTTTTAGGAAACCCTAGGGATGAATAAGAAGTTCCCTTAGGTAGTGAAGGGATTGCACAAACACCTTGAAATACCTTAGCGACTAATGAATAGGAAGAAGATGGAAGTTAAGCCAAGAAAAATGAGACCTCTATGACAAATATTCCTCACAAAAATTTGTGCAGCTTGAAATTATGACTCCTTTCAAAATTAGCAGAGTAGAAAAACAAGTGCCATCCTTTTTGGCCTCCTTTCCCAAAAAGAGGAGGAGGTCGGCTAGACTAGTTAAACTACATCAAGGAAAAATTTGCTTACACCCCCCTGAGCAACCATCTAAACAAAATTTAATTCAGTAGAGTTTAGATGACAAAGGAACACAACAGAAAACCCTTGATAAAAATGTGACTCAACATTCATCAGCTCTAGAATAAATAAATCTAATCTAGGAAGAACAAGAAATAGAGGTGGCTCAAGCATTAGAAGGAATGGAAAATTTATTAGAAGCAATGGACCTAGGGGAACCCATATCTACTACAATAGAGGTGTCTACAACTCATATAGGTAGCCCTCTTAATTCTAATAAAAGTTCTTTGCCTAATTCTCGAGATGCAACTCCTTCTATTGGATTCCCAACCACCGGAATTTTAGAGCCATTGATTGATTCTAAAGCTATTTCAACTCAAGATCACTCCATGAATTATGTTTCCAGTATATTAGAGAACTCTTCTCTAGAATTTATGGCTCCACAATTTCCTCCTTATGACTTGATTGATGTAAGTCATGAGCTTATTTTCTCTCCTTCAACCATGAAAAGTGGACCTCATATTGATCTTTTTATTAAGTTTTCTTCATAACCTTTGTTTGACAGAGTGCTAGTGGGAGTTTGTAACTCACCTATTGGTCCTCCGGTGGTTGATTCTAGCCAAAAAACTACTATCAAAGATTATGAAGTAGCAAATTATGTCTTTCCTACTACTCCTTCAACAATTTTGGCTAGAATAATTTCTCAAAGAACTAGAGGTACAATGGTTGTGAAGAATAAAATAAAAGGTGAATTTCTCAAGGAAGATATTATACTGAGGAAAGAAAATGATAGGTTACAAAGGAAAGTACAACAACTGAGAAAATGGTCACAAACTAGCAAACAATTTTATGTGAGTCTCAAGAAGAAATTTGTAGAGAAACTTGGAACTAATGGTGGCAGGAAGAAAGCTTTTAAAGTCAAGATTGTTGAAACTCAGACTCATATTTTACCTATTTCCTTTGAAGCATAAGTTTAGACAGATTTTGTACTTGTTTTTACTAATTTTTTACTTGTTTCTAGATGTGTCTACTGAAGTAGAAGTTCAAAATAATCCTACACCTATTGTAATTGAAGCTAAGACCCAAACTCATCTTGTACCTATTGTTATTGAAGAGAAGCAAAAACTGATGGTGTACCCCCTTATACTCCATTCAATGTAGATGTTGTAATAATGGTGTTGAACAAAGCCCTGATAGAGCATAGAGATATAATAGCTAAATATCGAGGGGAAATAGTGCCTTAACTAGAACATTAGAAGTTGCTCCAATAGTTTTAAGAATCAACAATAAAAGAGGATATGCATGAAAAGTTAAGAGCTACCAGGAAGAAAATTCAGGTATTGCATAAACATATTTGTAAGGTCATAGAGAAAAAGGATGAAATTTGTTATAATTTTTTAAATATCCTAGCATGTAGATCTCCAACACATCATTATGCTTTATTCCTACCTGAAAAATATTTGTTGCTTAATGTTAAGGCTATACATTGTGGCCAACCTTACGAATTCAACAATGTGTTGGATTTCATCATTGTTTTTCATAAGCAAGATCAACAAACAAAGTATCTCATGTGTGAACTCTACATTCATAACTTCCTTTTGCAAAAACATCTAAATGAAAATATTGTTCCATTCATTGGATATGTCCAACTTCACACATTTATATTGATTGCAGTAAATCAAATAAAGTGGGAGAAAATTTTGTCACACCTTTTAGTAAAGAGAACGTAATTTTGATCTTTGGGTTAGACATGAACCAAAGAATCCCTTTGCTACACTTCACCACCACAATTCTGTTATATAGAAGCCCGATGTTGCTTCCTCACTCCAAGGGATTCATAACAAGATATTATCATGATCAAAACAACTAGAAGACATTAAAGATGAGGCTATCAGCAGACCTAAAATGAGATGGCAAGTTTCATCCATAGAAATTAAATACAGGGAACCCTTTGGCTTATACAATTTTCAGCAAGCTATGTCAAGAGTGCATGATTATGTTAATATTATATTAGAAGGAGGAATCAAATGGATGGGATGCAGATACAAATGCCCCATGATTTTATGTACTCAAGCTTATTATAAGCCTGATAATGACTTGTCAGAGGCAAGTAATTATGTGGCTTTTTAGGAAAACAAAATTAGCAGTGGACTCAGGGTGAGAGTAGAAGAGCCCTTTGGAGCCTACTATTTTACTACCTTACATGTTAATTATTTATTTGCATGAGGAAATGGAAAAAGATTAGTTGGGGGGTGATGTTGGGGCTCACAATTGTCATGATTCCATTCTCCTATTCCTTAGTTTCAATGTTGTTTCTTATATTTTTCTTATTTTTATGATACATTAACCGGTATAACATAAGACTTAGAAGGAATTTGTTTACTTTTGTTATTTTTCCTTTTATATGTGCTATTTTGATTACAAACACGTTATTTATTCATGGTTGAATTTGTACTAACTCAACATGTATTTAAATAAAACAAGGGTAGCTAGCAATTGATGTTGTTTCCATAATTGTCCATGGTAAAATTCGAATAGCATGATATTGTTTCAACCAATTGTGGGAGATCAAGTGAGGTTGACTCTTATTTAAGTAAATATTTTAGAGACAAAGCCCTTGATTTTCTTTTCTGGGCGATATTAAGACTCTTTGTAGCTAAAAATGAGCATCTTGAGAATCTTTAGATTCTTCTTAGGATCTCTCTTTGTTAAAATATTTACTATTTTTATCTCCCCCAACTGTAGTATAAAGACACATGCTTGTGTCTTGAAAGAGTGATTTTTCGTAATTTTTCATCCATTTGATAGACTCACTAAATAGTGTTGAATTTAATAATTTTGATAATATAATGCAAATTTTTACCATCAAGAATGAATCCACTGTTCTGATATTTTCTAGAAGGAAATATGACTCCGTGTTGAGAAATGGAAACAAGAAATACCAATTTTATTTGTCTTTAAATTAAATTGTGAATTGAAATCAAATTCTATTCTCATAGCAACTTGTAGATAGTTAATTAAGTTTATATAACTTAATTAGTTTAGGAATTTTGAGTCGGAAGTCTTTTTGTAGTTATGTATATGTTCTCCCTAAATTTTAGGGGTTCGGGATGAGTTTAATTGAGTTGTAATTAGATAACTCAGTTTCATTGAGTTATACATAGCTAAACTAGTTCTAATTATTTATTCAACTAGTAGGGGCCTAGTAGTGAGTTGGTGCACTAGTTCAGCCTCAGTGCTACTCCAGCTAACTGAAGACTCCCTCATGAGAAACTCATGCATGTAAGTTGAGAGAAATACCTAGTTGAGACTAGAGTGCATGTACAGTGTACGATCAACTTATGATGATCCAAATTGTACAAGTCATCCATGCAATTAGAGAAGGACCTAGTTTTGAATTACACGGTTATGGAGGAAGGGTTTCGTAATTAAATATGGGTCGATCCTAATAGGAATTGTAGAAGGAAACAATAGCTTGGAAGGCAGTAGAAATTGGCTAAGTGTTGGTTAGTGTGGGCTTATGAGGTAGAGAGTTGATCAACTTGTGCGGGAATTGTTATTATGAGAACAACTTTGTTTTATCACTCAAATTTCTGATTGATGCAATAGATAGTCAAGGTTTTCTTATGTTCCTGACCTATGATAAATTCCAACAAAAATGTGATGAAATATAACCCAGAACATAGAATGAAATGAGAAAAAATGCAAAAGTATTTTATTATTTAGAATTTGATTCAATGTTCACATGCCTCTTCGAGGGGGCAACCTCTAGTAGAGCATAGCTTGATTACAATAAGAATCAATGATCCTTCCCTTACTCACTAAGACTATTTATAGCTAAATGACATCCAAAACCCTAACTACTAGTCGTCCCTTGCATAACACAGGTTAACCACTTTATTTCGTACCTGTGGCCTCTTTACAACTAACTGTGGTCCCTTTTCTCTAATGTGGGTCAACCACTTACAATTATTAATGTAGTCTTTATTGACTCTCTAGTTAACTATGACTATGACATGGCCCATTGGGCTTATTGAATAAATAAAGGGGTTAGGGATGGACCCTAACATGATCTTTGACATCAAAAGTAGCCTTGTCCTTAAGGCCGAAGCTACGGAAACTACTGAAGAATAGTGGTTGGTTCCCATGTCGCATCTTCTGGAGAGGTGTCTTTCCAATTGAAGAGGACTTTCTTGATTGTGTATCCGTGAATATGTCTTTCACAAGTATCGAGTGACTTTTCTAGTTCGAGCTAGAGTGAGCCTTCCTCATCCAATTTAGGTAGACTTGTTTCAATTACACAAGTCTTCCCCACCACTTTTGTGAGGCATGATACATGGAAGACTGGATGGATTTTTGAAGTGGGTGGCAAGGCCAGTTTGTAAGTGAATTCTGGTATGCACTGAAGTATCTGATAAGGTCCATACAATTTTGGTGCTAGTTTCTGGTATCCCTTTTCTTTGAGAGATGTTTTCTTATATGGTTGGAGTTGTAGGAATACCTGATCCCCTTCTTGAAATGCGCGCTCAAAACGATGATGGTCTACCTATTGCTTCATATTCTAAGCTTGATGTAGACTATCTTTGAGATGGGCTAACATGGCGGCATGGTTTTGTAGGAGTTTATCAACTTTCAACACCTTAGAACATCTAGGGATATAGGAAATAGGTTAAGGTGGGAGTTGGCCATACATTGTCTCATATGGAGTCATCTTGGTGGCTTCATGATAGTTATTATTAAACCACCATTTAGCTAAAGGTAGCTACTATACCCATTGATGTTGTTTTTCTGAAGTGAAGCACCTTAGATATGTCTCAAAACATTTATTGACAGCTTTTGTTTGACCATCGGTTTGGGGATGATAGGAGGTACTTAGTTGGCATTGTCTGACTTGTACCTTGAAACGTTCTTACCAAAATTTGTTGGTGAAAATAGGGTCACGATTACACACAATGGAAGTTGGCATGCCATGCAGTTTCAGGATCTGGTCCAAGAAAACTTAGGCCACCAAAGTGGGGGTAAATGGGTGGGGTAGAGTGAAAAAATGAGCATATTTAGAAAGTCTGTCCATAACCACCATGATGACGAATTTGTTGCCTAACTTTGGGAGACTAGTAATGAAAGCCATGGAAATATTTGTCCACAGAGAGGAAGGGAGTGGAAATGGTTGTAAGGTTTGACTTGACAGTTTCTCCTTTGTTGCACTGAAACACATCACATTCAACTACAAAAGTAGGAATGTTGTTTTTCATACGAGTCCAAAAGAAATAACAACAAGCACAAGCATAAGCCTTCTGAGAGCCTAAACGCCCTGTAGTTGGAGATGAGTGCAACTCTTCCAAAATGCGGATTTTGAGGGTGGATGCCAATGCTATAACTACTTGATCCTTGTAGTGAAGTATATCATCCTTCCAAAAGTAATTAGATGAGGAATTATGACCTTCTCTCAAGTTATTAATAAGTTCAAAGAGAGAGGTGTGAGACCATTCCTTGCGGGCCTCTTCAATCCAATGTGATATGGGCAGAGAGATTGATAGCAAGGTTCTTTCATCCTCAAATTGCCATGATAAAGCATCAAATACTACATTGTCATGAATTTTCTTGTAAATTATCTCATAATCATATCCCAACATTTTGTTCGGCCATTTATTTTTTTGTGGCAATGATAGATGTTGCTCCAGAAAATATTTTAGTCTATGATGGTTCCTATAGATTTGGAAACATTACCCCAACAAGTATGGCCTCCAAGTGTCTTTTGCATGTAATATGGTCATCATTTCCTTCTCATAGGTAGATTGACACAGATGTTTTCCACTCATTTGTTGGCTAGTGGAGGCCAATCATCTACCTTCTTGCATTAATATAGCACCAATACCGGTACCAGAAGAATCACATTCAATCAAAAAATATTTCTTGAAGTTCGGTAGGGCCAATAGAGGAGTGGAGCACGTGGCCTGTTTGAGAGCCACGAAGGCCTGTTGAGCTGCATCAGTCTAGAGAATTTTTTTTTTCTTGAGAATATTAGTGAGGAGTCTAGCAATGCTACCATAATTGTGGACAAATTTGTGATAGTAGACAGTGAGACCCAAGACTACCCACAAACTCTTCCAGGTTTTTTTTTGGGGCCAATATTGCATTGCCTGTATCTTTTTCGGATCAACCCTCACTCCTTCACAAACCACATTATGTCCCAAATACTCCACTTCTTCCACACCAAAAGAGAACTTGGACAATTTGACAAATAATGTGTGATTCCAAAGTAGTTGCAAGATCAGATCTACATCCTAAACATGTTTGTCCTAGGTTAGGTTGTAGATGGGAATGTCATCAAAGAAGACCAAGACAAATTTTTAGAGATATGGTTTCAGCAAATGGTTCATGAGGCTTTGAAAAGTGGATGGAGAATTACACAGACGAAATGGCATGACCGTGAATTCATAATGGCCTTCATGAGTGCAGAAGGTGGTCTTGGGAATGTCTTCTTCCTTCATGGGTATTTGGTGATAGCCCGAGTGAAGATCTAGCTTGGTAAAGAATTGAGCACCATGCAATTCATCAAGGAGATCATCAACAACCACAGTAGGAAATTTGTCCTTGACAGTGAATTTGTCAAGGGTGCAAAAGTATGAACACATGCACCATACTCCATCTTTATTTAGCACCATGACCATTGGAGATGAATAAGGACTAATGCTGGGATGGATAACACTAGCTTCAAGGAGTTCCTTGATGATTTTTTCATTTTCATTTCTTTGGGCAAAAGGATGTCAGTATGGGTGCACATTAGGTGGATGGGCCCCCGGGACCAAAGGGATGTTATGATCATGTTCACCCAAAGAGGATGGAAGATCTTTAGGTTTGTCAAATACCTGTTGGTGGAGTTGAAAGACCTATTGCATCTCAGGATGAACATCAGGAGTATCGGATTCAATGGCCTGGATGGCATTAAATTGGGTGACAATGCCATGATAGCCCTTTTTAAAAATATTCTCCATTCAATGAGTGTTGATGATAGTAGGAGAACCTGCTTGGAGTCCTCGTAATGGATGAATGTGGTAATTCTTCTTAAATCTCATATATAACTCATGAAAATCCATTTTGATTGGGGCCTATGTGTGAAGCCATTCAGCACCCAAGACAATGTTACAACCACCCATTCGAATAGCAAACATGTGGGTCTTTAGGTGGTAGTTTCCCATATAAAGCTTAATATTTTCACAGTGGCCTTCACATTTCATGGTCCCCCCATCAACATTAAGGAGTTGGAAATTAGATACTTCTCACACAAAGAAATGAACAACTTCTACAACTCTCTTATGGATAAACTTATGAGTGTTGATGATGAGCCTCATCATTGGGTAACTTTATGGACCTTGATACACATCCAAGATTATTTAAATCAACTCTTCTCATAATTCCTTACATATTTTGGTTATATTTTTCTTAATGAGATGAGTAAAAGTGAGATGTTATGTCTAGTGGACTAATGTGCATAGATTGTAGGTTTTGTGAGTAAATCATGGAAATTTTGGCTAATTAAGGGAAGAAAATCAAATGAGACAAGGAGGATAGATTGTAGGAGATAGATCGTGCTCATTTAATTCTCACTCATTCGAATATTCCTCCATCAAGTCACACTAGCTCAGAGTTGCAAGCAGCCAAATCATGAAGATCGAAAGGCAGTCGAGCCAGTGACAGTTAAAGAGCTAGATCATCTTGAGTTTGGCAGCTGAGCCTCCCTATATTTAAGGAAGTGATTGGAGACTTTAGTTGTATAAATAAAGAGGCCTAGAGCCTCATTAGGATTCAGATTTTTGATGTAAAAGCACTAAGCATTTTCTAGTTCAAGACTTGTGGAAGACATTATTACGTAATTTTCTGATATGATAATGAGAATAAACATTTCATTGATCCATAACTAAATTGACTTAGAGGGATGAAGCTATTGGGTTAGTGCCAAAACCTAGCACCAAAGGCCCCTATTATTGTATTTATATGCCTAGTTGATTTCATAGATTAATGGTTGAATTGTTCTTAGAATTATTTCATTACAAGTAGTTCTAGATTTGATTAGTTTGCTTCCATTTGTGCATTTCTTGAACAATAGGTTAGGATGATAAAGGAATATAAAAAAGTTGATAGTAGGTATATTTGGCCTCACTCCTCCCTTCAGAGACCATGGTTTGAGGAAATAACTAATATGATGCCCCAAAAAGATAGAATTTTGATTCCTTATGGAATTTAGGGTTTTCTGCTACTTAGGCCAACATTTTATCACTTTTCAAGAATAGGATTCAATTATCATTTTTTAGGTCTTCAGCCTTGTATTAGATATCATAGTGTTTCACATTATTCTATAGTTTTCACATGCATGAAATAGGCAACTAGATAATGAAAACTTGTTTTCTTAGTTGATTGAGAATCTTTCTTGTTTGACATGATTTATGGATAAATCCCAGTCATTGATGCACTGCACGAGTTTCAACAGTGTAGGAGTTTCAACAGTGCAGGGGGATTTCATGACCATCAAGCCCATCCTAACCTCATCCATCCATGATTATCACTTTTTCCACTAATTCCCTCACCAAATTCATCATTTCATAAGAACACCTCTGCAAGTTTGTTTAGAAAATTCAACCATCGCACAAACTCTCTTTTGAGCTCTAAATGAGTCCTAGCCACTCCCTTGCCTCATTTCTCCCAACATTCACCTTCCCTAATCCCTACACCACCTTCGAAATCACTCCTATTTCTCTCGGTCGGATCCTGTAGGAGCATTAGTACATCCCCTAGAAGGCATTAGAACATTGTGTGGAATGACCTATAGTGGCATGTTTTGAGGCCGAATTATGGAAAAAGCACATAGGAAGATAGAATAAGGCCCCTACTTTCCTCCCAATCCATCTAACCATTCATCATCATCTCTAATCCACCTGCCACATCACCAAGAGGATTTAGCATTCACATTTTCACAAAAAAATACAAAAAGGAAAAAAGAGTTATTGTGTTCAGTTACATGCACAACAATAGAATGTTTGGTTATTTAAGATTGCATGCTTAGGATAGTAGGATTACACACATGTTAACTTAGCATTCTTTTGATGCAAATCATGTTAGCGGTAGTTAGATGAATGGTGTATTTAAGAATTTAATCTCAACTTTTCCTTACTACGGTAGACAAGATTTCAGTTAGTGTAAATTTCCCTTTTCCTCATTGGTAATAAAGCTTCTTCTAAATCAATAGAAGGCTAATTTGAGAAACCATATTGGTCTATCGCCAGCTTAGCAGTGTCAAAGAGTGAACCCATTACATCTTCTTGTGTATACAACATTGTCACCTCCAAGTTTGTATGAACCCCAAGTTGATAAAGTAAATTTGGTAGCCCCAGGAGTTGTAGCATTCTTGGTGCAATATTGGTGCTAGTCACTTTTTGGCGCTGTTTCCAGGGAGGTGTATGAGTAAGATGTGATTTTTTCTTTCTTTCTTCCATTTCTTATCTCTAACATTCTGCTATTATCTTCATTTATGCAAAAGTAATTGTAAGTTAGTTTTCTTTCTTTTCCATTCTACAAGTGAGATTTCATTCAAATAGTTAGTTTCCATTTAGTTTGTGATTTAGATTCTGCAATTAGTCTCAATGCTTGAAAAAAGCACAAAACAAAACAAAAACTTGTCTTTCATGCCTCATTGGAATAGGGATAACTTAGGAAAATTTCTACCAAACACTCCCACCACTTCAAACAACCAATATTCCCTCTTCTTCGATGGTTTGGAATTGGAGGACCCTCAGGTGAACAACCAAAGATATTTGAAGAGCCTACATGGGTAGAAAAAGAAGGAGAACTCATTCCAACTAACCTAATGGCTGAAAATAGAAATGACAGAGGAGATAGAGAAAGAATGCAGGTTTCATTTCCTATTATAGAAACTAATGGGGATACCAAGATGAAAAACATAAGCCCCTCTACTCTTCCTCATTTCCATGGCCTGACCTTAGAAGATCCAAATACTTCTTGTTTGAGTTTACTATCATATGTAGAACTTATGATTACACCATTGATGAACAGAAGTTGAAACTACTCCCATCCACTCTCAAGGATGCAACTCTGTGCTAGTTCATGAGTTTACGTAGGGATAACATCACAACCAGCGCTTAGATGCAGCAAGCCCTCAACAAAAAGTATCAAGACTATAGTAGGTCCAAAGACACTAAAGAAGAAATGTTTAGGATGACCTTGGGGCATGATTAATCCCTAGAGTATTATGAAGAGATATTCTAGCTTAGCTACAAAAGGGCTAGGTACACACTTGATCCTCAGTCATTGAAGCTAGTCCTACTTCGAGGGGTAAGGGAAGATCTTCTAGATACACTAAACCTACTAGAAAGAGGCGACATCTACCAACTACCCTATGAATATATCAAGACTGTCTTTAGGAATCATTCTAGGGAAGCTAGGAAAAAGATTAGGGGTAGTCAAGTAATGGCCAGACCATCCTCTTCCAACACATCCATAAAAGGTGAAATTAGAAATACATTGTAAGATTTCAAGAGTGAAATGTTGCAAATCCTTGCCCTACAAATGGACACTATGCACATGAAGAGAAAGCAGGAGGAGGCAGAGAGATAATTAGCCATTTTCTGCCCTAGATGCACAAGGAGGCACCCTAGGAATGAATGTCTATTAAATCTTATTGAAATATGCTCAGTCTGTGAAGAAAACCACTCCACAAACAAGTGCCATCCTCTACCTGGACTAAAAGTTGTGTATCAGGGAACTGAAGGGGTGACTGAATAGCTCTACTACATAAATCAAAGGACACCTCATGGGCCTCGGCCATACTAGCAGCGCATGTAAGGGACATCCCATGCATATTATAACCTTAACTACAACATATCCATTCCCTCTTGGGGACCCCCTTATCATCCCTCCTAGCCTACACCAACTCCTTAGTATTTTGCACCTCAGTACCATTTCCAACTGACCAACTAGTCATCTCAGCCATATACTCCACCACAGCCTTAGTGGAATACACCACCCTAGGGGTGGAGGCCCCCATAGAAAAATGCTCCAACTTTACTACCTTCACCCCCTACTCAACCACAATTTTTACACCCTGCTCCAACTAAACAACCTCAGATGCCTTCCCAGCCAATTCCGAACTCGAACAATAGATAGGCACAACAAGTGTACAGTGGAGAGACATCCTATCATGCTTATGTTGTGGAGATTTAGGAAATCAACCTAAGATCTAGGAGAGTACTCCCAGATAACCAACCTCCACCTCCACCTTGGGAGAGTGATGAGGAAAGAGAGGAAAGCATGCCTAGAGTGAATCGACCACCCTTTCCTAAAATATTAACTCATCTAAGCTAGCCTACCCCAAAAGAGAATGAAATTTTGGGTGAATTGAAAAATCTATGTGTCAAAATTCCACTTCTCCAAGCCATCAAGGATGTAACTATTTACAACATGTTGATTAAAGAGAATTGTTCCAAACATCCAAGGAGGCGAAGAGGAGACACCCCTACCATTAATGTCATTGGAAAGTTGTCTGACTTAATGTTTGGGCACGTAATTTTCGCAAAATATTTGGACCTTGGAAGCCCTGTTGTAGATGTGCACATCAATGACACCATTATCCCACACATTTTGATTGACATTGGGGTTGCCATTAATGTAATGACTAAGGACACCATGCTAAAGCTCAATCTCCAGGGTTCATTAATAAATACCACAATAGTGTTGCAACTTGCAGACCATTACACAGTAACCACTGAGGGGATTTTTGACGATGTGATGGTCTCCAATGACTCTTGGGAGTACCCTACAGACTTCCTAGTTCTCCAGCGTAAGGCCAAGCTTACTAGTTATCCTTTGGGAGGCCTTGGTTAGCCATTGTCGATGCCTACGTCAGCTGTAGGGCTAGAAATATGACTATCAAAAATGGGCCTCTGTCCAAGTAGTTAGCCTTGTACCGACCTTCTTAGCCATCTCTAGAACATGACTCGCCTTTGTGGCTAGAAGAGGAGGAAGAAGATGAAATTTGCTTAGCCCAAATATATACCTTAGAAACAACCATGGTAGGAGGACAATCGGATGAACATGATTTGACAGAACACATACTCCAAATTCCAACTCCTAGCACCTTGTCCTTAGATGAAGTAGTAAAGGAAACAAAGAGAAACCATCAGATTTATATATGCTTAGCTAATTCAAACCCTGCCCGTGTCAAAATAATAGAATTCGGCCCTGAAAGAACTTTGAAAATCAACCCCTCTCTTTCTGTACACCAAGAAGAAAAGTTGTGCAACATGTTAAAGGAACATCTGGATGCCTTTGCTTGGAGTTACAAGGAAATGAAGCAAGTGCACCCCTTAGTGTGTACTCACCACATTTATATCAAGGAAGGTTGCAAACCAGTTTGACAACCCCGAAGGAGAATGAATCCAGCTCTCAAGGATATAGTCAAAGAAGAACTACAAAAGTTGTTGGATGCAGGATTCATTTAGCCTATCTCGAAAAATGAGTGGGTTTCTCCTTTGTTGTTGGTTCCCAAGAAAAATGGGAAGTGGAGGATTTGTGTTGATTACAGAGAGTTAAACAAAGAAACAAAGAAGGACCATTTCCCCCTGCCTTTCATTTACCAAGTGCTAGATGACCTGAAAGGGAAAAAGTTTTTCTCTCCCCTAGGTGGGTTTGGTGGGTACAATCAAATCCATATTAGCCTAGAAGACCAGGATAAAACCACCTTCACCTGTCCTTTGGGTACTTTTACTAATAGGGTCCTTCCTTTTGGCATATACAATGCACTTGCCACTTTCCAAAGAGCAGTCTTGATTATTTTTGCCAAGCTAGTCAATGATGCAGTAGAAATTTATATGGATGATTTTACACCCTATGGGTGTGATTTCCAGGAGGATCTGTCCAACTTGGGTAAGGTGCTAAACAAATGCATTGAAATGAACTTTTCCCTTACTCCTGATAAATGTGAGTTCTTAATGACTGCAAAGACTGTTCAAGGTCATTCAATATTCCAGAAAGGGCTGCAGGTGGACCCAAATAAGATAGCCATCATCCAAAGGGTCCCACCTCTGCAAAAATAGAGGGATGTCAGAAGTTTTCTCGGTTTAGATGGATACTATCATATATTTATAAAAGACTTCAGCAAGTTATCTTCTCCTTTATTTTTGCTATTGGCCAAAGACTCTAAATTTTTATGGTCAAAAAGTTGTCAAGAGGCACTAGACACCCTTAAGGACAAGTTCACCACTACACCTATTCTTTGAGGCCGAAATTGCGCCCTTGCTTTCCATATACATGATGATGCCTCTCACAAAGCCATAGGTATAGCTCCAGGCCAAATGGATGAAAAGTTACCTTATACCATTTACTTCATCAATAAGAATTTGTCAAAGGCTGAATTGAATAGTACAGTGACTGAAAAGGAGCTCCTAGCTATTGTGCATGCATTGAACAAAATTAGGTTTTACATTACAGGTTACCAAACATTTGTACATACTGACCATGTTGCAATTAAATACTTGATGAATAAACCCAATGTGAATGCCTAGATTATTATATGGTTACTTTTATTACAATAATTTGATCTAACTATTATTGATAAGTCTAGAAAAGAGAATGTTTTTGCATATTTTTTTATCCAGATTAGCTTTGCCTATAGGGGAGGAAGGAATGGTTGATGATCAGTTACTAGATGAACACTTATTTTCCATTTCAGTTCTCTCTCCATGGTTTGTTGACATAGAAAATTACTTGGTGACTTCACAGTTTCCATTGAACTTGTCCTCCAAAGAGAAAAGCAAAATTGTGAGGAAGAGTGCCCCATTTACTTGGATTGGGGGAACCTCTTCAAACTAGGCCGATATCAAATTTTGAGAAGATGTGTCTAGGAGGAGGATGTGTTTGACATTCTTCTAACCTGTCATGATGGGCCTTGTGGGGGTCACTTTGTAGCCAAGAGGACAACATTCAAGGTGTTACAAGTTGGTTATTACTAGCCTACTCTTCTCCAATATATGAGGAGGTATACTAGTCAGTGTGATTGGTGCCAAAGGATGAGAAAACCTACCCCAAGGGATGAAATTCCTCTGAAAACCAAAGTGACTTTTGAGCCATTTGACAAGTGGGGCATGGATTTTGTTGGACCTATTGACCCTCCATCTCAGAAAACACAGTACATCATTGTGTGCATTGACTATTTAACCAAGTGGGCTAAAGTGAAGGCCATCAAATCAGCAACAGAGGAGAAAGTGGTTGAGTTCTTAAGGGAAAATGTATTTGATGAGTTTGGGTACCCTATAGAACTAGTCACTGATCAAGGCAGCAAGTTTTTCATCTCACTTGATTGAAAATTTGTTAAGCCAGCACAAGATCAAGCATACAACATCCACTCCTTACCACTCACAAGCTAATGGGCAAGTGTAGATGACCAATAGAGTGTTGGAGGGAATTCTAACCAAAGTGATTAGCAGTCATAGAAAGGACTAGGAAAATAGATTAGTTGAGGCCACTTGGGCCTACAATACCACCTGGGAGACCACCACTGGATTCACTCCTTATGAGTTGGTCTATGGGAAGAAGGCCCTGCTATCCATTGAATTCGAATACAACACCTTAAGAATGGCAACACAACTAGATCTATATCTCACCAGTTTGCAACAACAGAGATTGGTTCAGCTGAATGGGTTAGATGAGTTTAGAATGCAGGCCCTCCTACACACAGAGGTTACTCAAGTTCAAAGGAATATCTAGCATGACAAGGACATAAAGGAAAAACAATTTCAAGGAGGCGATTGGGCTTTGTTGTTTGATTCTAGATATAGGGATTTTAAAGGTAAATTAAGGACTAGATGGTTAGGGACTTATGTCATAGAAAAATGTCATGATAATGGTTTAGTACATGTAAGAACCATTGATGTAGAGGACATTCCTTTATTTGTCAATGAGCATAGATTAAAAGTCTACAAGAAGCCCTTTTAAAAGAAAGAATTCATCAATGGGATCTACAAGAAAGTGATGGTGGTGGAGCAAGTCTCAGCTTCTACCCCATCAAGTCCCTGAAAAAATAAAAATTAATAAATAAATAAAAAATAAATAAAGAGACTCAGGTGAAAACCTCCATGAGGCACCTGAGTCTCACTATTGGGTTGAAAACCTCTTGAGATGGCTAATAGTGTCAAAAAATAAAAATAAAAAGAGAAAAATAAAAAATAAAAATATATGTGGTTGAAAACCTCTTTTGAGGCACCCAAAGCAAGCATCTAGGATGAAAACCTCTTGGAAGCAGACAACTTGTTTTAATATATATATATATATATTATATATATATAGATAAATAGAGAAAAAAAAAAACTTTGAAAATATGTTTACAGGCCAGCAGGAGGAGGATCATATCAATCAGAGAAGAGCATAAAGACCTATACAATTCATGTTTTCATTCCTCCATCCCATACTCTTCATCATCCCATCATTCCCTCCATTTATGAACTCATCCAGCTTAGTTTACACAAACCATGTGTTTTCTACAGGATTCCCTGTAAACCTACAAGATTCCCTGAAAACCTACAGGATGATCCTATAGGAATTACAATGGCACGGGAATCCCAAGAAAAATGACCCGAGAACAAGGGGATGACCAGCCTATTTTAGAAAAAATGAAATGTTACTCCAACACTTCACCACCATGATTACCCATGCATTCATTCAATAAGTCATTTCCAAAATGATTACAGTTTTCAGAGAGAAAAAAACACACACAGAAGAAGGTGAGAATAGAGGACAAGGGAACAATATCTGAAGGATATACCTCTCAAATACCAATCACTAGACCCATTCTCTACCCATGACCATGATCCTCATGCTCTAGAAGTGAAGAAAAGAATAAAAGTTTAGGGGAGACGCAGCTGTAGGACATCCTATAGGTTTCCTGTAGGATATCCTATAGCAACCTATCCCGCAAAAAGAGATTTGACAGGTTGCAGTCATCTTCAACATAGAGATCCTATTGTTAAGGAATATCTCCATAGCTTAGTAGCAGTAGTAGGATCATCATCATCACCCTCCAGTACCTACACATCAATGGAAACAAGCATCAAAGGAGGCCAATTAAAAAAAGGACATATGTAGCAAATAGATAGCACGGGGATGTCATTCTCCAACAAGCATCATCATCAAGGCATCTTACGCATAGGTATGTCATCTCACTTAAGTTCTCTCATTAGTATAATATGATAAAAAATTTAGGATTTTGTAAGAGTTTGTTTTATAAGCCAAGGTGACCAGTTAACTTGGCCACCTTTAGCCAATAGACGAGGAGAATACAGTTAGATCACTACACATGTGGTAGTAGTCAAATCAGAAGAAAAGGAGATGAGTCCAAAAATGGTTAAGTTATAGAAGATCGAAGTGAGAGATGATTATGAAGTAAGGAGGAATGATAAAGTGGTAGTGGGACCAATGGTCTAAAAGTGGGTGCACATACTTTGGTAGCAAGCACACCATCCCACACAATCACCCATATGATGAAATAAAACATCGATTCCCATGCAAAGGAGGCATTCAAAATTGTAAGGATTTATCAAAGCAAGGTTGCTCTCAGCTCTTCAAGCAATCTCTACGAGAAATACTGTGAGAAATTTTAAGCACAGGAGCACCTACAAGATCCTACAGGGAAACTTGCATGATCCTACAAGAGGTCCTATAGGATACAGGGCAGTCAGCTATAGGATTAGAAGTGGGAATCTAGAGGGGACAAATAAAAGGTTGGATTCGTCAGGCAGTAACCAGGAGGTAGGAGCTATACTTTCCCACCTTTTCCAACTTAAAAAATATAGAAACACCTTCCATTTGGTTAAGGAAATTTCAGTCTAGGGGAATTATATATAGAGTTTCCATTTAAAATTTCTCACCCATTAGAATTTGGAATTAGACCCATACAATCCTCCACAATTATTGGAGAAAAATGATAGGGGGATTTAACAAGAAAGAACCCACAAACACAGTGAGAATTCATCAGCACCCTCTTATAGTAGAAATCTTCCCAAGGCACAACTGGATTGGTTTCTTTGAAAAAGTGAGGGGATACGATGATGAGGTGGCCAAAGACTTTGCTCTCTCACTCATACCACTAACTAGGACCCATGCCACTGCTGTGGTGAAAGGTATCTCAGTAGAAATCACCCTTGAAATCATAGGCAAAATCACCACACTTCTTTTAGTGTTGCCTTGGAGAAAGGAATATACGGGTAACAGCTAACTTACAAGGAAGAAATTATTTTTGGAAGCTGAAGAGGCAATGGAGGAAAAAAATGGGGTCAGAAGAGAAAGCCTTCCATATGCTTGGAATGAAATTATCTACCACCTCATTAGATATATATCATGTGAAGGGAGATACAGTGTGGTATATGGATATCATTTCAGGATTCTCCAAGAACTGGGATTTGGTGCAGACACGCCTCCTCAAAAGGGACTAAGTATACGCTACATTCTTCTTCAGTGATATATATGAGCATCGAAGTGCAGGAAGCAAAATGTCAATAGCTAACCCATCATGGGTTAATCAAACTTATCCTAGAATATGCCCTCCAAAACCTAACACTCCCTATTACATGCAAAACTTTCAGAGACATGCAGGGAGAGGGAGAAATAAAAGCTCTTGAATATGACAAAATCCCCACTTCTAGTTAGAGGGATGAAGAGGAAACAGAGGAGGAAGAAGCAGAAGAAAAGGAGGAGGAAAGTGAAGAAGAGATAGAAGAAGATGAAAAATAAGAAATAGATGAACAGAGTGAGGAAATGGACGAAGAAGAGGAAGAGAAAGACAAGGATGAGAGGGAGAATGGAAAAGAGGAAACAAAAGGCAACAAAGAACAAAGGTTTATAGTTCAAGGAAAGGAACTGGAATAATCACCAAGGGTATCTCCAGAACACATTGAGAAAGAGGCAGCAGCTACTCTCACTACCTTATGTACATCTATCAAGAAAAAAGGGAAGAGATAGAGATAAACCCCATTGTACTTTAGGACAAGAAAAAGTGCAAGGATTAGGAATGGAAGACCTCAAACACACACCAAAATTCCTATTGTCATTGAAGACTCACCAAAGCAGTAAGAAAAGATAGCTCCTCTTGTGAAAAATCAAGAAAAAGTATCATGAGGACAAGCCTCTCGCAAATCTCCCGTCACGTATGTTAGGAGGCTTGTCACTAGTTCTTCCTCATAAAAAGGAAAAGATATCCTGTAAGAGACACATAAGAACCTACACGAAGTAGAGGCCATCCTACAGGAAGCTCTGCTAAACCTATCGGAAACTCAGAAAATGTACCAAGAAGGTATCACTCAGCAAGAAACAAAGAAGGAAGATCTAGAACTGATGGAACCTAGTCCTCAACTCAACCTTGACTCTTACTATAGGTTCAGTGAAGGGGGTAGGGTCATTCCACAAAAAATTTCCATCCCCTTATTCTTTGAGCTTAAAAAAGAAAGGGCAAGAACATATAGGTGGATGCAAATTTCCAAATATAAAGGAGTGGAGGATACAGGACACATGGAGGAGAAATTAAAGGAGATGGGAAGATAATTGAGCAGCATGAGGCACAAAGAGGAAATGATGAAAGCTCAGTTGGAAGCAGAGAATAAATGGCTAAGTGGAAAATTAGAAGAGAGAGAAATTCATTTGCCATCTATGGCCAGTTTATCCTCAGAGGCAATCCAGTGCAGGATGCCAGCAAAGTCTTATGCATTGTATCTTAAGGAAATGTGGTTACAGTTCCTAATTAATACTTTAGCATAGAGAGGCATTATTCCCTTCCAAGACTATAGATAATTCATTGATCTATGTGATCAAATCACCTTGGAGGATGGAGCTAAAATGTATGAGTTTTTCCTACAAAAATTGGCCTTGACAGATCTAAATGTGTGGGACCCGAACTCAAAACTAAGGGATTTGCAATTGATGGCTTTGGCATCATGGATGAATCATGAGGAGGCAAGAGCTATAGAGATGAAGAAATTAATGGCAAGAGAATAGACATAAACCCTCATGGTAAGAGTTGAGCAATAAAATCAAATGGCTGTCATCAACAACCAGAACCTGATTGCAAATGACCCTAAGCTTGCACCTAGGTACCTTGCTGCCCAAGAGCAAGAAGCCACACATTTTGAAGACATGTTTAGGTTGAGAGGAGATGATAGCATGCAAGATTTCCAAAGGAGATGGAACACTTTTTCCTACATCCTGAAAATCAGAGAGTATGATTCTCCCTAGAGATTGAAAGAGGCACTAAAGAGAACACCCATGTACAAGCAAGCTCTACAGAGACTCAAAGTCAATTGGATTGGCTTGAGACTCAGTCCACCACTGCTCTTAAGAATGTTGGAAGGAAGGAAGGAAGAGGAAGAAAGAAACAAGTGGGAAGAAATAGAGAGAAAAGTAGGATTCTATTCACAGGAGGAAGAAACTATAACAGAAGCATGGGATGTTAGGGAGGGCATTAGAGCAATGAAGGAAATGGATATAGATTGAGTTGCTTAGAGGACGAGTAACACTTTCAGTAGGGGGGTGGTGATGAGCCTCATAATTGGGTAACTTTATGGACCTTGATACACCTCCAAGCTCATTTAAATCAACTCTTCTCATAATTCATTACATATTTTGATTATATTTTGCTCAATGAGATGAGTAAAAGTGAGATGTTATGTCTAGTGGACTAATGGGCATTAATTGCAGGTTTTGAGAGTAAATCATGGCAATTTTGGCTAATTAAGGGTAGAAACTAGAATGAGTCAAGGAGGAAAGATTATAGGAAATAGATCCCCCTCATTTAATCCTCACTCATTCAAATATTCCTCCATCAAATCACACTAGCTCCGAGTTGCAAGCAACTGAGTCATGAAGATCAAAAGGCAGCCACGCCAGTGAGGGTTAAAGAGGCAGTTTATCTTGAGCTTGAGAGTTGAGACTCCCTATATTTAAGGAAGTTGTTGGAGACTTCAGTTGTATAAATAAAGAGGCCTATAGCCTCATTAGGATTTGGATTTTTGATGTAAAAGCACTAAGAATTTTCGAGTTCAAGACTTGTGGAAGACATTGTTATGTAATTTTCTGATATGATAATGGGAATGAGCATTTCCTTGATCTAGCACTAGGTTGACTCAGAGGGTTGAAGCCCTTGGGTTAGGGCAACCCTAGAAGCAAAGGCTCCTCTTCTTGTATTTATATGCTTAGTTGATTTCATAGATTAATGGTTGAATTGTTCTTAGCATTATCTCATTACAAGTAGTTGTGGATTTGATTTGTTTGTTTCCATTTGTGCATTGCTTCAGTAGTAGCTTAGGAAGATAAAAGAATGTCAAAAAGCTAATAGTAGGTAGCTTTGGCCTCACTCCTCCCTTTAGGGACCATGGTTTGAGGAAAGAACTTTTATGCAACCCCAAAAAGACAAAATTCCAAATCCTTATGGAATTTAGGGTTTTGTGCTACTTAGGCCAACATTTTATCAGTTTCCAAGAATAGGTCTCAATTGTCATTTCTAATGTCTTCATCCCTGCATTAGATATCATAGGGTTTCACATTATTCTACAGTTTTTCAATTCATGAAATAGGCAACTAGATAATGAAAATTGGATTTCTTAGTTGATTGAGAATCTTTCTTGTTTGACATGATTTATGGATAAATGTCATTGATTAATGTAGTGTAGGAGTCTCAATAGTGTAGGGGGATTTCATGGCCAACAACCCCATCCTTGCCTCATCCATCCATGATTATCACTTTTTCCACAAGTCCCTCACCAAATTCATAATTTCAGAAGAACACTTCCACAAGTTTGTTGAGAAAATCCAACCATATCACAAACTCTATTTTGAGCTCTGAAGGAGTCCTAGCCACTCCCTTGCCTCATTTCTCCCACCATTCACCTTCCTTAAGACCTAAAACACCTTCAAAATCACTCCTATTTCTCTCGGCTGGATCTTGTAGGAATACAGGGGATCTTGTAGGAGCATTAGGACGTCTTGTAGGAGGCATTAGGACATCTTGTAGGATGACCTATAGTGGCCTGTTTTGAGGCTGAATTGTGGAAAAAACTCCTAGGAATATAGGAGAAGTTCCCTACTTACCTCCCAAGCCATCTGACCGTTCATGATCATCTCTAATCCACTTGCCACATCACCAAGAGGATTTAGCATTCACATTTTCACATAAAAATACAGAAAGGAAAAAATAGTTATTGTGTTCATTTACATGCACAACAATAGAATGTTTGGTTATTTCATATTGGATGCCTAGGATAGTAGGATTACACACATGTTAACTTAACATTCTTTTGAATCAAAGCCTCTTAGTAGTAGTTAGATGAATTGTGTGTTTAATCATTAAATCTCAGCTTTTCCTTACTACAGTAGACAAGATTTCAGTTAGTGTAAATTTCCCTTTTCCTTATTTGTAATCAAGCTTCTTCTGAATCAATAGAAGGATGGTTTGAGAAACCATAGTGGTCTATCACCAGCTTAAAAGTGACAAAGAGAAGACCTATCACATCTGCTTGTGTATACAACACTGTCACTTCCAAGTTTGTATGAACCTCGTGTTGATAAAGTAAAGTTGGTAGCCCCAAGAGTTGCAACATTTTTGCTACAATACTGGTGCTCATCAATTGCCACTATCAATCAATACCACAACAAGTTGATGTTTAACAAATCCTCGGAGTTTTAGAGTTTGAGGAGAAGAAATGCCATCCAAAGTATGTGGTGAGATAATGGGCTCAGATGGTGTAGTTGTGAGGTCATTGTCTGTTTGGGTTTCTGTAAATTCATCGTCGGGCACCTCATAAGATGGAGCTTCCTCATGTGAATTGTTATTAGTAGCATCAATTTGAAAGAACTTTGATTCCTTGCATTTATGTCTAGGAGAGTACTTGTCATCATAGTAGTAGCACAATCCTTGTTTTCATCTTTCGCCCATTTTTGTCAGTAACACTTTTTGAACCTTAAGTGTTTGGGTGGGGTCTTGAGCCTAGGTGGGTTGCATCTTGGTGATGAAATTTGGATGATTGGACTGGGTGGTTAAGGTTATTTCCACTTCTAAGGCCTTTTTTTAGGTGTCCATCCAAGCTAATGAAACACTCTAAGTAGAAGTCATCTCCTAGACCATCCATTCTAATGGCCAATTTCTCAAAGGCTGCAATGTAGTCCTTTACTATGCTTGTCTTCCCGAGTTTAGTGAGATGGAACAAAAATTTAGGTTCATGTTCAACGCTACCACATATGGCTTTTGAGAACATGTGCCAAGTTAAGTTCCCTGGATAAAATTTCTGATGACACTGCGACCATTGCCATCTCTCTTGGTCCAAGTAAAGGACTTCCACATCTAGTTTAGTTTGATCTTCCTAGATATCATTAAGGGAGAAATATTGTTCCATTTTTGCTACCCATACTGCAGGGTTAGAGCCATCAAATTTGTACATGTCCATCATGGGTGTTTGGTGGTTAGAAGAGCGGTGATTTCCATTTAAGTAAATGTGATGGCTCGATTCTCCTTCTCTGTGCGCTTCAACACTAGAATCCATCTCAGGCGGTCTTATAAGGGATTATATATTTGAGAGATGTTTGAGAACCATGTCCTCCAATGCCTAAGATTTTTCTTCAAGGTTATTGATCCTGTCGAGTGCCTTTTCTGCAGCCATAACTTGAGATCTCGTACCCTCCATACAATAATCCATGACAATTTTTTTTAGCTTACTTAAGAGTAGTCTACTTGGAAAGAGGGAAAGCATGTGATTTTAGTGAAATGGACCACGTCAGGCTACATCGGGAAATATTTTGTGACAACAAAAAAATTTGGGTTACAAGTGAATGGTACCACTGCGACCAATTTTTCATCCTCAATATTATGGGCTAAGTCTCTTGCAGATGCCCCGGGATAGTCGCTAACTCGTTTTTATTTTTTATTTTTTTCTTTTTTTACTCCGAAAAGAGTTTTACTCCCTGCTAATCAATACTACAGTGGCCGAATTCCAGAAAATTTGACCCTACCCAATGTCTTGCGAAAATCAGGCCTGGACTATAACAGCAGCAAGCCCCACTGCACAAAGATTTTGATCGACACTATGAAAACCCAAACTACTGAATGTGAGTTGCATGATTGTGGCAAAATCCCAATTGTTAAATCTAATTTGCATGATGGTGGAAGAAATTGAACTGTTGGATCTGATTTGCATTGCGGCGGCAGAACCCCAAACTTCTAGATCTGATATGGAAGAGAAGGTAAAGGGAAATCTTTAGATAGCAGAGCGAACTATGGTCACAAAGGAGTGTCAGGTGTTACCGATCATAATATACACAGTGGTCCAACGATAGTACTTGAATATTGCACGATGCTAACTAAGGAGGATCGACCATACCTTTACTCGTACTACCCAACTACCCTATCGTACACAGGAGTAATCTGCCCGAGTGTTATTCTCAATGTATTGTGGTAGTAAGATAGCCAACGGCTTATCTAAGGCTAGATTTTAGGTGAGCCTAGGGGGCTTCTGATATACCCAAAGGAATGTGGAAGTGGTGTCTGTATACAGTTCTATCTAATGTGCTACAACTCGAAGGGATACCCAAGGTGGTTACAAGGGAGTCCAATAGGTGTGACCACCTATTGTAGCTCCTGCATGCATGCCTCCCCAAATCCATAGGTTTATACACTCAGTGATAGATCTTATGGTTTAAAGACGCCAAAACACGTCTCTAGCCTAAAACAATTATGCGAAAATTGGATGTGGAACTAGACCTAGAAAGTGCTATGATTCCACATGGTATGCTCATGACATGAGAGAAATTCTAGAATACCATAAATGCGAAGAAATATAACCCATAACACATAATGAAATGAGAAAAACTACAAATTATTTTACTATTCAGATACTAATTCAATGTTGACTTGCCTCTTTGAGGGGGCAACCTCGACCAGAGCAGAGCTCGATTACAATAAGACTCGATGATATTTCCCTTACTCTCTAAGAATATTTATAGCTAAATAACATCCAAAACCCTAACTACTTGTTATGAAACCAGCTCACAAAAAGATAGAAAAGAGAGATCACGCCTTAGAATTCAGCCTCTTCAAGGGGGCAACCTCCTTTACATTACATAAATGAATAATTCTTGGATGATTCAAATAACAAAACCTCCTTTCTATATATAGGAGTCTATGGAGTTACAATATAATCCAGCCGACCTAACAAAAATAATATAAAGCCACAAAAATAACAATAGAGGGATTCTATGGGCACATTAATAACAATATGGGGGTAATGGGGGCACAACAATATAAATAAGGGGTATAACTACAATAGTAATGGGGTAATCACTAGTATTATAGGGACCCAACATGCCCCTCTCCTTCAAAAAAGTGTTGTCCTCAACGCTTGAGTAGTTCAGGATACTTCTGCATAAAATTCTCATCCTCCCATGTGGAATCTTCAGCGGATAAGTTCTTCCACTTGATAAGATACTCTGAAATTGATCGATTTCGTAGCTGTCGAGTTCTTGTTTCTATAACTGCTTCCGGTTCCAATATAATTTTTCTTTCTTCGTCAAGTTCTGGCAATATTGTTTGAACTGGGAGCTTGTCGCCTATAACCTTCTTTAAGCATGAAACATGGAAAACTGGGTGCAATCGAGAAGCTGCAGGAAGCTCCAATTTGTATGCCATAGTACCAATCTTTTGCAACACCTTGTACAGACCATAATACTTTGGTGATAATTTATTATCCTTCTTAGCTTGCTTGAGGGACATTTGCTTATATGGTTGTAGCCGTAGGAATACCCAATCACCTACATCAAAACTTCTTTCACTGCGATGTTGATCTGCCTGTTGTTTCATTCTATTCTGTGCCAACACGAGGTTATCCTTTAAGAGTTGGAGGACTTGTTGTTGATGTTCGATGTGATGTTCCACTGCCTGAACCTTAGAATTTTCTCTTAAATATGATGTGATGGATGGTGGTTGATACCCATAAAGTGCCATAAATGGGGTCATTTTTGTTGCTGTATGAAAGGAAGTGTTATACCACCATTCAGCCAGAGGCAACCATTTGACCCATTGTGTCTGTTTATCAGATACAAAGCAACGAAGATATCCTTCCAAACATTTGTTTACTATCTCAGTTTGCCCATCAGATTGAGGATGATAAGATGAGCTATGAGCTAACTGAGTACCAAGACAAGAAAATAATTGTGTCCAAAAATTTCCAGTGAAAATGGGATCTCTGTCACTTACAATAATCTTTGGGTTTCCATGTAGCTTTTGAATTGTTTCCATAAATGCAGTAGAAACTGTACTGGCTTTAAATGGATGTGATAATGCACAAAAGTGTGCATACTTGGTAAGTCTGTCAACTACCACCATGATGACACTCTTTCCCTCAGACTTGGGTAAACCTGTGATAAAATCCATTGAAACCTCCTCCCAACGTTGGCTTGGAATGGATAAAGGTTGTAATAGACCCGGTGTCTTAATTGTTTCAACTTTATTTTGTTGGCAAACCAAACATTCTGCCACAAACTTTTGAATATCTGATTTAAGGCCATCCCAAAAAAATTCCTTCTTAACCCTGTGGTAAGTTTTTAAAAATCCTGAGTGCCCTCCTAAGGGAGAAGTGTGCAATTCCATAAGAATCTTTTGTTTTAGCTGGGAATTCTTACAGAGGTATAAGCGATCTTTGTACCATAACGAATCATTTTTCCAGCTAAATGTATCAGACATACTGGAATCTTGTTGTAGCTTTCGAATAAGTGCCCACACTTCTTCGTCATTCTTCCATTCCTCCCTTGCTTCATTTATCCAATCTGGTTGGATAATAGAAATAGCGCACAACAATGCTTCCACATCCTCATCCTTTCTTGAGAGTGCATCTGCCACCACATTTTGCTTCCCTTTTTTGTAGATGATTTCAAAGTCATAACCCAACATCTTTGTGACCCACTTTTGTTGCTCTTCAGAGGATAATCTTTGTTCTAAAAAGTATTTAAGGCTATCATGATCTGTTTTTACCTTGAAGTGTCTTCCCATTAGGTAGGGTCGCCATTTCTTAAGTGCATGGAGTATTGCCAACATTTCCTTCTCATAAATAGCTTTGCTTAAAAACTTTCCCTTGATTGGACGACTTTCAAAAGCAATGGGTCTTTCATCTTGCATTAGAACAGCACCAATTCCATTTCCTGAAGCATCACATTCCACAATAAAGGTTTTTGTGAAGTCCGGTGTAGCTAAGACCGGTGCTTGGCACATTGCCTCTTTAAGATGTTCAAAGGCCTTTGTTGCTTCCGGAGTCCATGAAAATGCATCTTTCTTCAATAATGTTGTTAGAGGTGCTGCTATTCTCCCATAATTCTTAACAAACTTGCGATAATACCCTGTCAACCCAAGAAATCCTCGCAAATGCTTTATGGATGTGGGGATTTTCCATTCCTTAATGGCTTTAATTTTGCTAGGGTCTACCTTAACTCCTTCATGAGATACAATATGACCCAAATATTCCACCTCTTGGACTCCAAAGAAACATTTGGATCTTTTGGCATATAATTGTTTCTCCTCCAATAGTTGTAGCACCCTGTCAACATGTTCAACATGATCCTTCCAAGACTTGCTGTAGATTAGTATATCATCAAAAAATACTAACACAAATTTTCTAAGGAATGGTTTGAAAATTGAATTCATCAAACCTTGAAATGTTGAAGGTGCATTGGTAAGGCCAAAAGGCATGACCAAAAATTCATAATGACCCTCATGAGTTCTAAATGCCGTTTTCGGAATGTCTTCAATCTTCATTCTGATTTGATGATATCCTGAACGAAGATCCAACTTGGTGAAGTAAATTGATCCATGCAATTCATCCAGTAATTCATCAATGACAGGAATGGGGAACTTATCTTTAATAGTGAGCTTGTTGAGCTCCCTATAATCCGGACACATGCGCCATGATCCATCCTTCTTGTGCACCAATACTACTGGAGCAGAGAAAGAACTTTGACTCGGTTGAATTATACCAGCCTCTAGCATTTCTGCAACCATACGTTCAATTTCACTTTTTTGGACATAGGGATATCTGTACGGCCTGATGTTTGGAGGAACACTTCCTGGAATCAGATGAATAGCATGATCATGATCACGCATAGGTGGGAGACCTTTGGGAGTCTCAAATACCTTGGAATGATTGTCCAGGACTTTTTGGAGATCTGGAGAAATAGATGATTCTAATGTGGAAACATCTAGCGAACATAATTGTGCAATTACACCTCTTTGCTCCTTTTTTAGAAGCTTTGTCATACCATTAGAGCTGATTATCTTTCCTGGTTTCCCTGCAATACCCCTTAATTCAACTTCCTTTCCTTCCACAGAAAATTTCATGAAAAGTTCTTGAAAATTAAAAGCTATTGTACCCAAGGATTGTAGCCATTGGACTCCTAGTACAACATCAGCACCTCCCATTGGAATGGAAAGCATTGGGCTAGTCAATACATATTCTCCCATGGATAGCTTG
This sequence comes from Pinus tabuliformis, assembly GCA_031772625.1. NCBI lineage: Eukaryota > Viridiplantae > Streptophyta > Pinopsida > Pinales > Pinaceae > Pinus > Pinus tabuliformis. Next base: position 1,339,358,480 of record CM062820.1, read on the forward strand.
ATATTATGGCACTTTCCAGAGCAATTTATTGTTCCTCCATTTGCAATCATCACTTGACACTCTGGTGCTGGATATAGGAAGCAATTCAATTCTTTTGCTACCCTACAATGAATAAAATTGTGGGTGCTTCCTGAATCAATCAACACTATTACCTTTTTCTTCTTGATTTGTCCTTCTATCTTGATGGTTTGAGGAGTGGTAATTCCCGCCAATGCATTACAAGATATGGTCGGATTTATTTGTTCTTCATCTAGGCTTTGTTCCTGGAGTATATCCTCTTCTTTTGACCTTTCTTGCTCCTTTTCTTCTTCCTCTTCACAATCTATGTAGAATAATTTCTTCTCAGCACACTTATGACCTTTAGTGTATTTGCTATCACAACTGTAACAAAGCCCTTTTGCTCTTTTTTCTTCCAATTGTTGTGGTGTCAACCTTATAGGTTGTGGAAGACTAGGGGCAACAACACTTCCGTCTTTATAGTTGTGAGTGGTATGCTTCCTGGTTGCCATAATTTTGCTTTCCATTTTTCTTGCTAACCTGAATGCCTTCTCTAATGAATCAGGTTCCCAAAGGCGAACATCATGTTGGATATTATCCTTTAAAGACCCTATGAACACATCAATCCTATGCTCCTCTGGAATATCTTTTACCCTTATGTTCAATTTTTGGAACTCCTCAATGTGCTCCATTATTGAACCCTTTTGTTTGAGACTTATCAATTGGCTAAAAAAAGTGTTGCTTTTTGTATCCTCATAATGTGCTATCAATTCTTCCGTAAAGTGATAAATTGTTTACGAGAGCAAAGCCATTGATACCATACAAACTGATTTGGTTCCAAATATAAAGTTGCCATACATACCTTTTGTGTGTTTTGCACATTATTGAGATCGAAGAACTGCTCCATCTGTAATATCCATGTGGCGGGATCCTTGCCATCAAACTTCCTCATATCGATTTTTGGAATATGGTGGGTCTTCGATCCAACATTAGAATCTATGGAATCATGATTAACATTACTTTTGTTCACATCATGAGTTTCCTTTACAACCTTTTCACCATTAGTAAGTATCTCTTGTAGAAAATTTGTCAAATCTGTCTTCAAATCTGCCATGTCTGTCTTCAAATCTGTCTTCAAACTTGCCATGTCTTTCTTCAAATCTGTCTTCAAATCTATTTCAAATCATCCATCTTAGCTTCCATTCCATTTATCTTAGATTCCACGCCATTTATCTTAGCATCTGTTAGCTTTTGTGAGCGTGACATTTGTTGCACTTGTTCTTGTAATTTTGATATATCATGTAGCATTTCTTCCTCTTCTTCATGAGTCATGCTAGAGCTTTCAGGTTCCTTACTAGGTGTTTGCATTTTCTTTCCTCGGGGCATCAGTTACCGATAATAATGCTTTACTATGCCCTTTGAATTCCTTCAAACCAAGCTTATGCAAAAATAAAAAATAAAAACTACACACCTTTTTTTACTTTGTAGAAGCCTGATATTGAATCTGATGTATCTCTGTAATTTTGAATCATATAGTTTTGAAATTGTGACCTGTAGTAGCCTTCTATGTCCTCTTTCCAATGCCACTAGTCTGAACCAAATTGGATTCTCCAAGAAAGAGTTATGCGCAATCTCCCGCAGTGACCTGATTATAGACTGGTTCAGTAGAGCGAACTTGTATGAAGTGCCACATGTCACTGTTTCAACCTTTGACTCTAAAAAATATATAAAAGCAAACTACAGTCTGTCCTCTTTCTGTACCTTCTTACGAAATTTCAATCCGATGCTCAGAAAGAAAGTTATGACGATTTTCCCCAGGTCCCTGTTTTGAGTGTAATTCAGGAGTCTGCAAAAAGACCAACTTCCTGAGATCATATCTCCGAAAATATCGCGCGAAAATCTCTGAAATTTGGACCCAAGGTTCAACGTAATTTCTTCTCAAATGGGTTTTTTTTGTGACTTCGGAAACGTCACAAAAAAAAAATTATAGCGAAAATGCCACGATGACCTGTTTGGAGCAGCGAAACCCTAGAATCCAAAGCTCTGATACCAAATGTTATGAAACTAGCTCACAAAAAGATAGAAAAGAGAGATCCACGCCTTAGAATTCAGCCTCTTCGAGGGGGCAACCTCCTTTACATTACATAAATGAACAATTCTTGGATGATTCAAATAACAAAACCTCCTTTCTATATATAGGAGTCTATGGAGTTACAATATAATCCAGCCGACCTAACAATAATAATATAAAGCCACAAAAATAACAATAGAGGGATTCTATGGGCACATTAATAACAATATGGGGGTAATGGGGGCACAAAAATATAAATAAGGGGTATAACTACAATAGCAATGGGGTAATCACTAGTATTATAGGGACCCAACACTACTAGTGGTCCCTTGCATAAAATGGGTTAACAACTTTATTTATTAATTATGGCCTATTTACAACTAACTGTGGTCCCTTTCCTCTAATGCGGATCAACCACTTACAATTATTAATGCAACCTTTATTGACTCTCTAACTGACTATGACTATGACACAACCCATTGGGCTTATTATAGAAATAAAGGGCTTAGGGTTGGACCCTAATAGGTATTGAGCAGTGGGTTCCCACAGAGAAACAATTGTGTTATGTGTCTTTGATTATCTTCTTCTTGTCAATTATTATTTTTATTGATCCATTGGTTTTCGTTGTTTAAATACTAGAGTAGATTCTTCACTTTTGTTTTAGTAAATTACATGAGTTGTGAATCTTGAACAAAATCTACATGGTATCGGAGATGAAGATAGTATACTAGAGGAGATTTCAAAGCTTTGAGTTTTAGGATTACAGGTGAAATTCAAATATGCAACACATACTTCAGGATCAGAAAATGGCTTTCTACAGTTTGAGGCTCCAGTATGCCTTGGAAGGAAGCTTGAATTATATAGCCTAGAAGGATAGGATGAAGTTAGTATTGGAGGACAATGGCCTCAAGGAATTAATTGATCAAGACATTCGTAAGCTAACAACATCGGATGCACATAATCTAGTCGAATGGAAGAAGCGTGTGGCAAAGGTGAGGTAGATAATCCTTGAGGAAGTTCAAGACCACATTGTCTTGAGTCTCCATAGGAAGGAAACTCTGTATGCTATTTGGAAAGCATTGATTAACCTATTCTAGAATAGCAGTGACCATAGGAAGTTGGAACTAAAAGATAAACTTGAAAAATCAAGATGGAAAAGGGCGAGACTATTCGAAAATACTTGACCAAGTTCACTCATTGTTGTGATGAGCTTGGAAGTGCTGGAATAACCATTTTCAAGGATGAAATGGTGGTCTTAGATATCCTAGGCCTTCCCAAGAGTTGGAATAAATAATAGGACTCTATTAATGGGAGGGAGAAGCTTCTAGATTGGGAATGACTATGGTCAGATTTGATGTAGGAGGAGATCAGAAGGAACACCAGAGATGGTTCCTCATCAAAGACTGATAATGAGGAAAATTGTGCCTTAGTGGATAAGGCAAGGAAAGGGAAAGATAAGGCATCCCATCCCAAATCAGATTCCTTTCATGGAGGAAAGAAGAAAGACAGTCAAAAGTTAAGTGCTTTCATTGTCATGAGGTGTGACATTTTTCTACAAACTCTCCACTCAAGAATTCTAAGAAGAACTCCTCAAGAGGAGTAGTGTGTGAGGCTTTGGCCTCTCAATTTGAATTGGAATTTACTCTCATTGTATGCATGGTGTCATCAGTGATGGGTAGTGTAGGGTACCATGAAAATGGAGCTTCATCCCACATGAATGGAGATAAGGATTTGTTCAATGACCTAGGGGAGAAGGATCTCCAAATGCATATCAAGATGGTTGGCAATGAGGAGTATAATGGTACTAGATTGCGCACGATTACTTTTCAATGGGAGAAAGGTGTGCCTTTCACCTTAAGGGATGTTATGTATGTGCCTGGGTTGAAGAAGAACTTAGCATTGGTCACCATGTTTTAAGGATAGAATTTATGATGTGGTCTTTAGAAAAGGAAAGGCATTCCTTCAACACATAGCCATGAGTGAGGTAAGGAAGATAGGGATTCTAGTTAAGAATCTCTATAAGTTGGAGGTATAGGATTATACTTCTTTGAACATGAAAGAATATAAGCTGTAGAGCCAAGATGTTGGCCAGTTGTGGCACAGGCAATTGGGTCACTTGCATCATGGGGCTTTGAAATTCCTATAACAGATCTCTATTGGTGTTCCCAAAGGTACACTACAACAAGTTGATACATGCAAGGGGTGTACTTTGGAAAAATACACCATGGCTTCCTTTCAAGACAGAGACAGTCGAGCAAAGGTGATTCTAGAATGAGTCCATTCAAATTTGTGTCGACCATTCTCAACAGCATCCACAAGAAAACAAAGGTATTATTTTATATTCATTGATGACTTTTGTCATAAATGCTAGATATTTTTCATGCAGAAGAAGGAATAAAATTTTACTAAAATTTTTGAATTTAATGCATTGGTCGAGAAAGTGTCTAGAAAGAAGGTTAAAGCTATTAGGAGTGATAACAGTGGTGAGCATGTCTCAAATGGGTTTAATAACTTATGTGGAGTAGACAAGGTCAAACAAGAGTTGAAGACACCCCATCGCCCACAACAAGATGGGGTGGCCAAATGGAAGAAGATAAGCATTTTAGGGGTAGCACAGGTGATGATGCATGATTAGGGCTTACCACTACACTTCTAGGCTAAGGCATGCAACACATATATTTATTTGCAGAACATAACCCTGCATCAGATGCTTGGGATAAAAACACCAGAGGAGGCTTTCTCCAGTGAGAGACCAGATGTCAGTCACTTCAGGATTTTTGGGTCATTGGTATATCACCATGTGACCAAATATGCATGGAAGAATCTTGAGCCAACAATAGAGTTAGGGATATTTGTGGGGTAAACATATACACCTCACAACTATCGGTTGTACTTGCTGACCAACAGGATGACAGCGCTTTGCAAGGATGTCATATTCGATGAGGGGAAGGCCATGTGATTCTCCCTTGAGAGGGGGCTTCAACTACATTCAGTTGAGGAGATTTTAGCTCCTAAGGTTGAGGAGTATTAGATTGATGTGGAGTAGCCACATGCATAGGATCTAGGAGTGGAGGCAACCACTTAGGCAGATTCTTCGAGAGATGGGAGAAAGCACACCAAAAGAGCCTGACAAGTTATTGCATGATGCACAGTAGAATATGGGAGCACCCACATCTAAGCGAAAGAAGAGGAGGCCAACTGGGAGATACACTGGATACATGGCTCCTATGAGTGGATGTGTTAAGATAGAGCCATCTTCCTTTGAGGAGGCACTACAAAAACTAGCTTGGGTTGATGCCTTGGTGGAGGATTATGACTCCATAGTTCATAACAATGTTTGGGATGTGGTCCCGAGAACGAAGGACAAGTTAGTGGTGAACTCCCGATGGCTTTACAAGGTAAAGAAGGCTATAGATGGTAGTGTGGAGAACCATAAGGCCATGTTGGTGGCCAGTGCATTTTCATAGGTAGAGGGGATTGACTATGATGAGACCTTTTCCACTGTTGCAAGGTACTCATCGATCAAATCTTGGCACTATCAGTATAGATGGGTTGGAAGATACATTAGATGGATGTAAAGACAACCTTCCTTATTGGAATGATTGAGGAATAGGTGTACATAGAGTATCCTGAAGGTTTTGAGACCTTTGACCAATAGTCACATGTGTGTCAGCTCAAGAGAACATTGTATGGGCTGAAGCAAGCATCCCATGCTTGGTACACTAGGATTGATAGCTACTTCACCAGGTTAGGCTTCACCAAGAGTGAAGCGGTTGAAAACCTGTACCAAATAGTGGTGGAAGGTAATTTTTTTATCATTGTGTTATATCTTGAGGATTTGATTTTGGCAGGTGATGATGAGTTGATCAAGCCTTGCAAGGAGGATCTTGCAAGAGAGTTTGAGATTAAGGGCATGGGGCTCATGCATTACTTTCTCGGCATGGATGTATGGCGGGGTGATGGGGAAATATTTGTGTCTCAAAGAAGGTCTGCCAATGACATACTCAAGAGGTTCCGCATGGAGAGAAGAAAATCCATGGAGACTCCTCTAGTAGGTAAATGGAGGAAGGAGGATGCTACATGAGGGGAAGTAGGGGAAACTACTATTTACAGGAAGCTTGTGGGTTCACTCATGTATCTAGTGAACACATGACCAAATATGTGATATGCAGTTAACCAACATAGTCAAGCGATGGTTAGGCCTACCAATCTATATTGGAAAGTGACCAAGCATGTGTTGAGATACTTGATGGAAATTACTCAGCATGGATTGTGGTAGAGATGGACAGAGGGAGTGAAGCTTCAAGGATTTATCGATGCAGATTGGGTAGGGACTCCATTTGATAGGAATAACACATCAGGCGGGCTCTTCAATATTGGTTCACCGGTTGTTTCTTGGTACACCATGAAACATAGATCGGTTTCACTTAGTTTGGCAGAGGAAAAGTACATGGTTGCAATTCAAGTAGCATGCGAGGCCATCTAGATGAGGAAGATTCTGGTTGGTTTGTTTGGTCACCATATGGATCCAACTGTGATTTATTGCAATAATCAAAGTTGTATCAAATTCTCTGAAAATCCAGTTTTTCATGATCGTTCCAAGCATATAGATATATGATATCACCATCTTCGAGATTGTGTATTGAAGGAGATTATGTTGTTGGAGTACATTCCCATTAAGGAGAAAGATGCTAATATTTTGACAGAGGAATTGTTAAGATGTAAATTCAAGTTTCACAGAGATAGGATTAGGGTAGCTGATAATCCCTTTCTTGTTGAGAGGGAGTGTTGATAAATGGCGACAAGAAATTCCAGTTTAATTTGTCCTTGAATTAAATTGTGAATGAGAATCAAATTATATTCTCATGGCAACTTGTAAATATTTTTTTCTTTTTTTTTGTCTAGTTAAGACTACCTAAGTACCGACAGGGGATTTGAACCGGTGACCTATCACATGGAGTGCCTTAACAGTGGACCCATTCACTATCAATCCAAAGCCCTATGGGCGACAACTTGTAAAAAGTTAATTAAGTTTAATTAACTCAATTATATTAGGAATTTCGAGTTGCAAGTCTTTCTGTAGTCATGTATATGTTCTCCATAAATTTTAGCAGCTCAGGATGAGTTTATTTGAATTGTACTTAAATAACTCAGTTTGAATAGGTTACAGATAGTTAAACTAGTTCTAACTGTTTGCAGAACTAGTAGATGTCTAGTAGTGTGTTGGTGCACTAGTGCATCCCCAATGCTGCTCTAGCTAATTGAAGATTCTCTCATGAGAAACTCATGCATGTCAGTTTAGAGAAAGACCTAGTTGAGACTAGAATGTAGGGACAATGTACTATTAGTTTTATGATGATCCGAGTTATACAGGTCATGCATGCAATTAGAGGAGGACCTAGTTTTGGATTGGACAGTTATGGAGGAAGGATTTCCCAATTAAATATGGTTTGATCCTCACAGGAATTGCGCAAGGAAATAGGGGCTTGTCAAGCAGTATAAATTCACTAATTGTTGTTTAATGCGGGCTTGTGAGGCAAAGGGTTGCTCATACTTTTGCAGGAATTGTTCTTGTGAGAACAAGCTTTGTATTATCACTCAGATTTTTGATTAATGCAATAGATAGTCAGGGTTTTGAGTAGTGGATTTCCCTAGAGAAACAATTGTGTTATGTCTCATTGATTATCATCCTCTTTGATGAGCCCCAAAAATGTACAATTATTTGGGCTCATTCAACCTCCTAATTTGGCTTAGTCCACCATTCTCATTTGTTTATTGCATGTTTTTGATTATTTTTATGTTAATAGAGTGAATTTGGTTAGTCATTATGCCAACAAGTCTAATGGGTGCTTTGTGTAGCCTTTTTGGTCAACTTGGAGACAAATTTGAAGGTCTTAATGAGCACTTGGCAGCCAAATTCATGGGAGAACAAGCTAGAGTATTTGTAGGAAGGTGTCCCCCTCATTTATGGGCCCTTACCTCGAATTCTCCACCATCAGCTCGGAGTTCAAGGGCCACCGAATCAATCAGCTCAAGGGCAGCCAAGCAAGTCAAGTTGGACTGCTGTTATCTACAAGTCTTGGGCAGCCAAGTCCCTAACTTTTAGGAGGACTGTTGGGTCCTCAAATTGTATAAATAAGAAGGCTTGGGGCCTCATTTTGGTTAGCTAGGGGGTAGTCATTTTGTGTAGCTAGTTAGTCAATTTGGGGATAGCTAGTTAGTCAATTTGGTTAGTCATGTTGTAGCTCGGTTTTTGCTCCTTGTAAGCCAGTTTTGGCATGTCATTAGATTCATGATTATTCAATAAAGACAGGCAGCTTTTGATCCAATTCTGAGTTTTTAAGAGAGCAATAGACCTCCTCTGTTTTGTAATGTTAATTTCTTTTTGTTTCAGCACTTTAGTTCATTGCTTTACCATGCAATTCAAAATTACAGGTTTGCTGAGTTAGTTTTTATGAGATTGAATGAGTTTAGCTTATGGTTGATTTGCTTTCGGTTGTTTAGTTAGATTAGCAGGTTGATAATACATTGGAGCTCCAAGGAAAAAGGTTGAGGAAGTCTCCACTTCCATCTCTGTTTGGAGATTGGAGTGCAGCCTATACCAACCACAAAAATACGTAGTTCTTCACTTTATACATGCTACAACATAGTCTCGTTTATGATAGATCTTTCCATGCACTTCACTCTTGCACCATACACCTTCATCACAGCTTCATGCACATTCCTCTACACACTTTATACTGCTGTTCATTGGTTCACCTTCCAACTCTTTCATTACCACGTAGCTTCATCCTTTTGTCCTTTTGTTGATCCCATCCTTCTATCCACCAACCACTTCGTGCATTCATTCTCTGTCCTATTTCTCTGCCCCTGAGTCATCACAAGTCTCATCTCCACCTTACCTATCCACCCAAACCATTCCATCCCTTCACCATCACCCAAAACTTCCACTTACAGCACATCCTGTAGAAATCCCTGAGTTTCCTGTAGAATCCCCTGCAGACATCCTGTAGGAGGCCACTCACTCGGTTGTTGAGCCTCTGAACGTGAGGAACCTCTATGGACGGATGCTGAGGATCCTTGGGGACCTCTCCTAGCCTCCCCAACCTTTCCCAACCTTTCCTTCCTCCTTGCACCTCCTCTGCACAACCAAACCCTAATAAGAACAAAATCACAATCACTTCATTCACTTAAGAAAGAAATACAAAAACATGTCTTTTCAGATGCAAGTAGCTTAGATTCATGCAATTTCACTTACTAGAAGTAATGGCAGCATTGGTAGAAGTTTCATTCACATTCTTTGCATCATAGAGGTTAGACTAGTCAAATTAGGGTTTCCTAGGGTTTCTATGCTTTGATTTGCTTTCAGTTCGTTTTTGCCAAGTAGATTAGTTTTCTTTGAGATAGCTTTCATCCATCATTTAGCAAGCTTCTTCTGAGAGCCTATAGAAGTTGGCTTGAGCCCTAGCGGACTTGTGCCAGCTGACCAAGTGACAACTGCGACAAGAGCTAGTACTTGTGCATACAGCACCGTCGCTTCCAAGTTTGTACGAACTACCGGGTTGATAAAATTAAGAGACAGGAAGCCCCAGGAGTTGTAGCATTATTGCTACAATACTGGAGCTCACCATCTTTTTGGCGCCGTTGCCGGGGAAGCGGCAGAGTATTGGTGATTGTTGCTATTCTTCTATTTTCCTTTACAACCTTCTGCTAAGTAGTTTATTTCATTTCCCTTATGCAATTTCATTTATGCAAAAGTAGATTAGCATTTCTTGCTTTCATAGATTAGTATTTCCTGCTTTCATAGATTAGCATTTCCTGCTTTCATAGATTAGCCTTTCCTGCTTTCATAGATTAGCATTTCCTGCTTTCCTAGATTAGCATTTCTTGCTTTCATAGATTAGCATTTCAATTCCGCAATTTCATTTCTGCAAGCGTAGATTAGCATTTCAATTCCGCAATTTCATTTCTGCAAGCGTAGATTAGCATTTCAATTTCGCAAGCGTAGCCTAGCATTTCATTCCTGCAATTTCATTTGAGCAAAATAGATTAGTCCTTTCCTGCTTTCATTTCACTTCCGCATTTTCATTTCAGCAAGATAGTTAGTTGCAGTTCAATCTATTTCAGTTTTGCAAGTAGAAGTAGAAAAAAGAAAAAAACAACCAAAAAGATTTCATTTCATGCTTTGTAGGAGTAGAGATAAGTTAGAAAAATGATTGCACAACCCCCCACGCTGCTTCACACAGCCAACGTTCTTCTTCGATGGCTGTGATGAAAGAACCCCTGGGTGGACATCAAGACATATCTAAAGAACCTCTAGGGGAGAAGAAGAAAGAAACACTCCTCTGAAGCAAATGGCTACAAGCAGAAATGATTGGAGCAGTCCCTTGTCCAAAGATGAATTTGAAAATCAGATCGAAGGTTTCAAGAGTGATATGAGGCAGTTTCTTGCCATGCAACTCGATACCTTGCGGATCCAAAAGAAGCAAGAAGAAGCCAAGAGGGCTTTGGCCATTTTTTGTCCTAGGTGCACTAGAAGGCATCCTTGGAACGAATGTCCAATGCACTCTCTAGAAGTGTGTTTCATCTGTGAAGAATACCATCCTACAGATCAGTGCCCTTCCTTGCCTAGAATCAAAGCTACATATCAAAGATCCAAGGGAGCCACTGAATCACTCTGTTATATGAACCAAAGGAGGCCACATGGACCCATACCCTACCAGCAGGAACTACAAGGGACACCCGAGACCTATTATGACCCTTATCAAGCCACCTTCATGCCTTCTTGGGGTCCCCCTGCTCATCCTTCCTGGTTCACACCTCCTCCTTATTCCTTCACAGATCCATATTATGCCCAACCAACTGCTCATTCGTTTCACTCTTATGCTCAGCCACAGCCTCAGTGGAATGCACCTTATCAGGAGTGAAGGCCCCAGTACAACTCTCATCCCACTCATTTTCCTCCACCACCTGCTCATCCACAACCATCGCCTCCTCCTCCACCAAGGCAACCCCAAATGCCTACCCAACCACAATGCCATCCATCTCCATCTCAATTTCACACCTCCACTCAGCTACCCGTACCTCCATTTCCAAAACCATGCAATGGAACAACTCAACCCAATTGCAAAGCTGAGGCACAACATGTGCAAATGACTCCTTTTGAGCTCAATGATGTTCACCAAAGCTCAGGAAGAGTGTTGCAAAAGAGAGAATCTATTGACAACATTGAAGGACCAAGAGCAAAAGAAGATTCCAAAGAGGAGATCAAAGAACCATGGGCTGCACTTAATGAAGAAAAGAGATCAGAATCAGAGATCGAGAAAGCTTCCTCATGGTTACCATCAAATCCTCCATGTACTCAAGAGAAAGATCAGCAAAAAGAGGAAGATCAGAAGGTCATGATAGAAGGTGACATGAAGAATGATCCAAATCAGCAAGATGACCAAGGATATCAAAGCTATATTGAGATATGGTTTCAGAAGGTCACTAAGTTGCAGCAGCACTCTCCTCCTCAGCTATGTTTTGTACTCTCAAAGTCAGATCATTTTGTCTCTGAAAGTTGGATAGTTGTCCAAGCATGCATTTCGAGCCTTCACATCATTTTTTCTCTAATCTCGATGTGCACATGGCTCCATTGGAAGTATTCTTATACTTGAAAATGATTTTGTTTTTCAAGTAGGGTAGGGTAGGAAAAAAGAGAAAAAAAAAGAAAAAAATGAAAATAAGAGAAAAATAAAAACCTAAGGTGAAAACCTCCTTGGAGGCGCCTTAGATTGGCTCATTGATTGAAAACCTCCATGAGGCGGTCAATGGGTTGGGAAAAAAGGAAATAAAAATGGAATAATATCTTTGGGTGAAAACCTCCCTTGGAGGTGCCCAAGGCAGGCAATTAGGGTGAAAACCTCCATGAGGCGCCCTAGTTGTTTTTCAAAAAAAAAAAGAGAAAAAGAAAAAGAAAAATGAAGCTAATCTCCATTGAATAATTTCATGTTGCAGCAATGACATTGCAGGTTTCAAGAAGGACGTTTCATGACAGGAGGAGCACTCAAATCAAGGTCAAAGGAACTTTCTTGTGCCTTCTACAGGAAAGCTCTGTATTTCTATAGGAAACATCCTGTAGAACCTATGGACGAGCCAAATCCAATTTCAAAAGTGAATCCAATGGTGGGAATCTGTTGATTAGGCCTACAAGCACTTGTGTGTCCATCCCTTGCCTTTCTCCATCATTTTTCCACCTCCTTGTGCTTCTCATTGTGCTTCTACAGGAACTTACTGTAGAAATTGTGGGAAACTAGGCATGCATTTCAAAAAGTGGTTTGGCAAGCATGATAGCTTCCTCAAAGGTTCAGAAGTCCTCCTGCAATCTTCCAACTCCTCCTCCATCATCTCCATACCTGCATCACAGCCAAAATTCATTTTGTCATCCCATGCAAGCACATGCAAAGTACCTTGAAGCAAAAATCCATAAAGCAGAATTTGTTTTTGCCATAACTTGAAAACCATGCATCCATTTGACAAACCATTTCATGGGGAATTGTACAAGGTCGATGACAACATGCCTGAGCCGTTTCATGCAATTCCGATGCACGGTTTACAAGAAATCAGCCTCCATCACCATCAGCCATTTTTGCATTTTCTCCATAACCGTGCATCCGTTTCAAAACCTGTTTCATGGGGAGATGCAAGAGGGTGATAGTAGCCTACCCAAGCAGTTTCAGCCGATTCCGATGCACGGTTTCCGAGAAATCGACCTCTGAAATCTTCAGCCATTTTCCATTTTTCTCGAAATCCGTGCATCCATTGATCACGAATTTGCTATGGGAGATGCATCATGATGGTAGGAACATGCCCACCAAGTTTCAGCTCAATCCGGTTTGCCGTTTGGGAGAAATGGCAAAAAGAAGTTCTGGTCCTGTGAAAATTCAATGGCAGCAGTTTCAGGATGCAGATCTGAACGTGGAAATGAACTCTTGTTGCATGCATCTGGCCAGAGGTCACCTGCACAAGAAAACCAGCCATGAATCAGCAACCAAGCCATCATGAAACCATAAAATCAAATGCATGCAGCAATGACAGCCCACAACAGCTCACGGCAGCCATTCAACTTTGAGGTACGTGACTTAACCTTGTTCCTCTGTTTGCATAGATCTAATCTAAAGCAATGCATGAATGAATGAGATGAATGGATTTAGCCAAGAAGGGAGCCACGTTCAATTGCACTCAGCAAGGCAAAAATCACGCATGCATGGATCAGCCATTCACGTGAAGTTCAAAAACAAAACACAGTCAGTTGGGGATATTCTAAACTCTAGTGCAACTAATGGAATTGAATACAAGCAGAGAACAAATAGTTAACAACGGCAGTTCATAACATCACTTCAGTTTGAAAAAGCCAGCGCGCATGTCTTTGCCACCTCACTCCAAAAATCACGCAGAAATCTGAGCGCAGCTGAAACTCATAGACTGCTGATTAACTTGCACTTGCAACATTTTCAACTGAAGTATGCAAGTCTTTCTATGGATTCAAAATCCATTTTCTTATTGCTGCCTGGAGTTGTCTTCGTGGTCTGCATGTGAGATTTTCTTCAGGGTCTTCAATTAAAATCCCTCCTGTAGAAAAATTGAGACACTGTTAAGGCTCACCGGTGAAAAATTGTGAATTTTATATGACTGTGTGCATAACAGAGACGTAGCTCTGCACTCTGTGTAGAGAAATCCCGAAGTCCTCCTTCTGTACACAAGCAGGCGAGTTCAGAACAACAAAAACAGAGTTTTTTTCATGCTAGGAGGGTTCATTAGAAAAGAACCTTCGGACTCCAAGAAGTTATGGGAAACCCCTGAGGTGGTGGACTTGTTTTCCCATGCATTGAAGAATGAAATGTTGCTAAAGATAAAACATCAAGGACTGGAGATCAAACCTGAAATTATTGTGGTGACTCGGTTGATTCCTGAGGCCTATGGTACAACATGCAATCAACGAATTGAAAGAATTCGTGGAACACAACATTCAAGGATACTCCGGGTACCCTTTACAACAGCAAAATGAGCTCTGCAGAAATGGGTTTCTCGATTTGGTGTGTGGCCTTACTCGGAAAGATTTTCAGAGGGTGTATTAAATGAAGTAACGACAGAGCTCAAAGGTCAACCTGATCTGATCATTGGCAATTACAATGATGGAAATTTGGTTGCATCTCTGATTTCACATAGACAAGAAATCACTCAGTGCAACACAGCCCATGCTTTGGAGAAGACCAAATACCCATATTTAGACATATAGTGAAACAATATGAAGGAAAATACCATTTCTCTTGCCAATTACTGCAGAAGCTAATTGCAATGAATCATGCAGATTTTATTATCACTAGCACATTGCTGGAAGCAAGGATACTGTGGGACAGTATGAGAGCCACACTGCTTTCACCCTTCCTAGTCTTTATCGTGTGGTTCATGGAATTGATGTTTTTGATCCCAGATTCAACATTGTTTCTCCTGGAGCAGACATGCAGATTTATTTCCCTTATATAGAGAAGCAGCACCATCTTACTGCTTTACATGGTTCAATTGAAGAACTCTTGTTCAATCCGGAACAGGCAGCTGAACACATGTGTATTTTTAATGACCGTAAAAAGCCCATTATCTTTTCTATGGCAAGATTCGATAGAGTGAAAAACATCACAGGAAAAACCACAGAAAAAGCAAGAAGGAAAAGCAAGAAAGAGGACAAGCTGCTGAAGCCAAAGCTGTGGGTTAAGTAAAAACACAAATGCCAAGGGAGAAGCGGTTGCAAGCACGAGCAGAGAAGACTGAAAAAGGCCAAACAAGTAGGGACACACCCAAGGCAACCACAGCACAGGTCAATGAGAAGGCATCTTCAGTCAAGCAGGCAAAAACATTGAAGACTGTTTCTACAGGAAGACAGAGGACTGTTTCTACAGGAAGACAGAGACTGTTTCTACAGGAAGCCAGCAAACTGGTTCTACAGGAAGTTTGAAAGAAGGAAGCCAAAGGAGAAATCGGCCGAGATGATTAGCCAAGGAAGCCACCAGGGCCATCAAAGATGAGGAGAGATATTGGTTGCTCAGAGGATGAGCAACACTTTCAGTAGGGGGGTGATGATGAGCCCCAAAAATGTACAATTATTTGGGCTCATTCAACCTCCTAATTTGGCTTAGTCCACCATTCTCATTTGTTTATTGCATGTTTTTGATTATTTTTATGTTAATAGAGTGAATTTGGTTAGTCATTATGCCAACAAGTCTAATGGGTGCTTTGTGTAGCCTTTTTGGTCAACTTGGAGACAAATTTGAAGGTCTTAATGAGCACTTGGCAGCCAAATTCGTGGGAGAACAAGCTAGAGGATTTGTAGGAAGGTGTCCCCCTCATTTATGGGCCCTTACCTCGAATTCTCCACCATCAGCTCGGAGTTCAAGGGCCACCGAATCAATCAGCTCAAGGGCAGCCAAGCAAGTCAAGTTGGACTGCTGTTATCTACAAGTCTTGGGCAGCCAAGTCCCTAACTTTTAGGAGGACTGTTGGGTCCTCAAATTGTATAAATAAGAAGGCTTGGGGCCTCATTTTGGTTAGCTAGGGGGTAGTCATTTTGTGTAGCTAGTTAGTCAATTTGGGGATAGCTAGTTAGTCAATTTGGTTAGTCATGTTGTAGCTCGGTTTTTGCTCCTTGTAAGCCAGTTTTGGCATGTCATTAGATTCATGATTATTCAATAAAGACAGGCAGCTTTTGATCCAATTCTGAGTTTTTAAGAGAGCAATAGACCTCCTCTGTTTTGTAATGTTAATTTCTTTTTGTTTCAGCACTTTAGTTCATTGCTTTACCATGCAATTCAAAATTACAGGTTTGCTGAGTTAGTTTTTATGAGATTGAATGAGTTTAGCTTATGGTTGAATTGCTTTCGGTTGTTTAGTTAGATTAGCAGGTTGATAATACATTGGAGCTCCAAGGAAAAAGGTTGAGGAAGTCTCCACTGCCATCTCTGTTTGGAGATTGGAGTGCAGCCTATACCAACCACAAAAATACGTAGTTCTTCACTTTATACATGCTGCAACATAGTCTCGTTTATGATAGATCTTTCCATGCACTTCACTCTTGCACCATACACCTTCATCACAACTTCATGCACATTCCTCTACACGCTTTATACTGCTGTTCATTGGTTCACCTTCCAACTCTTTCATTACCACGTAGCTTCATCCTTTTGTCCTTTTGTTGATCCCATCCTTCTATCCACCAACCACTTCGTGCACTCATTCTCTGTCCTATTTCTCTGCCCCTGAGTCATCACAAGGCTCATCTCCACCTTACCTATCCACCCAAACCATTCCATCCCTTCACCATCACCCAAAACTTCCACTTACAGCACATCTTGTAGAAATCCCTGAGTTTCCTGTAGAATCCCCTGCAGACATCCTGTAGGAGGCCACTCACTCGGTTGCTGAGCCTCTGAACATGAGGAACCTCTATGGACGGATGCTGCCTCTCCTAGCCTCCCCAACCTTTCCCAAGCTTTCCTTCCTCCTTACACCTCCTCTGCACAACCAAACCCTAATAAGAACAAAATCACAATCACTTCATTCACTTAAGAAAGAAATACAAAAACATGTCTTTTCAGATGCAAGTAGCTTAGATTCATGCAATTTCACTTACTAGAAGTAATGGCAGCATTGGTAGAAGTTTCATTCACATTCTTTGCATCATAGAGGTTAGACTAGTCAAATTAGGGTTTCCTAGGGTTTCTATGCTTTGATTTGCTTTCAGTTCATTTTTGCCAAGTAGATTAGTTTTCTTTGAGATAGCTTTCGTCCATCATTTAGCAAGCTTCTTCTGAGAGCCTATAGAAGTTGGCTTGAGCCCTAGCGGACTTGTGCCAGCTGACCAAGTGACAGCTGCGACAAGAGCTAGTACTTGTGCATACAGCACCGTCGCTTCCAAGTTTGTACGAACTACCGGGTTGATAAAATTAAGAGACAGGAAGCCCCAGGAGTTGTAGCATTATTGCTACAATACTGGAGCTCACCACTCTTGTCGATTATTTTTTCATGGATCTATTGGTTTCTGTTGTTTAAAGAGTAGAGTAGATTCTTGTATTTTGTTTTATTACATTACATGAGTTGTGAATTTACAGGAAAAACTACACTCTAGTAGTTTATCTGCTAGTTGTGCTTCCTCTTTATATTAATGATAATATTGATAGTCGTGATATTGATTTGCAGGTATTGTTCCTTTAGGAATTAGTTTGTAACTACTATTACATTATTGTTGTTTCCTAGATGTTATCCCTTAATTGTTGATTCTTTAATATTAAGTATTGAAATGTTTTCCTATTGCATTATATTAGATATCATTTTTTGGGATTCAACTGTGTTAAGTAAGTAATTCATCTATGACCATTTCCATGAGAGGTAGTCTTAACTGACTAATGTCTCATGATTTTTGAATAGTCCACTTAGCACTCATTGCATTGCGTGATGCTCACAAGGGTGAAGAAGTGACATTGAAATTAGTGAAATGAATCACATAGTGTCAATCATCACTTCGAGAGCTTGTACCCATCAACCAGGACGTCTAGGGATGTCATCCATCCCAGATCGCCTCTCACTCAAGTGCGCTTAGCTGTGAATTTTTCCCCACAATCATGCATTAATATTAGTTTTGATTTTCCTCTTGTTATTTCGTCTTTCTTGTTTCATGAGCATGGTTTTCCACCATCATTCCTTTGATTTTGCAATTGTTGTTTCATAAGTAGCAGCTTAACATTCTATATCTTTTATTGATATTTCCAGTAAAGAGTGTTCAAATTTCAATAATTTTGAATAACTTTTAGAGAATATAGTCTGCATGAAAGATAGATCTTCTGAATGCTTGCTTCAGGTTAAAAATTGATTCTCTCCTTCTATTTAATCTGCTTGTTGTTAGAGAATTAATTAGCATTCTTTTGAAAACTATCTGTTGCATATAATTTGGAGAAAGCCTTCAAATAGCTATACTTATCCTTAGGTTGATAATTTAATGTGAGGTAGTTATTTGATTCCTTAGAACAATTATTTGTCCCAACAATTATCTCTGGGGAAGGAGGCAATGACTTCTCCTTGTCCTCTATTACTGGTTTCTTCCTAGTAGCTACTTCCTCCATTCCTCATTTGTGGTGGTGGTATTAATGGGACTTTCTAGTCTCACACAGGCCTAGTTATTTTTTTATTTCCTTGTGAGTTGCTTCTGGATTTTCATGGAGCTAAATATTTTTGTACTAGCTTTGAGTCATTAATGCGGTCAATTTGTTTTTTTATTTACTAAGTTCCTCGGAAATTATTTCTTCCCCTTAATGATGTGTCTCTATTTCAAAATAACCTTGTGGTTGAAAGTCTAACCCTTCTCTCTTTATGTATTTTTCAATTTGTACAACATGTTATCACCCAGCCATTTCTAACTATGCAGATCAAAATACACCATTTAGGATTATTTTACCATAGTAAAATCACTTTCATGATGGGAAATAATTTAGTAAACCATTTTTACTAAACTATTTCTGATTAAAATTTGAAAAACCCAATAATAATAACTGAATAAATCATTATTTATTTAATTTTCTATAGGAATAATTATTAAATCATTATTTGATAATTATTCCTCATCACATTTGACTAAATCGCCTAGGAATAATTAAATAACTCAATATTTATTTATTATTCCTGAATTCTAACATTGGAATAATTTTTAAATAAATATTTCATAATTATTTCAATTTCACACCATTCTTAATCCTCACGAAATAATTAATAAATCATTTTATTTGTTAATTATTTCTAAATAAAGAGATTTGACCATTTTGAATATCTTTTCCCTCTCCCAAAAATATAATAAAGTATTCCTGATGGTTAAATCTTGATTTGGTCAATATTATTTTATAGTTTCCATTTTCAACCCAATACTTTGTTATAAATTAGAGGGTTTTCTATTCATTCTTCGCCGTGATCAATAACATCATCACCACTATCATTTTCTTGCATTTGAGCTCCCACTTGAGTTCTACACATTGTATTGGGTTTTTCACATATTGAGAGAGAGAATCGACTACTAAAGCATCAAGGAAATCAAAGGACCCGTCTCACTGTGGGGGATTCACAAACCCTTTTGGTAGATCTCCTTCACGAGGTGTTATCAATAAATATTATTATTCATTTGAAAGTATTTCCGTATTGGGTTATTACATTGGATATATATTGTTGTTTTTTGTTTTGGGTAACATATGTCCTTTTGTTGTAGGTTTTTCTCATTTTATTTTTGCAGATCTGAAGCCTAGGAAGCCACAATTTACTTTTAGGCTCACTTGTCATGAGTGGCTCAAGTGATATGTTTTTGGTACACCTTCCAAGAAATTTCATACTAACACAATAGGTTCAATACCAGGGGCTTGCCGGTGAAATTCAAGTTTTAATTAGAGGTATGGGTTTGGTTTCTCTAGTTGGTGTGTCAATTCTCATTCTTAGGAAGTCACGTTCGTCGCCTTTGCCTTGTGTTATGTCATCCAATGTGATAGTTTGAATTATTTACTAGATTTGGGTCCTGCAATGTGGTGTGTGGGTGAGAACAATTTCTTTTCAGGTCTTGGTTTAATAGTTCTTTGTGCCATCCTTTCTATAGTCTTCTTGGCAGACATTCTTCTTGTATCTATCCACAGCGTTGCTTGTTAGCATTCCTCATTCATCCTAAACAAAGAATGCAATACAAAGTGGGTGGTGGTAGTAACATTAGGCACAAAAGGGTTTTCCCTTTTGTCTATGATTTTGTTGCAATGTTTTTCAATGTTGTTGCTTTGGAGGTATGAAAGGAAACCTTGTTGGTGGAGTTGAAAGAGACTCGAGAATGACCATATCACTTAGACTCTGAATTGGTGGGCGAGTATATGAATTGGGTCCCTGATCCTGATAGGTTTCGTAAAAGGCAACTTCATTTTATGAATTCTTTGGCACTTCACAAATAATGGTGACTCTCTTGCACCTTATTTTTAAGGAAAAGCTAGTGGAGGCCTATAATGTTTTTTCTTCTTTGGGGAACATTAAGTGTATGTTGAGAAACCAACGGTTTACTTAGATCATGTTGACCAACATTTGGCTTGTCTAGAAAGCTTTTTTGGGAGTGATTCTTCCTCTAGTAATTTTATAAATCCTTTGGATGATAGTGCTCAAACACCTACTTTCTTCACATCATGACTAGAAATGGTTGTTTCCTATAATTTTGTCCTCAATTTTCATATATGTCCTATAACTTGGTTTCTACACAAAAGTTTGCATCTTATCTCCGTTTTGGTGCATGGAGCGATGGTATTTCTTGTTTTCTTGTATGCCCCATCTCTTTTGGATTGTTTCAGAGCCAAGAATCTATGAATTTTTCTATGGCATGTCTACGGAGGGCTTTCATTCCATGTATCTCCTAGTTTCTCTTTGTAGATGAAGATTTTTTTCTATCTTTTCACAACATTTTTCTACTAGCTCTCATTGGCGAAATGGATACAGTGCCTTTTGTTGTGAATTTTGGTTTAGCTACAACGCATGGACATTGTTTTATTTGAAGAATTATTGTCCTATTGGTGGATGTTGTTTTCTTCAATGTGTGTGATAGAAGGGCCTAGGCTTTTCTACGATGGTCACCTTACCTCTTTAGACTATGCAACTCATGGTATATTGTGAATGTTGCGGTGCATCTGTTCATTATTTTCTACAAAGCATAAGTTTGGTTTTGGATGCCTTAAGGCTGCTATGGAGGATGGTGAAGTGCATCTTTTAATTTTCTATTGTTGGTTTCCGTGTGACCACTGTCCACTGTACTTGGCTATATGTTCTTTGGCAACTTTGAATTGTCATCTCCTTGCTTTGAGTTTTTATAGATTAACTAGTTAATTGTTGTAACTGTTGTCATGGCCTTGGGCAATTTTGTTGAGTTAGCTAGCACAGTCATGAGCAATTTTGCTCTACAACTCTATGTGAACTTTGCAAACTGATGTATAAATATAAATTACAGTAATTAAAAATAAAATAAAAAAGACAATGACACTAAAATCTAAAATAAGATCAGTAAACCAATCGAGTTACTCTATAATGCTTAATATTCGTCAAACTACGTTGCTTAGCATTTTCATTTGGTGTGAGAAACTATAGGATGAGGTTAGCTTTTTTTATTTGGTTTGAAAAGCTACAGATTGAGCTTAGGTTTTTCTTATTTCGTATGTCAAGGATGGTATCGTTCCAATCCAATAAAAAATTGGATAATTGATTGCAATATTACAGTACATTTGTTGACCAGTGTGTCCCTACACCTTTATCGCGACTAAATCTATCAGTGAGCAACAAAATCATAGCATGTCTCGACATAAAGATATGTGAGTCGTTAATTATTTATTTTCAAGTGTACCCGCAAAAAATTATGGCGGTTATGAATCACGGCCTTAGAAAATATAACGCCAGAGAAAGCTCTAAAATAATGGAAAAATTGTATCTGGTCACTCTTATCTGCAAGAGAGCGTCTAATTTTGGTTCAGAAATATGGAAAATTTGTCGGAAAAGTACAGAGAAGGGAGGACAGAAGCACGTCCATGGTGCAGCTTGAAATACTGCCGTATGCAGTACCACCGTATAAAGTGGAAATGAAATGTCTTAATTGTATAAGAGTGATTTTATTTTGGTGTAGAAGCCCGTTGAACCTGGCCAGGGAAATTTCGTCGGCCTTTAATGATTTGAGGCAGAGGTGACATGACCACTACTAGTGTATTGCCAGCGTGATCGTTGGTTGATTGGTCAATTTCTTCTTTTCCAGACGAAGGAAACCAAATAAAAGTTCTGTAAGTACGAAGGAAACAAAATAAACATCAATGTTCTGTCATTTTTTATATCTTTAAGCCATTCTTGTCCAATTTCCATTATATCCATGGAATTCTACAAATTGTCATACTGTTAGATTTTGCCAACCGATGTAAATTCAATGTCAGATTTATTATGTCTTTTCAGAAGACATAAACTCAAAACAATGTTAATTTTCAGATTTACGTTAGCTAAAAAATTATATATAAATATAAATTTTATATATGTTAATATATCACTTGTTTCAAGAAATTGGTTACTTTTCTTAAATTTATTATATCAAAATTTATTATATTATTTGTAAAAAAATAAATTCAATAAAAATAAATATATATATCCATAAAAAATAAATTTTATTAACGCATTAAAACAATAAACTTTATTTTAAAAAAGAGAACAATTTGCATATGCAGATATCGAGGTAAACTCTCTTGTCAAACAAATGCATTAAAAACATATCTCATAAGTTTCCTTTTGACAAGATCTTCGACGTTAAATGAGTAGTTTGATATTTATGAAAAATTATCAGTCATTCAACTTTTATTAAACATTAAGTGAGTAAACTCTCTTCTGAAACAAATCCAGTAAAAACATCATTCATAACTTTATTTTTGACCCGGCCTTTTAGACTAAATGGATACTTTGATATTTACGACCTTTTAGTATTGCTAAGTGAGCGATGATAATTTTCTTAATTATTAAAGAAATTATTATAAAACTAATATCCTGATTTAGTTAAATTTGGTCACTTTTAATAATCTCGTCCTTATTATTTTTTTATCTCACTCCCTCATTTTTTATATGTAACTATATGTTCATGGATTTATTATTTTCTAATTGTTATATTTATTATTTTATTAAATTATATATATATGAATAATTACATTTTGAATTATATTTTTTATATTTTATCTAGTTTATTATGTTTTATTATTATTTGATTTATATAATTAATTTAACCATTTTATATTTATTATTGTTATTTTTAGCTAAAGAGAAAAAATATGAAATTTTATTCGATTTTAAACAAGGAACGGAATTACATTTTATAGATGTTGAATGTATTTAGTAACATAAGCCTCTAGACTTATATGCAAAAAAGAAAAATTAAGAAAGAAAATTACAAAAAAAAATTCAAAGTTAATTATGATAATAATCACTTTTGTTTCATGCATTTCTTTTACTCGGCCTTGTGTCACGCCTCTTAGTTGGGATAAACTCGAACCATTGCCAATTCTATTCCCATTGTCTTTGGTGGGAATTCCTTGTCTAAATTTGAGCTCTCATAAACACGAGCTTTGTTTGTACCACCCATCCTATTTTCTTTGTATGGCTCATTTTTCTACTCTTTTGGTGTGGATATCTTCTAGTTTGATTTGGTTGTGTATGGGTTGTGTTTCTATTATGAACTTATGAATCTCCCCTTCTCGATTTGAAGGGTTATACATGCTTTCTTCTTCCGCCTCTTATGAGAGGCAGGGATTAGAGAGCTGCCATCCATTTGATTTGTGGGCCAACCCCTTTTTCTCTTTTATGGTCTTTTTTAACAACATCCATCTATTATACGAGTGTCAAGTTCAGTAAAATGTTCATCATTTTAATTCCATATTCTCATAATCTAATACTTAAGCCAACTAAACATTTTTATGTTCTAGTTGAATGTGGTTATGTTGACCTTTGTTGACACCTGTCTCTACACAATTTCTAGCCAAGTTAAAGAAGCCTTTCTTTGTCCTTTTGAGGTACATCTTTCTAAAATTTCCCATGGTATTTCCATTTTCCTCTAGAACCTTGCGGTGCTAGAAATGGAGGGGAGATTTGCTCACCTCTCCCATATTATAATTATTGACATCATCAATTTTGTGGCATCAAAATATGGGAACCAGGGGGTGATAAAGAGCACACCTCTTCCCCAAAATGAGGGCCCATGATTCAATACTTTCTCCAAATCTTCCTCAGTGTCGAATTGAACAATAAATAAAATCTTAGAGTGTAGGTAGATGTCGTAATTACGGGTTCAATTTGAAAGGATGCACTTCTATAAAGCATCATTTACAGGCCATAAACCATTGCACCTAAAAATCACAACCTTATATTGGAGAGAATAAAAGGTGGTTTACATCTGATAGATTAACCTCCATGCAAGGAAATTATTGCATTTGTTCTACAATGTAGGGTCCTTGGTTGTATTACAGTGGATAAGATGGTTTGGAGCCATATCCTTGCACCACATCCTTTTAGGAAACATATCCACCCACGTTTATGGTTCTTGGGGCACATTCTCATAGCCTCATATTCAAGATTATGGTAAAGTTTCTTGAGATGCAGTAATCCTTCATGTGGGAAAAATCTTGTAGAAACTTTTCTTCAAAATGAAGCCACTAAGTATTTGCAAGGATGCTCAGTATATTTTCTATATATACTTAAGTTTTTTCACTAGGTCTAAATCTGCAATATTAAGAATGGAAGACTTCCGATTTAGATTTTTGATGATGATTTGGAAGTCCTCCTATTACAAATTTTCCTTTCTTCCATCCCACTCTGATCTAAGAGAGTACGAAACATATCCTTGTAAAATCGAATAATGCATTAGAATAGTTGACTGCTCTTCTGTGATTACCACTTTCATTGACATTAATTGGTAGCATGAGACAGTAGCAGATGAATAACTAGAGTGTAGAGAGTAATCAAGAATCATTCCTGATGGGATGTCCCATTACAACCTCCCTAATTTTTCCATATCTTGTTCATGGATAAAATGTTGGAAACTGCCATTTGATCGTAGGTCCATAATATCAGTTGTGAGCAAGCCCGAACATGGCTGAATTTATTAGGTTTAAGGCATTCTTTGAATTCAAAATCCAATATCGATATGCAACGAGGAAATGACCAATCTGAAGGAGACAACACCATGAACAATGATTATCCATTACGATGGAGGAATCTAATCTCATCATCTTTGTTTGTAGAAAGCCTTTGTTGTCTATCTCAAGCACATGAGCACTAATGGTGCATAGCAAAAAAAAATAGATGGTTGAAACCCTATTTCCCAGAGTCACCTGCATCTCTTTCTCCTGCAATTTTTTTATTATTATTATTATTATATCTTTAGTTAAATTTGGATTTAGAAAATATACTATATAATGATGTCATAACCCCTAGAGTAACAATAGAGGTATGGGCAGATTGTGGACCTTTGGACATGTGACACTATTTTTTAAACCTAGGGTGAGACCAAGACAATTGTAATAGATATGGATCCTAATTGACATGGATGAAGCATCGAAAATTTATTTCTCTTCTACTTAGTTGATATATCTTTCACAATTATGTTGAAATCTTAACCAAAATTATTTATCATATACAACTTCAACATTATAAAGCACAAAGCAATGTGCGACATGGGCCCATCTCATTGTAATGCTATAAGCATATTTATAAATGCGATGTCTTAACAAAATGAAACCCAACACGTGCCATATGTAAAATTAACTCACAACTGAACTTGGTTACTCTCCAAGTCACTTAGCATGGATACTCACTTGGTTCCCCAAAATGGGTAATAATCCCCTACACCAATCATAACACATCCCAAAGCCTAATTCCACATTGAATACCTTAATTTCTATAGCTTATGACCCAACCTAGAATTTTTTGATATCGTTACCCAAGTTATGATCTTTGTTTGTGACAACACATCTCAACACATGTCACCTTCTTGACCTACAATGCCTATTTTACTACCAAACCTCCCGTTCCCTCTATTGTCATGTGCTCTACTAAGTATAAACTACGTTTTTGCGTGATGTTCCCATCTTTACCTTTTCATTATGGTTTACCACTCATTCAACAATTTATTTATATGTTATGTGCATGATGCCTCTTTTGACATACATAGTTGACATGTATCGTTCATGTGCACACCGCTTGACATTCCAAGCCATACAATATATGCCACTTTACTCATTGAAAAACCTAAATGTGTTCATCATATATTTTATGGCCTATGCCCACCAATCACCAACTCATGTATTTTCCCTACATTATTCCTCTGGCTCAACCAAGTTGACCCAGTTACTTGATGATGCATGCTCCTATCTTGCAACTACACCCACTCACGTATGATTCGTTTAGTTTTCCCCAACACCATAATCTGGAATTTGAATCCTAATTCCATCAAGTTTCAACTTGGAAATTTATGCGAGTTTACCCCACAAACAACTTTCCATGTGTATTCCTACTCAATACATTGATTAATTTCCCATTATGCTCTTGAAATGACCCATAGGATGGTGTCACTCATCTTTTCATGCTCTAATAGATTGTAATTAATGATGAGGATCTTAAATCCCCCTCCACTCCAATCTCATTTCCATCCTTAGTAACACTCCAATTGGTAGCTCAATCCACTGAGTCACCAATGGAATCACCTTCTCTGATTACTAAAGTAATGCCTCATTATATATTATTGTTCACATACTCTAAAGTAGCTTGGTTGCATTCCTCCATCTATTTGATCACCTATGCCTCTAGCTAGTTACATGCCCAATTTTACTATCTCATTGGAGGTCACAATAAATCACTTCCTCACACAATTGTGTTTCTTTTAACCTTAGCGGTTCCTCTATGCAACTCCTTAATCACCAATTTTCAAACTCATATAGGGTACCTCTTAGAAACCGAAGAGAAAATTAACATCTCTTAATGGTAGTGAGTCATACTAGTATGACTCAATGTGAAGGTGAAATACTAAAAGCACTTTGTCTCCTGTTTCCATGTCCATCCAAAATTTTCCCTACCACCTTAGGTAAGTTCCTCCCATAGTTTTGTGTCACATACATCATCCACTATATATGGGACCTGATTTTCCCTTTATCCTCCTCCATCATTCACTTCAATTCTATATCATGTGGTGTCTCACTCTCTCCAAGCATCTATGTGATTATTCCAACCTCCTGCTTGGAATATCTATATAGAGGCTATGAGGTTCCCTAATCACATTCCTAGCTCATGAGTAGGTGATTCAATCATTTTGTGAAATAATTCAATATCCCTATATCTTCATATTATATATTTACATATTATAGAATATCCCCCATAACCTTATCTATTAATGTGATCATGATGTTAGAGTGATGTACCAAGACATCTCGTATTCTAGTAAACTTCTCTTCTAATGTGTCAATCATTTCCTTATGCATTGGAACAAAATGTATCACCAATCACTCATCCATTGCTAACTTACCTCCATATTATTTTTTATCATATCCACCAAGCATGCACATACAAGTAACTCCTACTCTCAATCATATGGTTCCTCTCTTTTCTTACATTATCATTTTTGCCGGTCCTAAAAATATGGCCAAAATATGTAAATGTAAGATCAAAAAAACTTTTTCCACTCTCAAGGGTTCATATCCTAATGCAACATAATAATCCTATAATGGGAGGATGGTGAGATTCATTCTTCCTTTCCAATCTCCAATTCTGATAAAAACTATGACATACCCAACATGGTTTAATCTTTGTTGAGGATAGCGAGTATCGATTTTTTTTCATCCAATTGAAAGTTGAGTTATGATATAACAATTCCTTTTTTCTAGTTGATATCTTTTTGAATACATAAACTCTATGAATATGTGAGCTTGGGTGACCAAGATATGATCACTTGAATATTTTCACCCATGGTGCCATGTTAATTTTTCTAAGAAACTTCCATGGGGTAGATAATGTGTCACCCTAGTCCATTTTCACATCCAGTAGGGTTTTTTGAATCATCATAAAAGCCATTAAGCCCTCCCATATCATTTGTGCACTTCAATTAATTTATTTTACATGAGTTTAATTAATTGATATTTTACTAAAGATTGAATTCACTAATTCCATGTAAATTTTTATATTTATTTTATTTAAATAATAATTAAACTTGAAATGAACATAAAATGCAAGTGTAGTCATTGTCCACATGAAAATTTCCAAAGTGTTAAGGCTTTAGTTATTATGAGAATTCCTCAAGGTTTCTATAGTGCCTTTTACATACCTCTTACGTGGCCTCTTACGTGGTAAACCCCAATTTTTTAGGTGATATGAGGTCAACCCAAAAATTATTGTTGAGGGTGAATGGACTCATACACCATTGGTGGAATTTAAGATGGTATTCTCTGGAAAACATTATCCAATGTTGATGGTGGTGGAAGATGACATTATCGGCCATGAAACTTAACAATTTACCTTTTGGAAAACTTTATTCAACCTAAAAATCATGGATTTATCAACCATAAGAGAAATTTAATATGTTACCTTTTGAAGTCACTAGAATTTAATACTTTACCCTTTGTAAAATTTTATCCAAATTTTGTATCATGAAATTGTCAGCATTGATGAAATAAATCTAATACTTTTACTTTGGAAACCCTTTCTATATTCCCCACCAATGCCATGGGAAATTCCAAAGGCCCTAATAGTTAGTAAAATTCAAGGAGTTTATTTTTGAAATTAAACGTACTCTAAAAGTTTTGCACTTTGTACATCAATTATCAGAATATTTGCATACATTAGAGAGGGTTATTTCTATTAAGGTAAATCAATCAAATTGCTAAGAGTGTTTGAGCATGAGCTTCAATTGGTCACCTTTTAGGTAAAATTCTTGACCAAAATCTCATTTTTCTTAATATATAGAAAAATCATGCATATAAATGACCATATTCATACAAATAGTCATATTTCTATGCATTAAATAAAATAATTATATTCATGTAAATAATCATATTTAGCATGAGTGACTTATTGCCATAATTTAAGAACTATTTTTAACCAAAATTGATAGGAGTCATCTATAAATAACCACACATTCCAAAAGTTACTTATCACAATAAATTATGCAATTCTTAGCATAGAAATAGATATGAATAAAATGTAAGCTTTTAGAGATACCATGGACTACTATCTAGCAAATATGCAAGTCCAACATCAATTTATTTCCACAATTTCTTCTAAAATAAGAGTAAAACATAACTTTATATCATTGCATGAATATGTATATTTATGCCATAATCATATTACCAAATTATCATTATCATAAAATTAAATATACAAAATTTTACCACATCTATTTAAAACCAAATGGACAATAAACAATTGAATAGAGAAAACACTTAGGTGAAATTTAATATTAGATATAAATATAAGAATGATCCTTTTTCGTATGCCTCTCAACATGGTCAGGAGGGAAAATAAGAGAATCCCTTCACTATTCTATAGTCCCTCAATGATTTGTCCACCTCTTGATTGTGTTTCTCAAGCAACACATCTCAAATTGCATCCCCCTCTACCTTGCTATAATCCATCTCTTCGGAAAGTGTTTGAGAAGAAGAATTTGGTTTAATGGAGCCAAAAAACCATCATTTCCATTCCAATCTATGATTGGAGAAAATTTGGGCATATCTAGGCACCCAAAATATAGTTTAATTACAAAAACGTATTTTACCATCATTCTACACATAATTTGAAGCATTCTACCTACAAATTTTACTACTAATACACCCATGTCTCTTTAATATTTGTGGGTGTCTGTTTGTGTGAATGAATTAATAAATTAATGTGTGTGTGAATGTTTCACATAGTTTATTCTTCATGGGTCTCTACATTCTTCCATATTTTTCCATAATGAATGCACTATATTTGTATGATCACATATTTACCTTAGTCTCGATGGAAATCCATGGGTCAAATTTAAAATCCAAGGAATGTACTTTTCCCATTCCTTCAATTAAATTTTGAAGCATTATTTGAACCACCACTGCAACCTCCACATTTATGGAGGGGGGGGGTAATCCATGTACCCATTCAATCACAATTAATTAGTTCTTAGGTAAGAAAGCAAGGGCTCAAATTTAAATTAAAATTTGTGAGAAGACTTTGGCAAGATAATTCCATATAATGTCCTCATTATTTTCCCTCTTAGTATCATAGCCCTTACCAATTCTTTTATGCTCTTACTCATCAATGAAAACATATCTATTAATTAATCATATATATTAGATATTCCTTATTCCTAGATTCATATAATTCATTTTTCTCACAATCGCTGCACATTTTTCTCAGATAGGAAATACATTTCCATCAACATAATTAGTTAGAATTAATTTGCAAGTTAACTTGTTGGTTAAAATAGCGATGAAACAATCTATTCCCCATTTAAAGGAAGACCATGATTGGTGTTCACACAAACTCTTGGTGTCCTTTGATCGTAGAAACACCATCCTAAGTTCTCTATTGTATTGCAACAACATTCATAAATCATTTCTCAGCCACACCAAAACCATGGTCCTTTTCATCTATTCTTCCTTGTCATTGTGATAGCCCTATCTAGTGATATATCAACCTTTAAAATTCCATTTAATTCCTAAAAAAATTATCACTGAAGAAGAATATTAAATTTTTTTTCCATGTATAAGCATTTTTTTGAATCTAACAAATTATGATAACATATTTGTTCAAACATAATACTTATTTTTATGTTTGTGGATTCATGTACATATGGCAACCATAAAAAAATTTAGCTTACTATTTTTAGTTAACATACAAAATGTGCTCATGAGTCATGATCTCGAATAACTTCTCATTTGATCAAGTATAATGTTCCTGGAATTCACTTACTCTTTTAGGTTTAGACAATCCACTTCTCTTCTACATAGTCTTTTAGGAGATCTACTGAGCCAAGGATTCTTTGCATATGAATATCAAAGGAACTAATAGAGTATTATAGCCAACACATCTCTCCATTGTTCCCAACAACATGGTTTTCATTATATATAGTCATGGTATGTCATAGGAATATTGTGTTCTAATCATATCCTCCTTTATTCAACTTGTTTAGCAACCATCAGTTTCCATATCTAGAAAACTTCATTATCTCATATATTCTTTTCCCTAATCTATTTTATCAAGGGATCCATATATCCCATCATGATGTTCACTTCTCTCAATACATTTTCTTTCAAAATGGAGTAGGTGGTAGTCTTCATTATAGTCCTACATCTTTGCCATATTTGTGACTCATTCATCTGCAATAATGTACAATTATGTAATCAACCATACAACCAATAACATTCAAATAAAAATTTAGTTATTGTTTTACCATATGAATTGAATTGTTGCCTTCTAAATGCACCAACATCCTCGATCTTCCATGTAATCAACATTTCTCATTTCCTATATCGTTTCCATGACTATAATAATGGTATCTTTCTTCATAGTCTTGCTACTTCTAAACTTATACAATCCCACCTAGTACCTATACCATAAAACTAATAGAATATATGTGTTATCATGATTTTTTATATCTAATAACTAATGTTTCCATAATGAATCTTAGTTTCCACAAAGAGACATGTGTTTCAACAAATAAAGAATTCATCTAAATACTTATATATATGATTATCCTTCACTTCACCACGGTTCAACAAGTAACAAGATTAGGTCACTACTTGCATCAAACTTGCCCATTCACATCCATACACCAATGGGCCTATGAAAATATGATTTCATAGCTATTTAATTCAAGTCTCATCCTCCTTACAATAACTTCTCTATTGCATAATTCTTTAGGTGATCTATCCAACTGAGGTTGACTCACATAGGAATATGAAAGATAATTTTAGACACTTATAATGAAGGAATTCCATTGGCTTTCTCTAAAATAGTTTACATGTCATTATTCATGCAAACTTATAGCCAAATCCTCCTTATTAATTTGTTATGTCACTATATTTTCCTTGCTTTTGGGCCTCATCCTTCACAACATTTAACTTTCCTTCCTCAATTTGTTCATCATTTCACATGTATTATAGCATACATTTCCCACAAAATATTTTCTAAAACTTTCAACCATTTTTTTTCTTAAATTGGTTCATACACATAGAAGGCCTAACAAATATGAGATTGTTGTCATAAATTTTGGCTCTTTGTAGGTAATAACATTCATATCCTTAATCATTGGTTTACATTCCATGTGATACCCAAAGAAATCAACTTGCAATTTGCATTTTCACTAAGCCAAATAATGCTTATTTCTTATGAATGAAATCTTTTCAATGTATCATTTGGAGTAGCCAATAAATTTGTTTCAAATCCAATACATATTTAAGCATTCAATCATTTCAATTGCAAGCCAAAAAAATTAAAGGAACACATAGTTGCATTATGTGTGTTGATTTTTTAGTAGCTTGGGAGTGTCACATACCCCCTCGGCACAATACTACCAATAATCCCCTATGATTTGCTAAATCTAGGATGTTGAATTTTATGTTCAATTACTAGACTTACATTCCAACACAACTTTCATGCCTACTTTACAACTCAGTAAAGAGTTTCAATCATGGTATTTCAACATAATACACTTATGGCATTCGAGTTTCATTCATTTGATAACCCAATACAAGAATTACTGGAACGTTATCATGAATACAATGTATCTAGAATGATCATAGTCCTACGATCATAGTTGAAGTTATTTACTAACATATATCTTATACATTATGAATAAATAGCCAAAGCGAGCCTTAGTGGATGCAATTCATCCCATGATGCCTAATGCATAACATAAACAACCTGAACCATGGGATATACAATTTCACACCTTAAAACATAATTATTCAACTTACATAGTTGTCTCATGCATAATTACTCACTATCTAAGATGAGATAGCACATAAGTTTAAAGATGTGACAATCATAACAATTATTGTATAAAACCACATATTATGTTCCTTTACTAATTTTATCTGGAATTACATTTATATGCAATAGTTGTAACGCACACCCATATATGATAATCTCATAAACAAAGTTAATACAGACAATTCTTCTAATGCATGGTGATCACATGGAAATTATTCTATCATATCATAAGAAAAGACAACCCAAGCAATTTCTCTCCTAAGCTTAAAAAATTGACAACATAGAGAGTAAGGAGCCAACATACAGAACATCTCATGCAAACCAGATTACCTAAAATAATGTCACCTGGAAAACCGAGCACCTCCACCCAACCTAGAACTGGCTTTCACCAGTTCACCCCCAAGATGAGAGTTGTTTTCCATGAATTAGCTGCCTTTTGTTGATCTCCTCAATGGGTATTTAATACCCTCTGTCATGATATGGTTTCCTTTAGTGGAATCCTGATTTTATTTGGATATTTTTATCCATTTTCGTAGGCTTTTCTCAGGAAGGCTCGCCTTTCTCTCCCGCATGGCTTTTCCTCATAAGTGATTACCTTTCACTCCCACAAGGATTTTATATTTTTCTTAAACTTAACATCTTTCTATAGCTAAGTAGCTTAATTGATATGTATCTCCAAATCCAATAAGATTATGTATAATTTTATCTAGAAGTCTTATCGTGAAGGAATTATCCATTCCCATTGGTAAGAATCTCATCTCATGGTGTCTCGCTTTTCCGAGTGACTAATTTAGTATTTATTTAGCAATTAAGTATTTAATTTTACTGTTACACATAAAACCTAGCTTAGCTTAGTTTAGTAGAGTCTTACATACAATGGAGGGGTGTTACATATTCCCCCCCTTAAATTTACATAGTCCTCGGTGTATTACTGCATCTTACAATAGTATTTCCTCCTTCACAAGTAGTTGCTTCTAAATTTACACACTCCCATAGCCTTGCCATATGATGCAGATCTTCTGATATATATTGGTTACAAATGATTTCTACCAACACATCTCCTTCCATCGCTACTCCTAACATTTGTTTCAATCCATTTTGTGAGAAATTTTACATGCAAAATCTCAACTTTGTTTACTATAGTTAATATCATAACTTGACATTCAATACTAATATTTGAGTAACTATTGGTTATGTTTCCCATCATCTAAACATGATTCCTCGTGTTCATTTTATTTGAAGAAATGCATGTTCTTCAACTGCATTGTTCCAATGTCTTTGTGTTCTTTCCAAACACTTGCGCCCTGCAGTTTCTTTGCATTAGTCACAACAAGCCAAACGAGTACTTTTGACTATTCACATGTATAAAATATCACATCTTGTTAGCTCAACATAACCATAAAAAACATATCCACATAAATTACAACCAAATGTCATGCCCTCAGGTGAGATTGCAGCTTGCATTATGCAGGTTGTTGCTGAAAGGGCCGATAGTGTAGGGTTTCGTTGGTTAGCACAGCTAACTCTGAACCTGGGTCCAATCCCCCATAAGCCACCACACACCAATATGGTCTATTGAACAAACATAGTTCTACTATCTTCTATCGCTGGGCTATGGAGTTTGTTTCTTGAGAGTAGTGCCTACGTTTTGTTATGATTTATTAAAGAACTGCAAATATTGTGCATAAAAACCAAGTAATAAGATTTTTTTTTAATCTCCTTTTTTTTCTTTTTGGTAATCTATTATGTGAAGAACTTCTTGAAGAACCTACCATTGATAGGATTCCTGAGGCAGTCTCCATCAAGTGTCTCCAATTGATAAGTATTGTTATCAATAACTTCCTATATTTAGAATGGATCAATCCATGTATTATCTAATTTTGCATGCTTTCCTTTTTCAACTTAGATTGAGTCCCATTTTAGTATGATATCTCCAACTTGCAGGTCATGTTCCTTCTCCCTTTTATCAAATACAAATTTCACGCTTTGTTGGTGGGTTTCAGCATTAATCAAGGCCTCTTCTCTCTATTGTTAAACTTCAATCATCTAAAACATCCTCCTTTACATTAGGTTGATTTTTGGTGGTTCATCCTAAGTAGATTCATTATTGGAAAGGTGAGGTTCATAGCAAGGACCACATCCATCACGTACACTAGCTAATAAGGTGAGGTGTCGATAGCTCTCTTGATACTAATTTTGTCCACCCACAAAGCATATTTGAGATTTGCATCCATACTCTTCTTGTTGATACCTAGCATCCTATTAATGATCCTTATCAATTTATTTTTTTACAATTATGCTAATCCATTCCCTTGATGATAGTATGTTGTAGAATACACCAATTCTATAATGTAATCTTTGAAAAAATTCCATCACCTTGGAATAATTGAATTCCTGAGCATTATATATCATTATCTTTCTGGGGCCTCCAAATATCTAGAGAATATTACTTTCCAAGAAAGATATGATAAGCTTTTCATTGTCCTTGTGAGTTAGAATGGCTTCTACCACTTGGTAAAATAGTCAGTTGTCGTGAGAACGCATTTCTGTTGCCTACTTGAATTCGGATGTATCTCTCCAATGAAATTCAATCCCCATTGCTGGAAAGGGGCTTGAAGATTAATTGGCTTCAGTGGTACAGACAAAAGCTTTTATCTCTTTGGAAACATTGACACTCTAGAAAAGATTGAAGGAAAATTTTGGTAACCTTGAATAAAGAAGGCTAATAGTGTCCTGCTGTAAATATATAATAGGGTATGATCTTCCATAAATGATGTCCTCTACGTATGAATCGACAGAATTATGATATTACCTCTGAAGCTTGATCTTCAAAGATGCATATAACTAACGTACTAGTGGGATGATTCCAATACAAGCCTCCATCCAAAATGAAGTATTTATAGCTCTCAATTTCAAAGATCTTCATTTAGCCTTAGGTAACTCATGCCGACATTCAAAATTATATAGGAAGAATATGGTATCTTGATACCATAGGAATTTTGGAACTTTGAGAGGTATTTCAAGAAGGGTTATTGTGGATTTTTTCCTAATAGAATGATAGATTCTTATGCATTATCTCTTCAAGGATGAAGGGGTTCTTATGGATTATGATCATCCAAAGAAGGAGTTTCTTGTGGATTCTCCTCTTCAGAAATATTATGAAATATTTTCATTGGAGCACACCTCTAGAGAAACATTATTTGACTCGGCTAGAAATTTAGCTAATCCTTGGCCTTTGAACAACTTCGTAAGCTTAATCTCCAAATCATATTCCCATATTTTTTCTATTCATTTTCCTTGCAGGCCATCACTATTGGCTTGAGTAAGTATTTATTTTTCTATTGAAGATGGCGCTTATTCTATTACTTTTGAATGTAGCATGTATTCCTAAAATCCATTGAAAGCCTTCACCATACCATGGGCCTCATTTTCTAGAATAATGTATTTCAACTTTGCATTGCTCAAGGCACGAATGAAAAATGATACAAGTTTCTCGTACAGTTCTTAATTATTTTGCAGTGAGACCACCGTTATGTTATGCTCGGATGTGAATGAGAAAATATGAAATTCCTTTAAAAAATCAGGACTTTTTAATATTAAAACATCCATGATGGCCCTCTTAATATGTTAGAATTGTCCTCGTGCTTCTACATTCCATATAAAATCATTATTCCTTTTAAGCATGATTGTTATATGCTTAACGAGTTCTTATTTTTTTTATGAATCAACATAAAAATTTGATCTTCCCCAAGAATGGTTGGACTACTTTCTTATTCTCGAGTAGAACTATATTTGATATAACTTCTATCTGGTCTCCATTGATTATCACACCTTCCTTTGAGATGATATGTTCTAACAAATTTCCCTCTTGCAAAGTAAAGAATGACTTCATAGGATTCCATGATAGACCAAATTTTATGCATTTAATAAATCTTTATCTCAGGTGCTTAAGGTGATCATCATATGATTTTGAGAGAATGGTCTTGTCATTCATAGGCATGACAGAGAACTAATTTCTCTCCAACGAATACAATTTCCATAGCTCTCTGAAAGGTGGCTCTTACATTCATCAAACCAAAGGGTATTTTGTCATATATGAAGGTACCCCTTGTTGCTTCCAATATCATATTATCTTTGTCATGTAGATGCATTGTTATCTAATTGTAGCCTGAGAAGTTGTCCATCATTGATATTTTGGATGCCCCTATTACTTTCTACAGTAGACGGTCCATATTGGGAAGGGGATAATTTACTTTCAGTGAACATCGGTTCAAGTTTCTGAAATCCACATAGAGTCTAATATCTATATTTTTTTTCCTGAATTCCAGTAGATTATCCACCCATTGAGAATACCTCAATGGGACAATAAACTTACCATGTTGCAGATTTCTAATCTCCTTTTCTATTGTTCGCAACAATATTGGATTGAACCTCGTGATTTTCTACACAAAGGGCTTAATATTTTCTTTCAAAGCTATTCTATGCTAAATAATAGAAGTGTCATAAGTTTTTAGATATTCATAAATCCATGTGAAAACATATTTAAATTGCTTTAAAAAATTGGCATACCTCTTTTTGTATGCAGGTTGCAAAGACTTGGAAAGTTTTACGTTTTTCTTGTTCTCTTCTATATCGAGGTTATGTTCCTCAACATTCTCATCCACCAGTCAAAAAATTGGATTGGTAGGCACATCATTGTGATAAAAAATATGCTCGAGAAAAACCAATCCCTAGGGAATGAAGTTGTTCTTAAGTTGAATTACCTCATGACAACCAATATGATTTAAGAATTTGTTTCCATTTTCTTGGGCACATACCTCTTCTTGGTCAATTTTTTGTGTTTCCTCATTAGAGTCAGTGTCTGGCTGAAAAATCATCCACGAACTCAAGGAATCTTCTTATATTTTGATCATATTCACAAACCTACCAATGTTTGACATTATCTAGAAAAAAAGGTTGGTAATGTGTATCTACTTCATACTCCAGTTTGGCTCTTAGGCTGGTTTTAAATTCTTGCGAAAATTTTCAAAGCATATGCTAGTTTCTTATCTTCCCTATGTACAACTATAATGCTAAAGCACCAAAATAACTCTCAATAATATCCCACAAAGAGTTTTGGTGTGATCTCATTTGAGGTTGTTTAGTAGTGTAAACATCTATTACTTGCAGGACTATCAACTCTTAATCCACAGATGCTTCAAGATTATTTTCTTCCATTGTATGGGTCGTCTCTAATCCTATGATCAACACTTCATATTTGGCAACATTGTTAGTGGCATCAAATTCTAGTTTAATTATTCCTACCCCTACTCCTTCCTCAGAGTAAGCCCCATCGAAGAAAAGTTTCCAAACTGGATATTTCTAATGATTTTTCTATCTCAGCATGAGTTGGTTCAAATTCTATCGAGGCTTCAAGGTTTACTAAAATTCTTCCACAATGTATAGTGCTAGGTTTTAGGACTTCTTCACATCATTAATGACATAAAATAGATTGTCTTCCTGGTGTAATCTGCATTCTTTTCCTCCAAAAATGGGTATGGTAGTGTATGATAAGTTCATTTGGAGAGTTCCACTGGATTTTTTGGCCCATGACGTTGAGAGTAGCATACAATATGAGGTAGTGATATCAACTATTACTATATCCATGACTAGGCTCTTATTTAGTATCCGAGTTAGGCAAAAGCACTAGATATTTGATGATGCAAAGGTATTTCTCTCTCCTGGAATTGAAGGAGTAGAGATCATGGTATGGTTTGGTAATGTTCAATCCTAATTATACCATGACCAACTTGGGCTTAGGGCTATGGAAATATCCTGAGTCCAACATATAATTATGTTGTACCTTATTCGAAACATTCAAGGTAATGTGGAAAGGAGTACTATCGTTATCCTTTTCTTCAACGTGTGGTCCAAAATCCACATAAGGAAGGTCTTCCTAGATGTTTAATGTGTCATTATGGGGGAATATCTTGGAAGGGATCATGCTTTTTTGCATTAGCACTTGATAGGTAAGGTTCTATGTCAAGTCTGATAAAGGAACGAGAACATTGATTTTTCTCAAATCTTGGTCAAGATTAAAGAGGGGAATGAGGCTTCGTTCATCCTCCTTGGCTAGTTAGGTTAGTGGTAGTGTAAGAGCATGATCCTTTGATCCCTCTGGTTCTTAAGTGGAGCTTCTGTTCTGATCTTGGGTATTATTTTTCTTCTCAACTAGGACCTCATAGACTTTCCTCAAAGAATTGGGACATGAGAGGTTGACATATTGGGCAGGTTCAAGATCAAGAAACAACACTGAAGTCTTGTTTGGTTTGTTCAAATGACTCATACCAGTGGGTCTTCCTAGCCTAGGTTGCAGGTTGTAATTCTTTCTAATTTCTTCCATCACGGAGCTAGTAATCTTATGATATTGGGATGTTAAGATTTCATAATCTTCATTCCCCTCAAATTGATATTGTGTATAATTTTATGTGTTGCGAGGGTTTTGTGTAGTCATTTTGGGTAATGTAGAAAGTGGGATTTTGATCTCCTACCCTATTTATTTCTTCATCTGACATATACTCGTCAGCATATTAATCAGTCTGTAAGTTGAGATCTCTCCTTGTAGGAGGTTGCATCGGTTGTTCTTCAAGTATTCTATCCATATTCATCATTTGTGGATTGAATCGCTTAGAGAGAAAATGACAGTTACGAGGAGGTTGGTAAGGGTTATTACTTGATCCTTCAACTTTGAACTTGGAAATTTTGTTTGATAGGTTCCTGATTAATCGATTCATCTCCTCAATCTTTTCATTCTGATGGGTCCTTATGATAAGTAGGATGGTCAAGTTATTCCTTTATGTTCTTCTTTCCTGTGTCCTAGTTTCCTCCCCTTTCCCTTTACAGCTCGTGGTTCTCATTTGTTGTTTCCACTACAATCAATTTCCCTTCTGCAGTTAAATTTTCCTCTATCTCAGCTACATCTGATTACATGTTAGACAAGTTCTTGGTTCATGTTTCTTTAAGCATAACAAAGGAATTTGGATCGAAAGTAGTTTCATACTTAACCATGGAAGTGATGGGAGTAGTTTTAATATCATTTGGGATATAGTCATAGATCTTATTGTATGTCTTCATGAATTATTCTATATTTTTGGGCTTCTTCTTCTTTATTGCAAAACATATCTGAGATAGTATTGAAAGTCCTTTTTCTCACCCCACTAGGCATGGAATCACCTTTGGAAATAATCCAAGGAGGGAAATGAGTGTTGGAAATAATACTGAGAGGGGGGGTGAATCAGTATTATCAAGTTCTTTTAATAAATCTTCCTTATTTATTCTTTGAATTATTTTTGCATGTCAGTACCATAAAATAATGAGCATGAACAAAGAAAACAGATAGTCACACCAAAGAACACAAGATGTAAGGTGGAAACCCAATGTGGGTGAAAACCACCTGCTGCAATATGTCTCTATCTTCTTTCAAATTAGAAACTTCTTTAACAATGGTTTTGTACTGGTGCAGTCCTTTACCAGTACGTAGGCTGCAACCTGCAGAGAGCTACAACTCTCTCTCATTTTCCAGTCTCTCCTGGAAGGGAGCTACAACCCCCTACTTCTTTTCTTTCAAGGACCACTTTTCATAAATTTTCAAACTGGATCCAAGAACATCAAAAACCCATCAACTACACTTGCATCATCAATCTCTGATTTCACCAAAGCCAACCCGCATACAGATCTGCAAATATTTCCTTATAACTTTGCAGTTGTTACATCAGACATACCCAGATCATAACATGTGTAAAAGAAAACATGCATCAATAATTCAGACCTAGATTATTAGATTTATAGATCAAGCGTATGCCACATATCAAAAATCATATAGAGATACCATTATTCCAGCGTTAAGATTTTGACCCATCAATAGAACTTATCCTTCTCCTTACGCTCAGGTTCCTTCTTCATTCAAATCTAGATCTGCACCAAAACCCAATCACAATATTCCAGATCTAGCACTTTATCAGATATTTGATAATTCAGAAGATGCTTTGCCAAATGATCTCCTTCCTCTTTTATAGTCTTAGGCCTTTCACAATACCACAGGCCAAAACCATAGGATCAAAAAACTGTTGGACTAATACCATGAACCAAACATGAAAGTACATGAGATCAACACTTTTGGATGCAATACCACGGGCCAAAACCATAGGATCAAAAACTGTCAGACTAATACCATGAACCAACCATGAAATTGCGTGAGATCAACACTTTTGACGAGGTACCATGGTCCAAAACCATAGGTTCAAATACCAAGGACTAACTACCATGGACCAAAGGTAAGTTCTCCAACATATACGCACTTTTCCTTGCATGAAAGTGCGTACCATGGTCCAAAACCATAGGTTCAAATACCAAGTTATAACTACCATGGACCAAAGGTAAGTTCTCCAACATATACGCGCTTTTCCTCATAGGTTCAAATACCAAGGACTAACTACCATGGACCAAAGGTAAGTTCTCCAACATATACGTGCTTTTCCTCATAGGTTCAAATACCAAGGACTAACTACCATGGACCAAAGGTAAGTTCTCCAACATATACGCGCTTTTCCTTGCATGAAAGTGCATGAACTTTTTCTCTACATGAAATAAACTTTTCTCTGCATAAAAGTGCGTGAACTTTTCTCTACATGAAATAAACTTTTCTCTGCATAAAAGTGTGTGAACTTTTCTCTACATGAAATAAACTTTTCTTTGCATATAAGTGCGTGAACATTTCTCTACACTATAATTTATTATCTAAGATGAGTGGGTTGCCATCAAGTACAACATATGTATCATAATGCCAACAATCTCCCCCTTTGGACTTGATGGCAACAACAACCAATCACTCTCCCCCTTTGACATCAAGGGCAAAGGGTTATGCTCCCCCTAAGAACATGCTCCCCCTGACTATAAACCAGATCTGCAAAGAAGAACCATAATCCATGATCATGAAAGAGATAGAGATGTACTACAACAATATTCAGACCAGCATCCATGATCTCCTTCTTTACTTCCTCCATAATGCCAACAATGCATGATATGCTCCCCCTGAACCTGTGCCATTCGATCTTTGACCAATCCGCAACCCAGCACATGTACGCATATACTTCAGATGAACCTTGCGTACAACCAACAATCAGAAGAGATTCAACAACAAGATGATGCATCAACAACCCACAGCTTTTGCCTGAGGTATTCAAAGGTCTCCCTAGGCAATGGCTTGGTGAGTGTATCAGCAACCTGTTCCTTAGAAGGAACATACTCCAACTTGACCTTTTGTTCAAGCACTTGTTCCCGGAGAAAGTGATACTTGATTGGTATGTGCTTGGTTTTTGAATGCATGACTGGGTTCTTTGAAATGCTGATTGCACTTGTATTATCACATAAGATGGAGATGGGTGGTGTACAAGTGATTTGAAAATCCTGCAAGGTCTGCATCATCCAAAGGAGTTGAGTGCAGCAAGATGCAGCAGCAACATATTCTGCTTCAGCTATAGACAAGGCAATCGAACTCTGTTTCTTGCTGAACCAAGATACTAATCTGGAACCCATAAAGAATGCACCACCACTTGTGCTTTTCCTGTCATCCACGCTTCCGGCCCAATCTGCATCTGTATAAGCATGAAGTGTGAGATCTGTATCTCTAGGATACCATAAGCCATAGTTTTGAGTCCCTTGAAGATATTTGAAGATTCTCTTTACTGCCTGAAGATGAGTTTCCTTTGGATTTGCCTGAAATCTTCCAACTATTCCCACTGCATGCATGATGTCTGGTCGGGTACCTGTCAAATAAAGTAGACTTCCAATCATAGATCTGTAAGTTGGTTGATGCACTGCTGCTGATTCATCATTTGCACTGAGGTTGCATCCTGTGACCATGGGTGTACATACTGGTTTTGCTTCTTCCATACCATATTTCTTCAAAATCTGCTTGAGATACTTGGTTTGAGACAAGAAGATCCCTCCTTCATTTTGTTGGATTTGCAAACCAAGAAAATATGTCAGTTCTCCCAGCAAGGACATTTCGAATTCTTTCTGCATCACCAAGGCAAAGCTTTGACTCATAGCTTCTTCATTGCTGCCAAAGATAATGTCATCTACATACACAACAAGTATCAGCAATTTGTCATTTTCAACTTTTATATAAAGATTGTTGTCTGCTGATCCTTTTGAAAAACCTTGTTGATGAAGATATTTGTCCAAACGATAGTACCAAGCCCTTGGAGCTTGTTTGAGGCCATAGAGAGCCTTTTTCAATCTGCATACAAGATTTGGATCGTTTCCAAGAATGAAACCATCTGGCTGCTCAATGTATACTTCTTCTTCCAAGTCTCCATTCAGAAAGGCTGATTTCACGTCCATTTGAAATACTTTGAAGTTTTGAAAGCTTGAGAGAGCAAGGAACATTCGGATGGCCTCAAGTCTTGCAACATGAGCAAAAGTTTCTTCAAAATCTATTCCTTCTTGCTGCGCATACCCTTTACAAACAAGTCTGGCCTTGTTTCTAATTACTTCTCCATTTTCATTCAATTTATTTTTGAA
Source organism: Pinus tabuliformis (assembly GCA_031772625.1). Lineage (NCBI taxonomy): Eukaryota > Viridiplantae > Streptophyta > Pinopsida > Pinales > Pinaceae > Pinus > Pinus tabuliformis. Next base: position 1,339,401,663 of record CM062820.1, read on the forward strand.
GACCCATTTTGTTCCTATAACATTCTTATCCTTTGGTCTAGGAACCAGCTCCCAAGTGTTGTTCTTTTCGATCTGCTCAAGTTCTTCATCCATTGCTTTGACCCAACATTCATCTTTGCATGCCTCTTTCACATTTTGTGGTTCAGTGGAAGAGAGTAATGCCAAATAGCTTGAAGCTTCTGCAATTGTTCTTCTTGTTTGTACACCTACTTCTTTCTGTCCCAAAATCTGAGATTCTGGATGATTCTTCTGAACATATCTGGATGGAGTCTTCTCCTCTATCCTTATCTGCTCCTCTGGTTCTTCTTGAGGTTCTTCTTCTTCATCATTCTGTCTTTGAGGATGGCCTTCATCTTCTTCGATATCTTCATGATTTACTTGCCTAGGAATGTATCCCTTCTCATCAACCACTACATCAATGCTGTCAACAATTCTTCCAAGTCTTTTATTATAGCACTTGTATGCTTTGCTGTGTGGAGAATAACCAAGAAGGATGCCTTCATCTGCTCTAGGTTCAAGTTTGCCAAGTTTCTCATCAGTATTTTTAATATAGCATTTGCTCCCAAAGATTTTGAAGTGCTTTACCGAAGGAGTCTCACCATACCAGAACTCATGAGGGGTTTGAGTGCTGTTCACTCGGACATTTGTTTTGTTGAGAATAATAACTGCAGCATGTGCTGCTTCACCCCAGAAAGTTGCGGGAGTTCCAGATTCATCAAGCATAGCACGAGCCATTTGTTGGACAGTTCTGTTCATTCTTTCCACCACTCCATTTTGCTAAGGAGTTCTAGATGTAGATAATTCTCTTCTTATCTCATGTTCTTCACAGAAATCGAAAAATTCATTTGAGGTAAACTCCCCACCTCTGTCGGATCTAAGACACTTAATTTTGTATCCTGATTCATTTTCAACCAAGGCTTTAAAGGATTTGAATTTTTCGAATGCTTCATCTTTGTGCTTCATAAGTCCTAACCAGACAAACCTGGAGAAATCGTCAATGAATAATATCAAGTATTCTTCTCCTCGAGGTGTCCTTTTCCTGAATGGACCACATGTATCTGTATGTACTAGCTCAAGAGGCATGCTAGCTGATCCTTCCTTTTCTGGAAAGGTAGTTCTAGTTTGCTTTCCAAACTGACATGATTTGCATATGGTGTTGTCTGGAACTTTGATATCTGGAAGACCACGAACTGCCTAGTATTTGCATGCTTTCCTTATTTGTGAAAAGCTTAGATGCCCCAACCTCCGGTGCCATAACCAGTGCTCATCATCCTTGCTTAGATAGAATTGTTGTTGTCCTTCTTCAAATATGTATAGATTATTTGGAGTTCTTTTACCTTTGATCTCTGTTTTACCTGTATCAAGATCACGAACAAGACATCCATTTGATCTGAATATCACCTCGGTTCTTTGATCAGACATCTGGCTGACACTTAGAAGATTATGTTTCAATCCATCAACATACAAAACATTTCCAGCTTTGACCTTTTCTTTTAACTGAGTAGTGCCTTCTCCTTTTATAGTTGCAAGAGTATCATTTCCAAAAGAAACTTTCTTTCCTTTTTCTAGAGCAAAATATGATTCAAGTTTTTCTTTATCACCTGTCAAATGCTTCGAACATCCACTGTCAATGTACCATAGATTTTCCTGTCCCTCTGCATAAAATGCTATCCCACATCTTTCTGTTTGTGGTTCCTTTATTCTCCATGTTTTGGTGCTTGAGGCTTGTTCCTTTGTCTGCTGAAACCTGCTCCTGCATTCAGAATCTTCATGACCAAATTTATTGCAAATAGAACATTCAACTTCATTTTCAAGAATCGAAAAGTTGTTATAGGTCCTTTTTGTAATCCCAGTCATACTTCTTTGTTTTTGAGCTTCTCTAGTCATGATCGTTTTATATGCAACACATTGAGCTGCTTTGTGACCAAAGTTATGGCAAGAAAAGCATTGTCCATTGAAGAAATTTCTGCGGTTATCAAATCTTCCGGCGAAACGATTGTAATTTCTATTGTCATTCATTCTTGAAGCAAATTGAGAGGATTTTACCTGTGGCTGGTTGTAGCTTTTGTTCATCCTTAAGACAGATTGCCCCTGATTTGCCTGATAGTCTTTGTTTGTAATTGGTCCCTGCTTTACTTGGTGATCTCCATTGTGCTTTTGCTCATTCCTTCTTGCTGCATCAAGATAACTCTTTGAGGTGGATGCTTGAGAAGTTTCTCCATTATAGCCCAGACCTGTCTTGTTTAGAGGAGAGCGTTGTACATTGATGATCTCATCCAGAGTTTCAGATCCTTTGAAAAACTTAAGATTAATAGCCTTTGTTTTCTCAATCTCTTTTCTAAGACCAACAATTTCGCCTTCTAATTTTTCAAGATATTTTTATTTTTCATCAATTTGAAGTTGTAGAGTATCAATGATCCTATTCTTTTCTTCTATACATGTCTTGAGTCTAGAAATTTCTTCACAAAAGATATCCACATCTATAGCATCCATGTAATCATCATCTTCAAATGCCATTAAGAGTTTATAGTCATTACCTCGTTCATCTTTGTCACTATTTGATAGACCATCACTATCTTCATGAGTGTAGTAGCTTTTCTTATTTGCAATCTGTTTCTTGTTCCATCTAGCAGGTTCCTTTCCTTTATCCTTATGAGGACATTTTGCAGCATAATGACCTACTCTTCCACAAGCAAAGCATTTAAAAGGTAACTTACCTCTGAACCTTCCAGTTCCCCTTTGAAGATTTCTGACAAAATTTGATTCTTCTTCTTCTTCTTCTGGCACGTGACTTGCTTCATAATAGTCTCCTTTGCCTGAAGCCTTGAAAGCAGCTTCTCTTCTGTCTGATGGACCTCCCTTTCTCATTTCATAAGCAGTTAGAATTCCGTGTAGCTGAGACATAGTAAGAATTCGTAGATTTTCCTTTTCTTCTATTGTAGACACTTTAGATTTAAACTTCGGGGACAATGATCTTAGAATTTTTTCAACCAAAATAGCCTCTTTTATTTCTTCACCCAAGTTTTTCATGCAATTAACAATCTCATCTACCCGAAGGAAATAGTTAGCCACACTTTCATCATTATACATTCTGATATTCTCATACTGAATCCTGAGGGTTTGAAGTTTAGCACGCTTTACCTGTTCATCTCCTTTGTAGCTCAAGACAATCTTGTCCCATATTTCTTTTGCGGATTTATATTGCATAACCTTCACGAATTCTGTTTGAGATAAGCATCCCAGCAGAGTATTGACTGCTTTAGCATTTGTTTCATATTTCTTCTTTTCAGCCGTATCTGTAGGAGTAGCTGAAGGAAAAGTGTAGCCTGTATCTATGATATCCCAAACTTCTGTACCAAGAGATTGAAGATAGGCAGTAACTCTTACCTTCCAATAATTGAAGTTTGTCACATCAAAAATTGGTGGCTTGATTGATGCTTCCCTCTCGTAGTTGCTCATGATGAATGATCTTCCTTCAAGCGATCAAGCTTCTCTTAAGGACCTGTTCTGATACCAATTGTTGGAAATAATACTGAGAGGGGGGGTGAATCAGTATTATCAAGTTCTTTTAATAAATCTTCCTTATTTATTCTTTGAATTATTTTTGCATGTCAGTACCATAAAATAATGAGCATGAACAAAGAAAACAGATAGTCACACCAAAGAACACAAGATGTAAGGTGGAAACCCAATGTGGGTGAAAACCACCTGCTGCAATATGCCTCTATCTTCTTTCAAATTAGAAACTTCTTTTACAATGGTTTTGTACTGGTGCAGTCCTTTACCAGTACACAGGCTGCAACCTGCAGAGAGCTACAACTCTCTCTCGTTTTCCAGTCTCTCCTGGAAGGGAGCTACAACCCCCTACTTCTTTTCTTTCAAGGACCACTTTTCATAAATTTTCAAACTGGATCCAAGAACATCAAAAACCCATCAACTACACTTGCATCATCAATCTCTGATTTCACCAAAGCCAACCCGCATACAGATCTGCAAATATTTCCTTAAAACTTTGCAGTTGTTACATCAGACATACCCAGATCATAACATGTGTAAAAGAAAACATGCATCAATAATTCAGACCCAGATTATTAGATTTATAGATCAAGCGTATGCCACATATCAAAAATCATATAGAGATACCACTATTCCAGCCTTAAGATTTTGACCCATCAATAGAACTTATCCTTCTCCTTACGCTCAGGTTCCTTCTTCATTCAGATCCAGATCTGCACCAAAACCCAATCACAATATTCCAGATCTAGCACTTAATCAGATATTTGATAATTCAAAAGATGCTTTGCCAAATGATCTCCTTCCTCTTTTATAGTCTTAGGCCTTTCACAATACCACGGGCCAAAACCATAGGATCAAAAAACTGTTGGACTAATACCATGAACCAACCATGAAAGTACGTGAGATCAACACTTTTGGATGCAATACCACGGGCCAAAACCATAGGATCAAAAACTGTCGGACTAATACCATGAACCAACCATGAAATTGCGTGAGATCAACACTTTTGACGAGGTACCATGGTCCAAAACCATAGGTTCAAATACCAAGGACTAACTACCATGGACCAAAGGTAAGTTCTCCAACATATACGCGCTTTTCCTTGCATGAAAGTGCGTACCATGGTCCAAAACCATAGGTTCAAATACCAAGGACTAACTACCATGGACCAAAGGTAAGTTCTCCAACATATACGCGCTTTTCCTCATAGATTCAAATACCAAGGACTAACTACCATGGACCAAAGGTAACTTCTCCAACATATACGCGCTTTTCCTCATAGGTTCAAATACCAAGGACTAACTACCATGGACCAAAGGTAAGTTCTCCAACATATACGCGCTTTTCCTTGCATGAAAGTGCGTGAACTTTTTCTCTACATGAAATAAACTTTTCTCTGCATAAAAGTGCGTGAACTTTTCTCTACATGAAATAAACTTTTCTCTGCATAAAAGTGAGTGAACTTTTCTCTACATGAAATAAACTTTTCTCTGCATATAAGTGCGTGAACGTTTCTCTACACTATAATTTATTATCTGAGATGAGTGGGTTGCCATCAAGTACAACATATGTATCATAATGCCAACAATGAGTAAGCAGGAAAAGTGAAAAAATAGTTTTGGATGTCCCCCCTCAATGGAATATATTAATACCCTAATGAAAAAATCCTTTCATTCTAGGATGAAGTTGTCAATGAAATCCTTAAAGCACTAATATGTTCCTTAGCAGTCCCTTTCTTTTCAAAACTAAATGTGGGTAACATATTTGTGTAATTTTCAAGCATATCATGTACTACCTAACGCAAATCCAATGGGGTATATCTTGCTACCACGCAAGCCAATGGTTGGAAAGGCTAGTTAGGTTGATTGTGGGGTTGACCTTGTCCAGCCATGATGAATTGTAAAATAATGTCTCTGGTGGCAGATGATGTCGATGTTCAAGTTTTCTCAGTAGTTTGTGGATTCTCCTTTTTATATTTATGTTTAGGAATGAGTGACTCAGAACATTCAAGTATCATATGTGATTATATAGTATTTGTATGGATAGCCTCCGAAATAGGCAGTTAAGAAATCATTGGTTCCATATGTGGAGATGGAATATGGGTTATCTGACTTGCTAAGGGTTTGGCTAGTAATTTTTTGTTACATTGGTTCAAGGTGTATAATAAAATCTCAGGGTGAAATACAAGAGGTGTTAAAGTATTAACTGGATTACTCTGGGTGTGTCTTCTTGATGAAGTGAGAGTGTGAATATATGGATAATGGAGTAAATATTAGGATGATAAAAGATAAATTATAATATTATGTATGGTGAATGAAACATGTTCAATGGGTGTATTCAAGTTTGTATTTATCTATTTTTTCATTGTAGAGGGTTACGACTAAGATGATCAGAATGTTGTTAGTAAAAATACGAAATTTGGATGGTGCAGTTGGCGGGTGGAATTCATAGTGAATGACTATAGACCTTTGTCGAGCACAAAGTTATGAATGGATTTCATTCTTCGAAGGGAACAAACTTGAGTCATCCCCAGCAATGGCACCATAAGATGTTGGGGCCCTAGAGTCACACTATGCTAGTGTAGAGCCTAAGAACATCTAAGTTCGATCCTATCTGATACTCTATTCTTAAGATATTCTTTTTGGATCTTATTATTGTTTAATGTTGTCATTTGTGTTTCTAACCATTTGACCTCAATACTCTAACTCATGGTTCTTGATGTAGGAATGGTTCAAGGTATAGATGACACAAAATGCACGCAAATAAGACCATATATAGTAAAATTCTCTTATGGATGTGCATGTAGAATGAATGCATGATTTTGTTATGGACTCAATTTGAAATTTCACTATTGTTGAAAACGGCTCAACTTTTTTGAATCTTACTTCCTCCTATAAATTGTCACAAAAAAGTGAACATGACATGAACAATTCCTTACAACAACATGGTAAGTTCTTTGCATGAAATTATATTTCATTGTATCAAGTGAAAATACATAAAACAAAACATAATTGATCTCTCTTATAAGAAAAAGGATTTATTGTTCACATTTAACACATGCAGCATGTTCTTAAAGTAAAGTATTTAAAATATGTCTGGATAATCTTTAAATTCATCTGAACATGCCAACTTTTATTTCTTTGTCTTAAGTTTTACTTAACTCAAAAATTTTCTTAATATAACTCCTTTTTTTAATTTCTTTTTACCTTTTGTTAACTTTAATTGTTTTTGTTATTTTCATAGTTCATTTTTCATATATATTTATTAAGAACTTTATATTATTATTTATTATTTTTTTAATTTAATATTACTATATTTTCTTCTTTATTTATTATACATTTGCTATTTTTTTTCCTTATTTATTGTTATTTATTAATTTATTATTATGAGGCATTAAAAAAAGACAATGATCGTCATTTCATATGGCCCTACAAAGCCACAATTTGTCAAATTAATGCAAATTGATTCTCTTTAATATATTTGGAACAAGCTTGAAAGTAAGAATAAAGGAGATGGAAGGGTTTCAATCATTAAAAAGATGAAATATATAGAATATATGAATATGGATGAAGTAAATGGAATCCTTATTGAATATGAAATGAGAATAGGAAAAAATAAGTCAAGATTAAAGGAAGAATCTTGGAAAGCATAAAAAATATAAAATAATATCAAGCTCATGAGTATCATCAATCATGAATTAGATTCTAAATAATCCCAATTTGTCCCAAACATTTAAAGAGAATATGGAAAATATAAAGGTGATATACTACTCAAACATTGTAATTGTAGTAGAATAGTTCATTACGATTCTAAATATACACATGAAAAATTAGAGGATAGCCATGATGAAAAAAACCTTACAAATAGAAGCAATTTTCATAAATATAAAAGGAGAGGGTCTCTATAGAAGAAAAACCTTTTATTTTGAAGAACAATGTAGCTCATGAAAATACAATGATGGGGATGAATCTGAAGAAGACAAAGATGAATACCTACTCATGTCCATGGATTCCTAGAGTACTAATAAAGAGAAAATAGATCAACAAGAATATGATAATGAGGGGGAAGTAGATCTTGACAGAGAACCTTCTTTTGTCCATTAGAAGAAATATATATATTGATAATAAAGAATAAAATACAAAAGTATGAAAAGAAAGATCATGATTTGGATGAAGAAAAATTCATTACCCTAAATACAAGGCTAGAAGTGGTTGAGAGAATAGAGGAAGTACTGATAAGTCAGCTAGAGGAAGTGGAAAGAAAGTGTGAGAAACTAGAAGTAGAGGTTATTTAATTTAGAAAGGTTAGGGATAAAGAAAATTCTTAGTTTAATTATATTTTAAAGTTTGTAAAAGGGAATGAAGCATTGGATGATATTATTAGCTACCTTGTATATCCTTCTATAAAAATATAACTTACCTATAAATAAAATCATGAGATCCTCAACTTGGAATAAAAAAAGGGAGATCATAAAAAAATAACCTAAGAGAAATTCTAATGTGCTCAAAGGGTTTATCATAAATACAAGCAACATCAAAAAGGAAATGAAGGACCAACAATGAAATGACCGTATTCGAGGTGCAAGAAACTCCAAAAATGGAGTAAAGAACTACAAGAAATCTGGGTTTTCTCATAGACGAACATAATAAGTTGAAAAGGAAATGTTCCTTCAAGAATTCCTTTCACATCCAATTATGAAAGTTGTTTTATGGTTATGTCTTTGCTTGCAATAATTTTGGTCAGAATGAACTAAATTGTGGAAGAAATGACTTTGTTAGAAATAGAAGTAGAGGATATTATAATATCTCAATGACTTGTTGTGTAAACAAATATATAGAGGTTATTATGAAGGTTAGAAGATGCAAGTCATTTGCTCCCTTATTCGACAGTTTTGAATGTTACAAAATGCAATAAGTATGGGCATAGAGCATGTGATTCTAGAATCATTTCAACAATGCCTCCAAAGAAAGAAAAGTAAGAAGAACACACACAAATTTGGAAAAAGAAGTAAGTAAAATAGAAAAATTGTGGATTTTATTTATATGCTCAAATAAAAGGTACCCAATGGTATATTGGTAGTGGTTTTCAAAGCCTGCAATAAGATAAAATATATTTTTTATACATTAATGAAGAAAGTTAGGAAGTTTTACTTTTGGAAACAATGCACTAGCTAGAATAATAGATAAACGGCTAATTAGACTTGATAAAGGGGAAGATAAAGCTAAAAATGTCGTGTATGCTAATGGTATAAAACACAATCTATAAAGTTCTAGTCAAATTTTTCATCAAGGATATGGTCTCACACTTCATTCTAAAGGATGTGAAATAAGGAAAGCATCATTTGAAAGAGTGGCGGAAAATGCAACTATGACCTCAAGTAATGTATATGTACTAGATGGAGTGAAATAAAAAGTTGTGTGTAGAAATTGGATAAAAGTTGGTTATGACATAGAATGATGGGCCATATAAGCTTTGAAACATAGTAAGAATCCACAAAATAAAATTTGTAAGATACTTACCAAATATTTCAAGGAATAGTGATCTTAGTTACAAGCTATGTGAACATGGGAAGAAAACTAGAATCCACTTCAAGGCAAAAAAGTACGATTTAACAAGCCCATTGGAGCTTGTTAGTACAAATGTTCATGGGCCTACAAAAACAAAAACAATGAGGTGAGAGATATTTTATGTTAATAATTAGTGATTGTACAAGGGAAACATGTATCATTTTACTTAAAGATAAACCTCAAGCATTTGACAAGTTAAAAATATTTAAATCTTGAGTTCAAAATGAAACTAATGTAAAGATCAGGTGCTTCATATCTCAGAGAGGAGGATGGCTTACTCATGATAAATTCAATGAATTTTGTGAAAACATATGTGATTATAATACAAATTTTAATAGCACGAAGTCCTCAGCAAAATGTTGTCATTTTTATTTTGTTTGCCAAGTGGTTTGAGCTCATCAAATATTATATCAGGCTTGACTAGTGGCTTGACAAACCACTAAGCTGTCAAAATCACCCAAGGATCGCACACGGCCTAGGCCACACCATCCCTTAACATGACTGGATTTTTCCCACAAAGTTTCGAGCCGGTCACCTTCACATCACGGAGTGACTTAACAGTACACCTCATCACCATCTATTCTATTCCCTACGGGTAGCAAAACATCATTATTGAAAGAAGAGTACAATTGTGTAGGAAATTGCATGATCAAATCCTTAATGAAGTGAATATTCTAAACACCTTTTGGGGAGAAACATTTCATACAATAGTTTACATCCTAAATAGAGCTGAGGTTATAGCGAACAACAATAATACTTGTTATGAATCATGGGAAAGTAGACCCACTTTAGTAAAAATTTAAATATATTTGAAAATAAGTGCTACATAAAGAAAAATGAAGAAAATTTAAAGAATTTTGATTCTAGAGTAGAGGAAGGAATATTTCTTTACCAATCATATGAAAGAAAAGACTACAAATTCCATAGTAAAAGGCTACACAATGAATTAAAAAGCATTAATGTAAGAGTAAATAAAGCACTACCCCAAAACGAGAAGCAACAAGAAAATAATGATTCAAAGTATATGACCAACAAAGAGCGTAAAAGGCAAAAGGAAGAAGATATTGAATATTTTATAACTCAATTGCACTACCATATATTTGGTTAATTTCTTATCTATGTTACAATGCATAAATATGTGATAATTTCTCACATATCAAATAAATTAAGTTTGCTATGGCAGTAATATTATATAATTTTTAATCATTATTCATTCAAAATAAAATCTATTATTTATAACTAACGCCAAGGGTACCATGCTTCTCTATGTCCTTAAGAGTTAGGTTTTGGTTAGTACCAAGGGTGTCATCCTTACAAATACCCATGAGTCTTCTAACTTTGTTGTTGGGTTGAAAGGTGTAACTTTTGAGACTATGTTAATTCAATTGTATCACTACTTTTTTGAAATACTAACAACGCTTAAACAATAAGGCTATGATAGTATTACATTCCCCTAAACTAAACTTTTTCAGTGACCAAATCTATGGCCTACCCTCTTGGAAATATGCAATCTCTATCTTGAGCATCACTAATATTTCAGGTTAAGTCATACAAAATGAGTTCTAGTAGGAAGGGACATAATTTTTTTCCTAATCTCCTTTGATACTCTGTAACATCCTTATAACCACATTACCCATAGGAGGACTGATTAGAAAGCATGGTTTCCATTCCTACACACTAGAAAGAGAGCTTTAAATCATTTTTAATACAAAAACTGAAGCACAACATTAACCACATAACATATTATAATATCATGCCTCAATCCAAATTCCAAAATAATGTTGATAAAAATCTACATGAGTGTACATATATTGTTTTTTCTTCATGCTATAAAAACCATTAATAGAGTCTACAAGCTAATATATCCAACATTTTATTTTAAATTTTAATAAAAATATGAATTTACATTGTTATTTTCATCGCATTAATTTCTATGTCGTTTTCCCTTTAATGAATAAAATATTTAAATAAATCCATTCAAAATCAATGAAAAACACTAAAATTTGAGTTTCGACAACATAATACAAGTAAATAAAATATACCAATTTGTAATAAATTCCCACATTTAATATGATGTATTGTGCTAAACTTGTAGAAATAAATTGGACACTTCATAAACTCCTTGAGGAAACTTCAACTTGAATATATAAAAAAAATATGGAAAATATTTATGCATCTTAGTTTCTTTGTCCCAAATAAAAAAATTGAAACTATAACTATCTTATTGGATTTTTACTTTATCTACCAAATGATTCCAAACTTGTCAAATCCATTTTCTAAATTATGGATTATCCCAACAAAGGATTATTCTACATGATCTAATATAGAAGAATTCAAATGTTTCCATATTAGTCAAACTTTCGTAATAGTTATTATACATATTTAACCAAAGGTAAGACTCTTTATAACATTTTTTTTCATACATGCATGAAATGTCTTCTAATATTTGATTTATTCTTTTAGTATACCCACGCGTACAATAGGAATGGTTTGTTGTACCAAAATTAAGTTTTATATCCCATGCTTCACGAATTCAAGTCTAAAATATTATTATAATCCATGAAATCTTAAAAAAACAATATCATTGATGGACACTTTTACAATCCCCAATGCTTTATAATTGGTCATTTTTATAATAAAATATACACTTTTGGTCCAAATTTCTACTGCCCAAAAGAAACACCATATCTAGTTAAAATAATATGTAATGCAACTATATGATCAGTTGAAATCATTTCCCATTTCATTTTCGTATTACATGTTGTTTTTTAATTTCCAACCTTCACTTGTTAATGGTGAACGTATTTATTTAGATAAATAACTCTTCCTAATCCATTCCACTATTAAATCGTAATGATTTCAAATTTTCATTCATCATCTTTACTCTTGCACAAGATATACAAACTAAATCTTATCCTTATATTATAATTAGATTTGAAGTTCTAACATTTAGCATCACATAAATAATCACATTAAATCACAATAGACTATATTCATCAAAGAATATCTTTCATATTAAATCACAATAAACTATATTCATCATAGAATACCTTTCCTATTTTATAATGTTCATCACTTCATTCTCTAACTCCAACTTAACTTTCCTCTACCATTTTTCTTCTAATTATAACTTAATACCTCTTCTTGCAAATTTATTTTAAAGGACAAAATTGGAAAAATAAATAGTATATAAGTTAAAACATCTACCACTACATGTATTGGTCATTTAATATATATTATATCACACTAATATTCACATACTAATTCTAATAACCTCCACTATTTAGTATTTAAATTACTTTGTTTTAAAATTCATTGAAGTCTATGATATCTTCAACTCAAATTCTATCTAACCTGATAATTTCTCCATATTACTAATATGTGAACTATAATCAAAACTTCTAAAACACACATTAACGGGCTCTTTTCATGTCATCAAAGCTTTCTTGAACTGTAAATGATCACGCCATCTTCTTCCTTTAGTACTGAAAGCAATTCTTCTTTTGACACATCCATGCATACAAAAAATGATTTATCTACATTTAATACCTTTAAATTAGGAGTCCTCTTCCATAACTACTAAAGTTTTTGAAATGCTTCCTCACATCATTTTATGCATTCTGATTTCCTGTAACTTTTTTTTAATTCAAAATATGATTTGGAATCATTCGAAAATCCATCTATAAACCTTTTATAAGATCTATCCAAATCCATAGAATTATTCACTTCAGTATTTTAGGAATAGGTTTTATAAACCAAGCCTACCACAATTTGTTCTTTGGAAATTATATGTCCCATGTAATGAATGTTGGTCCCTGAAATTAGCATTTACACAATTTACGGTGCAACTTATTATCTCTAAGTCAATTTCGTAGCTACCTTAAATGTTTCGCATGTTATTTTTGATGTTTGGGGATGGATTAAAATATCGTTCAGGAAAATTTGGATAAGCTTATTGTCAAACACCCCCTTTATTAAGCAAATAAATATTTGGGCAGCATTTTTAAACGTGAAGAGTACTACTACAAATTTATAATGAAAACAATATGTCACAAATGTTGTGAATATCACTTTCTTTTATTCTCAACGATAATATCACGACCTTAAATTTATCTTCATAAATACCTTACCTTCTTTTGTTTGGTTAAATAAATCATTAATTCCAAAAAACAAATACTAATAGTACATTTGTTTACTTATTAATATTCAACAAAAACCTCCACAATCCATCTTATACTTTAGTTATATTATTAACAGTCTCCATTGCGATCATCATTAATTCCAAAAAACAAATACTAATAGTACATTTGTTTACTTATTAATATTCAACAAAAACCTCCACAATCCATCTTATACTTTAGTTATATTATTAACAGTCTCCATTGCGATCTATCTAGATGAATAAATCCAAAATCCAAGCATTCTTTGAGATGCATCTTACAACTCTCGCTTCTCTAGTGTCATCATATCGTAACAAGCTTGTGATACATTCTATTTCGAATGTGTGTTCGGTCATGAACTTTAATTCTGTTCTAATAAATAATTTAAGATTTTTTAAATATATTTTAATCTAAATGGTTGTTCAAGAATCAATTTATTATTAATAATTAATTATTATTTTTATTTTAAATAATTTATATATTTACATGTTTTTATAATTTATGCAATTAATATATATTTTTTAATTAATTTATGCATTTACACATTTTCTTAATTTATGCCATTATATCTCTTTTGTTTATTGATTATGTTGAATTGATTGTTTAAGTTTTTAATTTTGATCTTGATTGTGGAAAGAAATTTTGAAATACAACAAAATACATCTTTGTTGTATGATTTTATGGAATACCGGAATGTGGGGAATTTTGATACATTTAGAGGTTTAACTAAAATTTATAGGAAATGGCTAATGAAAAGCGGTAATATTATATAATTAAAAAATAAAAAATATTTTCTTACTTATATAATTTATATAATAATCAAAATTTATATTGAATCAAATTATTCAAATATTAAAATCAATTTAAAAATATAAATATGTAATATGTAATCTTTGTTATATATAAATATATTCTTTGGGTGTCTCTCTCCAAGAGTCTCTCTCTTTGATATATATAAAATGTCAAGTTCATTACAAGTTCTTTGACACATGACCAATCTTTGAAACAATGTGGGTTAAAAATACAAAGGAACAGTTTTACATATGTTTCTCTAGTTTTTCTTTAGAGAAAAAGAAAAGCAAGACTAATGTTTAAGCATTGACTGCCACATACAATATGCACACACAATCTTCTGTTATATATCTACAAAAACAATAACAAAAATACTCATTAGCATGGCATCTTAGATATCACCCTTACACTTCAATAACCCATCAAGAGATTGCTGTAGTTTCTCAATTAAAGATATATGTATTAAGGATGTTTTTGGCATTTCTTCCTAAGAAGGTTTCAACATAGGCTCATGTTTTGTGTGCAGTTCAACATATTTCTCTACAAAATTTGTATTCCCCAACTCGGAAGAATGACAAAACTCCAAAAAACAACCTTCAAAGCTCCCACAACTTTCCCCAACTTCCATTATAGCTCCCACTAAAAAGCTGGCAAACAATTCCAAAGCTCATGGAAACACGAGAACAATTGAAAACGAGTTTCCCACCTTCCCATAGTGATTCTAATTTAACAAAGCAATACATAAATATACTAAATCTAATACATCAATATAGTAAATCCAGTGTTGTTTACAAACAAATTACCACAACGCATACATATCGTAGAACTAACTTATAGTTTTGAACAACTTGGCGTGATTTCGAGGCATATAGGTTGGAAATACATTTAAGATGTAAAAATAATATAATTTTAATTTCAAAATTAGAAAACTTGAATAAATTAATATATATTTATTTTAATTGTTCATCTAATCGTTTAGATAAATGAAATTTCTGAAATTATGATTTTTTTAAATAGTATTTTAAGAGTATAATTTTCGATGAGTCTTCACAACTTAAAATCATAATAAAAGTTGATATTTAAATATTTAGTATTATTTTATAGAAAAATATTACATAATTACTTTTATGTAATTGTAAAATTATTTAGGATAAAGAAAATATTGAAATATTTTATGTATGATTTTTTTAGTTATTAATATTTTTTGAAGTGAAGTAAGTCATTTTTATATTGAGCATGAAAAGGAAAAATATTTATATTAGGATGTAAAAAAAAAATTCTCAACAAAAATAATCCATTTTCTTTGAATTGTTATATATATATATATATATATATATATATATATATAATATTGAAATATTTTATTTAGAATACATATTAAGATATATTAATTACAGTCTTTTTGCAACTTTTAATTTTTTTATTACTAGCACAACCACATTATTAAATGTGGTTGATATGGGCAAATATATTTCAATGGATATAAACTTAATATTATTATTCATATTCATAAATATAAATATAATAATAATAACTATATTATAAAATATTATTATCATTATATTATAAATATGATAATAATTATAACAATTATAATGTCAATTTATAATAATAATTATTATATTATAATAACGTGATAATATTATTGATATTAACAATATTATAAACCCAAGACATTATATATCGATGAAATAATACTAAACACAAAGGTTTAATCTTATAAACCGAAGGGATTATTATTATAAACCAAAGAATTTTAAATTATAAATGGAAGGGAATTATATTAAACCCTAAGATTATTATTATAATCTCTATCAAAAATATTATACCCTAAGAATATGAATCATGGATTAGTTAATCCAACGGTTTGATAATATAAATGCAAGGCACTAATAAGCCCAAGGGATTAATACAAAAACTAAAGGGAATACCATTAAACCCAAGTGATTAATATTATAAATCCAAAGTATATAAACCCTACGGTAAATATTACAAACCGTAAAAAAAAAACATGATTGACTATGGTAGATTTTCATATTGAGACAATATTTGTCACAATGCGACATTTGATAAAGGTTGTCCACAGTTGATCATGATTGATTTTCATATAAAGAGAATCTTTATCACAATGCAATGTTAGAACATGGTAAACCATGGTTGATTTTGATATTGAGACAATCTTTGTCACAATGCAAAGTTGTACCATGGATGACCATGGTTGATCGTGATTGATCATGGTTGAGCATGATTGATTTTCATATTGAGACAATCGTTGTCACAAGGTGATGTTGGACAATGCTTGACTATGTTTTACCATAATATACAAAAACTAAAGGGAATAATACTAAACCCAAGTGATCAATATTGTAATTCCAAGGTCTATAAACCCTAAGATAAATATTACAAATTGTAAAACAAACATCATTGACCATGGCAGATTTTCATATTGAGACAATCTTTGCCACAATGCAACACTGGGCCAAGGTTGTCCATAGTTGATCATGATTGATTTTCATATAAAGAGAATCTTTATCACAATGCAATGTTAGAACATGGTAAACCATGATTGATTTTCATATTGAGACAATCCTTGTCACAATGCAGTTTTGTACTATGGATGACCATGGTTGATCGTGATTGATCATAGTTGAGTATGATTGATTTTCATTTTGAGACAATCATTTTCGCAATGTGATGTTGGACAATGCTTCACTATGTTTTACCATATTATACAAAAACTAAAGGGAATAACATTAAACCCAAGTGATTAATATTGTAATTCCAAGGTGTATAAACCCTAAGATAATTATTACAAACCGTAAAACAAACATGATTGACCATGGTAGATTTTCCTATTGAGACAATCTTTGTCACAATGCGACATTGGGCCAAGCTTGTCCATAGTTGATCATGCTTGATTTTCATATAAAGAGAATCCTTATCGCAATACAATGTTAGAACATGGCAAACCATGGTTGATTTTCATATTGAGACAATCTTTGTCACAATGCAATTTTGTACCATAGATGACCATGGTTGATCGTGATTGATCATGGTTGAACATGATTGATTTTCATATTGAGACAATCGTTGTCACAAAGTGACATTGGACCATAATTGACCATGATTAATGATATGACAATTATTCATCATGGTTGATTTTCATATTAAAGCAATCTTTATTATAAAGTGATGTTAGACCACAATTAACTATAATTATAAACCAAAATAATTTATATTAAACCCTAAAATTAACATTATCAACTCTAAAAATAATTTTATACCATAAAAATAATATTAAAATATTTTATTTGGAGTATACATTAAATTATATTAATTATAACTAGTTTGCAATTTTCTTATTTTTTTTATTATTACTCATTTTTAAACCTAAATTAAAAATGCACATAAAATTATATATTTGATTTAGAATAAATATTAGTATATTTTATTTATTAGGTATATAAATATTTTAGTTAATATCAATATTAAAATACGTATTTGTACTAAATAAATAAATAAATAAATAAATATATATATATATATATATATATATATATAACTTAAAAATATATTATAATAATTAATTTGACCTCTTTTATTTGTTATTTGGACTTTAGGAAATGGATGTTTATATATATTTAATCATGATGAATCGAGTTATGCGGCTAAGGGGAGGATTATATCTTTAGGTGATGGCTATAATACCAAAATTATGTTTAATAAACGGCGAGCTATATATATTCAGAGCTTATGACTTAGCAGTATACATTGAAAACATATGACTTAGCAAGAGGATTGTCACCACCTTTTGGACTTTTATCACATACGGGTGTTGAAATTGAACCCATTTTAGTATATTTTTGGTTTAGTATTATTATTTTAATTTTTTTATTATTTTGTGAATTGATAGAAGTAAAAAAAAAAAATTGGCATAATAGAATGTTATTTTGTGTTTATATTTCAAATTTAAAGAGTAAATTTTTTTAGAAAATTTATTATAATTCAGTTGTCAAATCAACAATGAAGACAATTATTTCTAATGTCATAGACCCTTAACCTATTTCCTTCAAAAAGTAATACTAGTTCTTAAGACTCCCATGTTGTATTATCTAGTTTTAATTTAATAACCATACTAACAATAAAAATAAATTTAATTGGGTAATTTAAAATTCAATATATCTTTCTTGAATTGAAATCTTGGAGAAAAATGACACATAATAATTGATATAATTTTATCGTGTTACTTAAAATTCAATGTATCTTCTTTGAATTCCTGCAGTAAAATCATGATATGATTATATTGTCGGAATGACAGTAAATTTATGGTGCACGGAATGTATTGTCAACAGGCTATTGGTTATTGCAGGCTATCCTAAAGTGAAAATATCGATTGTCACGAAGAGAGTGATGACGCACTTTTATGGACTGAAACCTTTCGTCACATGCCATTGAATGCAAGAACACGATTCAATCTCAGAGGCATGAATTTAGACCTTTTCGGCTGTATATACCATCGACAGTGTGTGATCCAATTCGAACAATGGGGACATGATTTTGATTCCAATCGCCGTACGAATATACCAGTGTAACTTGGCCTACGTCTTGGCGTTTATTACGATTTAAAAGACGAGGTCACAGAAGGATCGCATGTCTCGCTGGGAAGCCATGTGACATGTTTATTGTTTCTTTTCAATAAGTGCCAAAAGGAAATGATGGAGGAGTAAATTTAGCAGTGGATCTGGATATGAATCACGGCCTCACAGTATAAGGCGCTGTGGAGGTATGTCATTTGGCCAACTTCTGTGGGCCGTGATTACAGCCAACCTAACCTGACAAGGTGACTTCAGAAGAAAGAGAGATGGAAGGTGGAGGTGTGTGATTGGGCCAGGTCTACGGCCGACATTGGAGCCAACGTATCCTGACACCTGATATTAGAACCAACCTGCAATTTGCAGTCGCAATAATAGACGCTAGTTCTGCTTTTGAAATATACGGCTGTTTTGCTGACACATCCAAAATCGCAGGAAGAAGAGGACGGAAGCACGTCGAACATGCACGTTCGAATTTCTGCGGTTGTGATGTATGACCACCGTATTGTTGGCTTCGCCTACTGGTCTGTGCAGTTGGCGTCTTCAGTTTTGTACGATGTTCATGTTTTAGGTTAAAGGAACATGGCAGAAAGATATAGTTTTCTTGATTTCGTCGGAACATTGAATGAGGTAATTTCACTCCTAATTTCGTAGAAACTGACAAACAGTGTACCGAAAATTCAAATAGCAAGAAGATATTAATGGATTTCTTACAGTAGTTACTACGTTACCGAGGGGTTACCTCTGTGGCAGCTTTGGAAACGTTGTGGAAGGCTTTGTCAAAATAGGCAATGACAGATTAGCTAACGGGTTTATTTGTTCACATTTGTGTGGAATTAGATTTAGGTGCCGGTTTTTCAGATAAAATTAGCTAAAATGAAAATCTATTTTATAAAATAGAATAGGAAATACTGTCAGTCCCAAGATTATGAAAACACAGTTCTTGCCCTAGCTGGGCATCTTCAGAGTGTATGCCTTCTCTAAATAGGTATCTGGATCTAAAACCAACCGTTAAAAAAGTCAACCCTTAGAAGGAAAAGACATTTCCTGACTCTTCACCCTCAGATCTTATGCAATCCACGATCGATAAAAGAATCCTTCAACAATGGAGAATGAAAATTCATCACTCATTGGGAAAGAATCCTCCTAGACTAGAGAGTGGAAATTTATGGCGACGACCCACAGAAATTACCGCATGAATCTGATCATTCAAATAGGGATAAAGATGTCCCTCACTCTAAAGAGGTAAAAATAAACCTTTCTATTAAAAACAAAGATATACAATTATTGATAGACCTTTCTATTAAAAACAAAGATACACCATTATCATTAATTGTATCTAATAAATATATAAAATAAACAGATATCTAAATGGAAAAGGAAAGAAAGAAACCTTGAACTCCTCTTGTTGTAGATAAAAATATCTTATATATCTCCTCTTGTTCTAGATAAAGTTATCTTATATATCATACCTGGTTAGAGATAAGATCTCTCATATCAATTCCTTTGATCTACTCATGATTATATATACTCAATCTAATCATTTTGACTATTAATAATAAAAGAATTGTATCAAAAGAACAAGCTGACGTTGTTGATATGGGAATTAATATGAACTTAGTCGAATTCCCTCTTTTTGATTTAGACAGCTTTCGGGAACGATATCTTACAGAAAAATGAAGAGCTAGTATTAGGTCTGGAAAAGGCAATATGTTGTTTTGACTAAAGTATAGGTGGTCAATAGTAATTTTATAATTATAATTTTTTTTATATATTTAAATAAATTAAAAAAATATTTATGAGTAACATATATGAACCCAAGGGAGATGGTTCATTTGTTATATATATTATTTATTAATTTAGTATATATGGTTATTTATATATATATATATATATATATATATATAGGCTGTGGTTCATGAGCACCTTGGTAAGGGTAGGGCTATCTCTAGATTCCGAAGGAAATTTAGTCTTGCGGCCCATACCCCAAAGGAATCTAGCTCTGGGGCCCAATAGCAAGGCCTGACCCCAAGTGCTTCGGGGAGATTAAGTGCTTCGCGGAGATTGGACTCTGTGACCTACCGATGGGGAATCTAGCCCCGGGGCCCACTAGCAAGGCCTGACCCCAAGTGCCTCGGGGAGATTGGACTCTGTGACCTACCGATGGCAGGTACTAATTTTGACCAACTGAACTAACCCTTAAAGCTATTTAATATAAGTTATATATATGGTTCATAGATTATATTTTATATATTTTTAAATTTTATTATATAGTTTTTTTATTAATTTTAAATATTAATACTAGTAAATTTATTATTTATTATTATAATTTTAAATTTATTAATTATAAAATATTTATGATGGTGGGATTTTCTTGTATATTATTTTAGAATTGCAAAAGGCTTAATCTTAAGAATCATATAAATACTAAACTTATCAATACTATGCATATTAAATTGAACACCTTTTATGTAGCACACTTATAGAAAATGATTTTTTGCAATATTAATATTAATATTAATATTAATATTAATATTAATATTGAATTTCCTTAATTTTTATTTCAACGATATAATTAAATTATATTTTTAATGAAATATTATTTTAATTCATTTTCTTATATCATAACTTCTAAATTATTATGTTTAAAGGTGTTCTATAACTTAAGGAAACTGAAGTAGTGAAATAACAACTATAAAACTTAAAATTTTGAAGTTTAACAACTATAACTTGGATTTACAAAAATCTTTATCAGATTTTTTCTAAATATGACCTCAATTTCCATAACTTTCCGGGCAACTCCTCTGCTTGGTTAGTCTAAGTGTTTGCAAAATAATAGTTTAGACTTTGGTAATGATTTTTTTTTTTTTAATTATCTATTTAGTTCTTTCTTATGGATATGTGACATTCCATTAGCAGCAGACGTACCCTCTAATGTTGCCTTAAAAATACAGAAATTTTGTCGCTGACAACTGGTATTGAGAATTAAATAGAGAAGAAGACAGCATCACGTTGAACGTGCGAGTAAGGATTTCAGCTGCTGATGTCTGAACTGCGCTGTGTAAGGTTGTATTTACTAAATTGTACGATTAGTCATTTTTTTTGGGCCAAACCACGCTCTTTTTTGGTCCATTCCATTGGAAAACAAGAATTCCACTATAATAGTCTCGTGAGTTGTCTGGCGCAGTGGGGCTTTATTTACAGCCCCGAAAATGCCGGGACACAAATTTCCACAAGCTTTGTCTAAGGTGTCAAAGTTGTGATACCGGTATGAATGGCTACTTGGGTTTCCCAGCGTATAGAACATAGAGTATCGACTTATGTGGCAAAAGGACTAGCAAATGTTGTTAATATGTTTTCGGCTATGTGATAATTGGGTGAGTCACTGTCACAGAAAACTACCACCAGAAGTCGTTCGACTAAGCATTGCTTCGAACATAAAGAAAGTCGAATTATAGAAGTACTGAGTCCGCTTGTCGATATGGCCTGTCATGGTTTAAGAGGGCCGACTGTCAAGCGATTTATATCCAGAACGATCTTTGAAAAAGTAAGTCCCATTGAACTTGGCCATGAATGCTGGGTCAACTATTGAGAAGTTTAAGCAAAGGTGATGATTAGTACAGGTGTAGGGCCAGCTTGTGTGTCAGTGGTCATGAAACAACAGCGTTGGTTTCGGAAAAAAAATCTGCAAAACAAATTCTAAGTTGGAAGGAAAAAATGTTAAGAAATTACTTGTATGGTCATCCAAACAGGAGGAAAAAGGAGGTGATCTTAGCTTTGGCACCTGACAGAGAATATTGATAATATTTACATCGATGGAGATTGTTTTTTGATTATCGGGGTACATTATGCAGTGCATTTAGGAAACGTAGTGGAAAATAAGCCAACCCTTGAATGATTTATAATAGGCCAAACTTTTGTTGTTGTTGAAGGAATTCATTTTGTGAATACTAATTTTTTTAAGAAATTTGATGGTTGCAGTGTTTTATTTTTTTTAAAGGAGGAATTGGATTCAACATTATTAAGAATTTGAATTTGGAGGCACTTAAAATTCTAAAACTGGACAGATATAATCTTGATTTTAATATTTTTGCTTGTTTCTCAAAATAATGTAGAAATTTCCTAGATCAAATTGTAGCCTATTTTAGACTATGCAATTTTTGTTTTTTTTTGTCTTTTCTACCGAATTGTGAGCAATCCCATGAGAATATAAAAAGTGATTTTAAAATTAAGTATAATGATTTTTATTGTCCCATACTGCTATATTTTTGTTTATTCTTTCAAGATGGTTGATAGTTAAGAAAAATAAAATTATTTGTAATGAAAAATATATTGAAATTTATAATTCCTATTATTTAGATCATTTTTTTTAAATGATCATTTAATTTGTATTATATATTAATTCATTCCTCTTAATTTTTAAAATGAATTTTCAAAAAAATAATTAATTTGTAATGAAAAATATATTAAAATTTATAATTCTGATTATTTAGGTATTTTTTTAAAATGATCATTTAATTTGATATTATATCTTAATTTATTCATCTTGATTTTCAAGATAGACTTTCAAGATGGATTTACGTTAAGAATATTTTTATGAATTTATGACTATAAAACTAGTATTTCAACATTATCTCTAATTACAATCCATACAAATTTTTCTATCATTATTATTATAAGTTTATAAATTTATTGCTATAAAACTAGTGTTTTAACATTACACATATTCACAACACAAAATTTGATATCAATATTATTATAAATTTATGGTTTTATTACTATAAAACTAGTGTTTTAACATTATACCTATTCATAATAAATACAAAATTTGATAGGGATATTATTATGAATGAAAGATATAATAATTTTTTACATCAAACATTGTAGGCCTTTGTTGTACATTTTTCTTATTAGACAAACTATTTAATAATAATACTATTAAAAATCATCCTATTAAAAAGCCTCTATTAATAAAATAAACATATTTACTAAATAATTTTATTTTCAATTAATAAATCATACACTTTTAATAAATCTTTTAAAACTAAATTCATATTCCTAATACAAACTCCAAACTAAGGGTAATATATGACATACATACATGTATCTATCTTAGCATCTATCTTAGTGCTAAAACAACTATAATGGTTAATTTATTTATTTTATTTTATTTTTAATTAAAAGTAATGATGCTTTTATTTTATTTTTTAAATCAATATTATATAAAACATAATTTAGGCTATTTTGGAAAATATTAAATAAATTAATTAACAAATCATAATATTTTTTTCCAATTAATTTATATTTTTCTTATTCTTGTAAATTAATATTGCCTACTACTTTTTAAATCAAGTTATGAGAAGTTATTTTGTAGTTTTTGTGAAAAGAATGTTTCTTTAATTAATTAGTTAAAAAAAAAAGTTACATATTCCAAGAAGAGAAAACCAAATCTTGAAAAGTATTTAAAAGAAATGATCAAAAGGATGGGGATTTGAGATTAAGAGAAAGAGGAAAAGAACTGTGCTGAGAAGTCGACAGTTGTGTTAGCCAAGTCCTGTTAAGACCAGATGGCTGGAGACACTCTTAGTCTTTGAATGAGAAATAATTTCCCTGGAACATGTATAGCACAGGGGAGATCAATCTCATGGTAAGGAAGTAAACACGTGTAGACCAGAGAGGATCAACTAAATACTGATAAGTTGAGGATTCGATTATAAGACGTAGCATCAGAAAAGTGACAATCTTGTTTAAAGTTTCCAACTTGCATAGATTAATAAATTCTAACCTATGAAATTGAATAAGTATTGTTGAGTAAGTTTAGTTTCTGATTAAGTTAGAACATAGTATTTTATAGAGCCAATGAATTTTGTGCAAATCTATTTTAAATGGAAGTACATGAATAAGAATCAGAGAAAATCACACTTTATTTTACCTAAGGTAGAATACAGTAAGATGGTAGATTGCAGAAAAAATGTAACTTGCATCAAATATGAAGATTGTTGTTAATGTATAAATTATAGTAAATATCTAAAATAGCAGTAAAATGGCTAGAAAAGTAGTGTACATAAACCCTAAGATAGACCCTAAGATATACAAAAACTATAACAGAGAGTAATTTCAGTATCAGGTAAATATATACTGTTACGTGCCACGAGAAGCAAATTTTAGTTGAAGAAAATTACAAGATCTTATCCATAGTGAAAACTTCAATTTAACAAGTACTCGAACATAATAACATTGGGAAATCTCTGAACAAGATTCATGCAATAAAACAAATAAAACAAATTTTCGAATTTAAAACCCTAGTTGTCTCCCTAACTCCCACATATCTGAATGCCAGAGGAATTAGCAGGAATGTCAATTTAGTCTGACACTGCCCAAGGGATTCCATGCACATGGAATACCCACAAAATATTAGTGGGAATTAGTACATAAATGCTAAAAAACTAAAGACAAAGTATTGAAAAGCCAAATATTCCAGGTTCCCCGAGCCATAGCCAGAATAGATACAACTTCGTTATAGACCATATAAGTGCTAGATAAAAGTAGAATGAAAAACCATTTATCTGAGATTAAAACAAAGCTCTTCTTTTAAAGAGAAAGACAGAACAATCTCAACAATTATCGTCATTCCACAATGCATCAAAAAAATTACACATGCTTTCCTGTAAATGTCCATAACGTCAGACTAGATATAACAGAGAGTCTCGACAAAGGACTGAAAATGACATAAATCAAATACATTCTTTTATATAAACTCTAGCATGCAGAAATTGTGCAAAAGACCGGACTAGGACTACAAGCAATGGCCGAGACATTTTAAATTTATATACAGTGCCAGTATCATGGTGGAACTCTGGCTTCCATAAGCCAAGAGCGAAAACATACAAACTATTGATACAAAAGAACAATCCATATAGCAACCCTAAATATGAGTTAACTTAACGATTGAAATACCTGGTATTTGGTAGGTTCTTCCTCCAGGGAGATGAGCCTTGAAATCGAGTCTCGGCCCCAATATCCTCTGAGGGTTGCAATAACTGGAAGGAGACTTTGCAAAGACATAGAAAGAAAGAAAAAGAGGGATTAACAAAAATTCAGACATATACACAAGATTTTGTAATATAGCTAGATAAAGAGATTTCAAATGAAATATTACCATCATTTAAATGCCCAGAACACCCTAATGCCGAAGCTAAACTCCTACTTGCCTGAACGCTGAAGGCAATTGCCCAATAAAACCAAAAGCATACTAGGAACTGAGCAAAAAAGCTACAAAATAGGCAGGTGCTCACATCAGGCAAAGAGATCCATCGAAATAGGTCCCCAATCAGCGGAACAGAGTAGAGCTGAAGCCCAACAGGCTTGTAAAGAAGCACAACAATAAACAAGATGAAAACAGCCAAAAAGTAAATGTCAAAAACCTCGAGAACTGGACGACCACTCTGAGCAACCAGAACCATTGATGAGGGAAGCCAATCCCAAGGTAAATGTTGCAGGCAGGCCACGTGGTGTGTAACGGTATGCCACCTAGGCTAGGACATCCAAGGCCTTTAATATAGCACCAATAGATGGTGAAGCCTCGAGCATATGAAATCTATGGTGTAATCAAAGGTATTGATGGTTAAATAAATTGTAATGAGCACACTAAATGATTGACCACCCTCACATATATGAGTTGTCCCATCGTATATGAAGACCATATGAATTAGAAGTTCTAAGGTTTTAACTTATGTTGTCCTTAAATGTTTGCCGAAAATCATAAACAGAATAATAGTGTTGAGTAATAAGGTAAGTTTTGGTGGTAAGTAGGTAGAATTCCTAAAGATTTATTTACTTTCATGATAATATATACATATATATATACACACACACACATTATATATGGATGTGTTACATATGGTATTAGAGCAGACTCAGGTTTCCAAAACTGAGACCTATGGGGTAAGAAATAACAGTTTTGATGATGTGCACGTAGGAGGCAACAAAGTTCAGTATGAGGCGAACTGGGAATCTGCTACATGGCTTTGTAATGGGGGTAGGATCAACACCATTTCAGGAAGGAAACCCTGAGGTCTGGGTGCAATTGGGGGATGAGTCACAAAATCCCAATACAAAACTTTGGGTGACGGTACAAGAATTGAAAGGTGAAATGGCTCGACTCTAGACAAACAATGAGAAATTAATGGAGGAGCAAGAAAAGATTTTGAAAGGCCTATCGAATAGTCAGAATCATCGACCCTTAATTCCCAGCCCCGAGCACAGCCATACAAACGGGGAACAAGAATTCCGAATAGAAAACATGGAAACAAAGGGAGATGAAGAAAACCAAGAAGACGAATCAAGTAATGGGTCCAATCATAATACTTAGGAAAAACAGAAAATTGAACTCCAAGGAGGGTTTTGAAAAATCAAGCATCCTCTCTTCGATGGAGAGCAAGAAGAGGCAACAGAAGCATGGTTAATTAACATGAATAAGTACTTCCAGCTGTACGAGTATGATTTCAATCCGAAAGCCTGTCTATCCATTTTCTAGCTTCAAGGGAAAGCCACATTATTGTGGGAGGAGGTAAAAACCATCCATGGGATCAATGAGAAAAATATAACATGGGAGAAATTCCAAAAAATCTTTAAAGAAAAATATCTAACTAAAAGGTTTTACAATGAGAAGGAAAAAGAATTCCATGATCTCCGACTGGGCCAAATGACCATGGATGAATTTATAACCAAATTTACATCCTTATTGTTGTATGTCCCTTATATTCACGAAGAAAATGCCAAAGTACAATGTTTCATCAATGAAGGAAAGGCCGGAATTCAACAACCCAAATACTACGAACGAAGTCATTCAAAAAGCAAGAATCTGTTATCAGCAAAATAAACCAAAAGGTGACTCGAGTAAAAAGTGGACTGATAAAAAGGGAATTAAATTTAATCCCAGCCACAAGGGAAATAAGGGCATTAGCAACAAAGGCTCATATAAAGGAAAAATTAACTGAAGTATGAATAAACCCAGATTTAAAGTACCAGGTGAAATCAAGACAAATGAACAGGCTAATAGAAATGAAGCCGAATTTATTAACGAACCACATGTGCAGTGTTGGGGGTGTGGAGGCTCACATTACATCAGAAACTATCCTCACCGCAAGGGAGCAGACCAAATATCTCAAATTCAAGAGGCATCTACAGTAGAAGTAGCTAGAAGCTTTCCAAAATTTAACGCAGCACTCGAGGATGACCAGAAATAATTTCAACCGACTATGGTCGAGTTTAAAGGTACTATTTTTTACCAAACTTGTTCTATTTTAATAGATCCTAGGGCCACTTTAAGTTACATTAGTCCCAGGATAGTGGAATGATGTAAATTACAAGCTATTAAATTTAAAAGTCCATGGTTAGTACAACTAGCCATAGGAGAAAAAAGAAGAGTCATATCCAAAGTAAGTAAATGTCCTTTAAAAATAGCTAGTCAGCCTATTATAACTGATATGAATGTGTTACCCTTGGGGTAATATGACATTCTCATAGGTATGGATTGGTTGGAGAAACATTGGTCCCTCATAAATTGTAAAACAAAAACTGTTAGTTTTCGGGATGAAGTAGGGGTGAGATAGGAAATTCAAGGTGTGCAGAAACCTCTACAGTTAAGGCCTATAATAGCCTCCCAATTAGCCAAATGCATAAGGAAAGGTTGTCAAGTCTATGCCATCCAAGTGGGGTATGTTGACTCCAAGGATAAATCTGAATCCCTTGAAAACATACCTGTGATACAAAATTTTCCAGATGTATTTCCTGAAGAAATACCAGGTTTACCCCCAAAAAGAGACATAGACTTTACCATTGAGTTAATTCTGGGAGCTGCCCTAGTTTCTCGAGCACCATACCGAATGAGTATACCAGAACTAACGGAATTAAAGATGCAACTCCAGGAGTTGCTCGATAAGAACTATATTTGACCCAGTGTGTCCCCTCGGGGGTCTCCAGTGTTATTTGTTTAAGAAAAAGATGGAACCCTCCCAATGTGCATGGATTACTACCACCTAAACAAGCTGAACATTAAAAACAAATACCCCCTTCCTCATATAGATGAGCTTTTTGACCAAGTGAAGGGCACAATCGTCTTCTCAAAGATCGACCTCTCTTCTGGGTATCATCAGGTCAGGATCAAGGAGGAAGATATTGTAAAAACTACTTTTAGGACACGTTATGGTCATCATGATTTTGTGGTTTTACCTTTTGGGTTAGCTAATGCCCCAACTACCTTCATGTGTCTCATGAATATAATTTTCCATCAATTCTTAGATAAATTTGTATTAATTTTCATCGATGGCATATTGATCTACTCCCAAAATATGGAGGAGGATAAGGAACATCTTCGCATTGTACTACAAGTCCTAAGAGAACATCAATTGTACGCTAAGTATAGTAAATGTGACTCCTTTAAGGAGAAAATCCAATAGTTGGGACACATCATCACTAAGGATGGAATTGTGGTTGATCTGGAAAGGATAAGAACCATTATGAAGTGGCTAGTTCCAAAGGATGTGGCCGATATAAGATCATTTATGGGCTTAGCTAGTTACTACTGAAGGTTTGTGGAGGAATTCTATAGAGTGGCATATCCTATTACCTCCTTACAAAAGAAAGGAAGAACTTTCAAGTGGACCCCTGATTGTCAAAGTAGCTTTGATCTGCTCAAGTATCTTCTTGCCACTGCACCCAATTTGAGCATTGCTGATCCCAACAAGGAATATGTTGGTTGTACAGATGATAGTAAGGAAGGAATGGGTGGCGTACTTGTGAAAGAAGGTAGGGTGGTGGAATATGAATCTAGAAAACTAAAAGCATATGAGAGAAATATTCAACACATGATTTGGAATTGACAGTGGTCATTCACGCCTTAAAAATGTGGCAACTTTACCTATTAGGTAAGGGATTTTTATTAATGACTGACCATCATAGTTTTATTAATCATTTCAAGCAGCCAACATTGAATGCCAGACAAGCTCATTGGCCAGACTTCCTGAGTGAATTCGATTTCGAAATCAAGCACATAAAAGGGAAGGAAAATCGAGTGGAGATGCTTTAAGTCGAAAGGTAATCTGTTTATATGAAATTTATTTTAGTGAATCATGAACAACATTTTTTGGCCAGATTTAAGAATTAGCCATGTAGGATCCTACATATAGACAATTATGTCAGCAAGCAAAAATTTCTAATAGCCATGAACACGAACTGGTTTATGAAATAAATGTAGAATATTTACTAGTTTATAGGAAAAGAATATATGTGCCCAACCAACAACATCTCAAAAATTTAATTTTGTATGAATACCACAAGATTCCTTATGCAGGTCATCTCGGATACCAAAAGATGATTTCTGCCCTGTGAAAATAATTTTTTTGGTCAAGTATGATGAAGGAAGTGGCAGAATACTTAGCCAAATGCTCGGAGTGCCAACAAGTGAAAGTTGAGCACCAACATCTAGAAGGGTTACTTCACCCTCTACCCATTCCGGAATGGAAATGGGAAACGATATCTATTGATTTCATCACTGGACTTCCTAAGTCAAGAAAACAAAATGACTCCATCATGGTGGTGGTGGAAAAACTGAGCAAGTCAGCTCATTTTATACTTGTCCAATCAACTTATAGAGCAGTCCAAATTACTAATATTTTTATGCAGCACATTTTTAAACTGCATGGAATTCCCAAGATGATTATTTCCAACCGAGATGTAAAGTTTACATCAGCTTTCTGGAAAGCCCTCTTTGAAGGTATGGGAACACAACTGCACTTCAGTACAGCTTATCATCTGCAAACGGATGGGAAAACTGAACGAGTGAATCAAGTTATCAAAGACACATTGCATGTTTATGTCATGCAACAACCCACTAAATGGGAAGACTATCTTCACCTGGTGGAGTTTGCCTATAATAATGGGTACCATGCGTCCTTACGAATGAGCCCCTTTGAGGTACTATACGAGTGTAACTGTAAGACACCCCTGAGTTGGAGTGGACTAGAGGATAAGTTGTTGCTAGGACAAGACATGGTTGATGAGATTGAAGAAATGGTGAAAAAGGTAAGAATCAATTTAAAAGCTGCTCAGGACCGGAAAAATAATTTTTCCAATCAGAAGAGAAGCTTTCAGGAATTCCAAGTAGGGGACCATGTCTACATTCGAGTTCAAGCCAAGAAAAGTACCTTACAATGAGCTGGGCGTGATAAATTAGCACCCCGATTTTGCAGACCCTTTCAAATCCTAGCTCGAATCAGACTAGTGGCTTATCAACATGCCTTACCCAATCACATTCATGTACAAAATCTCTTCCATGTCTTTCTACTTAAGAAATATGTTTATGATGCTAAACATGTAATCAAGTGGCAAGACATCCTAGTAATATGTAAAGATATTTATAGTTTCTCTTTAGAAATATACACTAAACAAACTGGTTAAGACTTGACAATTTTTTTTTATGTTTAGGTCAAACCGGAAGGCAAGTTCCTAGTCAAACCTCTGGTTATACTAGATCGGAGAGAAGTAACATTGCAGAAATGAGTTATCACCCAGGTTAAAGTGCAGTGGCAGCACTATGGGCCAAAAGAGGCCACCAGGGAAGATGAGCAGGTTATGAAGGAAAACTTTTCGGTTTTTGTTTATAGGAGAAGAGCATCAGGACGATGTTCCATCTTGGGGGGAAAGATGTAATATCCCCCATTAATTTAAATAATATTTCTTTTACTGCAACCAAACAAACTATTATTTTATGAAAATATAAGCTATTTTCGAAATTAAGTTATGAGAAGTTATTTTGCAGTTTTTGTGAAAAGAATTTTTCCTTAATTAATTAGTTAAAAGAAACAATTACATATTCCAAGAAGAGAAAACCAAATCTTGAAAAGTATATAAAAAAATGATCAAGAGGATGGGGATCTGAGATCAAGAGAAAGAGGAAAAGAACTATGCTGAGAAGTCAGGCAGTTGTGCTAGCCAAGTCTGGTTAAGACCAGATGGCTAGAGACACTCTTAGTCTTTGAATGAGAAAGAATTTCCCTAGAACAGGGATAACATGGATGAGATCTATTGTTATGGTAAATCTCATGGCAGGGAAGTAATCATGGTACGGGTCTATGTGTATCCCAAAAAGGAGCAACTAAAGATTGATAAGTTGAGGATTTGATTATAAGACGTAGCATCAGATAAGTGACAAGCTTGTTTAAAGTTTCCAACTTGCATAGATTAATAAATTCTAAGCTATGAAATTTAATAAGTGTTGTTCAGTAAGTTTAATTTCTTATGGTTATTACATTAGAACAAACTGTTTTATAGAGGCAATGAATTATGTGCAAAACTATTTTCAATGGAAGTACATGAATAAGAATCAGAGAAAATCACACTTTATTTTACCTAAGGTAGAATACAATAAGATGGTAGATTGCAGTAAAAATGTAGCTTGTAGCAAATATGAAGATTGTTGTAAATGTCTAAATTACAGTAAATATCTAGAATAGCAGTAAAATAGCTAGAAAGACAGTGTACATAAACCCTAAGATAGACGAAAATTGTAACAGAGTAATTTCAGTATCAAGCTCGGGTTAATATATAATGTCTTATGTGCGACAAGAAGCAAATTTCAGTTGAAGAAAATTACGAGATCTTATCCATAGTGAAAACTTGAATTTAATAGGTATTCAAACAAAATAACATTGGGAAATCTCTGAAAAAACTTCATGCAATAAAACAAATTTCGAAATTTAAAACCCTAGCTTTCTCCCTAACTCCCACAGATGTTATTTCTAGAGGAGTTAGCAGGAATGTTGATTTATTTCGACACTCCCCTAGGGATTCCATGCAGATGGATTACCCACGAAAGATGAGTGGGGCTTAGTACATAAATGCTAAAAAAATAAAGGCAAAGTATTTAAAATCCAAATATTCTAGGTACCCCGAGCCATAGCCAGAATAGATACAACTTCATTATAAACCATATAAATGCTAGATAAAAGTAGAAGGAAAAACCATTTAATCCAAGATTAAAACAAATTTCTTCTTTTAAAGCGAAAACCGAACAATCTCAATAATTATCATCATTCCATAACACATAAAAAAATTACATATGATTTCTTGTAAATGTCCATAACGTCAGGATAGATATAACAAGGAGTCTCAATAGAGGACTGAGAATGACATAAATCAAATACATTCTTTTATGTAAACTCCAGTATGTGAAAACTATGTAAAATACCGAACCAAGACTACAAGCAATGGTCGGGCCATTTTAAATTTATATACAAAGCCAGTATCATGGTGGAACTTGAGCTTCCATAAGCCGAGAGTGAAAACATACAAACAATTAATACAAAAGAACAAGCCATATAGAAAGCCAACCTTCTAGCCATAGAAACCCTAAATATGAGATAACTTAATCATTGAAATACCCAGTATTTGGCGGGTTCTTCCTCGAGGAAGACAAGACCTGAAATGGAGTCTTAGCTCCACTATCCTATGAGGGTTGTGATACCTAGAAGAAGAATTTGCAAAGAAATAGAAAGAAAGAAAAATAGGGATTAGCAATAACTCAGACATATACAGAAGCTTCTATAATATAGTTAGATAGACAAACTGTAAATGAAATATTACCATCATTTAAATGCCCAAAACACCTTGATGCTGAGGCTAAACTCCTACTCTTTCGAGCGTTAAAGGCAACTGACCAGTAAAACCAAAATCATACAAGGAGTTGAGAAAAAAAGCCATAGAATAGGCAAGCGCTTGCATCGGGCAAGGAGATCCATCAAAATAGGTCCCCAATCAGTGGAACAGAGCAAAGCCAGAGACCAAAAGGATTACAAAGAAGTACAACAATAAACAGGACCAAAACCGCCAAAAGGTAAATGTCAAAACCCTCAATAACTGGATGATCATTATGAGCGACCAGAACCATTGACGAGTGAAGCCAATCCTAAGGTAAATGCTTCAGGAAGGCCACATGGTGTGTAATGGTATGCCACCTAGGCCAGGACAACCAAGTCCTTTAATATAGCACCGACAAATGGTGAAGCCTCGGGCATATGAAATTTAAGGTGTAATCAAATGTGCTGATAGTTAAATAAATTGCAACGAGCACATTAAAGGATTGACCACCTTCGCATATATGAGTTTTCCCATCATATATGAATACCATATGAAATAGAAGATCTAAGGTTTTAATTCATGTCATTCGTAAATGTTTTCCGAAAATCATAAACAAAATAAGAGTGTCGAGTAATAAGGTAAGTTTTGGTGGCAAGCAGGTAGAATTCCTAAAGATTTATTTACTATCACAATAATATATATATATATATATATATATATATATATATATATATATATATATATATATAGTTTTATATATGGATGTTGGCATTATGATACAAGTGTTGTCCTTGATGGCAACTCAATCAGAGGACAGATCTTAGTACAACAGGTTAACCTTTATGAAAGCGCGCATACACATGGGTGAGAAGAGGAAAAGGCATGTATGCGTACACAAGCAGGTTCATAGAAGGAAAGGCGCGTACATGTTGGAAAACTAAGTATTGGTCCGTGGTTTTGGTCCATGGTATTTGGTCCATGGTATTTGGTCTGAAGTGTTGACCCGGGGTATTGGGTCCAAGTTATTGGCTCTACATGGTTTTGGACCATGGTATTGAGAGAAGCCTAAACCTATATAAGTAGAAGATCATTAGACCAAGGGAGGTGGAAGTAATGAGTGTCTAATGAAGTTTGGAGATCCAATATGTTGGTTATGGGTTTGTGATGCTTGGCTCGATTTGAATCAAGTTGGAAATGGCAGCGAAGGTATAAGTAATTATCTTTAGATCTGTACGCAGGTTCTCTCTAGTGAAAGCGTGTATACAATGCGGTTTTGATATAGTCAAGTAGCGTATGCATTATGAGATTTGATGTTTCAGGTTTCTGTTTAGTTCTAGTGGTTGTTGCAGAGTTATGGGCTCTAGTTTGTGTTATGGTAACTATGTTTTGATGAGGGTTTCAGTGATTCATTATTGGGTGATTTAGAGATTGATGATGCAGGTATAACTTGATGATTGTATTGCAGTAGTGATTGTTTTGTATTTATGGATCCAATATGAAAATGTATGAAATGTGGTCCCTGGAAGACAAGAGAAGGTTGTAGTCTTCTGTAGGCTAGCAAATGAATCAAGATATAGTTCAGAAGGAGAAGATGAGGTAAATTTTGTCAAGAATCTTGAACGGGGGTCTGGAAGGTTCAAAGGCAAGCTACCTTTCAAATTCTTTTCATGTGGTAGAGTTGGTCACTATGCGGCTATATGCCCTCATACCAAAGGAAATATGTTTGAAGAAGGTAATAGAAGTTATTATACCCATGTTAAAAGTAACGACTCATCCAATAGTGATGAAGACATTAGACTTCTCATGGCATATGAAAAGAAGGACGTAGAAACAGAAGAAGTTACCAGATTAAAAGAACAATTGGAGTCAGTAACCAGAGTAAGGGAGCAATTGCAGGATGTAGTAAAAGATCAGAGCATAACAATTCAGAGACTTGAATCAAAGATCCTCTCTCTAAAGGAAGATCTTAAAGAATCAAAGAAGCAGAATAGAGAAGCTCTTGAAGAACAAGAACATGAAGTGATCGAATTAAGGCAACAAGTGGAAGAAGGACGAAAAGCTGAAGAAAACATAAGGAAGCAGTATCTGGAAAAGGAAGAACAACATCAGGTTGAGGTAAATATCTTGAAAAGTAAATTAGAAGAAAAGGATAAACTGTTACGATTTCAAGATAGTACAAAGATTTTGGATGACATTCTTGGTAGTCAAAGATCCACAACTATCAAAACTGGTCTTGGCTTTTATGAATCAGTTGAAGGTGAATCTAGCTCACAAGGTGAGGCAAGGAACTATAATGAGAGTTATAAAATTCTCAACAAGGAGATGAGAGGACAACCTCATCAACAGCCAAGGAAAGAAATTCGTCAAAGAAAATAATTTACTCCTAACTATGGACGTGATAGGCGATTATTTCCTCCATTGAATAAGGTTGAATGTTATGTATGTCATAATCTTGGACATGTTGCAGCCAGATGAAGAAGTAGAATGGTTCAAGACCATCACACAAGATCATCACATTCCAGGTACTTCAAAGGATATTGTTTTGCTTGCAATATGTTTGGCCACAAAGCAATTGATTGCAATAGAAGGAACATAAATCATGTAAGATGTTATGCATGTAACAAGTTTGAACATAAAGCAAGGGAATGCAGGAGCAAAATTCAAACTCCAAAGCAAGAGGATTATTCATCATCACAACTCCAAGTATTGAAGAAGACAGAATTAGAGATAGAAAGGTGTGGCATAACTCAGTTAGATGACATAACAGACACAGGGGAAACTGAAAGTGAAAACCTTCAATATTCCATTTTGCATACGCTGATATAATGAAGATAAGCCTCGTATATATACGATCTAGAGGCTGCAGAGTCACGTATATGGAGCTCAAAAGAAAAAGGCAGCAGATCAGACTCGGGAAATGGTTCGGTCATGGTATATGATGGTTGGCACAGGCTCAGGGGGAGCATATACTTCAAATAATGCATTGTTGGCATTATGGTTAGAAGTCTTTGGTGATGAAGCTTATGAGGCTAAATGATACATCTTGTTGTTTGATCAAAGGAATGGTATTGCAGGTTTGGATGCTGATGCTTATGGTGCAGATCATATATGATGTATGATAGTGGCTAATGAATATCATGGTCTTGAATGGACTATTGGTTTTTGTTATAAAGACCTTACATGTGCTCAGGGGGAGCATGGATAGATTGGTACATCTTGACATATACAAAGGGGGAGCCCAATAAGAGATTTCAACAGGTACTCAGGGGGAGTATGGACAGTAGAGGGAGATAACTTCTTGGTCTGCCCTTTGCACTTGATGTCAAAGGGGGAGAGTGACTTGGTGTGGTGGTTGCCATCAAGTCCAAAGGGGGAGATTGTTGGCATTATGATACAAGTGTTTTCCTTGATGGAAACTCACTCAGAGGTATGATACAGGTGATGGCAACTCAATCAGAGGACAGATCTTAGTACAGCAGGTCAAGGGAGAGATATACGTAGGTTAACCTTGATGAAAGTGCGTATACACATGGGTGAGAAGAAGAAAAGGCACGTATGCGTACACACGCAGGTTCACAAAAGGAAAGGCACTTACATGTTGGAAACCTAAGGGTCTGTGGTATTTGGTCCATGGTATTTCGGTATTGGTCCATGGTATTTGGTCCGAAGTGTTGACCCCAGGTATTGGGTCCAAGGTATTGGTTCTACATGGTTTTGGACCATAGTATTGAGAGAAGCCTAAACCTATATAAGGAGAAGATCATTAGACCAAGGGAGGTGGAAGTAATGAGTGACTGATGAAGTTTGGAGATCTAGTATGTTGGTTATGGGTTTGTGATGCTTGGCTCGATCTGAATCAAGTTGGAAATGGCAGTGAAGGTATAAGTAATTATCTTTAGATCTGTACATGGGTTCTCTTTGGTGAAAGCATGTATACACGCAATTTTGATATATTCAAGTAGCGTATGCATTATGAGATTTGATGTTTTAGGTTGCTGTTTGGTTCTAGTGGTTGTTGCAGAGTTCTGGGCTCTGGTCTATTTTTTGGTGACTGTGTTTTGATGACAGGGTTTCAGTGATTAAGTATTGGGTGATTTAGAGATTGATGATGCAGGTATAAGTTGATGATTGTCTTGCAGTAGTGATTTTTTTGTATTTATGGATCCAGTATGAAAATGTATGAAACATGGTCACTGGAAGAAAAGAGAAGGTTGTAGTCTTCTGTAGTCC
The DNA here is from genome assembly GCA_031772625.1 of Pinus tabuliformis. Lineage (NCBI taxonomy): Eukaryota > Viridiplantae > Streptophyta > Pinopsida > Pinales > Pinaceae > Pinus > Pinus tabuliformis. Next base: position 1,339,439,157 of record CM062820.1, read on the forward strand.
AGCACCTACATACTAGTACTTCAGCTAGTACAAGAGCTAAGGGGGTTGTAGCTCCCTTCTAGGAGAGTCTAGAGAATGAGAGAAGGTTGTAGCCTTCTATAGGTAGAAGACTACCTACTGGTATAAGACTACATCAGTACTATTGTAAAAATAAGTTTCTTATTAAAGGAAGATAGAGACAAATTGCAGCAGGTGGTTTTCACCCACATTGAGTTTCCACCTTATATCCTAGTGTTCATGTGTGTGCCTTATGTGTGATGATATGTTTTGTTTTACTGCACCTGTTTACTATTAATATGTTTAATAATGTTCTGATGCACTCATTGAAGATCAACTAATTGAATCATAAGTTTACAGGATATACGCTAGTTGCATTAAACACAGTTGCGTATATATGCAGGTATCCTTAACTGAAGTAGCGTATATGAATCTGAGTATGGAAATGAAAAAGTTATATTGATTTGATAATATTGATTCACCCCCCCCCCCTCTCAGTATTATTTCCAACAGTAGATGTGTTACATATGGTATCAGAGCAGACATAGGTTTCCAAAACTGAGACTTCTGGGGTAAGAAATAACAGTTTTGATGATGTGCACATAGGAGGCAGCAAAGTTCAGTATGAGGTGAATTGGAAATCCACTACATGGCTCCATAATGGGGCCAGGATCAACACCATTTTAGGAAGGAAACCTTGAGGTCTGGGTGCGTTTGGGCGTCAAGTCACAATATCCTAATGTAGACCTCCAGATGATGGTACAATAATTGAAAGGTGAAATGGCTCGACTCTGGGCAGACAATGAGATATTAATGTTGGAGCAAGAAAAGATTTTGAAAAGCCTATCTGATAGGCAGAATCATCGACCCTTAATTCCCAGCCTAGAGCATGGCCATACACCCAGGAAACAAGAATTATGAATATAAAACATGGAAACAGAGGGAGGTGAATAAAACCAAGAAGAAGAATTGGGTAATGTGTCTGATCATAAGACTAAGAAAAAATAAAAAATTAAACTCCAAGGAGAGTTTCAAAAAATCAAGCCTCATCTCTTCGATGGAGATCAAGAAGAGGCAGCTGGTGGGCCCCAGTATTGTAGCAATAATGCTACAACTCGTGGAACTCCCTTCTTTAATTTTATCAACCCCGTAGTTCGTAACAAACTTGGAAGCGACGGTGTTGTATGCACAAGTACTAGCTCTTGCCGCAGCTGTCACTTGGTCAGCTGGCACAAGTCCGCTAGGAGCTTAAGGAAACTTCTATGAGCTCTTAGAAGAAGCTTTTTAACTGATGGACTAAAGCTAACTCAAAGGAAGCTAATCTACTTGCGGAAAGAAACTGAAAGCTAAAAAGAAACGCAAACCCTAGCAAACCCTAATTCTACCAACTAGTCCTACTGATGCAAAGGAGAGAATGTAAACTATGAAAAGAGATGCCATTACTTCTATGAAGGTAAAATACATGTGTCTACACTGCCTCTAGCTGAAGAAAACATCTTTTTGTATTTTTGACTAAGTTATGAGAATTATCATGCATGTGCTTTTAACTATCTTTTCAATGTGCAGAGGTGGATCAAGGAGGAGAAATGCTTGGGAAAGGTTGGGAAGGTTCAGAGAGGGTCTAAGGGGTCCCTAACACCCTTCCAAAGAGTCTCACAAAGTTTTTCTACCAAGAAACCGCGTTTATGAGCTTCTACAGGAAGTCTGCAGGGGTTCTACAGGATGTTCAGGATTTCTACAGGATGTTCTGTAATTCTTCTACAGGATGTTTCGAAATGGGATTTTGGAGCATGGATGGAGGAATGAGTATTGAGGTGAAATAGGGGTGTGAAGAGGTCTAGGACTTGGTGGATGAGGCTAAGGAGCGATTGGATTTGTTCAAAGATGGAGGAAGCGATGATGCACAAGAATGTAGGAATTAGGGCAAGGTGGGGAAAGTATGGCAAATGAAGGGTACGAATCATGGACTAAGGTTTGGAGCAAATTATCTGATGGATTATGGGTAGATAGAGAAGGATAACAGGTACTCTACAAGTGGTTTTTCAAACTGAACAAACAAAGACATGCAAGAAAACTAAGATCTAATTATGCTACCCTAATATGATCTAGCTAACAGTAACAAGAATGGACAACAGCTTTATTTATAACAAGAACCACATACAACACGTGAGCAAGAACATTCCAAAAGATCTGAATGCATGACTAACTCCTACCAATCTATTCTAAACATAAAAAGCTACTTTAACCATCAAAAGCAACCTAAATAACAAAGCAAGATTTAAATCTAAAGAGCAGATTTTATTTTAAGAACGCAGCAAACACATAAAGATAAACAAAGGAGGTACTGGGCGCTTGAGATGGGACCAACCCCAAGAGCTACAGCCTCCCAAGAGAGATTTAGAGCTGGTGCAAAGCTAGATTCATCTTTATTGATTAAGAAATGAAGAGTTACATCAAAACTGTCCACAAGGAGAGCTTGAGAATGAGCTGAAAGAAAAGCTAATCTATTGCCTAAAAATTGAACTACAAAATGACTACAACAAGGCTATGAAATGACTAACTACTAGCTACAAAATGACTAACCACTAGCTAACCCAAATGAGGCCCTAAGCCTTCTTATTTATACAAATTGAAAACCCCAACAGTCCTCCTAAAATTTAGGGACTCGGCTGCCCAAAACTTGTAGTTAACAGCAGTCCTACTTGACTTGCTTTTCTGCCCTTGTGCTAATTGATTTGGTGGCCTTTGAACTCCGAGCTGATGGTGGAGAATTCGAGGTAAGGGCCCATAAATGAAGGGGACACCTTCCTACAAATCCTCTCCCTTGTTCTCCCACGAATTTGGCTGCCAAGTGCTCATTAAGACCTTCAATTTTGTCTCCAAATTGACCAAAAAGGCTACACAAAGCACCCATTAGACTTGTTGGCATAATGACTAACCAAATTCACTATATTAGCATAAATATAATAAAAAACGTGCAATAAACTAATGAGAATGGTGGATTAAGTCAAATTAGGAGGTTGAATGAGCCCAAATAATTATCCATTTTTGGGGCTCATCAGCAGCAGAAGCATGGTTAATTAACATGAATAAGTACTTCCAGCTAGACAAGTATGATTTCAATCTGAAAGCCCGTCTGCCTATTTTCAGCTTCAAGGCAAAGCCATGTTATGGTGGGAGGAGGTAAAAACCGTCCATGGGGTCAATGAGAAAAATATAACATGGGATAAATTCCAAAACATCTTTAAGGAAAAATATCTAACCGAAAGGTTTTACGACAAGAAGGAAAAATAATTCCATGATCTCCGCCTGGGCCAAATGACCATGGATGAATTTATAGCCAAATTTACATCCTTATTGCAGTATGTCCCTTATATTCATGAAGAAAAGTAAGAAAGTACAACATTTTATCAGCAACCTACCTTTGTTCATGAAGGAAAGGCTGGAATTTAACAACCCAAAGACTATGGATGAAGTCATTCAGAAAGCAAGAATCTGCTATCAGCAAAATAAACCAAAAGGTGACTCGAGTAAAAAGTGGACTAATAAAAAGGGGATTAAATTTAATCGCAGCCACAAGTGAAATAACCGCATTAGCAACAAAGTTTTATATAGAGGACAAATTAAATGAAGTATGAATAAACCTAGATTTAAAGTACCAGGTGAAATCAAGACAAATGAACAAGCTAGCAGAAATGAAGCCGAATTCATTAACATACCACTTGTGCAGTGTTGAGGGTATGGAGGCCCACATTACATCAAAAATTGTCCTCACCGCAAGGGAGCAGACCAGATATCTCAAATTCAAGAGGCATCTACAGTAGGAGAAGTAGCTAGAAGCCTCCCAAAAATTAACGTAGCTGGAGGATCACCAGGCAGAATTTCAGCCAACTATGGTCGAGTTTGAAGGTACTATTTTTTACCAGACTTGTTCTATTTTAATAGATCTTGGGGCCACTTTAAGTTACATTAGTCCCAGGATAGTGGAACGATGTAAATTACAAGCTGTTAAATTTAAAAGTCCATGGTTAGTACAGCTAGCCACAAGAGAAAAAAGAAGAGTCTTATCCAAAGTAAGTAACTATCCTTTAAAAATAGCTAGTCAACCTATTATAGCTGATATGAATGTGTTACCCCTAGGGTCATACGACATTCTCATAGGTATGGACTAGTTGGAGAAACATTGGTCCCTCATAAATTATAAAACAAAAACTGTTGATTTTCAGGATGAGGTAGCGTTGAGATAGGAAATTCAAGGTGTGTAGAAACCTCTACAGTTAAGGCCTATAACAACCTCCCAATTAGCCAAATGCATAAGGAAAGGTTGTCAAGTCTATATTATCCAAGTGGGGTATGCTGACTCCAAGGATAATTATAAATCCCTTGGAAACATACGTGTGATACAAAATTTTCCAGATGCATTTCCTGAAGAAATACTAGGTTTACCCCCAAAACGAGACATAAACATTAACATTGAGTTAATTCTGGGAGTTGCCCCAATTTCTCAGCACCATACCAAATGAGTATACCAGAACTAACGAAATTAAAGATGCAACTTCAGGAGTTGCTCGATAAGAGCTATATCCATCCAGTGTGTCCCCTTTGGGGGCTCCGATGTTATTTGTTAAAAACAAATATGGAACCCTGCGAATGTGCATGGATTACCGCGAGCTAAACAAGTTGACCATTAAAAACAAATACCCCCTTCCTTGTATAGATGAGATTTTTGACCAAGTGAGGGGCACAACCGTCTTCTCAAAGATCGACCTACATTCTGGGTATCATTAGATTAGGATCAAGGAGGAAGATATTGCAAAAACCGCTTTCAAGACACGTTATGGTCATTATGAGTTTGTGGTTTTACCTTTTGTGTTAACTAACATCCCAACTACCTTCATGTGTCTCATGAATAACATTTTCCATCAATTCTTAGATAAATTTGTATTAATTTTCATGGATGACATACTGATCTACTCCCAGAATATGGAGGAACACAAGCAACATCTCCGCATTATACTGCAGGTCCTAAGAGAACATCAACTCTACGCTAAGTAAAGTAAATGTGACTTCTTTAAGGAGAAGATCCAATAGTTGGGACATGTCATCACCAAGGACGGAATTGCAGTTGATCTGGAAAAGATAAGAACCATTATGGAGTGGTCAGTGCCAAAGGTTGTGGCCAATATAAGATCATCTATGCACCTGGATGGTTACTATCGAAGGGTTGTGGAGGGATTCTCTAGAGTGGCATATCCTATTACCTCCTTACAAAAGAAAGGTAGAACTTTCAAGTGGACACATGATTGTTAAAGGAGCTTTGATTAGCTCAAGCATCTTCTTACCACCGCACCCATTATAAGAATTGATGATCCCAATAAGGAATATGTGGTTTTTACGAATGCTAGTAAGGAAGGAGTGGGTGGTGTACTTGTTCAAGAAGTTACGACGGTGACATATGAATATAGAAAACTGAAAGAATATGAACAAAAATATTCATCATATGATTTGGAATTAACAACGGTCATTCGCACCTTAAAAATATGGTGGCATTACCTATTAGGTAAGAGATTTTTATTAATGACTCACCATCATAGTCTAATTAATTATTTCAAGAAGCCAACTTTAAATACCAGGCAAGCTCATTGGCTAGACTTCCTGAGTGAATTTGATTTCAAAATCAAGCACATAAAAGGGAAACTATTTATATCAAATGTCTTTTAGTGAATCATGAACAATTTTTTTTGGGCATTCAAGAACCATCCATGCAAGATCCTACATATAGACAATTATGGCAACAAGAAAAAATTTCTAACAGCCATGAACAATAATTGGGTTATGAAATAAATGCAGAAAATTTACTAGTTTATAGGAAAAGAATGTATGTTCCCAACCAGCAGCATCTCAAAAATTTACTTTTGGATGAATACCACAAGATTCCTTATGCAGGTCATCCCAGATACCAAAAGATGATTTCTACCCTTCAGAAGGAATTTTTCTTGCCCAGTATGAAGAAGTAAGTGGTAGAATACTTAGCAAAATGCTTGGAGTGCCAGCAAGTGAAAGTTGAGAACCAACACCCAGCAGGGTTACATCACCCTCTGCCCATTCTCGAATGGAAATGGGAAATGATATCTATTGATTTCATCACTGGACTACCTAAGTAAAGAAAAAAATGACTCCATCATGGTGGTGGTGGACAAACTGAGCATGTCATCTCATTTTATACACGTCCAATCAAGTAATAGAGCATTCCAAATTGCTAATATTTTTATGCACCACATTTTTAGACTGCATGGAATTCCCAAGATGATTATTTCCAATCGAAATGTAAAGTTTACATCAGATTTTTGGAAAGCCCTCTTTGATGGTATGGGAACACAACTACACTTTAGTACAGGTTATTATTTTCAAACAGATGTGCAAACTGAACGAGTGAATCAAGTTATCGAAGACACATTGCATGTTTATGTCATGCAACAACCCAATAAATGGGAAGATGATCTTCACATGGTGGAGTTAGCCTATAATAATGGGCACCATGCATCCTTATGAATGAGCCCCTTTGAGGTACTATTCGGGCGCAAATGCAGGACACCCCTCAGTTGGAGTGAACCATAAGTTGTTGTGAGGACTAGACATGTTGGAAGAGATGGAAGAAACGGTGAAAAATGTAAGAATCAATTTAAAAGTTTCTTAGGACCAGCAAAAGAAATTTTCCAATTAGAAGAGAAGCTTTCAGGAATTCTAAGTAGGGGACCATGTCTACATTCAATTTCGAGCCAAGAAAAGTACCTTACAATGGGCCAATTATGCTAAATTAGCACCCCAATTTTGTGGACCCGTTCAAATCCAGGCTCAGATCAAACCAGTGGCTTATCAACTTGCCTTACCTAGTCACATTCGTGTACGCAATCTCTCCCATGTCTCTCTACTTAAGAAATATGTCTATGATGGTAACCATGTAATCAAGTAGCAAGCCATCCAGGTAATATGTAAATATGTTTATAGTTTCTCTTTAGAAATATACACTAAAAAAGCTTGTTAATACTTGACATTTTTTTTTTTTTTATGTTCAGGTCGAACAGAAAGGTGAGTTCCTGGTCGAACCTCTGGTTATACTATATCAGAGAGAAGTAACGCTCTAGAAATGAGTTATCACCCAGGTTAAAGTGCAGTGTCAACACTATGGGTCGGAAGAGGCCGCCTGGGAAGATGAGCAGGTTATGAAAGAAAACTTTTTGGGTTTATTTGCAAGAGAAGAATGTCGGGACGATGTTCCATCTTAGGGTGGGAAGATGTAATATCCCCCATTAATGTAAATAATATTTTTTTTTACTGTAACCAAACAATCTATTATTTTTTTGAAAACATAAACTGTTTTTGAAATTAAGTTATGAGAAGTTATTTTGCAGTGATTGTGAAAAGAATGTTTCTTTAATTAATTAGTTAAACGAAACAGTTATATATTCCAAATAAAGGAAGTTAACACAACCAATAATACACTCACAAAGCCATATTAAATATATATTCAAATTAACACACAATAATAAACTAGCAACACACAAAAGACAAATTGGCGGAAAAGGCAGAGAGCCTTCAGCATTCCTCATATTCTCATTATTAATCAATCAAATGTACAAAGAATGATAATAATACACATAAATACATGAGGAAGTCAGTCTCAAGATAGTACGTCTACCTTGGACACTATGGTTGAGACAATTTCTCAACTACACACTGACTTAGGAGAACTAGTTGGAGAGAATCTCTCCTCCTAACTAAACTCCCTAGTTTGAGGAACTAACTCTCATGATTTAATTTAAATAATTATTCTATTTGGATTTATTAATTGTTTTTAAGAGAGTGAGGCTAACATTCCCCCCCTCAATGATAAATCCAAAACTAACAAGGAACCATCTTCCAAGTCTCAGGTTCATCCTATAAACAAACACTGCCTGAAAAACGAGCAAAACTGGATGCTGGAAAAAACTCAATTCTGAAGAGAACATGAATCATCTGCATTTCTGATTCATCTCTGAATGTCGCTTGACAACTCCATCACATGCCAAGCTGCGAAAGGATCCAACTATCCTTTTCTTAAAATTAGCATCTGGTGTCCACTGACACAATTTGATGAATGCCCATTGGCGTATTTGCTGATGACGATCGCCCATTGGCTGAAGATGTCCACTAGCTACTTCATTGATGTTGTCGAGACTTTCAGTCTGATAACCACTTGTCAATTTCATTGACATTTTACCCCCTTTGTCAGTTGAAAGGAGAGGCAATATTCTCCAAATGATATCGGAACACTGAACTCCCCCCTTCAGGTGTAGGAGTGTTTCACTAGTGTAATCCTACATTCAACTGTACGAGATTACCTTCTTCATTTTTACTGTGGGTTGCATTATGTGTGAGTGTATGTGATTGTAAAACTTATACAATCTTCTGGCTATGGATGACCATTCCCAGGGATCAATCCATGAATAATCTATCTTCAATCTGGTTGACTGTTGTTGTTTGCTGCATTTCTCTGATGAATGATTTGACTTGCCACAATGGTGGCAAGGATGATGATCAAAGCACTGATCTTCTAGATGACTGGTTCTTTGATAGTGAGAACATTTCGGTTTGTCTACAACTTGAGTTGGCAGCATGTCTATTTATATGCAACTTTCTCATGGCTTGTTGATGTTATTTGATCAAGAAACCCTGCATTGATGAACTTGATCGGCATAGACTAATCAGGGATATGCAAGTTGTTTTCATATTTTTCATATCCTAATCCTTGTCAATGTTTGTTACTTTGAATTTCTTCCCATGGCTTGATGATGGGTTTGGAAGAAAGTTGCACTGGAACAACTTCAACACTTGAAGTCGGTTGGATGAATGATTTCAAATGAGCAGATGTATCGGGATTGCTCAAAGATTGAGAAGCAACATGCTTCTCTTGCGACTCTATTCTCTACAGTTGCGACTTGAGTTGAAGGAACTCAATTGTTTCATGTGCATGTTGAATATGCACTTGAATGCCAGCAAAAGTGGTTTTGCTAATCTGCACCATGTTGCCGGCTGATGATAACATTAAATTGTCAATAATTTGGGACAGTTGAATGTGCATCACCATGTTGTCTTGCTTACTTTGAAGTTAGGCTCGCTGGGTGTAGAAGTCGTGCTTGAAAATTGTGCACTTGAGTTGATCACTGAAATGACAGGCTCGCTTGTACTAATACTTTTAAACACTTGCTTGAACAACTGATGCTTTTAAACACTTTGTTGATTTCACGCTCGCTTGATGACGATTGCTTTGCTTGAATGCTTCATGGACACTTGTGAATGCTGTAAGAAACTTTGCACTTGATTTGGACATGCTCGCTTGATTGGTTGTTTGAATGACATGCTCGCTTGAAATATTTGTTTGCTTGATTGTTTTTAATGACATGCTCGCTTGGTGGTGCTTGTTTTACTTGCTTTAATTACTTGTTTTCTTGAACTCTTGTTTAATTATTGCACTTAGTGATGCACTAAATGTGCTGAAAAATGATGGGTGTCGAACACTATCGAAAATGCACCCAAATGACAAATGATAAATTCAATGTTCAAGTAACAACTGACTTGATTTAATGATGCACTTTAACAAATCAAATGAGGGTGTCGGTTACAACCGAAAATGCACCCTTACAATTCAACGTAATTTGACTTTGATTACAATCCAACTTACAAATTATGATTTGTAAGTTACAGTTTTGTATTGAGCTTATGAAAAAATGGTGCAAGTGCAATTGCCAAAAATTGTTGTTGAATTGCTCCAATTGTTGTTGATGTAGATGACAACTTCATTAACTTGATTGGATGTTGATGTAGAATCGTCTTTGACAACTTGATTATGTAGCATCCTTAACTTGATTTGTTTGATTACATAATGTGAAATGTGCTTGCTTGGAAGATCATCTTATCAAGTTGATGATGTGACGTTTTGTGCTTGTGTACTTTAAGCTTGATTACAAGAGCTTGAATGGAATAGACTATGTGCATGCAATGCGCTAATTTGTTGTGTGTACATGAAGGTTAGAGTCAAAACTAGACACAAAACAAACACAATATCAAGAATCATGCGCCATCACAAACATACACATGGTGTACCTAAGATCCCCTTATTCAATTTCGGGCAGATCTAGGACACATCAACACCGCAAAAAAATATGTCTTTATTAAGTATTGAAGTTCATCAATCTTCACCTTCACAACAGCATGAATGAGATTTCTCAAACAATGAGAATACCAAGCTTACAAATTCTTGAAGCAACTTGTCTTCAAATTTAAATGGAAGTTTTCAAACTGCAAGTTACAACCTTATCACTCCAAAGATTGATACATCTTTTCTATCCATTAAAATTTTTAATTCACCTTTATCTCATCCAAAAATTCTATGATCACTTATATCTCCAAAAAAACATTTACAAACTTCTTAACTCCTTATCACTCCAATATTAAGAAATTTACAAATAGAACCTCCTTATTACTCCCAAAACTACAAATAACCTTACCATTCCTATCACAGTTCTTTCAAAACAAAATATGACTAGAGCATTACTGAAAGTAGCAGAGATTCCAAATCTGAATAAGAGTAAATTTTAGTGTGAAAAGAAGATGATCTTGACAGTCTTGCAAAGTTGTGTTTCTAGAAACTCAGTTGTAGAGATGATTTCAACTGAAGGAGATGCTTCAGATTTTACCTTAGTGTGCAGCTGTGACGACTGCCCAAAATGGCATAATGCTTATGAGTGCCATGCTCTATGTTGCTACTACACCTACCCACGCTGTAAGCGCCTGAGAGATGCTACAACAATATGTGAGTGTCTTCATACATTTTGTAAGGAATGCATTTATCATAAGGTTCTCGACAATATTAGCGAAACTCGAGACAAGAATTCATGGTCTCTTATCTGTAAAAGGTTCTATCCACTTGAATCAGCATGCAAGAGGAAAATCTAGTTGCTCAGAGGTGAAATGTGGCCAAGAATTCTCAAGAGATACTGAGTTGTAGAGCACTTGGACTTGTCCCTCTGCCCTCAGATTAGCGATTAGTGCCTGGGGTTTGTGCACGCAATGGCTGGGCCTAGACTGCGCTCCATAGGTCTTTTGATGCTCATTTGGTTTAGTCACCTGTGCCTCTCCGTTCTGGCTAAGGGCTGCGAGAATCTGGTGGAGATTGATGTTTCTTACTGCACGAGATTTGGGAATATGGAGGCTGTTGTCGTTTCCAATGCCAAGAATCTACAGACCTTGAAATTAGTGAGGTGCCAGATGGTTTCTGACTTGGATTTGAGCTTAATAGCCATGGGGTGCAGGAAGCTCCAAGATTTGAACCTCAAATAGTGTGTGGGAGTTAGTGATTTGGACACAGGCCACTTCCATGTTGCAGGTAGCCCATTTTAATGGATGGCTTGAATAATGCAATAGCAGAAATCTCCCGCAATCTTCTAAGGTCCAGGGTTCTACTCGCCATCAATTCTTAAGATTTTGGCAGATCTCTTTTCTCAGAACTGAGATTTCCTTATCGTTGGGGAATTCTATGGACTCCATAAGAAAATAGAGATTACACAAGAGATTATTATCTAATTATGAAGATGAAGATTGTGCCCTAATGGGAGGAAACAAAGATTGGCTTCATAATCTTATTGAACAAGTGATGAAAGGTCCCACATTCAAAGAAAATTTTTACTCAAGCATTCGCAATCTGGCTTGTTCAGGCATGTGGAGACAAAGAAAATCATGGCCTGGGTCATTGAATATTTCCCCGGTAGCGATCTTAATAGTCTGAGGCACATGTAGATAGAGAAAACCTTTTCAGATTCCATCATCCGTTTCTTTGCAGCGGGGATTGTTTTGTATTCGAGCATCTGCACAGCCTTGGGATTGTATACAGAGATCTAAAACCAGAGAACATGCTGATACAGGCTAGTGGTCATGTCATGATCACCGTTTCTGATATCTCCACCAACCTCAAACTCGATCACACCACATAAATCATCTTCGAAATACTGATTAGTAGGTTCAATTAAGAAAACCTGAAATGCCAACATGCTCAGTCATACCTTTGTCCTTGCCTCATAATTTTGCTGTGCCAATCCGATTCACATCTCGCAACCTTCACTTTCAACAATCGACAAAGACATAAGGTGCGCACTTTAACTCTAGGCTCATCCTTGTAAACACAACTCTCGTAACTTAATTGCTATTCTCAAATCCATTTTACTAGTAGCATAGTCCTTACTAAAATATAGGACGAAAGGAGCATCAAAATCTAGGAAATAAGACTAAACAGATCAACAAGTGAGGGTGGTGGTGCTTTACAATATAGAGGAGATTTTAAAGCTTCGACTATTGCATACAAACAATTACATCAGCAATCTGCTATACCAAGTTATCTTAAAGATAGTAACAGAAGAAAGTCCAATGTAGACTGTTTCCTTCAAATATTTACAATGACAGAATTGATAAACAAGGTGCTTGTGCATGTCTCTAGCCACACTTGGACACCATCAGGGCCTCACCACCGACCACTTTCAGACTTAGAATTATACAATAACACTACAACTAAGATGTGGTCACTTTACCAAATATCCTCAATACCAATAATAGTAATTCTATCTGCATCTGCATCATCATCTTCAAGTTCAAGTTCAGGTTCTAGTTTTACATGTCTTACCAAATCGCCTCTTGCACTAGGAACTCTCCAGCAAGTGTATATGTTGTCCTTCAATGCCGATTTGCTTCATTGTCATGGTTCTAATAATTTTCCCAAGTCAATCCAGAAAAAAATAGCGTGTTTCTTTTCGCCTTCTATTGACAAAATAGAGTTGCATCAAATCTGTGCTACACTCAATAGAGGACAGATCACATAATTAGCACTACCAAGCTTGCTACCAATCCTCTTAACGTTGTCCATCTATCCGTCCTTGCTTCAATACCCAATGGCAATTATCTCCTACGTTGCCCAATTTGTCTTCGCCAGCAACGTAGAATCCAAATGAATTCATCTTCCTACAATTTCCAGATCAATATACTTGTAGATTCAAACAAAATGTAGAACAAGCATCTTTCTTCTTTGATACCACATAAAGGAAGTTAACACACAGCCAATAATGCACTCACAAAGCCATATTAAATATATATGCAAATTAACACACAATAATAAACCAGCAACACACAAAAGACAAATTGGTAGAAAAGGCGGAGAGCCTTCAGCATTCCTCACATTCTCATTATTAATCAATCCAACGTAGAAATAATGATAATAGTATGCATAAATACATGAGGAAGTTGGTCTCAAGATAGTACGTCTATCTTGGGCACTATTGTTCGAGACAATTTCTCAACTACACAGTAACTTAGGAGAACTAGCTGGAGAGAATCTCTCCTCCTAACTAAACTCCCTAGTTTGAGGAACTAACTCTCATGATTTAATTTAGTTAATTATTTTATTTCGATTTATTTATTGTTTTTAAGAGAGTGAGACTAACACCAAGAAGAGAAAACCAAATCTTGAAAAGTATTTAAAAAAAATTGAGTAAGAGGATGGGGATTTAAGATCAAAAGAAATAGGAAAAGAACCATGCTCAGAAGTCTGGCAGTTGTGCTAGCCAAGTCTAGTTAAGACCAGATGGCTGGAGACACTCTTAGTCTTTGAAAGAGAAAGAATTTCCCTAGAACAGGGATAGCATAGGGGGAGATCTATTGTTATGGTAAATCTCATGGTAGGGAGGTAAACACAGTGTAGGTCTATGTGTAGACCAAAAAGGAGCAACTAAATACAACTAAGTTGAGGATTCGATTATAAGATGCAGCATTAGATAAGTGACAATCTTGTTTAAAGTTTCCAACTTGCATAGATTAATAAATTCTAATCTATGAAATTGAATAAGTATTGTTCAGTAAGTTTAATTTCTGATGGTTATTATGTTAGAACAGAGTCTTTTATAGAGGCAATGAATTCTGTGCAAAACTATTTTAAATGGAAGTACATGAATAAGAATCAGAGAAAATCACACATTATTTTACCTAAGGTATAATACAGTAAGATGGTAGATTGCAGTAAAAATGTAGCTTGCAGAAAATATAAAGATTGTTGTAAATGTCTAAATTACAGTAAATAACTAGAATGGAAGTAAAATAGCTAGAAAGATAGTGTTGATAAAACCTAAGATAGACGAAAATTGTAATAGAGTAATTTCAGTATCATGCTCGGGTAAATATATAATGTCTTTCATGCAACGAGAAGCAAATTTCAGTTGAAGAAAATTATGTAATCTTATCCATAGTGAAAAATTCAATTTAACAAGTAGTCGAACAAAATAACATTGGGAAATATCTGAGCAAGCTTCATGCAATAAGACAAATTTCTGAATTTAAAATCCTAGTTATTTCCTTGATTCACATAGATCTGAATGCTAGAGGAAATAGGAAGAGTGTCGATTTAGTCCGACACTCCCCAAGGGATTTCATGCGGATGAAATACCCACTAAAGGTTAGAGGGGCTTAGTACGTAGATGCTAAAAAACTAAAGGCAAAGTATCTAAAAGCCAAATATTCCAGTTACCCCGAGTCATAGCCATAATAGATACATCTTCGTTATAAATCATATAAATTATAGATAAAAGCAGAAGGAAAAACAATTTAATCCAAGATTAAAACAAAGTTCTTCTTTTAAAGAGAAAGACCAAACAATCTTGACAATTATCATCATTCCACAACGCCTCAAAAAAAGTACATATGATTTCTTGTAAATGTCCATAATGTCAAACTAGATATAACAGAGAGCCTTGACAGAGGACTAAGAATGACATAAATCAAATACATTATTTTATGTAAACTCCACTACTCAAAAACTGGTTAAAATACCGAACCAGGACTACAAGCAATGACCAAGCCATTTTAAATTTATATACAAGGCCAATATCACAGTGGAACTCCGGCTTCCATAAGCCGAGAGCGAAAACATACAATCTATTAAATCAAAAGAACAAGCCATATCGCAAGCCGACCTTCTAGCCATAGAAGCCCTAAATATGTGACAACTTAATTATTGAAATACTCGGTATTTGGCATGTTCTTCCTCCAGGAAGACAAGCCCTGAAATGAAGTCTTAGCCCCAATATCCTTTGAGGGTTGCGATACCTGGAAGGAGAATTTGCAAAGACATAGCAAGAAAGAAAACGAGGATTAGCAATAACTCAGACATATACACAAGCTTCTGTAATATAGCCAGATAAATAGACTGTAAATGAAATATTATCATCATTTAAACACCCAAAATACCCTAATGCCGAAGCTGAACTCCTGCTCACCCAAGTGCTGAAGGCAATTGACCAATAAAACCAGAAGCATACCAAGAGCTTAGCAATGTTGCCACAGAATAGGGAGGCACTCACATCAGGCAAGGAGATCCATCGAAACAAGTCCCCAATCAGCAGAACAGAGCAGATCCGAAGCCCAACAGGCTTGCAAAGAAGGACAACAATAAATAAGACCAAACTCGCCAAAGGGTAAATGTCAAAACCCTAGAGAACCAGACAATCACTCCGAGCGACCAGAATCATTGATGAGGGAAGCCAATCCTAAGGTAAATGTTGCAGGTAGGCTACTTGGTGTGTAACAGTATGCCACCTAGGCTGGGACAGCGAAGGCCTTTAATATAGCACCGATAGATGGCGAAGCCTCAACCATATGAAATCTAAGGTGTAATCAAATGTATCGATAGTTAAATAAATTGCAACAAGCGCATTAAAGGATTGACCACCTTCGCATATATGAGTTGTCACATCATATATGAAGACCATATGAATTGGAATCTCTAAGGTTTTAGTAATTGTCATTCCTAAAAGTTTGCCGAAAATCATAAACAAAATAACAGTGTTGAGTAATAAGGTAAGTTTCTATGGTAAGTAGGTAGAATTCCTAAATATTTATTTACTATCACAATAATTTTTATATATATATATATATATATATATATATTTTTGCTTTATATATAGATGTATTACACTGATTTTTTTTAAGATATAAGATAATTTTAATATTTTTATTCTTCTATTTTCTCATTATATTTAATACATTTTTTATTCCTGTCCATTGTCAACTGATGTTCATATAGCCTTTTTTTTTGGGTTATTAATATATTTTTGCAAGCAATTATATTTACCAAAATCGTTGATTATTTTTTTCCCTTTAAATGTTTAAAACCACATAAACACTAACAATCAAACCTAGTTTGTGTAATTATTTAAAAATAAATCAACTTAAATAGATGTATACTTTCAAACATTGCATCAAAGATCCTATAAAACTTTGCTCCATTGTTAATAAAATGTAGTTCTCTATACCATTACGTGCAACAAAAGACGCTTAGATTTTTTTTGTTTCGGAGATGTGAAATAATTTATAGCATCCAAAATATGAACTTTGGTCAGATACGTTGTTCATTTCCGTTGATAAAGTCTATAATATCCCAAAATATGATAGTCTCGTTCAGATTTAAAGATAGACCGTTTTAATTTGAAATCTTTGTATAACCCTTTATTTTCTTTAATTGTTAATTTACATTTTAATTTTACTTATTTATATTATTAGGTGGTTCTTTTCTATTTGCGGTAATTATTTCACGTATTCCCATACTCTATTAAACTAATGGCACATTAACTAAAAAAAATCTATGGTAAAATAAGGCCAATAACCAATAAAAGTTTATGAATTAAATTAAGGATGTACTGAAATTCAAATATATCTATATCTATATATATATAATCATAGTTGGATGAAATTGTGTTGTTAGGTTGATTAATTTTGTCATCTTAATATTATTTATCAGTATGTGTAACAATAGAACTGTACCCTAATGGCATTTGACTGTTTCTAATTAAAGTTTGGGATTTTCGTGTGATCCACATGCTCAATGCACTCAATGTCTTGGGAAACCCAGTCCACCTTGCAACCTACTCGGCGTCCGGAGCTGCATGTCTTCATGGGTGGAGGGAAAGGCCCATTTGTGGGGGTTCTCAATCATTTGAGCATATTTCCAAGTTATTGCCTCTGGTGTCAAACGTGTTTTTCTCTACCATGTACAGGGTTTTGATCCCTTCGACCTCCCTACAAGTAGATTATACTCTTGCTTGCCTTCTCGTTGCATTTTATGCCTTCGACACCGGTTTCACTATTTTATTCCATCCATTTCTTGGCTTCGACAGTGATTCTCCAGGCATTCGGGCATGTCTTTAGCTGTGGTTGTAGCATGGTGCGACCTCTGAGTTTTCTTTCTGGGCTCTTCATGGCTTATGTTCTTGCCACCAAGTCCAAACAAGCTGCCATGCTCACGGGTCACCATTCGTAGGTAGTACATAATCGATTTCTTTCCATAGTTGGCTTTGAATTGTTGTGGCTCGTTGTCTTAACATAGTGTTATTCTTGTATGCAAGCTCATCTTGCCTGGTTGATCGAGAGTGATGTGGAGCTTCAGTAAGCCTCTCGGAAGTTGGGCTATATTGCCAATAGTTTCCAGGTTCCGGTTCTTTAGTTGCCTTCTCTGTTTGGTTTTATTCTAAGAGAGACTTAGGGCCACAACCTCTCTGCTTAGGAAGGTTTCCGCTTAGATAAAATAGAAGAGGGGTTTTCATTATAGATTACTAACTTTGGTCGCCTGACATGATTCGTGCACTTAACTTCAACTTATTGTAAATTTTTTCTTCGATTTTGAGGAGTTAATTAGCCGAGCTTAGTGATTGCCTTTAAATTCTTAACTAGGTTAATTTTATTATGAACTGTCTGAATCTATTTATCATTTAAGGACTTGTTGAGGTTTCTAGAATCTTGTTATTTCCATTTGGCTATTACTGAATATATATACATATTTATTTTTCATCCCAAGAAGAGGCTTAAGCGCTGTTGATATATCGACGCAGTTACAAGAATTCGTCTCGAGTTAACAGTGACATATTTATGTCATTTAGACAATGAGCCATCTCCGGAGATGGTGCGAATTGCTGATAAAACAATAACTAAAGGGCCCGATACAACCATCAGAGTGTTTCATTGCAACATTAATACATTAAAATGCTTTAGACTAGCCATGAATGGACCCCTTTACGGATTTGGAAATTGGGTTTTTCCTTTATATGCTGGTTTCTACAATTTCAGTATGGTGTAGCAAGGTATTTCTCCTACATTCTTAGACAATGTATTTATCTATTGTAATGCTTAACAACACAATTATTTTTACTATAGAAATAGCAATTCCTTTCCTTTCTTTTGGAACTATGTCTTCTTTTTCTATATTAGTGTTCGATTGTGTGAAACATGATGCCTTTTCTTATATATATACTTGAAAGTTGAGATTTATGTACTATCTACGCTTGTTATTCAATCAGTCATTTGGAGTAGTTATCAACTATTCCTAACACATTTTTATCAGTTCTTGATAGTCAAAAGAACTTGGAATGCATATAATAATTCATATTATTGACAATATTTCTCAGAGTGTAAGAAAAATTACAGGGTTTTCACCCTCACAGTATATTTATATATTCACACAAAGAATCCAGATACGAAAGATAGGGAGAAAGAACGATTCGACTCTAACATTCTATTCACTTTCACATTTACAAATTCTACTAGTTTGTTTTAAATTACTTATTTGTTCTTTTCGTAAATCTATACTTGCTAGACTAAGAAATGTTCCTCCCAACCACGACATTAGTGATTCACTGCACCTCTCCCCTAAGCCTATTATCCTTAGGAAGTATTAGGGACAATCTTTCCAGTTTCTATTAAGCCTTTTGTTCACAGCCAAACTTAGAAAATAGGTCCATGATTTGATCCACAAATCCCAGATAAATTCTATTGGCCAACCAGGTATCGAGTCATCTTCACCAGTGTGCCTCAGGTTCCTTGTACCCTTTTGGCCCTTTCCTTGGAGGCTTTATTTTTAGAAGTGATATCAGTAGGTAACTACTCATAACTGTCCAACTACCTTGGGTATGTTTACTCTAACATTGTTTTTCCAACCATAGTTAATAAAATAAATAATCATCTTATATTATAACATCAACACACATTTCTTTTTCATGAATTTAATTTTGTCTTTCTCCATACTCGCTCATGACTTCCAAACCAATTATTTAACTACAATAACTTAATAAGTCAAATCTCAAAGTTACTAGGGGTCGTCACATCTTCTCCTCTTCCATTGGAACAATTTCCCTGGTGTTCATTCTCCTCGGAATAGTTCTGGGTATGCTTCTCGCATGACTTGTTTATCTTCCCAGGTGGCCTTTTCTCGGCTGAAGTGCTACCATTGCACTTTAACTTGGGGATAAGTCGTCTCCGTAATATTGTTTCTATCAAATTGAGAATACATAGGGGTTAGACATTGAACTCACCATCTAGTTTGACCTGCATCCAACACACGAAAAAAAATAAGGTCAACACTTACAAGACTATCAAAAGTTGAGAAAAGAGAAACCTTATAGCCTTTTTCTTACTCTACCTTCACATCTTGCCAATGAATTATGTGGCTGGGATCATGTATATCTTTCTTAAGTAAGGAGTCATGGAATATGTTATGAACCCGAATATGCCCCGATAGAGCTAGTTGGTAAGCTACCAGACCATCTCATGTAATTATTTGAAAAGGACCACAAAAACATGGGGCCAGTTTAGAACAACCACTCCATATTAAAGTGCTTCTTCTTGGTTTCAGTCTTAATTATACATGGTTTCCCACCTCAAACTACCGATAGGAACTTTTCCAGTCTGCATAGTTCTTATGCCACACTTGAACAACCTTTAGATTAGATCGTACTCTTTTCACTGTAGCCTCGATATCTTTAAGCATATATGGTCCCAACATAAACTCATCGTCCAAGTTGTTCCAGTTAACTGGTGTTTGACACTTTCTTCCATACAGTACTTGAAATGAACTCATTTTCAATGATGCATGGTAAGGATTATTGTACGTAAACTCTACTAGGTGTATGTATTACTCCCATTTTGTGGGTTGTTGCATTACATACATTCTAAGTGTATACTCCAATACTTGATTTAAACACTCAATTTGTCCATCTATTTGTGGATGGTAAATAGTATTGAACTGTACCTGAGTGAATAGGCGGGTGAACAATGCCTTCCAAAATGCGGAGGTCAATTTCACATCCTGGTCTGAGATAACCATTTTAGGAATTCCATGCATCCTACAAATTTCTCTCATGAAAATGTCAACTATTTGCACAACTTTATACATTGACTGGCCTAGAATAAAATCAACAACTATGCTCCATTCATCTACTACTACGATTATGGAGTCATCCTGTCTCTTTGATTTTGGCTTTCCAGTAATAAAATCCAAAGTCACAACTTCCCATTTCCACTCAGGAACGGGTAAAGGGTGAAGCAATCCAGTTGGATGTTGATCCTCATCTTTCACCTGCTGGCATTCTAATCATTGTGCTAGATATTGGGTTGTTTTTGTTTTCATAACCATCCAAAAATAATATTTTATGAATCATGTAACTAATTTTGGATAACGTAGGTGTGCAGTATATGGTTTTCTGTGATATTCATCAAAATTAAATATTTTTATATTTTTTTGATTTGGTATATAGATGTGATTTTTATACAACAACACGTTCTCGTTGTTCACATCATATCCTAGCTAGTTTTTAGGGTTGCTGCTCTGTTTGGATTGCTTCCATAAAAACTGACATTCATGATCCTTCAAAGCAGCCCCTTTAATTTGTTCAGAAAAATCAAGTTTAATTCTGCTAAAATAAATTTCATAAATGTAATTTAATATTCGACTTAAAGCATTAGCAACCTAACTTTCTTTACCTTTCAAGTGTTTAATTTCAAAATCAAATTCGCTCTGGAATGCGATCCACCACTCTTATCAAGCATTTAAGTTTGGTTGATGGAAAAATTTTGTAAGATTGCTATGATTTGTCATGAGCACAAATTGTTTTCCCAATAAATAGTGTCGCAACATTTTCAGTGCATGAACTATTGTGGTGAGCTCTAGATCATAAGAAAAATAACGTTGTTTATGGTCTTTTAATTTTCATGACTCATATGCGACTACATGGCCTTATTACATAAGAGCACCCCCTACTGCAATTTGGCAAGCATTGGTACACACCAAAAATTCCTTGCTAGGGTCAGCTATCTAGAGAACTTGCGCAATGGTTAGTAGGCGTTTTAACTGGTCAAAGCTCTGTTGGCATTCTTCAGTTCAATAAAAATATTTCCCCTTCCTTTGCAGTGAGGTCAAGGGGTAAGCCACTTTGGAGAATCCTTTTATAAATCAATGATAATATCTAGCCCTTCCTTTGCAGTGAGGTCAAGGGGTAAGCCACTTTGGAGAATCCTTTTATAAATCAATGATAATATCTAGCCTGTCCTAGAAAGGATCATATATGTGTTATATTTTGGGTGGTGGGCCATTCCATGAGGGATTTAATTTTCTCTGGGTCCACTGATATTCCCTCTTGAGTGATAATGTGTCCTAGGTACTATATTTCTTCTTTCAAAAAACCACATTTACTTAATTTTTCATACAATTTGTGTTCCCTTATGACCTGTAATGCAATCCATAGATGTTGGTGATGTTCTTCTACATTTTTGAATAAATCAATATATCATTAATAAATATTAATAAAAATTTATCCATGTATGGGTGAAATATTCCATTCATCATACTCATGAATGTTGGAGGAGCATTAGTGAGTCCAAAGGGTAGGACTACAAATTCATAATGCCCATATCGAGTATTGAACGTAGTCTTACTTATATCTCTATCTTTTATCTGGATTTGATGATAACCTGATATCAGATAAATTTTTGAAACTATGTTGACACCCTTGACTGGGTCAAATAAGTCATAAATCCTTAGTAACATATATGTATTCTTTATGGTAATTTATTTAATTGACGATAATCAATGCACAGTCCCAAAGTGACATCATGTTTCCTAACAAATAGCATCAAGGCTCCCCAAGGTGACACACTCGGGTGTATGTAATTTTTATCCAACAGCTCTTGGAGCTGTAATTTCAATTTTGTAAGTTTAGGGACACCCATCCTATAGAGAGCCTTTGAAACTCAGGCTACCCTAGATATTAATTCTATAGTGAAATTTTATCTCTTTTGGGTGGTAGCCCTAGTATTTCATTAGGAAATACATCTACAAACTCTTAAATTATCTGTAGATTCTTCAACTCAGGGGCTATCTTCTCAGTTTTAGTGTAACCCACTTTTAATACATAGATACAACAACCTTTTCTCAAAAAATTCCCTAGCTGCGAAGCAATGATGGGTCTTAACTGCACTGGCCTCTTGATACCCTGCAGTTCTCTTCTAACACCTTCATCATCCAAAAATTTGACAATCTTTTCCATACAGTTTACTAAAGATCAATGAGCTTCTAGCTAGTGCATTCTTATTAAAATGTCCTATGAGCCTAAAGGTAAAATACTTAAATTCACCTTAATGATTTTATTCACTATTTCAATTGAACAATTCTCCACCTTAGCTCCCACCCACCGCAAGGCTCCCATGACGATTTGAACTAACGAGGGGTTTTTAAATTTCTTAGTTTGTAACTACCATAGATCTACTACTCTAGGACTTATGTAACTTAGACTGGTGCCATGATCTATCGAAATCAAAACAACATTTTTAAACATTTTACCTTCTATCTCAATCATCCTCGGTTGATAATTTGCTTACCATTCTTACAACGTTGCATTAATCTTAGGTATTTCCCTCGCTCCATCGCCCATTGTTGATGCCTTGTGTAGGTTCATTATTAGTTTCAGCCTCCCACGATGTTGACAATTTGTAATATAATTTGGTTCTCCACAACCCCAAGACTGTAAAGGTGGTATTTGTCCTTGCTCTCCTTCAATTTTACTTGGTTGATTCGTTTACCTGTTTTCATTTGCAAATCGAGTTCTCTGTTGATCCCTTTCTGAGTGATTCCCTCGTTACCCTTTGAAGGTATTTAAGGGTTACTGGTTTGATTACCTCTGTTATTCTGTGCGGTCCTCTATCCTTTCTTTGCTATCAAGTTCCTATTAATGTCCTTTTCCTGCATCTGTTGGTAACAGATTCTGGCCTTCCACACAAAATCATCCATAGTTTTTAGGTACTCAAATTCTAGTCATTCCTTCATGTGTGCTAACAAACTACTGACAGAACTCTACACCTTAGTTTTTTCCTCTCGTAAATATGGTACATATCAGAACTAAGCGGTAAATTTTCCCACATGCTCATCCATGGTCACTCTGTTAGTCATACTTCGTGAAACTCTTTAGCTCTATTGTCATAAACCATTTTGTCAAGTATTTGTTCCAGAAATATTTTTGAAATGCATCCCAGGTAATTGATTTCTTGTTAACATCATGTACAACCTTTATTTCGTCCCACCAGAAGGTATCCTTTCCCCATAATTGATAAACATCTAATTGGGCCTTTAAATTTTCGTCACAATCATAAATCTAAAAGTAATTCATTAAGTTTATAAACAAAACTCTACAACCTCCTTAGTCTCACCATCATAGCTTGGGCCCTGAATCTTTTTAATTCAAACATTTCTCTCTTCTTTTTCTTTTTACACTCATCATTGTTAGAGGTTGCCTCGGTCTCGCTATCTTGTGTTTTCTAACCATCTCTAGACTCTTGAGTTTGGCTCCCTTGTGGCACATAGTACTCTTTTCTCTGATGAGACTCACCCCAATTAGCATTATCAGAACTTTGTTTTCAATTTTGATGATTTTTCTTATCCGTTAGGATTTTTATAATTCTTTCTTGTTCCCATATAAGTTGTTTGTTTTCTGTTTGGAGAGTCACCATTTCCGCTTGAATTTGTTGGATTGTTTCCATCATTACAACGACTGTGTTAGGTGATTTACATTCCAGCTAAATCCATAACTCAAAATTAGTTCCTTCTATCGGTATTGTGTCATGTTCTATATTGGGTCTTGTTGAGAGTGTAAAGGTGATTCCACTTCTCCTCCTCATGATAATTTATCTTGTTCTCCCTCTATTTCTCTGTTAACACACACACAAGGCAGGTTTTGTAACATCCAATTAGGTCCTCAATGTGGAACATTTTCTCTGATTCCACCTGTCATGTATCCTCATACCGTACTAAAGTAATGGGACATTAACTAAGAAAAAATATATTGTAAAATAACCCCAATACCTAATAAAAGTTGATGAATTAAATTAAAAACGTATTGAAACTCAAAACTAGACACCATCACACACATTGAAACTCAAAACTAGACACCATCACACACACACACACACACACACACACACACACACACATATATATCATCATGATCATCATAGTTGTATGAATTTGTATTTTCAGGTTGATTAACTTTGTCTTGCTAATGTCTTTTAGCTTTATGTGTAATGATAGTACTACAACCTTATGGAATTTGGTTGTTTGTAATTAATGTTTGGGATTGTACTGTGATCCGCCTGCTGAATGCATTCAATGTTCTAGGGAAACCCAACCCACCTGGTAGCCTACTTAGCGCCCGGAGCTGCATGCCACCTCGGGTGGAGGGAAAGGCCCATTTCAGCACGTCCTCATTCATTTGAGCATGTTTCCAAGTTATTGCCTTTGGTGTCAAACACATTTTTCTCTACCATGTACAAGGTTTCGATCCTTCGACCTTCCTACAGGCAAATTATACTCTTGCCTACCTTCTGGTTACATTTTATGCCTTCAACACCAATTTCACTATTTTATTCCATCCATTTCTTGGCTTCGATAGTGATTCTCTGGGCATTCAGGAATGTCTTTAGTTATGGTCGCAACATGGTGTGATTTTGGAGTTTTATTTCCTCACTCTTCATGGATTTTTTTCTTTCCACCGAGTCCACACAAGCTTCCAAGATTGCAGGTCACCATTTGTAGGTAATTTCATAGTATTATTTACATAATCGAGTTCTTTTCCATAATTGGTTTTGTATTGTAGTGGTCCGTTGTTTTAACATGGTTTTATTATTCTATGGAGGCCCATATTTCCTAGTTGAATGAGAGTGATGTGGAGCTTTAGCAGCCCTCCTGGTTGTTGGGCTATACCACCAATAGTTTCCAGGCTATAGTTCTTTAGTTTCCTTCTTTGTTTGTTTTTATTTTGAGAGAGACTTAGGGCCACGACCTCTCTTCTTAGGAAAGTTACCAACCAAAGTAAAATAGAAGAGGGGTTTTGGTTATAGATTACCGAGTTTGGTCACCTGATATGATTTGCACCCTTAACTTGAACTTATGGTGAATTGTTTCTTAGGTTTTGAGGAGTTAATGAACCTAGCTCGATGACTGCCTTTAAATTCTTAACTGGGTTAGTTTTATTATGAATTGTCTGAATCTATTTATCATTTAAGTACTTGTTCAGGTTTTCAAACTCCTGTGATTTCCATTTGACTGTTACACTATACACACACACACACACACACACACACACAGATATATATATATATATATATATATATATATATATATATATATATGCATATTTATTTCTCATCCCAAGAAGGTTTAAGCTCTGTCGAAATATCGACGCGGTTACAAGAATTTGTCTCTAGTTAACAGTGATATATTTATGTTCTTTAAATATATTTTGTTGGAAGATTAATACATTATAATTCTATAGAATATCAAGGAATTGACTCCTTTACAAATTTAGAAATTGGGTTTTTCCTTTATATGTTGGTTTCTAGAATTTCAGTATCATGTAGCAAGGTATTTCTCTCCGTTCTTAGATAATGTATTTATCTATTGCATTTCTTAACCGCAGGGCTATTTTTACTACACAAATAATGATTCCCTTCCTTTCTTTTGGAACTGCATGATCTTCTTCTTGATTGGTGTTCAACTATGTTAAACATAATGCCTTTTTTAATATATCTATATACTTGAAAGTTGAGATTGTTGTACTATTTGCGCTTGTTATTCAAACAATCATTCATATTAGTTATGAGCACTTCCTGACATGTTTTTATTAGTTCTTTAGAGTTGAAAGAACTCATAATCCATATAATAATTCATATTATTCGCAATATCTCTGAGAGTGTAAGAAAAATTACAGGGGATTTCACCCTCATAGTATATTTATATATTCACATAGAGAATCTAGATACAAAACATAGGAAAAAAGAACAGTTCAGCTGTAACCTTCTATTCACTTTCACATTCACAGATTCTACTAGTTTGTTTTAAATTACTTATCTGTTCTTTTTGTAAATTTGTACTTGCTAGACTAAGAAATGTTCCTCCCAACCATGAGGTCAGTCATTCACTGCACCTCTCCCCCAAGCCTGTTATCCCTAGGAAGTATTAGGGACAATCTTTCCAGTTTCTATTAAGTTATCTGGTCACAACCAAACTTAGCAAATATATTCACATTTTGAGCCATATCTCCCAAATATATTCTACTGGCCAGCTAGCTATCCATTCATATTCACCTCTGTACTCCTTCCTCTTGCATGCCTCATGTTCATCATACCCTTTTGGCCATTTCCTTTGAGGTTTTGTTTCTAGAATGGACCTGAGTAGGTTACTACTCATAACTGTCCAACTACCTGGGGTATGCTTATTCTAACATTGCTTTTCCAACCATAGTTAATAAAATAAATAATCATGTTATATTATATAATCAACACATGTTTATTTTTCATGAATTTAACTATAGTAACTTAGTAAGTTAAATCTCAAAGTTACCAGGGGTTGTCACAAATTATTTTTATAAGATTTTTACGATTTAATGATCTCTAGTACTAGTTATAGGCCTAGATTAAATTTGAGTATTTGAATAATAGATGTAGATATGTACAAGAAATAGTAAATAAACTTTTTTTTTCTTGGAAATATTATGGGAACTAGTACATGAGAGTTTGTTGTCAAGTAATTTTTGAAGTGGTTTGAGTCCCACCTATTAAAAATCGTAGGTACAGGAAAGGAAAGGTCAGGGATTGAAAATAGGAAGACACAGTCTGCATTCGGAAAGGAAGAAAACTATCATCAAATTATGTTAATTTGTTTGTAGCCCTGGTTTCTACTATATTTCCAAGAATTCATATAAGTGAAAAGTTATTGTAGTCATTGTTTTATGAGTAATATTTTATTTTGAAGAATGCATTTACTATTTAGCATGTGGGTAATTGTAAAAACTAATGAACAATGAATAGATAAAGGAAAAAAAATAACCAAGCATGTAACAATATTAAAAGAGAAATGTTCGTGAGTGCATGTAACTTTTGGCAGTAAGTAAAACATGAATACAAACATCTTTCATAGTAAAGTAAGTATCTCTCTCTCTCTCTCTCTCTCTCTCTCTCTCTCTATATATATATATATATATATATATATATATATATATATATATATATATATATATATATATATATATATATATATATTATATATAGCAAGATATATTGAACAAAGAAAAGATATGTATGTATGTTTTTCTAAATGAAAAATCTAAAACAAGAAATTTTAATATGATAATATTATGTGCAAGCACTGCTACTTTATCAAGAACCATAAGCATATGGAAATTTTTATAGATGATTTTATTTCAAGCTACCATATAGTGAAATAGAAAATAGAAATATTTAAGCATACTATGCATGTAGTACCACTCAACTAAATAAAACCCTCTTAGTAAGTAGATGTGTTGTCGTTTTGAATTTTTGAGGTTGAGGGAGTAAACACATGGGACAACATCAAAACCAATTTGGAAGCTGGAATCTAGCCTTGCCATCTTCAGAGAGGGATCTTTCTATTTAATTTAGCATTCTTTTAGTGTAAATTTTAGGCTAGTTATGATTGTACTTGTTCGTTTTGTTTGAAAGGTTTGGTTGATTTGAGTGTTATACTTTCATTTTGCTATGGAGTCTATAAACTAAACTGGATTTTACATCAATTTTTAGAGGAGTTCTCACAAGGCAATCTAGGTTGCACTATTTGGATCTTTTCAGAAATTAAATGGATGGTGGAATAACAGAACTATAAGGTTTGGTAGAAATCCAGGAGAAATTAAGAATTCCCATATTTGACTTCAGCGGAAAACATTAAAATTATCAACATCCAATATAGGGTGCTCTAAATAACAAATCCTATTTATCACAATTTCTATTCAATATTTCAGATTTTTTAGAAAAAAAAGGGAAAGGAAAACAATGTTCAGACACATAAATGGAAGAGACACATCACCATTTGGTATGCACATGAATCATTTGAAAGGTCCTTGTATTTTTTATGCTCCAGTACTTTGAAAAATACAATATGCAGAAGAAATTACATTCGTAAATCAACCCTTAATACTTCAAACAGTGAAGTATTTATAATGAAAATTACAAAAATCCTTTACAAAATCATTTTCAAACCGAGAGTGTATTATTAGCCTAGTTCCAAACAATATGATCTAATCCTGGTAGAAGAATAGGCCACGTAGACAATTGGGAAAGAAAGGTGGCCCTGTTTTGATGGTTTCAGTTGATGAGTCAACCTGAAATTGTGTTGCGTTGCTGAACTGATTGTTGTGCTGGCAATTGTTTTACTATTTTTGAATTATCCTTCAATCCAGTAAATTGACAAATTCTTCGCATCTCTTTTCATCTGGTATTGTCAATTTTGTTACCATGTGGTAAATTTCATCTACCTCCGTGTATTTGGCAAATGTTGGCTTCACAGTAAAAATGTGTTTTTACTTCATTTTGTACATAGAAACATTTGACATGGTTTCCAAAAATGCCTTTTTTGTCATACTGCCCTTAATCCCACTGAACTTGACGTTTCTTCTAGCCATTTCTTTCATATTCAAGATATGGTCTTCCCGAGTGATCAATTTTTCATTTATCACATAAATGCTAAGCAATCCATTTTGGATCAATGCTTCAATTCCATTAGTGAACCTGTTTACGTGCAGCTCCAAGGTTTCACACTTTCTTCCAACTAATCAATAAGGTTCCTCTTTTTCAAGACTTTCTTGACTTCTTGACTTTCTTCTGGCTCTCTTCTTTCTCCTTTATCATTCTCTCCATTTCTTCCTCTATCTACCTAATCTGTATATTCTGCTCTATGTCCAGCTTCATCATGTCTCCTTTCTCTCCTTCACTTTCTTCAATGTCCTTGGTCAATGGATCCTCTATGGCTGGAAGCTTGAGCTGCTTTCTCAAGGTTGCAATGTCCAGGTTCTTCTCTTTAATAATCTCCTCAACGAAATTAACATCTTTTTCATCATATCCTATCTTAACCACTAAGTCTTCAAAAGACTTGATCCTGTTATCTTTGGCTAAGGAGGACACTTTCTCCATCTTCAACTATGATTTAACATTGGCAAATGAAACCTACAATTTAGATAGTGACATAGCAGTGTTATTCAAAATGGAGGATATCATTTCACCAGTTTTCTTGTGCATCTCTATTCTCTCAATGGGATGTATGTCTTTAATGGTGAATTAAAAAGTAGTGCTCTTGTAGTCTGCTGTTGATTTTGGTTGTGGAATTTGGGCCTCAAGAAAGGCCATCTGTATCTTTCCATGTTTTGTGTTAGAGACTGACAACAACCTAGTCTGTGAGCTGGAGATCTGCTTCCAGAATTGGTTGTAGGTACTATTTTTTAAAATATCATTTCTAAGCTTAATCTCCCTATACCTGTCAAAAACTATATTATCCTTTTCTGTTCGAACATTCTATGATTCTAGCTCAGTTTCCTTCTGACCCTGTGATGATGAAGGTTTAGTAGGAGGTGTTGTGAATTTGCTGGTTGCAGGTGGGGAATCTATGATTATGATGGAAACCTGCTCCTCAATCTTATTATCCAACTCTACTGTAGGATTTAACTTTGTTCTCTTCCTGTAGCTGATCCTCAACTCTTTCTCTTCTTGCAAAGTGTTTTCGGTCCCTTCCAGTTGATTGGCATATTGTTCTATTTTTGGGCTTGAAGTATGAATGTAAGGAGTGCTTTTGTTCTCTACTCTAAGCTTTGAAATGATACCACAAGGGTCATAAGACCATGTAAAGCTCAGGATAAACTTAATTTCTTTAAGTATCATGTCTGCTTGTTCACCTGTTATTCTTGTGTTACACACAAACAGGCCCACCTGTGTCTTTATTCTAAATTGTGACTTCTTATTAGCTTCTACAAAGTGGATGTCATCCGAATTCAACATATGTCTAATATACTTCAGGGAAAAAATCCTCATTGGGAGGTATTTTGGGAGTTTGTAGGGTGCTAATTCACAACCATACACCCTGATTTCTATATAATTTTGGTATAAATACCAATCCTCGGTCTTTGTCTGATCTATTAGGCAATGAATTCTCTTGATTTCCTCACTGATGCTCGGTTGAATTGCACTATTAAGTATGTTCGTGGGTAGATGACAAAAATCTTCAATGAACTGCTTATAAGTGAACTCATGTTGTTATTTCATGACCAATGAGGTCGAAAATATCATTGGCTATTGGATTCCTACATCATCAAGCTTCCACAATGCAAGACTAGATTTGTTTGGCTGATAGTAAAGGAATATATAAATCAAAATGGAGGTGTAATTAAGCACCTATTTTTTGGCGAACTTTATGAATTGTTCATGAATACTGTCAGCCAAGAATTGACCGAAATTGAACAACAAGGATGGATTCTTATCTGTGGAAAATATGGAGAGGAATCCTAAAATGGGCTCATCTACCCACTGATCAAAATAATAACCTAAAATGTAGGAAATGGTAGTTAATTGAAGATTCACCCATAAATAACTCATGCATGTCAGTTTACAGGAAGAACCAATTGAGATAAGAGTTTGGGGACAATGTACTATGAGTTGTATAATTTTCTGAGTTGTACATATGGTTCATGCTATTAGTTGAGGTCCTATGGATGGATTGCAAAGCCATGGGCAAAGAATTTACCAATTAAATATGGGCTAATTCTCTTAGGAATTATGAGAGGAAGTAGGGGATTGGAAGTCAACAAATTTGTCTAAGTGTTGGCTTAAGCTGGTTTTTGAAGGAGAGAGATAGATTTTAGTTGTGCAAGAATTATTGAGGTTGAAAAAGAATTGTATTTTCTTCTTAGATCTTCTGGTTAATGAAATATAGATAGTTGGGGTTTTGAGCAGTTGAAATTATTCCTTTTCTACTTATTGTTTTCATCAATCAATTTTTGCTTTCGCTGAAGAGTAGACGAGATTCTTGTCTTATCCTTTATCATATCATATAAGCTGTTGAATCTGCAATACAAATCTACATGGTTTTTCGTCATGATTTATTAAGTTATCAAATTATTAATGAATATATGGACTAACAAGTGTAGTTGCAGCTAACTAGAGAGGGCGTAGAGCCTTCTCGGTGATTCTCATATGAAGACTATCAATTTACGATCAGATATGCATTCATGACCTATAGCTTACATGTTTGACGAAATGTTTGTCATTTATTAGGCAGTCTAAGACAAGTCCTTGATTCAAGTTTGAATGTTTGGCTTTATCTTCATGTAAATTATGATTCTGGAAAGTTGTAGGCATGAAAAGGTGGCAGAGATCTCGGAATTGCATGCTCAAAATTGAAGGATTTAGGGCATAACGACATGGAAGAAGTCCTATGGTGTGGTTGTAGGCATATCATTAGGGGAATTTTGAGGTCTAACAGGGGACTCCTAAGAAAAATGTACAACCAAAATAAACTTTATAAGAACCAATAGGATACAAGATGATTATTTCAACCATGGTGGATGACTCACCATTTTTGGAGTAAAAAAGTAAAAAGATTAAAAAATAATAAAATAATAAAACTACTTTTCCAATTCATTTTTTCAACTTATCTCCTTAAGGTTCTACTCAAATTTCAAGCGGGAGTAATTGTTGGATGCAAAGTTTAATTCCTCATCCAAGGAGTATCCATGTTTCTTACTTTCGATGGAACCTACTACATGAAAAATGAGAAATACATCAAAAAACATGATTGCAATCAAGTTTTTCATGTATTTCTCATTTTTCGTGTAGAAGCGTTCAACAAAAGTATGGAACATTGTTAATTATTTGATTAGGAATCAAAGTTTGCATCCAACGAGTGCTGTCGTTTGAAATTTGAGTAAACCCATAGGGAGATAATTCAAAAATATGAGTTGAATAAATAATATTTTCATTTGAACCTTGAAATTTTGATGATGTAATCTAATTGTATTTTATTATTTCCACCATTATTTTATATTTTCCTTAGGAGCCCCATTTTAGACCTTAAAAATCTCCTAATGAACCATACTCTTTCATTGTTGTGCATGCAGTTGAGGTTCTAGGTCAGAGAAAAAGGGTTCAAGCGTAGGGAATGATCGCATAGGGTGATTGTTTAGGTATTGAGTAATTTGTAGTCCCTATCAGATGTTTGTGAATCTCTTGGTTTGTCAGCCCCATTTCTATAATTGGAACATGGAGGTCGAGTCATCTCATAGTGACACTCTCCTCATCTTTACCCTGGTAATCTTGTGAATTTGGGTAAATGTGGGCGGAGGTATTATAGGGTGATATTAGAGCTTCCAGGTTCAAACACTTGATTATATGGGCTAGATGTGACTTTTATGCATGCATTGTGATGGTAATTCTTGTAGTCTTGTGTCATCATTGTGACATTGGTAAGATGCTAATATGTGATGATGTTGATATTAATGAAGATGATCTGATACTATCATTATGTATATATATTGTGCTAATATGGACTATTTTTTGTAGATGAGATAACCTCCCCTTAAAAACACTAAGGTGTGTTTGATTATGTTTATATTTGATTATCTGACATGGTATTTTTCCAGGAAGAATAAGATTAGAGATGATGAGAAAAATAGTGGAGTACATTTCATGTGACACTCATTATATATTCGTTGAGAAGAAAGGATAATATTACTCTCCTGTAATAGCATATACACTTAGAAGTTTAAAGCCAAAGATCAAAAGTTGTAAGGTGGATAATGATAATATCATTTAGTCACATGAAATACATTCCAAAGCTTAGGAAAAAAAAGAAAATGTGAATGCAATGATACTTTAGAGCTTTTCTAGTTTGCAAAGACAAGGAAAATCAAGGATCAATCATGGAAATGGGGAAAGGACTAATGGGGCATATGGTAGCACGTCTCGATCAGGATACATATTGGACATGGATGACACAGTCAAAGTTGGTATATGGATGGATAGAACTGAAAGGAGAGGTAGTGGTTATGGTTTCTAGACTAGTTTCATACCAGAAAGACATCATGGTCATCGCCTCTATCATCCTTATAGGATGAATGAGAGGCCTGCATTACTTGCCAAATGATTTCAAGAAAGCCAAGTCTCCTACCTTTGATGGAGAGATGAAGAAATTGGAAGATCAAAAATCATGGATACTTGGGATGAACAATTTTTTCAAGTTGCAAGATTATACAAAGAATATTAATGCCAAAATCGCTATTTTCAATGTCAAGGGAAAATAAAATATTGGTGGGAAGACATGAAGCGTGTCAGAGGCATTAGGATAGAAGAGTTGAGTTGGCATGAGTTTAAGAAACTATTTAGAAAGAAGTACTTGTCTAATATATACTACAATGGAAAGGATAAGGAGTTTTATGAGCTTAAGATGGGTTCTATGGTAGATGAAGAGTACATGACCAAATTTATGGAGTTTTTTAGTTATGTTGCATACCTCAAGGGTGAGAAGGAAAATTTTTAATGGTTCATTAGTGGATTTCCTTTAACATTGAAGGATCACATTGAGTATGAGGAACCTTAGTCATTCGAGGAATTCCTTGGGAATTTTGAGCATTGTTATGAGTAGCCTAAGAAAATTTTTGAGCCTAAGTAGAATTGGAAAGGTAATGACAAGGAAAAAGGAAAGTGGGTTAAGAAGCGAGGACGATCTTAGGATGTGGGTGACAAGGAGAATGTAGCACTAAATCATAAGTTTAATGTAGTTGATAGAGGACATGGATTCCAGCCTGAGGAGCAGAAGAAAGGTGATGGAAAGAATCCTTTGGAGTGTTGGAATTGTGGTGGAGAGAATCACAAGAGAGATTATCCACAACATTAGGTATAATGAGCTCAAATTTACAATTCCCAAAAGGAAGAAATAGTTGGACATGTTGGGTAGAGTATTGCTCAAATTTACATAGCAGTGGATAATAGGAAGGCTTATCATCACACATCTATTATTGAGATGGAAGGTAAGATTTGTGATCAACTATAGTTATATCAGTCTTAACTTGGTGGATAAGTGTTTCTTGAATAAATAAGTGCATGTCGAATCTTGGTTGTTGTAGTTGGCTACAAGGATGAAGAAAATAGTCCATAATTGGGTAATATCTTGTGCACCTGAACTGAATTGTATTTCTAGATTAACATATCTAATTGTGCTTCCTTTGGGTTCATATTGTATGATTTTGGGGGTGGATTATTTTTACATTCATAGAACTAAGGTAGATTTCTATGATGAAGCTAATGAGTTCCTAGATGATGACGAAGGGAGAAGAATCTTGTAAGGAAGGAAGAAACCTATATCAGTGAGAATTTTTACAGCTATGCAGGCAAAGCGCAATCACCAAAAAGGATGTGTATTTTTTTCATTTTATATTTCCAGTAACAATGGGAAGGATATTGAGGATGATGAAGTTCTGAAGAAGTATTTGATCTTATAGTAGTTTCATGATGTTTTTCCTGCAGATATTTCTAAGTTATTGCCTTATAGATAAGTGGATTTCTCTATTGAGTTGGTACAAAGAGAAACACCATCATCAAAGGAAGCTTACATAATGAGTATTCCAAATTTGGTGTAATTTAATTTTTAACTTATGGAAATTTTTGATAAAGGATATATAAGGCCAAGTTTGTTGCCTTGGGGTGCACCAATATTGTTTGCAAATAATGAGGATGGTATTCTCAGATTGTGCATTAATTACAAGAAGTTGAAAAAGGTGATGATCAAGAACATGTATTCTTTTCCACAGATTGATGATTATTTTGATTAGTTCAAGGGAGTGGTAGTGTTATTAAAGATTGACTTGAGATCAAGATATCATTGGGTACATATGCTAGGCCAATTAATCCTTCCTAAAAAGGACCAACTAACCGCTACACATTAATTCATCAACAAGAGCTTTCATTTTGTTATTTCAAGATTATCAACATTATTTTTGTAAGATGAATGAAAATATGACTAGCTGTTATGATCCTATTGAAAATCAAGACTGTAACATTTAAAGAAATCCACTCAATATGCAATCTCTAATTATTGCAAACTATTCAAATCATTAACTTTTATGGCTTATGAAAGAAACAACCAAACAAAACAAACTGAGCAATAAGTTGTTTCTTAGGGAACAACAACTACAGAGTAAAAGGAAAACACTATAGAATTATACTTTTTCAATAAAAAATTCAACAAATTAAATAAAAATCTATGAGAATCTACATGAAACAGAAGAAAGAAACACTGCCTCTTAATGGATTAACAAGTCTACTCTATAACAATTCCAATAAAATTGATTCAAGACAAAGCATTCAATTTAAGAAATCAACAGTGAGAAATAAAAAACAATTGTGAAAATGGAAATAGTTGGAACAAAGAAATCAACCACTAATTTTAATGATACAAGAGAAGATAATGTTGTTTCAAGGATCAATCCTAAATCCGGAATCAAATTGCCTTACGAGAAAATCAACGCAGTAAACTAAATCTGAGTAATAAATACTTCCATTCAAATTTCGAAGAAACTAGTTACAATTAATGTATCATAAGTCTGATCTTCTGTAAAACATAATATTACAACTTGAATAACCCTTTCAAGGTTCAACACCAATTTTTTATATCGTAACAATAAAATATAAAGATCATAGAATTTATTTTTAATAATAAGAAATACTGAGAATCTAAATATTCTCAAGATACTCGTTTAAGTTACAAAGATATCAATGCATTTGAAAAGCTAGGTCAGGAGGTCATCCTCAACTAATTTGTTCCAAATAGGGTGTAACAGCTTGAGGATTACGTGATATCCTCCGACCGTTCGAGGAAACAACATCAATTATCAATGCATCAATAGATTCCTGCCCAATAATGAGGATCCATTCATTAGGAGATAACACTTTATTTATTGAATTCATTCAGAAAATAATAAAATGATGAATGTGTATATAATACTACTAAAGTGCCTACTATACTAGTTAACATAAATTAATTTCACAAAAGACTTTAGAAGGAGAATATGACAAATATGAGGTCCAACATCACCCCCCAACTAGCCATTTGGCATGAGCTCATGCAAATAAATGATTAACATGTAGGACAGTTAAGGAGTACTTTTCATAAGCTTCTTCTCCTCTATTCCTGAACCCATTTCTTTTTTGGAGCTCTTCAAAAGCTAGTAACTTACCTGCTTCTAATAAGTTATAATCATATTTATAAATTGACTCGAGACACTATATCATGGGGCATCGATACATCCATCCTATCCAGTGTCTACCTCTTTCCAACACCAAGTGAACATAGTATTTTAGTATAGCCATAACATACTGAAAGTTGTGATAACCAAATGTTTTCTATTCTTAACTTCATTAGGTGATGCTTGCCATCTTGCCTTTCATCCATGAAGAGCCTCATCTCTGATATCTTCCAAATATTCCACTCCTAAGTGCAAGACATCATATTGGGTCCGTACAAGTGTAGGATAAACACCAGGTTTCTGTATGAAAATGCTATAATGAATCAATGTGCGAAAGGGGTTATTAGGTTCCCCTCTAACCCAAAGATGAAGGCCATGTTGTCACCTCTAGAAGGTATGATAAGCCTTTTTCCACTTAACCTAGTTACTAGAAAATGATATAACAAACTGAAACTAAATATCTCCAATGAAAGGGACAAGATTTTCTTCTACCTGCTCTTATAAAAATAAGTTATGCATATATAGCTGAGAGAGAAAATAGTGTGTATACTCATCTTGTTTACAAAAAGTATAAATAAAATCCAATACATTTATGAACTCATATGGTTGTCCAGATTGTATTTCTTTCACTTTAAGCAACAAATATCAATGAAGAAAATATAAGGCATAATTTTGGGCTAGGGACCTACATACCAAGACATAGAGAAAATTTCCTTCATTTGCTATACATATTTCTCAAGGTGGTCCTTTAAATAGTGGACTTCCTTTTAAAATTATCTTATTTTTGCATAGGTCTCACATCTTGTTGATGTTAATACTTTAAATAATTGGAGAAACTCTTCATGTTCCCTCCAAGGAACTACTTCTCCTTGATACCTTACTATTGTGTAATTGTTCCTCGATAGTTTTATGTAGGACTCTAATGGAGGCTTCTACAATCAAGGGAGTATAGGAGGCACCTGTTTCGTTTGTACCCATCTATCATTAAGGTGAATGGTAGATTAGTCTGAATTCCTTAGGAGGAATGTCCATCGCTTGTACCTCAAGGTCAGTTTAGGTTCGTAGTTCAGCAACAACAAGAACAAAGTTGAGCATTGGCTTCATTAAGGACAAATATAACATCAATCCGGACTTCCATTTTTTGAGTTTCCTACTTTCTTTTAGGCCTCTTCACATATTCTCTGTGAAAATTCTTGCTACCAATTAACTAATCCTTTAGTTGTTGTGCTTTCATTTGCAGTCTCTTATTTTATTCCTTTAATTTATCAATTTCTTTCTGAAATTTTCTTTTTCCTTTCTTTCTCCCAGCGCTAGTACCTATGGTCATTTGAATAGGACTACTAAACAAGGTTTTTGGGGAGGAAACAACAACTACTATTTCATCTTCTTCGACAATAGTTTCTTTAGTGGGTTTGATTATTGATAAGTTGTCAACTTCCCTTGTCATTATATTAGTACTAGATTCCAATATTTTCTTATCAGAAAAATCAATCTGAGGCTTAGCTAAAAATCCAGTGCTAACATCTCATTCTACATCAATAAAATTTACAAACTACTGCAGAGCCATTCCCTCTAGAGAGGAAGGCTCTAGTGGAGTAGAAACAAAGTCTTTAGATTGCCCTTGGGATGAAACATCTTTAGGATCATTATCCAAATCTATGATAACAATGGCTGCAAAATTGACAGGAGAGGTTACAACCGGTGAATTAGGTGAAGTTCTCTACTAGAGAGGACTGTCAAAATGGACTGCAAGTTCCTCTATTGAAGTGGTCACAACATCTCTGAAATTTGCAGTATCTAGTAAACTATCTAACCCTTCTAGTGCTTGGGCTATTATTGTTTCGTACTCCATATGATTTAAAATTGATACATTTTGAGCTAATTTTTATTTTGTTAACTTCTCGAGAGGGTTCAAAGAACTCTAATCCTACTTCACAAGTCTAGCAGACCTCCTTCTTCTCTTAGGAAGAGAAGCTAGGACTGATTCCATTCTTTTCTTCACTCTACAAAGTTTATGAGGTTTTATAATTTTTATAGTTTCTCATGAAATTATTTCTATCATGGGAGTTTCTTTTAATTTTTCCTCATTTTCTTCCTCTACTTGTTCATTACTAGCTATAATGTCCCCAGTGTTTCATTTTCATGGGGTATCTCTTGACCAACACCAAGGCTTCAAAGGAACCATTCCCAAGTATGTTGAACTTCACTAGGACCTCTTATGACTAATAACTTGATGATTCCATAGTGACTTGCAACCGAAGCTTGGTCCTTGTACCTCCTTAATCTAGTAGCAGTCTCATGCAATACTGAATTAAGAAAATATAGAAGGTTTAGAGTTACATTTTTCCTTAAGAGTGCTATGAGTATGAGATGATGCCCCCTTACCACATCGTACTTTCTATCACAGGTGATGTATCACTGGACAGTCCTTGCTATTTCCTTCCATGGATTAGATAATGAATTGGGGTTATACTCCTTCCCTTTTCTTATCAATTGTGTGCCAGGATTTAAGAAGATAAGGGTCGCATTCTGAAGAGAGGTTTGTATATAATACTGGTTTTTTCTTTCCATCAAAAACCCTGTCACCTATGCTATTGCACTTTCACTTACTTGTACCTGTACATTTCTCACCATTGTTATGTCATTGTCCAAATTTGTTGTAAATTCTAATGCCACCTCATTGTCAAAACATTGTAACCATTGAAAATACTCTATCCATCCTTCTTGAATTAGCATGTGTCGTTCCTCTTCTGAAATATGTAATTACATGGGCTCGTATCAGATTGAATTCCCACCCATTGTTAATTGTTCAACAAGACACAATATTGAAATTGAAAATAGTAGAATTCACAACATAAAATGATAGTAATCTTGTACAGAGTATAGCAATTTCGATGACATGTGATGGTATTCAAAAATGTGATTGACAACCATATGTCAGTGCCAACTCATCCCCCTATAAGAGTAAAGTTCATCTGCGACCATTAATTAAATTTGGACAAGATGGAAAATTTGGCATGTTTGAAGGATAATAATGTATTAATGTAGTGTAGTAAAGTGGTCGTCAAAAGGAAAGATAGGAATCATGGTATATCTATGACGCATGAGGAAAAAATTAAAAATTTTACAACTCATGTGCAGAAATGTAGCATGCTTTATTAATACCCATGGAGGATGCAGACAAAATAAAGCCATGTGAAAATGTCTAAAAAAATTAGATGGATAGAAATAATAGTTGTATCAAGCGCTTCATTAGAGAAAATAAGGGAGATTAATTTAGAATGTTGAATTTCTAGAAAAATATATTTCTAGTATGTAGAATTATAATGAAATACTCATAAGGAACCAAACATCACCACATTCTAGGAAGGTTTTAAGAATGTCCATAATAAATTTAATGATCATTCTTGTTTTAATTTTGAAGCAACAAAACAACCAAGATATGGTAATTTTTAGTTTTATTCCAATACCAAAGGCATCTCCTTAGCTGTGAGCAGTCATCCATAGCCTCGATAGGGTTTCCGTTTTAACCCCTTGAGATGCCAGTGTCCCATTTACTAAAGAAATTTGTAAATTTTTTTGTGATGCATAAATTTTCAAGTATTTATATCAAGCCATTATTCTGGTGTGGTAACCAGTTGACAAGAATGCCATTCACTAGAGCTAATCAGATGAACAAGTCAACTCATGATGAGACCTCTTGTCCCTTCAATTGAGGCCAAAGCCCATTACCCTGGCTTGGTAACCACAAATGGTAATGGCACTCCACTAGGTCCTATGATCATGGTTGGATGACTAGTGATGAGACCTCCTATCGTCTATTAAATTGTAGTTTTTATTAATCCTAATAGATTGCTTAGTAAATGGGGTGGCATGTCAACTCCTTAAGAGTTAGGGATGGTGTCATAAGTATTCCAGTAATTACTTTTCTAGCTTGCTATTTTTTTTCTCAAAAATTTATGGAAATCTATTATTGGAGGATTGGAATTAAAAAACATTATGTAAGTGGTAATCAAAGGAATGAAATATAAGTATTTTTATAATTTTTCTACGATTCTAACTTTGAAAATTATGATAATGATTTCTCATAAAATATTTTCTAATGATAACCATAAAACAAATTATTTTCCCACCATCATATGAGGAGAAAGCTATCAAATTGTTCCTTTCCATAAAGAAATAAAGATATAACTAAGTTAGAAAATGATAATCGCATGTTCAAAATAAATAGTTGTATTTAAAGGAAGAAAGACTCTGACTAACGAAATAGAACCCTAATGAAGAAAAGAGCGGCTTTGACCAAGGAAACAACAAATGTGATTGAGGAAACAATGACAGTGACTAAGGAAACACAACTACAACTGAGGAAATGGTGGTTGTGACTAAGGAAACAACAATTTTGTTCATTTTTTTAGTGATGATATATATATATATATATATATATATATATATATATATATATATATATATATATATATATATATATATATATATATATATACCTTGAGTAACAAAAGATAATTATTTACATTATTTACAAGATAAAAGAAACATCTCAAATAAAAATTTACTTGGTTGTGACCATGAGGAAATTTCCCCGGTCACCTACAACCTGCAAGTTGGCTTCATTATCAATTTCATGAAGGAAATATTCTTGGGTGAGTGGTTTATGGTACAAAGAGAGATGATTCCCATTGGCAAGGAACGAAATACCATAATTATCAATTGTGGTAAGGCGTACCACTCCATTTCCATAAACCTCGATAATCTCGTAAGGACCAAACCACCTTATTTGAAGTTTACCTGGAAGGTCTTGAAACCTTGAGTCATATAGCAGTGCCGAATATCCTTTCTGAATGATTTTATTTTTTATCAACCTATTGTGCCATTTAGCTGTCTACTATTATACTATGGAAATGCGTTGTAACGGAAGAAGACATATTTCATCTACTTCATTGAGTTGTTGTAGTTGTCATGTCTATGCTTTTTGTGGTTTAATATGAATTCCTTGGTAATTTTGAGAGTATTAACTTTGAATTCAATCGGAAAAATGGGTTCCTTACCAAAAGGGAGTAGATAAGGTGAATAGCCATTTGTATTGGACCAGATTGTTCTATAAG
Organism: Pinus tabuliformis; assembly: GCA_031772625.1. NCBI lineage: Eukaryota > Viridiplantae > Streptophyta > Pinopsida > Pinales > Pinaceae > Pinus > Pinus tabuliformis. The sequence continues at coordinate 1,339,480,753 of CM062820.1, forward strand.
CCCATACGACTTCCACAAGCTTGTTAGCCCAATCTCGATAATTTGTAGATATTGTTTTCGTTAAAATCACCTTTAAGACTTTATTAGTGCTCTCCACGTGCCCATTCGCTTGTTGATGGTAAGGAGAAGTGAATCTATGTTTAGTATGATAATTTTGTAGTGTGTTTGAAATTTTATGAGCAGTGAAGTATGATCCTCCATTTGTTACAAGCTCATGAAGCATTCCATATCAACAAATAATTTGAACAAAAAATTTATGATTTCTTCTTCCGTGTCACTTGGGAGTGCTGATTTCACCCATTTATTAACATAATCTGTATAGAATAGAATATATGATTTATGATTTGAAGGAATATTAAAGGGGCCTATAATGTCCATTTCCCATATTTCGAATGATTCCAATACAATTTTCAGTTTGAGGGGCATTTTGTCATAATGAATGGGATAACCCATCATCTGAAAACTATAGGAACTCAAAACATATTTATTTTTATATTTAAATATTGTGGGAAAAATAGCCCATCTGTAATAATTTGAGCCCCGTTCCTGATCAACAAAGTGACCCCACAGAGATCATCAGGACAGGCCCTGAGGATATTATAAATTTCATCTTCTTTGAGACATCTTCGAATTTGAAGATCACCCCATTTATGAAAAAGGTAACTATCCATCAATGAAAAGCATGTGTTGCACTGGATAATAAGCATCTTTTCTGAAGATGAAAAATGTGATGGTAATTTTCTAGCTACGAGATAATTTACTACATCAACATACAAGGTTCTTTTAATAGTTACAACAAACAAATGTTCATCTGGAAATTGGTTTTCAACTGGGGAAGAAACGAATGCAGCTAAAACTCTTGACAAAAAGTCTGCAACAAGGTTTTGTTTTCCTAGTTGAACTTTTATGGTAATGCCAAACTCCTGCAACAATAACGACCAACGACTTACTGTACCATTGGTAATAGGTTTGTTAGCTAAATAACAAATGGCATAAGAATTAGTGTATAGAAAAACTAGATATCCTATTATATAATGGTGAAATTTATTTATGGCATAAATAATAGCTAAAAATTATTTTTCTGTCATAGTGTAATTTAGTTCAGACGACGTAAGGTTCTTGCTAATGTAATAAATGGCATAAGCCTTTTTGTCCTTTTCTTGTCTGAGGACTTCTCCTATTGCCATATTTGATGCATCTAAGGATATATGAAATGGTAAATTCTAGTTTGGTCCTCACAACATAAGATCTATTGAGACCATCATCTTTAGATTTGCAAAAGCAGTATTAGATTTATCATTCCATTAAAATTCCACATGTCTAGTCAATACATACATAGGTGCTGCAATTTTTGAAAAAAATGTAATAAAACGACAATAGTAACTAGCATAACGAAGGAAGCTAGGTACCACTTTCTGCATTCGAGGAGTAGGAAGTTTAAAATTTACCTTGATATTAGTTATGTCTACTTGAATGCCTGTAGCAGAAAGAAAATGTCCCTGAAATATGCCATATATCATCATCATATGACATTTTTTTAACTAAGGCATGACCTCATAGGTATACATCATGAAAGAGATTTCTCAAGATTATGCAAGGCTTGGTTGGATTCATTACCATAGAGAGTAAAATCGTCCATATATATTTCACAGCCCTCACTAATCAAGTCAGAAAAAATATTGAAAATTACCCTTTGAAAAGTGGTTGGTGCATTGCACAGCCCGAATGGTAAAACTCTATATGCAAATGTTCCCCATGGATAGGTGAATATAGCTTTGTCTTCGTATTCATGGGAAATATGTATTTGATTATACCTAATGAACCCATCTAGGAAAGAGAAATATTCCTTTCCAGCAAGAGTGTCGAGGACATGATCCATAAATGGAAGGAGAAAATGATCCTTCTATGTGTCTTTATTTAATTTTCTATAGTCAACACAAATTCTCCATTTTCCATTGTTTTTTGGGACTCCCACTGTTATCAAAATAACTCATAAAATATAAGAAAGAGATAGATCAATGACTTCAAAAGTAGCCTCTTCAAGGGGGAAGCTCCTTTACATTACAGAAATGAACAATTCTTGGAGTATACAAATGACAAAACCTCCTTTATATATATAGGAGTCTAAGGGGTCACAATATAATCAGAGCTGACATAACAATAATAATGTAAGGGAAAAAAATAACAATAATGGGCTTCTATGGGTCATAATAGGAACAATATGGGGACATCATGGGCACAAAAATAACAATAAGGGGCTACAATGACAATAATAATAAGGGAATACAGTAGTATTATAGGGACCTAACATGCCCCTCTCCTTCAAAAAAGTGTTTTCCTCAACGCTTGAGTAGTTTTCTAGGATTTTCTATAAAATTCTCATCCTCTGATGTGTAATCTTCAGTGGGTAAGTTCTTCCCCTTGATGAGATACTTTGAAATTTATCAATTTCATAGCTATTGAGTTCTTGTTTCTGTGACTCCTTCAGGTTCCAATATGATTTTTTCTTGCTCGTCAAGTTCCGACAATATTGTTTGAACTCAGAGCTTGTCACCTATAACCTTATTTAAGTATTGAAACATGGAAAACTAGGTGCACTTGGGAAGATGCAGGAAGCTCTAATTTGTATGCCATAGTACCAATATTTTGCAACACCCTATAAATACCATATTACTTAGGTGATAATTTATTATCCTTCTAGGGTTTCTTGATGGACATTTGTTTGGATGGTTGTATCCGTAGAAATACCCACTAGCCTACATCAAAATTTTTTTCGCTATGATATTGATCTGTCTGCTGTTTCATTCTATTCTTCGCCAAAGTGAGGTTATCCTTTATGAGTTGGAGAACTTCTTTTTGATGCTCAATGATATTACATTGCTTGAACCTTACATTTTTATCTTAAATAAGATGTGATGGATGGTGGACAATATACATATAGTTCCATAAATGGGGTAATTTTTTCTGCAGTATGGAAGGAAGTGTTATACCACGATTCAATGAGAGACAACCATTTGACCCATTTTGTCAGTTTATTAGACACAACACAATGAAGATATCTTTCCAAAAATTTGTTCACTATCTCAGTTTCCTCATCAGATTGAGGATGATAAGATGAGCTATGAGCTAACTGAGTACCCAGATAAGAAAATAATTTTGTCCAAAAAAATCTAGTGAAAATGGGATCTTTGTCACTTACAATAACCTTTGGGTTTCCATGTAGCTTTGGAACTGTTTCCATAAATGCAGTAGCAACTGTACTGGCTCTAAATATATGAGATAATGGAAAAAATGTGCATCCTTGGTAAGTCTATCAACTACCACTATGATGACATGCTTTACTTCGGACTTGAATAAACTTGTGATAAAATCCATTGAAACCTCCTCCCAACATTGACTTGGAATGGATAAAGGTTGTAATAGTTTTGGGGTCTTAATTGTCTCAACTTTATTTTGTTGGAAAACCAAACATTCCGCCACAAACTTTTGAATATTAGATTTAAGGCCATCCCTAAAAAAATCCTTCTCAACCCTGTGGTAAGTTTTTAAAAATCCTAAGTGCCCTCCTAAGGGAGACGTGTACAATTGAAAAATAATATTTTGTTTGAGTTGGGAATTCTTACAGAGGTATAAGCGATCTTTGTACCATAATGAATAATTTTTCCAGCTAAATGTATCATTTGTACTGGGATCTTGCTGCAACATTTGAATGAGTTCCCACACTTCCTTGTCATTTTTCCATTCATCCCTTTCTTTGTTTATCCAATCATGTTGTATAATATAAATGACACAAAGAAATGCTTCCACATCCTCATACTTTTTTGAGAGTGCATCTACAACAATATTTTGCTTCCCCTTTTGTAGAATATTTCAAAGTCATAACCCAACATCTTTGTAACCCATTTTTCTACTCTTCTAAAGATAATCTTTAGTCTAAAAATTATTTAAGACTATCATGATCTTTTATTACCTTGACATTTCTTCCCATTAGGTAAGTTCACCATTTCTTAAGTGCACGTAGAATTGCCAACATTTTCTTCTCATAAATATCTTTGTGTAAATACTTTCCTTTGATTCGAAGAATTTCGAAAGCAATGGGTCTTTCTTCTTGCATTGAAACAACACCAATTCCATTTCATGAGACATCACATTCAACAACAAAGTTTTTTGTGAAGTTTGGCATAGCTAAGACTGGTTCTTGGCACACTGCCTCTTTAATATGTTCAAAGGCCTTCATTGGTTCTAGGGTCCAAGAAAATGCATCTTTATTTAGTATTGTTGTTAGAGGTGTTGTTATTCTCCCATAATTGTTAACAAACATGCGATAATACCATATCATCCTGAGAAATCCTTGCAGATGCTTTAGGGATGTGGGGATTTTATATTCCTTGATGACTTTAGATTTGCTAGGGTCTACCTTAACACCTTCATGAGATACAATATGACCCAGATATGCCACCTCTTGTACTCCAAAGAAAGATTTGGATGTTTTTCAATATAATTGTTTCTCCTATAATAGTTTGAGCACCTTGTCGACATGTTGAACATGATCCTTCCAAGACTTGTTGTAGATTAGTATATCATATAAAAATAGTAACACAATTTTTTTAAGGAAGGGTTTGAAAATGGAATTCATCAAACCCTGAAATGTAGAAGGTGCATTAGTAAGGCCAAAAGGCGTGACCAAAAATTCATAATGACCCCCATGAGTTCTAAATGTTATTTTCAGAATTTATTCAGTGTTCATTATGATTTGATGATATCTTGAACAAAGATACAACTTGGTGAAGTAAATTTCTCCATGAAACTCATCAATTAATTCATCAATGATGGGAATGGGAAATTTATCTTTAATACTAAGCTTGTTGAGCTCCCCATAATCGGGACACATGCAGCATGATATATCCTTCTTGTGAACCAATATTACTCGATTAGAGAAAGAACTTTGATTAGGTTGAATTATACCACCCTCTAACATTTCTACAACCATACATTCAATTTCACTCTATTGGGCATAGGGATGCCTGTAAGGCCTAATGTTTGGAGGAACACTTCCTAGAATCAAATGAATATCATGATCATCATCAAAAATAAGTGGGAGGCCTTTGCGAGTCTCAAATACCTTGGAATGATTGTCCAAGGATTTTTGGAGATCTAGAGAAATAGATGATTTCGATGTGGGAACCTTTAGCAAACATAATTGTGCAATTCAGCCTCATTGTCCTTTCTTTAGAATATTTTCCATGCCATTAGAGTTGATTATCTTTCCCTGTTTCCCTGCGAGACCCCTTAATTAAACATCCTTTCCTTTCGAAAAAAATTTCAAGAAAAGTTCTTAAAAATTAAAATCTATTGAACCCAAAGTTTGTTTCCATCGGACTCCTAATGCACCATAAACACCAACCATTGGAACAGAAAGCATTGGACTATTCAATACAAATTCTCACTTGGGTAGGTTGATATTATATAACTTTCTAGAGAAATTTATGGTTCCTCCATTTGCAACCATCACTTGACCCTCTAGTGCTAGATATAGAAATAAATTCAATTCCTTGGCTATCTTATAATCAATAAAATTATGGGCACTGCCCGAATCAATCAACACTATTACCTTTTTCTTCTTGATATGTCCTTCTATCTCCAAAGTTTGAGGAGTGGTAATTTCAGCCAATGCATTACAATATATAATTGGATTCATTTATTCTTTCTCTAAGGTTTTCTCCAGTTGTATATTCTCTTATTTTGACATTTCTTGTTCCTTTTCTTGCTACTCTTCACAAGATATGTAAAATAATTTATTCTCAGCACACTTATTATCTTTATTGTATTTGTTACCACAATTGTAACAAAGCCCTTTTTCTCTTTTTTCTTCCAATTGTTGTGGTGTCAACATTGTAGGTTTTGGAAGGCTAGGGGCAAAAAAACTTTCATCTTTATAGTTGTGAGTGGTAGGCTTCCTTACTGCCATAATTTTGCTTTCAAATTTTCTTACCAACCTGAATGTCTTCTCCACTAATTCAGGTCCCCAAAGGAAAAATTATGTTGGATGTTATCATTTAAAGTCCCTATGAACACATCAATCCTATGCTCCTCTGGAATATATTTTACCCATATATTCAATTTTTGGAAGTCTTGAATGTGCTCCACCATTGAGCCCTTTTGTTTGAGATTTATTAATTGGCTAAAAAAGGTGTTTCTTTTTGTATCCTTGTAATGTGCTATCATTTATTGCATAAAAATTGACCAAGTGAGAATTTGTTTATGAAAGAAAAGCCATCTATACAATACAAATTGATTGGGTTCCAAATATAAAGTTGCAATGCATACATTTTGTGTGTTTTGCACATTATGGAGATCGAAATATTGCTCAATATGTAGTATCCATGTTATGGGATCCTTGCCATCAAAATTCCTCGTATCAATCTTTTGAACATGGTGGGTATTCAATCCAATGTTAGAATCTATTAAATCATGATTAACATTTCTTTTGTTATCATCATGAGTTTCCTTTACTACCCTTTCACCATTAGTAAGCATTTCTTGTAGTAACTTTGTCAAATCTATCCTCAAATTTTCCATGTTGCCTTTAAGCTTTGCTTCTATACCATCCATATTAGCTTCCATGCCATCCATATTAGCTTCCATTCCATTCTTTCAACCATCCATCTTAGCTTCCATTACTTTTCATGAGAGTGAAATTTGTTGGACTTGATCTCGTAATTTTGATATACCATGTTAGATTTCTTCCTCTTCTTCCTGTGTCATAGTAGATATTTTGAGTTGCTTACTTTTTGTTTTCATTTTATTTCTTTGGGTAATTAATAAATGATAATTATGCTTCAGAATTCCCTTTGAATCACTTAAAACTACTTTCTCAAACAAAACCTATGCAAATTTAAAAACAAAATAAAAACATTTTTTCCCTTTGTATAGGCTCAATATTGAAATGACTGTAACCCTGTGTTGCAGGTGACAACACCCTAGGCTATTGGGTTGAGAACGCCAACAATGCAAAGAGTAAACCACAACAAGAAATGCTCAGGCAATCAACCTAAATTCTTATTTTACTGAATTGTGCAAGAGTGTCCTTACCCGAAAGTTCTACGTTTGAGTAGATCCCGCAGGGTGAAAACCCTCAGCGTCTCTTGATGTCTTTGAAACCTAAAAATTATTCAAATGAAATATATACAGCAGTAGAAACATAAATCATGTTCATGATATTACCTTTAAACCATATAAATTAATAAACAATTACGCATCAATGTAAGATTTATAAACGAATTACAATATAAATCAATGCATACACACATCTAATATCAGCAACAACACAACATTCCTTTATTAATGTTGGCTACAAGTATAGTGGAGAAATATAACCTGATTTCTTCTCCAGCTCCAAGCGGAACTGTCCTTTAGATTCGTCCTTTCCTACCCTTAACAATCTTCCTCCATCACCAATACAAGGATATCTCAAGAAATATGAAGGATATCTCCAACAAGGAAACAACGGTTTCTTGAAGCTTTGGGGAGTGTAGGAGGCACAGGTATTTCGTTAGAAATGATTAGGGATAATCTCACTATAGTATCAATATTTCATATCTTCATCCTTAAGGCCTTCCCATGGAGGTTTATTTATACTTTGTAAAAATTTCTGTTTTCCCACCCCGGTTTTCAGTTTCTCCTTATTTCTCCCATGTAGTTAAATGCCCATTCCCATAACCATACATTTAACAGACTGAAAAAAATAAATATTGCTGAAAACACAAATTCTGGAAATTTTTCAGAATGCTGGAAATTGCAGAATTAAAAATCAGCAATTAAAAACAGCGATTAAAACACATTAAAACACTGATATTTTTGGTCAACTTGACCCTGGAAAAACCCCCTACAACTCTTGGGGAAAACCAATTTGAGAGCTCTTCTTTATTTCTGAAAATTGTCTTTTTACAGTGAGAATTATTCAGCAAAAAATCAGCAAGCAAATTTACAACTTATCTCCTTTCCCGTGCCTCACAGCAATCTGGAAATTACAGCAAACAGGACAACAATAAAAGCTGTACGACCTCCGTTTTGTGTGCAGAAAAATCAGCAAACTGCTCCTCGATTTTTGTGCAAAAATCTGCCTTTCACTATGTGCTGAATCAGCTGTACAAATCTGCTCAACTGCTGCCTTGGAATGTGTGCCAAGCTGCTGTCTCCTTCTCCTCCCTGCTCAGAAATCTCTCTTGCTCTCCTTCTCCCAATCTGCTCATGAAAGAATGAATGACCTTTTCCTCCTTTTCCTCCTTTAATATAACTCCAAGTGACTTTTGGGTGATCCAAGTGACTTTTGGGTGATCTCTAAATCCAATGGCTGAAATAGATTTAGATCAATGGTTGAGATTAAATGCTCATTTAAATCTCACTTTCTATTTTTTAATTCACCCCACTTTAATAAAGACCCACTTAGTCATTTATTTCCAAAGTCACTTTTCCTTTCTAATTTTTCATTGACTTTATAAAAGTCACTTTAAAATTAGACTTAATAACTTTATCACTTAAAGTCACTTTTAAATTAGATTTAACTTTATAAAATTATAAAGTCACTTTAGGAGAAAAATTAAATTCTTTTGGACACTTTTCCCTAGGCCAAAGATCAAAGCCTAAGGGAACCACCTGTCCTCCGGTACCAAATTTCAACACTCCCTCTTACCGAGGAAGGTGTTCCTCACCACACCCATCTTGTCTCTAAAGTAGACATGCTTGCCCCGTGGTAAGGCTTTGGTAAGGATATCTGCAACCTGCTCTTAGTGGAAATATACTCAAACTTCACAGCTCCCTTCTGAACATAGTCTCTGATGAAATGATATCTGATCCCGATATGCTTTGACCTGTCATGAAATACTGGATTCTCCGTGAGTTTAATGCAACTTTGATTATCACAGTAAATCACTGAAGGTCTCAACGGCTGACCAAATAAGCCAAACAACATCTTGCGAAGCCAGATGGCCTCACAACTAGCTAGACTGGCTGCCATATACTCTGCTTCCGCTGAACTCAGTGCTACTGACTGCTGCTTCCGACTGAACCATGACACTACTGCTGAACCCAACCCAAAACAACACCCTGAAGTGCTCTTCCTATCAGAAGCACAACCTGCCCAATCAGAATCAGTGTATCCTGCCAATCTCACTCCATCTCCCTGCCTGTAGTCCAGACCATAATCCACTGTCCCCTGCAAGTACCGCAAAATGTGTTTTGCAGCCACCCAGTGAACCTTCCTAGGCTCACACATAAACTGACTCATCGTGTTGACTGCAAAACAGATATCTGGTCTAGTGTTGACCAAATACATCAAGGAACCAATCAGCTGCCTGTACAATGTGGGATCCACCAACTCGGAATCCGAAGCATGAAGCTTCTTCCAGTTGGTGATCATCGGTGTCGACATGGGTCTACAATCCTCCATGTGGAATCTGCTAAGGATGTCCACAATATACTTCCCCTGCCCCAGGAAGAAATGCCCCTCCTCCTGCCACCCCTCCAAACCCAAAAAGTAATGCATCAAGCCGATGTCCTTCATCTCAAACTCCGCCGCAAGATCTCTCTTGCAGTGCTCTATGAGTCTCTCTACACCTGTAATGATCAAGTCATCCACATACAGCACCAGAATGAGAGGCTCCTCACCAATCACAATAAAGTAAAGGTTCGGATCTGCCTCACTCTTTGTGAAACCCATCCCCTGCAAGTATGCATCTATCCTGGAGTACCAAGCTCTGGGAGCTTACTTCAGGCCATAAAGGGCCTTCTTCAATCTGCACACATGGGACTCCTTCCCATGCACCTCAAAGCCCTGTGGCTGCTCAATGTACACCTCCTCCTGTATGAAGCCATTGAGAAATGCGGTCTTCACATCCATCTGGTGGATCTTCCAACCCATCTCTGCTGCTATCGATATAATGGAGCGGATCGAAGTATATCGAGCCACGGGAGCGAAGGTCTCCTCATAATCAACTCCCTCTACCTGGGAGAACCCTCTAGCCACAAACCTCGCTTTGAATTTCTCAATGCTGCCATCTGCAGCGTGCTTTACCTTGTAAAGCCATCTGGAAGTAACCATGGATTTGCCCTCAGGCCTCGGCACCACCTCCCAAACATCATTCTTCATGATAGAAGAATACTCCTCCTGCATGGCCTCTCTCCAAACCTGCTGGCTAGCTGCCTCCTCATAGCTAGAAGGCTGAGAGTCAAGGATGCTGGTAACCATCGCCATATAACTACAAAACCTCTCAGGTGGTCTACTCTCTCTGACCGGCCTCTTCGGCTCAGCAACAGATGTGGCATCTCTCAAGGTGTCCTGAAGCCACTTGGGCTTCCTCTTCCCTGAGCGCACTTCTTCCACCGGAGAATGAAACTCCTCCTCCTCATCATCATCAGTAGCCTGAACTCCTGACTGTCTGTCTGCTGTCCTCCTGCCTGCACCTGAACCTGTAGAAGCTGAGGTACCGTGTGAACTGTCCATCAGTGGACTCCCTAGTGAACTGCTCTGTGAACTGCTCTGCATGCTGCCCGGAGCACCACCCCTCTGGCTCGGCGAGCCACTGCTCACTGATGGACCTGACATCCTCATAGATGTACCTCTGGATCCTCCTGATCCCTGCCCACTGGATCCTTGTGACTGACTCAACTGCTGCTGAGGGTCTGGCTGATCCAGATACTCTAACTCCCGTGACCTCCTAAAGGCCCTGTCCTCCTCGAACTTCACATCCCGTCTGACAACAACTCTCCTCTGTGCAGGAATGTAAATCCGAAAGGCCTTTGAGGTCTCACTGTAGCCCACAAAGATACCCTTCTCTGCGGTGGGCTCTAGTTTGGTCCTCTTCTCTTTGGGTATATAGGAGTATGTAATGCATCCAAAGATGTGAAGATGACCAATATCAGGCTTCTTCCCAGAGAAAGCCTCCTCCGGAGTCATGTGCCCCAAAGCACGATGCGGACTCTTGTTCTGCAAGTAAACAGCTGTGTTGCAGGCCTCTGCCCACAAGAACAATGGTAACCCCTGATCATGTATCATGGCTTTGGCAGCCTCTATGATGGATCTGTTCTTCCTCTCCGCAACCCCGTTCTGCTGGGGGTTGTAAGGAACAGTGAACTCCCTCCTAATACCTGCCTCCGCACAATAGTCAACAAACTCTCCAAGGGTGTACTCTCCTCCATTGTCCGACCTCAAGGACTTGATCTTTCGGCCTGTCTGTGTCTCCACAAGAGCTCTGAACTCCTGAAACTGCTTGAAGACCTCACTCTTGGTCTTCAAGAAATAAATCCAGGTCCTCCTGGAGTGATCATCAATGAATAAAACATAGTACTCATACCCACTCAAGGAAACATGAGACATCCGACCGCTCACATCGGAATGAATCAAATCAAGTATCCCCGTCGCTCTGCTGTCACTGCTGGGAAAAGGGGATTTGGCAAATTTGCCCATCGCACAACCTCTGCAAGTATCAAAGTGATCAGTACTGAAATCTGGCACACCTGTAGTGATCTCCCGCAATGTCCTCAAGGCTCCATGATACATATGTCCCATCCTGCGGTGCCAAATCTCACACAGCTCAGAACTGCTAGCTCTGCTGTCGGTACTACTGCTCAATGCCAAAAGGGGTTGGAATGCAAACTTGTACACCTTTGCATGGCGTACACCTATCACTCTAGCTGAATCAGCTGGAGTGCCCCTGGGATACATCAACACCTGTCCTCCCCTGAACAGTACCTCATATCCTCTGTCCTCCAAAGCTGAGACGGATATGAGGTTCTTCCTCATCCCTGGCACATAAAGAACCTCTGACACTTTCAAGGGAGGTTTGGACTCCCTCTGAAATGTCACTGTCCCCACCTCGACTGCTCTAACAACTCTGTCATCACCAAGTACTACCTCAATATCAGTGCCACTCTCTGAAAGCTCTGAGAAGTACTCACGGACTCCTGTCATATGACGTGAAGCCCCATTGTCCACATACCAGATACCTGAAGATGCTCCGCTAATCGAGGGAAAAGCATGCTCCCTTTGAACCTGTGTGGCAGGTGATCCTGCACTAGAGGACTCACACATAGTGAACGCAAACTCCCGGTCAAAACGACCAGCAAAGTCCTCAATCTCTGCTGAAGCTGCCACATCCTGGTTCTTCCCCTTCTTCTTCTTCTTCTCCGGACACACAACTGCATAGTGTCCCATCTTCTGACAATTCCAACACTTCACCTTGGAATAGTCCTTCTGTGTGTTCCCCTGTTTACCTTTACCTTTGCCTTTGCCCCCACCACTGCTTGTGGAAGCCTGCTTCTTCCCTTTGCCTTTCTTGCCTCCTGCCACCAGTGCTACATCCTCATCCTGCTCAACTGGCTTGGCTGCCCCAAGCTGACCTTTCCTGATCTCTGTCTGAATGCAATCATCCCAAAACCTCTCCCATGTGGGAAGGGTCTCACGTGCACAAACCCCATCAGCAAAGTTCAACCATGAACGGGGGAGGCCATTCACTGCAATACGCACCAACTCAGTGGATGGAATGGCCTCTCCAATCGCTGCCAACTCATCTCTCACATTGGTAATCTTTGTGAGATATCCAGCTGCACTATCATTCCCCATCTTAATGTTCTTTAGCTTCTCCTTCAGGACCATCTTCCGGTTCTCATTGGTACTCTGGTAGAGATTGGACAATGCTGTCCACATCTCATGGACATTGCTCTTTCCTCTCACATGAGGAATGCAATGGTCTTTGATTCCGTCTAGAATCAGCCTCTTACCCTTATTGTTATTCTTTTTATACTCAGCCAACTGAGTAACATCAGTGGGCACAACAACAGGGTTCTGTGCGGTATGCACCATGATATCCCAGACTTCTGCCTCCTCAAAGATACTCTGCATTCTCTCCTTCCAAACGCCGTAATTTATATGCCCATCCAGCCTATCCTCCACCCTCAATCCCAATGACATCCTGCTGTCCTAAAACTGAAAAAATAACACGGTTGTAGTAAAGATAAAACTGCTGTTTATGAAAAAATCAGCTTGCTGGAATTTTCTGAGCGAAAAATCAGCAACTGTAATTTTTCCTTTTGCTGTCCCAAACTGCCCTTCAGCACTCAACCTCTGATACCATGTAAAAATTTCTGTTTTCCCACCCCGATTTTCAGTTTCTCCTTATTTCTCCCATGTAGTTAAATGCCCATTCCCATAACCATACATTTAACAGACTGAAAAAAATAAATATTGCTGAAAACACAAATTCTGGAAATTTTTCAGAATGCTGGAAATTGCAGAATTAAAAATCAGCAATTACAAACAGCGATTAAAACACATTAAAACACTGATATTTTTGGTCAACTTGACCCTGGAAAAACCCCCTACAACTCTTGGGGAAAACCAGTTTGAGAGCTCTTCTTTATTTCTGAAAATTGTCTTTTTACAGTGAGAATTATTCAGCAAAAAATCAGCAAGCAAATTTACAACTTATCTCATTTCCCGTGCCTCACAGCAATCTGGAAATTACAGCAAACAGGACAGCAATAAATGTTGTACGACCTCCGTTTTGTGTGCAGAAAAATCAGCAAATTGCTCCTCGATTTTTGTGCAAAAATCTGCCTTTCACTATGTGCTAAATCAGCTGTACAAATCTGCTCAACTGCTGCCTTGGAATGTGTGCCAAGCTGCTGTCTCCTTCTCCTCCCTGCTCAGAAATCTCTCTTGCTCTCCTTCTCCCAATCTGCTCATGAAACAATGAATGACCTTTTCCTCCTTTTCCTCCTTTAATATAACTCCAAGTGACTTTTGGGTGATCCAAGTGACTTTTGGGTGATCTCTAAATCCAATGGCTGAAATAGATTTAGATCAATGGTTGAGATTAAATGCTCATTTAAATCTCACTTTCTATTTTTTAATTCACCCCACTTTAATAAAGACCCACTTAGTCATTTATTTCCAAAGTCACTTTTCCTTTCTAATTTTTCATTGACTTTATAAAAGTCACTTTAAAATTAGACTTAATAACTTTATCACTTAAAGTCACTTTTAAATTAGATTTAACTTTATAAAATTATAAAGTCACTTTAGGAGAAAAATTAAATTCTTTTGGACACTTTTCCCTAGGCCAAAGATCAAAGCCTAAGGGAACCACCTGTCCTCCGGTACCAAATTTCAACATACTTCTCCAAATTAGTTATTTGAGTTGGGAAATAGTTGGGCCACGGGCAATAGGAGGTGAGTAACAGGTAAAACCTATGAACTCCGTTCAAAATTAAGGAAATTTAATTTCTTTAAATGTATTAACATATGTACGCACGTTGGGTGTATGTTGACCCGTGTGTACACGCTTTTATCATAGGGCCAAGTAGCGTATAGGGAATAAAACATTGTTTTTAGATTTTGGACCAAGTTTAGAAGGAAGGGTTGCCCTAGGCCATAATCAGAGCATCAAATCTACCAAGAGTGGTAAATGGTTCTATAACAAATGCCCCCTAATATATGAGGTAAGAAGAAAAACATGATGGGTGAAATGTATTAAATACATAAAAGGAATCATAACGAGACCAAGTAGGCTTTCACTAGAATTTAACCTACCAAGCCAGTGAAAGAGATCAGAAAGAAACTGATGTCTGAGGGGGGCATACCCATGCTCAAAAATAGTAAATCATGTCTGCATGTTAAGTACAGAAGTGGATCCAATATGAATACAAGTATAAAGGAACTGAAATTACATAATGGATCATCTAACCATAATCAAGAAGGTACATGTCTGAATATCACATATAAGGAGTTGATTAATGATGTTGAGGTATGAAGCTAATCACTATAGTCAAGAAAATTATCCAAATACTACCAAGTGAACGTGATGGAATAAATGGTACTACACTGCAACTCAGGTGCCAACATATAAGATATTGTTGTAAGGAACTGCACTATATAAGGCGGATGGTGTCAACTAGCAGAAACAGGAGCAACTCACAGGTGAACCAAGACATGTTGATGCAAGGATGACTGCCATGGCACATTTCGATAGAATGGGAATAAATGATATGAAGTTGACCATATGAGAAATCATTTGATTATCGGTCATTGATGTATACCATTAACAAACGCAAGGCTACTCACTGATAATGATGATGAGAATCAAGGTACCCAATACAATTAACATGTGTTAATAAATGAGTTGTAGTCCAACAATTGGAAGAATCTATCAATTAGGAGATAATGATGTTTTCCCACTGTCAATAGCTGTAAACCCTAAGGTACTACCAAATGGACTCTAGATATATTTCCCAAAGAAATGAGCTGAAGTCAATGGGAAAATATCTGCTAGAAGGAAGAAATTAAGGCATCCTTCATTAGTCTAGTGTTAGTGTAACTTGTAGGCCAATAATGTGGAAGGAATCAGATGAACAAAGTTGTAGTAACCCAACCGAAGCATGTTTCTAGCATACAGAGGATGTAGCCAGCGCATGATAGAAACCTTATGAACCAACCAATAATGAAGGCTAACACATAGGTAAGGAATCCACCAATAGGGTAAAAAAGAAACCAAGGCACTGCACGACTCCCAATGTGTGATAATGAAAGTTGATGTCGAACACAAGGTAAACCACTCAGTCAAATACCAATGATACTAATCAATGCCGACCACAAGGTAACCTATCAATAATGAAAATAGGGCCAGGGTGTGGTTCTAGATCTACCCTTAGAGAAATTTTTCATAGTCAATAAGAGCAATATCTACTAGCAATAAGTCAATGGAGACCTTCTCAAACCGGCATGAGCAAAGGACCAATATATATTTTATGAAGAATTTGGTATCTACGGATCAATACTAATTCCCTAGATAAGTAGCCATATCTAGAACAATAGTTTAAAGCACTTTAACCTTTCTATATAAATAATAGATAAGACAAAGAGAATGGGAGGACATACTTGTACTTTTGCTTTCCTCTTGTCTCCTTTGTATCAGTCCTGTCCCTCCTTCCCATACTTAACACCCTTAAGAAGTACTCGTAAACATCAATAGAAGACAAAGAACCAATCAAAGAAAAAGATCTATTGATTACAAGTAAATGAAAAAGCATCATATATCAAGATAAGCATATGGAAAGAGCTGTAAATACTTTATTGAATAGAAGGAAGAATTACAACCATGAAGCCTGATTCGAAGTCACTTCTCCAGCTTTGATTCCATCCACATCACATTATAAACATGGCATTTCAACAGCATAAAGACACTTACAATAGTCTCAATTCTCAAACTAACATTATCTCCTTACAATTCATCAAAGTCCATCCCCTTGATCACTTATATGAGTCCTCAATTTATAGGAAGATGGAGGATGTTTTCTCATCAATGAGGGTATTGAATGGCCTTCCATACTTAGAATTAGTTCCACGAAGGAAGGGATGAGAGGACATGAGGTATCTTAACTCATTCCTCATCCATTTTTGATCTCATAGGAGATGATAAGTGTGGGAATAATCTACAAGCTCTAGAAGATAATAATATTCCCCAAACCGTATGTTAATTTCACTCAAACTCGCCCAACGCGGGTCAAAAAGGGCCTAACTGCTCAGGAGATCACCGTGGCATGGACATAACTGCTCTGCAGTGCACCCGTGTATGGGCCTACCTCTGCTAGTCCCTCTAGAGGTCATTTTAGGATGCCTTGAGGCCATGAAACTTTTTCAGAAGGAGGCATTCAAAAGGTTGACTTGTTTAGGGCATGCAACAACTGAAATTAGGGTTTGATGATCCCTGAAACACTGATCTAGATGATGGGAGTGATGTGCCCAAATGGATTTGTAACAGTTTCCCCCTAAAGCATGAAGTCGAAAAATGTTAATGTCTAGTGAAATGCTTTATGATGTGATGAGGTTCTGAAGTGGTTGATGACCTACATCGATTACAATACATTATATCATGATATTTTGATTTTTTGATTTTTTCTCATGAATTGCAGAGGGAAGGAATACCCATACTCATCATATAAAATTTCATTACAAGTACATAGACAATCATCTACAGATATAGACACATGATTGAAATGACCATCAATGTAAAGACATTGTATGGATGATTTGGTACATTTCCTGAAATCGCAGCTCAGATGAATGAAACTAGATCTAGGCTCTTCTATCTCATTCAATTGTTTGCTCAAGTACGAGTCTAACCATGTGAATATGTAATCTGATGTCGAACAAGGGAAGACACTGTCTAATTACCACCGAATGATGTAAGCCATTAATAGACGCGAGAGAAATCATCGATAACGATAATGATCCTTAAGGTGCTGTAGTACATTCTGCATGGTGTGAATGGATGCTTTGATTTCAAACACCATACAAAGTCTTTCGATCAAAGGCTAGTGACGTCAACCTATCGCCAAAAGCGAGAAAATTGACATTCATGTATGCAAGCCTCAAGGTACTAGAAGTGTGTTTCTAAGTCAACTTCTTGGATAATGTGTTGATGTCAACAAGAATTGACTCGTCGCAAGAGAGCCTTGATGTATCCAACATCAACGACACGAAATGAGTGTAACTATTTTGGAGATGGAATTTGATTGACAACATAAGGATCAGGAATGGCAGTCATGAAAATGAAAGTTTATGGTATTGCAAAGGATGAATTTGGACTGAATGACTTCTCTTGAACATGTCTATGACAATGAAATGAATTGGTAGCATTAATCCAAAACAAAGTGATAGATGGTATGATAGAACAATGGTATGATAACCATCAATCTGATAACCCAACCCAAATAATCGCGGTGATGAAGTGAAAGTGTCATGTTCAAGAGTGACCTGCTACAAAAAGTGGTTTACCACCTTTTCCATTTTCCCCAGTCATTGTTGACCAATACCTGTTTATTTTTAATCAATCCTGAGGAGGATAACATATGTTTGTTTTATAATTCCACCCTTCGTGTGAATCCATCGCTATGTGATTTTTTAACGAGTCTAGCGAAGGTGAAACTCGGTCTTTTCATGATCAACAAGTTTTTTGTTATTTGATATTTTAATGAGTCTAACTACAATGAAAACTTAGTCCTTTTCGTATTTAGACAGTTTGAAAAGGGACAAAAAGAAAAGTCCACAGGTTATTTTTCGTATATTTGTCTCTAAAGTCTAAAAAAGAGTAAACCAATACAAGAGAGAACCTATTGACCATGTTCGGTCAACGTATTTCTTTTTCGTACATAATCTACCTTAGCCCGAAAAATGGTTAAACTTATAATTAGTAGATTCCATTTCCAATCGTTTAGTGAGATGAAAAGGACAAGCGCTCAAAAATCTTTTCATAGTTAGAAAGTCTAAAAAGAGCTTAAAGAGGACTCCAATTTGAGGAAAGAGTGGTGTCTAGGATAGTAACTGGTTCCGGTGATGTTGTAACTTCTCAAAACATTTTGATTTATGTGAAGAGGCTAGCTAATATGACCACTTATTACAACTGTTCCTCAAAATAGATAAAAGAACCAAGTGACAGCGTATGATAAGCCAAGAAGATAGTGATGATGGAAGGAGAAAAAACAATGGTTATCTGATGGAAGAGGCTAATAGAATGGCAATCGTGAGGGTTAAAATGGAGATGGGTTCATTTTTACACAAACTTCAACCATAGGGATATATGCTTGGATTTGGTTTCATGTTTACACAAGCTTGAAATGAAAAACTATGCTTGAGATTCAGTTTCATTTTTAGACAAGCTTGAAACAAAGGACTATGCTTGAATTCAGTTTCATTTTTACACAAGCTTGAATCATGAAAAACTATTCTTGAGATTCATTTACATGCCCCCAGCTTGATGACTCAATTCTACGTGAATGCCCCCCAAGCTTCATTACATTCACCTAAGTAGAGTACTCGTGGCTATCAAGTGGATAGAATGAAGGCTCATTTACGAGATCAAGTGAAACACTCAACTGGGATTTTACGAGATCTACTCAAAGACTTAACTTGGAACTTTGCTCCAGGAGACCTTGTTTCATTTTTTAATGAGCTTGACACAAGGAAAGGAACACTTCTCAGATTCCTTGTTTCATTTTTTAACGAGCTTGACACAAGACAAGGAACTATGCTCATACTCCTTTGTTTCATTTTTTAATGAGGTTGACACAAGACTAGGAACTATCCTCATATCCTTGGTTTCATTTTTTAATGAGGTTGACACAAGACAAGGAGTTATCCTCATGGGAGCTGTTTCATTTTTTAATGAGGTTGACACAGTAGAAGAACTATCTTGATTTTCCTCAATCACGACTTCCAAGAGGTTCTCATCAAATGGGAGAACAATGCTCTGGAAGGGATCCGTAGCAAGGAATCCATTAGAGAGATCTGGTTCCAATGCCCCTAGTATATAATGTACAACATCACTGAATTGATTGTCAGTTGATGTAGGCATGGAACAGGTTGCCACGTAATGAACCTGTGGTAGGGATGATACTATTGCTACAAAAATACCATTTAGGTAAGATGGTTGACTGGAAGACATACTTGGATTGGGAAATGAAAGTTGATCAATGGTGACAATTATACCTTCATGCAAGAATCACATCACTCAAAAGAGTGTTGAAACAATAGCTCCCATGTCATAAACATAGTCGCACCCAAGAAGTAAATTGTAATCTAAAGGGCCTGGGACTATGATCATATTGAGATAAACAATTTTTCCTCCCAAAGTAATAGGAAACTAAGGAAGGATCCCTAATGGTTGACGGGTTCCTGTCAAGCCGTACGAAGGGTATTTTTCACCTCTAATTACCTCACATTAACTTGTCAATTCAGGAATGATTTGTTATCTCAAAGAGTGTACTCAATTTGAGGTGTTTATTTGTCAGACTAATGCTAGTAGTATAGCTCAAGAAAATACAAGAGTAAACAGATGCTGTAAACAAGATCTACTTACAGCAAAATACTTTAAAAACTAAATCATGTGCTCAGAAAACTAAGCAATTAATCAGTCAAGGGTCCAGTAACACTAACTCATCCCTTTGGAAACTAATGTAAATAAAGGTAATTAAGGAACAGATCATAAATCTGGGGACTAGACAACAATTGCCAATGCCCACTACAATTTCAGATCGTTCTGCACACCAAAGCAACAATAACGCAGATAATAGGAAATGGAACAGTAATTAATAAATGGAACAACGACTAGAAAATGCAACAACAACTAAGTCTGATGAGCGGCAACACCTTAATCTACAGGAACAAGTGCAACAATCTTATCCTATAGAAATCAGATGGAAATCTTTACTTAAAGGACAAATCTGATAGCAAATTGAAATCGAACGACAAACAATTACCAATGAAATATAGAATAGTGCTTAGAGCCAACTGTGAATATACAGTACCGAAATAAATAATACACACAACACACAGAGATATTAAGAGAAATAGTAATCTGAGTCTGATACCACAAATACTGATCTCAATTAGAAAGGATAACAATCGCAATTCAGAATGCAACAACAATGTCAATTTAATAGCAACCGTATTGAAGTATAAACCATAGACGAATACAACAATACCAACTTAAGAATATTACAGCTCGGCTACTCTGCAATTGAACAACAATAACATTCCATAAAGAACAGTAAATGAATTAAAGGAACAACAATATGCAATGAGGTTAGAATGAACAATATGACTTTCCTGTTGTAGAGAACGATATTGTGAATATAACAGAGCTGTGATATAAAATAACAGAACACCAGATTATCGATCAAAGCTAATAATGAAAACCACACATGAACTAAAGGTAATGGTATAGGAGCAAGTGTTCCACCAGGGCTGGGCCGTTAGCCTCCAGGGACACACCACTTGAAATTATTCCAGGACCAAAGATGGAACAACAACCAGATTCATATTAAAGCATTAAAACAGAGTTACAGTGGATCACATCTCAACAAGATTCGATGATCAAAGTTTCGAATACAGAGGAAAGTTACATAAAAATTAACTATCTCCTCCCGAGCTAGCAGTGCTTCCCTACTTATAATAGCTGAAGTGGAAATATCAAGGATGTGAAAATAGTTAAAGCAACGATCCCTCAAGATCAAAGGATCCTAAGGGATTCGCCAAGCTGTTAATCCTTAGTTATTTAGTCGTTTTCTTGCACTGAGTCGATATCTCCTTTCCTTTCCTTGGCTGAGATGTTTTAATTTAGATTGTCTTGTTTGCATATGGTTCCCTGCCAAAGGGACAGCGGCTAGCTTGGCCCTGTCTTTTTCTTTGGAGTGGCAATCTTTATTTTTTCATTTTTCCTGCATAGGAAATGGAAATTATTAGTGTTTTCATGTTGCATATAAATCTTATAGATTTGTCATGATTTCCCATTATCTGCCTAGTTCATGATGCAAAGATGTTACGATTTCTAAAGAAAAGATGACAAAATAGTCAATAAAAACATACCTCCTTCAGTACTTCACACACCCCCCTGCTTACCGTTTTTCATGCCCTCATTAAAACATTGTAGTTGACATGTAAGGAAGTGAGAGAGTAGGCTGGAGATGGGATCTCACGAGGTGATCTGCAGCCATGATGCCTAACTGGATGTTCAAAAAGATGGTCTGTCTGACCCTCAGGCATTTCATATAGGGCTTGGTATCTAGGTGCAGGGTGCCAAATAATCGGATTCTGAAACCTATATCCTAACCAAGATGGCCCTGCCCTCAAGATAATTTCACCATAGAGGTTCAAACGATCAATGGCTAACTTAAAGTACTTGTACTTAAATGGTTCCCTGAGTTGGATGTGCGGATTAGAGGTCTGATATCGAAACTTAGCAACTGCAATGGCAAGGTCCTTAATGGTAAAGAAGTATTCTATCCCTTGCTGATTGATTGTTGTATGAATGGGTCCTAACGCGTCAATCACGCTGGGAGTCCTCATGAGGCTCTTGTGTTTGTTCCATAACTGTAATGGATCTCTAGGCTCAGCTCTTACCCATAAGTCTAATCTGTTTTCTTGTCTTTGGAAGGCATTATATGCTTTAAGCCATTTGATTTGATTAACTCCAAACAAAATAAATGCCTGCAGTTGGATATCCCCAATGAAAGGGCCAGGGTTCTGCTCTGTCTATTGATCTAACACAAGGTTATGCAGATAGAATTCACATAGTCATCTTTGAACCTTTCCTCCATAGTGCTTATAACAATTTATAAAATCATCAATGGTATTAATTTGTATAGGGGCTCCTGCTTTGACGGACTTAATTTTCAATTGCAAATATCATTCCATTAGAAAAAAGGCATAATTCTTGGCAGGGACTCTACATGCTAGGACGTCAGTGTAGAAAGAGCATAAGCTATCCATCTGTCTAATAACTACATCTAATCTATGAGTTACATTTGCGACCTTTTCTTATTCTTTTCACCATCCTTCAAAGGCTTGGCTTTCGGATAAATTGACATTCCTCAGCTGTTGTTGTAATTCTTCATACTTTCCTCGAGAAACCATTTGTTCCGTGAGTTTTTCTACTACTTGCTGAGCTTGCATCAAACCCTCTCGTAGGGTTACTGTCCTCGGATCGTTGTCCCATGTAGTAGTGGCCAGTGGAAGATTTACTTGAATCTTCTTATTATGTCGCCTTATGTTTATAGTCTGTATCCCTTCAGAGGACTATGCCTCTATCTGAACTTCCTTGTCACAGGACGATATATTGTTTGTTTGCACTTCAACATGAGCAACAGTGGAATGTTGTTCCTTTTTCTTTTGAACGGTAGTCTACACTTTAACAAGAGTTTGAACAACAGACTGTTCTTCAACAGTGGTTTGAACAGCAGACTGTTCTTCGATAGGGTTTTGAACAGCAGGCTGAACAGGGGTACTTCGAACCTTTTTCTTGTGGGGTCTCACTGGAGTAGCTACATGTCTTCCCCCTGAAGTTCTTTTTGCTCTCTTTCTCATTCTCAAAACCCTGATTTGTTGTCAAAGTCGAGCTATCACATTTAGTAATCTTTGCTGTTCTTTTCATAATCGTTTAATTTCTTCTATTTCCTTGGAAGGAATAACTATCTATTTACTCGGACCTAGACTGTTATCTTGGCCAATTCCATGGTTTTCCTCTTGGGATGCTCCTTCACTATTTTGTTTAGGTTTCTCAGGAGTAGAAACCCTAGCTCGCTCTGTTATTTCCTGGGTAACTGCTTTGTCCACCCCTTCCTCTTCATGCAATTTTTCCGGTGTAGTCTGGCTAGGAGTGGATTGATCCCCTTCTATATCTTCATCATTTTCTTCACCTGTCATACTTTCATCATGAACATAATGATTCTCTTCATTCTCTTCCTCGTCACACAATTCTTTGGGTGCATTTTTATCCTGAGCAGAATGATTTTTTGGTTCTTCCTCAATCTGGAGGCCTAGCGGGCTGAGAGGCTGGCCATATTCACCCATATTAGCCAAAATTTTGGCCAATTCATCCTCTTGCAATGGATTTTGCAATGGACTTTCTTCGCGTTGCTCTATCTCCGCCTCCACCTACTGAGGCTGCTCGGTCTCTTCCTTTGTTTCTCCTTCCTCATTTCCTCCCACTTCTTTCTCATTCTCTTCTCCTTCTAATTGTAGGGGTTACTTGTCCCCTCAACCATCTATCTCCATAGGTTGGTTGGTACTCCCTTGGGGATTTTCCAACCTCCCTCTAGTCTGTGCCAATCTAACTGATTTTCTCCATTTTGATGGTTTATTTGGTGTACTAGCAGTATGTTTGCATTTTGGGGCTGGCGGAGTTGGTGCCCCATCTATCATAGCAATTAGTTCTTCCTAGCTGCTTTTCTGCTCAGCAAGCCTGTGGCTAACTATCAGTCGTATTAGTCCATGGTGACTTACTACCGATTCTACATGTTGTGACTTTTTCGTGCTTCGGGCAACATCATGAAGTAATGAATTTAAAAATGTAGGTAGGTTCACAGAGCATTTCTCTTTTAATAAAGCTAAGATTTTAAGGTGTCGTGGTCTTACCACGTCTTTCCTGCCTTCATAGGTGATGTAGCTATGGATGATCTTCGCCAATTCTGCCATTGCCAAGATTTCCTGTGCAGTGTCAGAAACTGTCAATACCTGTGGTTCTCTTCAAATTGACCTTCCTCCCATTCTTTAGTTCACTGTAAAAATGTAGAGAAAGCAATGGGACAACAGACTGTTCAAATTGTTAGAAACATAGAGAAAATAGCAAAATTGCAAGGCTCATTCAAATCTTACTAATTGTTGCAGACTATGATACAAAAATATCTTAGGAACAGCAAGGCATGCAAATTGAAAAACTAGACACCGTTAAGCCTTGTTATTCCTGAGAAAGAGTTTGACGAATAATAGCCTGACACGTATGTCAGCAAATTATGAAGTCAGCCCCCCCACCCCCCCCCCCCCCCCCCACCGCAATGTGATAGGCCATCGTTGGCTGTCAAATGAAGGAGCGGCGGGCCGATCTATTCTGGTATAGGGTCATAAAGGAACAATGTATGCCACGATGCCATGTTTACAAAAGGAGCAGATTACCAAAATCGAGTTGTATAACAGGATCGCTTAATAAATAAGAAAATGAGGTTACATGACGCGAGGCTGGGAAGATAGGACAGCTGATGTGCACAATGAGCGTAATGCGATCATTGTCTACTTTTCCCGTCATGATTGGTTATGATGGATTTTCATGTTTTTAAGGGTTCAGGGAAGTGATATGCATAATCTTATTTGACAGATTACAAAGGTATAGAACAGAGAAGGGTATTAATGATTACTATTGGTGTATAAGAAATGTGACTTCAATACCATTAACAGAGCTCTGCTACCTACAGGTGTCCATAATTTTGGTAGAGTTGTTTGTTTCACCCATGGAACCATGATCCTTTATGTATGCCTAGGAAGTATTGTTTAGTGTCAAAATGGAGGTCATTATGCTAGCTTGGTAACCAACTAAATCATAATGCCATTCACTAGGAAGGAGTGAAAAGTGGGTAGGCCTGCTCGTGATGAGACCTCCTGTTCCAAGGACTCTTCATTTTTTCTAATGTGCCTCTTGGACCATATCCCTAGTGTGGTGGCCATAGTGGGAATGCCACTTCACTTTCTTCCTTATGATCATGGTAGGCTGGCTCTTGATGAGACCCCCTATCCTCCATTTGACAATTCAAAACATTCTTCTTTCTTTCTTTTTTTTATAAAATGCTTTCCTATTTATACACAAAGGGTGGTTCGACCCTCCTTAAGAGTAGGAATGGTGGAAGAAGTCTTAACATCTCCATAGAAAAGTATAAACCATTTGTTCTTATTCCTTAATAATGATCCAAGAGGATTATGGGAATTTAAAAACAACCAGCATGATAAAGATGACCAATCATGTCAGTATCAGTAGGGTAATGACATCAAAAGTGATGAATAATTGTGTCCTTCCTTTGTTCCTCTTTATCAATTCACAACAATTTCTTGTAAAAGTACCGATTTTATATAATTTGCTACTTTTAGTATGCTCTAGCTTTTTATCCATTGCATGTGTATAGCTGTGCTCCAAAAGACCTAAAACAATAGGAACAGTGGGTATCTTTAGGCATAGGTAAAAGGAATACGAGAATATTGTCGTTTAATAAAAAGGAAGGACAAAGGAATTCAAGTGTCGTTCCTTTGAAAAAGGAATAGTAAAAAACCAAAAGTGTCGTTCCTTTGGAAAGGAACAACAAAAACCGAACATGCCATTCCTTTAGAAAAGGAACAACATAAAACCAAAAGTGTTGTTCCTTTGGAAAAGGAACAATAGAAATGCAAGTACTAAAAGTGTCGTTCCTTTGGAAAAGGAACAGCAAAAACGCAAATGCCGTTCCGTTGGAAAATGAACAACAAAAATCAAAAAGTGTTGTTCCTTCGGAAAAGGAACTGCAGAAAACTCAAATGTCGTTCCTTTGGAAAAGGAACAACAAAAATCAAAAGTGTTGTTCCTTTGGAAAAGGAATAGCAGAACACTCAAATTTTGTTCCTTTGGAAAAGGAACAACAGAAATCAAAAGTGTTGTTCCTTTGGAAAAGGAACAGCAGAACACTCAAATGCCGTTCCTTTGGAAAAGGAACAGAAAAAATCAAAAGTGTTATTCCTTTGGAAAAGGAATAGCAGAACATTCAAATATCGTTCCTTTGGAAAAGGAACAGCAAAAAACAAAAGTGTCGTTCCTTTGGAAAAGGAATATCAGAACACTCAAATGTCATTCCTTTGGAAAATGAACAGCAAGATGAAAATGAAAAAAAGGAACGACTAAAACAAATGGTGTTGTTCTTTTGAAAAAGGAACAATAAACAAAAATGCTATCCCTTTGGAAAAGGAATAACAGTAATGTCAAACGTGAACACAAATGCTATCCCTTCAAAAAAGGAACATAAAAAATGACAGTGTTGTTTCTTCTGAAAATGGAACAACAGAAAAAATGCAAATACAAAAATATATACAAAACAAAGAAATTATGTACAAAGTATAAAAATAGGTGAATCACTTAATGAATCATAGGTGAGGAAGAATTCTCTTCCTCGTGTAGAATTTGCATATTGGAGTCTTCGCGTAGTTGTTGGCAGAAGGATTCTCGACTAAGTGGTTTGCGATATAATTGAACTCGGTGGCCATTTACTTTAAATGTATGTCCAAGTCTGTCAATAGTGACTAGAGTAAGGGTGCCATTATCATGTACCTTCTAGATTTCATATGGCCCCAGGCAGCGAGTCTGAAGTTTCTTGAGAAAATCCTGAAACCTGGAATCGTATAAGAGCGCCCAGTCTCCTTCGCGGAACACTTTGTTTTAATGAGAGTGTCATGCCATTTAGCTCACTGTTGTTGGATTAATGTAGTATGTTGAAGGGTAGAGAGCCTAATTTCATCTAGCTCATTGATCTGCTGTAATCTATTAATCTGTGGCTCATTTAGATCTAGGCCTACTTCTTGTGCTGTTCGTAATGTTTGGATTTCGAATTCTACGGGGAAAATAGGTTGCTTTCCAAACACCAATTGGTATGGTGAATAGTCAGTAGTGCTTCTCCATGTTGTTCTGTAGGCCCACAAGGCTTCTGGTAGTCTTGCAGCCCAATCGCGTCTATGTGACGCAATGGTTTTTGTCAAGATTGCTTCTATTATTTTGTTGCTGCTTTGTACTTGATTTTTTGCCTGTGGGTGGTATGGAGTAGTAATTTTATGCTGGATATGATAGTTTTTAAGTGTTACAGCAATATTGTTACCAACGAACTATGGTCCACCATCTGTAATTATGTCTCTTGGAAGCCCAGATCGCACAAATATATGAAACAGGAACTGTATGACATAATCCCCTGTAGCTCTCGGTAATGCTTTTGCTTCAACCCATTTGGTGACATATTCTGTTGCCACCAGAATATATTATTTCTAGTTCGAGGATGCGTTAATTGGACCAAAAAATCAAGTGCCCATCGCTCGAATGGTTCAATAACCAATTGTGGGTTCACGAGCATTTTGTTGGACTGGCCAGTGCGTCCTACCTTTCACAACTGTCACAAGCTTGAACAAACTTATTTGCGTCTTTGAAGATCGTAGGCCAATAATACGCTATTTGTATTACCTTATGTCTAGTTCTCTTATCGGAAAAGTGTCTGCCACATGGTCTGTCGTGACAAGCTTTCAAAATATCAAAAATTTCATCCTCTCGGACACATCTCATGATGTGCATATCTGCTCCTGTATGGAACAGGTAGCCCCCAATCTAGGAAAATCGAGCACTTTGCTGGACAATCTGTTTTTGTTCATTAGGGGTCAGATGTTTTGGTAATTTACCTACTACTAAGTAATTCGCAACATCAGCATACCATGGTGTTTTAATAGTGATAGAAAACAAATTCTCATCTGGAAATTGATCTTCAACTGTTGCTGCGTCCACTGGTTTTGGCATCCGCTAGAGAAAGTCAGCTACATGGTTTTCTTTTCCAACTCTGTCCTTGATTGTAATATCAAATTCCTGCAATAAAATCAGCCATCTAGTTATTCTACCATTTGTGATTGGTTTATTTGCTAAATATTTTATGGCAGAGTGATCTGTATGCAAGATAACATGATATCCAGTAATGTAATGCCTGAACTTATTGATAGCATGGATTACAACTAGAAATTCCTTTTCAGTAATAGTATAATTCAATTCAGTAGGGGATAAGTTCTTGGTAATATAATAAATTGAATATGGTCTTTTATCTTCTTCCTGCCCAAGGACTGCTCCAATAGTTGTATCTGAGGCATCTGATGAAATCCGGAATGGAAGGTCCCAATTTGGTCCTCAAAGGACCGGAGCTGTGGACACAAGCTTCTTCAGATCCTAAAAAGCACGGTCATATTTTTCTGTCCAAGGAAAGTCAACATTACCTGTCAGTCCATATAGAGGTGTAGCAATATGTGAAAAATGTTCTATAAACCTTCTATAATAACCAGAGAATCCGAGAAAACTACGTACCTCTATTTGAGTGGTAGAAGTGGGAATTAGCAAAATTATTTGAATTTTCGCTGGGTCTACTTGTATACCAGCTGCCGAGATATATTGGCCTAGAATAAGTCCTTCATTCATCATCATATAGCATTCTTCATGGCTTAAGAAAAGCCTGGTGGCAATGCAGCGCTGCAGGACTTTTTCTAGTGTGTCCAATGCTGGGTCAAAATCATCTCTATATGGTGTAAAATCATCCATGTAAACTTCAAGCCCCTCATTTATTAGGTCTAAAAAAATGTTGAGGATAGCTCTTTGAAATGTGGCAAGAGCATTGCATAAGACAAAAGGTAGAACTATGTAGGCAAATGTTCCCTAAGGACAAGTAAAAGTGGCTTTGTCTTGGTCTTCAGGGGCAATCTGAATCTGATTGTATCCACTGAAGCCATCTAAGAAAGAAAAAAATTTCTTTCCCGCTAGAGTGTCTAATACTTGATCAATGAATGGAAGGGGAAAGTGGTCTTTTTGTGTTGCTTTGTTTAATTCTCTATAGTCTACACAAATCCTCCACTTTCCATTGTTTTTTGGTACCACAACAAGTGTAGAGACCCACTTACTATCGGAGATAGGGTAGATGAAGTTAACATCTAAAAGTTTTTGAAGTTCAGCTTTTACAATGTCTTTTAGATGAGGATTAAGTCTTGTATGTGGTTGGCGAACATGTCTCGCATCATTTTCTATGTAAATGTGGTGTGCACATAACTGGGGATCAAATCCTTTCATATCAGGGTAGTCCCATGCAAATGCTTCT
Organism: Pinus tabuliformis; assembly: GCA_031772625.1. Lineage (NCBI taxonomy): Eukaryota > Viridiplantae > Streptophyta > Pinopsida > Pinales > Pinaceae > Pinus > Pinus tabuliformis. Next base: position 1,339,509,979 of record CM062820.1, read on the forward strand.
TTATGTTTCCTCAATAATTGAATGAGCTTATTTTCTTGTTCGGAAGTCAGGTTGGCACTAATGTTTAAAGTCTTTCCTGGCTCAATTTCCACAATTTTTCTATTCGAAACAGAGGTAGTAGGTATTGTTTGATGATGTGTATCTTTAAGAAGACCCTCTTCTAATTCATTATCAAATGCTGCTTCTATCATGTTACATTGTACGTGGGATCTGGGTTCAGCTTGGCTAATGAAATTATTAATGGCATCATCTTCTGTTTAGTATTTGAAATCGAGGGCCTCTTATATGGTTAATGGATATCTAATATTTTCAGTGAGGTATGATACAAGATGCTTGTTAGTTTTTATTATTGTGACACTTGGCTGCGCTGGGGGGTATAAAGCTAGATTCTTAATATTTGTCCCCCTAGTGATGGTCATATTACCTTGTCGGTAGCCAATATAAGCATCGGCAGTTGCGAGCCAAGGTCTGCCTAAGATCAATGGATGTCCATCAAGTCAGTTTTTGGGGTGTATTATCAGAAAATTGGCCAGATATTCCCAGAAGTAAATAGATACCATAACATCATGTAGTGCAACTAGTTCTTATAAAGTAGAGGTTGGTTCTACTGATGCAATGCCCATTTTTGGCAAGTAGTGGTTGTTAAGATGTTAATTGCGGCTCGTAGATAAACTAAGGCATTTGAGAAGGTTTGACCATAGATTTGTACCATTACTATTGGATTTCCTGGGTCTTCATATTTAATCGGTGTTTCTTTTCCTGATAATAAGTCAGATAAAGTGCCAACTACTTGGACTTTTGGATTATTTTTTATTATCCTCCTTGGTTTCTTTATACATAGTTCTTTGATAATCTTTGCATATATCGGGATGTCTTAAATGGCTTGGAGGAGCGGGATTTTTATGTACAGGTTTCGTAATTCTCTTAGAATGTCAAAATCAGGATATTGTATAGGTCGAGGTATAATTAAACGTTCTGGGAATGTAGGAAAGGATGTGGTTGCTGGATCATGAATTTTGTTGTCTCGTCATGTCCTCTTCTTGTGATGTATGTTCTACAGGTAACTGATTTTCAGCTTGAACCATTTTATCTCTCTCTGTTTCAATGATACGCCCAGATCTTAATTGAATGTCATTACACTCCCTTAGATCGGTTCCTATCTCTGATGTTTCAATTATTTGAATGGACTGGACTGATATGTTATTTGGATTGGGGTTGGGTTGGGCTAGGAGTTGCGGCCTTAAGTTAGACTGGGGGTTTTGTTGTAGGGCTGGCAGTGTAGGTTGAGGGAGCGGGATGGTTCCTACTGGCTGATTCATCGGTCTTTGCCAGTTTGTCTACCAGGTTTGACTCTGTGAAGTAGGAGGGGTCCATTGTGGGGGATAAACATTGTTTTGCCAATATGGTGGGGTATAGGGAAAGTTTTGG